>OZ005600.1:26020000-27380000 GCA_963930655.1 Myrica gale | reverse complement strand
TTTTGCAAGACAAAGCAGTGGAAGGTCTCCAATTCCTGAAAGACAATCAGTGGCTTAGAGTTCCAAGCATTCCTGATGCTCTTCTTATAAACATTGGTGATCAAGTAGAGGTAATAGCAACAGCTGAAACTTCCTCATGATTAGCATGTCCCCAGTTTAAATCAACTTGCAGTGGTTTCAATGTTGGTCGGGAAGTCACCTTTTGGTTGAACCGATTTGATGACCAATAAAATTCAAGAAAATCAACTTCTCTACTCGAACCAAAAAGTTTTCTTTAGATGATCCCTCGGTACAATTTTCTTGACTGCAACTAGAATTCATGTTAGTCAGCCAGTAAACTGAAGCGTCTGGCTTGATATGATACACAGATAATGAGTAATGGAGTATTCAAGAGCCCAGTGCACAGGGTTGTTACAAATTCGAAAAGGGAGAGGGTTTCTGTGGCAGTGTTCTGTTCTCCAGGGCCAGATAAGGAGATTGAACCGATAGGCAGGCTGGTCAATGACACAAGTCCCAGACTGTTCAAAAAGGTAAAAAATTATGGGGATACCTATTTCCAATACTACCAGCAAGGGAAGAGACCAATCGATGCATTGAGAGTACTCTAGTTTTGAAGTCACGTGGGACTAATGTTTTTAATGTATTTTGATGTATTGATATTTTCGTGTAGGATTGTATTCACGAATACAATAGAGTCTGATGTTTTATTCTCTCTGTTTGTTTATTTTATTTTTGTGTCTATTTGATGTTTGTTTCAACATGGTAATGCAGGTCTAGAAATCATAACATCAACCAATTAGCATTTTAGGTTTAGAGACAGACTTTGCTGTAAAAGTATGGGAATAGGGAGTTCCCCGTAACATCTATGTTTAATCATATATGAATGTTACTCCGTTTAATTTTTATAGATGGAACTCGGCTGGAGCAACATTATGACATGCAGAATAAAACCCAAGACTGATTGTTATGAACAAACATTGAGGTACTGAATTTATAAACCTGAGCATGATCGTTTTGTAAAATATTGTAGGATTTTGGTGGAATTATAAATATTTATATAGTATAGTGTTTTATAGGTGTTTGTATAAAGAATAGTAATTTTTTTAAAAGATATTTAATTTTTATTGGAGTTTGTAAAAAATTGGAGAGAGAAATGATTTGATGTAATTGTTTAATAAAAAAATATTGGAGTTAGGTAAAAAAAGTATAGAGAGAGACGATTTATTATAATTTTTTTAAAAATGTATTGAAGTTTGTATAAAAAGTTATTGGAGATTGTGTGAATGTATTGGTATTTGTGTTTGAATTCTTAAGATGTTTGGTAATAATTTTGTGAATGGATTTGAATCCTAACAAAAAACTTAAAAACGAACATGTCTGTGTGGCTGTCACTTTCGATGTGTAGAACTGAAGGTTTGAGAATGTTCGTTTTATAAAAAAAAATTGTAAGATTTTTAAGATTTTGATAGAATTATGAATATTTATATAGATTGAAATTTTATAAGTTTTATGAAAAAGTTGGTGAAATTTTTTAAAGATAAGTAATTTTTGTTGGAGTTAGTAAAAATGTGTAAAAATAGATGATTTGATATAATTGATTAATAAAAAGTATTGAAATTAGGTGGAAAATATTCAGAGAAAATATTTATTATAATTTTTAAAAAAATTATTTGTTTTTTTTGTGAAAATTAATGAAGATTGTGTAAAAATTTATTAGTATCTATATATGAATTTTTAAAATTTAAAATTTTATTTTCATAAATTGTGTTGCATATATTTATATTCTAAAATACTTTTTTAACCTACCTTTTGGTCATTCCACTTGACTTCCGAGTTTTCCAGAGATTGTTTTTTTTTTCTTTTTCTTTTTCAGTGAGATGAATTCCGGGCCTATCTTGTACACCGAACTTGGATAAATATCTGATCCAATTTCAACGCTTGGGTCCGAATACGTGCAGCATCGCCCCATCGCAGGTAAGAAGAATATTATTATGTAAATTTGAACTAGAGAGTCTTATAATTATTCCATTTTGGTAGATTTCACGACTTGCCATCTCGTCTACGTCCTGGGAGTGGGGCAGAGGCTGCTTTCAGATAAGCGAAAGGAAACTTTCATACGGAAAAAACTAACCCCACGCCAGGAAACTGAGTCCCCAGCCGCCAGCTATCATGTGATGTGGTCCATATAATCAAAATCTTTAACCCCACCCCGAAAATGGTAAGCATATATATCTGGAACATTGAATATTCAGCCGGCTTCAGATAGTGGGCTGGCAGAGAACAAACATTTCCCAATTTAATTCAGGTTACTTTTCTACTGTTTTTATCCTCCTAATAGCCTATTATTTCTCTTCCTCGTAAGTTCTAATCGTCCCGATATCTGATTCCTGCAAGTGATCCATTTCTTTTCCCTTTTTCAGTCTTCTTCGTTTGCTGATACCCATTTGATAGGACCCTTGTGTTCGTATCGAAGTGACATGGCCGAATCTGCGCCTACAGCCAAGACACAGTTGCTGCAGAAATCTGTCCAAGAACTGGTCCTCGATGGCGAAGAGATTCCAGAAAATTATATCCGAAAGGATGGTGACCGTGGAATCGTGGATGTTCCATTGGCGGAGATTCCAGTTGTCGACCTTGGCTTGCTCACATCTTCATCAACAAGCGGAGAGGAGCTGGAGAAACTCCGATCAGCCCTTAGCTCATGGGGCTGCTTTCAGGTCTTACCACTAACCTGAATATTGTTTTTGTTAAACCAGGATATCGAAGTACATCAGTTTTGTTAAAAGCGGAGTTCTAGATCAAGTTTCAACTCCCTATAACAAAACAAACAGTTAAATCCTAAACCAGAAACAAAACTCGATTCCGAGGCAAGCTCTAGAACTAAAAGCAGGGCAGTAGATTTAAAGGATATTGATTCTCGAATGACTCTACTGAAGAGAGATTATTTGATATCCTATACTATTTCTTTCATGTTCCAAACATGCTCAACCGTGTTGAAGGTGTAATTTCAGGCCATAAACCATGGAGTAACACTTCCATTCCTTGACAAAGTCCGCGAAGTTACGAAACAATTTTTTGCGCTTCCAATGGAAGAGAAGCGAAAATAGAAGAGAAGCGAAAATACGCCAGACAAGCTGGTGGCGCTGAAGGGTACGGCAATGACGGGATCGTTTCAGAAGAGCAAACACTTGATTGGGTTGACCGCTTGTATCTCACGCTAAATCCAGAAGACCATCGAAAGCTGACGTTTTGGCCTGAGATTCCTGAAGACTTTAGGTGAGTTTATTCTCTGCAATTTACGAAATGGTGTTGCCTTTAGTTATGGTTTCTTTCCTGCTGATGTTAGTGTTCATGTGGCTCTGCTTGCTCTGGATTCGGTAAATTATTCTTATCCGAAGTAGACAACATCTAAAAGGGGTAAATTATTCTCTGCAATCCCATAGCTCTGATGCATGTCAAATAATCTGACGTAAGTTCACAAACACTGCAGGGATATTCTACATGAGTATACCATCAAGATGGAAATGTTCACTGCAGCAGTCCTTAAGGCCATGGCAAGGTCACTGAACTTAGAGGATAACAGCTTTTTGGACCAATGTAGAAAACGACCAACAGTGATTGCTAGATTCAACTACTATCCTAAATGTACGAGGCCAGAGCTTGTTCATGGGTTCAAACCGCATGCAGATGCATCGGCAATCAGTGTTCTCTTGCAAGACAAAGAAGTGGAAGGTCTTCAACTCCAGAAAGACGATCAATGGTTCAGAGTTCCGACAATTCCTCAGGCTTTTCTCATTAATGCTGGTGATCTAGTAGAGGTGACCATTACTGAGACTGATTATATATTAAAGCAAATCAGCTTGATGTGCAAATTAATTAGGCAGGAAAAATCCCCCTACAAACCTGGAAAAGAGATTAACAAATAGTTTTACCTCTATTAACTGGGTCTATATATATGATACACAGATAATGAGCAACGGGATTTTCAAGAGCCCAGTACACAAAGTGGTGACAAACTCAGAGAGGGAGAGGATTTCATTGGCTGTTTTCTATATTCCAGAACCAGAGGAGGAGATTCAACCAGTGGATAGCCTGGTCACTGAGTCACGGCCAAGATTGTACAAGAAGGTGAAAAATTATGTTGATATCTATTTCCAGAACTACCAGCTTGGGAAGAGACCAATTGAAGCAGTGAAAATTTAGTTCTTATCAAATGTGATTGGTACTCAAAGATGATTATTGAATAAGATTGGAATGGACTTATGGCAACGGCATGATATTCGTTGCTTAAAGTAGTGCAAATAAATCTGTGAAGAGACTCGAGAGTAGCGGAAGATACATGCAGTCTATTGTAATTTTAAAAAAATAAGGAAAATTGTCATTTTTGTCTTAGATTTTATTCCCTTTTATTTTTTTAGTCCTTTTGTTTATTTTAAAAAAAAATTAATTCTTAGATTTACATTTTTTGATGAAATAGTTATTACGTCACGAATCCATCTGTCTCCCTAACGGAAGGGTCGTACATCAGCTGACAACTCAGCACCTGATGTTATTAGGAAAATTGGTATTTTAGTCATTAGGTTTATATTTTTTGACGAAATGGTCCTTCTGTCAAAGATCCGTTTGTTTTCTTAAAGGAAGTGTCACATCAGCTGACAACTGAGTGTATGAATTAAGTCTTGTAGGTCCTTGATTTTTTTTTGTTAAATACGATCCTATTTTCATACCACGAGAGCAGGTGTGAGGATCAAATCATTTAAAGAAGTAGGAACGTACATAAACTTGTCAATTTTTTCATCTTTCTTATCACATACATGACAAATAACATGATTTACATAGCAGTTATGCTTTCAAGAGACACTATAAGAAACAGTTCCGTCTAGAGAGAGAGACTCCTCCCTCTCTCTAGACTCCCCTCCCCTCTTCTGAACAAACCTTCCTCCCTTTTGCTGTTGTGGTTGGGGGAGGAGCTCCGACTCCTCCCCCTCCCTTCCTTCCCTTCCCTCTTCTCCGGTCACCCTGTTGGTGGCCAGAGTTTCTCCGGTTTTGGTGGTGTCTCTCGGTTAGCTGTTAGATACCGGTTTTTCTGGTCGTTTTTTGTGCTCAACGTGTCCCTGGTGGTGGACTGCTCTCTCCGGCGAACAGTTCCGGCCCCGAGACGCTGCAGACGGACGGCGCGTGAGCCTTCACGCGCGCGCGTGGATCTCACGCGCCCGTCCTCTTATGGTTCTCTCCCGGCGGGTTTGATCGTTTTTTGGAGGCGCCGCTCTGCCCCGCCGTTCTTAGCTCCCCCTGGCGGTCCTTGCCGTCCCTGTCCAGCCTCTCCTTGCCGGCGCGTGTGGGCCACGCGCGTGTTAGGGACCCCGGTCTAGGCCGCCATAACAATGCCAACTCCGGCCAAGTGATTCGAACACGATCACCCCAATCGATCCTCCTAAACCGTTATCTGTAACACACGAGCTGTTATATAGGATCTAACACTCAAAATGGAGAATAATCGAGATCTTTATTGAAGAACACGAAGAACGTGGCTAAGGGTTAATTAGCCCAAAGACCACAAGAACAAAGAACAATCCCGATCAAGGGTTAATTAGCCCAAGAACGGGTACCCAATCTAGGTTATTAGCCTATAATGAATCCCAAGTAACAAGGTTATTAGCCTTGAAACCGACTTAGCATATACTTGCCTATGCTCGGCCAAATCCCACCCCAAAAGCACTAAGGCTCTACTATTCTCTCTACTCTCTGAATGCCCCACTCTAATGCTCCTAAGGATGTTTATATAGACATCCTTAGGAGCTTACAAACCCTAATGGACTCAATCAAATCAAATCAACATCAAATCAAATCTAAATCAAATCCCTTGAATCAAGCAGATTTGATATTACATGCCTAATATAACAAGAACATAAAGGAAATGAATCTTCTAGAGTTTAGGAAAGGATCCCTAAATCTAGAAGATATGATTTATTAAATCTCAACAGTTAAGGAAAGCAATCTCTAAGATACCTCCCTGATTGTTGGGATCTCGCCGTCGTCCGCCGCCGTCCACGGTGGCGCCGCCGCCGCTTGCACCACCATGGGTGGTGATGCTCCTCCAGGTCCTGGGACCTTCCTCTTCCATTCCCCACCAAGTACCAGTAAGGGTGGTGGTGCTCCGCCACTGGTGGTGGCTGCTGGTGGTGGCCATCCTGTGCCATGGCACTCCTTTGTCTGCTTGCTCGCTGCTGCTTGACTTGGCTGGTGGCCAAGGACTTGCTGCTGCGCCGTGTCATGGCAAGGCCATGGGCTGTCATGGCATGTCTGTGGCCAGCTGGCTGGCATGCCAGGCATGGGCGTTGGTGAGGCGCCATGCCTTGTCAGGGGCGCTGGGGCGCCTAGCTTGCGCGCGCGCGTGATGATGCCATGGCATGGTTGTGGTGCTGTCGCTGCGCGCGCTGTGGGCGTGTCATGAGTGCCCATGTGTGTCCTTGGTGCCTCATCTCGGCACCTATCCTCCAACACATGGCTTTTGCCGCCCAACTCGTCACTGGGGATCCTTTCATTCCCCCTTCCATAAAGGGTACCCTTGACCCCAAGGGTAACCATTGTAACTCTAGAGGCCTCCTTATCATAGTCCTCCCCCAATAACTCCTCCCTAGGTAGCCCACCCATGCTCCAAGTAACAATCCTACCCCCAAGGGTGAACTCCATTTTCCTCCCACCATAATCAAGTGTGATCTTGCCAATGCATTTTAGCCAAGCATTGCCCAAGACCACATCTAACTCTTCCAAGGATAGTACATAAAGTTCAGCAACTATACTCATACCTTGGACATCAATGGAAGCTGCTTTTACCATCTGATGGCATCTCATCTTCTCACCGTTGGCAAGCTTTACTTCAAAGGCTTCTATCTCCTCTCCGTGCAAACCCGCCTTAGTAACAATGTGGGTGTTGATGAAGTTGTGGGTAGACCCACTATCTACCAACAGGGTGACCTCGTGCTTGCCCATGGAAGCCATGAAAGTCAAGGTTGAGTTGCTCCCAATGCCAGTCATGGCACTAAGACTCAACTCACTATCACTCGAGTGCTTCGCATAGGCATGCTCCTCACTCGACTCTTCTTCATCAATCATTAGCATGAGCTTTCCCTTCTTGCATTGGTGGTCAGGACTCCACTTATCTCCACACTTGAAGCACATCCGCTTTCTGAGGTACTCAGCAAGCTCCTCCCGGCTAAGCTTTAGTAGGTCATTCTTCTTCCTGCATGCTTTTTCAACCACCTCCTTTCCCTTCGAATGTATCTCGGATTGTAAGGGCTCATCTTCCTCGCTAGCATCTTCTTCTTTGTCATTCCTCTTCTCAACCCGATGGCTCTCTTCAAGGATCTCAGCCATCCTCATTGCTTCCTGCAGTCTGGTGGGCTGCTTCAGCTTCAACTCTTTAGCTATCCATGGCTTAAGCCCGTCAACAAATGTGCCAATGAGTGCCTCTTCCGACCAACCCCTTACTAAGGTTTGGAGTTGCCGAAACTCCTCCACATATGCATGCACCTTGCCTTCTTGCTTGAGCTTGGCTAGTTGGCCATGGTGATTGACAATGGGCGAGGGCCCAAATTGCATGAGCAGCTCCCTTTCAAAAGCCGTCCACTCGAGCCTTCTTCTATCTTTCTCATATTGGGCTCGAATCCACCTCCACCACTTGCTTGCTTTGCCTTCCAGGTAGAAACACGCGGTGGTCACTCTTTCTTCTCTCGACACTTCATACATGTGGAAGTAGTGATCCGCCTTATCAAGCCACTCATGGGGGTCACCTCCACCAAACTTCGGAAACTCGATCTTTGGCCTCCTAGTTCCTCGGTTGTGACACCGATTTCCATCTCCCATGTCTCTATCATGATCACCTCTATGATAGTGTTGTCTCCTAGGTCCTCGGTTGTGAAACCGATTTCCCTCACTATCACCACCATCACGATCATAGCGGTCACGATCACTCCGCGGTCCTTCACGCCATCTATCATCTTCATAGGCTCGGCCATAGGATCTCTACTCCCTATATGAACTTCCTCCATCTCTTCCTTCCGATCTTCCATGGTCATCATCTCCATGGTTGGACTCCACACGTAGCCACCTCTCGACTACTTCATGCTCATTCTCCACACGGCCGCCCACTCTAAGTTGTTGTCTTGGTCTAGGCTCCCCTCTTGTGGACTCGGATAGTTGAGTTTCTTTTCCATCCATGTGCTGAGCATCCTCCCTCCTATTCTCCTCCCTTCTTGCGGCTTCTACATTGTTGCCTCCCCTTGTCTCTCCACCAAGTCTCGCCAATGCCGCTTGTAGGTCTTGCCTCATCCCTTCCACCGCTCTCTTATTCTCTTCGGTGGCCATGGTCACTCTAGCTATGGCTCCTTGCATGTCAGCCATGGTTGTGGATGTCTCCACCATTTTGTCTTTCAGCCATAGAGTTGATGACTCCAAGGCTTCGAACCGGTCTCTGTTGGAAGTGAGTGAACTTGAAACTGCCTCCATTGCAATACTTGGCTGCAACAACAAGTCCGACCTTGGGTTCTCTCCAAAATGAAGATCGAACCCCTCCCTTCAAAATTCTTCGCACGAACAACTTCCGACCTTGGGTTCTCTCCAAACGAAGATCGAACCCCTCCCTCCACTACACAACTTGACAAGAACAAACACGTTCCAACCTTGGGTTCTCTCCAAAATGAAGATCGAACCCCTTCTCGAGTAAAAAAATTTCAACCCAAAAAAAAAACTTCGCAACCGAATCAATTCAACAAAAACAAATCAAACTAATAAGGCTCGTGTTTACCTCCCTTGAAGATCTTCGTGTTTCAAGAAACTCCTTGATGAAATCTTCAAGCACCTCTCAATGAAAGCACCAATTTGTTAGGGACCCCGGTCTAGGCCGCCATAACAATGCCAACTCCCGCCAAGTGATTCGAACACGATCACCCCAATCGATCCTCCTAAACCGTTATCTGTAACACACGAGCTGTTATATAGGATCTAACACTCAAAATGGAGAATAATCGAGATCTTTATTGAAGAACACGAAGAACGTGGCTAAGGGTTAATTAGCCCAAAGACCACAAGAACAAAGAACAATCCCGATCAAGGGTTAATTAGCCCAAGAACGGGTACCCAATCTAGGTTATTAGCCTATAATGAATCCCAAGTAACAAGGTTATTAGCCTTGAAACCGACTTAGCATATACTTGCCTATGCTCGGCCAAATCCCACCCCAAAAGCACTAAGGCTCTACTATTCTCTCTACTCTCTGAATGCCCCACTCTAATGCTCCTAAGGATGTTTATATAGACATCCTTAGGAGCTTACAAACCCTAATGGACTCAATCAAATCAAATCAACATCAAATCAAATCTAAATCAAATCCCTTGAATCAAGCAGATTTGATATTACATGCCTAATATAACAAGAACATAAAGGAAAGGAATCTTCTAGAGTTTAGGAAAGGATCCCTAAATCTAGAAGATATGATTTATTAAATCTCAACAGTTAAGGAAAGCAATCTCTAAGATACCTCCCTGATTGTTGGGATCTCGCCGTCGTCCGCCGCCGTCCACGGTGGCGCCGCCGCCGCTTGCACCACCATGGGTGGTGATGCTCCTCCAGGTCCTGGGACCTTCCTCTTCCATTCCCCACCAAGTACCGGTAGGGGTGGTGGTGCTCCGCCACTGGTGGTGGCTGCTGGTGGTGGCCATCCTGTGCCATGGCACTCCTTTGTCTGCTTGCTCGCTGCTGCTTGACTTGGCTGGTGGCCAAGGACTTGCTGCTGCGCCGTGTCATGGCAAGGCCATGGGCTGTCATGGCATGTCTGTGGCCAGCTGGCTGGCATGCCAGGCATGGGCGTTGGTGAGGCGCCATGCCTTGTCAGGGGCGCTGGGGCGCCTAGCTTGCGCGCGCGCGTGATGATGCCATGGCATGGTTGTGGTGCTGTCGCTGCGCGCGCTGTGGGCGTGTCATGAGTGCCCATGTGTGTCCTTGGTGCCTCATCTCGGCACCTATCCTCCAACACATGGCTTTTGCCGCCCAACTCGTCACTGGGGATCCTTTCAGCGCGGCCGTGGGCGCGTGTGCCGCCGCTGCGTTCGGTGGTTTTGGTCCCTGGCCCCTCTGGATGCCGCCCTTGTGGAGCTCTCTCTCCTCTTCCTCATGGTGCAGCCTGTCATTGCATGAAATCTGACTGGTTGGAGTCGGTTCGGCGCTCAGCTCGTCATTCCTCTAGCGGAAGCCGCCACCGCTTTGGGCAGTGGTTATGTTTGGTTCCGGTCTCTGTGACCGATCTGTTTGTATCTTGTTTGTTGGCCTTTGTGGCCTGTTTGTGTTGGTTGTTTGTGTTGGCCTTTGTTGGTCTTGTTTGTTGTTATGTTACCGGCTGTGTTGTCCGGTTTGGCTACCGGACCTTTGGTTCCGGTCTCTTGTAGGGCCTTCTGGTCCGTTTAGGTTATCTGCTAGCCTTCATGTCGTTTTTGTGTTTTGTACTGGCTGTACTATTCTCGGATTTTAATATATTGTCTTGTTGCCTAGAAAAAAAAAAGAGACACTATAAGAATATGTGATAGAATGACAGGCTTAGAGACACATATTCTCTAATCATAACATTCAAATAAATTTCTAATAGAACAGAAAAACCAAGCAGACAGTTGATGAGACATAAATTTACATACTCTCAGACATTTCTGAGTTGCCTGACATTTGTAGACCGGAGTTGTAGACAGATCAATTTAGCCAAGCTGTCGTAGCAACTGGTAGTTTCTTGTAGATTTATATCTATGAGTAAAATAGGGTGTGATGTATTAAATTTTGGTCTTCGCAAGGAACTGACCAAAGTTGCTTGTCAAATCCAAATATTGGAAATTTTTAGCTTCGAGTTGTCATCAAGGCGGTCAGAGATCTGGCCTTTGTATTCAGCGGTTGCGCAACATCCTTAGACCTGAAAGTTTGAACTAAAACTCATTAGCAAATCAATTTTGATACGGTTTGTGTGGCATGACTCGGCCCCAACCCCCAGTGGACATATAAGCTCATTATTTCCAGGTATATTATGCCCAAGTAATGACGTAATCCCAACAAGATCACAGTACTGATAATGTAATCCATCGTGATGAGAAATTTCATTAGCTAAGGGAGGAATGGAAAAAAAAATAAAGGATAGATATACCTTTCACCCAGAATTAACACATTCTAATTTCAACTGTTACATAATTTGTAAAAATGATCAAATTAGACGAAAATTAAGGTGCATTCAGTAACTAAAATTTTGTCATAATTCAAAAATTGTATCATCAATACAAAAAATTACTCTCTTTTCACTTTTTCACCCACTTATATATATTTTTTTTACTTTTTTACTAACTTTCGTAAACTTTTTCACTTTTTCACCAACTCTTGTAAATTATCTTAATTTTTTCACTGATTCTTATACCCAAAATTTTAGTCTCAAATACTTAAATTGACGATAATGTCCTTAATGACTTGATGAATTAACAACAATACAATCAATCAACCGAATATGAACATCTTCAAAGTGGGTTAGGAACATTGTCTTCATTTTTGGTTTAATTTGACGGAAAATGTAAAGTGTATATGATTGATAAAGCCGAAATTGTTGTATGTGAAACCCTCTATGGTTGATAGGTAAAAAATGTATTTTTTTTCCCAAAAATCATTTTCATTATCGTGATCTTGGATTTATTTCTATCAGCTTTCCACACTAAAAAGAATGAAATGGAAGAAAAATCTCAACAATCATCTACAATTATATATTACTTGCTCTGAGCATAAGTAACCATAGTAAGAAAGAATTTCCACGGTCCTAGTTTTATACTTTTAAATGCGTATACATAATCAATTTTCTCGTTAGTGATTGGAGACCGATCGATCCATTCCTCCTAGAGACATCAACCAAGCCTTTTAGGTTTAGAGACGACTTGCTGTAGAAGTATGGGAATAGCTAGCGAGTTCCCTGTAACAAGCTGATGTGTCTTTTAGAATATATAATTTGAATTATGTGCTTTTTTATCATATATATATATATATATGAATGTGACATCGTTAAATTTATATAGATGGAATTCGGCTGCAGCAACATTATGACATGCAGAATAAAACTCAAGATTGATTGATCAGAACATTGAAGGACTAAAAACTTAATTTGAGTTAAAATTTAGGGAAATTGTCATTTTACTACTTGGGTTTTTGCCATTTTTATTTTGTAGTCCTTTGATTTAATTTTTTCAGATTTTAGTCTTTTAATTTTCTTTTTTTTTGACGAAATGGTCTTTCCGTCAGGGTTCCGTTTGTTTCCCTAACGGAAGGGTCACATCAGCTGCTGGGCAACCTCCATTCCTTGACAAAGTTCTAGATCAAGTTTCAACTCCAGAAAACAAAACAAATAGTTAAATCCTAAACCAAAAACAAAACTCGATTCCGTGGCAAGCTCTAGAACTAAAAGCAGTGGAAATAGTCAACAGATACTGATTTTCGAAGGACTCTACTGAAGAGAGAATTATTCTAAATCGTATACTATTTCAGTCATATCCAAACATGCTCAACGGTGTTTAAGGTGTAATTTCAGGCCATAAACCATGGTGTAACACTTCCATTCCTTGACAAAGTCCGCGAAATTTCGAAACAATTTGTTGCGCTTCCAAAGGAAGAGAAGCGAAAATACGCCAGAGAAGCTGGTGGCATTGAAGGGTACGGCAATGACATGATCCTTTCAGAACAGCAAATACTTTATTGGACTGACCGCTTGTATCTCACTCTAAATCCAGAAGACCAGCGAAAGCTGTAGTATTGGCCTGAGATTTCTGAAGACTTTAGGCAAGTTTATTCTCTGCAAACATGGTTTCTTTCCTGCTGATGTTAGTGTTCATGTGGCTCTGCCTGCTTTGGATTCTGTAAATTATTCTTATCCGCAGTTGAAGTAGACAAAATCTAAAAGGGATGCTAAACCCCATAGCTTGGATGCATGTCAAATAATCTGATGTAAGTTCACAAACACTGCAGGGACATTCTACATGAGTATACCATCAAGATGGAAATGGTCACTGCAGCAGTCCTTAAGGCCATGGCAAGGTCACTGAATTTAGAGGATAACTGCTTTTTGGACCAATGTGGAAAACGACCAACAGTGACTGCTAGATTCAACTACTATCCTAAATGTCCAAGGCCAGAACTTGTTCATGGGGTCAAACCACACGCAGATGCATCGGCAATCACTGTTCTCTTGCAAGACGAAGTGGAAGGTCTTCAATTCCAGAAAGACGACCAATGGTTCAGAGTTCCAACAATTCCTCAGGCTTTTCTCATTAATGCTGGTGATCTAGTAGAGGTGACCATTACTGAGACTGACTATATATTAAAGCAAATCAGGGTAGCTTGCAGGCTTGATGTGCAAATTAATTAGGCAGGAAATAAGCTTATTGTTAGAAAAATCCCCCCCCCCCCCCCCCCAAAACCTAGAAAATAGATTTAGTAACAAATAGTTTACCTGTATTAACTGGGTCTATGATACACAGATAATGAGCAACGGGATTTTCAAGAGCCCAGTACACAAAGTGGTGACAAACTCGGAGAGGGAGAGGACTTCTTTGGCTGTGTTCTATTTGGCAGAACCAGAGGAGGAGATTCAACCAGTGGATAGCCTGGTCACTGAGTCACGGCCAAGATTGTACAAGAAGGTGAAAATTTATGTTGATATCTATTTCCAGAACTACCAGCTTGGGAAGAGGCCAATTGAAGCAGTGAAAATTTAGTTCTTATCACAAATTTGATTTGTACTCAAAGATGATTATCTTTAGCACTTTAACTAACTCCATTATCTTTTATTAAAAAATTACATTAAAACTTCTGTTTTTACTTCTCAACGGACTCCAATAAAAATTATTCTACTATCAAACATTCTTCTTTCCCAAAAAATCAAACTCAAATTCTTAAAAAAAAAATTAGAAATTTTGTACTGCAACTAGAATTTATGGTAGTCAGACAGTAAACTGAAGCGTCTGGGTTGATATGATACAATGAGTAATGGAGATTCAAGAGCCCAGTGCAGGGTTGTTACAAATTCGAAAAGGGAGAGGGTTTCTGTGGCAGTGCTCTGTTCTCCACTCCTGGGCCAAAAAAACGAGATTGAACCAATAGGCAGGCTGGTCAATGACACAAGCCCCAGACTATTCAAAAAGGTAAAAAGTTATGGGGCTACTTATTTCCTTTACTTCCAGCAAGGGAGAGACCAGTTGATGCACTTATACCATTTTTGCGCATTCTCTCTTGTGGTCTGTATGCAAAATATGGTCATCTAGGTGGTGCAAGTCCGAAGTCACATGCTTTAACAATTTTACGGCTTTTAATGTTTTTAATGTGTTTTATGATGTATTGGTAGTTTCTTGCAGGTTTATATCTACGAGTAAAATAGGGTGTGATGCTTTGTTATCTTTGTTTGTTTAATCTTATTTTGTGTCTATTTCATGTTTATTACCACGGTATTCTTCCGACACAAGTAAGACCTATTTAATAAA
This sequence comes from Myrica gale, assembly GCA_963930655.1. NCBI lineage: Eukaryota > Viridiplantae > Streptophyta > Magnoliopsida > Fagales > Myricaceae > Myrica > Myrica gale. The sequence goes on along the minus strand of OZ005600.1, from coordinate 27,365,460 downwards.
ATTTTAAGATACCGTCCGAAGTCATAGACAAATAATGATCTTTGGGTCAACTTTGAGCACAACTGGTTTGGTAATGAGGGCTATTTTCAGCACCTGTGATTTATTGCAGCCTTGTAATAGATACGTGCTCATACCAGTCAAAGACAATGCCGTTGGAGTAAAACATTGTGAGATATCCCCAATTTTTGTGCTACATCAAGAGTAGCCCGATCTAGAGCAGGCCAAAACCGTATGCCCGTGGTGCACAAACTTTGGTCTTCGCAAGGAACTGGCCAAAGTTGCTTGTCAAATCCAACTGTTGCAAATTTTTAGCTTCGAGTTGTCATCGAGGCGGTCAGAGATCTGGCCTTTGTATACGTTGAAATGTGGTGTAGTCCCACGTTGCTTAACAATGTTGAGTGTTTGTGAACAAGAGCTTATAAATAAGTCATAATGTAATGTTTTGAAATATAAGTGAGTTAACACAATTAATCTAATTGGGTATTCCCTTAATGGATGTCTCACTTATTAAATATAAATTTTTTTATTTATAACATGGTATCAGAGCAAGGTTTTCGGCTTTAGTCCGGTTACCTACCAGCGACCATCCGGCTTAGTACCGACTTTCTCCCGGCTTAGTATCGGCAACTTTTCCGGCTCAGTACCGGCTTTCTCCCGACTCAGTACCGGCAACTTTCCCGGCTCATTACCGACAACTTCCCGGCTCAATACCGGCATCCTCCCGGCGTAGTACCGGCGACTTCCCGGCTCAGTACCGACAACCTTTGTTATTATTTTTTTCTTTAATTATTTTTGTAACTCCAAACTCAAGGTTTGTCGGTTTGTCCACCTTGAGTTTGCGGGGGAGTGTTGAAATGTGGTGTAGTCCCACATTGCTTAGCAATGTGGGGTGTTTGAGAACAAGAGCTTATAAATAAGCCATAATGTAATGTTTTGAAATATAAGTGAGTCAACACAATTAATCCAATTGGTATTCCCTTAATAGATGTCTCACTTATCAAGTATAAAATTTTTTATTTCTAACATATTCTACGGTTGAGTAACATCCTTAGACCTGAAAGTTTGAACTAAAACTCATTAACAAATCAATTACATTTGCTAGCTAAGATTTTTGGTGGGTTAACTGGAAAGTAATGTTACTCGAGCAATGAGATATCAGACCAGAGAAGTTATTCTGAGAAAGATCAAAGATGCTTAAGTGGGCTAAAAGGGATAATTGATTTTGAATCCTGCCTTGTAAATGATTGGCTCATAATCATGTAAATCCATTGAGTCCACAGCCTGTCACTGTCGATGTGTAGAACTGAAGCCCCTAGCATGCACGGCACCTTAAGGTTCATTGCATACCTACGCCCATTCCACTTGCCTTCCGAGGAGAAACTTTTCCAGAGATTGCTTTTTTTTCTTCTTTTTTGGTGACCAAGATGAATTCCGGATCATCTTGGAACTCGAATAAATCTGATCCAATTTCAAACGAATTGTAGATAAACGCTTCCTACCAAATACGTGCAGCAGCCAGCAGCCCCTCTCACTGTAGATAAGAAGACTATTATTATGCAAATTTGAACTAGAATCTACCATTCCATTAATTGCTAGCCATCTTGTCGCCGACTTCAAAGTAAGAAAAATAAAATAGCAAGCATATCTGGAACATTCAGCCGGCTTCAGTTCAGATAGTGGGTTGGGAGAGAACAAAAATTTCCCTATTTAGTAAAATGAAATGTTTGGAAAACGAGAAAATGAAGGAAAATCTGTAACTGCTCTATTCGAGAGAGAGAGCCTTTGCCTTTTTCTATTATGATCTTGATTCTTTCTACAGGTTTCCTTGAGCTAAATACTAGACTGTGGGCTACGCCCCTTGACGTAATAAAAAGACACCAAAATATGGCCCAACAGAATGGCCTAAATGCAGAATAAAAGATACAAACGAAAACAGGAAAGTAAGATAGGGTGGCCCAGCCCGATAAGCAAACCCAAACGTCAGCCACTTCAGCCCAGTCAAAGTCTGACCGACAGCCTGTCGGTCAGCGACAGCTTATAAGTCGTACTTACCAACTCCTTTTCCCTTTGTCCAGTCTTCTTCGTTTGCTGATACCCATTTGATAGGACCCGTGTGTTCGCATCGAAGGGACATGGCCGAATCTGCCCCTCCAGCTCCAGCCAAGACACAGTTGCCGCAAAAATCTGTCCAAGAACTGGTTATCAATGGCGAAGAGCTTCCAGAAAATTATATCCGTAAGGATGGTGACCGTGGAATCTTGGATGTTCCATTGGTGGAGATTCCAGTTGTCGATCTTGGCCTGCTCACATCTTCATCAACCAGAGTAGAGGAGCTGGAGAAACTTCGATCAGCCCTGAGCTCATGGGGCTGCTTTCAGGTCTTACCACTAACCTGAATATTGTTTTTGTTAATCATGCTGTTGAAGCCATGATATTGGAGTACATTAGTTTTGGTAAAAGCAGAGTTCTAGATCAAGTTTCAACTCCAGATAGCAAAACAAATAGTTAAATCCTCAAGCAAAAACAAAACTCGATTCCGTGGCAAGCTCTAGGGCTAAAAGCAGTCGAATAGAGTAAACGGATATTGATTTTCGAAGGACTCTACTGAAGAGAGATTATTATAAATCGTATACTATTTCGTTCATTTTCCAAACATGTTCAACTGTTTTTGAGGTGTAATTTCAGGCCATAAACCATGGTGTAACCCTTCCGTTCCTTGACAAAGTCCGCGAAGTTGCGAAACAATTTTTTGCGCTTCCAATGGAAGAGAAGCGAAAATACGCCAGAGAAGCTGGTGGCATTGAAGGGTACGGCAATGACATGATCCTTTCAGAACAGCAAATACTTGATTGGACTGACCGCTTGTATCTCACTCTAATTCCAGAAGACCAGCGAAAGCTAAAGTATTGGCCTGAGAGTCCTGAAGATTTTAGGCAAGTTTATTCTCTGCAAATATGTTTTCTTTCCTGCTGATGTTAGTGTTCATGTGGCTCTGCCTGCTTTGGATTCCGTAAATTATTCTTATCCGCAGTTAAAGTAGACAAAATCTAAAAGGGATGCTAAACCCCATAGCTTGGATGCATGTCAAATAATCTGATGTAAGTTCACAAACACTGCAGGGACATTCTACATGAGTATACCATCAAGATGGAAATGGTCACTGCAGCAGTCCTTAAGGCCATGGCAAGGTCACTGAATTTAGAGGATAACTGCTTTTTGGACCAATGTGGAAAACGACCAACAGTGACTGCTAGATTCAACTACTATCCTAAATGTCCAAGGCCAGAACTTGTTCATGGGGTCAAACCACACGCAGATGCATCGGCAATCACTGTTCTCTTGCAAGACGAAGTGGAAGGTCTTCAATTCCAGAAAAACGACCAATGGTTCAGAGTTCCAACAATTCCTCAAGCTTTTCTCATTAATGCTGGTGATCTAGTAGAGGTGACCATTACTGAGACTGACTATATATTAAAGCAAATTAGGGTAGTTTTCAGGCTTGATGTGCAAATTAATTAGGTAGGAAATAAGCTTTTTGTTAGAAAAATCCCCCCCCCAAAAAAAAACCTAGAAAATAGATTCAGTAACAAATAGTTTACCTGTATTAACTGGGTCTATATGATACACAGATAATGAGCAACGGGATTTTCAAGAGCCCAGTACACAAAGTGGTGACAAACTCAGAGAGGGAGAGGACTTCTTTGGCTGTGTTCTATTTGGCAGAACCAGAGGAGGAGATTCAACCAGTGGATAGCCTGGTCACTGAGTCACAGCCAAGATTGTACAAGAAGGTGAAAAATTATGTTGATATCTATTTCCAGAACTACCAGCTTGGGAAGAGACCAATCGAAGCAGTGAAAATTTAGTTCTTATCACAAATGTGATTTGTACTCAAAGATGATTATTGCATAAGATTGGAATGGACATTTTATGGCAACAGCATGATAGTCGTTGCTTAAATTCGTGCAAATAAATCTGTGAAGAGAGTCACGGAAGATACATGCAGTCATTGTAATTTTAAGAAATCATTAACACTGAAAGTTCTTTTTTCCTATTTTTCGTTTTTCTTTTTCTTGGTTAGATGTTTTTTTTGTGTTATATACATTTATAACTAGTAAAGATAAATATATAATAACAAAAAAAAAGGCTTTATAACTTTGCTTGTGCTTCTCAAGTGTCAAAAGAGAGAAGAAGACATCCATTCATCTAATTAAGGTCATGTTTGGATATCAAATATATTCAATTTTTTTTAGAAAAAACTTGAGATTTTTACTGCCAAACATCAAAATTTCAGTTTTCGCACAAATTTCATTACATTTTTCACATCAATTTTAATATTTTTCATTAAAAAGCTTCATCAAATCTTCTCTTTTTACTTTTTAACAAGCTATAAAAAAAATCTATAAAATCAATTTTAATACTTTTCATTAAAAAGTTTCATCAAATCTATAAAAAAACAAGTTCTAATAAAAATCATTTTACAATCAAACATTCTTCAATTTTTTCACCAACATTTTACAAACACCTATAAAAAAATCAAATTCTTAAAATTTTTACTTCCCAAACAACAATTAGAAGGGACCGAATGCTTGTGTGTAGCAGAACTATGGGCGATCGGGATTATTGGCACTTCAGAAAACATGTAAACAGTATTAACTTCTGAAGGCAACAGATGAAACCCAGTAATTGATCTGAGCGTTATTTCTTTCTCACCATTGATCTCTCATCATCTGAGAACCATATCACCAGTGTTGGAAACACAAATTTGATGACTAAATTCACCTCCTCTATTAGGTTATCCAAAAACCAGGTTAAACTTTTAGGATTGTTGTAGTTTAATCTGATACCATGTACACTTGAACTTTTAAGACAGTGAATTCAGTATTTAGAGACTCCAGACTGGTCTGAATTGCATTTAGCCAAGGCAGGGAAGGTGAACTAATTAAAATTCCTGGAAGACCTTTACCCACGAAAACTCAAGTAGAGAGGACATCCAAACTTGGCAAAAAGCCATAAAGGTAGGAACCAACCAGTACAAAAACATAAGTTATTGTTTCGTCGAGTTCACAACACCATGAGAACAAGAAACATGTCAAACAGAGGACACATCTTTAGATGAATTAGACTAAAATTAAGAATTCCACTAGAGTATACATCAAATAGCTTGCAAAAAGTACGATCCTAAATGGAGGACCCACCAAAAATCCTACAACAAATTAAACTATAAAATAATGCTTTTTAAGGGGTCGTATCTCCGTTAACAGTACAGGCCACAGTATCGTCTCTAGCAGCCCAAACTTCATCTTTTCTCACCTACCCTTTATCTTGTAGTTCCTCAAACTTGGATCAAATCACTTTATACCTTTGCCTATTGATCTATATTGCACATAATCAACATAGCTGCAACACTGAGCTATCTCGCCTTTGACATAGCAAAGATTAAAATGAATATTCGAGATATGGCCTTCGACATAGGGAGAATTAAAAAGAACATTCTTTTTTGCAGCTACGAACACGTATCGGTAGTTTTATACCTCACCAATACTCAGCAGAACAGATCAAGTTGCCACCACACTAGAATACTCCAAGGAGTTGATCACAACAATTGAGATCCTGTTCAAGATCAAAATAATGCATTTATTTTTCATAGCAGGAAAATAATTATTCTTTTTTTTTCTAAACCAACTTGCATTCAAAAAGAAAAGCAATACACATTACAGAAAGCAAAGACTACAACATCCAAAACACCAAAGTGACCCCAAACCAACATAACCATCACAGGCCGGCAAGGCAGATCGGCACTTGGCCCACAGTAAGAGGAACAAATCCAAGGGCACAAAGCCAGGATAGATACAAGGGCACAAATACAAGGGCATAAAGCCATAACAGATACACAAAGCCGCATATGGTGGGGCGGCACCTGTCGCTGGAGAAGAGAAGTCGAAAACCTCGTACTTTCTTCTTGTGAATAGCAAGATGGAGGAGCCAGGGAGAAAGGAGCACGAGAGGCTCGGACAAAAGGCGGAAAAGACCCGTAAAGTCGTCAATATGCAAAGAGCGTGAGATTCACGCCCTCCCATAGGAGTCCGTGTCCCGTCATGCCCCGGCAACTTTGGGAGTTGCTGAAACAAACTCCCTTGCTTGTGCCTTCAACCAGCCCACAAAAAGTGACGACCCTTTCAAGGTCCTCCGATGGAAGTTGAAACACCAAAAACTGGAATCAACGGAAGAGAGTGTACAAATCAGCTGGTGAAACACCAGCCGATGGAAGGGAAGGTGACGGGAGGAGTTGGAGCTCCTCCCATTGACCCAGGAAGCACACTGTGAAAGGGGGCTAGAAAGAAGATTCTAGAGAGAGGAGCACTGCTTTTCTCTCTAGAAAGAAAGGGTTTCAACCAGCAGACTGTTCTTTTTAGGAAAATAATTATTCAAATAACAAACTTCTGATGCAACTTACACATTGTACCCTCAAACTACCAAACCCGACAAATTGCATCCTAAAAATGTGTTTACACTTTGCACACCATTTTTGAGATCGCACCATTAAAATCAATTTTAAATATGTAACATGTCATAATCCTAATGTTCTAATTGTCACAAGGGGTGCAAAGTGTAAACCCACAAATAGTTTAGGATATAATGTGTTGGTTTTGGTAGTTTGGGTCCAAATTGCAAAAGTCACAGTAGTTAGAGGGTGCTAAGTGTATTTTCCCCTTAAGTTGCTCAACATATGCTTGTATATCAAAGGTACATATAAAGAAAAAAATTATGAATCCAAGCATGTAATGGCATAATACCAAGTAATAAAAAAAACAGTAATGGCACCAGAGATTCTGAATCAGTTTCATTAGGCAAAAAGAAAAGGACAGTTCTAAATGTGAGAGACTAGGATAGAGGTCAAGACTGAAATTTCATCCAGAATAATAAGAGCATAATACAGCTGATCCAAGAATGTTAAATCCTCAAATTGGATTTTCCTCACCAACTCTCGTTACTAGCAGTGATACAAGTTAAGGATATGAATATTGAACATAAAATCTCATACACCTATTTCTTCAAAACTACCTACATGTAGGAAGCAATCTAGCAAATCCAAAGTACTTCAACCTTACAAAGCAATGGTTCTAAACTTTGAAACCATACTTTTACTTTCTTTCTTTCTTTCTTACGAGTGATAAGTGACACAGTATGAGCAAATAAGAAACACGGCAAGAAGTTCAAATGAAACTTCAACCGTGAAAGAACTGGTAGAAGCAGCCACAAAAACAATTAAAAACTATCATTAGATAACAAATACAGTGCCTGTACCACTCACCAAAAATCAAGAACATGGAACTCAGGCGTTTTGAACCTTAAGAGTCTCTGAAGAAGAAGCCAGTGCAGCACTGCCTTGAGATAGTTTTGGCAACGTGCGATCCTCCAACGAAACTTGAAACTGCTCTGCATTCTCAAACAGTTGCTTCCGAAGAACACCATGCAAACGCCCAAAAAGCTGCTTCTTCAAGGATTCAAAAGAATGGTCCAACCTCTCTAGCTGCTCCATTGCATTTACATTGTACATGAACAAGCCATAGTAGAGATTAAAGCTATCCCCTGCAGTATTCTCCACCAAATTTAACAAAGTCCCATACCCTTTTGTGTTAATTGGCGTTGACTCCAACCCAAACTTTTCCAACACCCTCCCCATTGTGTGAGTAATGAACTGTGATCCCGCCGCATACCAATCATGCTCTGCACAAGACATTTCCACCATTTGGCACCCTTCTCTTGCAAAAATATCAAGAAACAGGTCACACCGCGATACTCTGGATTCATTACTTCCAACCCTAACCTTATCATAAACAAAAGAAAGACCATTCCACCCGTTTTTACCACTCTCAGGTCCAAACATAGGATGCGTGCAGAGAACATCAAAATATGGTGGCAGATTCTGAAGAAACAAACTTCTTGGGAATTCTTTCACAGAAAGCACATCAACAAACAGAGTACTCCTCTTCAATCTCTGAACTGGCAATGATCTCAGAACCTGCTCTGTCGAAAGAATCGAAGTACAAAGAAGAATCACTTCAGGATGCTCTTCACAAAGATCGTCAGCATCAGAAAAGTAAGAAATCCCTAATTTCTGTGCTATATCAGAGTAATCTGCTCTAGAGTAGGCCAAAACCTCATGCCCTTGACGTAAAAAGGACTTTGCAAGGAATTGGCCAAAGTTGCCAAATCCAATTATTGCAATTTTTAGCTTTGAGCCGTCATCAAGGTGGTCAGAAATCAGGCCTTTGAACTCGTACGGTCGGGCAATATCCTGTGACCTGAAAGTTTGAATTAAAACATGTTCGTAAACCAACCACTGTGGATGGAGTTTTTGTAGCATGACTCAGCCCCAATTTCCAAAAGTTTTTAAGCCCATTATTTCCATTTTGAATGACCAAGTGATGATCTAATCCCACGATAATATCAGATTTCAGCCGCCAAACGAGAGGGGAAAAGCGTTTTCACTGCCATGATCTCGGTAATTATTTCTTTCAGCAAGAACACAAAAAATAATCAAATAGAAGGAACAGAATCTCCACCATTATCCACGATCTGGTGCATAACGCCTTATTCATAAATAACAGTAATCAGAAAAAACTACAGTATGGTTGCTAATTTTCTTATTGTGCAAATTGAAAAGCTTCATAATGAAAAAGAGATCAGATTTGAGATTTAGACCAGCATAGTCACTGCAACTGCTCTTCTACACGAAAGAAGAGACTGATGAAATAACCCAAAAACAAATTAAACCCACAATTACTTAACGAAACCACATCAAATTTAAGCATCTTGCAGTTTTACCTCGTTGCCAATGAAGAAGATGGCAATGCAGCTCCATTTCGATGCCAAGCAAAACTGTCATGCGGATGCTGCACCTTTTCTGCTTTCTCAAACAATTGTTTCCTCACCACATGATGCAAGCGGCCAAAGAGCTCATTCCTCAACGCCTCGAAAGCAAAATCCAATCTCTCCAACATCTCCAGCGCGCTCTTATTGTACATGAACAACCCGTAATACAAGTCAAAGCTATCGCCGGCCGTGTTCTCCACCAAATCCAACAAGGTCTCGTATCCCTTGGTATTAATTGGCGTGGACTCCAAGTTCAACATCTCCAAGACCCTCCCAACCGTATGGGTAATGAACTGTGACCCGGCCGCGTACTTGTCGTGCTCCGCGCAGCTCATCTCAACCATTTTACATCCTTCTCTGGCGAAAACGTTAAGGAACTTCTCGCACCGCGAAATCCTCGATTCTTCATCGCCAATTCTAACTCTTTCATAAACAAAGAAACGCCCATTCCAGCTGTGTCTGGCGCTTTGGGGTCCGAACATCGGGTGCGAGCAAATGACATCGAAGTAGGTGGGCAAAATGTCGAGTAGTAGATCTCTGGGGAACTCTTTGACCGAAAGAACGTCGACGAATAATGTGCTACGCCTGAGACTCTGGAGAGGGAGGGAGCTGAGAACACGTTCGGTGGAGATGATGGAGGTACAGAGGAGAATGACTTCTGGGTGTTCTTCACAGAGGTCGTGAGGGTCAGAGAAGAAAGAGACGCCGAGGGTCTTGGCAGCGAGGGAGTAGTCGGAGCGGGAGTGGGCAAGGACGGTATGGCCTTGGCGGACGAGGGTTTTGGCCAGGAACTGCCCGAAGTTGCCGAAGCCGATGATGGCAATTTTGAGGTGGTGGCTTGACTGGAAATGGGCGGCGGCGAGCTTGGATTCGAAGTCAAAGGGCTGGGCGGCGTCGAGGGCTCGGATGCAAAAGGGTATGCGGCGGCGAGGCAAGGAGGTAGGGGTGGCGGCGGGATGGTTGGAACGGAGAGAGTGATACAGAGGACACAAAAGGAGAGGTTGTGAGAGCGAAGGGACAGAAAAATTGAGTGCTGCTGGTGATGCTGAAGTTGAAGGATGGTGCAGAGGGGAAAGAGAGAGCATGGTCGAAGCGAGACGAGACATGTCCTGAGATTTCTAAACCGACCACACGCCTCCAACTCACCGACTCAGTCGCGCGATTAGAGCGGTCTTCCTGAAGACCCTGTTTTATGATTTAACCAGAATGCGGCGACAGGCCTAAGAAACAAAATCAAGAACAGAGGGAGGGAGTGAGAGAGAGAGTAGGATCAGGATGGACGAGGATTTCGTTGCCGAGATTGCATGTGCAATTCGGAGAATGATATATATAACAGATAATTTTGATCTCTCTCTCACGAATGAGATCGACCCAACGATCTATCATAGGACTCGTATTATTCGAAATTTTATATGAATAGCGTTAAATAGGGTCTGCATACCTTTCTCTTCATTGTATAGTATGAACATTGTTGTGTATACCTTTCTCTTAATTGTACACTGTAAATGGTAGAAGATCTTGATGATATGAGAAACTATGTGACAACTGTTCAGAATATAGAAATATTTCTTTAATTACTTCGTTTTATCTCAGGCTAAATAGTTCCGCCAAAATCAATCTCGTCTCAAACGAATATTTGCATCTAATATATTTTGAATATAATCAATCATTGATTTCAATCTAATTTGGTTAAAAAATATAGGAAAGGATCAAAATGTCATTCCAATAGAATTTTTTTAAAAAAAAATAATTAATAGATTACTTAATTGTAATTCCAACATTTCATTTAAAATATATTACGTTATATAAAAATTAATTTTTAATTAATTATAAATGCATTTCAATCATTTTACAAGTTTGGAGGTGATTATCATTTTTTTGACTTTATTAATCATTTTAACAAAGGAAATTAATATGAGATTATCCCTTTTCTGTTTAAAGTAGAACGAGCCAGATCCGCACGTAGGCAGTAGGTTAATTTCAAATGAATCATCGAATTTTTATTTTTATTTTTTATTTTTTAGTAAAGAACAAACATCAAATATAAAAGCAAATAAATCAAAATAATAAAGCCCCTCAACATGGCAAATTAACATTTTAACTCTTACCTTAATATTTCTTCGCCAAATATAAAGTCCACTGTAATATCCAATGCACAAGGGTGGAAGTATTAATAACGCGGGATAATGAGTAATAAAGCAGTTCCAACTCTTCTTAAGGTTGATCCTACTACCCACGATCCTTATCATCATCATCAAGGCCTACAATGGGTCCTTTCTCCGCCGGTCCACTTTTGGGGAGAAAATTTTCAAGAGCTAAATATATTCTAGAAACTACTTGATAACATTTCCGGAGAAGATGAAGCAAAAGCAGAACCAGCTGACAGAGAGAACAAGGATGCACGATTTGGTAAGTGTAGATGAGTATAACACAACAGGAAATGGTTTACCATTCTCCCTGTTCTTCTCATCCTCTTTGTTTTAGATCTTAAAGAGCAGGCCACCGTGTGTAGCAAAGAAGGGAGCAAACACAAGTGATTCTACGGCCATTAGCTTGATAAGAATGTTGAGAGATGGTCCAGAAGTGTCTTTGAGTGGGTCCCCGATAGTATCACCAATAACAGCTGCCTTATGCGGGTCTGATCCTTTTGGACCCAGTGTTCTTGCATGCTCTGAAGCACCAGCCTGTTCGTTCCAAAATGGAATTGAGAAGATGAGCAATTCAAGAAAACAATAAATTCTTTTAGCTAGTCAAGAAAAGGATTCCAGACTCAAATATTAACCTCGATATACTTCTTGGCATTATCCCATGCACCACCAGTGTTGGACGCAGAGATAGCAATCTGCAGTAGACAGTAAGAACATTATACGTCGTGCAAAGCCTTGGTGACCATAAACAAATCTGTCTGATGATCCAGATTGAGAATGAATGCTTCCTATACTGCGGCTAAAATGGGGGATCTTTTCACACAATGAGGTTATAGCATTACCTGTACACCAGAAACAAGGGCTCCAGCAAGGACACCAGAGAGAGTTTCCACACCAAAAAAGATGCCAGCAATCAGGGGTGTGAGCATGACAAGGGCACCGGGAGCTATCATCTCTTTGATGGAAGCATCAGTGGAGATCTTAACACAGGTAGCATAGTCAGGCTTGGCAGTGCCCTCCATAAGACCTGGGATGGTATTGAATTGCCTGCGCACTTCCTCAACCATCTTCAGAGCTGCCTTTCCCACACTCTTCATCGTCATGGCAGAGAACCAGTAAGGAAGCATTGCTCCCACAAGCAAGCCAATAAACACTTTCGGAGACAACACATCAACTGTTGAGATTCCAGCACGGCTCACAAATGCACCAAAGAGGGCCAGGGAGACAAGAGCAGCAGAACCGATTGCAAAACCCTAGAACAAAAGCATCAAACATCTATTGAGGGTTCTGAATTCAGATAAACAACTATTTTCTGTCTTTGATGCCATAACGAATTCCATGGTCATATACTTTCAACAAAAATGGAAAGGGAAAAAAACCAAAGACAAAAACAAAACAAAACAATCTTCAACTTCTACTTAATGTTGCTCACGAATTACTTCTGCAGGGACATAAGTAATTCCCAAGCGTCAAATAAGGACACATACCAAAAGCAAGCACTCAGGTAGTTTGCCCATTTCTCAAGTTATGAGAACCACTTAAACTTGTCCCCCAAGAAAGTACACAAAACAATCAATCAAGTGTCAACGTATCAAAACCCCCCACATGGTGCACTGCATGCTTATTAACATGCTTTCAAAAACAGTTCACCCCAAACCGAAATGAAAACCTAAGAAAAGGGAAAAGTGACGCATATTTCTTTTATTTTTTTCCAGTTTGGGGGAGTTGATATAGGTGACGATTGTTTGCCAAAATTTTGGGGAATATTCTCGAAATTTTGGGAATCTTTACTTTATTGAGATTTATTGGGGTTTGTGAAAAGTAGTGTGTAGGTGTAAAAGTTAAAAATTTTGGAGTGTATTTGTTTTGTTGGAAATTTTGGGCCCACAAAATTTTGGGTAAACAAACATGTCCTATAGATTAGCACCTTAAATGTACCAACAAATTAAAAGGAGGCAGGTAAGGTTTGAGAGAATTTTCAAACCTTTCCAATAGCAGCAGTAGTGTTTCCTGCAGCATCAAGGGCATCAGTTCTCTCTCGGATTATATGACTCATGCCTGCCATCTCGGCAATGCCACCAGCATTATCACTGATGGGACCATATGCATCAATGGCCAACCCGGTAGCTATGGTGCTCAGCATTCCAAGGGCAGCCATGGCAATACCATACATAGCAGCAAAGCTAAAACTAACAAAGATACTAACAGCAATGGCAAAGATAGGAATAATGACTGATTTGTAGCCCAATGCAAGGCCAAAAATGACATTCGTAGCAGCTCCAGTTCGGCAGGAATCAGCAACATCTTGTACAGGGCTGCAAGGAATTATGTAAATCACAAGCCAGCATAGGATAAAAGTAAAAAGACAGAAAGGATAATTCATAAATGCTGCAGAATCTGGTACCTGTATGCATTGCTAGTGTAATACTCGGTAACAAATCCAATAATAAGCCCAGCCCACAAACCAATCGCAACACATAAGAACAGCTGCCTGCACGCACAAATCAAAGGCAACATGTTGAGATGATACAATGTACATACTATGAAGGGCGCTTGGGTGTCAGCATAACAAAAAAATTCCAATCCATTTTGCAGACCATGCAAGCAATTGATTTAACTGGCCATGTCATCCAAACAATTTCTACCACCATAATCTTTGCGTTCAGCTCATGCCTGGCATCATGGCACACTTCTTTCATGAATATCCCATTCTATCTTACCGGAAAAAATGCCTCATTCTCAAACCTTGAAGAAGACGATACTTAGCCCTACAGGCCAACAAACTTTAGGACATAAAATATAGAGCTCAATAACACTCCAAACGCATCACTGCCAAAAACTTATTGATTCCCACCCTTTTGAAGAAAAAAAAATCTTTTGAGTAACTAGAATCCATTGTTCTGAAGTTGGAAAAAAGCTGCATTCCTTCCAAATAAGTCTCTTAATCCTTTTTAAATATACCCACTTCCAGTGTAAATACTTGAAAGCAAAGCTATTGCATGCCTACACCTATATGGCCATATCCTCTCCCCATACAAATATAATACCACATAAATACTATTAACAGAATAGAAAGGGGAAAACTCCATAATCGATGAACCTACGCACCTTTGATTTGATAGATACAACTAGAAACCTCCAAGCAGCTAATATTTACTTCCAATAGAAAGTATTTTCCACCTTCCAGCAAAAAGTAAATAAGCCTCTTATGGCTTTCAAAATAAGATAATCATTCCATCAGTCTCATTTCATAAATGAGCCTAACCACAGTATCATTCACCTAAAACTAGCATTCAAGATGCTCATCCAATTTCAGCAGATAGTGTCCCACTGCTTGGACATTACTACGACAGATTCTGGAAACCATTATCTCTTTCCAAACAATGGTATCAAAGAACCCACACATGTGAACAACTATGAGGCACTCAAGAGATGATTAATTATAAAAAAAAAATATCATTCTCTGTTAGTAGTGACTTAACTCCTTTAAAATTAATAAGAAATCATGCCTCCTCATTTGATGCAAACAACATACCGAATCAAGCAATGAAAGCATGACTACCTCCATCCAAAGTATGAGTATTGATTCTAAACAACCCGATGATTATGAAAAGCGGAATATCTAATTAACTTCCAAAAATGACTTTCATTTTATTAGGGATGGGAATAACTTCAAATGAGAAACTTGTTTTGACTGTTGCAAAGGAAGAAGGTTTAGGAAAACTTAAAAGTAATTGTTTCCACTCTTGGAAAGAACAGATTAATTCAGTACATCCTAAAAACCGAAATCCAAACCCCAAATCATTTAAAGCATGAGCCAATAAAATGCTTACCAATTCTTGACAACTTTCTGAGTACCAGTGTAGTAGATGGTGAAGGAAGATGGGAGCGCAACCCAACTAACAACCGCAATAGCAGCAGTCATCAAAATGGTCGAAATTATGAGCTGCCTCTTCAATGCTGGCTCAATTTCTTTCACACTTTTGATCTCGAAGAACTCAGTTGCAAATAAGGTGGTAACCAGACAAACAAGGATACCCACAGAACTAATAATAAGCGGATACAACATTGCAGTGAAATCATGATCGATCCCAAAAGAGGAGATGGAAGCAATAACCAGGGCAGCACAGGAAGACTCAGCATACGAGCCAAAAAGATCTGATCCCATACCAGCTATATCCCCAACGTTATCACCAACATTATCAGCAATGACCTGAGAACATGAAAACAATAACAAAATGAACAGGAAAGAACCATTTCAGAAGCTAAAAATTTCTGAAAAGCTGAGATCCTTACAGCTGGATTCCTAGGGTCATCCTCAGGAATGTTCCTTTCAATTTTGCCCACAAGATCAGCGCCAACATCAGCAGCTTTAGTATAGATGCCTCCAGCAACTCTGCCAAAGAGAGCCATGGAAGATCCACCGAGACCATAACCGGTGATAGACTCAAAAAGACCCTCCCAATCATCGCCGTAGTACAGCTTAAATAGATTGATGGCAATGTAAAGCATCAACAGACCATTAGCAGCAAGGAGAAAGCCCATGACCGCACCAGATCTGAATGCAGTGATAAATGCCTTGCCAACACCCTTTCGGCCCTCCAGAGTGGTTCTAGCATTTGCATAGGTAGCAATTTTCATACCAAGGAAACCAGAAACCACGGAAGTGAAAGCACCAAGCAAGAATGATATGGTACTGAAGGCTGCAGTGGCAAGAGCAGGCTTACACATCCTGGTGGGATCATACGTGCAAGACTTACTTCTTGTGCTGAAACCGTCCACAGAGCCGAGGAAAAGGAATATCAATACAGCAAACGCCACCATGAAAATACCAACATACTTATATTCAGTAAAGAGGAAGGAGGTTGCTCCTGTAACATCCAGGCACCACAATATTAGTTACCTCCAAAGCACTGTTCAAACAACTGAGGATAGAGTCCGGAATTAAGGAAAATGAGAAAGTTACCGGCCCATAGTCATAAGGACAACTGGACTTCTACCATAACATCATATTGAAATGAAAGAACAATGGAAAGAGCAGTTGTTAGAACATCCGTACAAAAGTTCTTCTTTAGATTTTTCGATATTTCTACATTTGATTATTTAGTTAACTCTGAACCAACATTTTCAAGGTGCAGCTCCCATATTGTTGTTTGCAGCTTAAACACAGACCAAGTCCTTTCTCCCTCACCCAAAATTCACAACAAATGGGTACCAGCTAAGCATATTGAGATATGGAAGGCGTCTAGCATAGGTGAGTCCAACCAATGATTGGGATTATGACCAAGGCACAATTTTTATGAGTAACGAAATACTATGATCCAAGACCATACTCAATTTTGAATTCAATCCCAAACAAGAGTTCAACCATCCTGGTTCTTGCCACGCAACAAGGGGGGAGAAGGAACGTGCTATTTTTCTTTTCACTTTAGTCATGATTCTATTCATTGTTGTTTTACTCTTTTAACGGGTGGATACCTCCATGACATGCCGAGTCAACCTTTCCATCAAGGTTCCATACCAAAAGTCTGACAAAAGGACCATTTTTTTTCTTTCCAAAGGAGTGAAACTCAAGGAAGATTTTCCGTTGTGTTTGGGAATTCAGGGACTATTTTTTGAGATCAAAACTCTATTTCTTGTTTTCACTGAAAAGAATAATGCTGATACAATTTATTTAAGCAACAGGAGTTACACTCTCTGACCTACTGTTAGATCAAAGGCAGCTGTGGTCAATAGTTGAGAAACAGAGAGGATTATAATGGAGGTTACATGTCAAATTCATCCAACCACAATTAGTTCCGACTTCACCAAATCTAACAAAGCTGTCTACAGGTGGATGAAGCTATCAAAAGGTGGCTAGTGAGAACATATGTCCTTACTTCCATGATCATCATATGGGAGAGAAAAATCAATCAGCATACATTGCAGAATTACTTCCTTTAACAACTGTTGTGGAACCCACAGGAAATCCAAAGCTTGAATTCGAAACCAATTTTGTTCCATTAGAGAACCAATGTAATTCGAAACCAATTTTGTTCCATTAGAGAACCAATGTTAAGGAGTACACCGAAGTGTTTCAGAAAAAATCAACAGAGATATGTTTGAACTTAATTTCCTTTGGGGAAAAAAAATGCACTGCAGCGAGTTCTGTAGTCAGAGCTCAGTGGTGTGCAGAAGCATAAATTGTCTCAGAAAAATAAACATTAAGGCCTAATAATGAAAAACAGTCCAAAACATTGTGCTATTTTTTTCTAAATAAACGATATTATTACCAAAGAGCAACAATCTCATGTCAAACATTGTGCTATTTGACATACCCATGTGCTAGCATTAAAAAATCATTGGCACGCCGCACTATATACGTACATGAAAATAATGTTTGTCTAGAAAGGAAGGCGCTCAGATACATTCGTACATATAAAGAATGGTAAATATTAGATCTCAATCAGATTACCATAATATAATCAACAAGCTACGATATTAATGATAATCAATGTTGATAGTGTAGTAAAAAATTTCTCTGTGGGCCCAGATTCCAGAACCAGCCACCATTTTCCATATCAAACATTAAACCATAAAAATAAAAGATTATCCCTACCTTATGCAACAGTCAACACCGACCCAATATAATAAAATTAAAATATTCATATATTTTCCTAAAAGAAAACAGGAAAAAAAAATAGATCTTTTACTCTTTTACGCACACAAATCCTAGCAACAGGATACTGATAAGGCGTCAAAAGTGACAGTAAGATACTGCAAATGGAAGATATTACTTCAAACACGTAATCTCAAAGCAGAAAAATCCAACAACAAAAAATGAAATCACAAACACACCGAGATCTACGAAAAGCCATCGTTCTAAAAGATAGAAAAGCTCAAACAACTGAGGTTGGAAGAGCTAAAAAGAAGATAGAGAATATCGAAATTGGACAGAAGTGGAAACCTTCAGAGATGGCGTTTTGGATTTCGGCGCACTTGAGGACGACGCTGTGGTCGTTTATGCCTTCCTCTTCCTCGAGGAGGTTATCGGCGTAGCCATTCTTTTCGGTGCCGTTGTTGGCAGTATCGGAGTCCAGGCCCGGCGAGAGCTTCACTCTCGAGACGAGAGCCCACTGGACCAGCGCGAACACGATCGCCACCAACGCGCACACCGGAATCAGTATCTCCGTCCCTAAACCTGACAAGAGCGTCGCACCCATGGCCAACAGGGACAGATTACACAAACAGAGAGTGCGTGTAAGGGTTTACAGGGAATGGAAATCAATGAGAGAATATTAGAACGAGGTTGGAAAGGGAGGAGGAAGGCCTTATATATATATATATATATATATATATATATATATATATATCAATCTTCTTACATATACAGAGAAACAGAGATGTGAGAGCGCGTGTGGTGGAAAGTACGAAAAGTTAAATGTTGTGGGGGTGGAAAGACCGAAATGAGTGCTAGTGCCAGCTCTCTGATGTCTATCTGGGGAGGTAATATTTAACACCGTTACAATCCAGTTCAGATTCACGAAAGTACCGTTATCTTATAACTTTTATTTCAGTTACGAAGTGGACGGATTCTAGAAATTTCCATTTACTTTAGTTTCATATTCTCCGTTTTTTATGTGCATCTTTTTCTCAAAAAACAATTAATAGATTAAAATCTAAAAAATATAACCAAAAATAATAAGACAAACACAAAAGCAACGGGACAGACGGGATAGATAAGATAGACAAAACCAGCTCGGACGAATTAGAGAAATCGCTATAAACTCTATACAAAATAGAAGGAATAATGACCGAACATAATAAACAGAGCTACTAGGCCCCGCAGACAAGACAGATTTTTGATCTGCATCTACTAGTTGTACAATCCAATTTCCTATGTTTGGTAGATTTTTCAAAACGTCCACATCAACAGCAATAATTCTGCCATTGACGTGGCCCCTCTATCTCACCGCGGCATGTGTCTTTGCACGGAGATAATTATAAGGTAAGTATCAATCTTAGGGAAAACTGCCTCGTGTCCTATTAGATTTTCTTTTCTTTTCTTTTCTTTTTTTGTCGCCTTTTTATGTGGGGCTGATGTGTCATTTGATTCGGATAACTCTCACGAGGCGTGCGTTAGACGCATTTGCGTGCGCGAATCGACTTATTCCATCTATTATTTAATTCATTTTTCTTACCTATTTTCCTTCCTTTTTCCTTTCTTTTTTATTGAGTTTTTGTAAGGGATAGAATTTCACCATCAGTCACCGAAGGATGCACCAAATCAGCTGCTTTTGTGGTGGCGCCGGGCGGATTTCGGAGATCAGCAAACGTGTTACGTCGAATCCCCGGATTCGACTTCCTAAGGATAATTGCATGGAAATTTGCTGTCTAATATGACTTTGACATGCAAACACTACTGTTAGTAAAATTACCAAAACCACCGCGAATACGTTCTGGAGAGCCAGCGATGCGAATTAATCAGGTCCTTGCTAATCCGTGTGCGCTGGTGAATTTGTCTGGACTCGGGGACAGTGAAGTGGGCAGTTTCAGTAGGTCAGGTGATAGTGCCTAAGAGAAGAGCCAAGTGGGGGACTTGTTTAGTTGTTTAGGGTTATCTCTGGTCATTTTCTCTCTTTTTTTAATTATTATTTTGGTCATAGGTTGAAATAAATTTGGTTAGCATTTAATGGTGCAGGCGCTCTGAAAAGTGGGCCAAGCTAAATGTGGTATTCTGTCCTGGTAGTCTTGAATAGTAATAACAGATACGGTTGTGGTTAGGGCTAAGCAAAATTGGACAGTAAAATCAGATCGAAATTACGATTCGGTCTGGTCTTGTTTATGTAAATTCGGTCTATACTTTTTAAAAATTCGGTCCGGACGATTCGGTCTGGTCTTGTTTATGTAAATCCGGTCTATACCTTTTAAAAATTCGGTCCGGACCGGACCGGATTTATAAATATAAATAAAAAATTATTTTTATATTTTTAATACAAATTACAAACTTAAAAAGTTTAGATTTAACCTAAACTAAAACTCTACATTTTTATATGTCATTCTCCCTTCAAAATTAACCTAAAAATTAAAAAAATAAAAAAATGAAACCGGTTCGGGCACTTAAGTGGTCCGGTCCGGTCCTCTATTTTAGCAGGACTGAAAATCCGGTCCGACCTCATTCCGGTCCGAAAACCGGACGTATTTTTGATCCTGCAGCCCTAGCTGTGGTTGGATCACAACAAAAGAAAAAAAAAAAGATAAGGTTATGATTGGGGTGATGGACATTAGTTTTTTTTCTAGATCATGGTCCAAAAGGACCCGAAAATACAGAAGATGCGAAAATCCGGCGGGACCCTTAAAAGGATCGGATAAAGCCAATACATGTTACATGCGAGGAAGTGGGAGCGTTGGCTGAACTCAGTAGACAAAGCTACTAGGACCTATGCTAGCCAGCAAATAAAGCACCACAATCTGGTACAGCACGCCCCAAGAGGGCAAAAAAAATCCACAAGGGATCGGCAAAGCCCATGCAGGAGCCATAAAAACACAAAAAACAACACAAACTCACAAAACAACAGAAAAAGACAGAATTAACACCACCGCCAATGAGCATAGAGGCTAGCTGCAAAGCAGGAGCCAGCCACGAGGCGCGGGACCGCTTAAACCGCCAGAAACATGTTAGTCCTAGTTTTCAGGATTAAGGCAATTCAAGAGGGGGTGAATTGGTTTTCTAAAACTTTTCTGTATTGACCCTCAAAGACGTGTTTGCTAGTAGATACAATTTTAGCACAAGTATAATATGCAATGGGAGAAGTATGTGCTGAAAGTAAAGAGTAGGGATAAGTGAAGCAAACACATTATTTTTAAGTGGTTCGGCAAATCCGCCTACATCCACCCCTCAAGCTCCTTCACCGAGCCTTGAGGGTTTCCACTATCTTCAACCAATAACTTACGCACTAGCTTCCGGGTACTAGTGAACCGTACAAGTATTTTCCCGGGATCAACACTCAAACCCACCCAAGTGGTTTTTCTAGCTCACCACTCACAACCTCACCAAGCTTGAGATATACACTTTCAAAACTTCTTCTTTAGTGAACAACCTCGCTAAAGGAACACATCTTTTGGATATGAAGATAGAAGAACAAAAACTCTCTTGATAGAGTAGATATGAAAATGGAAAGCTCTATCTCTTTATTTACACAAAGACAAAGATATGAAAATGTGTTTTGTGTGAATGCTATAAGAAATATAGAATAGGAAGGTTTAAAATATTTCTCAAGATATACAAATGATATGTGGTCGTTGGTTTTTATTTTAGATGAAATGAAGGTGTATTTATAGGCCACATATGAAAACTAGTCGTTTATAGCCGTTGGGAGTTTTCTGCTAAAACGAGTCGGTCGACCGCTACATGAACCAGTCGATCGCTTCAAGTTACCGTTACCCAACGGTCATATTGTCATAAGCTCAACGACTCTTTTTTAAAACCAACCGGTCGACTGCTATACCAAGCAGTCGAAATACCGATCGACCGCTTGAACAGCCGGTCGACCTCCTCAACTTAAACATGATCCGATTCTTTTAAAAATAAGGTTTTTGACCACTTTTAAACACCCAATTTTGAAGACATATTTCCCATAAGTATATGAAGGTTTAGAGGTTTGATTGAGATGTTTTGAAACCTATAAAAACATTTTAATCTTTCAAACAAAACTTAAAACGGTTTATGCACGTTTTGAAAGATATGCAAGTGAGTGATTCAAGTCCTTGTCAAAAGTGAATTAAAGAGTTACAAGGATTATACCTTAAGGTATTGAATCTTCTTGTTCTTCTAGTCTTTGGCTCCTTCATCAAGTCGTCTTTGTCTTTGAAGATGTCTATTTTATAAACTCGATCCATTTATTGAAATTATCAAAATCTCGATTGTGCACAAAAGCCAACAAAACAGACCGGAAAACAGAGCCCAAAGGCGGGCGTGTGAGATCCATGCGCGGCTCGAGAGGCGCGTGAGATCCACACGTCGAACAACAGATGTCGAACTGATGCGGGTAGGCTCGTCGGGAGGAGGAGACCGCGCCTGTGGAGGTTGCGTCCACTAGTGACACACGGAAGCACCGAGATCGACCTTCTAGATTCAAAATGAGAAAGCAAAAATGAAGAGAAGTAGAGAAAAATGAAGAAGATGGAAGGAGGAGGGGGCTGTGAGAAGTGTCGGAGCTCTCCGCCCCCGTTGAAAGCAACTTAGGGAGGAGAAAAGTTTCAGAGAGAAGTCAGAACACACGGAAAAAAGTTTTTCAGGTACCTAGTATCTAGTACCAATAAGGCAATAATGTTTTCAAATAGTAGATTCGTGTGCAAAAGGTCGTACTAGGCGAATTTGGACTGTGCCGTCATGGCTGGTCACTGGTCACTGGTTAGGGTGGGACACTGTAAACAAAAAGTAAATTAAATAATAAAATTCAAACTTAAAATCTGTTGTAATTTTAACATGCTATCGAAGTCTTAAATATTATTACAACAATTTAAGGAAAATAACATGGCAAATCTTATATTTATGGATAAAAGTTGAATTACATTTTATAATTTATTTTTTATACCTCATAAATTTTAGGGTTAATAACCATTTTGATCCTTTAGTTTAACACTCTTTTAAAAAATGATCTCTAAGTTTCAATTATTGTTATTTGTCGATATAATCATTCCGTCCAATTTCGTTCCTTACATGCATAGTAACTAACAGGGACATATCACACTCCTTATAAGATCTCGCCAAGTGTACTAATTTGAAACAAAAAAATCTAACAAAATAATAGCCATGTTGGCATCTGAGTAAAAAAAAAGAATAGAGACATAATTAGATATAATAATTAAATTAATAAATAATAACAAATTTAAAACTCATGAACTATTTTTTAAAATGGTGTGAAACCCAAAGACCTAAATGGTCATTAACTCTAAATTTTAAAAGATATCAATCATCACCCTCAATTTAATTTGGATGTTAAGTCATCAATTCTCCTAACCTTATTAAGTTCTTATGACTTATCCTATTTGTTTATGTTGTGATTTACCTCTTTAGGATTACTATATATCAGAGTTCGAGATGAGATAGACTTTTCAACCATGTGAACTAGGTACAGAGTAACTGCTATATTTTTCTATGGGAAAAACTTATTCGAGAGGGGTCATTTTATCATGTACTTCTATAAATGTCCCACGTTAAAACTTTTTCATAACTATTTTACTTTCGGAATAGCTTTTTGACTCGAAGTAGTTATTTCATACAGATGTGGGGTGTTACAATGATTCTCTTCACATTCTTTAGGTTGTGTTTGTGTTGAAATATTTTTTGTGTTAAGTTTTGTGTTGGTATTGAGTTTAGTGAAAAAGTGAAGAGAGATATAATTTTTTATATTTTTTTATATTTTTTTATGAGAGAGAGATTATATTGTAGTATTTTATTATGAGAGATAATATTTTGGGAAAAATTGTTTGTGCAAACGCACCCTTAGTATTTGGTGTGCAAGATGACAACTTAGTCCATGTATTTTTTTGACAGTGAACATTTTATGGAAGTAAAATTGTAATTTTGATGTCAAAAGATAAAATTTCTTCCAAATTAATCAAAAATTTTAAACAGATGGTGTAAGTGTTTAAAATCAATAATTGGTGTATATAATGATAAAATAATAGATTGGAGGGTGAAAAGTGTATTTATAAAAAAAAACAGAAGGAAAAGATAAGTTAGGACCAAAAATCCCTTTTCGGCTTTTCGAACCACTGCAATTCTGAGGGGAGTAAGTTGGGTTAGAAGCTGGATTCCGCGCAACCTTGTTGGACTTTCAATCAAAAAGAAGTTGGAAGCCCAAAACATATTGGGCCTCCGAGATATCGTGTAGGGATCCAACAAGTTGGGCCAGCCTGGTCCAGTAGTGCTGATTTGGTGCAGCCCGAAATAAAAGTACAAGGTTTGGTGCCGTTTTTTTATGTGGGGTCGGTTTCCTTTAACACGTGCTCCCTATCTTTTAAAGAACGGTGACGTGGACAAAAATTTGGGAGCTCTCGCCTCGCGGTGTCTTGCCCACCTCTTTCGCACGTTTTTTCCTTCGTCCAGAAACTGCCCAAACGCTCCCATCTCTCTCTCTCAGACACAACACTGTCTCTGAATTTTCTTGACCGTACGTCCACACGAGGACCTTGCTCACCTAAGCACTGCTCCAACAGCGCAAAGCCAGAGAGAGAGAGAGAGAGATTCCACAAACTTAAAAGCACACGGTAGTGAGTGTTGCTGTATCTCAGCCGCTAACTCTCTCTTGGTGCTAGTACAATTTTATATATAGATATTTATTGTCGGTGTATTTATGGGGAAGAGGAAGCAAATTCCCGATCAGAGCGAGACCCAACCTCCCATTTCGCGTTCTCCTTCTTCCGGTACGTTTCTTTTTTCTAGCACTTGATGGCTTCCATTTGGTTCCTCATGAAAAAAGTGCCGGAAAAGTTGTTGAATTCCCTGAAAGCTCTCTTCTTAATCGGGCACAAAATTTAGTTAAAGTCTTTTGCTTTTCATCTTCAGTTTCTTTTCCATCCAGAAACAAAAGTGGGAAGGAATACGCCAGTCCTATTTTGATTGGGATTTTGGGGTTCCGTTTTTTGGGAGGGCTTCTCGATCTACCTGCATTCTTGTCTCAATTGTAGTTTGTCTTAACAAACTAGGTCCTGCCATTCTTTGGTTTTCTCTGTGACTTTTTCTCTATCTCTATATTTATGGAATGCGTGTGATTCTTTTCATCTTTGTTGGGTTACTCCTCGATGATCAATGTTTGATTGGTGGGGATATTGTTATCTTCTCGATTAGTTTTGTGTAATGGAAGTACAAGCCGGAAGTTTGTAATCAAAGCAAGTGGTTTCGTATTGGTAGAATTTGTTGGATATTTTGAGTATGATCCGGATAATAAAGAACGTCAATTTAGCGGGAAGATATTGGGGGTGTGTTCCCAATTTTCCAGTTTCTACAATATAATCGGGTTGGGTTATATTTCGAGCTCGTTCAGACTCACTCCATACACTTTTTAAATCTTTGACAGTTGGAAACAAAACCTAGTCGATGTTTTCTGAGCAAATTATCTTGATTCTCCAACGAAACCACCTTTCTGCTGTCCCTGCATTTACGGGAACAGCAATTTAGCTGTGTCTTATTAGTCTTTTTTGTCCTCAGTTGGAACCATACAGGCTCCAGCATGATCTCCATTTCCCCCTGGCTATTTTCTTGTTATTTATAAAGTTAATAGTCATTAGCTTCTCTTCTTTCACATCACTCTACACTACTTTTCTATGTCCTACCTCAAGAAGTTGTAAATAACATTATCCTATCTTTTATTTCCTTTCTAACGGTTTTACATGATAATCAAGAATTAAGCTATGCAAACTTTAGGCCCTTCCACTCATCGGTATCAATGCTACTCTTGGACAAATGAATGAGTTGTGCTTTTGTTTTAGGTTTCAGATTAAAGTCCTAGTTTGGGAATCTGGTGCTGCATATCTTCCACTTCCATGTTGTGATGTAGCTGATCCACATGTTTCCTTTGCGGAGGGACTGGGCCTATTTTGTGGCCTTAATGGCTAAAGTCATTAACATCTACCTTCCCTCTTGGTCAGTCGGTCATCTTCATCTGCTGTTCCTCCTTTTGTGTGGCTGAACATCTTGGTTGTTGTTATGTATTTGTATACCACATAACGAATGGAACTAAACTGCTATTATAATTTGGTGAAGAAGTCGTTGTCTTGGTTTTCTTTTTAAAGGTTGCTTTTAAATACTATCTTAGAGATAACCAAATGAAGTGTCAATGATCGTTGTTTTTCTGCATGGAATATTTCAGATAGCAAGCCTTGCTCATCAGGAATGGAATTAGTGGCAGAAGAGGTTAGTGTTATCTTTTTTTCTTTTCAAAATAAGGTACTTATTATTTAAAAACTTTTAAACCTTTATACACTATCTCCTTCCTCACTTATTTATACTCAAGAGTGATTCCTAAGACAGTTTCCCCTTATGATGAAGGTTAAGAGAGAGTGTCTACACTATTTTTTTTTCTTTCTCATTTTGACCGTTTCATTGATTTACTGTCTTATCATTTTATTTTGATGTTATTGCAGGAACCTTTGCATTCAGTTGACTCTAGAGAACTAAAGCCAATCTCACCAGTCTTGGATGTTACTGATAGTTCTGTGAAGCTACTAAATGCCTACCCTACCGCTGTGCATCATCATCAAAGTCTTGGCCGTTCAATATTTTTGAAGCGTTCTCGTCATTACTATGGCCATCAGTATTCTCGGCGTAACTCAGTTAATCATGCCAATGCATCAACTTCTCGTGGGAAAGGTCTTTTTTCACATGATGAGAGACTATCCTTCAAGTTGGCTACTCAATGTAACTCGCAGACTGGATATCTTGCAGGTGCATTTGTGTTTTGGTTTTAATTCCATTCAATTTTACCAAGGATCAATTTCTTTTGAGGGAAAGTGAGAGCAATGAAAGAGGATTTGTTCTATTCTAGGAGATGTCCTCCATGATGATAACACTGGTTAGACACCGTCAGTACCACAATAATGCATTAAGTGATGAATGGGGCACATATAGCCAGCTTGAAACATAACTACTACTCGTTCCACCTTTTACATTTCTTAGGTTATCCTGTGCTGGAATCATGCCACGTTTTCTAAAAAGATCCTTTTCAGATTTTCATGTTCTATACTATGATAACTTTCAGATATGCTCGACTGACTTCATTTTCTACTATGTTGCCAGAAAATAAGGAAAAGGCAATTTGTAGGCCAGAAAGACTTAGGTCCAGCTCGTTGGTACTAGATGCTGTATCTGCTGATGCAGTGAAGATGGTTTGTGGGTCATGTCAGAAGCCATTGAGACGGAAACCTTATTTTCTTGGAAGTACCCTGTCTTCTGGCGAGCTCTCTGTGGTGGCAGTTCTAGGTTGTGGTCATGTTTATCACGGAGAATGCTTGGAGCAGAAAACATCCCTTGAAGACAGACGTGACCCTCAGTGCCCATTATGTTTGGGATTGCTCCGCAAGGATGATGACTCGGGAGGACAGGAGTAATCATAGAATAGATTCAATGACACCCAAATGATACGGATTACCTAGAAGAGAAAGGACAGACTTTAGATCAGTAGTTGGAAATATAGCCAGTTGTTTGAACTGCATGCTGTTTGACAGGCGAGGAATTTGGCCTTATATTCTACTGCAATTACTAGAATCTACCGTGTTGAAGTCCCTATATATTTCATAAACTATGGGACTCACTCGCAAGTTTTTCAATAGGCAGATCTGAGTGACCAGCTTATGTTATTTCCCTAAAGAGCCAGCACTAGTTCATGTATTTGGGTTTTTGGCACCAGTGATGATATGATTTGCGATTTTGCAGTGCGACAACTTTTTCTATCAATTTTTATTTCTGTCTAATATTAGATGGCTATTGGCTTCTGCTGCTTGCTTCTCTCTCCATATGAAAATTGTATTGAAACAAAGAATTTCCGCTAATATTGTAGTTGGAAGTGGTAGAATGTCTTTAGGTGGGCAGAAAGAGAAGTGATGCATTTGGAGGCCGGATGAAACTTCATAATGTTCCTATCAGTTGATGGACGTGTTTCAGCGTCCCTATGAATTTGCTCTTTTATACATTTGGGTTAGTATGTTATACCTTGTTTTAGCCACCTCGTGAAATGTCTAACGCTTCTTTTTGTTAGTTCAGTTTATGAATTTGCTCTTTTATACATTTGGGTTAGTATGTTATACCTTGTTTTAGCCACCTCGTGAAATGTCAAACGCTTCTTTTTGTTAGTTCAGTTTTGGGGTCCGGTTGAAAAAGGTTTCGATCCAAAAACTTCAGTTTTAACGGATCCTAATAAGAGTTGCGATGTCAACACAGTAATAAATTCCATGATTCAGATTGTATTAAACATCGCAACTCTGCGATAAATTTTGCTGAAATTCTTCCACGATGTTCATCTAAGATATGTGAAGAACAAGATGCTCGTCGACAGTCAAAATTTTAGCCAGTGACTTCTTCTTACGATGTTCCAACGACACCTGCAATCCGTAGCTGCATAAATATAATCGATGTTAACAGATAAAGAGAGTTGGGGCGTTTTCCCTGTTCCAACGTGTTTTGGGATGTATATACCACTGCGGAAAAAAGAAACTATAGACGATCAAGCAGGGGTTCGGCACAACTCTAACAGCAAGTTAAAAAAAGATGTTCATACTGTACAATGCGGAGCTCAATGAACAAAACATGACAGGAGCGAAGATAACAAAGATACCTGGGAGATTACTACAACTATATAATGTAATATAGGCAAAAGCACAGAGGACCTATAAGTTTTCCTTGCATGTAGATTTGTTATGCCCCGTTCCCTTGCAGCTAGTACAGGAAACTGGCCTCCTAGACGTTCCTTGAGTTTTGGTCCGCACTTTATGTTGGCTTGGAGGACGCAAGGTGCAAGGAGGAAGTACATGCAAAGAATCTGAGGCAGTTTTTTCATTACTGGAAGACTTCGAGATGGCAGATGCAGTGTTTATGGACTCCGAATACGTTAAACGGAAGCTATCTGCTTTGAAGTACCCTGAACAATAATCATACAAATTCCTACCTGTACAGTTAAACACAGCAATAGCATGGCAGCAAGGTAGCCCGGTTGCTTTCCAGCCTAGACAAGTACAGTCCAATTTATCAACATCCACAACATTAATGGAATCGTCATGGACCTCAAACAGGGTATCAGATGAGAATAATACTTTAAGGCCCTGAGCTTTAGGAGTTTCTTCTTGTAATTTTTTCTCCTTAGACGGTGTAAGCTTTGTAGTCCACTTACTTGATTCTGTTTGACGACTATTAATCAACTCCATCAACTTACATCTTAGAGCTTCTACCTTCTGTATTATGGGTAACTCCCGCACTTCCTCTATCCAGTTGGTGTATGACTCTGCAACATTTTCAGTAATGTGGTTATAGTGCTCACCCTTAAATACAGCACTCACCCAATGTTCTGGCTCAATTTCCATGACCCAATCATATGCTTTTGAAGAAACCTGTTTGATTTGCTCAAGAGACATTCTAAAACCATCAAGCCGGACTGCATTGGCAGCAGCCACAAAAGAGCTAGGCAAAGAACCCCTTCCATCTGCATGAAATGGGCCCTTCAAGTTTTTCTTGAAGTTTTCATTGAGATGGTATATCGAGTAGCCAAAATTAGCATTCTGAAATACTTCGAATACCAACTTCTTTAAACCCTTTTCTCTGTCAGAGACAAAAGTTATGGATCTTGAAGTTGACATTGAAGATCTCAACTGGTCCAAAAACCAGTGCCAATTGTCCTCATTCTCAGTATCTACAACAGCAAATGCAATGGGGAAAACACCATCATTTCCATCTAATGCAGTAGCTGTCAACAAAATCTCATGGTACTTTGATTTTAAAGATGTAGTGTCAAGGAAAAGAAGGGGGCGGCAACCACGCTGAAAACCACACATCGAGGCGTGAAAAGATACAAAAAGACGCTCAAATCTTTTATCTTCATCAGTACAAAGCTTAACAAAACTACCAGGATTTGCCTCTACCATCTTTTCACAGAACGCAGGCAACTGATTATATGCTTCTTTATACGATCCCTGAAGCTGCTCTCTAGCATCCTCAATCCCACGCCACACTTGAGTATAATTCAGCTCAATTCCAAAGTCCTGAAGAATGCTGTTTGCAATTTCCTTCGGTTTGTGATGAGGGCTATCTTGTAATCTTTCCTTTATGATACTTACTAACCAATTCTTTGACGGATGAGCAGACTTCCAAGACTCACCTCCACATGAATGTGCATGATTCATCTTTTTAATCCTAAATGATTGTGAAGATGAGTCCCAGGATGCATGAATCCTCCAAGAACAGCCTTCTGCTATACATGTGCCACTTGCACGGTTAGTGTCATTCTTTTTCAACCTGTACATAAAACGATGGGCAATGGCATATTTCTGTAGTGCATCCCGAAATTCATACACACTTTTGAATTCCTGACCAACACCAATGATGCCATCTCTCCAAGATGCAATTAGTTTGTCAGGTGGAACATCATTCAAAATAGGAGGAATAGAAGAACTGTTAGAATCGTCTTCACTGGGGGAAACACCTTTTTGCTGGTTCAGATCATCAGCTGTTGTAGCAGGATTGCGTTTCTGGATATTCTTTTTTCTAGAAGTAGTTCTCCTTTTCTCTTCAATATAGTCAGTGACGGCAACAATGGCAGGACCATTTGCACCAATTTTCCAGGATGCAGTTCGCCTCCGTTTCTTAACAGTATCAGCGGGGGTAGAGGCCATGTCCATTACATTTAGGTCGTGAGCAGTTGCATCAGTGGCAACGGCAACGAAACCAGTTGGACTGAAGTAAGCAGCATCCAGATTGTGAGTGGCAATATGGCCCGAAGAAAGGCTAGAGTTAACGGTTGCTCCAATAGGGTTTGGGGCAGTTGCTTTAACAGATATAATGGAATCAGTAGGAGTTTCTACAGGAAGAGAGAGAGGGGCAGCTGGTGCAACAGCAACAGTAGCAGGAACAACACTTGAATCAGCATTAATTGTAATGGGTGCTGCAGTTGTGTATACTGCAACAGCTGGAGCAGCAACCGCATGATGTGCAGCAGTAGAAGCAGTGAAGCCAGCAACAGGGGGCACAGTTTCAGCTAGTTTTAACCCACCTGCCCTGCAACTGATGTTAACCCAATTCAATGCCATAAGAACTCGCAAGATGGTGCAACCATCAACCTACAATCAGTCACTATGCACCATGTATAGCACAGGAAGTCATGATCGCCATTTCATTAAAAGCAACTAGACTTTATTCAAAGCATTCCATTTTTCTATGCACGGAATACCATGAGACCTCTTCACCAGAACTGGTGAAGCAGTGACTTTAAGAAAAATACCACTATTGTCCGTTCACAGAACCAAACTCAAGGAAAAGAAACTAGAGCATCCTGCTCCTGCAAGCAGGCGAGAGAGAGAGAGAGATACCTGCTATGTAGTTTAAACGCTTCACAATGAAACCCTGCTCTCCCCTTGACAAAAACATCAGCAGTTATTGAACTCCCATGAAAATCATACATCCTTTTCAGGTCTTTGTCATTAGATAAAGTGATAAGAGTTCGTCTGTTTCCTGGAAGAAAATACTTGACGGACAGAGAATTATATTCCAAGTTCCACATTTCCGCTAATTTTGATTTGAGATCATCAAACAGTGTTTCACTGTTGATATCTACAGCATGTGCCTCTCCTCCATTATATGACATGGATCCATCCTCATTTTTGACAAACTCACCACGAGACTGGCAAATTAATATAAGCTTTCCCCTTGCCATTGCAAAGAACTTCAGGCTCTGAAAGGAAAAACAAAAAACAAAACATAGTTAAAAACTTATCTCTCCAGTTGACAATTTTTCATCCTTTTATTTAGGGTCATTGTCCACATTCAGTGCTTTGGTGATGGTAAGAATAACCATGCACATATATGCCAATACAAATAACTGCTAGATTCGATAGTAGTCAAGAATGCATCCCATAAGTTGGCAAGAAGGTTCCAATGAGGAAATCTGTCCATTTTGTCTCTCGAAGATATGAAAGCACAAGATGGCACCGAAATATGAAGGCATGACCATACCGTCCAGAATAAACCAGAAACACTTCCATGCATTACTTTTCATAGTTCTCTACCTAGCGTATACAAAAGCAAATAAACTGAGCTTCAAAAGCCTTGAAAATACAAAACACATATCAGTTCATACTAAAGGACAATTGATAATGGGTTCCTAGGGGACATCGAAACACCAAGTGCGGGCAATGGTTTATTCGTAACTGTCTAAAGTACTGTATATACATTTCATAGTTCTCAACCACAGAACGGAAATGATAATATATACATTTCTCTCCTAAGCATAAAAATAAGTTCCTTAACGTTGATATCTCAGAAAGCAGGTGTCAATCATTGCTGGCCTACTGCAAATTACAAGGAAAAAATTCGTGAAAGACCCCTACTAGTCTTCTTTAATTTGGAAAAAAAGAAT
The DNA here is from genome assembly GCA_963930655.1 of Myrica gale. Lineage (NCBI taxonomy): Eukaryota > Viridiplantae > Streptophyta > Magnoliopsida > Fagales > Myricaceae > Myrica > Myrica gale. Next base: position 27,333,332 of record OZ005600.1, on the reverse strand, counting down.
TTGTCAAACCAAGCAAAAGGTAGTGATAGCAAATTGCTCAAAGATCTTAAATCCATAAAATGACAAGCCACATTAGTAGCTAAACATATATAAGGTTTATCAAAGGATTTTTTTTCCTGGTTTTATTAAAGGATTGTTTAGTGAGGGATTGCCAGGGTCGATTTCCTCTCTTTATTCCTTTTCTTCAGATCAAAACTTAATCAAACCCATTGTTACAAAAGCCAAGTTAACCATAGAAGTAGTCTCTCAATGAGCGAGACAAATTCCATACTGACGGGCCATATTTGACTGTCAAGTTATTTTTGTCACAAGATTCGATAAATATGTGGAAAGAGGCCAAAAGTAAATTCACATTGAAGACAGTTTTCAACTGTCTCCCAGTTAAACATACACTTCTTTCATTATGTATCACTCTCAAAGTAAAGCTTAACATAAAGTTATACAATATTAGAACTTCCAATAAAAGTTGACAACACGAGATGCTACCACAGTATTATCAATGCGTACACATGACTACAAATCTGTGTGAAGAGGCGCATTTCAAACAAACCAAGCGGGCTAACTGCAGTAAAATTCTTATTCTTTTGTTTCCTTAGAACGCAGCCATTTCTTCACATTATTGAAAAACGTATCACATTTACTTGGAGCATCCAATCATTCCTTTCTTTTTAGCTTGATAAGGCACATATAAAAATGACAAACCCAGTTTATCGTATGGACGAAGACAATACAAAACGCTGTCAGCGGAAAAATAGCAGATTGCAATTTGCATAGCCCACTTTCTAGAACACATTATTCACAAGAATACTGAAGTTCCAACAAAATCTGTGCTAGTCAAAACAATGGTGAGATCTATTGGGTCAACTTAAATCAGCTCAGCAACAAAGCCAACCAATTCAAAGGCTATAATCATCCAACCAGCAAATTCATCAAAGTCCTTTTACAACATCCCATGAATCTTTAGTCCAATACATGATACTTTTGAAACTGGTTTAACTGTGTGAAGAAGATTTCTATTACTGATAACCACCATTTGAAGAAATGGCAGAAAGTGGAATTAGAGGGAACAAAACTGGGCAAGAACATTTAACTAGAAATCCTATTTGCAGGGGGATAGAGAGGAGAAGGGCCTTACCCGAAACGTCGGTGCAGGCGTTCTCGGGAGGATGGAAACCCTAGATTTGGGGGCTTTTCGGAATTAGGGGAAAAGGAGCTCGAGATACTGAAAGGCAAAGTTCGGTTGCAAGAGAATTATGTGTTAAATCTGGGCCTACCGTGGCAACAGAAATTTGTAGATGAGTCTCTTTCGAAAATTAAGGAGATGGGATAAAAGTATTGAGCAGAAGAAAGGATGGCATTTGGTTACGAAAAATGTCAAAAAAAAAAAAACAAACCCCTAACACAAGGGTTTCAAAAATTTGTACATGGGTCTCTTTTGGAAAAAAATTTAAAAATTTTGGTTATGTTTAGTTTGGTTTTAAAAATATTTTTTGTATTAATTTTTTTATGTAGCGTAGATTCTCTTGGAATTAGTGAAAATTTTATTAAAAGTTGTTAGATTTAGTAAAAAATTTGTTGGAAAGTATAAAAAGTTATTAAAATTTATAAAATGGTATTTGAATTGATGAAAAAAATAATTATAAACAAATTTTGAAAAGATTTTGAGAGCAAACCAAACGTTTTCACAACGAATCCTCGAGATTCAAAATTTTAACACCTTCTCACATCAAACTGAGTACTTTCTTATAAAATCTTACGCCAAATCTTTTTTTCTTTTTACTTTTTCACAAATTTTAATAAAAATCATTATACAATCAAATATTCTTAAACTTTGTCACAAACTTTTTAAAAATCTCATAAAGTCAAACTTTCAAATTTTTCTACTACAAACTTTAATTCTTAAAGTTTGGCTTTCCAAACATCACATGGAGCGTTTGTTTCCCAATTTTTTAAACTCTCAAAATTTTTAAACAATCATAAAATAATCTCTCTCTCCTCATTAAATTATAAAATAATATTGTACTATTCAATTAAATCTTCTCTCTCCTCACTTTTTCATAAAATACTATACTTTTTCACAAACCCCAATACCCAAAATTTCCAAAATCACAATATTTCCACAAACAAACACTATAATAATATAGGTAGTTTGTTTGTGTTTTTTAAGATATTTTGTTTTTGTAATGATTGATAAAAATTGTAATAATTTTTTATGTGTTTTTATGAGGATGATGTGCTTGTAGAAAGATAATTTTTTAAAAGTATATTTGGAAAAATATTTTTCTGTGAAGAGTTTTTGTAGGTTTCGCGATTTATTTTTTAGTTTTTTGTGTTATTTTAAATAAAAATTGAAGCTAATAATTTTTTATTAAATATTTAAACAAATCATGTTTAGGTTGGAAAACGTTTTTGATTTTTTTTTTAAAAAGCACGTTTTAATACCATTGAGGAAACATAACTAAAACAAGATGATTCGGGCTAGACGAAGTTTGGCCATCCAGTACTAAAAAAAAATAGATATATTATATTTTATTACGAGAATAAATCCTACTGCTTCCTATCTGACATCAGCCACTTGTTATTCTATTGTCTTCTTTTTAGTTTTTAATTACAATTTTTTTTTATAGAAATTAGAAATTACTCTCAAAAGACGTGTGGTTGATCATTTTTGCAGTCTACACGATATGTGTATAGACTGGCTTCTAAATCTTCAGTAGGTGAAAATTTAATCAAAATATCTTTCAAACAAACCCTAATCCAATGGCGGATGCAGGGGTTAGGCCGCCACCTATTGTATCCCTAAAAAAAATTAAATTTAGTTTTTTTATTCATAAGTTGGTCTAGGCCTATGGGGGCCGGACCCCCAGGCCCCCATTGGCCCAGGCCAACCCCCATATATTTTGCACGGCATGGTCCCTTTAAGCCCAGACCTTTTATTTTTTGATATGCAGAGGGTGAAACAACGTCGTTTCACCCTATGCCTTAAAAAAAATCTTGAACTCCCCTTCCTCTCGACCCTCTCTCTCTCTTTCGTTTAATCCTCTCTCTCTTCGAATTTTCAGTGCCCTCTCTCTCTCTCTCTTCGCACATGGCCCACCAGTCACCGTGCCCAGCCCAGTTGCCCACCCTGGCACCCCCTGCATCCCGCATCCACCACTGGCCCAGGCGCCCAGCCGGCAGCCCCGTTGCCCACTGGCCACCATGCCTAGCCCCTCTCTCTTCGCCCGGTCACGTCCACGCCTCCACGGTCCACACCTGTTGCGCATGGCCCACTGGTGACGCCTGACTGTCACTGATTTTATGCCCTAATTTCATTTCCCCTACACAACTACACTTCTGATTGTCATTCTCTGTTTGTTGTTCTTCAGGATCGGGGATTGCAAAGAAATTGCAAATTGCATTCGCTGGACCCGTAGACTATAGTATGTTTCCCTATCCAAGATTATCTCTCTACAATTCATTTAGAGGAATTCATTTATTTCGTATGCTAAAAAATGCTTTAGGGTTTGGAATTTTGTGATTTGTAAAATTGTTGGAGGACGAAATTGAATTTGTTTGGATATTTGTGGTTTGTGAATTGGAGGATGTGATTGAATTGGTTTGGATATTCGTGGTTTGTGAATCAGAGGATGAGGTTGGTTATTGTTTGGATATTTGTGGTTTGTGAATTGGAGGATGATATTGAATTAGTTTGGATATTTGTGGATTGAATTGGTTTGGATATTTGTGGTTTGTGAATTTGGATATATGTGATTTGTGAAACTGTGTATTTGAATTGGATTTAATGTAATTAGATTTGAATTAGGGATTTTGACAATTTGTGAAATTGGAGGATTTTTTTGGTAGTATCATTTTTAATTAATTTGATTGTAATGTCAATTTAATGCAATGTGAATATGTCAATTGAATGCAATGTTAATGTAATTAATTTGATTGTAATGTGAATATGTGATTGAATGCGAATATGTCAATTGGATGCAATGTGAATGTAATTAGTTTGATTGTAATGTGAATATGTGATTGAATGCAATGTGAATATGTGATTGAATGCAATGCGAATATGTCAAGTGAATGCAATGTGAATGTAATTAATTTGATTGTAATGTGAATATGTGATTGAATGCAATACGAATATGTCAATTGAATGCAATGTGAATGTAATTAATTTGATTGAATTGAATGCAATGCAATGTGAATATGTGGTTCTGATCCAATTGATTGATTGTCTTTACTTTTTTTATTTTGTTTAGATAATGGATAAGTTTGTTATAAGAAAGCCATGCAGCGTGAGGTTGTCTAATACTCGTAACGTGGCTATTAATTCTGAAACAAATATTGGTTCAAAAAGACCTCGCATAATGTTTAGTTCGGATGATATTATTGTTGACCTAGGGTTACGTAAACCCATTGAAGAATATGATATTGAAATTAGGGATTAAGTTCGTAGGGAGTACTTGATCAAAGGTCATTTTCAATCCCGTGACCTTGATTTTCCCAAAAAGCAATACATGCAAGAAATGAGGGGTTTTAGGGAGGTATGGTTTCAAGATTTTAATTGGTTGGAATATAGTGTATCAAAGGATGATACATATTGCTTGTGGTGTTATCTGTTTAGGCTACCTAGAGGAGGGAAGTTCAAGGGAGATAAGTTTTACATCTAAGGGATTTAGCAATTGGAAAAAGGTAGTAGAAGTTTTTGGTGAATATGTTGGTGCACATGATAGTGCTCACAATGAAGCTATAAGATAATGTGAAACATTTGAAAATCAGCGACAATATTTTTAATGTTGCATGTATTCTAATATTTTTAATGCTTTTAGTCTTTACTTTTTGATTTTGTAAATCTAAGACAATTTTTTGCATTACGAAGAAAAAAAAAATTATCATTTTACCTTTAAAGTTCGACCCCCTTAAATTTTGTAAATCCAGGATCCGCCGCTGCCTTAATCTCACGCCAAATAAAAGACAAATCCTCTGCTTTAGGTTGGCAGAAAAGAATCATTCAACCAGTTTGGTTGGCAAGAACTTGATAAATATATTCGCAAGGGAAGGAAGGTCTCCTTAATTGATTCTAGAAAAACTATTTTGAACCATGTGGTGACCGCATAGCGCAGTGGATTAGCGCGTTTGACTTCGGATCAAAAGGTCGTGGGTTCGACTCCCACTGTGGTCGCATAAGGTGTTGAGTTTCATTTTTTTTTGGTGGATTGTGTGTTTGCTACTTCTTCTCCTCTTTTTGTTGGTTCTTTTTCCGACAATACTGGTCCCTTATACCTTAATCTCGGATTTGTGGGAAGAAAGAATGGGAAAGAAGCAGTCCACTTGCCCATGTGATGATGCGTTGGGGTTGATCATTGTGAGTCACAACCTCTCGAGTCAGTTTATATCAATTGTAATCCGCACAAAAACAGCTACACACTCCCACATGATTTCTAGTTTTGTATAATTATCTCCTGTAATGTAGTTGGGAACCTAAACGGTTCCTTCTCTGCATGATGTTCTATGGGTATTTTGTTTTTGTTCTTTTAATTTCTCCTTTTGTTTTGAAATTTTTTAAAGAATTTAAATCAAATTTTCTAACATTACAATCCCAACATTATTCCTTCACGAATACAAATACAACTCAATATTACATTTTTTACACACATTAATACAACTCAATGCTTTCTACAAGCATGTCAATAAAATTTAAATATCACCTAAATATTCATATCGTCCTTAATTTGTCTCTATATTTTGTTTGATTCTACTTTGACATGATAGAAAGATGTTATTTCTCCGATCGATTTTTATTGTCTCCAATTAAATGATATTTGAATTGTGGTGTCGGTTTTAAGTAAATGACATATTCTTAATGATTTGTCCGTACATTTTGTTTGATTCTACATTGACATGATAGGAAATTGTCATTTCTCGTATCGAATTCTATTGTCTCCGGGCAAATATTTGAATTAAATGATATTTAAATTATGACGTTGGTTTAAGTATTTGGTGTTTGCCATTGCATTTGCAAATCTGATCAATGCATTTTCCAGCTGGATCATCTAAACGCTGTACTTTTTTTGTTACTAAAAAAATGTCATTTTCCATATCTACTTAAGCAATATTTTTTTCAATGGTCCCAAAGCACGATCCAGACATATCTAATTTTGTTCTGTATTTGTAGTATATTGATCAGTTGAACACTTTACGCAAATATCCACATATCTTTTCTAAGAGCTTTCTTAGACATTGAGATTTTTTAACCAAGAGAATGTTTTTTTGTGAAAAATAATTCCTTTTGGGATTTTTTAGCCAAGAAAATGCTTTTGTGAGGAATGATTCGAATTAAAAAATTAAAGGGGCGTTTGTTTTCCAATCTTTTAAACCCTCAAAATTTATAAATAATCATAAAATAATCATTCTCTTCTCATTAAATTATAAAATAATATTTTACTATTCAATTAAATCTTCTCTCTCCTCACTTTTCCATTAAGTACTATATTTTTTCACTAACCTCAGTACTCAAAATTTCCAAAATCCCAATATTTACACGAACAAACGCCCCCTAAATATTAAAAAAAACAGAATTTCGTGAAAATGGGGAAATAACATTAAAGATTAAGAGAAGAGGTCTTTTAATTTTGTAAAAAATAATATTGAAATGAAAAATATTTGTATAAAAATCTTTAATATTCAAAAATAGAATCTCGAGAGTCGAGAGGAGAAAATCCCGGTTAGAATGAACAGCATAAGCGCATATGTACAGTGTCCTATATGGGCCGACGAGCCGTGCCGAAGCTTGGGGTGGAACTTATCCTACACGACAAAGATGAGGGTAAAACGGTCAACGAGGTATCTTGTTCCATATTTCTCAATCTGTGGGGCCCTTGGCCACCCATTGATTTTGTTACTGTTTAATGTAATTAGATTATTTTTCTCACAGAAATACATTTTTGATAGAAAATGATTTACACGGTGGTCTGCTCTTAAGAATTATGTCGGCTAGCAAAAACTACAGTATTATGTTAACACCTATATAAATCTTTCTACATAGCTTTTTCACAAACTTTTTTACTGTAAAACTCAAAATTCTTAAAATGGTTGCCTACCAAACATCAAGGTCTTTCAAATATTGATGGTAATAAAATTTTATTGAAAATAAAAATGGAAAAATACATTTTCTACCTATAAAATACAGGTTCTTGTGACATATTGCAACATAAACTACCATTTTTGATATATTGCACATTCAAACTATCAATGTTAGACATTTTTCACCATAAGCTACTCACTTTGATACATTGCATCATTTAGCTACTAATGTTATACACTTTGTACAATACTTTAGACAATAATATCTAAAAAATTTAATGAATTGAGAATAATATATTCAATTTATTCAAAATGGGTTAGGTCAGGGATATTATCGTTATTTTAGTCTAAAATTCTAATAGAAAATGTAAAATATCTAATATTGATATTTAGAAGATACAATATTTCAAATATAGTAGTTTATGGTGCAAAATTTAAAATTACTCCGCGAATGAAAAAAATAATGGCTAACACAAAAAAGAGGGAGATCTTAGGAGAAGTGCATAAAGAATAAAATGAGATTAACCCCATCTTAACCCTACTCTTCAATTAACTGCAATCCTACGTACAGGTTGACAATGTCTTTTTGCCAGCTCAGAGATACTCCGGATAGCCTATCATGCGCATCTACTGGGTCCCACATCCCACTTATTGGAATTATATTCCATCTTTCTTTGCTCCCATACCCCCCTACTTTTGCCACATATCTACTTCTTTTTTTTTTCTTTTTTCTTTAATGTTTTTTTTGTTTCCCTGAGCTGTTACGTATTCAGATATTCTGTTTATTCCATAGTACATGCGTACTCAACAGCCTATTATAATATTTTCACGAGTGCAGCTGCCTGCCTGTCTATTTCAACTCGCTGTCGTTTTCAAAGGCATCTCATTCTCCGCTGCTTTGTCTCCCTGCACGACTCTGAGGCGATAAGGTAAACATTTAACATTTTGGCCCCCAAATAAAATAAAATAAATATATATATATATATATATATAGTAAATTGAAACAAAGCTTTGTGTAATTTATACATTTAGAGTAGGCAACTAGTGCAAGTATCTACAGTTCATCCATCCGTATATTTTACCACGTGTCATTTAAGTTATTCAAATGTTTTACTTCCTTGTTACAACTCATATGTCATTCATTTCCTATATCTAATTCAATATTTCTCTTTCTTGATTTTTCTACGAGAAAGACCCACGGTCCAGTTAATTGCCGAAGTAGGCACTAGGTAGCATGAATCACGTGAAGAGGATAAAAAGCAAAGCAAACTTTCTCATCGTACTCGGGGGGAAGTTGCTAGCCATCATATTCATCTTAAATGCATGCATGCATGAAGGTGATTCGATCTGAACAGTTCCCATTTCTTCGAGGAATCTCAAGTTCTATGTTACATAAAACTTTCCTAAACACGGTCCACCAATGCCATGACACGACACGATCCAACTATATATGTCCCCGATGACCAAATGTGTAAGGAAGACTACTGTCTGTCTTTAGAAAGTTAGGTATGCTAGCTGATCAGGTATATATATTCCAAATTAAAGTGCCCTTTATTCCTTGAATAGACGTGTTGAAAAATATCCCATTACTCCAACAATACAAGGGATTAAGTGAGTGCCCATATTGCTTAGAAAAAAAAAAGTGAGTGCCCATATGTATACGTGTCAAACTATGTGGAAAATTTGCTAGGGAAGATAGATTCCTATCTTTTGAGGGCAAAAAATACTGATAAAAGAGGTCAAAAGATGGAAAAAAAAACTACCAAATTCGACTCGGCTTTTTACTTCAGTTATCCACGACCGTACCGTGCCAACCAATTCAACGACCATAACGACCTAGGGCTAAATCGGTCTTTTCACGTTGGCAGGAACCTACCTTTTCGTCGTTTTTCTCCAAGCGCAAATACCCAAAACTGAAAGAGTACTGGAGCAAAAACAATAACAGAGAAAGACCCAAGGAATTAGGAAAGGAAGAGAAAAAAAAAGGAAGAGAAAAAAAAAAAAAAACCAAAACAACTGTTCTCACAATGCAAAGATTCGGATCTTTCTATCAGAACATTCCAAATAAAATGCGGATCTGACGGCTATAAAATTCTACCCCTCACCCTAAATGCCCAGAAAAATTCTTGGCATCCAAACACTCCTGAGCCAATAACAACACCTTTCGCCAACTCGGACCTCTCAAACCTTAAAACCACAACGCCCCCAAAACACAACACGCTGCACGCACACACCAAACATACATACACGCCAATTGTATCTTTCTCTTCTGTCCCACAACTTCCTCTCCACCATCGAAGTCTGCTGTATTTTTTCTTCGTTTATATCCGTCTCTCTCTGCCGGAAAATTCCCATTTCCGGTGGCGGGAAAGGGGATTTGACCGTTTGTTTTCAACTGGGTGTTTGCTGAAGGTTGGGTTGTTTGGAGTGAATTGCTTAGTTAGGGATCTTGCGGACATGGTGATCTCCGTGGCGACCCCGAGGAAGTCCATAACTGAGAAGGTGTTCCAGAGGGTAGGAGGGTCTTATGGCAGCAACAGCATCCACACCCAAAGGAGGTGCTCGAATGAGTGCGATGACGATTACGACGAGGACGGGACCATGGAACTGGCGCAGATTGGAGCTGAGAGGACCAAGAATGTGCTGATTCTCATGAGTGACACCGGTGGAGGGCACAGGGCCTCCGCCGAGGCCATTCGCAACGCCTTCCAGATCGAGTTCGGGGACGAATACAGGGTAACTGTTCAGGAATCTATCCTCGGTTTTCGCCGATCTTTTTCTAATTTTTCTATTTATTTTCTTCAATTTGGTGGGTTGATTGAAGCTGTCCTTGAATGACTGGTTCTTTTGGATCTGATACCCGTGTTTGGAACTATCAAATTTCTTTTCGTCAAAGAGAGTAAAAGAATCGTGAACAGTACATCAATAATTGTGAATAGCATGCCTTTATGTTCTTATTCGACTTCCTTGGATTTTTGTGTCTATTATTTTCAACGGAGTCACGCTGATGCCAGATATTTTTCTTTTTTATGTTTGTTTTCCTACCTAAAGCTTATGTTAACATTCTCTCAATCATTTACCTTTTCTGTTTCTTGGAATTATCTGCCTCTTTCTTGCTCTATGATTTTTTTCACATCAAGGATTGCTACTGTTCATTTTACCTTCCAGGTCTTCAAATTGAGATTCATTGTATTCAAGTGTACTAATTCAACACATACCTCCATGAATCTTCCATTTCGAAACTCAGATTGAAGAAACGCTTAGCTAATAGATGGGAGGGCCTCATCTTGTTCTAATTCTTCTATTTTGCAGCTAGTAGTTTATGAACTTGGGATTTACTTCCCGTTTAGTGCCTTTCCCTCTGTTGCTTTAGAAGTATCTGAAGTGGGAAAATTCTTTCGTTTCTTTTTTGAGTTCCTCTTTAGTATAATGAACTTTCCAGTTCGGCCAAATGAAAATTTTGTTGTAGCATTGGGAGCCTCGATTTAACAATTCATGACTTGCTCTAATTGTTTTTTTTCTCCAATATGTGCTTACGCGTGGCATCTCATTATTTTAGATATTTGTGAAAGATGTTTGGAAAGAGTACACTGGCTGGCCATTGAACGACTTGGAGAGATCATACAAATTCATGGTGAAACACGTACAGTTATGGAAGGTTGCTTTTCACAGTACCTATCCTCGTTGGATACACAGTTTCTACCTTGCTGCCATTGCTGCCTACTATGCCAAGTACTCTGATCCTCTTAATCTCTAGCTTTCACCCTATTTGCTTGCAGATATCTTTTAGTAGGATAATAAAAAATTGCTTGCAAGTGGATTTTAGTTGCCATTACCCTTTTCCTTTGAATATACTTAATGACTTGATACTATTGTTTGGTCACCAAAATGTAATAGAACTTCCACCTTACTTTTAGATAATATTAGTTAAAGAATTCGATGATCTTTAATTATGTTCACTTTATGTGAGTGTTCTTGCTCTTATCATTAGCTCACTTACAGTTTAATTGTGCGGGTTAGAAAAGTTAAGAAGTATTGATGACATGGTTCCTTACTTTTGACACAAAGATGATTTCTCTCTCTTAGCTGGAGAATGTGATTAGAACTGTTTAGGTATAGAATATTATTACTTATCAAAAAGGTATAGAATATTATCAAATTAAATATTTATTTTCCATTTAATGGGTTTCTCTAATTGTGCTGGACCATTGGATTGCAGGGAGGTGGAGGCTGGTCTAATGGAGTACAAGCCAGATATCATTGTTAGTGTCCATCCTTTGATGCAACATATTCCTTTGTGGGTTCTGAAATGGCAAGGTCTCCAGAAGAAAGTGATTTTTGTCACTGTAATCACAGACTTAAATAGTTGCCACCCTACCTGGTTAGTTCATAAACTCATTTGGAGCTCCTTCTATACATTTCTGCTGATTAAATCTTAGTCCATGTCTGACCATATTCTAACGTCCAAACTGTATCCAGGTTCCACCCAGGGGTTAATAGATGCTATTGCCCATCTCAGGAGGTAGCCAAAAGAGCTTTACTTGATGGTCTTGAAGAGTCTCAAATCCGTGTTTTTGGCTTGCCCATCCGGCCTTCTTTTGCCCGTGCGGTTCTTTCCAAGGTGGGTGCATGCATGCCATATTGTAGATTCTGAATGTATATGCGGCGAATCAGATGGAGTTTCTGATTTGTCGGGGGGTTTGTTTGTTCTGTGTTTACAGGATCAACTAAGAGAAGAACTTGAGATGGACCCTGACTTGCCTGCGGTTTTGCTAATGGGAGGTGGTGAAGGCATGGGACCTGTTAAGAAAACTGCTTTGGCACTTGGGGAATCACTTTTTGATAAAGAGCTTGGGAAACCAATTGGGCAATTGATTATTGTTTGTGGTCGTAATAAAACCTTAGCCTCTACTCTTGCAACTGAGCAGTGGAAGATCCCAGTAAAGGTAACGGTTTTCCTCAACTTCTCTGCAATCGAGAGAATACATCCATTTTGAGTAACCATTAAATGGCTTTTCGGTCTTCTGTGTAGGTGAGAGGGTTTGAGACCCAAATGGAGAAATGGATGGGAGCTTGTGACTGCATAATAACAAAAGTATGTGTGGAAATCACAGTCTTCAAACTGCCCTTCATAAATTGCATGATGTCAAGAATTTTACTGATGACTGCTATGGGTTCTATGTTTTCATAGGCTGGACCTGGTACAATTGCAGAGGCGTTGATCAGGGGGCTGCCTATTATTCTCAACGATTACATCCCTGGACAAGTTAGTCATCAAATTTGTTGCTACATCCCTGGACAAGTTTCTAGCTGCACTTTGATTACGGATACTAACCTTTTTGCATTTGTCTGGCAACACCAGGAAAAGGGCAATGTACCTTATGTAGTAGACAATGGGGCTGGTGTTTTCACTCGAAGTCCTAAAGAAACAGCGAGAATTGTGACCGAATGGTTCAGCACCAACAGAGATGAGCTCAAGATAATGTCAGAGAATGCTCTTAAACTAGCACAACCAGAGGCTGTCTTCAACATTGTGAAGGATATCCACGAGCTTGCCTGCCAACGTGGGCCTCTAGCCAACATCCCCTACATGTTAACATCATCATTCACAACCCTAATTTAATTTACGGAAATTGTCGTTTCAGTCTACAACGAAGGTTTGCCCTAGTAGAATGCCATGTACAGCTAGCTTTGTTACTATCATTCTTTGGCCTTGGAGACTTGGTCACCAATATGAGTTGTAAATTATGCTGAACAAGCTTTGGTGGCTTAAGGATTGGATTTCTTTAGGGTACGATTTTTTGGGGGAAATAGAATTCAGTGAAGTTGCAAATGGTGTAATATTTACGTTGCAGAGTCACTTTTTCTATTTTTTTACTCCTAATGAACTTAGCTTGTGGCTGTTGCTTACCCATATAGTTCTTATCCTGTAATGCTTCATGAACAAATTTCCTTGTCACAATCCACTATGAATCTTCTTCTACCAAAGGATGATGCAAGGTTAGCTTTTTCTTCCAATGACCTCTGATACAAGAAGGTTGCTTTAGAAGGCAAAACTCATTGAAATGTTCAAGCAAACTGAGGCTTAGAAGCAAGAAACAAAGGGGGCTTAGAAGCAAACACTTGTCAAGCCAAATCCGTTTGACACTATGCTTCAAAATGGGAAAAGTACTTGAAACTGTGAACCCAGATATGTGCAGTCAGCAGTTGTGCTGGGAGCACGATCACAGGATCATAACAGACACATTAATTGCTCATTTTGGTACTGTGAAAGAAACCAGGTTGACTATTTGTTGGCTTGTAGTACTCTTATGGTACTAAATGAACGGTAGGTAAGTCTCCAACCTCTTATTTGAAGAAATTTAGGTCAAGATTGTGGAAAAAAGAGGAGGCCAGAAGCTGTCATTGTTCTTGAGGCCACAAGACGAAGTCAATATGATCTTTAATGCAGACACGTCCGCAAGTTTTTAGTTTTAGGTAAGATGTCCCATGCTGTATTTGGCAGTGGAGGTGACAGAAATGAGTAATGATATGCACCACACTCAAATCAGACTTTTAACATACTTGTGTATACGTGTCATCCGTGTATATTTCTTTTAAAAAAACATAATTGATAAATAAAAAATACAATCCAGATGATGTCACATATGCATAGGATCGGTTGAAAGTCTGATTTGAGTGTGGTGTATACCATTACTCGACAGAGATAGAACAGGCGGAAAGGCTGTCCGGACTCGGCAGCATAATGCTGCCGTATGGCACAGACGAGAAAGCCATGTGGGCAGGAAGAATCCACAGAGATGTTTTGCTGGTCCACCTCTTCTGTTCAACCACTAAACTAATCCTTCTTTGGCTCCACTCTTCGTGAGGCTGATATTTCAGATTATAGAAAAGGTTTGCGTGCACATTCAATGTGGCTTTTAGAGTCATTTTAGCTGTTTGATTTTTCTAATCTTATTTCGAGTAGTAGTTTAAATTTAGTTTAATCCATTTCTTGCATTGATTTCGCCGTTAGATTAGTTTAAAAAAAAATCCAAAACAGGAGATTCCAGCCAGCCCCCCCCCCCCCCCCCAACTTGTCCTCCGCGGCAGGGTAATTATCAGGCGTCACTCAATGGCCAAAGAGAATTTAAACTCTTAATTTACATTATGCGATATGCTTATCAAGGTTGAATTTGCTACTTCAATTAATCCCTAAGAACTTTAGAATATATATATAAATATATTGTGCGGTTAATTTTTTTTATTAAAACTCAGTGAATATAATTATTTCGAGCCATGTTTACAAAGTACTTTTTTTAAAACATTGAGAATGTCGTGAGAATTGAGATAGATGATAATTTTATTGGATTTTGAGAGTGTTAGAGATAATATCGTGATATTATGTTATCACGATATCAAAGATTTGATATCGTTATCAATATTCAAATTTAAATGTAGAATTATTTTTCTATTATGCTTTGTATAAATATAGACCTTCAACTTGTAATCTGGACGAACTTATAATAAAAAACACAGCCATATAAGACTTTCACAGTAGATGTAGGTCTTCTAGACCGAACACTTAAATCTCTCGTCTCTTATTATTAGGGGTGAATAGCGGACTAGTCGGAAGCAGAATTTGATATTCTAACATCCGGTTCGCTAACTAGCGGATGACCAAAATAGAGTTCGCTTCCACTTCCGACTCTTAGCGGACTTAGCGAATCCGACAACTTTTTAGTCCATATTTTTTGGCCCATTTAAAAAAAATTTTCAATAAAAAAAATTCTTACTAATTCATCACAATTCACAAATAAAATCCTAAAACATGTAATTGACAAACAAGTGTAAAAATAAATCTAAAAACATGCAATTCACAAAATCTCATATTAAATAAATCCCAAATCAAACTTGAAATAACAAAATATTACAATACATGCAATGAACACAATGAATTCTCCAGGTATAACTTAAATTTATTAGTTTACAAAGATTACCAACTACAAAAGAAATTGAAAAAAAAAACAGAGTTTTTATGATCTTCAGGTATTAATGCAGACATAAGCATGCAAACATGCAAAGGAAATCATCCATGTAATACGTTGTAATAACCAAGATATTTATTTGTTGTAAAAGTTGTCCATCCACTGATTACTTACAAACGGGATACTTTTGTAATCTTTGTTCCTTTGTTTCTTTCTTCTTCTTGGTTAGATTGGATACTTCAATTTTTCAGAGTAAAAAACTGATACCTGGTTGGGTGTGGCAGCCTCCGGTTGATCTTCTTTTTCATCTTCTGAACCAAACCATATTCTTTCACCAGGAAGTGAACTCTCGGGAGACACAAGAAGCTCAACATTCTCATACGAAGCATTAGAAGCAGCCATAAGCATTCCACATGACTTGACACCACGCATGTTCCTCGGTTTCGGATTAGCAAGAACAACTATGCTTTTATCCTGCATGTAGAATTTTCATCAAAGATGATCAGATGAATATAATCTGGAAAGTTCAACTGAAACACCATTTATGCAACTTCAGTGTAAGCACTGAAACAATTAATTTTGACTCTCATGAGCTAGGAACGGATTGCCTCTGAAGGCAGCTCCCTCCGAATTTACCGAATGGACGGCTCAAAATTCAAGTTTCAGATCCAACGGTAAAAAATGCTCCACCCCATTTAATGAATTTTTTTGAGGCTTTCGGCTTAGCTCCATGGCTTGACTACTCAATCTTTTACTTTTCGTTCAAGCTGACTTTGAGCTCCCTGTTTTTTTCGGCGTGGCCAGTTCCTTTCCAACTCCACTCCCCACTCTTCTCTCTTTCTGCCTGTCTTTGACGCAAGTGTTCGTAACTTCTTAGAATCAGACCCTAACCCCCCCAAGATTGGAACTCATGTTGAGCTCCTCTTGCTCTCATCGTCTTACCCACCGGCCCTTCCTTACCCAAATACCCAAGCTTAGTTCAATCTCATTCGACCCAGGTCTTCTTGGCCCTTCCTTACCCAAATACCCAAGCTTAGGTCTTACCCAGGTCTCCAAATACTCATGGGATAGTCTTTACCCAAATACCCAAGTTTTTCGGGGCTTTCAATCTCATTCGACCTTCTCAAAGAATGTAAGCAACTCTGAAATTATCTTTTTGTCATTTTTTTGTTCAATGTCATCACATGGGGTGTGTGTGTGTGTGTTTATTTTGTCGAATTGAATGTCTGATTAGCTTTTAGTCGTATTTGATTGCTGAGAAAAGACAAGAAAAATGCTAATTCAAAGAGAGACTATCTTCTGATGGCTATGGACATGCCTGCAGATTAATAAATCAATTAATTGTCTTTTGCGTATCATTTTGTCTATTCATTAGTGGGTAATTACGTAGCCTGCACAAAGAATATTAAGAGGAAGTTTATAAAATTATGGTCTAAAATGATAGCCATCAAATAAGCACTAGAACTAGAAGAGGGTAAGAATGTTCTGCTGATTAATTTATCAATACAAACTAGGCAAAATTTATTATTTCTCCTGTTGTATAGGTATGTATGTTGTGCAGGCTATATACCCTGCAGTGGTAGGTGTGGAGAAAGTTAGTGCCCTAAATTATGTCTTTGCACTGAGGTATTGCAATTATTTGATTTTTCCATTTGGTCTTTTTATAAGCCTTTCTCTCATAATGAAAATAAAAGAAAAAGGAGATGCTCAAGCTTAAAGTCTCCCTTCTTGATTGTGTAATTAATTAATTTTATGTGGTTTCTTCACTTTGTTCAGGTTTTCTGTTGCTTTGAAAATTCAGTGGCCTCAACACGGTTTATATTTGCAAGATCAGTTCAATTTACACACAACTGCATTATTGTACCTTCTCTCCCCTTCTCTCTCTATCGAAAGAATAGTTGCTCACTTCCTCTGCTTCATTATCGTCCAAATGTTCCTCACTAGAAATGTCTTGTATGCGGGGATTCATGTTTTGCCTCCAACAACTTGCTTGTATATTTTCCATAATAGCTTGCTTAAGTGGAAATGATGAACTTCAAGAAGCTTCCCAGCGTTTGAACTGTTTTGCTGATCTGACTTATTGCACGTAAGGCCTTATAATGCACCCGTCTTAATTCACTTAGGCAAGAGATATGAAGTGAGAAAATCTTGCACTAATTTCTTTTCCTTGATTTCTTTCATGCAGGGTTTGTGCATGTATGCAATAAAAAAGACAGAATATTGCAAAACCCTCTTTAGCATATGAACTTCATATAATGGGTTTAACAGATGGATATCACAATTGACTATGTAGTACGAAGAAATCAGGATTGTCCAATCTTGCCTTCCTAATGCAGACTCAGCACAAGATTGAAATGGATAAAAGAGATGGCAAGTTTGGGCCACAACCCATGATGGGTGTACCACCAGTCCAGCACATGTCACGTATTGATCAGGCCTTATTCAGCCTCATAATTGATGTTTTTGAAGGCCTGCTCTGCTCCCTGCAGAAGGATCATACTTCTTGCTATTCTGCTCTACTCTCTGCAAATATTTCCAGATCCATATATGCATGTTGCAGCGCCAAAGAGAAGTCTATAGGGTGTATGCATGTTGTAATTTTTCTATTTATGAAATTTAGGCTTTGTCAATCACAATTTGACTTGTACATACCACAAAGTACATCAATATAGTGGATTTTTTCATTCTTCTTATATGTACCTATCTAAATTGGATTTTTCTCTTATGGAGGGCATTTTATGCACAAATTTGTGAAACATTCTACATATGCAAATTTTGATAGTGAGTTGAACATAAATTTAACAGAAACAAAAACTGTCAAAAAGTAAAAGAACACAGTTCAGAGATATTGCATTGTTTGCAGTTGTATACTTAGAAAGTCAGGGTGTTACAGGAACAGATAAATCAAGACCTTTCCAAAAGCATCATCTATATGCTTAGAATCTTGCATTACTTCTTTTTGTGATATTATCTGGACAATCATCAAAAGTTAGCAGACCTGCACAACATTCAAAAATTTACGTCAAATTCTGATAAGATATATTTTGTAATAGCATGCATCAAAAGTTCGAATAGAACCTTAACAACAGTGGTCTCACCTATAACCCGATACAACAAAAATGCTACAAGTCTTCAAGGCTTTTATACTTCCCAAAAGCGTCAAATTCCTACTCAAAAGAGATATCAAAACTTTCTGGTTATGCGCAAAAGCGTCAAATTCCTACTCGAAATACAAAACGAAGAGGGTGGTTGGGGAGAGAGCTATCTTTCGTGTCCAAACAAAGTATGACTTTGGGGCTTTCCAGATTAGCTCATCATGTTCCCTGTAGCGCTAATTACCTTCCTGTATCAAAACTATATTAATAATAATTGCTAATTACCTTCCTGTATCAAAACTATATTACGCCTCTTGAAGGAAATCGAGCTTCCTCCATGAAGAGGTTTTATTAATGGCCCAAGTGGTGTTATTCTCACACAAGGACAAAGCTTTTAAAAAAAAATAAAACTAACAAAATAAGAGAAACATAGTAAGTAACATTGAAAGTGACTAAGATATCAAAACATGACTTACTGCCCATGTGAACTTTCCAAGTTCAGTAATAGAAGAAGAGTGCTGAGCAGAGGAGTGCGAGAGGGTAACTTTGCGGTGAGAGGAGGAGCTGCAGAGTGATGGTGATGAAGAAGAAGCGGCAGAGCAATGGTGAAGAAGAAGAAGAAGAAACTTGGAGATGAAGGAACTGGCCACGCCGAAAAAAACAGGGAGCTCAAAGTCAGCTTGAACAAAAAGTAAGAGATTGAGTAGCCAAGCCATGGAGCTAAGCCGGAAGCCTAAAAAAATTCATTAAATGAGGTGGAGCATTTTTGACCGTTGGATCTGAAACTTGAATTTTGAGCAGTCCATTCAGTAAATTCGGAGGGAGCTGCCTTCGAAGGCAATTCGTTCCCCTCACGAGCTTGACTTACCTTGCCTTTCTTTGTGGAAAGGATATCATTTCCTTTCTCCATTTACCCATAAGATTGGCCGGAAATCATTTAGGTTTCCCCTGATTCAATACTTTCATTGGATTGCCCAAATATAAATTTATACTCTCTTTTTGAATCATAGTAATAGACTATATGACGAAACCATCAAACTGTTTGTTCTTCTTTTAATTTCCTAGGGGCCTTTAGCCATTACATGGTTTAGAGGTTACATCCAGCTTCACATTGAATGTCGTACTTCTACACTTATCCAGTAATTGACATCTCTTCCTATGTGAACCATTTTTTTATACAGGTTTTGCCAAAATCTATAATCTGGTAAAAATAGGGCACAAATATCAATTTTCCCAGATCACAAACAAGGTCCCTTATTTTCAGATTTCTCATTCCTTATACCTTATTCTGAATCTTCCTATCCCGAGGAAATTAATTCTCTTGGAATCTTTAAGTTCGATTGTATCCAAAGCAAAGAAATAAGTCATTGGCATTGAGAAGAGAAGCTACCTGTCCTAGATAGTAGATAGGAGTACAGTGTACTAAAAATTGAGGAGAAAACACAAACCTGCAGGTGGTCGAGGGGGATATATTTGACAAGGCCGCCTGCATTTGCCTCTTGTTGTTCTTGCCAATGTCCTGTTATTATTGCTAGCGGAGAAAAGGGGAAGCGAGTGGGAGAGGGAACATGTGGCAGTGGTGGCGGAGGACCGGAGGAGTTGCAGGGGAAGACGATAGGCGCATTTTGAGAAAGACGAAAGGAATAGAACGCCGCTGCCTTTCAAAACGTTTGCAGAAGAAGACAGTGAATTGGTAGGCAACGATATCACTCCTTAGGTAGGGCAGGATAAAAGCACGTCGTTTTAAATGGGGAAATTTTTTTAAAAAAAATACCCGGAGCCGGATTTCCGCCTGGACCTGCGGAAACGTCCGCTTCCGGTTCCGAGAGTAGCCTAAAATCACCTCCGGCTCCGGTTTCTGGAAGATACGGAGCTCCTCTCCCCGAAAACGGAGCCGGATCGAAATTACAGGCCTACTTGTTACTATTTCTCTTCCCTCTTCATTTAACATTTTTCTTTTGAGAGAACATAGTGAAAAATAGAATTTTATAGGAGTAGGTGAAAAAGTGAAGAAATAGATGATTTTGATTTTTTTTTTATTATTTTTTTGACCAAAATTTTGAGCTAATTGTGTTTGCAGATGAAATTTTCGAAATGGAGAAAAATTGATGTACAAACATGTCGTTAATCAAAATAAATTTTAAAACTGAAAGAATATATTTATAATTACCAAAGTATATGTAGTCCTCTCATCCTACACAGCACAGCATTGCAATTATAGTTACTCGATTCTGTGGTGGCCATTGGACTTTATATATATATATATATTTTATATTATTGTGTGGTTAATTTTTATCTATTAATAAAACTCAGTGAATATAATTATTTAGGATATTTAAGCCATGTTTGCAAATCAAAATTTGTAAAAAGCAATCAAAATGAATTTTAAAACTTAAAAGAATATATTTAAAGTCAGTTGAAAGTAGTTTCTGTTTTTAATATGGAAAGCTAATCTCTTAAATAATTAGCAATACTATTGAAAAATCAAAAGGCGCCACAGAATTGCTGCTCCACTATTTTTTTCATATCTCAATTTTTTAGCTAAAAGACAATTAAATATTTTAATATGCGCTTGTGTACCAAAATTTTACACCCTCTAAAATTTTAACACAATTAAATATTACAATATAATCTCTCTCTCCCCATCAAATCATTACTATTTACTACAAAAAATATAAAAAATTACATCTCTCTTCACTTTTTCACTAAACCCAATACCTAAAATTTTAACAACACTAAAATTGTACAACAAAAACACAACCTAAGCTTATACTATTTTTAAATATGAGAATAAAATCTGTGCATGCGTGACTAAACCAACACAGATTTTTATTTTACATAGTTTCAGAAAGAGAGGAGATAACGTAACTAACTGTTAAGAATTAAAGATAAGGGAATTTGACATTTTGGTCTTTGAGTTTATACCCCTTTGGCAAATGAATCATTCACTTTCAAATTTCAAAATTTTAGTCCTTGTGTTTTCTTTGTTTGACGAAATGATCATTCCGTTAGTCTGCCGTCCATATGTTTAACGGATTTGAAGCGGTCGACCGGATATATGTGTTAAAAGTGATACGTCGACCGCTACATGAAGCAGTCGACCGATACAAATTTGTTGATGTGTCAGAGAGCTCCGTTAAGCATATGGACGGTAGACTGACGGAAGGACCATTTCGTCAAACATAGAAAATCAAAGGACTAAAAATTTGAAATTTGAAAGTGAAGAACCCATTTGCCAAAGGTGTATAAACCCAAAGACCAAATTGTCAAATTCCCTAAAAATAAATACGTTATTTCAAATCTAAATTAAAAAAATATAAAAATATATTTTCACTATTTTAGAAAAAATTACACTTTATACTCCTATCATATTACAGTTTTTGTAATTTACACCCGAAATTAAGTAACTTCGACAAATTGTATCTCAATATAAGTTTATTTACACTTTACCTAGAGGTTATAATTTCACCTTTAAGATTGTGTTGAGTGGTTTATTAATTTAGGATTAAATTATAAAATTATAGTTATTAGAGAGAAGGTGTATTTTTTTTTCTTGTTTGTATTTCGAATTTCAAACAGTACTACAGGGAGGTTAGCTTATTAGTAGCAGTGGAAATATCAGGATTACAGCCACTGTCGTTTAGTCATACTAAACTATATTTTTGTAGAAAGTCCTGAAACTGGACATTGCCTTGCATTACTGATTTATCTCTACGAAAACGACCTCTTTATCCTTGTCGTGGAAAAAAGAAAGCGGGGGGGATGACCGCACTCAGCACCGTTGTCGTAATTTCGGTAAATGCCTCTTTCCATCTCAAAAACGGTGTCGGTTGGTTTTGGATCCACCCACCACAAATCACAGTGGCGTGACGCGTCAAGTCCAGTCGGCTGAGCTTCTCACCTTCCGTGGTTCCCACTAGTTCTGATACGATCGAGAGAAGCTTAAAACAGGGAAGAAACCTGCTCATCCACAGTGAGAATTCAGGTAATCTCAAACCCTGAATCGAAATGGAAATTACGTATGATCTTTCGTTTTTACTTCAATTATAAATTCCCTTTGAACCCATAATTGGCGCGTTAATTTTCTTGCCACAATGATGATCTCCGCCAGAGTATATTGGGTTGCATTTGGAAAAGTTTGATTATTGCGCTCCTTTTACTGTAACCACCCATCAATTCATCTGGAAACAGAGAACTATGGTATGTAAATCAGACTTCGATCGATAAAGTTTCAGTTTTTGGGCTAATTAAATTGCCTTCATATGCATGTTTTTTGGGGTACTGGAATTCGTTTCTTTTTGCTTCTTATTTACAAGGTTTTGCATTGAATAATTAAGTGTGGAATGTCTGCCAATGGAGAATTACGGAGATGATTGTAATGGCAGGTTTATCACTCTAGTTTTGTGGATGAGGAAGGAGTAGCTAAAGCTTGTGGGTGCCCTCTACTCCCTCTAAAGAGCCATATAAAGGGTCCTGCTCCAGCTTCCGATCAAGGTTCTAACTTGCATTCACTTATTAGAGTTACACAAACGTTACTTTTGTTCGCCATGAAATGCTGGGCCACAATAGTTCCCGTTTGTGGACAAGACTGATACATGTAATTTGCAATCGATGTGAAGTGTATACGTAACCTTAGTTGGTACTGGTAACCACTTTGACATGAAAATTAAGTAGTCATTGTGTGGACAATTTGTGAAAGGAAAAGAAATTGAATAAGAGTAGGTTGTTGGTTTCATTTCGTTGCATATTTGGATATTGAGGTATTTGTGTATGCAGATAGAACTGATATTGTTGATGAAGCCATAACCTTCTTCCGCGCTAATGTCTTCTTCCGGAACTTTGATATCAAGAGCTCTGCAGATAAGCTCCTTATATATTTGACCATGTACATTAATGTGGCTTTGAAGAGGCTTGAAGGTTGCAGAACTTTGGCCGAGGGAACCAAGGCGATCATCAACTTGGGTTTGGAAAAGGTTCCAGTCCCTGGAGAATCTGGTTTTCCTTTTCCAGGCCTTTTCCCCCTTCCTCAGTCTCAGCAGGAAGCAGGTGAAACTCCTTGCATTTTGTTTCTCTTCTTAGAATGTATGTCAGTGAGCTCATCCTCATATTGCTTGCCTCGCTTCTCAAATTGGTTGACTTCTATTTTTGTCTATCTAGATATGGCTGTAATGTTTTTAAAGCTCACTCGAGCACCCTCTATTCTATCCTTTTATTTGGATGGTATATTAGGAAATTCATGGTTTATCTTCATCCCAACTTTGGATGATTTATTGCAAGTCTAGGTTTAAAAACCTCTAGACTTCACTGTGAATCTAGTGGATAAGCATCCTAGTTTCAATTCTCTTTCATTTCTAATACTCACAACGGGTAAGTAGTGGATAATCACTTTATTTGTAAGGTCTATGGAGTTACTTTTGACAGAATTTGACAACAAGATGCTTGTGAGAGTTTTTGTAATTTCCCTGAATGGAAGTATGACCTTTTGTGGTTTGTAATTATGACATGCATGATGTGATCTCTTGCATCCTTTTAAGGTTATGGAGTTGGAGCCCCTACACACTTTCTTCCATGGTTGGGACTTGTGTAGATCTCCATTTGGAACTGAAGATATCAGTTCTGCACCAACTTATTGATCCTTATCATTTCAAAGTGGTCGCAGATACACCCTTGGATGGCCCCTTCATGAAGAAATGTATCATTAAAGTTGCAATTCATTCGTCATTTGATTGGTAGACATCCCTAAAATCAATGTGTTATTATAGTTTTAAGATGACAGCTGAATACTGAGAATAAACAATCATATTGATGTTTGGACTGTTGGTATGTATAATCAGATGCGAGCTCTAGTCTCGGTCATCTACATAAACACCTGTGCTTCCATGTGGCTGATTGCTTCAGCATTAGATATTCTTCTAAATCTTAAATGTCTACCAATTGAATGCAGAGTTGCTGAGGAATTATTTGAAGCAGATAAGGGAGGAAACAAGTGGGAGATTATTGAGTGTTGCATACAGACCCAATGGGACTCCAAACAAATGGTGGCTGGCTTTTGCTAAAAGGAAATTCTTGAATATCATTGTCCCTTGAAGAGTTCTCTGCGAGGAATCTTTGCCCAACTAGTGAATTCAATATGACGAGTCGTGGACAACTGTGCAGTTGAGGTGTAATATGAATCTAAATATCAGATCAGGGAGCATGCTTGCTTCTTGCTTCTCGTGGGTCCGAGCAAGAACTTGGAACCAAGTAATTCAACAAGGGTATGGGGCACCCTGGTGCAATGTAACAGTTTGTGTAAATGGCCGACATGTTTGTTTTCCTCTGGCGATTCTCTGTTTTTTTTTCTTCCTCAAGGCTGCTTGTTGGTACAATTGCGTTGCCTTTGTGAGTGGATGCCGATGTTGTCTCCCTGTTCCTGGTAAAGCGATGTAGATTGTAGTCAGGGTCCACTGGTGGCGTTATTTTCTACATTTTCATAGATACCACACACACCTGTTGTCCCCCCTTGATAAGTTAATACTCATCACCATCTTTGGTTGATACCCACAAGATTGCATATGAAAGACAACCGAGGTTTGTGGAAACAGCCCCGATGGCGTCAGTTGATGCCAATTTGGGTCCGATGCTTATTTTGCTTACTGCTTTCGTGTGATATCAATGAGGAGCTCCTTTTGGCACGCAGCCTTGTGGTGTGGGTCAAAGCTTGTTCCCTTTTTCTTTCTGTTTTCCTGAGACGAGTGGTGATCGTCTACAGCCAGGTTAGCATCATTGAGGGCAAAGCCGAAGCACTCAAATGAATGAAAAGGAAAATATGTAGACATGTGGGGGGTAGTTTGACTACTCGGAAAAAGAAAGCAAGAAAAAGAAGAAAAAATAAATCTGTTTTAGGGGTTTGAATGTTACGTGAACAAAGTCGAACATGATCCAACGAGGAGAAATCATAGTTCCAACCCACCAACCAAAAGAAGCACTTGAACTGGCCTGAGCAAATCATTGGCCGGTAGGTGGTATTGGCCATTTCTTCATCATACATGCCACTAGCTTTTGCTTTGGCGATAGCCAGTTAAAATAGACATGTCATCCATTAAATGCTTTAAGATCTAGGCTGGTCGAAGCAATATTGAATGTTGTAAAGCAAATTAGAAAGAGTATACGGTGGGATTGGATTCAGATCCTTTATAATTTTCTTTCTGATTATGCAATTTGGAGAGAGAGACAAAAAATGACTCTAAACTATTTAATGTTGTCTATGTAAAGTTTCGAATAACATGAGTCCTACAATAAGATATATACGTTGTATCTATCTCTTTTCAAATTGTAAATTCGATTAGAAAATTACCTAGAATCTTTTGATCACAAGAGGCTCAACAGTGAACACAAGGTTTTCTGTTTTTTTTTTCCTGAAAAAATACTGCAAGCACACAAAGTATAAACAAATGTTTTCTGGTCTTTTTCTTAAAGAATTACTGCAAAATTGGACCGCAAAAACGGGATTGTTCACTAGTTGGATTTGCGAATAATGGTGAGAATAAGAACATTGTAAAGATTGATATCCGTATAGATCCAGCCAGTCCAAACCAACGCATTGGAAACAAGGGATTGGGAGGAACATAATCCCTTTTACCTTTCTAAACACGAAAGAATCGTAGGGGACTCTGGAAAGTTGTGATTAGAGTCTCATGGGATTCCGCCTCTTGTAATCAGCTAACGGGTAGACCTGTGCAAGTCCCATAAACAGTTGTGAATTTGTGATTGGAGGCAAAGGTCGTCATAGAAAACAATTCACAGCCGCTTAAGCTTTACACATCCAGGCCCGTTGGGCCTATCCAGTAAACAAATCCACACGATCCGGCCCACGAAGAAGAGGAAATTATTTAATTCCATACTTGAATCCACCTTTGCCATTTCACTACCGAAGCACAGAAAGAGAAAGGGTATAGAGCTCACTGCTACTGCCTACTGCTCAAGATTCAGAACCCGAGATAGCCTTTTTTTTTCCTCGAAAGCATAAGAAATAGCAAATAACCATACAAAAATCGAATTCTAAAAACTTAAGAAATGAATTTTCTTTTTCGTTTTCTTTTCTTCTTGCTTCAATAAATAAGGAAAAAAATCTTGACGATCTGAATGCCCGAAGCTCAACAGTACATTATACATAGCCCTTCAGAAATATCCAACCACATCGTAATCCTCATCACGATCCATGGTCTTTGACCTTCACTTGTCCCATCTCAGCCGTTGATTCCACCGATCGATGAAGCGGATGTTATTGATATCTAGGGCTTCCACCAACGATCTCTACCCCGATCAACATCGTCGCCACCATCTACAATGTCTTCAAAGATCAACCAGAACCATCACCGGATCAACGGCCAGATTTTCCCTAACCCGTGTCCCCACCTCGCCGAGTTTCGCTCCCAAAACGGCGCCAAGCCGTTCCGAGCCTTACAGGACTGCCTCCGGGTCAAGCCGCCTGGGGGCCGCGCCTCGATTCGGCGGGACCCGGACGAGGTGCCCCGATGCGGCTTGTGCGGAGACTCGGGAGGCCGCACGCGCCTCTACGCTTGCGTGGCGTGCGCAGCAGTCCACTGCCACGCGCCCCCCGGCCCCTCACACGCGTCTGCGCACGGCGAGTCGATGCCCCCGGGACACCAGATCGCCGTGGATGTCGACCGCGCGGAGCTCTTCTGCTGCGCGTGCCGCGATCAGGTCTACGATCGCGACTTCGACGCCGCGGTCGTCCTGGCTCAGACGGCCGCGTCGACTCTCCACGTGCCTTCCTCCATGGCCCGATCTCCTCATCCCGAAAACCTAAGAAAGCGGCGGAGAGTTGATTACCGGCCGTGGACGCCAGATCCAATGGAGCGAGTTTTAATAGGAAGCTGTTCGAGCCCTCTAAACGCCAGCATTTCGGATTCGGGTTTCAACGATGTGCCCTGGGGATTGCGCGGATTGAACAATTTGGGAAACACCTGTTTCATGAACTCCGTACTGCAGGCATTGCTTCACACGCCGCCGCTGAGAAACTATTTCCTTAGCGATCGGCACAACCGGTACTTCTGCCAGAAGCAGGGCAATGCGGGAAGCAGTGGCAGTAGACGGAATGCTGGAAGCAGCAATGACGCGCGAATATGTTTGGCTTGCGATATGGATGCGATGTTCTCGGCTGTCTTTTCAGGGGATCGGACGCCTTATAGCCCTGCTAAGTTTCTGTACAGGTTCGTGCCTTTATAAATCTACTTGTTTTCTTCTTTGCTAAAATGGTGCCAAAATCTCTTCCTCATGATTCTTTTTTTTATAGTTTGACCTATCAGTCTCGTACGTTGTTTGTTGAGAATCAGCTTCTGGTTTCATTTTTTAGTATTTACTCTAATAATCTGGCTCACTAGATAAAATCTTTCACCTTGGGCTTAAACTTTACTGAGTCCGCAGTCTTTTTTCCCCCATTAATTTAATTACTTTTACTTAAGAGGGAAAAATACCTTCTTGGTGTTTCTCTGTGGTTGTATTGCAGTTGGTGGCAACATGCAGCAAATCTGGCAAGTTATGAGCAGCAAGATGCTCATGAATTTTTCATTTCAATGCTTGATGGGATCCATGTAAAGGTTGAGAAGGATCGACGCAAACTGCAGAGTCAAGGTGAATATTGTCCTGTTCCAAATTTTTCCTTACTTTCTCATGATCATGTTAACTTAAGTTAGGGTGTGTTAGATATGGCTGAGAAAACAAGTCAAGTGTTTGTTGTGTTTAAGCAAGTTGTGGAATATTTTGGTATGCAGGCCCTATTTGATGAAGTTTATGCATAATCTCTTTAGTAGTGGTGTAGTATTTCCCACTGAGAATCTTAAAAGTGTTTTGGTTAGTTAATTGGTGTTTAAATTATTGTACTGTCATCTTTCTTATTCTCTAATAAGATTGGCTTACTTATCAAAAAAAAGTTTAAATTATTGTAAATGTACTGCAGAATCATCTTATTAGCAGCTGTTTATATTGCCTCACTACCGGAGTGGCTTTTGGGAAAACTGGTTGCAAAATATCATTGTATATTGATGTTTGGCCGTTATTCATAGAAATATTTGAGTTAGGCATGAAGCAAATGGGGTGTTTAGCAGCATTTTCTCGTTAATATTCAGCAGCCTTATCAGTTAAAAGCCTGAATAAATTGATCGTTTATTATGACGTCTGAAGTTTGTTTAACGAACAAGATCAGTATCTCTTTGCGATCACTCATATATAAGACAGTATAAATATAATTGTCGTGTTTGTATTAGAAACTTTTGGATGATTGAATTTTCCTATTGGACTGCCACTCCTGATATCTGATGCCCAGAAATTAATATTTGTCTGTACCTCCTGAAGATACAGTAAAACATGACAAATAGGCAGTTGTTCTGAAAATTCTAGATCCTACGTTCGTCATCGTGTAGTTATCACCAGTGTTACCGTAGCTAAGAGTTGGAACCCGTGGATAACTTGATATCTTATGTGTAATTATTTTAACTGATTCATTGGGCTAGCCAATGGATTTCTAAAGCATGAATGAAACTTGCTGGCAGCTTATACTGCAAGGTGATCATCTTAAAGTTCTCTGAATGAGCAGCTGGTGCAACTCTCTTATATATTTGCATTTTTTCTTTTTAATCAAAATGATACTGCTAAGGCTTGAGAAATAATCTTTACATTTAACTGCAGGGTCTGGGTTTAGGTCTCCTGTTTGTCGCGTTAGGAGTTGAGAAGTGATCACATATTTAGGGCTAATTTTCGACCTCATTCTGCTGGCTTGAAGGTGTTGTCCGCTTCATCCAGTAAGTCAAACTTTTCTTACCCCACTTCGTTTCATCATAGGGTTTTCTTGTCTTGAATAATTCTCATTTTTACTCCACCTGTTGGTGTGTTTAGGGTCTTATTACCCAGTTGAACCTGGGTCTCAAAGATAGGAGGGTTGCATTAGGTTCAGAGCCAGCGTAAAGTATTGTGTCAGTCTTCCTGGAATTTGGTTTCTCATTATCTTCTTGATCAAATTTTCTTTGCCACCATCTGGGTGGATATTTATATCCAATGCACCGATTCTTCGTCCTTTTAGTCAACAACTGACTATAACTTCATCTGCCTTTTGGATTGATTTTTCCAGTCATGTTTTGGAAGGTGAAAAGGGTTCTATAGTAAGAAGATACTACACTATCCTGGGTTGGCAATGCTGCATTTACTTATTGGGATAAATTCTCAAACAAATTTGTTTGTAGCAAGTTTGATGTGACTGATTTTCTGACTAGAGAAGATCTAAGCTGCTGGTGTCTCACAGTTTGTAATGGTTACGCTTGAAAGACAGATTACAGCACATTTTGCACTAATTAACATATATACTTTCAGCATGATGCATATCAACACATCCAGGATAGCACGTGGAAATAGTGATGTATATAGAAGTGGATCGTATGCTATGCTTCCAGAAGTACTGTTTGTTTTGTGTATGTACTTTGCTCTCAGGAACAACATTGGCTTCTGTTATTTATAAATTTTTTTTATGTCCTTATCTGGGTTATTTTTTACTTTTTTTTAGTCGTCCAGTATGGTTTGAGGCTGTGTAGAATAGCAGAATAACCCCTTCCCATGACTATTTCATTTGTAGTGCAGGCAATGGAGACTGTTGTGTTGCTCACAGAGTATTTTCTGGTATCTTGCGATCTGATGTGATGTGTATGGCTTGTGGTTTCACATCTACCACATATGACCCATGCGTGGACATATCACTAGACTTGGAACCAAACCAAGGAGGATCTGCAACAATGTCTTCCACAAAGTCCAATCATTCTTGCAATGGCGAGGCAGATTGCAGGAACTCGAGCCAAAACTGTGGGATATCTTCCTTAATGGGATGCTTGGACCGTTTTACAAGACCCGAGAGATTGGGCTCTGACCAGAAATTCTTTTGCCAACAGTGTCAGGTGAGGCAGGAGTCTCTCAAACAAATGTCCATCAGAAGGCTTCCCCTGGTTTCTTGCTTCCACATCAAAAGATTCGAGCATTCCTCAATACGGAAAATGTCAAGGAAGGTTGACCGTTACTTGCAATTCCCATTTTCCTTGAACATGGAACCCTATCTTTCATCTTCTATCTTGAGAAGTCGATTTGGGAATAGAATTTTCCCGTTTGATGGGGACGAGCCAGATGCTTCAAATGAGTTGTCATCTGAGTTCGAGTTGTTTGCTGTAGTCACTCATACAGGTAAATTAGATGCTGGCCATTATGTGACCTACTTGCGGTTAAGCAACCAGTGGTATAAGTGTGATGATGCTTGGATCACTGAGGTCAATGACAACATCGTGAGGGCAGCTCAAGGATACATGATGTTTTACGTACAGAAGGTGCTATATTACAAAGCAAGTGAGAAACAGGTTGCTCCATGATATGCTGTCAGAAGAATTGGTAACCATGTTAATTTCACAAAACAAATATTTGGCTGAATCAGTTGAATCATGGTCAAGACTTGATTGTGCGTTAAAGAACGCCGTGGCTACTTCTGAGTAAACAGAATTGTTTTGAGTTGCTTTTGCCTTTGGTAAAACTACCAAGCAGCTCCCTCTTGCCCTCTTTGAGGACATTTTTGAGAGGTAACTTTTTACATCCTCGGTTGGAGCATTAAGCCTGAATTTTTGAGGCAGTGTGGCGGTTGGGAAAATTAGCTTTTATAGAGGTAATGATTTCTTTAAAAATGGTTTCCGATGTTGGATTCCAGTGTTGATGGGTTGATTCTTTCCTTTGTCATTGGATTGTGGCAAAAATTGAATGCCTGAAAAGATGTCGTTTACTGGTGTACTAATCTTCTTAGATGGCGGATAAAATAGAATCTATAGAGAGCTTTTTTCACATACTTTCAGTGTCCACGATACTGCAATATACTTGCGGTTTGCCTATTTTAGACACCTCGGGCTTCGTGCTTCCCTTAGGGTTCGAGGCATAGTAGTCACATTCAAAAAACTTTTAATAACTGTCTTCCTTGATTTAGCATGGTTCCTTGTGTTCAGGCATCTTTGACCATTATGGTTCATATTAGGTTCTATTGATGCCAAAAAGGAAAGGATAGGAAAACTATTTACATTTTCCCTCTCTATTTCGTACACAACAGTTTCCCCTTGCTGAGCCTTTAACATTTCTAACAACGACAAACATTGGGACTAGTTAAGTCCCTCTTATGGAGGTGGGGATGGATGAAAAATCTTCTTAGCGAGTTGGAAAGTCGCAACCCTAACTGTGCTGATGACCAATTTGAAAGGCTGGCAATTCCAAATCCTAAAAATACCTGTAAAAAAATCACCGGTTGACGGGTAAATGGCGAGCAAAAATACAGATCGCAGAAAATCAGGAATATTTTGGTTGACAAATTATTGAGGTAAATCGCCTATTATAAGGCCGTTGTTATGAAAAAGCTCTATGAGGGCGACTTTGTGGCGCCTCAAAAACCTCAAAGGTCGTCACTGCAAGTTTTAGAAGATTTTTGTTCCTTCAAATTGTTGGCAGAAATTCGGTTTTCAGACGGTCTCACCTGAACTGAGCCAAGAATATAAATTATGGAATAGTGCCGGCCATGGATAACCATGTCCCCCATCATGGCAAGTGGTATGGTAAGCGAGGAGCCTAGTGAAGCCACCAATGGGGTGGTCCAAACAACACCTAACGCCCTGTGAGGATTTCTCAAACCAAAAAAAGAAGAAAGAAATAGATCAGAAACTTGGAAGATAAGTCGTAAGAAAAAAGATGTACAAGAGAGTGGTAGAGGAATTCATTTATTTTATTTTTACCCACAACGTACCAGAAATAATCAGAGAGAAAACTTCCAGCAAAGCAATTGGCAAAAACGACAACCATTTGAGAAGAGTCAGGAATTGTAAATTTGGGCTCAATGCCTAATGTGGTCAGCGGCCAGACTGAAAAGAAGGCAGCAAAAAACTCACAATTAGTCAATGCTGAAACCAACCAGAGAAAGAGATTTAGAGAACACTATGCTTTGTCCCAATATATAAATCTACTAGCATGGCAGGGAAATTACTTCTGCAGAAAAGTTATGATGCTTCTGAAGGTTCTAAGCATTTTCGCATGGTGCTAATTCTGATTGGTACACATTACATGTATGTTGAAGAGAATAGAAAGTCAGTCAGAAGATTGGCCTTACCTAGCCACCAAAGGAAAACAAGGGTGACTAATCCAATGAATCCAAATAACTTCTGTATATCTACCTTTTCTCCCTCTTCGCCGGCAAACTTCTTGAGGAGAACTGCAGGATTGCCATTTTGTCAATGAATGAAACTCTGGTTCTTTATATATACTTTCAACTACAAAGAGATCCTTTTCCTTTTACATGTTTTTCCTTTTAGGTGAATAAAACAGAAGATTTTGACCTGTAAATAGTCCATCAGACATAGCTGAGAGCACAGCAAAAAGATATCCCGGAAGAGAATGGTATCTGTCTCTGAACCAATTTAAAAAACGCCATGTTAGAACCTGTTACTCATTCATCCAAAACAGAAATTTTTTCTTTTTCTTTCGAATCTACTGTTAGAATAGAGGATATTTCAATCAATATCAATCGCATCATTACTTCTCACCTAACTCCACCCATCTTTATTTCTTTAATTGTAGCTGCTCATCTGCTAACGACAGGACCATTTTATGATATAATACACAATTTAATTGACAAAAATGCTGAGTTATCTCTCATGTTCTCTTCTCTCTTCAGTGACTTCTGCGAAGCCAACTTCCAATAGAACCAGTGGAACTCTTTTAAGGTCCAGCCTAATTTTTGGAAAGTAAGAGTAAAAGCATGGCAAAAAGTCACATAAGATCTAATTAATTGGACAAATAGAGGACAAGAATCCTACAAGGATGCCGTTGACTGGGATTCATCTGTCGCCCAAGTCTTCCCGTATGTTGTCATGGCAACACCAGCCATGCTGACGAAAACAGAAACCAAGTTTACAACATTTGTAGTCTCTTGTCCCAGCAATGCACCGAACAGAAGAGTGAAAAGTCCTGAAGTAGAGAATAATATTGTTGCGCTGGCCACGCTTGTTCGTGCAAGTGCTGCATTCGTGCAATACTGCAAAAGGAGAATGTAAATACATGAAGTCTTTCTGTTCTGCATAGAGAATGTGAAGTCCAACTTGTATTGGAAGTCAGGATATTAATAAATGGATCAATTTCGACTAAAGTTTAAAAATAGTGGGATAAATTGATAGGGCTCAAACAGCAAGATTACCGCCGACTTAGAAGCATTTAATGCAAAGATCTTCAGAATTTTGGTGCTGATGGATTAGATGAAAGATTCACATTTGGGAAAATATTGAAAGGAAATAGTTATTACTATGTCTGACCTCTGATAGAAACCAGATAGGACCAATGCAAAAGCCTAATGTGGCAACTTCCTTTGTGCTGAGCATTCTGTGATGTATCAGCAGCATGTCTTCATCATCTTTGCTCTCAAAAACAGTCGGATTTTCTTCCTTTTGAGGATGCAGGTTTTCGACACATCTTTCATCAGCCAAAGGTTGCTGTTGTTCTATGTCAGTATCATAATCTGCACAATTTTCACAACGGGCATCAAGGAGCCCGGATGAATCATCCGTAGGATTATTACGACTATCGTATGAGAAACTTCTCAGAAATTTCAGTAACCAATCCTTAAAGAATGCTAAAGGGAGATAAGCTGCCAACAGAGAGATTCCAAGATATGTTACTGCAAATGGGTGCTTATAGTCGGTGAAGATACCCTGTTGAAACAATCATATTAGTTAGTTGCATGACATTGCAAAGACTTGGTTCTAACTTCCTAACAAATTAAGCCTTTAGTTTGGAAGATTTTGATGAGATCTTCTAATCAAGAACCTATTCCCAAGTTCCAAGAGCAACTTGGCAAAGGGTTCTAACTTCTAAGCCATCGCGATCATCGTTTTAATGACCAACTTTAAACTTCTATGCAACACTGTCATTCGAGGAAGTTCCGGAATGACAGTATCACAATACGATTAGGGTTTTTCCCGTTTTCTGTCCATTTTCAAAATTAATGTCCACCCACCACGCACCATTCAGAAAAAAGAAAAGAAAAATAATCTAGACAGAAAAAGAATGATACAATACCAATGTGAACAGTACAGCCACATAGAGAGAGGGAGAGCTTACCTGGGTGATTTCTGCAGAGGTGACCCACATGATGACAACAGTTAGGATAAGGAGCAACCCTCCCCTATATCTCCAATCCATCACTACACGAAGATATCTAAGAAGAAAAAAACAACAGCTTGAGAAGCACGATCTGCTAACTGAACTTGAATTGATTTTGAGGTTATTACAAAAGAGAGATTTATATATACTGGAGGCAAACAGACGTCCTTAAAAATCAAGAGTAAATAACTTCTTCTCTGGTGGTATGTCCCCTTTAAGTATGCTAGCCACAATGGGGAAAGAATTACTACAAAAATGAGGCAAGTTTTCAAGAGCCTTGTAATGTAGTGGGGAAGGCAAACACTCACCAAATCCAACTTTGGAAAACCGCGAACTTTTGCAAACCTGACACATAGCATTACCGTTGGCTCCTTTACTCTTCCCCAGTTCCAGAGTCCCTCATCAATGCAGATATAATTAAAGTCTCTCCCCTGATTCAAGCAAAAGTGACATATAATATGTTCCATTAGTTTTTACTAACAGGTTAATTTAACTGCGGGGAATAAGAATGGCAAGATTCCATATGCAAGCCTGCGCAAAAAGCAAGAGACGTGTGATCTTTTCCTTCTCTTTTTTGGTGTATTATATCTGTGTGCAAAACCACTGGCGTTTGGCAACTACCTAATAATCAAAAGGATTTGCTCGAAAAGAAGAAAGTAAGTCACATTGGTGGGAGCATTAATGCACACGGCTGCGGGTAGTGTCAGCTTCCATATCCGTTTTGACTTGCTTATGGAACATGACGATGAAGCTTCAACACCAAATCCGTTTTGGTTTCCTCTTCCACCATCCATTCCTTCATATCACCTTCGAAGTCTGGATACCAGAAAGAAGAAAATGGCTGTTTATGATTCATGCCTTTGGATCATATCGCATAACAAGGTTTATCATTCATGATTAAAGAAAGTGTGAGAATTAGTGAACCTAACTCTGCATGCTGGACAGTCTGCGGGCTTTAGTGAACGAGCCAAAATTCATTTTACATCAATTAGTCTCTACTTATTGTGACATATAAAAACTTGTCACTAAAGAAACTAATAGGACGACACTTAATTGCTCACAGATGACAGAGTAACAAATATAGAACAACAGAACAGTGACAAGATATGTAGTAATTTCATTCACACCGAGAAGATATGTCGTCGCTAAAGATGCCAACAGATTTGAAAAAACAAAACCCGTCTCCTCTCTCCTTTCCAAGACCTCCTAGTCCAGTAGTCCACGCCAGACTGAGCTCTTCCTTTTTCCGTCAATCAATAAGCCCATATCTGTTCGTTTCATCTTTGCTTGAAGAGCCTAGATTTTCTGTTACCCTAGAGATTTTTATGTCAACGTATATTGAGTGAGTGAGAGAGAAAACTCGCCGCTCAGGTTACAGAATCCAGTGAAATTTCTCAAGACTGGTTGTGCAAAGATGGTTGTGGGAGGATGGGTAGAGAGTTTCTCTCTCTGAACCCATTTTCTGTATTAGGTGCTATTGGGGATTGCTCTTTTAGGTCTTGCACTTCTGAAATCTGTAAGTTCTCTGCTGTGTCTTCACTTTGCTTCTTCATCCTTAGCCGTTTCTTTGGGAGATTCTGCTTTCCTGAGATTGAGACTTGGTTTTTCGTTGGCCTGTAGATGTCACACGGGTAGTGTTGGTAACTTGTATAACTGGTTTGTTTGTTTCGTGGGAGCGCTGACATTTGGTCTGGTGTTTAAAATTTGCCCTGTGGATTTGTTTATTGCCTGGAAAACAACAGTAATTGGGGAGTGCTAGAATAATGTTGTAGACCACTCTATGTTCGTCGCTTTGTCCTTTCCTCTGCTGGTTTGGTTATTCTTATACTTCCTGCAAAGCATATTAGCTTTGCCTCTTCGTTCTGTCATCTATTATGTTCCTTTCCTCAACTGTTCGTGCAGTTGAAGAGTTTGGGAATGCTTCCATCAATTTGTTCGCATTCTGTGAAAATTCCACTCATACTTGAAACTGGTTTGCCAATTCTTCACTAGGATGCGAAACCATACCTAACATGTAGGAAATATCCACTGTGTCTTTCATTATATTCTTTCGTTGAGATTCTAGTGGCCTTACATTGTGACAGATCTTCTGCGACATTTTTTGCTATGTCATGGAGGGTATTATTGATAATACGTGCTGAACAGTAAAAATTACTTATAATAAATAATTTGTCATTTTTTTTCTGTGTTAAAGCTGAAATTCAATATTACTGAGACATGTGGCTGATAAAAAGCCATAACTTGATGACTGAAATGTATAGCCTATTGTGTATTTGTTATTTATTTTGTTGGCCACCATCTTGTTCTGGAAAAATAAGTCGTGTAGCTTCTTTCCGTGAGTGTCTTTGATTTTGTGAATGATGAGAGCTTATATGCATTCCCAATGCTGTTCCCCTACACATGCACACGTATCTAATTGTCCTAAACTATAGCTGTCCTAGTAATCTGACATTGTTCCTCTATAAACATTTTTTCTAGAAGGAATATTGCATAAATCCGACTTGATAGACCACAAGTGTTGTCTTCTGGGAGATTTGTCTCTTGCTTTGTATTTCCTATTCTCTATATATGTAGGTGCTATAATAGAATTGAGTTTTGCCAATATCTCCTAATATATTAAGTTCGGAGATTGAAGCTAGCTTGTGGGACCTATTTACAGCTTTCTAGTGGCTGTCTTTCTTTTTTTTTTCATTTTTTTTTTGCTTTCCAGATGTATGGGCTGTCTTAAAATCTCTTGTTTTGCGATCTCACTGTCCTTTTGGTTTATTTCATGGTATCTACAAGTCAGCAATTGATTTTTCTCCTTTTAAATGTCCAATGGTCTTGGACCATCTCATGACTCTGAATCTATTAAGCCTTTTTCTTTTTATGTCCAACTTATAATTTGTTGGCACTTTTGAGTGCTGCTAATCATTTAGAGCTAGTCTCATGATATTCAAGTGGCACTTACCCGGTGACGTAAGTGCCCCTTGTGGTGTTTAATGTAAACATCAGGGGAGTCTGAGTGGTTCTCCGAGCAAATTTAGTTGCCATGATGACTTTATTAGCTGGAAAGCAGATAGAAATGACTGCTTAGTATGTTGTGTATTTTTTTCATAAAACAAAAATCCCTGAAATATTACTTGTCCAATTGGTCCTTATACCATCAAATAGGGGAGTGCCTCACCTCCATTGACTCCCTTCCCAAATCCTTCCTTTTTTATGGGAGGATGTTAAGTGGCGTTAAAAGAATTCCAAAGGCTCAAGCATAGACATGTCAACGAAACAAGGCTATCTGGCTAACGGAGAGCTCTCTTCCCTTTAGTCTTGGCAGTGGCATTTTCTGAAGAATTCATTTTGGTGTTCTCTGCAAGGATATCTATTGCGCACTTTGAATACTAAAGGTGTTAAGGTGATGGTTGGATTCTGTTCTCAATCCTTAACAATATCCCTAGGTACTTGTAAGTTTGGGTGGGCCTTGCTGCTGTGCTTTAGTGCGCTTCTGGGTTATTATAGGCATTTTCTGAAGAATTCATTTTGGTGTTCTCTGCAAGGATATCTATTGTGCACTTTAAGTACTAAAGGTGTTAAGGTGATGGTTGGATTCTGTTCTCAATCCTTAATAATATCCCTAGGTACTTGTAAGTTTGGGTGGGCCTTGCTGCTGTGCTTTAGTGCGCTTCTGGGTTATTATAGGCTCTACTTTGTGCAGCAGACTAGCTGCATTGTTGTCACATAAGTACAATTAGGGGTGTCCATTAGCCGGCCCGATCCGGTTCGGTCCAGTCTGGGCCGGTATAACTGGATTTGCCTAGAGGGTATCAACCGGACCGGTCCGGTTTGGGCCTTTTTTAAGTGACGGTTTTTGTTCTTTTTTTTTAACCTATAACTTGCGTTTGATCTCGTGGACAGGGTTTTCAGCGTTTGATCTCCCAGACACACGGCAGCAAGTGCAACCACTAAGGCACTAATCAGCAAAGAGAGGGAGGAGGCTGAGAGGAGCTGTGCGTGAAAGAAGAGAGGGAGGGGGGGCTGTTGCGTGAGAGGGGGGGTCAGGGGTGCTGCGCGAATTGAGGGGGGGGGGGTGCTGTGCCTGCGCGAAACCGAAGGGGAGGGGTTAGGGTTTTTTTTTTAATTTGTGAGAGAGAGGGGGGGTGCGCGTGATTGAATGTTGTGACGTTTTTTTTTACCGGTTCAGACCAGTTTGGAGCAGTATACTCCGGTTTGTTACCGGTTTTTCTATGTATGAAACCGGGACTGGACCGGAGTATATCGGTTCCATCGGACCGGCCATTCCGGTGAGTTATTTCTCACCGGTTTGGATAAAACCGGTCCGGTCCGGCCGGTTTTTTGGACAGCCCTAAGTACAGTATGGACTTAAACTAAATGTAATTGTTGAGCATTGTTGTCATCAACGGACAACTATTCTGAAGCATATGATTTATGACAAGCTTCCCAAATTTTGCAATTGCCTTTCAAAATACTATTAGCTGTGGCATTCAACTGTAATAATATTTTTCTAAAACTTTATCAAAGATTTTGTGCCCAAGTGTAGAAATACCCGGAAAAGGGATGATTGGCTTCTGGGTTGACTGTATGCTTCCTATATTGTTTTGCTCTTGAAGCAGTAAATTTATATTTGTTATTTAGTACCTGTTGGATGCTCTAATCATTTATTTGCTTGCAGGTCAGTTAAAATGGTTATAGGTAATGATGAAGGCAGAAATAATGAAGATAATACAGACAGAAAAGCCAATCCTATTGGTGTTGTAGAGAGCTCTGATTCTTGTGTGAAAATAGCATCAGTTTGGGAAATGGAGTTTGACGCAGAAGAGCATGCATTCGAGTGGTACAATAAATATGTTAGAGAGGTTGGATTTACAACTCGAAGACAGTGGAAGAATTGGGACAAGATTAGTGGAATAATATCTAGTAGAAGATTTGTGTGTTATAAAGAAGGATTCAGAAAGAAAGACAAGCGAATGGATGTGAAAAAGCCAAGGAAAGAAACAAGAACTGGCTGCTTAGCAAGGTTGACCGTTAGTCTTCAAGCTAATGGAAAATATAAAGTCATTGACTTTGAATCAAACCATAATCATGACCTGGCTAATAAGTCATATACTCACATCTTACCATCTCAGAGATGTATTAGTAATGTTCAAAAGAATTATCTAAGGAGTAAAAGAGAGCACGATTTGAAGCAAGGTGAAGCGGGGAGTCTTTTGGATTATTTTCATAATCAACTTTCAGAGAGTCCATCATCCTTCTTTCGTGTTCAAATGGATGTTGAAGACCAAATCACTAACATATTTTGGGCTGATGCCAAAATGATATTAGATTACGGTCTATTTGGTGATGTGGTATTCTTTGACACGACTTACCGGACCAATAACAAATATCGACCTTTTGGAGCTTTTGTCGGCTTGAATAATCATTATCAAGAGGTGGTTTTTGGTGCTTCTTTATTATATGGTGAAACTAGTGAGTCATTTGAATGGTTATTCCAAACATTTCTCGAGTGCATGTCTGATAAGAAGCCAAAGACCATTTTTAGTGATTGAGATCTTGCAAAGGCAAAGGCAATTTTGGTAGTGATGCCTGAGACTTACCACAGATTGTGTTTGTGGCATCTTCACCAAAATGCTCTAAAAAGTCTTACTGAGGTGTTCAAAGGCCAAGAAACTTTCGCTGCTGATTTTCATAGTTGCATTTATGAAGAGGAGTTTCTTAAAGCTTGGAAGAACATGTTGGATAAATATAGTCTTCAAGATAATGAGTGGTTGCAAGATTTGTTTGAAGCACGAGAGAAGTGGGCCATGGTGTATGGTCGAAATACATTTTCTGGTGGTAAGAGAAGCATGCAACTCAATAAGAGCTTCAATGCCCGTTTAAGAAATTATCTCAAGCCTGATCTAGATTTGGTGCAATTTCTCAATCATTTTCAAAGGACAGTTGATGATTTGCGATACAATGAGGTACGTGCAAACTATGATATGAGTAAAAAAATTCCTATTTTGAAAGTTAATATTCCTTTGTTAAGGCATGCTAGAGAAGTCTACACCGAGGCAATTTTTGAAATGTTTCAAGATGAGTTTGAGAAGTCATTGATGGTGGTTATTAACACTTTCTATCAAAATGGCTCTGATTGTGAGTATAAAGTTCATACTTATGGAAATTCTAGACAACATACTGTTACATCCTCAAGTGACTTGATTACTTGTAGTTGTAAAAATTTTGAGTTTGTTGGAATTATATGCAGTCATGTTCTGAAAGTGCTTGATGATATGAAAATTAAGATGATGATTCCTGAACAATATATATTGAAGAGGTGGACTAAGATTGCAAGGGTTGGAATTGGTGTGGATATTCATGGGTGTGAAGAGCACAGTGATCCTAAGATAGAAATGAGAACATGTTATGGAAACTTGTGCAATGCATATGTGAGATTGATAGGTAAAGCTGCTGAATCAAAAGAAGCATGCGATTTCTTAGCAAGTTATGCAAGTGAATTAAATGCAAAAGTCGAAGAATACTTGAAGGTGCAATCTTTGAGCGAAACAGGTGTTCCTTCCTCAACCTTTTGTGATCTAAGTGAACAAGATGTTGTATTTGATAGAAATGTCCTAGAGAGCACAAAGATCACGCAAGCAAAAGGTGGTAAAGAGCAATACAAAAGTGATCTTGAAGAGGGACAAAAAGGGAAAAAATGCAAGACGGTCCATAGTTTCACATAGAGTGTACCATCTCCAGCTACATGTGTTCCAACTTTGCAGCATGAACCTCAGGTATGACATCATAATATGAACTGAATATATCCTGATGAAATAGTGCTATAAGTATTACATGACTCTAACTTGTTATTGATGTTGTGGTATTACTACCATTGTGTTTGTTAGTATTTAAACCCAGTAAACCCTGCTATATGGAGCACTAATGAACAGGTTCAGACGACACACTATTAGAGCTTCACTCAATTCAGTGGTACGTATTCTTTTTTATTTTCGAAAATTCGGTGAGAGTTGTATCCAATTTAAAAGATTCATATGTATTTTAAGGTGCTGAGGATCATATATGAATGTTGAACGGCGATCGTTTCACGGAATTGCAGTGAAAAAGCTGACCTAGCTTATGTAATTAAGGTACAAGATGCAGTTTTAGGGGTACTTGTTTGAATATAATGGTTATATTTTAGTTTTAGTGCTAAGGCATTGTGATTTGGCAGGTTTTTTGTTTAATAGCTCGTTGAATGAAGAGCATTGTATACAGTTAAAAAAGATTGAACAAAAAGAGCTTTTTGATTTCTTCTTGACTTGACTAGATGTTTAGAATTTCTGTTTGTAGTGTTCTGGAAAATGTCCTTTTGTAATGCTCTAGGCATGGATCAAAGTATATTTCCAACTCATGTATAGCTTCTTTCCGGCTAATTTGTAATTGCTTCTTTTATGTATGCTAAATCACATATTGTTGATAATATCAAGCCATGTTTTCTCTCAGCATCTTTTTCTGTGTTACGACTTTTCTTGAGAGTGAATTTGACCAAGAACCCCTGTTCTGATATTTGAAGCTACAAACTTAAGAAATCACATAGCTTTCTCAGAAGGAAAAGGAACAGTCAGAATCTTAATACTCTTCAAGGTGCTTTGATCTAGAAAAAGACAGTTTTGTGGAAGCTATTTTCCTTAAAACAAGAGGAAAAGTTACAAATCAGTGTGGTGGGATTATGAGGCACTCTTGTTTTTGGATGAGTGTATTCTTTTATTTCAGGGGGGACAAGAATTCACAGATCCTGAACATAGCTCATGTTATAACACCTGGTATCACCAAAAGCAATCTTTACAAAATTGAACCTACTTCTAGGTTTTCATCTGTGCAGAACAGAGCTAGCAGTAGAGTTCCAGCTCCCATGATACTTCAGCAACTGGGGGGTAAAAGTGAAGGGTAACTGTGTGTAATTGACTGTTAAGTAGAAAATTTTAAGATGACTACTAATATTTTTGAGCAATTGGGTTGGGCATGTATTATGGATTGTTTGGTAGGAAGAAGTAGAAAGTGTTGGCTTATATCATCCTCTTTGTAAAGGAAAGTAGGTGTCCATGTGTCAAAGACTCCTTCACAAAGCAAAGCGGCTAATTGTAATCACATTCAGAATTTCATGGTCATGTAGTTAGGAAATAGATAGGGGGTCAGAAAAAGTCCAATTTTAATTCATGCCGGAAAAGGGAGAAAAGAAAAACTGAATGATCTTCCTTGCTCCATTTCGTTTGAATATACAATGGTTTTCCCTATCTGAGCCTATAGCATAATAAACAACCTAAACACAAAAAAAATCAAATCTTTGCAGCTTCAAATTGTCAAGTTGTGAAAAGGGGAACTGCTGTAAAATCTTTTCAGCGAACTAAACAATTGTGATGACAACGTCGGTGGGAACCAATCTGAGAGGTTAGCAATTACAAATGCCAGAAATACCTGCAAGAAAACCAAATTGACGAGTTAATGCCATGCACAATGCAATATTTTATACAAAAAGAACTTAACTATTTTTTCAATCCAACACAACTTTTTTTTCCCCTTTTTAAAGTTTCAGGCAATTTGTCGAGGTCAAAAAAATAAAAGAAATAGTTTTAGCTTTGTATAATTATCTATCTTCTTAATTAAATTTTCCTTAAGAAATATTTATAATAGTTTGATAATCACACTTACAAAATCAAATTCCATTAAAAAAAGGATGTTCGATGGGTGATTGGGACTTGAGTTAAGGCATGTAGATGATGAGACTTTCTATTGGGCCAACAAATTAAGAGAAGATTACACTTTTACTATTACTTTGAGCAATTAATTTGGACAACTTTAAGACTGTTTACAAATGAGAATTTTGGCCAAAATTCTCTCCATGCAAACATGACCTAAATAGTAAATACCTTACGTCTGACGGTTTTGCCTTAGTAGATAATTTCAGTAATGTCGTGGGCAAAAAGTTCTACAAAGGTGACCATTTGAAGAAAATTCTTAGAAGAAATTCAGCTTTTAGACATCTCACCTGAACTGAGCCAAGAATGTAAATGACTGAATAGTGCCGGCCGTGGATCACCATGTCCTCCAACATGGCAAGTGGTATTGTAAGCGAGGCACCTAGTGCCGCCACCAAAGGGGTGGTCCAAACAACACCCAATGCCCTGCGAAAGTGGAAAAAAGAAAAGAAAAATGGATTAGAAGATGAGGAAAACTAGGATGCACTACAAGACAGTAAAAGAAAAAAAGTTGTTTTCCTCCGGCATACCAGAAATAGTCGGAGAGAAAACTTCCAGCAAAGCAATTGGCAAAAACAACTGCTTGTGCAGAGTCAGGAAGTACGAATTTGGGTTCAATGCCTAATGCACTTAGAGGCCATCCTGCAAAGGACACAGCAAAAGCATAACCAATCACTTGATGAAACCACTTCGTAGTTCGGATTAGAATTTTCTACAATTTCTCGCCCGAATTGCACCATGTAATTTGGAGAGCGATAGACACAATAGGTGAACTTTATACCATTTAATGCTGTCTATGTAAAGTTT
This sequence comes from Myrica gale, assembly GCA_963930655.1. NCBI lineage: Eukaryota > Viridiplantae > Streptophyta > Magnoliopsida > Fagales > Myricaceae > Myrica > Myrica gale. Next base: position 27,289,451 of record OZ005600.1, on the reverse strand, counting down.
CGGGCATCATGAACCCCAATAAAATCTATTTGTTGCGTCTATTCTCTCTCCAAATTACAGAGTGCAGTTGGGGTAAAAAGTTGTAGAAGTGCTCGTCCCTTTTGCAGTTTGCTAATTTGGATAGGTGCCTATTGCTTGCACCAAGGGGAATAGAGAGGTTAGTCTGAACATCGCTCTTACCTAGCCACCAAAAGGAAACAAGGGAGAATAATCCAATGTATCCGAGTAACTTTTGCGTATCCACCTTTTCTCCTTCTTCCCCGGCAAACTTTTTAAGGAGCACTGCAAGATTGTTATGTTGTCAGTGAAATATAGTATGAAGATTCGAAGAACTACACAGAGAGATTTTTTGTTTTGTGTTGTTGTGAATGGAATAGAAGCTGTTTGACCTGTAAATAGTCCATCAGTCATAGCCGAGACCAAAGCAAAAAGATACCCTACAAAAGAATGGTTTCTGTCACCAGATCCCACAACAGGGAGGTGAAAAAAGAAGGAAAGTAGTTAGTTCCTTTTTTTTTTCTAATTAAAAGTAGTTAGTTCCTACTGTAGATAAGAAATACTCAAAAAAATCAGGCTGATAGGATACATAGAGAAAAATGAAAATTAAAACCAGCAAGAACTGCTGTATGCAAAAACTTTAGAAAAATAAGCAGCGTAGATCCAATAGCATGGAGGGCAACAGTGCAAAGACCAACCAAAATTGAAAGAAAGTGCATTAGCTTTGTTTAGAAATACATGATTACCAGTGATTTTCTCTGTGGATACCTAGGAAAGTAGCAGACCATGCATGGGATTGGGAGCAAAACGCATAGAAGAACAGAAAAATAAAGAAAAACAAATGAGGATTTCGTAGCTTATTTTTTTTTTGAGATTTGTTTTTGTTTTTTCCCACAAAAGATTTGTCTTTATGTTGTTCGTTAGTAAAAACCTTAGATAATCGCATATCTCTAAACTTACTTTTAGCCGAATTTCAAAAGAAATAATAAAGCTCCTATATTTGACAAGTAAAAGCAAAATTCATGGTAGAAACCCATAGAAGATCTAACCAATTGGCAAGATATGATCAGGACAAGAAAACCTACAAGGATTCGCTTGACTGGGGTTCATCCACAGCCCAAGTCTTCCCGTATGTTGTCATGGCAACACCAGCCATGCTGACAAAAACAGCAACAAAATTTAATACGTTTATAGTGTCCTGTCCCAGCAATGCACCGATCAGAAGAGTGAAAAGTCCTGAAGTGGAAAATAATATTGTGGTTCTGGCAACGCTTATTCGTTCAAGTGCTGCATTCATACAATACTGCAAAAGAAAATCAAACATGATGAATATTGCGTGTTCTGATGTGAACTAGGACATGTGTAGTAGGTTATGACATTTACATGGGTAACTTCAGACATAAGCCTGAAAAGGAGTATCTAAATCGTGTTGCAGAGATAAGGACACATGATAAATAAGGCACAGAAGCATCTAAAGCTCAAGGTTCAGAATTTGAGGCAAATGTCTCGCATAAAAGAACCAACAATGGAAAATATTCAAGAAAAAAAATCTAATACTGTGTATGACCTCTGATAGGAACCAGATAGGACCAATGAACAAGCCTAATATAGCAACTTCCTTTGTACTGAGCATTCTAGGATGCATCAGGAAGTCTTCATCGTCTTGGCTATCATAAGTAGTTGGCTTTTCTTGATCTTTTTGGGAATGCAGGTAGTTAACATCCTTTTTTTCATCAGCCAAAGGTTGCTGTTGTTCGATGTCCAAATTACCATGTTCACGATTTTTATGCATTGGGGAATCAAGTCCCCCTGACTCGCCAGTAGCACTTTCAGCACTGTTGCAAGACCCACGTCTTAGAAAGTTCAGAAACCAGTACTTGATGAATGCTATTGGAAGATAAGCTGCCAACAGAGAGATGCCGAGATATGTTACTGCAAATGGGTGCTTGTAGTCTGTGAAAATACCCTGTTGAATAAATATTAGTCAGGTAACCTACAAAAGCTCCAGAGTTTCCTTAATATTTTACATTGTCATATCAGTAGTCTGAGAGGGAGAAGAGCTTACCTGGGTGATTTCTGCAGAGGTGACCCACATTATGATAACAGTAATGATGAGGAGTAACCCTCCCCTATATCTCCAATCCATCAGTACTCAAAAGTTTTCTAAGAAAGGAAAACTCTTTGTCTCAAATGTGCTTCAAATAAATTTGAGTTTATTAGAAATGAGAAGCTTTGATAGACTAAAGGAAAGTGAATGTTAACAGGGCTTAGATAGCCACCTCAAGTTCTGAAATCCTTTTCCTCTAGTGGTATTCCCTGCTTAAAGTAGCCTTGTTGGGAAAAAGAATCATTAAAAAAAACCTGAGCAAATTTTTCAAAACCTTGTAACGTAGTGGGGCAGGTAAAAACTAGCCAAAATCCAACTTGGACAGGCAAGCGCATGAATCTACTAGCATCTAACAGTGAGAAAATGGAGAACTTGGCACTCACGACAGACAGCATCGTTCGTATTTTTGTCTTTACCGTTCCCCAGTTCTAGAGTCCCGCATCAATGCTATTGGGCGGCGCCACTTTTTTTTTTTTAACCGAGTATATACTTGGCACACAAGGGTGGTGGAAACTTATGACTTCTCCAAAATTTTCTGTGATTCAAAGCAAAACCGGTGACATTCATCAGTGTCAGGTGATATACTGCATTAGTTCTTGCTACAAATCATACTGCGGGAATGGAGACAAGATTCCAGTTGGAGCATGTGCCAGAGTAAAATCACCGACATCTTTGGCAACTTCGTGGGTGATTCAAAGGATTCGGTTTTAAGAAAAAAGAAAGATTCACATCTGAAGGAACTTTTTGTGAACGCGGCGAAGGGAAGTGTGAATGCGTCCTAATATTTCCAAAAATGTAGAAGACAGATTCCCAACAGCAGCATTTCTTTCCCTATACTTTTAGGAACATGGTCCACTTTTAGTTTAGAATATGTTGACTCCTTTCCCTGTGATCGTTGACTTGATTCCGTAGGAGATTACGTTACCAAGTTCATTTTGACTCCCACTTCCACGTACATTCATATAATCTTTGAAGTTACAAGACTAGAAAGTGGAAGAAGAAAGAAGAAGAAGAAAACAACTTTGATGACGAATGCGTATGCATCATATCCCATAAAGGATTACCAAACATGATTAAAGAAAGTTTTGTGACGGAGAATCCTTCACAAACTGGACCCGTCATCACCAAGTCCGTGGTTTTTGTTGAAAAATCTGCGTTGGCATATAGATTTGGGCTTGAAAAAGCAGGGGTATAGTTCGTGCTTAGTTGTAGATCTGCAGTCTCCGCCAATTATTCAGAAATTGCATGATATGCCTAACTCCTAATCGAATGTTAATCTAAACCCATGCTTAGCTGAGAGAATCTTCGTTAGAATATGTGCTACTCTTTGTCATCGTCCTCAGCCAATAGTCTTTAATACTTACAAAAATGAATTGGCCTCGCGTTTACATGAGTGTGGTCAGACCGAACCCGTAAGCATATGCACCGAGGAGAAAACATACAGAAGTAGAGCATGCCTGATGACTAGGATACCAACAGATTTCATACCTTAATCTTTTAGATGTGTTTAAGCCAAAGAAGTTTCTTAAGCGTGTTTTAGCCTATAATTAGCATGTGACAATCGGTATAAACAATTACTTTGGTTTGGACATCCCCATGATCCCATCTCGAGGGTGTCAAAATCAGCTTCAACAAAAGTCAAAATTGTACAAAACTGGTTTTAGGCCGGGAGTGAGTTCCTATATCCTCAAATCAAGGTGCTCTGGTAGCCAAGACGGGGTTGTCTTGCTTTGGTAGGGACATTATCTCTTTGTTTTTGCCATATTTCTCCTGTACCCACCTCAACCAAGGGGAATAATAGTAGCCTGATAAATATTCTCTTTTTCTTTCACTGTCTTTCTCTTGCTTCATCTTAGGTGTCTAGGAAAGATTAGAACCCGGAACAAATCTTATGAGGTGTATGCAAAGTATTGAGTTGGCAAAAACCAGTCTCTTCAAACAGTTAATATAATAAAACTTATGACAAAATATCACTAAAGTAATTCCAAATCTACCTGGAGTCATGTCTTCACCAATTGATCCAACTAAATGAACAACCAGATTCTGATTTATATTACATTTAGTTCAAATTAGCTTTCCTGCACATGGCCTCTAATAAAAGGACGACAAAAAGAAGTCTAGCTCCAAGGCCATACATCAACAAGACTAAAAGAGAAACGAATGGTTCAAGGAGAGAATAAGAGATCGCAACATTTTCATCGGCGAACTCAAGATCTGCGAAACCACTTCTGTGTGAACCAATCAGAAAGGTTAGCTACTACAAATCCAAGGAATACCTGCAATGGATGATTGAAAAATAAGTCAATTGTGTGTTATTAAGTGCTTAGGCTTATATTTTCCACCCTCTAACTCGAGGAAACTGTTGTTTATGTTTGGTACCCGTACATAAAATAAGACAAAATTACAAGACCAAAGCCCTGTAGACCAAGTAATAGTGACATACTTCATTTACCTGAGCTGAACCGATAACATATATTATCGAATAGTGCTGACCATGGATCAGAATGTCCTCCACCATGCCAAGAGGTATGGTAAGTGAAGCCCCTAGTGCAGCTACCGGTGGTGAAGTCCAAACAACAGCTAATGCCCTGGAAGTAGGATAAACTCTAATCAGAAGAACAAGACAATTAAGATGCACTGAATTTAATTTGAAAATAGATTTCCTCCTAATATACCAGAAATAATCAGAAAGAAAGCTTCCAACAAAACCATTCATAAGAATAACTTCTTCCACTTCAGCAGAGGTGGGCAATCCAAACTTGGGTTCGATGCCCATGGAAGTCAGAGGCCACACTAGAAATGCAAATGTAAAAATATTAATTTTCAATGTCATGAAGGATATCAAACACAGATCATGAGATATTGATAGAGAAATATCTTTGCTTTCAAAGCAAAGCAATTCATTGACATTTGCATGTGAAACACCATGGATGCAACTAAAGCAGCATTGGCAGTAACAACCCACGACAAATATAAGGGGCCAAAAGTTGAAGCCCCATCAGTCACTATATCTATTTTTCAAAGTCTTTGTGTTACCGTACAGAGAAGTATTCAAATGAAAGGAATGATATGATTTCATTCCATTCTTATACAAACAGTAGGTGCTGTGCAGGTGATTTAAAAGGTACAAAAACTGCTAGTTTGATTAACTTGGTGGCCTCAACAAGATCCTTTTTCTATTACTCTTCTGGTTATTCTAGAATGAGACGATTAAGACATGATGCTGTCTGAAGTACTAGCCACCATAGCTGCATAAATAGGTGGTTTTAGATATAAAGAGGAAAATAGTATAGGAACGATGGCAGGGGCGCCTTTTTATCTACCAACAGAGGGAGCAAAGAAAGATATTTGCTCCCTTTACAATAGGAAGAAAGAAATTAGGGTCGAAGTGTAAATTTATGGGTAAAGAGATGGATGGTGCAACTTTTCACTATGTAGGTTGTTGAAACTACAGCAAGAAGCGCAACTCTGAACTTCACAAAGATTCAGGATTTAATCAAAAGAAGGAAAAAAGCCCCATCCACAAATCCGGTTGGTTTAAAGATAAATAGTTTTAAATGATCCAGTTCTTCAATACAGCCTTCCAATAGTTTTTGCCGGTTTTAAGTTAGACATAAATGTTCATACTATAAGTAAAGGAGATGAAAATACCAGTCCTACTATATGAGGCTCTAGGGCTCCAAAAACATGTGACTGCCTACACTTATAGCCATGAATCTTGCCATCGGATAATTTTTCTTTTCCGAATTGGCAGTTCCACCACATGCTTACCATCCAAATAGTTGTTGCTAAAATCAAATGCCCTGCTTTCATGAATACCACCTAAGCTATTGGGAATCTTCCCAGAGAATTGGTTGTTCTCAATACACAAAAAGGACAGGTCAGTTAGATTAAAACCAGTAGGAAATAGTTGGCCACTGAAATTATTGTTTGACAATCGGAAGTATCGCAAGGAGGAGCAACCCATTGCAAATTGATTGGGCATTGTTCTTGACAAATGTTTGCTAGACAAGTCTAAAGTACTTAAGGAGACCAAATCACCAAAAGAAGATGGAATGATCCCTTCAAGAGCATTTCCAGACATGTTTCAATACTCTAGATTCGGAAATACTAGACCTAAGTTTGCAGGAATTGGACCTCTCAGATGATTTTCTGAAATATCTATACTCCAAATCTTGGGATTAGGATGATATGGCACATGAAAAGGACCAATGAAAGAGTCATTTCTTAAATTAAGAATCTCCAATCTTGAATTAATTTTTAGCAACCAAGTGGGGAACTTCCCTGATAGATTGTTGTGAGAGAGATCAATTACTCGCAAATTATGCTGGTAACGAAGGAATTTGGGAATCGTTCCTCTGGATCTCTTAATTTGAGATGCAACATATTGTTTATCTTTCGGCAAATAATGTTTCCCAAAGATGGACAAAAAAAACCCCTTTGGTATATCCCAGCCAAATTAACAGTAACTTATTACAAAGCAAGTTTAGTAAATGGTTTTGTAAGATAGCAATTGAAGTTGCAGGAAGGACACTAGCCCTGTTCTAGGCAAAAGTGGGCCAATGGTTTTAAAGTGGCGTTCGACTCGCAAGTTTTTGGCGAAAGTCAAATTAACCAAGTTGTGTGTAAGCGTAAGAGTGTTGTGAAAATTAGTAGAATGAGCAGAAAGTGTCAAATTGTTAGTTCTTAAAGTTAGATGTTGGCTTTATTCCGTGACATGTATGTTGTAAAAAAACGTGTCTTGGATGTGGATGATCAAGTAAATATGTTTCAGTTGAAAGGATTCAGTTGTGAAGAAATCTGAAAGTTGTTAAAGTGGTTAACGGATGAAAGAGTTCGTTTGTGAAGAAGTCTGGAAGTTATAAAGTTGTTAAAGTGGTTAAGTGCTGGCTGGGCTAGCTTGAGGCGAGCTTGAAGAATTCACGTTGTAATTTGGAGCTAGCTTGAGGCTCAAGCCCAAACACGAGAGTAATAATAAAGTGACGTATTCTGATGATTTACCCAGTCATTATAAAAAGGGGTGGTGAGTTCCTGGTTGTTGACGACTTTGGAAAATAGATGAAAAACTGATCTGTAACGGAACGAAGCCTTCGAGAGAGAGTTTTGTGATGAATTGCAAGGAGATTGTTATTGAAGACTTGAAGATTCAAGATTTTGGTTGTCCACTTTCATGTGTTGTTGAAGAAACTAATCACCATCAAGAAAACCCCATTGTGGCAATGGGTAAACGTCGGAGTTCTGGTGTTTGTTGATTGGAGTTCCAATCATCCTGAAGCAAGTTTACTGTGATAAAGATTCATTGAAGTGAGAGAGAGATCCAAAGGTTTGTATTCTACCGCTTGGTGTGGGTTCGAACGTGTCGTTCGAATTGCTTCTTTCAAAATTTGTTAAGTAGTAAAGGTTTTGTGGTAAACAAAGTCACCGACTGTAAGTGTATCTCTCATTTAGTGAATTGGTTAACCGGCGGTGAGCCGGAGTGGTTTTTCCCTTTTGAAGGAGTTCTTTCAAAGGGTTTTCCACTTCGTAAACAATCTCTTGTGTTTGTGTGATTGTTTGCATTTTCAATTCCTTTTATATTTGCTTGTTAATTGATTAGCATAATATAAATTCGAATCTTGGTAGGTTGGTTGTGTATCTTGTTTTAAAAAAATTAGATCAAAGATTTTCTGTACTCCAAGTGTTTGTGATATTGTCTAAGTAATCTTAGAAGTGTTTAAATTGATTAAACATATTGAATTTTTGTTAGGACTTTATGATATTTTCTAGATCTGGACAGATTCAATAATCTTCATTGTTCTAAGATTTGTATAAGGTTTTCCGCATTAGCAATCTCGTGTTTGTGTGATTGTTTGCATTTTCAATTTCTTTTATATTTGCTTGTTAATTGATTAGCATAATATAAATTCGAATCTTGGTAGGTTGGATGTGTATCTTGTTTTAAAAAAATTAGATCAAAGATTTTCTGTACTCCAAGTGTTTGTGATATTGTCTAAGTAATCTTAGAAGTGTTTAAATTGACTAAACATATTGAATTTCTGTTAGGACTTTATTATATTTTCCAGATCTGGACAGATTCAATAATCTTCATTGTTCTAAGATTTGTATAAGGTTTTCCGCATTAGGGTGAAATAGGTTGTGCTGAGATTTTTAACTTACTATTCACCCCCCTCTAAGTAAGTTTAGGGTTTAAATCGTGTCCCACACAAATGATCAATATATTACCGCTCAAAACTCAGAGAATACCATATGGACAGGAACTAATGTTGGATCACACCTCAAGAAGCAATCCCTGAATGTTATCCCAACTGCATAGGAGGACTGGTTGAGACTTGAGTAGAACATGTTAAATTTGATTTTCTGGCAAAGGATCCTATCCAACATTAAAACAGGAGTCAGGGGCAGGGTATTGGTGCTTCTGGTTCAATTAGCATCATAGAACAACAAGAGCATATCATGATACTTATATTTAATCGGCCCGAAAAGGCATAAATGAGATGAAATCCACGTGATCACCACAATAACGATGAGAAACAACCCCACCTTATATTTACAACTCATTTCTTACACAATCTACAAAACCCAAGATTCACTTTCTTTCTCTCTGTACTTCCATTCCCTCTGCCCTCTCTGACCAAACGGAGACAAATGTCGAGTCGCTTATTCATTACCGAAGTGATAACTTAATGCGGTCCTTAGCTTCCAAAAAAAAGTCATGGCCTCTCCTTCTTCTCTCCCGTAATAAGGAAAGCTAAAAAGCAGATAGAAAAGAACGCTTAGGTTCTTTTCTGTACTCTCCTATACAAGTAAAATAAATGCCAATTGCCACAAATGTTCCTTTGTTAAGTTTCGTATGGCACCGAATCATAGTAGACATCTGCCCTGAAAATATTAAAAGCGTGCAGCAAACCAAATAATGGTGGTCTTCTCGAGAAAATGATAAAGAAGGAAAGATATTGGTGGCTTCGCTTCTGTTGTAATCAAATATGGTAGATTTTCTCTGGAAACGTACTCATACTTGTTTTGTTCCACTCTTGCCAAAGGGTCCCATTTTTTTATAGTCTGCTAGGTCGCCGGTCCACATTTTTTATTGGGTAGACTAGGTACGTGTGAGTTCGATTATTGAGTAGGTTATTGATCGACCTTTGCACGTGCACTGTAAAAGTGATGTGAAATAAAGACAATACCAAGGTTTTACCTTGGTCGAGTCTGCCTTTCTATATCAAAATTTTAGGTTAGGAGAATTAAAAAATTTAAAAGAAAATAATTTGAGTGAATTTGTATATGTTTATCGAGAGATGATTTTATAAGAAAAAGAAATTATTTTATAGTTCTCTTTAATCGATCTTTCAAATTTTAATTTGCAATCATCAACTGTCATGGTAGAATTTGACCTTTTTATATGAATGATTGATTATAAATTAATATCTTTGTTCTTAAAAAGTATATTTAAACCCAAAAAAAATGATTGCATAAGACTTGAAGAATTTAGTTGAAAATCGGAAGAAAAAAAAAACTTTTCTACTATGATAATTCAACATTTGTTCTACTATGATGATAGACTAAAATCTCCAAAGATAGATGCGTGCACTTTATCAAATCGAGAAAAGAATCATCTCCTGCCTTCTAGAGAGAGAGGCGCTCCCCTCTCTCTAGAACTTTCCTCCACCCCCAGCCCTAGCGCCCCCTTTTCTCCTTTTTTTCCGGCAGCGGGAGGAGCTCCAGCTCGTCCCACCGCCCTCCTTCTTCCCCCTCTCTCCTCTCTCTTTCCCCTTCTTCTCGTCTTTTTTTCCTCTTCCCCTCCCTCTCTGTCTCTTTGTGCTCAAAAGCTTGAATGTTAGATCCCGGTGGTCCTGTTCTTCTCTAGTAGACACAGCCTTGCCAGATGTCTTCTGCTCCTCCAGGCGTACTTAGCCGCTCCAGTTCGACAACAATGGGGCAGCGCGTGGCGTCTCCCCGCACCTGCAAGCTTCTCCTTTGTTCCGGCTTGTTCTCCGCGGATTTCCAGCGGTGCGTGGGTCTGCGGCGCATGGTCTCTCCGCTCGCCTGTGTGTTTTGCTGCTTCTGATTTTTGGTTTTTTTTTTCTTTTGGTTGTGTTGGCTTTGCGTGGCCGGTGTTTTTTTGTTTTCTTTTCTCTGTCGTATCCGGCTTCTTAGGGGCTTTTCCGATCCGTTGTGGATCTTTTCCGCCCTTGTTGGGGCTTGCTGTACTAGATTATGGTGTTGTATCTACTGGCTAGCATAAGTCCTGGTAGCTTAGTCTACTGAGTCCGGCTACCGCTCCCTCTGTCTCGCATGAAGTATGTAATGACCTTATTCAATCTTTTTAAGGATCCCGCCGGTTGTTTTCAGCCTAATCTGTTGTTTTTCGGATCCCTTTTTCTGACTGAGATCTAGAAAAAAAAAGTGCACTTTATCTAATCTCTGGAATTTTTCTGGGCCCATAAAACCTTATTCTGGGGCCTCTGAACTTCTTTGTGGCCTGTGGGTCCGTGTTAAAGAAGCTCATTGGTTCTGTCAATTTCTACACTTTATTTGAGGTAAGAATTCTTACTTCGGAATTGCTTCACCTGCAACCGATCCAGCTTGATTACTATATATATTTGCAATTAGGAAAGTAAAAACCAAAAAGAGAGAAAAGAAAAAGATCGTGCTTCAAAATGGTAATTACCAAAATTAAAAAAAAATAATGAACTGTGGAGACTGGGTATCCATTATAGATGAGTGAAAAGCATAAATAAGAAGCACCTTTCTGTCTCCAACACCATTAGAGGCAAAACATCCAAGCCACATGAATCCATTCTGTTTCATAAAAATCCGACTTGCACATGAAAATGGATAGGCTGACATATTCATAGCGCCAATTCCTTCAATCTATTTCCACAAAACAGATAGTAATTGATTTTCTAAACAATTTTGTGGTCGTCAAAGGCTACCTTAAGGACGCAAAGATCCATCACCCAGAATTATGAGACCAAAAGACAAATTTACTTCAGAGTTTTATGTGGACTTCAAACATCACAACTACAGGGCAAGGCTACACTGCACTTCCAAAATTGGATAGCTTACGAAAACTGATCACAACAAAGCAATAGAAATTAATGATGCACACTTCAATAAAGTATAACAATGCCCGACGCCAGTAGGGATTTATGTACAGAACTCCAGCAGTTGTCATCAACACTACTGCATAAGAGACCACAAAGCTTATGTTGAAGGCCACCATGTCTATGCTGAAACTATCTTTTTCTTCCCCTTCATGGTCTACTGGCATAGCAGATGATGCTCCATTTTTTCTGCAAGCCTTGACCAATGGGGGTCCGCATAGAAGAGGATTCTCCTCGTAACTGCTTTCATCAAATGTCCCGAATTGATCTTTTCTTTCTGGAGTTGTACCTGACAAGTTATTATGTGCCACACTGAATACAGCTAGAGAGTGCAACTCTATGAGCTGAGGAGGGATAATACCATTCAAGTTATTATAGGAAAGATCCAAACTCTCAATCTGCTCTAGCCCTGAGAATTCCATTGGAATTGATCCAGTTAGATTGTTGAAAGACAGGTTCAATGCATGGATGTTGCTTAATTTTCCAAGCTCGGCCGGAATCCCACCACTAAAACTGTTGCACGAGAGATCAATTCCAGACATATAATCAAGGATATTACCCTTATAGCTATAACTCTTTTTCTTTGTTGTGAGCTCCACCTCTTGTTGTGCTTCCACTTCTGGGTCAGAATAAGCGAAATGCGATTGCAGCATATCCCCTAGCAATATTGCTCCCTGGTATGTAAGTGTAGGATTATATCTCTCATACCATGCATCTGATAGATGAGATTTTTCGTGGGATAACTCGAAAGTAATGTTACTCAAGCAATGAGGTATCAGACCAGAAAAGTTATTATGAGAAAGATCAATGATGCTTAAGTGGGCTAAAAGGCATAATTGATTTTGAATCCTGCCTTGTAAATGATTGGCTTTCAAGAGGTTCTCATGCTCAATGATCAGAGGTTGCCAATCCAATCTGGAAGGTAACCAGTCAGACGGTTCTCTCTAAGATCTAGAGTGACAAGAGAGCTATCTTTGAATGCATTTCTAATTGGACCACTTAGTCTATTTTTATTCAAATGAACATGTCTGAATGACGAATTGAAACAATTAGAGGGTATAGAGCCAGACAGTTTGTTCTCGGAAAGGTCAAGAAATTTTAGACCATAAAGCTTGCACAACTCACGTGGAATTGGGCCTTCAAGCATATTGCGGGCCATAGCAATCCCTACTAATGAAGACATATTCCCAATCCACCTTGGAAGCTCACCTGATAAATAGTTGTTGCTAAAATCAAATGACACGATTGGACTACCGGCTAAGCTATTGGGAATCTTCCCAGAGAATTTGTTGTTGTCAATATACAAAAAGGACAGGTTTGTTAGATTAAAACCAGTAGGAAATATTTGGCCACTGAAATTATTGTTTGACAATCGGACGTATCCTAAGGAGGAGCAACCCATTGCAAATTGCTTGGGCACTGTTCCTGACAAATGGTTGCTAGACAAGTCTAAAGTTCTTAAGGAGACCAAATCACCAAAAGAAGATGAAATCGTCCCTTCAAAACCATTTTCAGACATGTTAAAATACCTTAGATTTGGAAATACGAGACCTAAGTTTGCAGGAATTGGACCTCTCAGATGATTATCTGAAATATCTATGCTCCAAATCTTGGGATTAGGATGATATGGCACATGAAAAGGGCCAATGAAAGAGTTATTTCTTAAATTAAGAATCTCCAATCTTGAATTATTTTTTAGCAACCAAGTGGGGAACTTCCCTGATAGATTGTTGTGAGAGAGATCAATTACTCGCAACTTATGCTGGTAATGAAGGAATCTGGGAATCATTCCACTGGATCTCTTAGATGAAGAACCTGACAAACTGATGATTGTTAACTGGAAGGGAAGAACCCAAGTTTGAGACTCAGCTTCATCAACTATTTCGTTGTTATCACTAAATATGACCTCAAGCTTTGAGAGATTGAAAAATGACGACAATCTGATCTGGCTGAAGTAGTTATTCGACAGATCAAGGTACTTGAGTGATTGCAAGCTAGATAGGGGAGAAAGCGTTATGCTTCCGCTAAAGTGATTGAAAGAGAGATCCAACAATTGGAGTGCTGTCATGTTTGCTAAACATGAAGGCAATATCCCTTCAAGTTCGTTCTCACTCAGGTCCAACTCTTTTAGGTTCCTCAGATCACACCAGCCTGTGAAAAAAAAAATGAAGTGATTAGGTTTCACTACCGAAAGACTCTAAAACAAGTAATTATTAGATTCTACTACTGTAAAGATTGTCTCCGAATGATAAATAGTGAAAGCAGCGGTACCTTGTGCAGGTAAGCTGCCATTGAGTCCACAGTCTTTAATTGAGAGTACATTAAGGGAAGTCATATTTCCAGCTCTCTGAAGGAAGCTTTTCTCAATGTATGAACCGTCCAAATACATCCTCTTTAGGTTGTTTAGTCCACCCAACTCTGTCAGATATAATGAAAGCTTTAGATACTTTCTTTTTTCAGAGGTGGTATAGAAAAGTATATCAATTATTAAAAGAATTGTACAGGTTATATCTTGGCTTAGCCCATAATTAAATCGATCAATTTTGAACTAGCTTGGAATTGCTTGTCAGCTTATTACTAAGCTAGACAAGTCTAAAGTACTTAAGGAGACCAAATCACCAAAAGAAGATGGAATGATCCCTTCAAGAGCATTTCCAGACATGTTTCAATACTCTAGATTCGGAAATACGAGACCTAAGTTTGCAGGAATTGGACCTCTCAGATGATTATCTGAAATATCTATACTCCAAATCTTGGGATTAGGATGATATGGCACATGAAAAGGGCCAATGAAAGAGTCATTTCTTAAATTAAGAATCTCCAATCTTGAATTAATTTTTAGCAACCAAGTGGAGAACTTCCCTGATAGATTGTTGTGAGAGAGATCAACTACTCGCAAATTATGCTGGTAACGAAGGAATTTGGGAATCGTTCCTCTGGATCTCTTAATTTGAGATGCAACATATTGTTTATCTTTCGGCAATTAATGTTACCCAAAGATGGACAAAAAAACCCCCTTCGGTATATCCCAGCCAAATTAACAGTAGCTTAGTACAAAGCAAGTTTAGTAAATGGTTTTGTAAGAGAGCAATTGAAGTTGCAGGAAGGACAGTAGCCCGTTCTAGGCAAAAGTGGGCCAAGGGTTTTAAAGTGGCGTTCGACTCCCAAGCTTCTTGGCGAAAGTCAAATTAACCAAGTTGTGTGTAAGCGTACGAGTGTTGTGAAAATTAGTAGAATGAGCCGAAAGTGTCAAATGATCAATATATTACCGCTCAAAACTCAGAGAATACCATATGGACAGGAAATAATGTTGGATCACACATCAAGAAGCAAATTGTATGGAAGCAAACCCTGAATGTTATCCCAACTGCAAAGGAGGACTGGTTGAGACTTGAGTAGAACATGTTAAATTTGATTTTCTGGCAAAGGATCCTATCCAACATTAAAACAGGAGTCAGGGGCAGGATATTGGTGTTTCTGGTTCAATTAGCATCATAGAACAAGAAGAGCATATCATGATATGGGAACTGTACAGAAAGGACGCGATGACAAAGCAACGGCTAGCGTAATTGATAAACCCAAAGTAGTTTGTTAAGCTCACCATATTTACGCAATTCTGGCTGAAACTTTAATCCGGCAAGCTCCATAAGAGTAAAGCCAGAGCTCAGTAAGCCCAAAGCCTATCACATTAATTTGAAGAATGTCCATGCCAATCCAATAAACACTCTCTTTTGGTCTTTTAAGCATTCCAGTGCAACAATAACCATTAACAGTAACACGTGAAGTTTTAAGTAATAGTCATAAATGCGGAAAGAAATTTTTTTTTTTTATAAGTGGAAAGAAAAATAATAAAGAAGCATTGCCTCATACAAGATAGTATTATCCATGGCAGATCATTGCCGATTACAGAGTAAGTGCTACTCTACTGTAAAAACTTTTTTACCACCGTTCTTACAGTTCATAGTATATATACGTTTCCAAATACTTTTTCATATAAATACAAAAGTACAGTTCTTCTACAGAATGTATCAAGAAACAAAGGTCTCACCTTGAAACACTTCACAAGAACTGAATGTATGCAATCATAAAAACTCTGCATTAAGAAAAAAATGTTATGCCCTTATGGTGGCTTATTAAAGAGAACACATTTAGTGGATCAAGAAAAACGCTTCCATGTTTCCATATAACAAAAACTTTTATTGGATATAATAACAATAATATACTATTTCTCAACCGTTACATTGAGTATGCAATTAGTAAAAGAATGTGTACTTATTCAACTCAATACAAGTACAAAAACCTTCATGTCCCTGAAATGATCGACAAACTCATTGAAATAGATATTGAATTTACGGTCTTATCGGACAACAACAGGGTGTCTTTTTTTTCAATTACTGTGGGTCAAAGATGTCTCCATCAATAACAAAACACGGTAGAAGAGCATACTTCAAAAAACTGCAATGCTCTAACTTACCATCTTTTGTAGTGTTGATGCTAAATAATTGAAAAATGGTCAACTTTTTTCCCTGTAATCATATCACCAACGTTTGGGGGTGCATTGAAATGTAGAGTTGAGGTACATAACCCTCTTTTCATAGCTCTAGCAGAAGACTCTTACGTACCGCATATGTCTCAACAGACTCTGGGTGACTTCCATCTGTGGCAACAAAACTATGAGTGTTGTTGTTGATGTCAATCCAGTTGTGCCCAGGAACCTTCTGTACTTGTCTTTCTTTCATTAAACTCCGTATCTTACGCACATTCCCCCACTCTCCAGCATCAGCATGCACATTTGAAAGCAATACATAGTACCCAGAATTTTGAGGGTTTGATTCGAAAAGACGTCTAGAAGCTACTTCAGCAAGCTCGACATTGCCATGGACCCCACAG
Source organism: Myrica gale (assembly GCA_963930655.1). Classification (NCBI taxonomy): domain Eukaryota; kingdom Viridiplantae; phylum Streptophyta; class Magnoliopsida; order Fagales; family Myricaceae; genus Myrica; species Myrica gale. The sequence continues at coordinate 27,273,353 of OZ005600.1, read as the reverse complement.
GCACCTAGCAATGTGCCCCAAACACCAGCATCTGGAGCAAATGGCATACTGCTTATAGTTTCAAATGCTTTATTCAACAGACCAACACGTACAAACAAATCCACCATGCATGCATAATGCTCCATTCTTGCCGGGATTCCAAATTCCTCAGTCATGGAAGAGAAATATCGAGCCCCATCATCAACTCGGCCCACATGACCACAAGCAGATATTATATCAGAAAGGTAACATGGTCAGGCAATATCCCGCTTTCCAGCATTTTATTGAACAAAGAGAGACAGTCCTTAAGGCGTCCATAGTTCCCATAAGCATAAATTATGCTATTCCATGAAACTTCATTTTTCCCCTGCATCACATCAAACACACGGCGAGCAGACTCCAAGTTTCCACGTTTAGCATACATGTCTATCAGTGCACTCTCAGTGATCAGATCAGAGCTGAATGAACCTTTAACCATGAAACCGTGGATTTGTTTTCCATAATGGAGCGAAGGTAAGTTTGCACATGCAGATAGAGCAGCTGATATGCTCACACAATCGTACTTGTTTCCTTCCATCCCCATATGATGAAAGAGTTCAATGGCTTCTTCTGCTTTGCCATTCCGGGTACAGCTTTGTGATCATTTAGTGCCAGCAAACTGTATCCCTTTCTGACATCCTTTCGAAAATACGACGAAAATTGATCACAACAAAGCAGTAGAAATTAGTGATGCACACTTCAACGAAGTAGAACCAAGCCTGACGCCAGTAGGGGTTTATGTACAGAATCCCAGCAATTGTCATCAACACTACTGCGTTGGAGAACACAAAGCTTATGTTGAAGGCCACCATGTCTATGCTGAAACTATCTCCTTCTTCCCCTTCATGATCAGCTGGCATAGCAGATGGTGCTCCATTTTTTCTGCAATCCTTTGTCTCCAACACCATTATAGGCAAAACATCCAAGCCACATGAATCCATTCCTTTTCAAAAAAATCGCACCATGAAATATAAATTATAGATATCTGGGCTCATAGCTCTCTCTTTTTACGAATCCGACTTGCACATGAAAATGGATAGGCTGACAGATAATAATTGATTTTCTAAACAATTTTGTGGTTGTCAAAGGCTACCTTAAGAATGTAAAGATCTGTCCCCCAGAATTACAAGGCCAAAAGACAAATTTACTTTAGAGTTTTAAATAAACTTCAAATTAACATCACAACTGCAACAATTAGTTTTAAATGACATTGAATAGCTTACGGAAATTGATTACAACAAAGTAGTAGAAATTAGTGATGCACACTTCAATGAAGTCAAACCATGCCCAACGCCAATAGAGATTTATGTGCAGAACTCCGACAATTGTCATCAACACTACTGTGTAAGAGACCAAGCTTATGTATAAGGCCACCATGTCATTGCTGAAACTATCTATCACTACAAAAAAAAACACCTTTAGCGGCGATCGGAAACCGCCGCTAAAGGTAAAAAAACCGCTGCTATAGGCTATAGCAACGGTCTTTAGCGGCGGTCGGTGACCCCGCTATATATTCGTCGCAATAGATCTATCGCGGCGGTTTGCGAGACCGCTGGTGAAGACCTAAGGTCTATAGCAGCGGTCTCGACCGCCGCTACAGACTCGAGCACAATTTCGCGTTTTGACAATTAAGGGTCTGTAGCGGCGGTCAGTGACCACCGCTAAAGACCTAATATGACCGCCGCGATAGGTTTATAGCGGCGGTCCGATTCCACCTATAGCAGCGGTCGGTGACCGCTACTATAGGCTTGCAACTTTTTATTTTTTGCCAGCATTTATAAATCACCACTAAATTTTTCCTATATTTTTCTATACATGTTTTTTTAATCGATAATACAAATTTATTTTAATAATCAAAATTCATTGAATGTAAAAATTTAAAGACCAAAGATAATAAAACAAAATATACTTCATTATTGATTAATAACGTTTTACAACAAAGAACAAAAATCTCTACAAGTAATCTAAAAAGTCACAAGTTTCTTATATAAACTAAGAGTACGAGATGAGAATGCATTGCTATATATTAACTTTCATCTCCCTTGTAACTTGTCAAGATCAACTGAGAGGTCCACCAGTCCTCCAATGTCTTCAATCTCCTTGGCAGCAGCATCTGCCTTTTGAATCTCAAAGCCCATATATATAAATCTGCAAATAGAAAAATAGCCCTTACACGAATGTCTCTGCTAAAGATGATATCAAATGAAAAAATGCAGCTACGAATTGTTGAGACTTCTCTGATAGATTTGAATATGTGTAATGCTTCATGACCTAAAACACAAAACCAATTCATAATACAGCTTTGACATGTAACAGGTGATTATACAACCATAAAAGGTTCGGATAATTAAGGTCTCACAATTAATTCCAAGTGCTAAAAGGATACCAAGAGGAATAATTTAGACAGAACATCAGAAGATTGTATCAGAACGGATATCAAAGCAGAAGTAAATCCAACTGCAACACCTGCAGACCCATGTGAAATGCAGAGTTAATTATCTTGACAAATATGCAGATATAGAGAGAAAAAAATGTGTCTAAAGATCAACCAATAGGATTCAAAGAAGACAATAGATTTTCTCTCTTTTCTCTAGCTGTAAGGTGAATTGGCTTGATTATTTGCTTTGGAATTACCTCTAACATCAGAGTAAATTTTGCCTCTCTTCCCTCTCTCTCTCTCTATCTATCTACATATCTATTACCTAAAAGAGTGTAGAATTCCCCACCTTAAGATGACCCGAAACACAATTTAAAGACCTAGAATTATGAAAAGAACACTTGATTTTGCCAAAGTTGATAGTTTACATTAAAAGCTCAATAGATTTTCAAGGCTGCACCATCAGATGCCTAACAAAGACAACAACGACAATATTCAGCTACTTAATACGGCTAAAATTAGCACAGTGTGCCTTGAAAATCTCTAATAACCAAAGGCATTTCTCACATCTTGCTAAAATTAGCACAACCTTAATACGGCTACTTTTCTTCTGAAAAGAAGAAAAACCAATAGAGAGTGCAGCTACCGGGATAAATCAAAACATAACAGTTTGAAAAGTACAATTCACTTCGTGCTCTCTAGCACTTGCATTGCTCCCATTGGACAACTTACCCAATATATATTCGGCAGCATGGGCAGCACATACAAACAAGCAGAGTCTTGTGGCAGGACATTAATATAACGGGCCAAAACAAAAATGACAGCATTTGGAAAATGCACATATAAGAATCCCACAAGGTTTTGGAGGAGTGTGGAAGGAAACAGAGTGCAGTGCTAGGAAACTATGAATGGTCCAACGATTGAAAAAAAAAAGGGAATTATGCTTAAGAGCAACCAAACGGGGCTAATTCAAATGCTAAAACTAATTGCTATCAAGGGGGCCTAATTACCCTCCAAAAATGACCTGTTTAGATAAGCCAACAATACCTGCAAATCAAAGACAAATACCTGCAAAACCACAAGACACAATACCTGCAAATCAAAACCCAAAGAAAATGTTTTGTCAGGCACCCATCACCAAAGACACTCAAAGCCCATAAATTAATCCCCAGTTAAGACTAATCCCAGAGGATCTAAAAATACACAACATAAATTCAAACAAAAATTATATAGCTACTTACTTTCCGTTGCCAATGAAGTCGTCGTAGGAAAGCGTCTACTTACTTTCCCACATGCGATTCTTGTAAAGATACGCATAAGTTATCTATAGCCATATTCATGAAAAGATTCTTCTTGTCAGTGAAATTTACTAAATCCAGCCAACCCAAAAACAGATGCAGAAACCATTATCCCTGAAAATACCTAAGAAGAAAAGTCTAAACTACATCCGACTCTATCATCTCATCATACTTGAACCTTCTACAATACAACAAGGAAGAAGAAAAAGAGCAGCTAATATCGACATTCACTAATTTCAAGCTTCTACCTGAGCGACCCTTCTTCTCCAAGAACGGTGCCAGAGCTAGGGCACGACATCAGGGGAAAAAGAGAGAAATAAGGGGGTGGGGAAGTAAAGGGAAGAAAAGGCACGGAGAAGGCGAGTGAAAAAGGCTGGCTCTAAATGACAACATTTGGGCTTTTTTTTGGCACTAAATGGGGGAGTGAAAATCAAACAACTCACCGAAGCTCACCGTTTTGAGCTTTTTTTTTATTATTATTTATAGTTTTTCAATTTCTTTGATAATAAGTTATATATGTGTTTTTAGTAAATTATAATAGTATTTAAAAATCTTTATACGTAGAATTAAATACATAGCATATTATTTTACACTCTTTTTTATAACTAGTATAATAATCTTAATTAATATAAGTTGGTAGTAATAATATAAAATACTTAACCATTAAAAGTATAATACTTTCTATATAATATTGCATGATCTATTATAAGTGTTTATCATATACATGATATGTACTAATTAAACTAAGTATTTTATATGCATGTACCTACCTAATGACTAAATCATAGCCTCTATGACCATATATTAAGTTATACACCTTAATAATACTTATAATTTAATTAAAATAAATCGGTAGTATATAATATATAATATTTATAATTTAAAAATATAATGTCTTCTTTTATAACATTTTATTATTTGTTATATGTTTTTTATAATTCATTATATGTACTCTAATTGCATAAGTTAAATATATTATGCAACAACCTTAATGTTCACAACACTCTCTCTAACTTAATATTTTATTAAGTATGTCTTTAAATTAAAATTTTTCACATACATGACAAACTAAATTATATATTAACATAAATACAATAATATTTAACATAAATATTAACATTAAAAAAATTATAACTAATTAAAAATATATATTTCATCTTATACCTATAGCAGCGATCAACACAAAACCGCTGCTATAGGTTATTTTCAGTCTGCAAACGCCGCCACGGACTGGAGACATCTAGCAGCGTTTGCGTTCGCAGACGCTGCTAAAATAGAACTCTATAGCGGCGGTCACGCCGACCGCCGCTATAGACCCCGAATATTAAGGTCTATAACGGCGGTTGGCATGACCGCCGCTATAGACCCCGATGATTTAGGTTTATAGCAACGGTCAATGACCGCCGCCACGGACTGGAGACATCTAGCAGCGTTTGGAAGAGAAAACGCTGCTATAACTAGACCTATAGCAGCGGTCAGTGACCGCCGCTATAGACCCTCTTTCACAGTATTTTTAGCGATCGTCGCTATAGACCTGTTTTTTTGTAGTGTATCTCCTTCTTCCCCTTCATGATCAGCTGACATAGCAGATGATGCTCTATTTTTTCTACAAGCCTTGACTAATGGGAGTCCACATAGAAGATGATTCCCCTCGTAACTTCTTTCATCAAAGGTCCCGAATTGATATTTTATTTCTAGCATTATACTTGACTAGTTATTATGCACCACACTGAATACATCCAGATAGTGCAACTCTATCGTCTGAGGGGGGATAATACCGTTCAAGTTATTAAACATCAATAAAAAGTAAAAATTTTGCTGGCAAGCAATGACTTATTATATATGTTACTGGTTGATCAAATAATTTGTTAATTGTAATTATTGCCCTCTGCTTTCATGGGTTTATGTTTTGAGTGTATCATATTATGTTGTCTTTCATATTAAATATTTGTCAAAAATATTAATGGTGCTACGTACTTTGCCTAAGCAGGATGTAAACAAATTACGGATTTCGACCGCGTGGAGATTGTTGTTTGCACTAATCACTATAACTTTCGACCCGTAAGTGGTAATTTTTTACTAACACCTACAAGAAAACAATTTAGGGTTAATAAGAAATTAAAGGCCACAACAACATCACTTAAAAATTTTTAAAATATTAAAAATTACTAAAAATTGCAAGAAAAAAGTAAACTTGGTAGTTAAAAAAATGAAAAATCGAAAAAAATAATAATTTTAAAGACAGTAAAATATTTTTAGAAAAGAACTAAAAATATAGTAAACTAAAAAAAATCGTGAAAAAATTACATATATAAAAATTAGTATAAAATACAAGGTGACATTGGAAATAGGCAGGTATTAGTAGTAGGTTGAAGTGTAATTCATTTTATTTTTTTATACAGTTTTTTTTCTTATTATAACATTTGGATTTAGCTGACAAGCGGAAGACTTGGGTCAACAGCATTCTTTATTTCTTTACACGAAGCCTCGTCTTTTTGACGACAAGTCATTTCCAATCCTTGTCGTATTTAAGAACACGTAATTCACAATTTCTTCAAAAAGCGAAAGACAAATATATTGCCTTCTTTCCTCACCGCCAGAAACAAGAGATGTGTTTTGCTAATACCCATCGTTTACACACCCCGTCACCCATGATGCGTCATCTTTTCTGACTAGTCATACCATGAAGAAAGAAATTTGTAGTCCTTGTCGTATTTGATGAATGTTGGGATATCATATTCTTTTCAGATTACATTTGTCAAAAGATTATTGGTGCTCCTTCTGTAATAAGGAAAGCTAATAAGTTGATAGGAATGACTGCTTAGTAGTGCTTTTGTGTACTCTCCTATACAAATGCCAATATATTGCCACAAATGTTCCGTTGTCAAGCTTCGTATGGCACCGAATCATAGTGGACGTCTACCTTAAACAGATTAAAAGCGCAAACCAAATAATGGTGATCTTATGAGAAAATGAGAAAGAAAGAAAGATAATAATAGCTTCTATTCAGTTGAAATCAAATATGAAAGCTTTTCACTAGAAATGTGATTTTTCTTTTTTAAAGCATAACTAGCTGATCACTTTCTTAAAACTCGTTGTTCTTATATAAAGTCAGTCCAAAATTATAGTGGACGTCTGCACATAAAAAATAAAGAGCAAACCAAATAATGATGATCTTCTCTAGAAAATGAAAAAGAAAGAAAGATTTTTTTAATCATAATAGCAACACCTTTCATTAATAAAATCAAGGAGGTTGAAAAACCTTAAGAACACGCTCTAAAGGGCGAACCAAACACTCCGAAGAGTTTGCGGGCCAACGAGCAGGGTGACCAAAAGGTCATACAAAGACTCACAAGGGGCAGAAAAACCTTATCAGGTAGCAAACTAATATGATTAGCAGAAAATGAAAGACAATGATGAAATAAGGTGGCACGAGCAGTAATTGGAGGCGTTCGCCAGTTGACCGGTGTAGAAAGTCTCTCCAGTCGATGTAGATGGCGTCCCCTCCGGTTGTGGTCTTCAAAAATCTTCAGAATAGCGTAGATCTAGCTACCAAATTCGCCGGAAAAAACCCCTAAAAAGTGGTCGAAAATGAGGATTTATTGAGAGATTCGGGCACATAGGACAAGAGTAGATGAGAAAGGGGGACGACCCGACGTCGGAGAAGGAAGCAAGAGGGGAGAGTCAGGCGGCCACAAAAGTAAAAATTCTAGAGAGAAGGTAGAGAATCCTAAAGAACTTTTCAAATTAGTCCCTGTTAAAAAGAAATAAAGATAGTGGTGATTTATGTTCCGTTGTAATCAAATATGATAGATTTTCTCTGGAAAGGTTTTTTTCTTTTTCTTTTTTCCCTTAAAAAAAACACATCACTGATCACTTCCCTAAAACTCGTTGCTATTATATAAAGGCAGTCCTAAATTATCTCAGTGTATCACTACTGGATGGTTCTTTTAAGTAAGAGTGCGTTTGTCACCAAAAATTTTACAAAATATTTCACCAATCCACAATAAAATATTACAATATAATCTCTCTTCCATAAAAAATTATAAAAAATTACAAAAAATATAAAAAATTATCTCTCTTCACTTTTTCACTAAACTCAATACCAACACTAAACTCAATACTAAAAATTCTACCCCACAAACCACACTAAATCTCTCGGCCTTACACCTTTTTCTTAAAATAATTAAACCATTAGTCGAACCATACTACCTGATTGAAAATGGCATTCACTTTATCGGTAGGTCCAACCAGACCTATTAAGCCGTCAGGCACGAATTTCTGAAGAGGAAGTAAAAAAAAATATATACATTATTCACTGTCCTTTGCAAGTGCAGTAAAACTTATACGTGTAACATGGACACTACCAGATCCTCCCTAGAAGGCTTGACCTCCTTCACAGGCAACTAGTCAAAGATATTAAGGCTATATTTATTTAAGTTCTAAAAAAAAATTCGAAATTTTTTTACTCACTTTTTTTATCAATTTCAATATATTTTTATCAATTTTAATAATTTTTTTATCAATTCAATACATTTTCACCAATCTTAATAATTTTTTACAAATTTCAATAACTTTTAACTAACTTTTCACCAATCCTAAGAGAATCTATACTACTTCCAAAAAAATAAAAATTATTTTTAGAACTAAACCAAACATAGCCTAAGGTTATATTTGTTAAACAAAATTTTACACTCTCTGAAATTTTAAGACCTTAAAATTTTAATCTTCTCAAAATTTTAACACTAAAACACAATATAAGAAGGACATTCTTTATATCTTTCCACTAATATTGTTAGAGTTAAATACTTTACATCCTTCTCAAAATTTTAGACCAAAATATCATAATAGTTTTGATGCACTTTGAATTTGTTGGGATATTATTATTAATTTATTAATTTATTAATTTATTAAAATATTATTATTAAATAAAAAGTATAAAATATCTAACAATAATAATTGGAATGTTTAACGTGTCAAGCCCCCCTTATAGACTATAGTTGATGTGGCATCTTAGACCAACCCGATGTTATATGTTTGTTTCCAAACAGGAGGTGCCAAAGATACCCAATCGTATTTTTCGGCTGCCTAAAAAGCCCCTCGCAGTAATAAGACGGCATCAGTGGTAGCACCAAGGTAGCATTATTTGGAGAAGACCACGACTTTGGCCTCTTTTGCACGTTAGTTAGCTTTGCCCCAACTTCAATGAGCCTCTTCCATTAATCACAGAAATTCCGCATCATCAAAAAGCTTGTGAAAGCTTGACTTTAGTGCCCATGTAATTAATTTTAGGGATAAATATAAAATTGGTCCCTGTGCTATACGCAAAAATCGATTTAGACCCTATGATATGAAAAATATCGATTTAGTCTCTGTGATTTCAGAAAGTGATAAAATCAGTCCGTAATGGAAGACCAATAACAAACGAAAATAGAATCACAGGGACTAAATCGATGTTTTTCATATCACAGGGACTAAATCAATTTTTGCATATAACATAGAGATTGATTTTACATTTATCCCTTAATTTTATCACGTTAGCTTTTTCGCCACTACCGGTAGCACCAACTTAGCATTACTTCTTTTAGAAGGCCAAGACTAAGGCCCTTTTGCACGTTAGCTTGTGAAAGCTTGACTTCGTGCCCATGTAATTACCGTCAGCATACGTTTTCGTGTTTATTTTCTAGAAAGAGCCCTCAACACCTGCAAACCATCTTAATTTACAGGTCTTATTAAAAACGACAATAGATTTCAAATACAGCATAGTAATAAAATTTACAGTTAATAAGATATTGATTTGCAGGAGTCATCAGAATATTTGTTTTTGTAGGTTAAACATATTTACTTACTTAGGATTTTTACCTTTTTAATCTCTTTTCACTTTTCTTCTCCCAATTAGGACCTCTCAACTCACGAGTTCACATCACCAAATAAAATCATACAACATCTGTATTACACTCTTTAAACACGACTTTTGGAAAGTCTCACTTAAAAAAAAAAGTTCTAATGAAATCATAGAAAACAGCAAATTATGGCCACGATCAGTATGCATTTCATGCATGCACAAAATGGTCTCTAAGCAATATAAAACATGTACAGTTCTTGAAAGCCGATGGCCATAGTAGAAAAGAAGGAAGAAATTAAGTTCTAGGTGGATTAAGTAACCGTAAAGTCCACAAGCGTGGAGTTGAGTAGGGAAAAGAGTACCTCTAAGCAGGTGCCAACGCAAAAATAATATGGAATCCGACAAATTGCCACAGGAACTACCAATGTCATCCTGAAAAGAAAACGGCATGTTAACTTATGGACGTTGAAAATTGCAAAAAAGAAATGCTTTGTATACCAAAGTCATCACACAAGATTCTTTGTGTTGCACTGCATGTTCCGTGCATTGCTTCCAACGTGAAGGGCTGAAATTGAGATGCAACATATTGTTTGTCTTTCGGCAAATAAAATGTCTCCAAAAGATGGACAAAAAAACCATTCGCCAAAATGCCCCTTTGGTATGTCCAAGCCAAATTAACAGTAGTTTAGAACAAAAGCAAGTTTAGTAAATGGTTTTATAAGAGAGCAAAGGAAGTTGCAGGAAGGACACTAGCCCAGTTGTAAATAAAAGTGGGCCAAAGGTTTTCCAGAAAGTGGCGTTCGACTCCCAAGCTTCTTGGCAAAGCATCAAATCAAGCTGTGTGTATGCCTAAGAGTGTAAAATTATCAATATATTACTGCTCAAAACTCAGAGAATACCATATGGACAGAAACTAATGTTGGATCACACCTCAAGAAGAAAATTGTATGGAAGCAAACCCTGAATGTTATCCCAACTGCATAGGAGGCCGACTGATTGAGACTTGAGTAGAACATGTTAAATTTGATTTTCTCGCAAATGATCCTATTCGACATTAAGCGGGAGTCAGGGGCAGGGTATTGGTGTTTCTGGTTCAATTAGCATCATAGAACAACAAGAGCATATCATGATATGGTAACTGTACAGAAAGTAGGCGATGACAAAGCAACGGCAAGCTTACTTGATGCTTTCAGGACAGAGTCGATTATTCCCTCCGGTAGAGCCGAGTCTAGAGAGAGAGGCTCTGCCCTCTCTCTAGACGTTCCCCTTCCCTCCGCCTGCCCTCCCCCCTCTTTCTTCCCTCCCCCCTCTTTCTTCCCTGTGACCGGCGGTGGGAGGAGTTTCAGCTCCTCCCACCGTCCCCCTTCCGTTCCCCTCCCTCTTTTGGCCGGCTCCCCTTCGAACCCCCCCTCTTTTTGGTCTCCCTCCGGCTTTGCTTTCAACTCCAGATCCCGGCTTCCCGGTGGGTCTTCGGCGGCCATGCTCGGCAGGGACGGCATCAGCTGCTTCTGGAGCTCGTCTTCAGTGTTCTCCGGTCACGCGCGGGCGCATGGCTTACACGCGGTCGGCCTTTTTTGGATCTGATGTCGGGGTTTGTGGTGGAGTTTTGGGGCCATGTTTTCTGGCCGGATTACGGTCGGCTAGAGGCGTTTTTTCTTTCTGTTGTGTTGGTTTTTATGTTGTGTTGGTTTTTGCTTTCTGCTGTGTTGATGTCCATTTCGTTGGATTTTGGGTGTGGACGTCGGTGTCCTTCGATGCTTGTGTGGACGTTCTCTCGAGGAAGTGGGAGTGCGGTGCGCGACTACCCACTCTTCCGGAGACCGCTATCTTCGGCGGTTTTTAGTTTGGGTCTTTGGACCCGCTTTGTCTTCACGGGCCTTCGGGTCCGTTCTTATGCGGCATTTATGGCCATTGGTTGTACCGCCCGTCGGGCATTCTATGTTGATGTAATGGGCAGTATGTCCCAGTGCCTTGTATCCGGCCTCGTCTGGTCGTCTGTATCAGCATTGTATCCGTTGTTGGGGTATCAATAAAATGGATTTCATGTTGCTTAGAAAAAAAAAAAAAGAAAAAAAGATAAACCCAATGTAGTTTGTTAAGCTCTCCATATTTACACAATTCTGGCTGAAACTTTAATCTGGCAAGCTCCATAAGTGTAAAGCCAGAGCTCAGTAAGCCCACAGCCTATCCCATTAATTTGAAGAATGTCCAGGCCAATCCAATTAACACTCTCTTTTGGTCTTTTAAGCATTACAGTGCGATAATAACCATTAACAGTAACACGTGAAGTTTTAAGTAATAGTCATAAATGCGGAAAGGAAAATAATAAAGAAGCATCGCCCCATACAAGATAGTATTACCCATGGGAGATCATCGCCGATTACAGAGTAAGTGCTACTCTACTGTAAAAAAAATTTTACCACGGTTCTTACAGTTCATAGAATATATACATTTCCACATACTTTTTCATATAAATACAAGAGTACAGTTCTTCTACAGAATGTATCAAGCAACGAAGGTCTCACCTTGAAACACTTCACAAGAGCTGAATGTATGCAATCATTAAAACTCTGCATTAAGAAACAATGTTATGCCCTTATGATGGCTTATTAAAGAGAAAACACATTTAGTGGATCAAGAAAAACACTTCCTTTCCATATAACAAAAACTTTTATTGGATATAATAACAGTAATATACTATTTCTCAACCGTTACATTGAGTATACAATTATTAAAAGAATGTGGACTTATTCAACTCAATGCAAGTACAAAAATCTTCATGTCCCTGAAATGATCGACAAACTCATTGAAATAGATATTGAATTTACCGTCTTATCGGACAACAACAGGGTGTCTTTTTTTCAATTACTGTGGGTCAAAGATATCTCCATCAATAAGAAAACACGGTAGAAGAGCATACTTCAAAAAACCGCAATGCTCTAACTTACCATCTTTTGTAGTGTTGATCCTAAATAATTGAAAAATAGTCAACCTTTTTCCCTGTATCACATCACCAACGTTTGTGGGTTCATTGAAATGTAGAGTTGAGGTACATAACCCTCTTTTCTTAGCTCTAGCAGAAGACTCTTAAGTAAGGCATATATCTCAGCAGACTGTGGGTGACTTCCATCTGTGGCAACAAAACTATGAGTGGTGTTGTTGACAATAAGCATATAGACGAGTTTTGATTTCGATTTCTCATTCGACACCCTTTTTTTTCACCGCAGTTACTCAATGTGACGTATTAAAAATTTGTGACTTAGCATTCCATGTGTGAAAATTGCTAGCTCAGCAATGTTCAAGTGTTAAAATTTTGACACTTCAACGTATTTTGTTCGTGGGTTCACGGAGGTGTTGATGGAGGGACCACCGTGCATCGTTTTGGTGACCACAAGGATTAATTTGTTCAAGTTGATACCACATTGACCAATTTGTCACAAACTGAAAATGCAAGGACCATTTAGGTATTTTTTTCTTTTTTTAAAAAAAAAAAACAAAGAAGGTTTCGAATGAATCCAAAGAAAACAGCAAATTATGGCCACAATCAATTTACATTTCATGCATGCTCAAAATGGTCTCTATGCAATATCGAACTTGTACAGTTCTAGTACAGCCTGCACTAGGAAAAAGAACAGAACATTAGAGTTCTATTGACCAATCCAAGCCTACGAATTAGAAGTACGGGAGGCCAAAAAACCAAAAAAAAAAAGGAAAAGGAGAACTATGCATACTCACCAAATGCTTGAAAGCTGATGGCCATAGTAGGAAAGAATGAAGAAATGAAGTACTAGGTGGATTAAGTAACCGTAAAGTCCACAAGGGTGGAGTTGATCGTAGGGAAAAGAATACCTCTAAGCAGAACATGTTAAATTTGATTTTCTGGCAAAGGAGGACTGGTTGAGACTTGAGTAGAACATGTTAAATTTGATTTTCTGGCAAAGGAGGACTGGTTGAGACTTGAGTAGGACATGTTAAATTTGATTTTCTATACGACATTAAGCAGGAGTCAGTGGCAGGGTATTGGTATTTCTGGTTCAATTAGCATCATAGAACAACAAGAGCATATCATGATATGGGAACTGTACAGAAAGTAGGCGATGACAAAGCAACGGCAAGCGTAATTGATAAACCCAAAGTAGTACAGTTCTTCTACAGAATGTATCAAGAAACGAAGGTCTCACCTTGAAACACTTCACAAGAGCTGAATGTATGCAATCATAAAAACTCGGCATTAAGAAACAATGTTATGCCCTTATGATGGCTTATTAAAGAGAGAACACATTTAGAGGATCAAGAAAAACACTTCCATGTTTCCATAAAACAAAAAAATTTATTGGATATAATAACAGTAATATACAATTTCTCAACCGTTACATTGAGTATACAATTAGTAAAAGAATGTGTACTTATTCAACTCAATACAAGTACAAAAATCTTCATGTCCCTGAAATGATCGACAAACTCATTGAATAGATATTGAATTTACAGTCTTATCAGACAACAACAGGGTGTCTTTTTTTCAATTGCTGTGGGTCAAAGATGTCTCCATCAATAAGAAAATTTGTTTGAAAAGCATACTTCAAAAAACTGCAATGCTCTAACTTACCATCTTTTGTAGTGTTGACGCTAAATAATTGAAAAATAGTCAACCATTTTCCCTGTAATCACATCACCAACGTTTGTGGGTGCATTGAAATGTAGAGTTGAGGTACATAACCCTCTTTTCTTAGCTCTAGCAGAAGACTCTTAAGTAACGCATATATCTCAGCGGACTGTGGGTGACTTCCATCTGTGGCAACAAAACTATGAGTGGTGTTGTTGATGTCAATCCAGCTGTGCCCAGGAACCTTCTGTACTTGTCTTTCTTTCATTAAACTCCGTATCTTAAGCACATTTCCCCACTCTCCAGCATCAGCATGCACATTTGAAAGTAATACATAGTAGCCAGAATTTTGAGGGTCTAATTCGAAAAGACGTCTAGAAGCTACTTCAGCAAGCTCGACATTGCCATGGACCCGACAGGCACCAAGCAATGTGCCCCAAACACCAGCATCTGGAGCAAATGGCATACTGCTTATAGTTTCAAATGCTTTATTCAACAGACCAGCACGTCCAAACAAATCCACCATGCATGCATAATGCTCCATTCTTGCTGGGATTCCAAATTCCTCAGTCATGGAACAGAAATATCGAGCCCCATCATCAACTCGGCCCACATGACCACAAGCAGATATTATAGCAAGAAAGGTAACATGGTCAGGCAATATCCCGCTTTCCAGCATTTTATTGAACAAAGAGAGACAGTCCTTAAGGCGTCCATGGTTCCCATAAGCAGAAATTATGCTATTCCATGAAACTTCATTCTTCCCCTGCATCACATCAAACACACGGAGAGCAGACTCCAAGTTTCCACATTTAGCATATGTGTCTATCAGTGCACTCTCAGTGATCAGATCAGAGCTGAATGAACCTTTAACCATGAAACCATGGATTTGTTTTCCATAATGGAGTGAAGGTAAATTTGCACATGCAGATAGAGCAGCTGATATGCTCACACAATCGTACTTGTTTCCTTCCATCCCCAAATGACGAAAGAGTTCAATGGCTTCTTCTGCTTTGCCATTCTGGGTACAGCTTGTGATCATTGAGTTCCAGCAAACAGTATCCCTATCTGACATCCTTTCGAAAATATGACGAGAAAGATCCACTCGTCCACATTTAGCATACATGTCCATAATTGCACTCCCCACATGACACTTCACGCCAAGGCCATTCTTGAGGATGTTACAATGCAATTCCCTCCCCAATTTCAGAGCAGCCAAGCCAGCACAAGCGGGCAGAACACTTGCCAAGGTGACAGAATTTGGCCTCATCTTCTCTTTGAGTAACCACCTGAAAATTTCCAAAGCATTGCTACATAGTCCATTAAGTACAAACCCTGAAATCATAGCTGTGCACATTATGACATCAACTGTGTCACTTTCGCTGAAAATCTTCCTTGCCATCCCCACATCCCTGCACTTAAAGTATATATGAATAAGTGCACTCTTCACAAACAGATCCAAAGGCACATCATGTCTTATTATGTAACCATGAATTTCCATACCTTGTTTGAGACATGCTGATTCAGTAACTGATGGAAGGAAGCTGGCAAAGGTGATAGAGTCTGGTTTGACACCAAGAGATATCATCTGATGAAACAAATGAGAAGCCTCATCCATAAACCCATTTTGGACAAATCCAGAAATCGTGCCATTCCAAGTAACCAAATCATTTTTTGGCATAATATCAAACAACTTACACGCATCAACTAAATACCTGCATTTTGAATACGTAGCTAACAATGTGTTAGCCACAGGAGGGTCCAACTCCAACCCACACTTAACAACAAGACCATGAAGCTCGGTACCCAGGCCAATCCTTGCTTCTGAGGCACAAACTGACAATATACAAGCAAATGTCACCGATTTGGGCCTAATTTCAGTTTTTCTCATTTCCAAAAACATTTCAAGAGCACTAATATTATCTCTAATTTTCACATAGCCATTAAGCATGACATTCCATAGAACAGCATCTTTATGCGGCATTTTATCAAACAAACATCGCGCATCTCTTATACATTCGTTCTCTGCGTACAACTTGATCAACGAACTACCCGCAAACACATCCAACTCAAAACCCATCAAACGAATCGTTCCATGAACTAACCTACCCAAACTTACATTATTCAAACCACTACAAGCTTTAATCACATGAGGAAACGTATACTTATCAGGAGAAGTACCACAACCCAACATCTTAAAGTAAAACAACAAGGCAAAATCGAACTGACCCAGCATTGTAAACCCTCTAATCATCCAATTCCAAGGCAAAGCAAAAGACCTCAGTTCAAGATTATAGAACATATTCTAGCATCCATAAAGCTGCCACAAAGGACGTACATACCCAAAACTCTGCCACCCAAAAGGCCATTGTTGCCAATCGCACTGACAACAACACGGGCATGAACTTGCTTTCCTTGTCGAAGAACAGAAGGGTCACAACAAGCTAGCAAGATGGATTTCAGTTGGCTTGCTAAAGCCGGTTCGATATCTGGGTACAATGAAGCAGATGGGGGTTTAACGTGTTTGCAGTTGGTATGTACGAACTTTGCCAGTGAAATTCCGGAGAAACGTGAATAAATTTGAACTAAGAATTTGAGGTCCATTTTCTTTAAGTAGAACAAAGCTTTTTCGTGGGTCGCGACGTCGTCTAATTCCCCTTGCTCCCTCTAAATTTGCAAAACCGCACTGCTTTCACCACACTAGATCCCATTCAATTTGGGCCCAGTGCACGCGCGGGCGGGCACCGCCATATTCTTGGCCGTTGGTGACGTGGCAATCGCGTTTTGAAAAGCAAAAGAGGCTGCCAACGGTCAACATATACGTGTCTGTGGGGGAGCAAATACCATTACCTCAGATGCCATGGTTTCATAAAACCATAGACCACAGTATACTGGTAATGGGCCTTATTATTTTGGTTAATGAGCATATTGTCCTTCTAATTTTTGTTTATCCAAATTTTTGAGGTCAAAATTTTCAACAAAACAAACACACTCCAAAATTTTTAACTTTTACACCTACAAAACAAACTTCCCAAATTTTGATTACTTTTAAAAAGTCACTTGGTTTTCGCGTTTATGATATATAATCCTTGATATTTATGATCTTGTCAAAATAGTTCTTTCGTCTATTTTTATTAATGAATTGTTCAATCAATTAAAGGTCATACACATCATGACCAACCAAAAAATAACACAAGTAAAAAATTTAAAAATATCACGTCAATTTTATTGCTACACGAGTGAATAAAAAAAATTATAAAAAATCAATTAAAAACTTTAAATAAAATCCAAACAAGTGAGCCATGAGAGGTGGTAGCGAGCCACCCTTGGGCTTCCCCGGAGAAGGGGTGGCTAGGCCTCCCCGTAAAGGTTGGGCTCCCCCTGCGAGGGGTGGCTCGCTGCCACACAGCCACCTCGCAACCTCAGCGTAGCCACCCCTCTTGGAGAAAGGGTGGCTCATTGCCACCCTCGCCACCCCCACGTTCTTATGTTTTCTTTAAAACAAATTGTTAATTGATCTTTTTTTTGTAATTTTTTTTATTTAACTAATGTAGCGCAATAAAATTGACGTGACATTTTTAATAAAATTTATTATATGTGTTATTTTTTGGTTGACCATAATTTGTAGAGTCATTAGTTGATTGGTTAATTCGCTAATGAAAATGTACGAAATGACCGGTTTGACAAAATTATAAATCTTGAATATTATGTGTGATAAACGCGAAAACTACGGACGATTTTTTAAAACTGATCAAAACTCGTGAACTAAGGCTGCGTTTGCAACCCAAATTATACCCAAAATTTTATCTCTCTCCTAATAAAATACTTCAATATAATCTCTCTCTCACCCATAAAAAAATATAAAAAATTACAAAAAATATAAAAAATTATCTCTCTCTTCACCTTTTCACTAAACCCAATACCAACACATATTCCCACACCAAAAATATTACAACACAAACACAACCTAAAATGGTCACTAACCTTATTATTTTATTAGGTATATTTTCATGTCACATATTTATAAATGAATTAAGAAAAATCTACTGAAAGCAACCGGTGTAAACTAGACCTCAAATTTATTAAAATGCCGAAAGGAAAAAAAAACGGAGGATGAATACAAATTGAATTGATAAAAACAAAAATTTAAAGACTATTTTTAAGAAGATATAAAATTCAGGGAAAAAAAAGTTGTGGAGTTTATGGTCAGTATCCTCGTTGTACACGTGGAACAAAAAGGACCCCCACGGTCCCACCCCCAAGAAAAAACGAAAAAGCAAACTCAGAAGCAAGGTTCTTTTATCTCGTCTTATCGCGTTTGGTTCGTCTTCCAGAGCCTCAGCCTCAGCCTCGCTCGCTCTTCATTTTCACCAAACACATTACCGAAGTTGGAATTCGGATCCATAATCGGATCCCATATTTTCGTTTCCCATGTTGTGGTGAACGTGGTTGCCTTCCAGGACTGTGTACTTTCTCTTAGGGTTTCGAAGCCGTCAAGTTTCCATTACGAATATGGTCTTTGGTCGCTGACGCTGGCCCTGTCCAATTCAGGGTTATTACCTCGGTGTCAGTTGAGATTTTAGGTAAACATATACCTCAAGTTTTAGTGTTCCCTAGAAAAGATTTTTGTTGGACTTTGTATTTTTTTTTTATGGCTGTAAGCCTGGAACGCGTATTAAATGGGACATTTGTTACTGTGCGGTGACTTTGTCTCTTTGGTATCCGATTGAATTATATATATATATATATATATATATATATGTGCAATCGTTGTATATTATCAAATGTATACTTTGCTTAGCAGCAGCAGGCCTAGGAGGCTATAGTTAGTTGCTTCTCAATTTAATTTTCTGCTTCTAGCTGTCTAATTTTTCGTGGAAGTTTAGGGATCAAATAGGATTCTCGGTTTCGGTTTTCAAGTTTCTGTTGCGGACTGTGTAAGAAACTAGCTACTATTTTTGGCAATTTAATAAAGGAGTCAAGTCTGCTAGGAAATTTGAAGATGTCGTCCAATATTAGTTGACTGCATATGCAGCAGCTCTTGCTGAATGGATGACCAATGGAGGTAAAAAAATTTCCAAGTTGCATTCTCTAGAAAGTAAGGGAAAATGGAAGTCGAGCTATTTGTCTGTCCAATATCTCAATGAAAAGGTTGAAGAAGATATTCAATAAGTTTGGTTTTGGTTGTGAAACTGAATTGTTGAAGAAATTTTCTTGTTGTTTGATTGGATAAACCAACACTTTTAATTGATTCATGATTTATGATGTACCTCTATTGTGAACTGTTTACCCATTTAATTTCCTAGACTTCTTGGGATTGATTCTCAAACTTTATAGCTCGGTCCATCTTCTCTTCCGTCTGCTCCATGAAGGTTTTGAATCATGGAGTACCTTGGATACTCCTTATGTTCTTTTCATACCATATTACCAGTGATTGTGATTGTGATTGTGATAGTTAGTTGTGACTCTTTGCAGGAAGGATGAAGAGTGTTAGGGAATGGGTGTTTACTCAATTGGTTTCCAAGTCTTTAGTCTCATCTAGACCACTGTCTGGCAGTGACAGTTTTTTCAATGAGGGACTTCCGGATGAAGAATCTCATGACCAAGGTACGACCTTGTCTCCAATCCTTTTTTGTGTGTGCTGAAGATTGACTTTTTAGTTGTAATTGTAGATGAATGATTATGGCAGAGAAAAAAATAGAAAGATAAAAATACTCTACTTGTTATTAGAGTTATCTTTCAATTTTTGGACGTTATTTTGATTGTTGGGATGAGTGGATGGTAAGAGGCTTTCCGTACTTAAACGAGGCTTGTCACTACAATATGGTTCGCAGTTCAGGCTCATCAAGCTCAAACCTGTCGAGTTTCTGTTTCTTTTCTAAATTGAGGTAGCCTTTTGGCACCTTACCAAACGAAAGCAGTCACTATCAAACCACAGATATAAGATTAATCTATGCCACTCTAGTTCTTTTTATTTTTTTGGGTAAGTTATGCCACTCTACTTCTTATGGGAGGATAGGAGGCAAAAGATCAAAAAAATTTAATTTACTAGCCTCCCCACTTCTCTGTCACATCTGCAGTAATTTCTGAGAGATAGTAGATACCACCTCATCTGTGGTGGCTAGGATGGAGAGAGCAAATAGCATACTACACAAAAATTGTTTCAATTTGCTGGGAAGACCATTACATCTTGTACAATGGCTGCAATGTTGTGAACAGGAAAATTGCTTTCGTTGACTTTAGCCTTGAGCTAATCTTCTTTGACCATTTTTGTTTGGTTTGGCCCCTCGAATTTACTACCTGGGTCCCTCTCAGTATAAATCCTGAATCTGGATGTCATGTAAATGGCCTTCTTAGTGAGTTATAGTAAACAGTGGAACTGACTACGAAACTAATAGCATGTAATGATGTAATGAAATGTTGATCATCGACTTGATGATTGTTCAAAACTTGCTTCTAGTGCTGCAACCAGTTTCCACTATTGGATTTGAACTTCTCTTATCTTGTTGCATCTTCTCAGATAAGAAGCTTATTTTCTGGTTACTTTTTTTATTATGAGCAGCTCGTACAGCCAGTTTGGTAGCTCCTCCAGTACTTCCTGATGCACCACACACTTCCAATGGTAATCTAGCGAATCAGCATGATCCTTCCCTCCAGCAGGTTTCTACTGAAGACTCCTACCTGCCTCCTCATAGCTCTGATAAGAAAAAGAAGGATCCATTGATCAAGATTGAGGATCTCCAAGTTAAGTTATTCCGTCTTCTCCGACGGATTGGGCAGTCACAGGAAAATCTTCTGGTTGCGAAGGTTTTATATCGAATACACCTAGCAACCCTGATACGAGCAGGGGAATCGGACTTGAAAAGAGTTAACCTCATGTGCAATAGAGCCAAAGCAAGAGCAGCAGAACAGGAAGCAGCTGGCCTGCCCGAACTGGATTTCTCATTTAGCATACTTGTCCTTGGGAAAACAGGGGTTGGCAAGAGTGCTACGATAAATTCTTTGTTTGATCAAACGAAAACAATCACTGATGCATTTCGACCAGCTACTGACCGCATCCAAGAAGTCGTGGGAACTGTTAATGGGTTTAGAGTTGCTGTAATTGACACCCCAGGTCTCTTGCCCTACTCTTCCACTAATGTGAGAAGAAATAAGAAGATTATGCTCTCTGTGAAAAGATTTATTAAAAAGTCACCCCCAGATGTTGTTCTGTATTTTGAACGCCTTGATGTCCTCAATATGGGCTACAGTGATTTCCCCCTTTTGCAACTCATGACTGAAGTTTTTGGGACTGCAATTTGGTTCAACACCATTCTTGTCATGACTCACTCTTCCTCAGTGCTTCCTGAAGGATCTAATGGTCATCCTGTTAGTTATGAGTCATATGTGACTCAATGTACAGAGTTGGTGCAGCATCATATACACCAGGCAGTATCTGATTCAAGACTTGAAAACCCTGTACTTTTGGTTGAGAACCATCCCCAATGTAAGAAAAATGTTATGGGGGAAAGAGTACTTCCAAATGGACAAGTCTGGAAATCTCAGTTCTTGCTATCATGCATTTGTGCTAAAGTTCTAGGTGATGTCAACTCCCTTTTGAAGTTTCAAAACAGCATTGAACTAGGACCATTAAGTACTCCTCGACTGCCATCTCTGCCCCATCTCTTGTCATCTCTTCTACGGCACCGCTCTATGTCAAGTCCAAATGGAATGGATGATGATATTGATGATAGTTTACTTCTAGACACAGAGGAAGAAGATGAGTACGATCAATTACAGCCAATCCGAATCCTGACAACAGCTCAGTTTGATAGATTGACGAACTTGCAGAAGAAGGACTATCTTGATGAGCTGGATTATCGGGAACTCCTTTATCTGAAGAAACAATTGAAGGAAGAGTACAAGAGGCAGAGGGAGAGTAGACTTTTCAAAGAGGAAAGTTTGGTGAATGATGACAATGCTGATACCCAGCAGGCACCTCCAGAGGCAGTTTTTTTACCAGATATGGCAGTTCCCCCAAGTTTTGACTCAGATTGCCCTGTACATAGATATCGTTGCCTTGTCACAAGTGACCAGTGGCTAGTGAGACCTGTTCTTGATCCCCAAGGAATGGACCACGATGTAGGCTTCGATGGAATAAGCCTTGAAACAGCTGCGGAAATAAACAAGAATGTCTTTGCGTCGGTCACAGGACAGATGAGCAAGGACAAGCAGGATTTCAGTATCCAGATGGAATCTGCTGCAGCTTACACGGATCCCAGAGGGCCCACTTATTGTATTGGTCTTGACGCACAATCTTCTGGTAGAGATATGATCTACACGGTTCACAGCAACACAAAGCTGAGGACCTTGAAGCACAATATTGCTGACTGTGGTCTTTCTTTGATGTCTTTTGGGAACAAGTATTATGTTGGTGCAAAGCTTGAAGATACCGTAGCACTTGGGAAGAGATTGAAGTTTGTGGCTAATGCTGGGCGAATGGGGGGCCCTGGACAAGTGGCACACGGTGCCAGTGTTGAAGCTACTTTGAGAGGGAGTGAATACCCGATGAGAAAAGATAATGTAAGTCTGACATTGACCCTCCTCTCCTTTAACAAAGAAGTGGTTTTGGGTGCAGGTTTACAGTCTGAACTCCGGCTGAGTAGAAGCTTAAGAGTGGCGATTAATGCCAACCTGAATAGTCGCAAAATGGGACAGGTTTGCATAAAGACAAGTAGCACAGAGCATTTGCAGATTGCTCTGGTCGCAGCTTTCACAATTTTCAAGGCTGTATTACGTAGACAGGCATCTGAAAATGGTAGGGAAGCATTGGAAAGTGGATAAGCTGTTGATGGTGTTTCTTGCTGGTTAATTTTTTACGAGGGGATTCAAACTGCAAAGCAATCTGTATCTAAAACTAGGATGCGGATCTTTTGCCCGTAAAGAAGAGGAAACAAAGAGCTGGGTTTTTCAGACGAGGTCATTTGCCATTCCCTTGTTAAGATGCTCAGTTTTGATGTAAGACATGGAAATCTAGCAAGCCGCATCTATCTTTGCCATTAAACTAGTGATTGCTGGATCATGGGATTGCAAGTATGCAGTCAAGCTCCTGGAGAGAAGAAAAAAAGAAACAATTGTGCAGTCCAGCTGATAGCTTCCCCGCTGAGGCTTGCGTTCAGCTGAATGATGCGACGACTGTACAGGAAAACATATAGAAAATGATTTCTTTTTTCTTGTTTCTGGTGATTCGTAGAACAAGTCGAAATAGGAATCGCCAATGAATAATTCTTTCAATATTATTGAAAATTTTGGAACCCTGTTTGACCTCCAGTAGGATTCGGCTATTGGAAATGTATGCGTATCATTTTTATTAGGTACGACCTTTTATCTGTCTTTACTGACTATGCTGTGATTAATCAGCATATCCTGTCAAAGGAGCCTAAGCTTGATCTTCTCCTTATTTCGTCGGTGCATTGAGAGGGATTTCAGATTACACTTCACCCTAACAACCCTAACTAGTACAGGTTTTCAGTCGCCATGTGCAATTTTCCAGCTTTCGTACTGACAATAAAGGCAAATATTTTGTTTCCGGTAGATTTATCATGGCCTGTTTAGACCATAGATTAAAATCTGATCAAAATACACTGTAATTTCTTTCTTGAATTGAATGGTACATATATCTATATGTTGTATCTATCTTTCTCTAAATTGTACAATGCTAGAAAAAATACCAAAAAATCCTAATCTATTAAAACTACACAAAAGAAGGTACAATAATTTGCTGAGTAATCTTGTTCCATTCTGGACTCCTGATTACTGGTTTAGTCTGGAAAAGTAAGATAAAAACAAGTGTCATGTCTCGTCTAGCATGCCACATGCGGAAGACGTAGGCTATGTTTGTTTCATGTTTCAAAATGTTTTCAAAACGTTTTCCTCACTTTTTCATCAATTTCAATACATTTTCACCAATTTCAATAACTTTTTACAAATTTCAACAACTTTTAACACATTTTTCACCAATCCCAAGACAATCTACACTACTTTCAAAAAAATACAAACACAAAAACATATCTCAAAATATAAACCAAACATAGCCGTAACGTTGGAAGGCACCTGGATCCATGGCTACTGGTATGCTCCATTGTCTTTCTTTTCTACTTTCTTAGCGCCCCACCATATAAACATCATGACTGGGACCACCGCAGATGACTTACATTGCATCAATTATTAGCTTTGGAATTGGCTTTGTTTGGTTGGTAAGGTGATATACTAATATGCTTGTATTGTGAATACATTCATTCTGTTTTGAGGCTGAAGAGAAATACAAGATTATATGGAGTGTACAATGGTTTACTGGTCCCTCTAAATAAAAGAGTAGACACGGCCCCTCATTTAACTTTTATAAAGCATGTTTGAAATACGTACTAAAAAACTTTTTTCTAGACCATTAAACAAATATAGCCAATTATTTTTTGGAGGTTTTTTTTTCAGTTTAGGGTTAATTTTGGTCCTTAGGTTTTGACCACTTTATCAATTTCGTCCTTGAGTTTTTTCATGTATCACACGTAGTCCTTGGGTTTCATGGTGTTGTCAAAATGGTCTTTCCATCCTCTTTCGTCAACGAATTGCCCAGTCAACTAACGGACTACACGTCATCACTAATCAGCAAGTGACACTTTTTTTAAAATGCCATGTCACTTTTTTGCCACATCAGAAAAAACAATTTTTTTTTTTGTTTTTTCGTTAAACTTAAAAAAAAAAAATCTCCCTTTACGGGGTGGCTCCCCGCCACCCCTTCTTCAAGGGAGGCCGGTGGCAAAAAAGTGACGTTGCATTTAAAAAAACCATGAAATTCAAGGACTACGTGTGATAAATGAGAAAACTCAAGAACAAAATTGATAAAGTGGTCAAAACTTAAGGACTAAAACGATCATTAACCCTTCATTTTATAATGGATGTAACAGAAGGTAACTCATCTTATATCTAGAACATTTTTTTAAATCGAGATCATAACGGATGTCAATATCGCAAAGAAAATATGCGGAAGCTTTACACAATTATTGAAAAACGTTTATTTTACTATGTATTGAATACTAATTTCTCCCCCCTTTTTGCCGTGAGCCATAAGCAGATGCATTCGTTAGACTTCCCTAGACTTGACATTTCCTCACAGATTCTGAAATTTTTGTAATTCCATACTGTGAGAACCGAGAGGTCCCATACTGTCAATCTGATATTGCAAATCTTAATGTCAATCGTATCAATTGCATCTTTAAATTTACCCGATTTCTGTTTTGTATCACACTTAGACATCAACAAATGTAGCAGGTATATATAAAATCAAAGAAATTGTACCAATCTAAATCATGATTCTTTAGACAAAAAAGAAAATGCAACAAGGTAGTCAATCCTAGTCGAATGAAGTGGACACCAGGACATGTAAACTGACGAGGTGGGGTCTCCAATTAGGGGAACTGAAGGAAGTGACAGAATGTTCCATTTTAAAGTGACGGTAAAATGAGGGATTTTTTTTTCATTTTTGAAATCTAATACCTGATAAATGCTCTCTCCTCCGTCTTATAATATAGGCAAAAACTCAATCTATTACTTATTTCATTATTAGGTTTTGACCTCTTTTAACAAATAGTCAGATTTCAAATTCACGAAGTCCTTGAATTTATAATGTTTGTCAAATAAGTCTCTCTTAAAATTTAATTATCAAAGTTAACAATTCATAGGTTAGTTCTCGTTGACATGTATCACCTAAAACTAAAATCATGTGATTTATAATTTTTTAATTTTTTTTTAAAAATATATTTTTATTTGTTTTATTTTTAAAAAAATTATAAGCACATGATTATAGTTTTAGGTGACACATGTCAACTTATGATTAGAACTGGCATGTGAATTGTTAACTTTATATATAAAAATTTAACGAAATTTTAATAAAGATGGTAAACCGAATAACCTTTATGATAATTTAAAAAATAAAGGACTATTTATTAAAATAGGTCAAAACCTAAAGACCAAATAGTTATATAACCCTTAAAAAAACTATCCAGCATAATGAAAATGACAATATTTGTGAGTTTTGAAATGATAAGTGACTTCTTTAGCTTATTAACGATTATGCAGAGAATGCTTATGCCATCAGGGGGACGTGGCTTTGGTCCCATGTTGCGAATTGTTCATGCCAGCCTTTTACCTTAAATCGGAACCGGGGAATCATGACCACCTCGGAGGATTGGACCAATTGGCCATTCCCTGACTAGCAATTATTATTATTATTATTATTCCAACTAGTTAACACAATTGATACGATACAAGGTCCACCAGTAAAAAACTTGGCCACCAATTTCCAACCTCAAATTGACAAAGAAAAAAAAAAGGCATATGAAAGGAACGTCCTTTTCCCTAATTAGTAATTGCTATTGTTTTTGTACTCCTCGTACCTAGGGACGCATGCCAAAAGCGGATTCTGGACCAATTCTGGAACATTGGTCTGTAAATCTAGAAAATTTGTCTTGTTTGGTTCACAGTCCTGCTTGCGTGGTCCTGAAAATCTTTACCCGGTTCACTCTTGGCATCTCTCTGTTTTCCTCGACACATAATTTGTCAAATTAATGATTTTTGGTCGCACACATAAAGCTCCTACTGTCCTACAGTTCTGCTAGATTTATTTTTTTCTTCTTTTATTGGGTCTGTGCTGTAAGATACACCAAGGCACGGGATATTTTTTATTTAATTTTCAAACTGTCGCCTATTGGTAGTCTCTGCTCCTCCAAACCCATTTACTTTTCAAACTCCTAACAACTAGTTTTGCAATATATATTTAATTATAATAGCAGCACCTTTCATTAATAAAATTAAGGAGGTTGAAAAACTTCAGGAACACCCTCTAAAGGGCGAACCAGACACTCCGAAGAGTCGGCGGGCCAACGAGCAGGGTGACCAAAAGGTCATACAAAGACCCACAAGGGGCAGAAAAACCATAACAGCAGCAAACTAATATGATTAGCAGAAAAGGAAAGGCGATGGTGAAATATGGTGGCATGAGCAGCAGTTGGAGGCGACAAACCGACTATGGAAGTTGAAGCGCGTGGGGCCACACGGGCCTCCCGGGCGGTCAACAGAGATGACCCCGTGAAGCGCTTGAACGTCCAGATGTCAGCCACCTGGCGTGTGTATGCAGTAGAGGCTCGCCTGCCGTTGAAAAAAAGGAAGAAAAGGGGACGAAATAGGTAACAAAGATAATAAAAGGATTAAATATCATTTTGAGATGTATTATTAAAGTTCTGGCACTTTACACTATAAATTACTAATTTCATTATATTTTACCCTTAATTATTAATTTTATCCTTTTTGGAGATGATATTTTGCAAGAATAGAATAGTTATTTTATTATTAAATTTTTTAATTTTCTGTCAAAATCAATATCAGAAAATGAAATATAACTAAATTTCACGTGTTAATACAAATTCCCCATAATTAAAATTGCAGTCGATGTCAAACATGCCGGTGATTGAAACACTTTTAGCAGAGTGGTATTTAACATGTGTTAGTACTTGGAAAGACTAGAGATTATCCATATACTTTTTTTAAGTAATTTTGATATGCCAAAAAAAAGAGCAATTTGGATTTCTCTTCACAACTACCTTTTTTTCTAGGTACTCTTCGGGCGGAATGACTTGCTTTTCCCTTTTTTCTTTTTTTTCCCTCACTATCAATTTATCCTTTATTTATTTTTAATTTATTTGATCCTCTAGTGCGTTTGGTAACATCATGATATCATATTCCCTTGCTCAAGAGCATATACCAAGATCCGGTTTCACCACAAAACCCCCAGTCAGCATTTTTTTGTCAGATTTTCCCCCTTCCCAAGCTAGGGATACTTCGCAAGAAGAAACCTTCACAAAGCATAAACCCTCTTCTTTTAAGAATATTCACGTGATATTCGATAATAATCCAGTCTACCAAATTCCCTTTGGCAATCCCAATCCATCAACTCTGCTTTCCTCCCACACAAACAAGAAACTTTCATCCATGCCAAACAGTCGTGTCCATCCACAATAACTTCAAAAAATGGGGCAGCAATATAGGTTTCCAAGTTGCAACCCATCTCTGAGCAAAAGGAAAATCAACTAATTGTATCAGTAATTCTTTAATCAACTATTTCTTTACAGAAGAAAATATATACATGTCTACTCTACAGAAGGAAAGAAAAAGAAAATCAACTAAATGTCTGTAAAACAATTCAATTCTTTCATGTCCATCCCCAACTTTCCCACTTATCTAAATTTCTTTACGATATTTCAAGGTGAAGAACCCCATAAAACCTCAGCAACAATGGTTGCAGCTTCAGCGTCAGAGAGGCAAGCTTCTCTTACTCTTACCAATATCTCCTGTTTGAACGCCCTCTTCTCTCTCTGCCTCAGCCCCTCCCCGACCTCCAACTGCACCGCAAATCTCGCCACGCAGCTCGCAAATGGATGGCTCTCCAAGAACCTCCTCTCCCTATTCTCCCTCTTCCCTTCTACCCCACCAACACCCACCCCAACACCTTCATTCTCTGTCCCATTATCGGTTCCATTCCTGCCCATATCAATCAGAGCTCCACCCAATTCTGACCTCTGTAGTTCCACGAGCTTTTTTATCAACCCTTCTGTAAGCATTGCTTCGATGGCCTCTTTGCGCCCGAAATACCCAATCTCAAGCACACAATCCATAGCCAAGACCTGCAATTCCAGGTCTTGTGAACACAAGAAGCTTATGATTTTGGGTATTTCCCCATTGGACTCAATCTCGTCCACGAGCGGAGACTTTATAGACCTTATCAGAGAACATAGAACTTTGATAGATGCCGAGGAAGCCATTGTTACTAAGGAGCCAATTGCCGGACCCATAAGTACTTGACCTACGAACACGTCCTTGTTGAACCTCATGAGTGCGGCTATGGCGAAAGCGCAACTCTCGCGAATTCGCTTCGAACAATTGGGATTGCATAGAATGGATTCGAGCAACGAGAAGAGCTTGGATTTGAGGACTATATCCTGCAACTCGTGGTTGAAACCTTGGGAGACTCGGTCTTCGAGCTGATTCAGGAGCTTGATCAGCTCGCCCTCGTTTTGCAACGGTTGTTCGCGCAGGAGACGGGTCAAGTTGTCGATGCTCTCGCGGTCGATCCAGGCCTGGATTTCGTACTCGACGGAGCTGGCGACCCGGGAGATACAGTGGGTGGAGACCCGGCGATTCAGGAACGATTTGAGGCCATAGTGGCCGCGGGATTTCTGAAAGGTGTCGACGAGGGTTTTGAGGGTGGAGAGATGCTGGGAGAGGGCGGAGAGGTTGGGGTCCTTGGAAAGGATGTTGTCGGACTCGGTCTCGAGCTCCAGCAGAGCTTTAATGGCGGAGGAAGAGTTGAACTCCTCCGAGTTAGGACTGGGATGGGCCTGTAATTCGTGCGAGGCTTGTTTTAGAGCTTCGAGGACTTTGAGGATTCCTGGGCGATCGTCCTTCGACGATGGGTCTTCCATGGCGCCGGATAGAACTTTTGAGAGAGAGCGGGTGTATTCCGCGTTTCAGCGTTTGGTTTTCTAAAGAGATTGAAAATGAACTCAACGGCCAGTCGTTGTTTGTGTATTGTACCAACCACTCTTGCAAGGCAGACACTTGGCTTCTGAACTTGTATGTTTATATAAACAACCTGGTATATTCCACCGTTTTGGTTCCCTTTCTCTTCTTCTAGAGAAAAAATACCTCCTATTATTAATAAATTTAGATAAATTTTTATTTCTAGTCTCCCAACTATTATTTACTAATTTGAATTATGAATTTCATTACATTTAGTCCCTAAATTATCCCACAAAACACTGCAGTTCCAATTTACCTGACTCAAGCAGTCAAGCTCATCCACTTATTACACATTCCTTAGTGGGCAGTACATAGAACTTATAGGAGGAATGTTGTTTTTTAAAAATAATTCAAAACTTCAGGTCTAAATTTTTTTAGTTTAACAATCTGAGGACCTGTTATGAAAATGTTATAAAACTTAAGGACTACAAGTTTTAATTTTAAAAAGACTTGCGAAAAATTATAATAATTATTAGTTTAAATAATTTATGATAAAGGTGATATTTTTCAGAAAAAAACAAAATGTAATTAACAATATGGTCCGAGGTGATTCGCATGTTTGCGTATGTCCTGTTATATAAAAGGCATGAACTGTACGCTGGTTGATTGGTGGATCCGTGTTTTCGCGGGGCTTTGACGTTGGCTTGGTTGGGATGCCCCGAGGAATGGTGACTTATTGGTGAGAATAAGTCACCAATAATAGCAGAAGCACATTTTCGGGTACACAAATAGCAGAAGCACATGGATTTGGCTTGGGGCTGTACTCTAGAGACCCCGCCGAGATGATACATTAATCATCTGGACGAGAGCTTCTAATAAGCTACTGAACTGTGTTGAATGTGGCTTCTTTTTCCCCTTATATGTTTTATCTTCTCTTGCCAACCAAGATCGAAATTCTTAAATATTGACCAAGAAGAAGAAAAAAAAAACATTCAATGCCAAGTTAATATAGTGCTAGTGGTCTACGTCCGAGATTTGTGGGTTTGCTCCCTTAAGATCTTAGGTTTGAAACTAGACTGCACACATCATAAAGATTAACCGTGACGAAACTCCAAATATGTTTATCTTTGAATGATCAGTTTAGCATTAATTAACTCTTGATATAAGTATTTCACCTTTTTTTTCTTTTCTTTCTCTAAACAAATCTCAATTTTCTTTTCTTTTCTTTTTAACTTATGTATATAATAAGTTATCGACTTACAAGTGACAATTACCCGTTACTATGGGGTTTACATGTGCAACACCGAGTAAGGGAAAGACCTCTATTTCAAGAAGTTAAGGGTTAGGCGGTTAGCCATGAATGTTTAAACTGCTAAATGTGGTCTACCCACATTATAAACAAAAGTGTAGGCCATAGGCCGCTGAGATTCCTTTCCTTGAACGTACAGGTACTCTTAAGAAACATGCATGTGCCCCAAGTCACTCGAGTCTAGGGGTGAATAGCGGACTAGTCGGAAGCGGAATTTGACATTCCGACATCCGGTCCGCTAACTAGCGGATGACCAAAAAAGAGTCCGCTAAGATTAGCGGACTTAGCGGAAGCGGAAGCGGACTTAGCGGAAGCGGATAGCGGAATTCCGCTAAGTCCGCTAAGATGTAATTCACAAAATAAAATCCTAAAACATGTAATTGACAAACAAATGTAAAAACATGAAATTCACAAAATCCCATATTAAATAAATCTTAAATCAAACTTGAAACTAACTTAAAATAACAAAATATTACAATACAAACTTAGAAGTATCTACTCAAGTAAAAAAATTAATAACATAATCAAACATCAATCAATCACGTATGACTCATCCATGATCGTTGCAGCATTAGAAATTAACTCTGCAAAAGAAGAAATGTATCAACAATTAGCTCATAAATTTTTTTAATAAAGTGAAAGTAGAAATGTAAAATGTTGTATATACCTATATCCATCATATAACTAGAAGGATCTTCTGTCCCATCAGTAAATCCAGATCTGTTATCCTCTTCATCATCAGCAGAATGTAAGACCTTGGATGTCAACCAATTTTGAGCACAAATGAGCCCTTCCGCAGTCTTTGGTGCCAACGAACTCCGAAAAGAATCTAAAACTCGACCCCCCGTGCTGAAGACAGACTCTGAAGGCACTGTAGTGATAGGGATGGCAAGAACATCTCGAGAAATCCGTGCAATAAGGGAAAATTTTGGTGCATTCACTCTCCACCAATTGAGGATATCAAAATTACGATCTTTAGGTTCAACATCCTCCATTAAATATCTTTCAACTTCAGACTTGCTATCCAGCAAATTTTGATGCGCCTTAAATCCTAAGAATTCAAAGTGAAGAGCATCATCTAGTGATGAACTAGATGACCCAACCAAATCCAGCTGGCCTTGACTTGCAGATACGCTCCCACTGCTAGATGACCCATCCATATTGGAATACTCGGTAAACAATTGATCAAGGGTCCCTCTTACAAGACTAGTCATCTTTGCACCTAACTCCAACCCCAAAACTTTCTTGAACCAAAAGTCCAAGTATATAATCTTGTATTGTGGATCAAGTATCGCTGCAACAAATAATAATCTGTTAACCTGAGTCAAGTCACCCCAATATTTATTGTACTTCATTTGCATTCTTTTTTCTATGTCCGCCAAGAACAAATCCCCACTAGCTGCATATTTCCCCAAATGCATATGAATTTTGGCTAGTTCTGCAAAGAATAAGTTTACTGTCACCGTTTTTGAAGCAGATATTCAAACCGTCACTTCATAGAAGAGTGCCAAAAACTTCGTAAAGTGTCTAACACGCTCCCAATCCTCAAATCCAGGAGGACCCAGTCCCTTCCTCCCATGCCCCTCCTCACGCAGAAAGCTTATCAGAATCCCATCTTCTGCCAACATCTCCTCAAAAACCCTCTGATATTTCTCAGCTGCATCCAACATAATATACGTTGAATTCCAACGAGTAAGAACATCAAGCTGCAAAAACCCCTCAATGGGAAACTTCCTCTTCGCTACACATTTCTTAAACCCATCCATTCGACCGGGAGATGACTTAACATACTTGACCAAGTTCCTTACCTTGACCACAGAATCATCCAGCTCTTTCAACCCATCTTGCACAATTAAATTCAAGATATGTGCGCAACATCTCATATGCAAACAATCATGATTACAAACAATTTTTCCAGGCTGAGACCCCAAAAGTAATTGTCTACTCTTCACATGTTCAATGGTTGTATCATTAGAGGATGCATTATCGACAGTGATTGTAAGGATTTTATCAATCCCTCATTCCGACATACAATCCTCCAATTCCATCCCAATGGTCGAGCCCTTATGATCTGACACCTTAGAGAAGGCAAGTATCTTTTTGTGCAAGTTCCATGTACTATCAATCCAGTGTGCAGTGACAGACATATAATTCATGTTTTGGACTGACGTCCATGTGTCAGTGGTGAAACAAACTCGGGGTCTATTGAGTAAGATACTAGCCTTCAGTCTAGCTTTCTCTTCCAGGTAAAGTTTCATACAGTCTTTCATCACTGTAATTCGAGATGGCACTTTAAATCGGGGCTCGAGGGTATGAATCATCTCCTTGAACCCATCCTTACTTACTATTCTAAAAGGAAGCTCATCCACAATTACAAACTTAGCAATAGCTGCCCTAATAGCCTTGGGATTATATGAGTCTATCTTCATCACTTTCATTGATCCACTACTTGCCCCCTTGATATCAAAAGTCAATTTCTGTTGAGAACTATCTAATTTACTTTGAGTTCTCTTATACATTACACAAACGTTCAAGTGGGATTTCATAGCCGAGGTCCCTTGTTCTTTGTGGTGACACCCAGCTTTATGACCACAATGGTTGCACTTGGCCAATGGTTTTTTTGGGTCAACTACTGGTAGTACCCTAGTGAAATGTTCCCACATCGGGGATGGATTGGAAACCTTTCTTCTTTTGGGGGTAGGGTCAATTGTCTCAGTAGGTTGTGCCTCTACATCTACAATTGGTATCTGACCAATTGTAGGTGTAGCCATTGAGGCAGGGGTAGAAAACTTGGGGGTTGTGGATTGTGTAGATGCAATTGAAGTTTGATGATCCATCTGAAATAAAGACACAAAATAACATACACCTCAATCAAACAAATCAACCATGACAGTCATTCATATAACAAATAATGTCTCAGTAGGTTGTGCCTCAACCCAAAGTCTAACCTCTAGACACATAACAAATAACCGTAATCCACTGCTAACCACTAAGTGTTCACCACGACATAGATTGTTCATATCAACATTTCCAGCAAGCAATAAGTACAGTCCAGCAGATTTCTTTTGTCACAAATATGCTAATTAATATTTATTTCTTTGTGATGTGTTAGTGCAACAAGGAGTTGCATTGCTATTCTCAAGTTCACCATCTGTTGTTAGACATGTTATTAGGCATGGTATGATAATTTGTCTGCAGATTCATCTACTTTTGTGTGGCGATGTCTAATTAGTTGGGTTGCTTTTCATTTTTCACTTGTCTGCTCTTTAAAGGATCCTGAAGTCTTACCAGGTTGTTGGTTCAATTGGCAGGGCCTTCTGGTATCAGTTCTTCAACAGGACTCAGAGATTCGATTGGCGGTGAGAATTGCATATGCATCCTCACCAGTTGTTTGCCATGTCCTTGCCGATCAAAAGCTAGCATCAATAACATGTCTAACAACAGATGGTGAACTTGAGAATAGCAATGCAGCTCCTTGTTGCACTAACACATCACAAAGAAATAAATATTAATTAGCATATTAGAAGGTGGCAGAATAAAGAGAGACAAGCTAAGCAAATTTTTTTTGATAAGTAAAAGAGATAGATACGAAAAGCAAAGCAAACTGGACTGAACAAAAGTTACTGAAGGAGGATGAGACGTCCTTAAATCCCAAAAAATTGATGATTTGAAACTGATATTTAACCAGTCATATTAAGCAACCCTTTCACTGAATATCTACTTTAAGGTATGAACAAATAGTCACACAATTCTTTGCAGTCATAAGGGAAACCCAATATATGCTACCTGAAATCTGTATCCTTTCTCAGAACTGTTTATGTGCAGGATCTTTGATAATTCCATTATGTACATGGAAAACCAAAATGTTGCACACAGACAAGAGGAAAAAGAAAATAAATTAATTAAACTCATGCACACAGACTAGTTTCAAACGGATGGCAAATATGCACTGCTGGACCCTTTCCACACCTTAGGGATAAATGGATTTCAATTCATCACTAAAAATTAAACTTCCAAAACAATACATCACTCTCTTCACCTAGCAGAGAATTAGAATACAACATCTCAAACAGAGAGCCAGATTCTAATTCTTATTTTGATCTTCCAATCATCCTTAGAACACAATAAATCATACACTGGAGCATCTTATTCTTTACCATCAGCTATAAAGAAACAAATCAGTAATGGCTCCTTTAAGGCATCACTCTCATACTCATCATGCCCAACCACCGCCACCACATACTCAACAAAAGGAGACAACTACTCCCAACCAAAATTAATGCATTTCCAATGACTACGAAATACTGACCACAATTCATAAATCCATTGTTTAACACACAGATCACATACCTAACCAGAGGAACAAACCAATCAGAGAGGGAAAGAGAGAGCGAGAGAGAGAAATACCTCGTAGTGCTCGAGAGCCGCACTTCTAAGGGCTGCTGGGGGCGGGGGCTGGGGCTAGGAGTCGGGGACGGGGGGAAACTGGAAAGGGAAGACTAGGGCTGGCCGCTGGGGAGTCGAGGAGTCTGGGACGGGGGTCGGGGAGTTGGCTAGTTGGCTTATTAGTTAGGGCTCAGATCAAAACGGCAGCGCATTAAGCATTGTTTTTTTCTCAAAAAACAATAGATAAACGACGTCGTTTTAACGTAAGAAGGAAAAAAAAAACCCCGGAACCGGAGTTCCGCCTGGACCGGCGGAAAAGTCAGGTTCCGGTTCCTGTAAGAGGCGGATCTCCTCTTCCCGGAACCGGAGTCAGTGGCGGAGGCGGAGGTCCGGCGGAAGCCAGACCGAACTTACAGCCCTACTCGAGTCTTCGTCAATTTAAGCCAATATTCTAATATTATTCTCCAAAGAAATGCGTAAAAAGTTGACCACGTAACCGATCAAAATCAGCAAATTGCATCAAGAATGTAGGAGCTGGTGGCATATTCGGATCTAAGCATCCAGGCAGTGGAATATGTCATCCTCACCGGAAACGTCTACGTCCATGGTCCACAAGTGGGGCTTCCAAGTTCCACCAAATATTGTCTGGTCCGAAACATATGCTACCTCAACTTACTTTTTTTAAGTCTTAATAACACATTTATTAAGAATAAGATCAAGGAGTTTAAAAAAACCTCATGATGCAAGGCGTACCAGACACTCCAAAGAGTCTACGGACCAACGAGCATACGGACCAAAATGTCCTACAAAATCTCACAGACGGCATAAAAGCCACAAATGACAGCAAGTTATTATGCCTAAAAATGAGAAACAAACAACAAAAAACCACAACAAGCCATAAACATAGAGACAATGAAATACATAAATAGACAGAACAAGAAAAATTAGAGAATAGGCGGCGAAACAGGCCGGAGGAGCGATGTCCAAGACTCGCCAGACAGGAGCAGAAACGGGCGCCAAGGGGCGCGGAAACTCGTTGTGGGAGGCGGAGCAGCTGAAAACCACCAAAATCGGCCGGAATCAAAGAGGCAGCAGCGAGGCGTGAGATCCACTCACGCGAGTGAGAGCTTGCAGGAGCGTACGCGCCAGCAGAACAGCGCCAGACGAGGACAGAAATGAGCGACAGAGGCCTAGGGAGACGATCCAGAAGAGCGTGCCCACGGGAGACCAGCCAAAACGCCAACGTCGCCCAACAAAAATCGTCGGGAAAAAGAGGGGAAAAATCACAGATCCATGCCCCTCAAGGCGTGGTCGTGAGATGTAAGGGGGTCAGGAGGTGCCGGAGCTCCTCCCGCCTCTGAGGAGTGGGTGTAGATGAGGAGATGAGAGATCGTCTAGAGAGAAGACGCAGGCTCTCTCTCTAGAAACCTAAAACTATTATGGTGCTACCTCAGCTTAGTTAATAAGCTTCTTCGATCGTTGTCTTCTCGTCTGCGGTTGGCCACATCATTGATCAATGTGCTCGATTTATTAATTTTTAAACCTCTTTGGGCTTGTCTGGGAACGAGGTCGTGGTTCTAGTTCAAGGTTCAATTTTTGGTTTTGGTTTCAAAAGTTGAACCCATACTCAACTTAGATTTAACTCACGGCAGGTCCTGCCAGGAAAATGATATACCTGACACCAGCACGCCCTCCAACAACTCACGGTGCCTACAATCTGTATCAACTCCTACAAAACCAGTTCTGGGTCAACAAGTCAATGTCGACACTGTTATTGACGCGCTGCAGAGCTTTGGGCTGGGCCTTCGTTCATTACTTGCGGAATACTAATTTTGCAGATTTCGCACTCAACTTTGGAGAAGGCTCACTAACGTCCTTTTATATCAATCTCGCACAACTTGGGTTATGTTCGTTTCCTACATTTTTCATGATTAAAATATATTTACAAAATTACCACCGAACATATTCAAAATTCAAACACAAACACCAATACATTTTACACAATCTCCAATAACTTTTTACTTTTTTATTCAATATAAATTTTCTCTCTATATTTTCTTACATAACTCCAATACTTTTTTATTAAACAATTACGTCAAATCATTTATCTCTCCATTTTACACAAACATCAATAAAACACTATTCAACATAAATATTCACAATTTCTCTAAAATCCTACATTTTTACTCAAATCGAACATAAGTCTGGACTATGGAGTAGGCAGGTAAGACAGGCTCACGGCACAACCGTGGCCCCGGCCAGTCTTACCTTACCCAAACCTCCAAATTGATTACCCAAAAGAGTGAAGCAAATATGTGGCTACAACAACAAAAGCCCAACTAAAATGATCCAAAATTATAACCAAAATTATTAGGCTCATTTCAACGCTGGGCTAAATTTAGAATTTCTAAAGCCCAAGTTAGCATGACGCTTGAATTTGCAGGTTTGTACCTCAAGTTCAGCCCAATACGATTTCTGCATCACATGGCCATAGGCCCATATTTTGGTCCAAGATATTGTTTTTAGATTTTAAAAAAGGCAAAAAAAACATTGGTTTTTAAATGCTATTGCGGTGACTGCAGTGAACTTAATCGCCCGCACAATGTTAAAGGTCAGTCGCCTCAATAGATACCAGATTAGAGAGATTATACAGCTCTGCTCTGTCTGGCCCTCTGGGGAGTGGAGATCTGGGAAAGGCAAACGGCGACTACTGTTTTAAAATTTATTTTGTTAAAAAAATTTATACGACAAAAGCAACTATGAGCCACGCGACAAGACAGTTGTTTCTTTCCAACACACTCCACGTCGCCACGTCACATCCCTTCTGGCTAACCTACGCCTCCCCACTCCGCCAGTCTTATTTAGCTCTCGACAGCGGTTTCGCTCTCTTTGCCCCATTTCCATCTCTCCAGTGAAAAGTGTTCTAGGTTCTCTCTCTCTGTGATTTCTGCAGAATGCTGATATAATATTTTTTTGATGTTGGGTCGCGAGTTGTTTTCTACTTCTATTGCAATTAATTTCTTATTCAGCAATGTTACGTTACCATTGATTAGACGGTTTGGAGTGGCGGAACAGTGAATTCAAATGCATTGCTTTCAGGTCTCAGATATTGGTTTGAAGAATGATAGTTGTGTTTGACTTATGACTATACGAAATAGTGCTGGGTTTTGATTAAAAATTTGGGTTCTTTCTTTTTCTTTCATGTTTTATGTAAGAAATGGGTGGTGGGTGCTGGGGATGCTTGTCCTGTATCGTCTTTGTTGGACCAGGAATTTTTGGGCTGCGCTTTGAGAGGGTTTATGCCAATTCGCGTTGATTCTTGGGCAGCTCTCTAGTGAAAATGGATTATAAGAGGTGTAGTTGTGGTAGGGAACCTGGGTTGAAGTTACAGAAAGGGAAACTTCAAATCTCTACGAGAGAGTGTAACTTAAAAATCTGAAGTTGCTTGCTAAGCTGCCCTTCTGCAGATAAGGAACTGTGTCTTTTGTAATTATTAATGGATTGTGCTCGAGTGTCGACTGGTTTCCTTTGTTCTTCTTATATCATGCAATTTCTGTAAGAAAAATGGCTTGGGAATGATGGTAACTGTTTGGAGACGACCTCTAGAGAGAGACAGAGAGAGCCGAGGGGTCTACATTACTTCGAAGCTTTATTTAAATTATGTTATCTTCAATGTCAGTTTCATGTTTAAATGGGATTCAACGTGTTCGAAACAGAAAAAGGAAAAAGAAAGATTTTTTCCAACTTCTTCAAAATTTTAATACTTTTTTTTGGGGTGTAAGTAAAATGTTTAATGTTCTTTGATGCTTTTGTATTACCATTTACTGTTGCACTACTTTAAATAGTGCATTTTTTAGAAATAAAACACTGTTCATTTATTAATGTACCTAATCTTTCATTATTTAAATATTTTCACTTTTTTGTTTCAGTTTTAAAGTTTTTGTCGGCTGACTGACCAAGAGTTATGCCAGAGGTTTCCAAGACGCAGGCCTTGTTGCTTCAACTTGCTTTAACGTCCTTTGTCTTCTTGAGCTCTCTGAATATTGGGAATGCAGGGATCACAAGTACTTTCTTTTTTTTTTTCTAGATAAACCAAAATAGGACCAAACCTCTACAACCCAACAACTCATGGAGGAATCCATGGGTTATCACTTGAGAGGATGTCAGCCGGAATACAAGATATAGGGATATAACCCTCTAAATTAGCCAAACACACCCAATGAACAATTTTATGAGCCAAGGTATTAGCCCCTCTCCTGACATGGCAAAACTTCCAGCCTTCTTTGCAGCTAGCAAGACTATGAATATCAGCGACAATCTTTGCTATTTGCCATAAAGCATCGTTAGACCCTTTGTTAATAGCTTCGATAACGTATAGAGAATCCCCCTCCAAAAGCACACGTGGTGATGGTAAATGAAAAGCCTCCTGGACAGCCATCAAGGCTGCCCTTGCCTCGCCCACAAGGGATCACAAGTACTTTCATTCGTTCCGAGTGGCCTTCTGTTGACATCCCTCCTGACAATGAAGCATTTGCAGTCCCAAATGGTTATAATGCACCGCAGCAAGTAAGCATTCATATATTTGGCTATTTGCGATAGCAAGCTCTGAAATACCAGGAAAATAAATGTGGAAATATGCATCTTGCATTCCAGTTCTCCATTCGATGATGACATTTTACATAAGTCATATACTTCTGCAAAATTGAGAAAGAGCATAATGCATGTTTTTTATCGTTTTGATTTTTCATCTTTTCTCTATCTCACTAGAGGCACCTACTGGTAGACCATGCTTTGCAACTGAGTAAGGACTTCTATTGTTTTTACATATATGCCACCATCAGGTTTCCTTTTGCCAGCGCAAATAGAAGGTGCCATAAATCAGTTGGAGAAAACAATCTGGGAACCAACTAGATATTGGGGAATGCTGAACACAAAAGCTTCTTTTCCATTCATTGATGTATTTTCCTAGGAGATAATTTAGTTCACTTATTGCCAGACGAACTGACTCGCACTGCCAGTCATGAAGCAGGCATTTCTTTGTTAGATGGTTGATATTCTTTTTTTTTTTGATAAGTAAGGAAATTTTATTAAATCAAGCGAGAACAGTACAAGGGACTATACCGAATGCGCTTAAGACAAACAAGCAACAAAACTAATGAAATCATCAAAATCGACAAAAATGCCCCCTAAAACCGCATTAGCCCTACAAAACAAGGAGAACAACATAAACCCTTGCAAATCCACTAGGGACAAGGAGACATCCTCAAAACATCTATTATTTCGCTCCTTCCAAAGGCACCACCAAACACACGAGGGAATCATTCTCCAAATAACCTTAGCAACGGGGTTAGAAAGTCTTCTATTCCAACTCCAAAGCACATCCACCACCTTCTCCGGCATCACCCAATGAAAATTCGCAATGCTAAGAACATGACTCGACAGCCCACGCGCCAAGGAACAATGAAGAAGCACATGGTTAACCGACTCCCCATCTCCACGGCATAGATAGCACCAATCAGCCATGTAGACCCCTTTTCTCCGAAGATTGTCAATCGTAAGACTTCTCTCGTGCATGGCCTCCCAAACGAAGAAGGAGATCCTCGGAGGGCAACGGGACCTCCACACCCCTTTCCAAGGAAGAGCGACGCTAGTCCTTCGGGCAAAGAAATGGTACATGGACCTTATCGAAAAAACATCATTCGCGGAGCCTTGCCAAGACAACTGATCGTCCTCCCCACGCCGGATCTTCACACGGTACAAGAGAGAATAAAAGGCAGAAAACTCTGAAACCTCCCAATCGTTCGCAGCTCTCATAAAGGGAACAGTCCACACAACACTGCCCTCCCTTTCTTCCCAACATTCCGCCACCATAGCCTCCTTGCACCTGGATAACGAAAACACAACCGGGAAGGCCACAGACAAAGGACGGTCACCACACCACCACTCATGCCAAAAGCGTGTCCTGAAGCCACTGCCCACAGAGTACCTGATGTGCGGATGAAAATCGGCCCAGCCCTTGGAGATGAACCGCCACAAACTCACCCCGTAAGACCCCCTGATTGGGCAAGATCTCCACTGACTCTCAGTGCACCCATATTTTGCCCTAATAACGGCCCTCCAAAGCCGATCACGTTCGTGAGCAAAGCGCCACAACCATTTGCACAGAAGAGCCCTATTGAACAACTTAAGGCTAGGAAGCCCCAACCCCCCACTAGAGAATGGGGAACACACCACCTCCCACTTCACAAGATGATACTT
Source organism: Myrica gale (assembly GCA_963930655.1). NCBI lineage: Eukaryota > Viridiplantae > Streptophyta > Magnoliopsida > Fagales > Myricaceae > Myrica > Myrica gale. The sequence continues at coordinate 27,231,710 of OZ005600.1, read as the reverse complement.
GGGCACACCCCCCACGCTCCCCCAAAGGAAGTCCCTTTGAAGCTTCTCCAACCTGTTAGCGACCACAACCGGGATAGGAAATAAGGAGAGGAAATAGGTGGGGAGGCAAGAGAGAGTAGACTTAATGAGGGTAAGCCGACCACCCTTAGAAAGATACATACGCTGTCATCCCGCCAACCTGCGCTCCATCCGCTCGAGGATCTCATCCCAAATATGAACACTCTTAAAACGAACACCCAACGAAAGCCCAAGATAAGTCATCGGCAAGGACGACACTCTACAGCCCAAAATACACGCCAACTCCTGCACTGAAGCAACACCACCAATAGGAATAACCTCGGATTTCGACAAATTTATTCTAAGGCCCGAGACCGCCTCAAAACACAAAAGGAGACATCTGAGACTCCGAAGCTGACTCGCCTCTGCCCCACACAACACCAAGGTATCATCAGCAAAAAGCAGGTGAGAAATGCTCACACTACCATCCCCAACCGCAAAACCCTCTAAATCACCGTGGTCCACAACTTTCCTCATCATACGGCTGAAGGCTTCCATAACAATCACAAACAGAAGAGGAGAAAGAGGGTCCCCTTGCCTTAAACCACGCGAGCTACTGAAAAAACCATTCGGGCCTCCATTGATGAGAACAGAGGACTTCACCGTCGAGATACAAAAGGAGATCCAACGACACCATTTGTCACCGAAGCCGCAGCGACAAAGAAGGTATAAAAGAAACTTCCAGTTCACATGATCATAGGCCTTCTAGACATCCAGCTTACAAAGCATTCCCGGCATCCCCGACCTCAACCTGGAATCAATGCATTCATTGGCAATGAGCACAGAGTCCAAAATCTGTCTCCCACGAACAAAGGCATTCTGCGATGGGGAAATAATTTTAGCCACAACAAACTTCAACCGATTAGCCAACACCTTGGCTAGAATTTTATAAACACTCCCCACAAGGCTAATGGGACGGAAATGCATTTCTATGGCTAATGGGACGGAAATGCATTTGGTTTCAAGGCACTTCTTGATGAAGATCATGCATTTCTTGTTCTTTGTGCGCATGATCAACTGTGTAAGATGACTTTAATTCACATTTTCCTCAATTGGTACCATCTCTAGCTTCTAGAAAGTCATTTTCTTTAATTCTGCTTTTGCTGGATACAGTCATCTTGAAGGGTTCTTGACATGTCTCTTCAACGTTCTCAACTTATCATTTTAGCAATGAACCTCAATTTTCCTGATACAGGAGATTTGGGCCAGACATACAATTCTCTTTCCACTCTTGAGCATTACATGCAGAGTGGAGGGCAAACTGTCCTATTTGTTGGAGATCTTTCTTATGCTGATAGATATCAGTACACTGAAGTTGGTTTACGGTGGGACACATGGGGTCGATTTATTGAAAAAAGTGCAGCATATCAGCCATGGATTTGGTCTGCAGGGAATCATGAAATAGAATACATGCCTTACATGGTAAAGGGGTAGACATATACTTCCATTGAATTGTTCATTTCTTTCTTAGCCTGATCCTATTGCAATGATTTATATTGTTTGTGTCCGTCATGAAATGGTCTACACATTGATGAAGTATTGAACACCCTAGGATGCATCCCAATCCAGACCGTGGTTCTATTATATTCCTCTCGTTTTCCCCTCAAACAACTTTTATTGGCCGACTCATGGAAAAAGGGTTATCCAAAAGTTAACCAACAGCATAGTCTTGCAAATTGCAATGCAGAAGGGTGTAATCCTGATGTGATGTTACCACCTTTGTAATGCTTAGGCAATTATCAGCTCCAGCAAACGTGGTTATGTTTGTGTAATTTTTTTTTCGTTTCAATTTTTTATCTGAAATAAATTTTCCATCCAAACAAATTCTAATCACTAAAAACATTTTTAATCTCCCAAACAGAAAGTTATTTTTTCGTTAGGCTCACTTTCATTGACAACAACCATACTAACTAAAATTACTTTCATTGTTTACCCAAAAAATCTCATCTCACAGAATTTTTCTTCGTAAACAGACTTTTTACTGGATTCCAGCTCTTTTACAAATACCTAAGAAACACATCTCAAAAAAAATTTCTTGATGATCACAAAAAAATTGAAATTTTTTCCTATCCAAGCATGATCCATATTTATATTGAGAAGTCACATAAATCTTAGGAGTAAGTTCATATTTAATGAATGCTTACAGGCAGTGGCATTCGTATCAAATGACATTTCCTCTCCTGTACAATAGGCAGCTTGAGTTAAATAGGTTATGGCAGGTCACTGCTAGTTCTGTGTCTGCATGTTTGCCCAAATGAGCTATATGATATTTCATTCTTATTTTGTATTACTTTCTAGATTACCAGGCTCAAAGAGACGATGTCCATCACTTGTCAATTGCTTAGCATAGTCAGTTCACCTCGAGTGCGTTGTTTTGAAATTTCCTGAAATATGATCTCTTGTTCTTTTCTCATGCATGTTCTTTCTACTATTAACATACATTCTTCTGTGCTGGAAAATTGTCCTATTCTTAGAACTACAACTGATCAATTCTTCATGCAGAATGTCTACTTACTCTTTCTTTCTGGAATTCAAATGCTTAGGGGGAAGTAATTCCTTTTAAATCATATCTTCATCAATATAATACACCTTATCTGGCCTCCAAAAGTAGAAGTCCTCTTTGGTATGCCATCAGACGTGCTTCTGCTCATCTAATCGTGCTATCCAGCTATTCGCCATTTGGTAACTTTTCATTCCCTTGTCTATTGTTAATTTGATAAGATTATACAGGCTAATTATCTTATACTAAGCTCAATGAAGGAACATTTTCTGTCTCATTTTATTTCCTCCTTATTGAGTTGGAAGTTTCTTTACCATGAAGCAAATTGATTTAGCATAGAACATGAATGTACTAGTTAGTCCGGTTTTTTTCTCAATCCATTGTCTTGTACAATCTTATTTTTATAGCCCCCCCCCCCCTCCCAACAATATTGAAAAGCTTATACACCTAACCGGTTTGATCAAAAGCCATTCTCAAAAAGTAAAGGGGGACAAGAAACTTAGGTACTGATAGTATAAGTGAGAGTCAAGCTATGGTGAATGATTAAATGCATGGATTTATGACAAACCTGGTACATAGAGTTTTGCAGAGGCCGTGCTGTACTTCAGGCCTCCGAGTGTAGGTAAATTCAGAAACGGGGGGAAACTTTTCATGAGAATCAGGAGCATAATTTTCTTTGAATTTTAGGAAGTAGTTCTATATTTCATAGAAGGTTTAAAAATGTAGCATGCTCTTCTTGGAGAAACTTCACATCAAGGTCAGCAAAGCCCGAGGAAAAATTTTTAAAACATATATAATGCTATTGTTTTGTTCACGTCATATGTGGTTCCCTCCACTATAATGTGGCTGTGCAGGCAAATGGTTGCATTGAGATTCCTCGTGGCTTGCTTCTGTACAAGTTTTAGGTGCTATATGCATGCTGACACCCTTATGCAGGAAAAATAGAGAACTAGCTCAAAATGATCTTAGCATTAAATTAAGCTCCTTTACATACCAAAAAAAAAATTTAATTCCTTTGTCCTCTGTCCTGTGACAGCAATATATGAGCACCTCTTTAATGCAGGATGAGAAAGAAAGATCTAAAATCTAGATTTAGCTATTGCTTTATATTTTTTCCCACTTGAGATTGAAATGTTGCATCTGGTTGTCTTGTAAAACAGTATCATACAACACCCGATGGTAAATATCGTGAGCCCATTTATACAGGTTATCTAGCATTGACTTGTACTAACTGTGTTATGTGGGGATGTGGGATTTCACATTTAATATGTCTAAATACCGAAGTTGGAAAGTGAGGAAACCAAAGGAAAGTCTGCAATTATAATTTGTCACTTTGACTTTAGTTGTGGCATTAAAATTTTTTATTTGGAACCATGATGGGAACTCTCAACAAAGATATAGAGGCCCAAATTGGTTCTGCAGTATGGTGTCATTGAAGAAAGGCACCTTTGGGGACCCCAGGTTGCTGTTAGTGATCAGTCGACCATCTTGGTTGTCTGCTTAAATCAATCACCAAGGCTTGGTGAGTTAAAATCTTTGTTATCTATTGCTTGCTGAGTTGTAATAATCACTTGAAAATCTTGGTTATCTCTTTATATCAATCACCAAAGCATGCTGATTTGTAATGAGTATATGTTTTCTTCAAGTTAGAAGGAAGGATGACTACCTTTCTCCTCTGTATATTCTACATCTGACATCTTAGTTATGAAAATATTTTCAACAGTGAAGTACACCTCAATGGAGGTGGCTCAACGAAGAATTTAAAAGGGTCGACAGGGACAAGACCCCTTGGCTTATTGTTCTTATGCACGTACCTATATATAACAGCAATGAAGCACACTACATGGAGGGTGAAAGCATGCGAGCTGTATTTGAGAATTGGTTCATCCGTTACAAAGTAGATGTAGTCTTTGCTGGCCATGTCCATGCCTACGAAAGATCCGTATGGTTCTTTACCTCTGTTTTATGTTGTTTTGCATTATATGACGTTGCGTGTCGATATAGGTCAACTGGGGAGGTAGTGTTTGCAGTCTTGCCATTTCTGTGCCTGGATGTCATTTATTTTATTGCTTTCTGCAGATTCATTGGATTAAAGATGAACAAAGAAACAGAGCATACATTATTTGACAACGTACTTTTTTGTGTTTTCAGTATCGCATCTCAAATATACTCTACAATGTAACAAGTGGTGCCCGCTACCCTGTACCAGACAAATCAGCACCTGTGTACATAACAGTTGGAGATGGAGGAAATCAGGAAGGTCTTGCTGGAAGGTGAGTTGAACTGCATGATTCGGTAAATTCCTTTCCCTCAGTGGTAGTGATGGATCATAAAGAACAGTCAACTTCTTCCTCTTCTAGTCAGCTAGAGAGATCATTACTGTTCTGTTGTAATCAAGTCGACGTTTAACAATTGTTGGTTGGTGCTGCAGGTTTGTAGACCCACAACCAGATTATTCTGCATTCAGAGAAGCCAGTTATGGACATTCTACACTGGAGATTAAAAACAAGACACATGCATTATACCATTGGAATCGTAATGAAGATGGGAAAAGACTGGCAATTGACTCATTCTTACTGCACAATCAGTACTGGTGTGTAACCATTCCTTGCTTTCGTTATCTGATGCAAAGCATCTATCATATTTAATAGAATGGGATCACCCAGATTTGAACCAAGGACATTATGAACAACCAATTTCTGGCACCATGTTGAAAACCATCAGTTCCACAAGCTTTAGCTATAGGAAGTGAGCCAACAATGTATAGATAGTTCACACACACTAGTCTAACAACAAGGGTAGCAAGAACATCAGTTTCCTAATACATCGCCTATCACTCATGCCAGTATCTGTAAGTTATTTTATGATATTAATTATTTTGAACATATTTGATTTCTGGTAATAAAGGGCAACCAATACTAGAAGGTGAAAATTGAAGAAGCATTATCTATGGAGTGTTGTTGGCCAGATTGCCACATAATGATGAGAGTTCAAGCACCTCAGGTATGGATGGCCTTAAATAGATTAAGAGTGGAATGGAGTCGCGGAGGACTTGATTGACTCGGGCCTTGTATTCTGTACGAAGAGACTTCAGTTTTTCTTTACTAATGAATTATGGTAGAGGAATTCTGAATATCTTAATTGTGGAACTTCTAATTACATTGTTCATTTTGCCAATCTCCAACAGTCTCATCTCGTGAAAATGGGCAATTCATATGTGGACAAGTCACCGCATGTATTCGTGTAATAACATGCTGTTCATTCTGATCCCCAAAAACAAAAAAAGAACGTGCAGTTCATATATGCTTTCTTAAACTGTACCATCAAGCTTGTTTAGAGCTGACAGGAATTGGCTTGCTCGTATGGTTCTCATCTGAAAATGATGAATTCTGGCCCCTCTTTTCTCCTTTTTCTTTATGGTTTCTTAGTACCTTTTCTTTTCCTGTCAAGAGCATATAAATTGTATTCAGTCTGGAAAGCCTGCTTTCTTCCCCAAACCCGTATGGAATTTTGTGGTAAGCAAAGCCAGGTATAGACAGACCAATTAGCTTCACCACTTTTGAGTTGCAATAAAAAAAATGGTTCTGAATCTCTCACGATGCTAGCTTGTCGATCCCATATAGCAAGTGAAAGGCCAGATCAACGCAAAGTTCACCTGGAACCAAATGGTGGCATGCAGTAGAAGATTGAACTACGCGTCCAATGTGGTGAAATAGTATCGCAGCTAATTTAGGTGAGTTCAGTGGTGTGGCAAAATAATTCACTGGAAAATCATCTTTCACTTGGGATGTGCATCTACAGGACTCAAAAAGTCATGTATTAATATTTGATAGCCATGCTCAGCCACGCGTGTTTTCCACAGTAGAAAGCCGGTTGGAAACTGTCCACAAGATCTGGGGTGTTACATTTAGTAGTGGCAAAAATTTCAGGCAGGGTCCTCGAAGAACCAGTTTTTTCGAAGAGCAAAAGAAAGACTAGGTAAAAAAGAGTCAAACATAAGTCCTCAAACCAGAACACTGCAAGCAATGTAAAATTTAGCATGTAACAGACCCCTGAATGATTAACCCAATTATTTCCATACGTATGCTTGTATTTTCAAAACATCAATAGTTTACACACAGCCTTGTTTTACGAAACAATTATGTACATTGCCCTACTTTGTACTTAAAACTACATGGTACAAGGTTTATTAATCTCTTAATTTGTATCAGCAGCATTGTTCTTTGCATACATCCAGCAGGTGGTATGTCCTCTTTGATTCAAGGTCTTGTCATCAGCGGCAAAATAGCACTCAAGAATCACGGTAAATTGACTGTGGCATCCACGTGAGATGCAAGTTCAATTTGCCCGATTTTGCTTCATCTAGCTGGAAGCAATCCTTGAACTCCCCGTCCAATATAACCCTAGTTAGCGTCAAGATGCATCTTCCCATATAATCCTGTATGATTTAAGAATAAGTGTTGGTACGAACTACAAATGTATACAGATATAGCCACCAAAACTAAGTTGTTCGCAGCAATCTCAACATCCAGCATGCTTGGACAAATGTCTGTTTTTACACCTTCAAAGGTAAAAACACTGCTAAGTGCTAACATTAAACAACCTCTCTAATGGCATAGGATATATAAGCATATGCACTTTTTGATAAGACCTTATCATATGCACAATACCTGCATATAAACCTTTTTTGTTTCCTCCTAGGATGTGAAGCACATGCATGCATATTTGCAGTTGTCTAATGATCCTTCTTCATGATATGGCAAATAGGCATCATTAAACTACAATACTTTACACAGACATCACCAACCAGTGTAATTAGGTCTGCCTTATCCAGTTTACATGCATCCACCTTTGAGAAAGATCATAACATGTGATCCTCAACAACTAGTTACACAGTGACTTCGTGTACATAGTTTGTCTAAATGGACAGAATGATGCCCCATTCAAAAGCCACCCACCTGTTTAGTTACTAAACAGAAGATCCAGATCCAACAAAGTTTAGGTGGTGTTTGCGTCCCAAAATTTTAGTCTAATAAAATAACTATAAAATAATCTATCCCCCATCAAATCATCTCTTTTTATTACAATAAACATAAAAAAATTCATTTAAATCATCTCTCTTCACTTTTTCACCGATTCTCATATTCAAATTTTGGTTTACAAACACCACATTGCTTAGTGTAGAACTCAATGTAGTCACAACAGCATCTTGATGGAAAAAATATAGAAAGATGTAAAATGTTTGTACCTTGCCAAATGTGTCGTGGTCCCAGACTTCAAGGATTAACATATCATGTAATCCGTCCTCAACAACGAAGTCAAACGTTTGATTCCAAACTGGATTCAAGCTGTCATTCACAACCTGAGAAACAAAAAGATTCCTAACATATTACCCCTGTATAACTGGAAAGAACTCCACTGAGCTCACACAAATGTAAGAGCAATACAGGACATTAAACAGACCAGGAATCCACTAAAGATACCAAACATATGTGCAAGAAGAGAAAAACACAAAAGAGAATATGGAGGCTAAAAGAAAAAGAAGGTATTCATTTTCAATTGCGCTAAAAGACATTTTTGCGCATTTAGGTCATGAGAGAAAAAGATGGGCAACCAAGATGTTACCCGAGTTTTATTTCTTGTTTCTGCTTTCTTCATGGTGAGTACCACATAGGGATCGGCCTTACCCATCAGATCCACCACTGGCAAGTCCTCAGCAGATATCACAGTAACAGAAAGAACTCCTCTAACAATAACCTCCCTTTTCTTCTGCATGATTGCTTTCTCACCATTTTTGAGAACCCTCTCCAAGGAGGTCATTGAATCGGTAGGGGCAAAAGGGTTGGCAAACCCATTTTCCATCCCACTAGGGCAGTACAAAAGTTCCAAATGCACCTAAAGCACAAAGAAGAAAGGAAGTTAATATACTCCCAAGTAAACATAAATATCCATAAAGCATCCTAAAAAGATGGAATTATTTTCAGTTCTGAGCCTTTGACTTCTTAATTTATACTTCTGCTACAACTAATGGGCCCAACTGACTCGAAGAATGACCCCCAGTTGTCCACAAAAAGTCAAATGTATGGATCATGAAGGTCAGGTTCGATGATTTCTAAGAGGGGCCTCCTTTTCACAGAGAGAATAGAGAGCGAGTCCAGAATATCATCTTTAGATAAGAAGCTTGTTCTGTGAAACTTCACCAGAACAGCATTGCCAGTCTGGTTATGATTAGCTGAATCATTTAAAACAAAATGATTCCAGAAAATATACCTCAAGTGAAATACAGATTTCAGCTTGAAGACATACTTCTCTTGACACAGATTGGTAAGCCCTATATGCTAACCTTCAAAACAAGAAAATCATGGAAAGAATGACAGCTTTACGGGCAGAAATAAGTCGTTAAACTTTAAAGACTGTTCACCAAATATAAGAGCAGTTGGCAGAGAAAACGGCTGTTCCATTTTTATATATAGGGACACCGTGGTCTGTGAAATCCTATCATTGACCAACTCATGTAAACCAGTGGCCTTGTAGCATTGGAAGTCCACTACCATGTCAGTTGATGCGGTCTTCACTAGCAGCATCACAGACTGGCCTGATAATTATAGGGCAGCTTCAAACATACTCTAAAACTTAAGTTGGTAATTGTAAATGGAGAGTTATCCCAGTACTTAACAGATGCAAAGAAAGCAACATAAATTAGCGCCTGACCTATAATTAACACCTTACACAGCAGAGTCCTAACCAAGATCATTCTAGAATACATCACCCTCAAAGACAGAATTTTGTGTTCTCACCTGCCCCCTGTTTTTATTATCTCTCTGGACCTCCAAATCTTTGACAAGCTTCAACCACACATCCTTCACTTTACCAGGCTGAAGCTTGTTTAGCTGTATTTGAGCACACCCGAGGAGCTCAGACGCTTGCAAACCCTCACTATCGTAGACTTTTACCACCAAATGTTGAGTAGTTGCATCTTCAACAATAAATTCAAAGTGTTCATTCCAGATTGGGTTTAGATCATTACTCTGCATCAACAATATAGAATTTCTTTCAAATCCAAGTGAAGAAAACACAAATAAATAAAAAGCAGAAGCGCTTACAATAGTTTTGCTAGTCTTCATTCTGTCAGGTAAAGGCCGTACGTATAATACAGCAAAAGGATCTGACTTTCCGATGAGATCTTTATTTGTTAGCTCTTTGGCTTGCACAAGCTTCACCTCTAATATCCCGACAGGTTTCAACTCCAAGTCACTAAATCACCAAAAACACCAACTACTCAACCACATAAACTCACATTATGCATCAATGAGCAAAGACCACTACACATATATTTTCCTCTTCCTCTCTCCCTCTCTCCCACTCTAGCTTAATTTAATCACCTATGTAAGTATAACAAGGCAGCTAACATTCAATGAGCAACAACAACCTCTCTCTCTCTCTCTCTCTCTCTCTCTCTCTTTGTAACGACCCCCACATCTATGCTTTGACTTCAAAGCGACTAGTCAAGGTTGTTCTTAAAACTCCTTGGATCATTATAAAGCTCAGTTTAACCTAGTAAGGTCTCATTCCTTTCTCTTCTCTCATTCCAAGTGGGATTCGGGGTATCACAATCTACCCCCCTTAAATCCTTGACGTCCTCATCAAGGCCCACGAAGTCCACATTGGTGGTTACTAGGACCGCTCTAATGTCATTTGTAACAACTCAAGGAAAGTACAAGCCACATCAGTGTTTTGACTTCAAAATGACTAGTAAAGGCTGTTCTTGAAGCTCTTTGGATCATTATAAAACCAAATTCAACCTAATAAAGTCCCAATGGGACTTGGTCATCTCTTATTTCTTTCTCTTCTCGTGGGATTCGAGGTATCACTCTCTCTCTCTATTTAGTCATCCATGGAATGTATTATAAGGTCACTAATTAATGATAACAATTATCATCAGCAAAGATCACTGCTAGAATCACCTGGGTATATGTATGTGCATGCACGCGCATGTGTGTCAAGAGGAAGCCATTTAGAGGCATCAGTATGTATGTCTATTGTACTCATGGTATGCATCATGATGCCATTATGAGCAAGAATAATAGCAATTCTGAAAAGTTTAGCTCATATCCTTGTCCATATGGTGGCCTACCTGTAATCCCCAGCCAAAATAGGCACGATTTTTCGAGCAGGCCACATAAGAGTATCTTCTATAGCATCCCGTATTGTGCCCTGTACAAACACATGTCTCTTTGTTATGCTCAGATTTGGGAAAAATGCTTCTTTTTTGTATCTCTTGTGCACACAATTTTGTAGACAGGAACAAAGGACTCATGACAATCAGGCAAGATCTTAGCAACTGATGATGTAGCACAATCATGCAAACTTTCAAGAATAGTGACACATGATGGAATTTTTCTCAAACCTCTATTGCATCGTAAAGCCCAGGTATTGTTGATATGTCGCTGCCAATAACTTTGAGTGTAAAATCCAAATTTTTCTGCAAGAGAAAATTTAGATGTTCACAAATCAATGCAACGCTTTAAGGTATATGTGTATTCATTTGTGAGCGGGTGTCTGTGTTGCAAGGATGAGAGCGCGAAGGGGGGGGGAAGAAAGAGAGATAAATAAAAATCTGAACCCCCCCCCCAACTCCCAAAGAAAAAAGAGTTAAAATCTAAAAGATTACTGTCTTTTGAACTGATTACATCATTTAAAGCTCAAGGTATTTTCTTGAATATTGGCTAGGATAAATGACATTTGAATTGCAGTTGGGCGAATAACCTACCAATTGACAGTAGACTTGCTCCCATCATTAAAACATTAGATATTCATATGCCTAGGGCATACATGTGAATGCATTCGTCTACATCCGAATTCTGTAAAGGGTTTTTTTTATGCATAATATGCGTGCATATAAGTTCCCTACTTCTAGTTTCTTACAAGGATTGCTTTAGAAGGACATACAGCACCTTTTCTCTAAGAGAACAACATACTGCTCCAAAGCACGGAAACTCCTCCACCAGTGGCTTAAAAATCAACCTGAAAACCCCTGTGAATCCAATATTTTTGACCTGAAGAGGGAAAATAAAAGTTAAAATGAAAATCGAAAGCTCATCAACACTGACGGTGTACCTAACTAGGAAACCAATGTCAGAACATTCCAGAGAGCCTCCAGTGATAAGCATTCCATTAAATTTCTTTACAGATTCATGAAAGAGGACAAAAAAAACAATTTCAACATGCTGTTTCAGAATAGTCATGCTTCCGAGAAAAGCTGAAATTATAATATTGAAGAGCAACAACTATTTCGCACTTTGTCAACACATTCAAATAGAAGAAGATATATCATAACCTAAAAACTGCCCCTTTGATTTCCACATTTGAGAAAGAGAAACCGTGAAGAGAAGTTCAATTGTTTCTCAAATGAGAATCCAAATTAAAGGTGCAGATTTCTATACAAAAAGTTAGCACAACATCATAGAAGAGTAGATTGCCAAGATGCAACAGACATTAAATCTGCTTGCATCTGATGTGATAATCAAGTTGTATCGGTTAACGGTGCTTCACTTCCTGGACTACAAAATCAGTTTTCCAGTTGCAGTTACATTCATTTCAGAATTGAAAAAAAAAAACAGGAATTCAAAAAGGAAAAACAGAGCTTTGACTGCATTGACACCAGGACCAATTCCAAAAAGAATATACAGCGCTCTAAGCTTAAGAACAGCCAACATCAGGACTACAATCCTCAATAGCAAAATAAATACAATGGGCACACAAAGGCAATCAACAATTACTTGTTAGCAGAAGCAAGTTCCTAGTAACTTTTGCATTACCTGCACTGGAAGTGCAACACCAACTCTGGTCTTAATATCAAGTACTATATTGGGGTTCCCATCCCAGTTTATCTCCAACTCCATGGTGACACCATCTTCATCGCTCTCAGTGATAGAAACTCCTAAATAATAACATCGGTTGGTAAAAGCCTCAACTCATTCTTATTCACAATCGATAAGCACGATCAGATGAACCATTGTTCATTTTGATTACTAAAAAAGTCATAAAACATCCAGTTGATAAGTTAATAAGAAAAAATCATAGCTTTTCTACCAATGGGATTTTATGGCTACGTTGCATATGCCAAAATTAGTGTTTACACGTTGCATTAACCAAGAGTAATTAAAAGAGTAAGTTCAAACGACAACAGATTTATGTCTGAATTGCACGCCCTGCAAAAGCATAAATGAAAAGACATTAAAAACAAAAGTCGCATGGCATAATAAAGGTAGTTAAGTAACCTGTAAACTGTGGCGCCACAGTACCGAGAGTGAACTTGGAAAATCTGAACGAGGACAATATAACCGGCCGATATTGTTCTAGAACCGGCTCAACCGAAGCCCTTATCAGCTCAGACGCTGCCTACACACGCCGAGTTCACAGTAAAATCACTCTCACCAAAAACATTAAAAAAAACGAAGAACGACAAATCATAAGCTGAAAACAAGACCTCATTAACATAGGGCCAGATCTTCGTGAGATGAAGATTAAGCCAAGTCAACTTTTGGCGCTGAGAGAAGACAACCCAGGAAGGGTAGTACTCGGGAGTAAGGATCTTTTTGGAATCAGCGACGGTCATCTTGGCAAAAGCGGCTATTATGGTGGCCAGTGCGGACCGGCGCTTGGACCGGGCGTTCTCGCACCGGACGAACCCTACTATCAACGCCAGTCCTACCGCGATTCCCAATATCAGCCCCACAAAGAACCCCATTTGGTCTCTTCTCTTCTTGCTTTTGCTTCGTGCGGGATTACAGGAGGAAAAGACTAGCCTGTGCCGAATAGGAAGCAGCGAGGAGACGAGATTAGTGTTAAATGGCTATGTGGATTCTGGTAGTAATTAAAAGATTTGGGCAGACAAATACAAAAATAAGAAATGTAACGACGTCAAATTTATTTGGGCGTGGCGAAAGTTTTCAGGGCGATTGATGGAGACCCGGACGGCGGACGGGAAAAGTTAAGTACGGGGCCAATCCAGCTTACACATGTCAGCTCACGTGGATTTCACTGATTTTTTAGCCCAATCCCAAGTCCAACAGCATGTAATTTATGGAAAAGTACCCGAAGAGTCCCTTTTATTTCACGTTATAATAAAATGGTAATTGTAATTTTAATTTGAACAAATTAATCTTAGTCCACTCTTACATCGACCATCGTAGTCTCTTATTCAATCACTTTGTAAAATTATTAACGGAGAACGATGACATGTTAATAATTTACTACGTAGACCAGGGGCGGAACTAAGTCATGGCGGTCGTCTTGATTGGCTCTGCCCAAAATATTTTTTTACATGTAAATTTTTTTATTTTTTTTATAAATAGGTTGGCGTGGGCCTGCCATGGTTGAGTCCAGTGCCCAGGTCAAAATAAATTTTTACATCTGTTTGTTTTTTTTTTCATAGCCTGCAGACACCATTTTTTTTTCTCTCAGCCCTCTCTATCATATTTTCTCTCAAACTGCTGAAGACAGAAAGGCAGCATTTCAATTTTTTTTAACCTTCTAAAATTCTATTTTTGCCTCTCTCAAGTCTTAGCGCCTCTCTCACACAAACACAGGACAACGACGTTAGCGTACTAGAATCAGTGCGACAGTGCATCTCTCGCTCTTTCTCAAGTCTCAGTGCCACCAGCTACCGTCGTCGCGCCGCATCGGTATGACTTTCAGTCTTTCCTTCTTTTTCTTCTCACTTCTCTAAATCTGATTCTCTCTATCTCTCAAGCCTCACTTCTCAGATTTTCTCTGCACCACCGTGCAGCCACTGTCGTCCGTCGCGCCATAGGCCTTTTGGCTCTTGTCCACTCCTAAGAGGTAATAAAATTATAAATTATGTTCGATTTGATAATTTTGATTTTGAAGGGCTAATCAATGTCCAATTCCAAATGATTTTTTTTTGGGTGAAATTGTGAATTTAAGTGCATTTTTGTGAATTAATTTATATTTATATTTCGAAATTGTTTAGTTTATGATTATCTTGTCTTGTGAAATTAATTTGTATGAATGTATGATTGAGATTTGAGAATTTGAGATTGAGAATTTATAATTATCTTGAATTATGTTTTGATTCCAAATTAGGGCACGTTAGGCATAATTAATTATATATAAAATAGAATTATTGCATTTTAATTTTTCACCAACATCTTTCTTTTTGTCAATGTCTAGGAATAGTTGCAGGTTCTCTCTTTAATTTTAGATGGTTCGGTATACTTAATTGATTTAGCTATATATCTTAGACATCTAATAATTTGGGAAAAATTATTTGATTATTTGATTGATTTAGCTATATATCTTACAAATGCATTGTCACGGGCTTACAACGAAAGGATCAAGACATTGTTAATGTTATGAGTTAGAGTTGTGAGGGAACGGTTGTAGGAGTTGAGGGAGATAGGATGAGATGAATTTTTTGAACAACTCAAAACATTTTGTCTGAATAATTCTATCAATGTGCCCAATATAGAAGATATTATACCAACTCACGATCGTTCGAGGCGTGGAGGGCAAACAATTACTTATTTGCATTATTTTCGTGTGTAAGTGTTTTACCAGATTGTTGATTAATTGTTCAAGAGATGAATGATCGTTTCACAGAAACAAGTACGGAGTTACTTCTTTGGATAGCATGTCTTGATCCAAGGGACTCATTCTCAACATTTGCCCTTGATAAGTTATGTCATCTTGCTGAGTTTTATCCAGAAAATTTCTCAACAACTGAGAAGTTTTTTCTTAGAGATCAGCTTGACACTTACAATAGAGATGTTAGATTGCGTGATACTTTTTATGGGCTTCAAGATATTGGAGGTCTTGCTGTGAAGATGGTTGGGACCAGAAAGAATATTTTATACCCACTAGTTTATCAACTTATTGAGTTAACATTGATCTTACCAGTTGCGACTGCAACTGTTGAGAGAGTGTTCTCTACGATGAAGATTATCAATATTGATTTGCTTAATAGGATGAGAGATGACTGGATGAATGATTGCATGATAGTGTACATCGAGTAAGAAATTTTTGAAACTATAAAGAACGAAGTCATTTTGCAATATTTTCAGAAGATGCAGAAACGCAGGATCCAATTGCCTTCTCTCAGTCATAGTACATAATACAATATGAGTAATTCAATATTTTTAATATTTTTAGTCTTTAATTTTTGATATTGCAATTCTAATACAGTTTTTAGCATTACGTATGAAAAAAATTCAGTCATTTTGCTTTAAAAGTTCGCCGTAGTTAGCTTCTAATTCTGGTTCCGCCACTGACGTAGACACTGATAAGCTGACAATTTTTACACGTGGTCATCTCACATAATATTTTTTAAAAAATAAACAAATTTACATAAAAGTATAGAAAAGTACCAAAAAAATCCTTGTGGTTTCACGTTGTGAAAAAATGGTCTATGTGGTTTCAATTTGAATAAATTAGTCTTTGTGGTCAGCAAACTGTTGCATCGTGGTCCCTCCGTCAATTATCCCTTGAAACCATTAATGAAGAACGCTGACATGTCAATAATTAACCACGTGAACATTGGTGAGCTGACAAATTTCACACGTGGAATGTCACCTCACATAATATTTTACAAAATAAATAAATTTACAGAACGTAAAAAATAAAAAAATCAAAATCAAAAGATTCGAATGCACTATACTTACCCCCAAATCACATTACCTTCACCGAGAAACCTTGGCCCGAGAAAATAGAAGGAAAAAATGATAAAAAGAAGTTCAGTGTCAAAGTCACTAATGGCATTTCAAATCACTAGTAAGAGTAGTGGATTAGCGACTTACTTGTTTGTGTTTTTTTTTTTTTTATTTGTAACATGAAGTCCTCAAAACAAGATCTTAATTCAACGAAGATCTTGATTTTGACACTAAGCTTCTTTTATCATTTTATTCCTTCTATTTCTCAGACAGTCTCTTTCAAGATTCCTAACACTGCACATTTTATGTCTTAAGGGTTTAAGAGAAACTCAGAAAGCGTCATTAGTATTCGTATGAGAGATTTGAGTGACGAAAAAAGGCAACAAGATTTGGGGATTTGTGTGATGTGCGAAAAATTAAAAATACGAAGGAAATAGTAGATGAAGTGGGAGATTTCAGTGATTTAGGGGGGAAGGGAATTAGAGGTGAAGATGAAGATGAAGGGGAAGGGAAGTGGAGGTGGAGAAATCAATTTACAGTGTGAATGAGAAGTTAAGTTTCTCAGTGAAGAGGAAGGTTTCTTGGTGAAGGTAGTGTGATTTAGGGGTAAGTTTAGGGCATTCGAATCTTCTTTTTTAAAATTGTTAGCTCACCAGCACTCACGTGGTAAATTATTGACACGTCAGCGCTCTTTGTTAATGGTTTCACAAGGGGATTGGGTACTTTTCTGTAAATTTATTTATTTTTTAAATATTATGTGAGGTAGCCACGTGTGAAAATTGTCAGCTCATCAGTGTCCACGTGGTAAATTTTTGACACGTTAGCGTTATCCGTTAATGGTTTTATGGGGATTGACGAAGGGACCACAATGCAATACTTTGTTGTTCGCAGGAACTAATTTGTTCAAATTAAAACCACATTAACCATTTTGTCACAACGTGAAACCAGTTAACCAGAGGCACTGTTGGGGTACTTTTCCCTTTCTCTTTTCACTAAAAAAAATTATTTATTACACGAGTAAAAGGAGAACGTGCCTACAGACAAATTAAAAAAAACATATAAAGGGAAGATGAGAAATGTCTTTAATTTTAAAAGTCTAACAAAATTGTCGCATGTCAAAAAAATATTTTTCATCTAAATTGATCTAAAATTTTAATGAAAAATACAATGTGTTCGAAATCAATAGTTGATGGATATAATGTGACAAAAATAATAGATTGAAGTATAAAGTATCGTACTCTCATAATTGGAGGGTGCATAGTGTATTTAACCTATAAATAAATAAACAATACATGTGTCACAATCTCAACGGTTAAATTCACACATGTTTATAAGTGGTAATTTAAAATGTAATGTATCAAATTTGACGATATGGAGTATAACTTACAAAATGTGTAACATGAGAATGAACATAAATATTCAGGAAAAAAGAAGAAGAGAAGGAACATAAATAGAATAAAGATATTAATTAGTTAACGAGTCTCACAATCAGATTGCTTTGTTTTGCTTACTTAATGAAATTGATTCTTCATATCGCTATTATGAAATAACAAAAATTCCGAAAACACTGCCTGATCAAAAAAATCATTTTTCAGTTACTTAAAAATAATTTAATGGGTTGGATAATATATTGTGCTTTTGTATTTTTTTTTCACATGGAATAAACTAACATCCTAAAAAAAGAAAAGAAAAAGAACAAATGTTAACGAGTTATATGTACAATAAATGCTTTCTTTGTTATGCTATAATTTATGCTCTCTCTGATTATAAGTGTCTTCAAATTTTACATTCTAAATTTTTATTTTTATCACATTACATTCACCAATTATTGATTTCTAACAAGTTATAGTCTTTTAAAATTTTCTATCAATTTAAATGGAAAATGAATTTTTTATGCTTGATATGATAATTTTATCCTCCAATTTTTCTTTGACGGTGGCTTTTATGAGAGTAAAATCATCGTTAAAAAAGCAAAAAAAAAAAAAAAAATATATATATATATATATATATATAATTCAAATTTATTTTTAACAAAAATTACAAAGTATCTGCAATCAATAATTAAAATTGATGAGTGTAGCGTGATGAAAACAATAGTTTTAAGTGTAAAATGTCAAACTACCATAATTGATGAAAATTTATAGGTGAAAAGTGTATTTTATCCGTAATAGCAATTAATATCATATTAGGCAAACAAAAGATTAGTTTGAGTTAGTCGTTTAAATTTATTAAAAACAATGAATAATTAACCTAGGGTTTTTTTTTGGGTGGGGGGGGGGGGGGGTGGTTTTACTGGACCACTGCTGGCCTTGCAGTCTAAAGTCACAAGAGTGATAATATTTGTTCTACTCCATGTAAAGCCCATCAAGTAGTATATCTACTTTCAAAAGGGCAATCCACTACATTCTGGGTACTCTCTGCATAGCCCAAAAGAATCCGAAGATTAACAAAGATCAAATGCATAGGTTACTAGCCAGGCAGGGAAAATGTACATAGGCTCCTAAGGCCTTGTCTCTCAACATTAGTTTGTCCTTTCGTGTCTGCAAATGTCCAGCAAATACTGTTGAACAATGATCCTCTTTGTGCCTGGCCCATAAAGCTATCATTTGATCTTATAAAAGATTAAAAGGTGTATTTCTTGCTGATGAGAGAATAATCAAATTGTTACATAGTTTTAAGCTCATAAAGTGCTGAAGCCCATAATATATGAGTAAATGGTTAAAAGACTCGGGGTTTTACTCAATCTAAGGTCTCAAGTTGAAAACATTTTAAGTGATATTAATCTTTTAGAACCACTCCAAAGTTATTAATTCGATAATTATCCGATTTGTGTGGAAAAAAGTGTCTACATAGACTCCGAGATTAGTGCATGTGAGAGGACCCGGATACCTAATTATAAAAAAATAAAAATCTAACTACTTGGTGTCTAAACCAAACATATTGAATAAAACCATAAATGCACAAGGCCTCATCGCTTTCAAATATGTTAGCATCATTTGTTGTCAATTGTTAGTGAAGTTGGTTTATTCAATATGCAATGAGGAAGCCAGAATGATATGGTAACGAGAAGTCCAAAACATAAACTGTAACCCCTAACAAAGAGTAATCACCAGTACTCAACCACTGAAGAAAAAGAGGTCATTCTTGACACAGCTATCCACGACCATGATTGAGATTTTGATGAAGACGTACAATCACCATAAAAGTTTGATGCTGCCTAAAATCATTCGGTACTGTAGGCAGTGGAGTGGGGGAATATGCCCTGCTTTTAACTTTCTGGCAAACGGGGCCATGTGAGAGGTCAGAGGACCATGCGTTTTGGCTGATTCCCACTGCAGAAAATAACGCGTCCCCCATGCCTTTCCAGAGTCGCTGAGAATGACTGCAAAGCCTCCCGGCTCCCAGTAATCCTCATTTTTGTTTTTGGCCATTTTTGGGCACTTTGTGGTGGCTAAATGGTTCCCATGAGAGTTCTGCAGAATACATCTTCTTTCAGGAAGAGGCTTCCAGTCATTTATTGCCATCTAAAAAGCCATAATCTCAGTACTATTGTCCTCCATCCACGTGCATACTATGCACCAACCATGGGTGATCACAGATGCGCACATGCAAACGAGAAGTCCACCAATGAATCACAGATGGGCTAATTTGTTAAGCCATTGTTTAGACACAGCTAGCTAGCTGCCATGAGAAAAACATAGCATTCACTTCTCTGGGCAAGATTGCAGTATCTAGCTAGCAGTTGCTATCACTTCTCTTTCTTTTGGGTAATCCCAACTGCAGGGATTCTATGACTGATCAGGAATCTACCACTATATTCTGTTTGGAGCCTGGGAAAACTTTGATGCATGCAAATATATATGGCAATGGCATTATGGAATTACCACCAATCTTAGATCACTTTCATGCTATTTTAATAACTTTTTCCTTAGTTTATTGAGAGTAGATTAGATATACATACGGACGATGGAATCATGGATTAAGTACTGATTTAGGGCCACAATAAGGAATTGCTGTTGCTAAATCTGGTGCAAAAGAGAAAGAGCAGAACCTTCTTCTTAGAAATAGCAAGAAAAAGGCAGACAAACTTTTATTGAAAGCATGATGATCGCACTCCATTACTTACCCTAACTAGTAACTACATTATACAGCTGTCTCCATCTTGTTGGCCTTTCCCTTCCTTTCAAATGCGGTCTTAAACCAGTCAGTATCGTATGATAGGCTATAGCCCCCACCTCAGAGTGGGAGTACCACTGGATTAGTCGGTCGGAGAGTGTATTATTGCGGAAGAAACAGCGTTCTTTTCTTAGGGTGCGTCTGTGTACCAAAATTTTACCCCCTCTAAAATTTTAACACAATTAAATATTACAATATAATATCTCTCTCCATCAAATCATTACTATTTACTACAAAAAATATAAAAAATTACCTCTCTTCACTTTTTCACTAAACCCAATACCTAAAATTTTAACAACATAAACACTAAAATTTTACAACACAAATACAACCTTAATTGAAGCTCTTTCTCCCGAAAGGGAGAAGAAATGAGGATCGATGGGAGGAAATGGCGCTCCGAAAGCGCCAGCCACCAACCAATCTTTGGCTTACACGCAATTACCCCCACATCGGAAGTTTCCAACCTTTGTTTGGGGAAACAGTACCGGACAGCTGAACTGATGTGAGATCTCAGACCGAAATTTCCTTCAATAATTCATAGCTCCACGAAAAAAAATAGGGGTGGGTCCCGAAACATTGACATTTTTATTTTTTTCTTCTTTTTTTTTTAAGTACGATTTATCACTTTAAGGGAGGTTTGGATGAATTATTTGAAATTAATATTAAAAAATTCATCATATAATTTTTTATTATTATAATATTTATTAAAATTCTCTCTCTTCACTTTTTCATCAACTCTCATAAAATATCTTTAATTTATAATATTTCACAAACCTCAGTACTTAAAATTTTCACACTCAAACATCCCCTAAATTTTGATTTGTAATTTGCTTTTTAAACTACTGCGCTGGATAATTGATCATCTCCAACTACTCCTCTTGATATTTTCTTTTGGAATAATGTGCCTCATAATTTATAATTTATTTTGGAGTAATGACATAATAAGCTTCATAATTATAGGTTAAAATCAATTTAACCCCCTAAATTTGAAGATGGCTATTTGTATTTCAAACATGATTAATTCTCTCATTTAATTTGAAATAACATTAAACTACATATAAAATGACCGAAATGATCATATAAAATAAAATTACTAAAATTTTATTTAAAAGATAAAAAAACGATACATAAAAATAATTTTTTTAAAATCAAAATATTAAAACTATATTTTAATAATTTATTTATTTTTTAAATTTTATTCGTTTAATTATTTTTTAAATTTTTTCTTTAAAAAAAATTTATTTTTATTAATGACTTTAATAACCATTTTAAAATTTAAGAGGACGAGATTGATTTTGGAAACTTACTATGACATTATCCCATTTGTTTTAAATATTTGATTACTGCATAAATTATAAAGAAGTGATGCACGTTATCTACCTACCTCTGAGAACCAGACAAGGCAGTTGGATATATTAAAAACCGGGAAAAATTTTAAGCCCGTGGCCCGTGGGTTTTGTAATGTTAGCCTGTGGCCAATCATGTGTTGCCACCGCAAAGTGAAATTTTACTTGGTGACGACTAGCGCTTCCACCTCCACACAACTTCCAAATTGACAACCTCTGGATCAGCATTGACGCTTCTTCCTTCCATTCTCACTCTGCTCAGACCAGTGGTGGTGGCCAATTGAAGCACGTTAAAGAAGCATGTCCACTGCCACAGCCGATCCCAATGCGGACCAGGACACCGTCACCGTCCCCTTGCTCTCTGCCCACCTATCCGTCCCCAACTCCTCCTCCCAGGTGGCCATAGTCGGATCCAATGTCTGCCCCATCGAGAGCCTTGACTACGAGTGGGTTCCGACTACCTCTTCCTTATTCGATAGGAGACAGTCGTAATTGAGTGAAAAATGTGATTTTTGTTGTGAAAAAATGGATGGTGACTTATGTGGTGGTCGTGTGTATTGCAGGATTTTCGAGAACGAGCTGTTCAAGCAGGACTGGAGGAGCCGGAGCAAGGCACAGATATTCCAGTACACGTTTATGAAATGGCTCTTGTGCTTCCTCATCGGCTTGATCGTCAGCATCGTCGGCTTCTGCAATAATCTCGCCGTCGAGAATATCGCCGGCATCAAGTTCGTCGTCACGTCTTATATGATGTTTGAAAAGAGGTGTCATTGGATTTTACTCTGGATTTTGAGATCTGGTGCTGTTTGCTTTGGTGTAAACTGTTAAATATTAAAAAAAAAAAATCACTGTTGAAAAATTGGAGTTCTTCTCTTTTTCGCTTTGTTTTGTTGTTCTAAATTTTGGGGGACGCTATTAACGGGATTGGGAAATATCGTGGCAGGTATGGAATGGCATTTCTTGTATTTTCAGTGTCTAATTTGGTTCTGACTCTGTTTGCGTCTATAATTACGGCTTCTATAGCGCCGGTGGCTGCTGGTTCGGGTATCCCGGAAGTGAAGGCGTACCTGAATGGCGTGGATGCACCTGGAATATTTTCCTTGCGGACGCTGGCTGTTAAGGTACCTAACTTTTTGATGTTCCTCGGATCGGATTCTATGGTTTGCTTTGTTTATCTTTTCCAGTAAGACTGGAGTTATGGTATTGCTGATCAATGTGAAAAAAACTTATGTCGAGTTGTCTAATAAACACAAATCGAGGTGATTTTGCCAACTATCTTGAATCAGCTACTCCGTGAGATTAAGCATATGAGCGGTTTTCTTTCTCACGTGTATAAATAGATAAGAACAATTTCTCCAGTGCTCAATTCATGTTATCTACTTGTGTTTGATGTTTTGACTGCGAGACAATCCCTCAAATATTTAGATTTTAGACCTTTCAAGTTACATATAGAAGGCATGCGTTTTCTGGGATTTAGTGTTCTACTAAAATCTGGGTGGGTGTGCTGTTTGAGTAGCTTAGAAATTCAAGTACCAGCGCTCTTTGTACCTAGGTGGCATGTGGGTGGATGTTTCCACACCAGGTCAGGGTTTTATCTTGCCTCTGGAGTTGAAGTCGTGGGGTAGATATTGGCGTGATGTAGCTACTATCGATATGAAGCGTTCAAATGTTGTGAAACATCAGCTAGTTGAGTACTTGAGTGCTCCAAACACCTTAGACATTACTCTGACGTGTTCAATAGTTATCTTCTTCTTCTTCTTTTTAATCTGTGCCAATGAGTGCTCCATATTTATCTTACCGGAACACATCTGGCTCTTGTTTTGGAGAAGGTTGATAGTCTCTTATTTTTTTCTTCTCAATTACCAGATCATTGGTAGCATTTCTGCTGTCTCGTCATCACTGATTGTGGGAAAGGCAGGGCCCATGGTCCATACTGGTGCATGTGTGGCATCATTGCTGAGCCAGGGTGGCTCAAAGAAATATGGTTTAACATGGAGATGGCTACGTTTTTTCAAGAATGACCGGGACCGGAGAGATCTTGTAACTTGCGGATCAGCAGCTGGAATTGCTGCTGCTTTCCGTGCCCCTGTTGGGGGAGTGCTGTTTGCTCTTGAAGAGATGGCATCTTGGTATATTAACCTATTCAGCTGATCTTGTGTGTTCTCTTCATCAGAAAAATCCAGCATCTCTCCATTTTTTATTTGAGGATTATATCTTATCTAAAACCAGGAATATTACATTTATGTCATAGGGTCTTGGAATTCAACTGCTTGTTGTTATTCCTTTATTTGTGGAAAGAAGCATATATAGTTAGGATTCTGATGATGGTTCACAAAAATTTTCTACATGCCATCATTAATAATTTTTTTAAAAAAATAATTCTCATTTTTGGATACACCTTTTAGCTTAGTTTTATGAACGAAAAATTGGAACTTGTTGCCTTTATGATACTTAGCAGTTTTCGCTGCATTATATATCAAATTTTCGTTGTTTAGGAGGTAGCCCCTTCTGAACAATCTTATAGAAGTACACACAATGTGATTGAACAAGCACCAAGTAACTCATTAGTTCACTACTCACACTCCATCATCAATGTCCTAAATGGTGCAAAAATGTCCATCAGTTATTAGACTCGAAGCTTTGGTGCAGCTGAAAGGAAGAAAAAATGACAGTAAAAGCACCTTTATTCCATATAATATTTAAATGAGTCCCATTTCTACAGGTGGAGAAGTGCCCTTCTCTGGCGTACTTTCTTTACGACGGCTGTTGTTGCAATTGTACTCCGCGCTTTCATTGATCTTTGTTTAAGTGGCAAATGTGGGCTCTTTGGTAAGGGGGGACTGATAATGTTTGATGTCTACTCAGCAAATGTTTCATATCATCTTGCGGATGTGCCACCTGTGCTTCTCCTGGGAATTATAGGAGGCATATTGGGAAGTTTGTATAATTTTCTTCTAGATAAGGTTCTCCGGATATACATTCTCATTAATGAGTAAGCTCTCTCTTCAGCTTTGTGATGTCTGAACTATGGTATTATGAAATTTCCGGGAGACATACTTGCTGAATCACTTTTTCAATTGACTTTTCCAGGAAAGGCATTTTTTACAAAGTTTTTCTTGCTTGCTTGATCTCCATTTTCACGTCGTGTCTTCTTTTTGGATTGCCATGGATTGCAACTTGCCTACCTTGTCCAGCTGATACATCTGAAGAATGCCCCACAATAGGCCGCTCTGGTAACTACAAGAAGTTCCAATGTCCTGATGGCTACTACAATGATCTTGCCAGCCTCATTTTTAACACAAATGATGATGCTATCAGAAATCTTTTTAGTAAAGGCACCAATGATGAGTTCCAATACTCCTCAATTCTCATATTCTTCAGTACCTGCTATTTCTTAAGCATCTTGAGCTATGGGGTTGTTGCTCCTGTTGGTCTCTTTGTACCCGTTATTGTTACTGGTGCATCTTATGGACGTTTTGTTGGAATGTTAGTTGGTGCACACTCAAATCTCAACCATGGCCTCTATGCTGTGTTGGGTGCTGCCTCCTTTCTTGGTGGGTCTATGAGGATGACAGTTTCTCTCTGTGTAGTTATCTTAGAATTGACGAACAATCTTCTATTGTTGCCATTAATAATGCTGGTACTTCTTGTTTCCAAGACTGTAGCTGATGCCTTCAATGGAAATATCTATGACCTTATTATGAAAGCCAAGGGATTTCCTTATCTTGAAACTCATGCTGAGCCATACATGAGGCAACTGTCAGTTAGTGATATAGTCACAGGACCACTCCAGCTCTTTCAGGGCATTGAGAGGGTTGGTAATATAGTACATGTTCTCCGGACTACAAAGCACAATGGCTTTCCTGTAATTGATGAGCCTCCACTTTCTGAATCCCCAGTTTTATTTGGTATAATACTAAGAGCTCACCTTGTGACATTGTTAAAGAAGAAAACATTCTTATCCACCCCAGTCCTGCCAGGAGGCATTGATGCCTCAAAGCAGTTTTCAGCTGTGGATTTTGCGAAGAGGGGTTCAGGCAATAGTGACAGTATAGAAGACGTAGTGTTGACTGAAGAAGAAATGGAAATGTTCGTAGATTTACATCCTTTTACTAATGCTTCACCTTATACTGTTGTGGATACGATGTCACTAGCGAAGGCTCTCATACTTTTCCGAGAAGTTGGTTTAAGGCACATGCTGGTGATACCCAAGATCTCTAGGGTAAGTAATTCTGTCTATTCTTGTTTACGCATTTCACACCTTCATGGGAAGTTAGGTGATCCGAGACACCTGCAGCTTTTAGAATTGATACACTAATACTTGGGGTTGTAGCATAATTGGATGATTTTCACGCTTGTTTGTCTTGGTCTTCTATCTCCACATTTTCTCCTTTGGTTTTGTACCTCCTGACATATAGACTATGTTTCCATTGCTTGTTCAACTTGAGTTACATCGTATATTTCAGAAATTTTCCACTTATTTTCTCTTTCCACGGAAATTGCATATAGTTCCTCTCTCCCTAGTATATTACCTCTGATTTGGTATTTTTCTTTTCATCTGCAAATTTAAATTTCTTTGGCATTTATTTTTGGAGAAAATGCAGGCTTTTCTACTTTTTGCAATAGTTTGCCTATTTATCTACCTAGTTCATCCATTTCTGCTGCCCAGTTTTTACTGGTCTCATTATTGTCTATTCATTTTTACTGAGCTGTTGGCCGCTACTGCCAGTTTTTGCTGATATGATGTGTAGTGATGTCTATACTGTCTAACCTGATATTGTTTACTTGGTCCTTGGGATCTACATTTTTTCATTATAGATACTTCCCAAACGTTCTATCCTCTTGAGTCTTTACACTTACTAGCTGTATCTAAATGCCATGCTTTCTCAATTGCAGGGATCTCCTGTGGTGGGTATATTGACACGGCATGATTTCATGCCAGAACACATATTAGGTTTGTACCCTCTGCTGGTAAGGAGCAGGTGGAAACGATTACGACTCCGGTTCCCACCTCTGAGTAAACTCTTTTAGGTGCATCTCAGCTAGTACGAAGCTTAAGATGAGAATAAGTTTGTAAATAGTCACATTGGAGCTGCTCAGATTACAGAGTTTTCAGAGGACCGGCAATGTTTCTTCGTTTTCAGTATTGCTACAAAATTCAGAGACGAAGATGGGCCGGCCAGACAAGGACAAATCATATTCTGTTATCATAACGTGTGGTGTCATGAGCGAAGCGATTGTTTCATGAAGTGGTATTTTGTTCGGGCAGCGCCATTGAAGGCCATTGGACGGCACAGGATTAGCTTTGTATGGCATTATCCTAGTAGTTCATGGACCTTACCTCCTTGTGGGCTGTTGTCATATATAACATTCTGATAAGCCCCCTACCCTCGTCAATTTTGTGAGATATCTATGAAGCGATTAAAGTTAAATGATTTTCCAGGGAAAAAAACATGAAAGCTCAATGTTGTTCCTAAGCGTATTGGGTATCTGTCCGCCACAGTAATTTTAGTTTAGGAGCACATGCTGGACAACTCATGCAATTGCCTTCTCTTCTGTCTTTTAGTTGTCATTGGGTTGCCTTGGACAACTAATACAAATCTTGTCTTGGTAGTTTTGGCTTTTGAAACTTCCATGTGTACTCCACTTGTAGAGGAGGAAATTGAATATTGTCGTGTGCATGGTATTTGGACGCATAAATTTCGTTTGTAATTCTAAAAGGTGAGCCAGTGCTTGTAAAGGAGGAACTTAGGTGATGTTTGGTTATCAAATAATTTCAATTTTTTAAGAAAACTCAAGATTTTTACATGTATCTGGTTCAGAGCATGACATTATAAACAGAGGAATGGCGTTTGGTACTGAATGCTCTTAGCCTAATACTCATAGATAGCTCCAACAGCATAGGAATAACTACCAATTTTAACGCAGATGGGTATTTTCACAAGTATGCATTCTTCACCAATAATGCACCGAGACTTGATATGGCTGGTAAGCTGCTTGAACGTAGAACCCTAACATATCACATGGTCAGATGTTTTAGGGTGCATGTTATTTAAACGTTCAATCATTTGAAGGCTCAATGTAAACCTTGGCCTGGTAGTTTGGGGGTTGAATGTGGGTTTACTTTCCTAATAAAGAGAAATTTTCTTGAATAATTTAACCTTCAATCTGTGCAATTAGGTTTATAGTTTCTCTCCCCTGCAACCCAAATCATGGCCCTGCCATTGGCTCTTTCTCAGGAAAGGGTTCTACATGAAGATACTGTCGATCCTTATATAATAAGTAAAGAAGCAATGCCTTAAAATGACAAGTTGAAAAGATACATATCTTCTCTCGTATGACGAAAAATGCAGAATAAAGCAAGCGAAGGAAGAAAGAAAAAGGCCTAAGTGACTGTGCAAGGAAAAATCTGTTTCGCAGGGTAAGCAGAAGCAAACACAAATGATTTACAGAAGACAACTATCCAATTTCAATCAATGTCCTCTCTTTGCACTCTTAAGGTAGTCTGCCCTTATTGCCCACAATTGCTCTCCCACTGATTTCATGTCTGGGCGATCTGCTCGAATCGGTGCTGCACAGTGGAATGCCAAAGAAAACATTTTTGTAACTACATCTGAATCGACAACTTCCTCCATCAAAGGATCCACCAGTTCCATCATGCTTCCTTCATTGAACTTCTTAAAGGCCTGCAAAATATCAAATCCACAAGATCTGAGAACTTAAGTAGCTGAAATAAGTCGGCAATAATTTTGATCCACAGGGAAAAGATACTGAGCAAGAATGACACCGAAAAATGACTTTGTTACCCTACTGTCGAGTATCCATGTGTGCTCAAAAGTGGAAATAGGAACAGATATAATTATTACCCATCAAAACTTTTGTTGACAGAGCCAATCATTAGTTCCCAGCACGAATGCGGAAGGAATTCTATAAATAAATCAGATAATAAAAACTTGCAAAAAAAGAATAAGCCCCCACAGTAAAAATATGTTATCAGAATGGGTGGTTAATAGCATGATCGGCATAAAGCCATAAGCCAAGGTTTTTGAGTCGATTGGCGTCTCATTATGTATGTTTCACAGAAAGACTCCTAAAGGTTATTATGTCTTCAACACGTGTGTTGATGGGCTGTATACATTAGGGTACCAGGAGTTTCATTTAATGAAGGAAATAAGACCGGGATGAACAGGCAATCATGCATGCCTCTTAACTTTTACTGACTATAGCCTATAGAATACATCTACAAGGAAGGGTCCTAAATTTCCCCACTCACGCAGGAAATTAAGTTTGAACAGTTGTGGAATAATTTCCCAGCAAATCTTAAGGCCAAATATTTTCTTTTACAGACAAGCTTGCATCTGAAATACTATAATCACAGGAGCAAATCAGGACTCCTACGGTGAAAACTATATTAATATTTTCTTAAGTTTAATCCTTGGTCATCTTAGGCCAGCCAACATGAGTAGATATTACTGGGCAAGGTCGTGACCCTT
Source organism: Myrica gale (assembly GCA_963930655.1). Lineage (NCBI taxonomy): Eukaryota > Viridiplantae > Streptophyta > Magnoliopsida > Fagales > Myricaceae > Myrica > Myrica gale. The sequence continues at coordinate 27,202,468 of OZ005600.1, read as the reverse complement.
TCTGAGGATTAAAACTATGCATGGGAACAAGAAGGGACTTGGCCTTGTCAAGTCTATGGACAGCTCAATTTACAGATTCCAGTCACATCCAAAGCACAAGGTTTGGGTCAATTTCACATTGATCTCCACCCACCATATTTCAGCCCAAGTTACACGACTGTGTCAAGAATCATTTGTGTGAGACATGTCATCCAATACCAATCCTGATGTTGGCAAAGGTCAAAGGAGGTCTCCGCTATTTATAAAACCAACAAATTGGGGGTGCTGTTGCATGTGTCTTGAATGTAATCCCATATTCGCAGACTAATAAGAGGTTCAATGTCACTCAAGAAGTATCCACAACTTCCCCAGAATAGAAGAATCTGTAAAATGGAATGGAAAAAAAAGCTTACCCATCTAAGCGTCACTCGCTCTTCAGCAGATTTCTTCAAATCCACAGGACGGTGGCCTGTCAGTATCTCTATGAGCAAAACCCCAAACGAGTAAACATCACTCTTGGTGGTGAGTTGATAGGTCCTCATGTACTCAGGATCTAAGTAACCAACTGTCCCTTTCACTTTGGTAGAAATGTGTGTTCGATCAGACTCCATTGGACCAAGCCTCGCAAACCCGAAATCCGCTACTTTGGCTCTCATGTTCTCTGTCAGAAGAATGTTGGAGGATTTCACATCTCGATGGATTATCTGCTTCTCTGTTGCAAAAAAAAAAAAGAGAGCAAAAGATTGGACACCGACTAGAATCACAAACATAAAGAATGATACCTTTGTTGCATGAATGCATGAAAAAGTCTTAGTCACAAACAGAAGATTAGGGGCTTATTGGAAATAACAAGTATTTTCAACAGGCTGTTGTGAGGCATGCACCCAAAAAGGCAGGACTGAAAGAGGAAGAGAGGAGCACAGATCAAGTCACACGAGGTTCCAGGTAATCATTACTCCAAGAATAAGGCAATGAGTATCTCATTGTAAGCTATTGGCTGTCATAAAATAGTAATTTGTCTATCTAATATTTATTTGTATAGGCTGAAATGAATGGACCATTGCAGCCATATTCCACTCCAAACAGAGACTATACAAAAAATATTTTATGACAGTCCATCTAAAAATCGCAAATGTATTATGTTGGATTCGGCTTGTTTGTAAAGAAGATGGAGGAAGAGCATGGAAAGTATGGAATGCTACAATACTTCCAACACACGATAAAACAGAAAGAAAAAAGGAACAAAAAGATGAATGGATCACTTCCTTCAGTAGTCTGCAGAATTACCATCTTCCAATAAATAAGTCAACAAAATGGAAACATTGTCACCTGCATATTGATGGAGATAAGTTAGGCCATGAGCAACGTCAATGGAAATTTCAAGGCGCTGATTGAAATCCAGGATTCTTCCACGATGACCTGCCAGTTATAGGAACAAAACAATTAACATAAATGTTGCCAGATTGATAAACTATTTTCCAATCTAAGGAACAAAGTAATCTCACCATCCAAATGTTCTCTTAGGGTACCATTTAGCACATATTCCGTGATGATAAGGCGTTCATTTCCTCTGTCAACATAACCCAGTAATTTCACTAGATTCCGATGATCGATTTTGGCCAGAAGCTCAACTTCGCTGCTGAATTCAGTATGCAGATTCTCAAAGAGTTCCTATGCAATTATTTTATGTTAAAACAAAGGAACTACTTTAGAATATCATTATTAATAGACAAAGATATCAGATGAAAACTGAAGTTCCCTTAAGCATTTCATCGAAAGGACAACTTGAGCTTAAAGTGGCACAGGAATTATTAATTCCGAAGGCATTATCCTACATTCGAATCCTAAACCCAAACCATACCTGAAATCCCACCTTCAGTATGTCAATGGTGCTGAATGAGTCTCCATTCGAGAGCTCCCTTCATTAAATAGAATTCATAGAGCATAATACAGTTCTGAATTTTAGCTATTTACAGCTACCCAATATAACTAATTGTGATAAATACTATCCCCTGCTAATTACAAATATATACAGCACACATATACATAGGATATGACAGAAATATATAGAATAAATGCGGCAATAATCATGGCTGGATATATGCTACCTAGGCATATCCTAAGAGTGACATATGACAAAAACGTTTGAGTCATCCAAATTCTGTTGTTTTGTCTCATTTGTTTTGAACTCTGGATTGTCGGTTGAAAAAAGCGTTGTATGGTCTCAAACAAGGGCATGGTTTGGGAAATTCTCTGAGGCTGTGATAGATTTTGGCCTTACGAGATGTCAAACTGATCATTCTGTTTTCCACTTAAAGACTACTGCAGGTCATGTTATTCTTGTGGTGTATGTGGATGATATAGTTATCACTGGGAATGATGCAGGTAGCATTGCTCGGTTAAAAGATTTTTTGCAGCAACGGTTTCATACAAAAGTCCTAGGCAAGTGAGGCACTTTCTAGGCATTGAAGTTGCTCGATCTACAGCAGTTATCAATCTGTAAATAACTAAAATTCAGTCCTATATTATGCTCCAAGAATTCTATTTACTGAAAGGAGCTCTCAAATGAAGACTCATTCAGCACAATTGACACAATATTCCCTGAAAAATACCAACACAATGTCTTCATAGGTCAAGGCAAGATTTTATACAACCAAAGAGAAACCAAACATTTTGCCGTCACAGCCCCACAAACATAGGTGACCAAATCCATTCCATAAACATCCATTAAATTCATAATCCTCGTATGGGAATAAACCCGAAAGCCTCTAAGCAAGTCCCCAGCAAATCTTAATCAACCTTCAAGAAGGACTATTGGTCATAGATTTTACCTAAAATTCTTCAGTGAGACTTTTTTTGACAAAATTATAAATAGAGAATCCAACTATTTCACTATTTAAGCGGCCTCTATTAGCAAGTAAAAATTTGAAGCATGCGCAAGTTCAGCACTTTTCATTCCTGTTAGACACATCGTGCACAATATATCACTCCTTTCACTGGCCGCACCACAGTTTATACTAAAAGCTTCAACAGTGATCTGGTTGGAACCTCCCTAGACTGCTCCAGCCAACCAAACAGAACACCACAAAGTTTGTGCCTTGTCCGTTCATTAATGAAAAGAACCCAGGGACAATAGATGGTCTAGTTTTAGGTTCAAATACATGGTCTGCACAAATGACTAGCTTCTAGAAGTCGCAACTTGCTTGAGAGAGAAAGTTGCATCATAGTCTATTAAGATTGAGTGTCATTGACCTGAAAAATCTAAGGGAGATTCTAAATGCACAAAACATCCCACTAAATTGATGGGTCACTAATCCTTTACTTACTTATTGTAAGTAGTTCCTCTTAATTTATGTCCTTACTTCTTGTAAGTAGTTCCTATTCTAAATTTATGTCCATATCGAGTTCCTCAATAGCTACAAAGTTCTAATGTCAAGTAGAATACTTTTCTTGCTCTGAAAGCGAGACTCATCAAATAGTTCAAAGGTCCCAAACAATTTCTTCTTTAGTACCCAGAACGTAAATCCCAGTAGTTAAATAATTTTTTTTGAAATGCTTGCAAACCAGATATGAGTTTACATGTGATGAACAGTCAAAATCATTTCAAGGAAACAATGCTACCTTCTTTGCCCGTTTTACAGCAACCACCTGGCCGTCTTCTAGCTGCGCTTTGTAAACAGTTCCAAAGCCTCCTTCGCCTATCTGTAAAGTTGGTGAGAAATTGCTGGTTGCTTTGGTAATTTGAGTCAAAGTCAGATGTAACGATCCAATTCTAGTGAGTTTTGGTGAAAATGCGAATCTGGAAGGACTAGGTGGTATTGGCACCCGATGTGGACTGGGCAGAACCTTTTCAGGAGCAGGATTCGCATCAGAAGAAGATGCTGAATCCACTGCAAGAACAAAACTATTCATTATTTTTTCATCAGACCAAGTTAGCAATGGTTTAATAAATGCCGCAATGGCAAAACACTGTCAATAGGCGAACTGTACAAGTTTGAGAAGATTTTATTGACTACTTAGATTTTGGGATACCGTATGGTTGGGCAATTTAGCCATACAAATTTACAGGTAAAAGGTTTTCAATTATCATAGATGTCCTGATATTTAAACAAGTACTCACCTGAATTTCGGCCCTTATCAAGAACGCTGTGGGAATTTGCTTTCCTTTTCTTCCGGAAGCAAGCACAGAGGAAAGCACAACAAAGAACCAAAACTCCAGTTGTTGCTATGCCAACTATCTTCTTTGTTGACACAGATTTTGAACCATGGGGATGATTATTCTGAATGTGGATTTTCAATCTTCCCTGTACTTCCTTTTGCAAAAGTTTTCTTCCTATCTTAAAGACGAAACCAGCTGCAAAAATAGTAACACATGATATACAATTTTTCTATGAATTCTGGAAATGCTTTATAAAGACAGATTTCTTTTTTACTAAAAATGAAAAAAGATTTTTGGACCAGAAATTGAAACCATTCGTAGTGGTGCATACCTAGTGAAAGATCTGAGTCACATTGAATATTTCCAAGATATCCCTCGAATATGCAACCCTTTGCATGATAAAATTGGAGGGCCTCACAAAACAAAACTTTGCCAACTGCCTCCCCATTTATGTTAAAAAGTTCAGAACCGTCCGAATATGAATAGGCTATGTGATCAGCACCACAAACCTTTGACTGGACAAACTCAGAGGCGAATATTCTTGGAAATTGCGCCAACAACAACAGACTTAACACAATCACGTCCATTTTCAGTGAAATAATGCACTCAATTTCTGAGATTGAGAGCTAAATGATCATTCGAAGCATATCTGCTTTCAGTTCGTCACCACCAAGCGAAGCAAGAAACGGAGATGCAAAGATAGAAACCTTTATCCTTTCAACCACTGCAAAGCCATAACATTAAAGCAGATAAAGAAGAGACCTGGAATTCAGTCTATACCCTTAATCTTTAAAGTTCAAGGGTTCAAGTGCGCCTATCTTGCGACTATCATCGTGGAAATCAACCCAGTGCTCAGTGCACAGTTCACCAAATTGATACAGAAGAAAATCCCGACAGGGAGATGAAACTTCAAGTCTCCCTGAAAACTTTAACTCACGGCTTCAAATAGCTTCAACAAGGCAACTTCAGTCTCACACCATCAATGCGAAACTTCAAGACCCAATTTATCGAATTTTCAGTGTATCAAAACTCCGATTCCAAACAATATTACAAGCGAGTTTCAAGGCTTCAAAAGGCTTCCTGTATATGTTCGATTTTTTTCAAAGCATGCGAGCTCACTTCTTTTCTACCTCCTGAAAATTCAAGCAAAGCCTCCACTACCCAGTTCACGAAATTGAAAAATAATCAAAACCAAGTCGGCGCAACTGCTACAGAACCAAACCCCAAGAATAGAAGAAGCCAAATTCTCAAAATTGCAGCGAGTTGATTGTACCGCAATTCACCAAAGCCAGAAACGGGACAACCTGACATCCGAGAACACTTAAAACGCAAGAATCCACCACATACACGTTGAAAACAAGAAGGTCCAACAGGCGATAATTTTCAGCAGCCTCCAAAGAGTCTAAGCCATAACCAAATCTAACTGGACTACATGACAGAGAAGCAAACCTGGACGCACAGAGGTAGCTGAAATTGGAGACAGCCGGGACGAAACTGGGTTTGGATTGTCCTCAAGTATCAAAAAGCAAGCGCCATAGACGGAAAGTTAGACCGGCCTAAGAAGTCGAGGAAGCAGACGGCGGACTCTGATTTGAAGCCCATTGCTGTCTCTGCTCTGTATCTCACAATATAAAAAACAACCGCAATGTGGGACAATGTTGACCGTTGGGAAACTAGGCGGATACAGCTGATGGACATTTCAGTCATTTGGTTAGTGGTTTACATGTGAGCTTTTGTAAAGTGTGATCACGTGTAGCTGATATTGATCACAATTGTAATTACTTTTGCAGATCTCGAATCTAAGGGACTGTTCGGTTGTATAGTATTTTGAGAATTTTTTTGTATTTTGAGAATTTTTATGTGATGTTAATTTTATTGGTATACGTGTTGTAGTTATTTTTATGTAGAGTTAAAAATGATATTTGGTTGTGAATATTTTGTATTTAAAAAAATCTTAAAAAAAATTTGTGGCCGAACAGACTCTAAGGGATGTCCAAGGCGTTCAAGAGGGAGTCTCTATTAAGAGCATGTTAAAGTACAAATCATTACTTTGATCAAAAGCTCAATGTATGCTTTATTTTAGAGTTCCTAATGTTCTCAATTATTGGGCTGCGCCTCTGAAAACAGCATGGGCACTTAAAAAAAATTAAAAAAATTTCACAATCACTTTTTCATCAATTTCAATATTTTTTCACCAATCTTAATACCTTTTTACAAATTTCAACAAACTTTTTACATACTCCAACAACTTTTAACAAACTTTTCACAAATCCCAAGAGAATCTACACTACCTCTAAAAAATAAATACAAAAAATGTTTTCAAAACTAAACCAAATAGAGCTCCTAAGATTTAATGACATTATTAGCAATTCTTTTTGTCACCCAAGAGACGGAAAGTGTCTGGGTTATGTTTGTTTTCTAAATTTTTTCAGGATTCAAATATATTCACAAAACTACCACCGAACATATTCATAATTGAAACACAAACATCAATACATTTTACACAATCTCCAACAAGCTTTTTACTTTTTTATTCAACATAAATTTTCTCTCTATACTTTTTCACATAACTCCAATATTTTTTTATTAAACAATTACATTAAATCATTTTTTTCTCCACTTTACACAAACACCAATAAAATATTATTCAACATAAATATTCACAACTTCTCTTCACTTTTTCACCAACTCCCATAACATATCTTTACTTTATAATATTTCTCAAACTTTAATACCCAAAATTTTCACCCACAAACATACCCTTAACTTCCCATTTTTTTAGTACGATTGTATGAGATGTGCCACGTGGATGGCTGATAATGGATTAGGACAGCGAGGAGTTGTTGTGGGAAACACATCGTATACCACCTCAAGTTGCTTGATAGGGTGTAAACTGGTTTTCGCGTGCCGTTGAATACTTGAATTGTGTTCGTCCGGGGAAAAAAATAATATTTGGATTACTTCCTGGAAGATTCTATTAAATGATTTTTTAAAACAAATTAATTAATTAATTAATTAGGAATCTTTCATTGTATAGTGGAGTGTATTTATTTTAATCCCAATGATTTGGATGCTTTTGGTCGGGGAGCGAAAGTAGAAAAGAAAAGAAAAATGCTCAATTCTCCAAAACTTCAAACAATTTTTTTCCTCTTGTAACAAGGTTTGTTGTACCGTCTAGTTGTCAGTCTTTCTAAGGTTGTGTTTAAGATGTAAAATTTCGGAAAATTAAAATTTTAAAGTATTAGATTTAGTAAAAAAGTGAAGAGAGAGATATTTTTTATATTTATTAGAGTGAAAAGTAATGATTTGATGGTGAGAGAGATATCATATTTAAATTTTTTATTGTGTTAAAATTTTAAGAGATGTAAAATTTTTTGTTACATACGCAGCCTAAAATCAATTATTTTTAATGGAGTGTGAACTCAAGTCTTTTATAATATTTAATATCGTACTAAGAAGCATATTCTAATAGCATTTGCAAAGCTTAGCATAGTAGAATTCCAACAATCACTCATTCACGATAACGCTCTTGCGACTCAAATACATGACTGCCTAACTTTAATACTACTTGTCAGACCGTTGAATAATTAATTTTTAAAAAAATAATAGCTCAATAATCTGGCAAATTCATCTAAATAAGTTAACTTGAAGATAAATTCCAAAAAACTAGCACAGTGACTTATAGTCCACGACCCCTACTTAGGTTATTAATTTTATCTTCAAATAAAATCGAACCTATAATCGTGCGTCTCATCCACACAATCCTTAATTGGCCCTAACGATTGATGTAATTCAGAATGAGTTAACACCAAAACATGTTGAGAATGTAACGGCCGGCATGGTCAAAGTTGAGGCACTCTTTTCCCACACCATTGATCATATGATAGCTTTTATGTGTCACCTGAACAAGAAAAACATTTATGGATATTTAAAATTGGTCTTATTTGAGCCTCAATAATTTGGGGCCAAATATTTAGGTTTAATAATAAAAAGTTAATCACATAATTTTTTATTATTATAATATTTATTAAAAATATTCTCTCTCTTCACTTTTTCACCAACTCCCATAACATATCTTTACTTTATAATATTTCTCAAATTTCAATACCCAAAATTTTCACCCTCAAACATCATATCTCATAAACTGAATTTGTTAGGCTAAAGAGTTTAACATATTCGAGAGACGGGTAAGCGAACCACAAAATATTACGTGTTTCATATTCTTAATTTCTCTTTTGTCAATTTTAGGAAAATAACTTAATTAATTTATCCTAAAGTTTTATTTTAATTAGAAACTTTATATTATTCTATCTACTGTAGAGTTGTAAGATTAAATGAAACGCACTAATTAGGTCCATGAGATATATAGGGGTGTTTGAATGTGAAAATTTTAGGTATTGAAGTTTATGAAATATTATAAAATAAATATTTTATGAGAATCGGTAAAAAATTAAAGAGATAAATTTTTTAATAAATATTATAATAAAAAAATTATATAATTTTTTTTAATATTAAACCTAAATAATTGACTCCAATTATTTAGTCTAAAACATCCTATTATATCATTTTATGCTGGCGCCAGATCGTACTATGTTTATTTATTTAATTCTTTTGATCTGAGCAATGACACCGAGGAACTGATAGTGACGTTTTCTTAATTTAGGGGCATTTATTTTATACGACACAATTGATTTCGTCATTGTATGATGCACAAGCTGCGTGCGTATTCAAAGGGATGGTGGGGAAGAGCCACCACAGGATGTCGGTATACCAAAATAGACACGACGTGGAGGACAATGCACGAAACATGGGAGCACCGGCGAGTCAAAAGTCGAATCCCAACTCCACGCCGATGCAACTCGTGGGTTGGATTTGGGTCAAATGTGGGCTCGAGATTCGAGTGGCTGGGCCTGGTCCGAACTAGACATTTGATAGCTAACTTGTGATTATTATTATTTTTTAAGCAAAAGGGAGAGGACAACTAGCATAGAAATCTTTACTAAGCGAGATCAGAAGGGCATTCTCGCTGCAGAATATCCGTTTTGAGACATAGCTACCGTGCACGTCACTATAATACTAACAAGACTATCAAACAGTCCATAGCTCATCTACTACGCTCAATCATCTTTTACGTGATTTCAAATTATGTCTTAATTCAAACTCTTGACCTCAGATATCGGAGAGCTAATCAATTAGTCGAAGATACCAATTGAGGTACCGACGTGCTGCTGGTAGCTAACTTGTGACGTTGATCTGCCTTCGCGGCACTTATATGGACCACGAGGGTATTTCATACCCTTTAGCTTATCCAACTGGCTCGACCAATCTATTGTGTGGCTGTGTTTGCATGATTGAACCCAAAAAGGCTAGAGTGCACTCTAACTCACTTTTTTAGCTAAAGATATGTACTATGTATGAAGACAAAGTACAGATATATCTTTTCAGTTATTGGATAAAAGTAGATCTTGCCATCTTGGAATTATTGGTCAGAAATTGGTCTATATCTCTTAGGATAAGTCAGGGTTTGGAGAGCATCAACAGTCGACTTCTCTAGTCTCTTTAATATAAAAGGATAAATACAAAATCAACGTCCGGTATATGTGAAAATCGAATTAATATTCGTAATAAAAAAATATAAAATTAATCCCTAATGAATTATCAACGGCAAACAAACATGAAATTAAAGGAACTAAATTTATATTTTTATTATTATAATGACTAATTCCATATATTTTTATATCACATGATTGATTTTACATTTATCCCTGATATAAACTAAGCTTACCAGTTTGCGGGCGATGCAGTGGTGGGCTGCTTGGTCTGGCCTATAGTTCTAATCTCACTATCTAGGGTTCGAATTACACTCTGTCTGGTTGATCATTGAGTGTTCTTGACATATTATTGGCACAAAGTCCAATGCCATAAGGAACCCAAAGTGGGTCTAAACTATAATCTACCATGAATATTTTTTTGTGAAAAAAATATATATATTAAGACATTTTCGTTTGTAAAAATATTTTAGAATACAATATATTCAATAAAATTTACAAAACCAACATCCAAAGTCTCAAAAATTCATACAAAAATATCAATATTTTTTACAAAATTTCCAACAACTTTTCACACAAAATTCAATAGATTTTTTTAAAAATTATAACAAATATTCTCTTTATACTTTTTTATATAACTTTAATATTTTTTTATTAAATAATTACATCATCTCATCTCTCTACACCTTTTTACAAACTCTAACAAAAATTAAATATATTAAAAAAATTTCACTAATTTTTTATTATAAAACTCTAATCTACATAAATATTTACAATTCTATCAAAATCATAAAAATCTGACAACTTTTAACTAAGAACATCTACTGTGCTTCTTGGTAGGAAGATGTCTTCGTTAGTTCGGTATATTGCTTTCTCAGTATTTTTTCTCAATAAAAAAAAAATCAGAGTCACAGAAATAGGAGGGGAAAAGCCTCCTTTTTTTAAAAATTTTGTCGTATTAAATAATATAGTTTAAGGAAATAAAATTAACTTTTCTTATAAATTTAACCTTGTTGGGTTAATTAGTATTTTTTATATTCTTATAAAATAATTTCTTAATATTCTGATTTCTTTTTTGTAAAAATAAAATACTGGAGAGTAGATCTGATTAGGGTCTTGAAGCTTTGCAAATACAAGGCTAGGCCTAGGCACAAAAAAGGGCTATTTTAATAACATAGTGTTTGTGTAAGTAAAATTTTAGGGTAAAATTTCAGGGTTTGTGAAAATGTGAGGAGAGAGAATGAAAAAATGAAAAAGTTAATAAAAAGTGTAAAAAAAAAGTTAGATAAAAAGTAAAAAAAAAAAATAACAAAGTAAGTAAAAAATTAGAAAAAATGAAGGAAAAAGAACGAGAATGTAATGATGTTAAAATTTTAGGGTAAAATTTTATGTTCATAAAGACTATTTCCACTACGGGTTTGATAATGGCACTCTGCTTCGTTATTATCATTGTGAGTCAGAAAAAACTAGCGGACAAAAACGGGATATTAAAAAAGAAAAAGAAAATACATGCACGCGGAGTAAGGTTTTTGTCATTTAAAATATTAAAGTAATTAATGAATTTCAGACGATGTTGACGGATCCGGTAACAACTTCTTTGTAAAAACAATTATTTTCATTAGTTGTCCTCTGGACCCTCCCTCCTCTTCGTCCTTTTCTAGACAAAAATAATGAAAATCAATTAATCACGTAGGCATGTGTCCGCCAGATAGCATCTAGTCAATTACCTAGGCAATGCTGACTAGCCTGATTTGACTTATATTCATAAATATAGTCGAGGGCAGTTATTGTATTTCGCATACTCATGGTTTGTTTGAATTAAACCATAAAATTTATAGAAATAAACGTATTTAGTTTTGAAACTATTAAATTTCGCCCCGTCATACATTTTGCAGTTGAATACGTTAAAAATAGACTACAACACACAATATTGATAATTCAACCATCAAATCTTATGATAGGGCAAAAGTTGATGTATTTTGATAATTTTAAGACTAAATGTAATGACTTAGATAGATTATTTATTTTCTGTTAACATTTTGATGTAAATTTATAAGTTAGTGATTGTGATATTCTGAATATCTAATGAATGAGAGATGGATTCTATGAGTGCGTTTGTATGAAAAATTTTACAAAATTTTTCACCCTTTCACAATAAAATACTACAATATAATCTCTCTCTCTCATCAAATCATAACTTTTCACTACAAAAAATATAAAAAATTATCTATCTTTTCACTTTTTTACTAAACTCAATACCTAAAATTTTAACAACACAAAAATTTTACAACATAAACCCACCTTAGAACCTTACTAGGTTGAACTGAGATTTATAATGACTCAAGGGGTTTCGAGAGAAACCTTGACTAGTCCTTTTGAAGTCAAAACACAGATATGACTAATGTTTATCTTTGGATTGTTACATTGATATTTTTCCCATAATGTAATATTGATTGGTGCATTAATAAATTGCGTGAGTTGGCTTTCCAATATTAGAAAAGCATTATGTTTTTTCTATGATTAAATTAATCAATTTTGATAAAAAAAATTACAAATAATCCATCTCTTTATATTTTTTAAACATAATCAATCGAGTTTATGTGAATTCATTTTAATGACATGTATGAAGCCATTTAAGATTCAAATGGGCCGTTAGATCATACTTTTTCATCACCAGTTTGGCGAAAGTTGGGTAGAGCCCTAATTTCTCTAACATAGATATAGCACAAGTGCTGAAATAAAAAAATTTAAAGCATATGAAAATTAAATTAGACAAAAGCACAGGCTTTTAATATTTAGGACATGTTGTATTTTTTATAATTAAACTAATCAACTATAATAAGAAATTAGAAAGAATTGGAATTCAGTAATAATAGAAAATTTTTAAAAAGGAAAATTTATTAATATAAAAGTTTTAAAGGATAAAATCAATTAATTTAAAGTATATGAAAATTAAATTAGACAAAAAGCACATGCTTTTAATATATGGGTATGTTTGGTGCCCAAATATTTGGGCTCAAATATTTGGGTTTAATCATAAAAAATTCACCACATAATTTTTTATTATTATAATACTTATTAAAAATCTTCTTTCTCTTTACTTTTTCACCAACTCTCATAACATATCTTTACTTTATAATATTTCTCAAACCCCAATACTCAAAATTTTCACCCTCAAAATAGTTAGACAAGATCCCAAAGTGGTAAAAAACGCCAAAAGCGAGGGTGTACTTGTCAAATGAGTGGGCAGTCAGAGCTCCTAAGCATAGGACGAGTATACTCTGCAATTCGGTTGACCGAATTGTAGAGTAATTAGGAGAGAGATAAGAAAGTGGATCCCGCTCGAGACTCATACTACATGAACAAGACTCACTTGTCCGAGCATATATGGGTCCCATGCGGAACCACCTCTCTGTGTCCATCTCTCACCTGGATTGCACCTGCAATTCGGCTGGTCCCTAAGCATATTACCGGAATAATTCCCCTACCAATTTCGCTCCATAAATTATTATAGCTGAGCGCATGATGATCGCGCTGGCACAGATCCCCACATTCAATTTCCTTTTACAAAAAAGAGGACGTACTCTCCATTCTTGCTCACCACTTGCCTCCCTACTATTGGACCAAGACATCCTAGTATCATACCACTCCCTCGATGGTTATGATTCAACTTATTCATCGGGTTTAATGTAGAACTGTCCAAAATTAGAAAGTAAATGATTTTATTTTTTAATATTAAGAGAGAGAACCTGTGCTTAAATAGGTATTGCACCATATTTTTATACAAATTAAATCCAGAGATTTTGATCTATCTCACCTATAGGCTTTGCTTGAACAAGCAGATTTTAAAAATAATTAATATATCTTTCAAATTAATTAATTTTTTTACGTATGTATATATATATACCTTCTGAATAATCTGGCATCACCAACTGGAAATGGAACTCAAATCTCGCAGGGATTCCGGAGTCGAGAATATTTCCAGAACGTCCATGGGATCCTAAATCCTATCATTGCCTTCTGGAAAATTATATATATAAATATAATACTGGATAGATTTGTACCATGCAACCTGTCTAATTTTCCAGAAGATATATATATATATATATATTTGTCATTTTTTTTTATTTCTACCGCGAGAAGCCAAACAAGTGATATGGAAACACTTCCCCGTGTATAAACGCCACTATCTGTCTGTTCTCTCTCACGCCCACAGGGTCGCTGTGTCCTCAACGTAGCAGCAAGAGCATCGAAGAAAAACACTCCACACACGGACTTTGTTGTCTGTATCTCTCTCCCTCTCTGAGTCTCCTTCTGTGTTTTGAAGTTGGCCTTGGCCAAGCCAGAAGAGGGGAGGAAATCGAGAGAGGTCGTGTAGAATGGCCGGAAACGATTGGTTAAACAGCTATCTGGAAGCAATATTGGATGTGGGGCCGGCTCTGGACGACGTCAAGTCCTCCTTGCTTCTCAGAGAGCGAGGCCACTTCAGTCCCACCCGCTACTTTGTTGAGGAGGTCATCACCGGCTTCGATGAGACCGATCTCTACCGCTCCTGGGTTCGGGTTGGTTCAAACATCTGAGACTGTATCATTCGTACATATTGCTTATGATTCTTTCTCTCTGCGTGCGACTATGTCTATGTGTTTCTGTGTGCTGTACCATTGATGGTCAGGTGTGTGATGTAGGCTTCGGCGACGAGGAGTCCGCAGGAGAGGAATACGAGGTTGGAGAATATGTGCTGGAGGATTTGGAACTTGGCTCGCCAGAAGAAGCAGGTTCGTTTTTTTCTCAAAAAAATTCAAGAAAAAAAAATTAATGGTGTTTGGTCTATGTGAGCTATCAGGCTTTACTTGCTCTGTTGCCGTGATTCAATTTCCCAGCATTAAGTGAATATTTCTATCTGTTTCGCTGTAAATTAAATGTTGTTTGATATATGAGAAATGGAATTGAAGGTGTTTGACGAGTTCTTGTGATCTGTGTGTTGTTATTTTTGTATCTGTAGTTTGCAGAGTTAGTGGATTATAAAGTGTTTTTTTTTTTGTTTTCTGATGTAAAATTTTGTGAGCTGCTATTGGTTCCGATTGACGGTTAATTCCTGTTACAAAAAGGAGTTTGATTTCAATGTAATTGCATTATTTTTTACTATTTCAATTTACCCATATTCTCCACTTTGGAATTTCAAAGTGCTGACCCGCCCAACACAAATAGGATTCTCTCTGCCAAGAACTTGGTAGTTTAGTAAATTTTGTTGGGAAATTTGAAATCTATTAATCACTGCTGGGAATTCGGGATATTGCGTCTGTTGCAGGATCACAATTGTTCGCAATTGCTTGCATTTTAAATGTGCTTCTATTTATTCCTGTTTTTGAGTGGGGTGTTTAATTATACTCATTTTTTAATCTATTAATTATTACGTTGCCAATCCTTAACAATTTAAATTATTCTAGACTAGAAGTTAGGATGTTTTAAGTTGGAGATGGTACATGTTGATTTTGGTTGATAGATGGACGTGAAAGAGAAACAAAAGGATTTCATCATTTTCATCCCTAGAAAACTCAAACTTATTCTCAACTATTGTTTGTACAACTATTTTTGTAGAATTCTTGATTTCCTGATTTTATTTAGAGAAAGCATCATGTTCCGGTCTTATCAATTGTTTTCTCTTTATAGCTCGAGGGAGAAGAAGCCCAAAGGATGGCTAAACGTCATCTTGAACGTGAACGGGGCCGCAGAGAAGCAGCTGCTGATATGTCTGAAGACTTATCAGAGGGTGAGAAAGGAGATGTAGCGAGTGACATATCAACTCACGGAGAGAGCAACAGGGGCAGATTGGCGAGAATCAGCTCTATTGACGCAATGGAGACATGGGCTAGTCAACAGAAAGGAAAAAAGCTGTACATAGTACTAATAAGGCATGAACTAGACTTTAATGCTCTGATTTTAATTTTGGCCTGCAACAGGATTGTGCATGAAATAGTTGTGTCATTGTATCACACTGCATTCCATAAAACTTTGATTTCTATAGAGAATCATAAGCTTTCTTAAACTCCAATCGAGTTGCTGCTGAAGGGAAACAAAGGACACCAAACATATTGTAACAATAATTCTGTTGTATGCATGATGGTCTTTAAATATTATTGACGCCTAGTATCTCTGCAGCCTTCATGGTCTCATACGGGGTGAAAATATGGAGCTTGGTCGTGATTCTGATACGGGTGGTCAGGTAATATTTATTGTACAAATATTGTTGTCAATGTGCTCCTGATCATCATTAATACCCTTTCGGGGTGATATTGAGTATCTTATATGGATGCTTACATTGATACCTGAATGGTCTTGGTTCATTTTTCCTTTAGGTTAAGTATGTAGTGGAACTTGCAAGGGCCTTGGGCTCGATGCCGGGGGTATATCGGGTTGATTTATTGACTAGACAAGTATCTTCACCAGAAGTAGACTGGAGCTATGGTGAACCCACAGAAATGCTGACACCTAGAAACTCGGAAGCTCTCATGGATGACATGGGGGAGAGCAGTGGTTCCTATATCATTCGAATACCATTTGGTCCGAAAGATAAATACATTCCGAAGGAAAATCTGTGGCCCTACATTCCGGAATTCGTTGATGGTGCACTTAACCACATAATACAGATGTCTAGAGTTTTGGGTGAGCAAATACGTGGTGGGCAACCAATCTGGCCTGTTGCAATCCATGGGCATTATGCAGATGCAGGTGACTCCGCTGCGCTTCTATCTGGAGTTCTAAATGTGCCGATGCTTTTTACTGGCCACTCTCTTGGCCGAGACAAGTTGGAACAACTTTTAAAGCAAGGCCGCCTATCCAGGGAAGAAATAAACGCGACATACAAAATTATGCGTCGGATAGAGGCTGAGGAAATATCCCTTGATTCCTCTGAAATAGTGATAACTAGCACTAAACAGGAGATAGAGGAGCAATGGCGTCTGTATGATGGTTTTGATCCAGTACTGGAGCGCAAACTAAGGGCAAGGATCAAGCGTAATGTCAGCTGTTATGGCAGGTTCATGCCTCGCATGGCAGTAAGTAATAGGACACTTCGTATATCCTTGTAGAAGTACCAGTTACTTTTTCTTGATCACAAAATTGGAAATGTTGGAATTTCCTTTTCTCAAGCTTTGAATCAGAGATTCTGAGTTGCCTTTTCTGTGACTGAGTTGACGAACACAAAATCCTTGGGGAATTGGCTCTTAATTAAATGAGTAAAAATACATAGAGGGAATACACTTTTTTATTCTTTGCTTGAAAAAGGAAAAAGAAAAAAAAAAGCTTTAAAGAGGACAGAGGCAAATTTTTTGTTGTTTACCACCCGATTCAAGGTAATAGTGGAAACCTTATGCATAGATGGGTTCATATTCTGTCGTTTTAGGCTGGTATTTCCTAGGTAAATTTCTTGCATATATATGATTTACGTTGTTTCAGGTAATTCCTCCTGGAATGGAGTTCCATCATATTGTTCCACAAGATGGTGATATGGATGGTGAGACAGAAGGAAATGAGGATCATGCTCCTTCTCCAGACCCACATATCTGGTCCGAGGTTCATATTCATATTATTCCTTTTACATTTACTTTGGTGGACCTAGACGGAAAGCCAAAAGATCTTTGAAGACAAACTGCTTTGTAAATGGGCTTACTTAAGGAGATGTTGTGTTTTCCTAGTTTATTCTGTGGCTGAATTAGCACCATTTTTTAATTTGGTATGTTACAGATAATGCGCTTCTTTACCAACCCTCGCAAGCCTATGATACTTGCTCTTGCTAGACCAGATCCGAAAAAGAACATCACGACTCTAGTCACAGCATTTGGAGAATGCCGTCCATTAAGAGAGCTTGCTAATCTCGTATGTTGAATCATCTCGCGACACTTGTTTGGTGAAGAAATCTTCTTGACTGCACTGATAACTCAGCTGGATTTGTTCCTGATTTATTCATACACCTCTTCTCTTTTGTTATGCAGACTTTAATTATGGGTAATCGAGATGGAATCGATGACATGTCCAGCACGAGTGCTTCTGTTCTTCTCTCAGTGCTTAAGCTTATTGACAAATATGATCTCTATGGGCAAGTGGCATATCCCAAACACCACAAGCAATCAGATGTTCCCGACATATATCGTCTAGCAGCAAAGACAAAGGTACTCCTAGTTTGTGCATCAGATATTCACATTGAGATAGCAGATGGTTTGACCTTGAGCTTTAATTGGGAAAACAGAATTTCGTTAGACATAGTCTGTCGTCTACTGACCTGGTATAGTATACAAGAGTAAACGACTTGTATTGTTTATCCAGTCTTCTTGAGTGAAGTCACGAGGCCTTATGGTCCCCCCTCCCCCCTCCCCCCCCCTCCCCCCTCCCCCCTCCCCCCTCCTTCCCTTTCCTTTTTTTTCTTTTGTTTAAATCTCTGGGACTGTGTATTTCAATTTCTCCCAATTGTACTATTTTTGGTATCTAGTAACAAAAGGAATTTGATGTCTTGAGTAGTTACAGATCGGGGACCCTTGACACAAATAGACGTGCCACGAATTCCATACAGATTACTTCTCAATACAATTTCTTTTAAATTCATTAAAATTTCATGTACTGATTCTTGAATACCTACTATGGTCGAATATTCATGTGGTATTTTCTCAGATTTTGCGCGTGTGATACATGTTCTTTCTATTTCTCCAAGCAAAGCTCTTCGCATTACAATGCCTATTGTATCTGCTTGACCTTTCATAAGTGGAGACAGAATAAAGCGTCTCTATTATCTCCCTCCCTTTCCTCTTTTTTTGTTTTGTTTTGTTTTTTGTTTAAATCTCTGGGACTGTGCATTTCAATTCCTCCCTTTCCACCATGCTTCCATGTTCAACAATTTCGTTAATTAGTGCTCACATAACGACATGTGTCTTTATTATATAAATTCCTCCTTGATTGCTGATTGGTATTGGTTATGCATGGTAAATGGTCAACGGATACCTTACCCCCCCCCCCCCCCCCCTTTTTCTTGCTTGCATGCACACCCATGGAGATGTTTGTGTATCATAAGTTTTACCAAGTCTTTTCTCTCATTCAATTCAATTTTAATGCAGGGAGTTTTCATTAATCCAGCTTTCATTGAGCCATTTGGGCTTACGCTAATTGAGGTGCTCATCTTTTACTTATAAAGAACTTTTCTTTCTCGGTTAATCACAATTCAAATCATATATAACTCCTGCTCTTCTTTTCCAACAGGCAGCAGCTCATGGTTTGCCCATTGTTGCCACAAAAAATGGAGGTCCTGTGGATATACATCGGGTAAGCCTTCTTGTTGGTTCTATAAGTACGAAGATCTTAGTTTTAAATGTAAATGGAAAGGGTTCCATCACCGAATTCCAAGACTGATTGGAGATGCTTTCACAGGTACTTGACAATGGTCTTCTGGTCGATCCCCATGATCAGCAGTCCATTGCAGATGCTCTTCTAAAGCTTGTTGCAGATAAGCAGCTTTGGGCAAAATGTCAACAGAGTAGTTTAAAAAATATTCACCTATTTTCATGGCCAGAGCATTGCAAGACTTACCTATCTCGAATAGAAAGTTGCAAACCAAGGCATCCACAGTGGCAAAGAAGTGATGACGGAGATGAAAATTCAGAATCAGAAGCAGGAGATTCCTTAAGGGATCTACATGATCTATCTCTGAACTTAAAATTTTCATTGGATGGAGAAAAGAGTGGAGCCAGTGGAAATTATAATTCTTTAGAGTCTGAAGGAAATGCTGCTGATAGAAGCAGTAAGTTAGAGAATGCTGTTTTGACATGGTCAAGGGGCATTTCAAAGGATGCACGGAAGGCCGGATCCATAGACAAAGCAGACCAAAATAATAGTTCTAGTAAGTTTCCAGCATTGAGGAGGAGGAAACATCTCTTTGTCATTGCTGTGGATTGCGATGCTGATGTGGATCTTCTTGAAACGGTCAAAAAGATATTTGAAGCTGCAGAAAAGGGAAGGACTGAAGGCTCTATAGGGTTCATACTGTCAACATCCTTGACCGTATCTGAGATATACTCATTTTTGGTCTCAGGGGGCTTGAACCCTAGTGATTTTGATGCTTTTATCTGCAATAGTGGCAGTGATCTATACTATTCTTCTCTTGAATCTGAGGATGATCCCTTCGTGGTTGACTTTTACTACCACTCACACATTGAATACCGTTGGGGTGGAGAGGGGTTGAGGAAGACTTTGGTTCGTTGGGCAGCTTCTATTGCTGGGAATGAGGAGCAGCTGGTTACTGCTGACGAAAAAATTTTAAGTAACTACTGTTATGCTTTCAAAGTGAAAAAGTCGGAAATGGTAATTTGTTTCCCCTTCTGTCCTTTTTTTTGGTTGGGAATGCTGGATCAAATGATTAATATCATATACTCAGACTGACATTGAATCTTTTGATTATATTATTGTAAATTCCTCCAATGGCTTCAAATGTAGAGGGTGCAATGATTTGGTCTCTATAATCATAAATCTTCTCTGATATCTTTTGATATTATTTTGTAGGTACCTCCTCTTAAGGAGCTAAGGAAGATGTTGAGAATTCAGTCTCTCCGCTGCCATGTTGTTTATTGTCAAAACGGGACAAGGCTTAATGTAATTCCTGTATTGGCATCTCGTTCCCAAGCCCTCAGGTATAGTGTTTCTTTTTTGGTTTTATGTTATTGGTGACATCGATTTTTTTAAAATCGTCGATCAAACATTTGGCCTCTCTCTCTCTCCTCTTTGTGAAACTATATTGTTTTAAATTGCAAGATCCATGGTTAAAAGGCTCTAGAAGATAACTACAGGGTCCTATTGATTTTGCCAATAAACCTTTTGCTTACTAGATTCAGAGGTAATGCATGGCAAACATGGCAGTTTGTTAGCAAGGCAATGGATTTTGGTGGAAAGGTCCACGCAATGTGAGTGACCAGTTCACAATGGTTTTGGTAAAGTGTATAATTTCCGTGTCAAACAATGTACCTATTTCTGAGATTGTAGTACAACTTCCATTTACAAAAGAGGGGAAAAGAAAGGTGATTTGGGAAACTGGTTGGTTAAGTTGAACGATTAAATTGGCCATCATGAGCTGTTTCTTCTTATGTGTTTTTTCTTTTCAATTCCACCATACCCAAGCCTGCAACTTCCTTGCATAATGTCCTTAACCACAATATCCAAGCCTGACATATCTTCTTCAGGTATCTATATGTTCGGTGGGGTGTGGAGTTCTCGAAGATGGTTGTTTTTGTTGGAGAAAGCGGGGATGCGGATTACGAAGGATTGCTCGGCGGGTTGCACAAAACTGTAATTTTGAAGGGAACTTGTAGCAGTGCCATCAATCAATTTCATGCTCACAGAAGCTACCCACTTTCAGATGTCTTACCATCTGACAGCCCCAACATTGTTGAGACAACTGAAGAGTGTGGCACTGATGGTATCCGGGCTTCCTTGGAAAAATTAGGAGTCCTTCAGGATTAGTCCTGCAAATTCCTCAATAAGCAATGTACCCCATCACTTGTCAATGCGACTCTGGGCTTCCTGTGTGTCTACAATTCGCTCAGAAGCTTGCTCTTATTCTTTAATCTTCTATTTCGTACTTTTTTTTTCTATATTTCCTCATGTAATACCGAAAGTATATCCACTTATTTTGGTTTGTTCCAGTCAAAAGCGGATTCCTCTGTCGCTTTAGTGGGCCTGTGAGTTTCTGAATAAGAAGCCTATTTTTCTCCTACTTGTACAGCTCTTGTAACTTTGTGATGTGTGACGGTGGCTGAGCTTCTAGGGTGACCTTTTGTTATTCCCATTGGAAGTTAACATTGCTCAAACAGGTCACTACATTACTCTCTCCCTCAGTGTTCTGTAAAACAAGCCATTGGAATAAAATGGGAGGAAGAAAAAAAAGGAATTAATTCTCTCTAACCTTACAAACTAGTATCTCATTTGCCATGTGCCTCTTAAGGTGCATTGTTAGCAATTTAAGCCTTCCAAAAAATTCATCTTTTCTTTAGAATTGTTCCCGCAATTAATTAAATTACGTCATGAAATAAAATTTGATGGTCGAAATCGTGTTACATAACTCATTTATAACATGCGTGACATGAGTTTAATAGTTAGATCTTTTTAAAAGCGGAAATTAACAAAATTGGTAGTTCTTTAGTGCAATGTGTCAAAAGTGGTACTTGATACCTATGTTTGAGATTGTTTTAGTAGTTTGAGGGCTTAAAGTGACTTTTTAAAATCTTCATTTCTAACTCCGAAATTTTCACGTAAATATTTATTTGCTAGTCTGGACCACAAATTTTATCACATTTAGCTTTTAAATTACCAAAACACATTAATATTAATCAATATCTAGTAAGAACTTAAGAGTTGAAATATGTAGAAAGTAGGGTACGTGACATAATATTGACGGTTAGATCGTATGACAGGGCTAACATTGATGAATTTTGATAATTTGAAACCTCAATGCGACGAAATTGATAGTTTGAAGGCTCAAAATAACATTTGGTCCATAGGCCAATGATAAAAGGTGATGTTTCACCTAATACTTCTAAATAAAAACTGTGGATGAAAAATAGGTTAGAGTGTTAAAACCTTAAACCATCAAATCTTAATTAAAGGAGTACATTATATAAAAAAGTATTTTTATGTGGTCAATTACGAAAAATGATGATAGGAAAATACATTAAAAAAGAATGGAGCGATAAATTTAATAAATAAACTGTAATTTTCGAACAACTGTTCCCTTGCTGGTCGCTGGTTTCTTCTTCTGCGTGTGTAATTTTCTAGCGGAAACAACTAATACCAGGGACTGTTTAGAAAAAAAAAAAAACTAATACAGGGACTTGTAAGCATCCTCGTTAGAATTCAGAACTTACCCAAAAGAAATAATAAGAAAAGGAAAAAAAAAAGGTATATACATGTACTGATATACATATTGAGCATGCTGAGGACGCATGGCAAAAATCTACAGGAGAAGACGAGCAAGCAGATGTCAGCTTCAGTTGTGCAACGAATTTGAGCTCAATGTTTAGGGTTTGACGTGCCTTGCACAACTGCATGCTTTTGAGTATTCAACTGCCTGCCCAGAAAAAAATAGCCTACATGTAGGCCACCTGTCTGCACAGACATCAGAGGAATGCCAGATGGTCCTGCCTACTCGGCCAATTAATGAGGACTTTCCAAAGGGAAAAGCAAATCAGGTGAGAAATAGCTGAGGGGAAAGCTAATGTTGGAGCTACCACTTGACCTTTTGTACTAGAGCCTTGATTCCTATTAGTCTTTGTCAAAGGGGAATAAAGAATATGCTATTCCAAGATACAGCCTTGATTCCATAGAAAAATCTATCAATCACAATCGCAGCTTATTTTTAGATTACTGGCAGATTTTGATATCTTTTCCTAAAATCTTGCCAAATTTAGTGGGGAAAACAGATCCTAATGGAAGTTAGGGTTGCTAGAGGTTTTAAGGAAGATTCACAAAAGCAAACTACAATAACTGGACTCATCATTCATATATAGGCAACAAGGGGACTCTAATTTAAGCTGTGGGGGGTTCAACTGAGGAAGAATAGAAGGGTTTGTCAGAGGGTTCTTAGTTCTCATGCTGTTGACCTTAAAAGAGTGGAAGACCAGAATAACATCCCATTAACCATATCTTGTGTACAAGGTAATTGGCTTAATAATGGACATTATACGCTATACCAGAACATGACACCAGATGGAAAGTCATCACTTTCATTTACTTGATGGGAAAAGGTCACCCAAAACTCATGGGTTGCTTTTTCATGGTGTATATGTTGCTTCTGGGACAAGCATAAGCAACCATATTAACATTGCATGCTCTACGCAATTTCCACATATAGCACTGCAGAAGCTCAAAATGCATATGGTAATTATTTGGTTAAAGAGGATGATCCCAATTGGTTTGTTAGGTTCCGTCACCTCTTAAAAAATTAAGGACTTTTAGAGATGATGCGTGGATTAGTCCAATAAATATATTTCTTAAGCTATTTCCTTAACCATTCTCCCAAGAAGAATACAAGCAGGTGGGAATATATGCAGTAGATTTTTAGTCCTGTAATATTCTTTCCCATGTTTGAAAGAAAGAAGACAAAAATTAATTTTAAGCAGCTAACCAACCACTCATGCTGGAGCTGCACGTTGGCCAACCCAAGACAGTCTTTTAATGTTTGGCAGTTGGTTGTTGCGTGTCCCCATAGCACATAAATAACTCAAGCAAACATGTGATTTCACTTGTAATTTTACAAGGCGTTGAAACCAACCATCTCCCATGCTCCTCCACACCTTGCGGTGAACTGTGAAGACGATGAATTCCGGCGAAGGAGCTGTTTGGAAGAGAAAAGGGAAAGAGGCGGTGGATCAAATCCTCCACCAGGCGGCCTCATCGCCTGATCATGTCACAAAGAAGAAGAAGAAGAAGAAGAAGGATCGGGAGGATCGGGAAAAACCCAAACAGTACGCTTTGGTGTCATTCTGGGAGTTGCCGGATTACATGAAGGACAACGAGTTCATACTGCATTATTACAGAGCCGACTGGTCTCTCAAGGCGGCTCTCTTCAGCATATTTCGTTGGCATAACGAAACGCTCAACGTCTGGACGTACGTCAAAAGATATCGATCCCCAAAAGCTTTGAAATTTTGTTCATTTCTTCCATTAACCATTTTATTGTGATCGATTCGATGGGTTTGTTTATTGATTTGGTTAGTCTTTTGCTTTCTTGTTACGTTCTTGCAGGCATTTACTTGGGTTTGTTTTGTTTGTGGGGTTGACCATGGCGAATTTGATGGAAGTGCCCCAGGTTGCCGATCTTCTGGGATTCTTTACCAGGTTTGTGGAAAATTTGTTTTGAATTTCCAAGGAAATTTTCTTTCTGAAAAAAGAAACAAGTACTTAAAATAATAAAAATTGGAAAAACCAAGTACCCAACTCCCTGTACTGCCATAATTTTCGAATATACCAATGCAGCACTCCAATCTTTGATTGGAATATCCCCACGCACGCTGACAAATTAGTCATTAGTTGTTTCATTTTTTTTAATGCATACCTTTTCAGCAGTTGCCAGAGTAGATTGAATCACAGATGAGAGATCAGCTTTTAGCCTTTTAGAATGGAGAAATGCTGTAGGGATGCCAATTGATTACTATAGGGTGTGGTGGGTAGGTGCGAACTTTTCTCTATCTTCTCTCACAGACAAACCTGCAGAATCCATTTTAATCTTATTCAAATTTGGATCAGTATCATATCACATGTCCACCGCCACTTCTCTGTGACCTTAAAAGTATTAATTACACCTGGGAGTTTTTACTACTTATTTGTCTCATAGAAAACAATTTCATGAAAACTTGCCAACATTTAAGGGTAGTGTAATATCTCCTGTTGAAGTCATGGGGATTTATTTTCCCCATCTTCGTTACTTAACTGAAGTCTAATTTGATTTTTTGGGAAATCTCAATCAACGACTAAGATCTTACGAGTACTCTTAAAATGATCTGCTGGTGCCAATTTAGCTTGGGACAGTGCCAATGGAATTAGTCTAATTTGAAGTCACATGTCCCTCATGCCCTGCATTATGCTCTTGCAGGTCCATACCTATTAGTGCGGGAACACATATTACTCATAATGTAAGGGACTTCATTGCAGTGAGTCGCCTCATAAACTAATTAAATCATTTCCTGTCATTTTGACGGAAAGCATATCCGAGTACTTTTTCTGTTCCTTCTGCTTGATCAAAATAATATTTGATAATATGAATCTTGCAGGAGACTACAAAGCTGATCGATTTGAAGCATTCAACATCTCCGGAAATGGATATCAGCATGCGTGAGATGGCAACACGGTGGCCGTTCTTCGTCTTCTTGAGTGGCTCTATGTTTTGCCTCCTGTCGAGCAGCATTTGCCACCTCTTTTCATGCCACTCTCACCCTTTGAACCTCTTGTTGCTGCGGATAGACTACGTTGGAATCACCATCATGATCATCACCTCCTTCTTCCCTCCAGTCTACTACATCTTCGAATGCGAGCCTCACTGGCAATTTGTCTACCTTGGTGGCATCACGGCAATGGGCATTTTCACCATTGTCACAATGCTTTCGCCAACGCTTTCAACCAGCAAATATCGTCCATTTCGAGCCATGCTGTTCTCATCCATGGGGTTGTTCGGAATCATCCCTGCAACCCATGCAATTCTTGTGAACTGGGGCAATCCCCACCGCAATGCTACCCTAGCATATGAGTTAGCCATGGCTGTATCTTATCTGACAGGGGCATTCGTTTATGTTAGCCGAATCCCGGAGAGGTGGAAGCCCGGGTGGTTCGATTTGGCAGGGCATAGCCACCAAATATTTCATGTTTTTGTGCTCATGGGTGCATTAGCCCACTATGCTGCCACGCTTGTAATCCTGGATTCTCAACACACTATCACTTGCTGAAGGATTATTCAGTGGATGTTTCATTTAGATAGGGACATTATTTATTTGTTTGAATTGAATTTGAAGGTGCTGCTGTAGAAGAGACACCACCCAAGAAAAAAAGGAGGAAACCCAGAAAAAGGATTGACAGAAGGGAAATGAATGCTGTCATTTAAAAAAATATTTTATTTTATTTGTTTATCAAATCTTCAGATGAAGAAATGGGTTGGGTGTGGAGTTCTTTGGGTGTAATTATGCCATCATACTGTGAGTTGTTGATTTGTTCATGTGTTGTAAAGTTCTACAAATTCATTTATATAGAGAGCATGTAAAATATCAGGTTATGCTTCAGAGCAAAACAGAGTAATTTGGTGTTTTTCTTTTTCATAAATTTCTGTGGTGCATTAGAAGCTCAATATTAGAGCTGCACAACAGAACTTGACCTCTTCCTTCTCTAAGCCCTTCTATAAACAAGCTTCGATTTCAAATCTTTTTCTCTAAAAGGTCCTAACAGAAGAATCTTGCACCGCAAATCTATTGAAATGAGTCTACCTAAACAACGGACCGATTTTATCTTCAAGAACATGATAGACTAATATTTTTTCTTGGATATCAAAAACTAAAATCCTTCTTACCAAGATTGAACCGGAATCTATCTTTCAAATGCATAGAGATAATTCTTCCCTTCCAAAAATTATATAAACTAAACTTTTAAAATCAGGGATGATTTTCATGATAACCTTTTAAAGGTGTTTATTGTAATTTGTACGGTTGAAACTCTGCTGAGAATGTGTTGTGGACATAAAAGAGAAGCTTTAAAAGCCTTCCAACTCTTTTGTACACCCAATGAAGGCCCTTCAATAAATGGAGTACTCGTCGTCTCCAGCTGTGTTTTTTAGTCCGGCCTAGCAGCCTAGTGGCCCTAGCATGACTTTTCTTTTATTGACTTACACAGTCAAGTTTTGCCCTTCCTTTGTAATCCATTTTTATTTCCTCTGAAATTACGATTTTATTCTCCTAAAAATATCACCGTTGAAAAAATTACCATTTGGGCTCGGTCCAGCAGCTCAGTCGGATTCGTTTAAGCTAGAGGGCTTCCAGGCTCGGGAAGATGATGGGCCAACTTTGCAGCAGCACAAGTTGCACCGGGTGTTTTAGTTTGATCTTTTGGGCAATTGGTTGCTACCAGAATTTAGTGGGAAGCCCACAACCCAGACAGCTTAGATGGTAACGGGGATCTCCAGTCAACTTTCAGGACCCAAAAAGAACGAAAAATTTCAGGGGACCTTTTGGTGGGATCCTGAATCAGGGAACTGCCAATCCTTCTCATGCAAACACACTCCCAATCAAAAGAACACGAAACTTGACAACTTCAATAGAAACAAAAACTATTTGTTAAAAAAATGGCCAATTGTGCATCTAACATACACAACTGCTCATGGGGTACGGCATCTGTACGTATCTTTCACTTGCCCGAATTACTAAAAGATGGCCAAAAGTCTACTCTCGGTTTCGTACTTCTGCCAGTCCACTGAACCCATGCAAGGCTGCGAACTCAAGGCAGTTTGTCCATTAAGTCAATTGCCAGTTTGCCAGAACCAATGCTATTAGGCATTATATGTAATTAACTTTGCATGTTAGTCAAAGCTAGCGCAGCAGTCTATAGGAGTTTGTGAAATCAAAGGGCAAAAGGTTCAAGAATTGCCTGATCCAAGACTCACTACAATGCCCGAAACTTTTCAATTCCCTATACCACAAGTTCCACCAAAGATAGTTGCTTAAGCTCAAGGTCATCTAGGCTTTTACTGAGGAAATTTAGCCTGGAAAGTGGAGACCAGATACAGAAGTTACTCCTGCATTCTCTCTCAGCGGTCGCTTGGTTTATAAACCTGATCATGCAGATTGCAGTAATAAGGTTTTTGGGAGTACTGATTGGATCCGCATATCATGATGGTTGGGATCATTCAGGAGAGTGGCAAGGCCGAGTTACGAATATTTCCTCTCTGGATCTTCCCAGCCTTTTCATAACTACAGTAATCGATGCATGCAGCACTTAACAGTCATATAGTGGGAAGTAGCACTCATAGTTGTGCTTGCAAGGCCATGAAGTTGCCATGGCAAAAGTTTGCTACATACGCATCAACGTCGCACTTATTAACATATATGTATATAGTTGTTATCGATATTAGTGACCACCCTTTTACTCGCATATAGTTTCATGTAATCACATGTCTATGCTGGAGGCCTTTTACGAGTCAAGAACTTTCCCATATAAATTCGGATGCAGCAAATTAAACTTGGCAAAAAGCCTGCAACTTCTCCAGTACGTATATATATATATATGATCTTTCCCTTCTTCCTCTACCCACAGAAGAACTAAAACTATGGCAGGCTTCAGCTGCTCCATGTCATTTGTGTTATTTCTACCTTTTCTTATCCTCCTTCTCCTCTTCTCCTCTAATTGCTTAAACGGAAACCATTGCACTCTCCTTTATTCTTCCTTTACCCCATCCAGTCTTAGAGACACCAACCACAGAACCCCACTACAAGGTTCCCTGCATGGAGTTCTCTCAACCACTGCAAGCAAACGCAGTACACACAATGTTAGTAGAAACAAAGTAAGCAAAATCCAAATTTTTTAGTGGAGTCATCATTGTTTGAAATTTAATGACTCAACCATGATCTTTCGCCCTTGACTTATCTTTTTAAATATATTTCCTTTTGAGTAGAACAAAAGTAGTTTAAAGAGAGCCGAAGAAGAATTAGCTCGAGCAAGGGCAGCGATACGTGAAGCGATTCAATCAAGGACCTATACATCCAAAAAGGAAGAGACTTTTATCCCGAGAGGATCCATCGATAGAAATCCATCTGCTTTCCATCAGTTAAGTTCACAGGAATCAGAAGTTACTTCATTTAGTCTTTGCTACTGATCATTTAACTATTCCAGTCTCCCAATGGCATCTCTACTTCTCTTCTTTCCATGTATTTAAGCAACTGTAATCCATTGTTTAGATCTACTGCGTTCCAGAAATTAATGCTACATCCTTTTTATTGTACTAGATCTGGACGGTGATCTATTAATTCTTTTGGGGTAGATATATATATTCATCTTGGAAAATGTTGATATACGGTGATAAGTAACAAATTTTATTGGTACGTGATGATCAGGAGCCACATAGAGATGCTGAAGAGGTTCAAGGTGTGGACCTACATAAAAGGAGAGCAACCTTTAATGCACAGTGGGCCACTAAACAACATCTACGCCATAGAAGGTCAATTCATATCTGAGATAGAAAGCAATGAAAGCCCGTTCAGGGCTAGTCATCCTGAAGAGGCACACGTATTTTTCCTGCCCTTTAGCGTAGCCAATATGGTTGAGTATGTGTATAAGCCTATTACCAGCAAAGCTGACTTCCATCGTGATCGGCTGCAACGGATTGTGATCGACTACATCAAGGTCGTAGCAGATAAGTACCATTACTGGAACAGAAGCAATGGCGCTGATCATTTTATGCTTTCGTGTCACGACTGGGTACGTCAGTTTAATTGTTTCCTTAATCGCAGTCTAATTTTTGTATCGTAAGCCCGGGGCATGTGGACCTTGTCAATGTGTTCTCGATAATTCAGGCGCCGGATGTGTCAGCTGCCGACCCTCAACTCTTCAAGAGTTTCACGAGGGTCCTCTGCAACGCCAACACTTCTGAAGGATTCCAGCCCATTAGAGATGTCTCAGTGCCTGAAATTTACTTGCCCTTTGGAACACTCCGCCCAGCCCACAAGGGCCAGCCCCCTGAGAACCGCCCGAACCTCGCCTTCTTTGGCGGCAGGGCCCATGGACCCATTCGGCAACTCCTCCTCAAGCACTGGAAGGACGTGGACAGCGATCTACAGGTCCATGAGTACCTACCTAAGGGACTAGACTACATCAAAACAATGGAACAGACCAAGTATTGCTTGTGTCCCAGTGGGTTTGAAGTGGCGAGTCCTAGGGTTGCAGAAGCAATTTACACGGGTTGTGTGCCAGTTATAATCTCTGATAGCTATTGTTTGCCCTTTAGTGATGTCCTCAAGTGGAGCAAGTTTTCTGTACAAATTCAAGTGAAGAGGATACCAGAAATTAAGAGGATCTTACAGGAGATTCCACACGAGAAGTATCTGATAATGCAAAAGAACGTATTGAAAGTGCAGAGGCATTTTGTCCTAAATCGGCCTGCTAAGCCATTTGATGTGTTTCATATGGTGCTCCACTCTGTGTGGCTGAGAAGACTCAATTTCGCGCTTCCTACTTCATTGACTCACTAGCAATTATAACCTTTAGCTGGCTTCGCCAATATACCCTTAATTTCTCAAGCTCGATTGGATCGGGAGATGTTTCTGTGCAGATGCAAATGTTTTAGACCTTGTCTTCAAAAACATTACAAAACGTCGATCTTAAACTTCTCAGCCATGTATTGATTTCATTACCCATAAAGCCAAGAAGCAATATCTCTTGTGACAACTTATATTTCTTCAAACGAAGGCATAACTTTTCTAGCTACCATAAGAAGGTACGGAATATAGACTTTGAGTCATGTTGGAGACTTGGACGTGGCATGCACTTTCGAGAATTTTCACTAAACAACCGTATTGAATTAAGCGCTACCATTGAACTAAAAGCTTAAGGATCAATCAAGTTGTCATCTTATTTTCTTATAATTGACAGGCAAGCCCCGTACTACGCCCTGTGGCATGAACCGCTGCACTATACCACTAACTTAGTTATTGTAGGTATTTATTCTCAGTTAAGGGCTACCCGAGTCAAAGGGTTGACTATTGTCTTGAGAAAAGAAGAAACAAATACAGAGGAGGTGCCACCGTGTGCCACGATCGTGTCCAGATGTGCCGGCTAGTTTATTATCTTTTGTTTTCTTCTGCTGACATGTAAAGTTATTGATAGCATATTCTTTGTACAGCGTTAGTTTGGTTTTGCTTTTCCTTCTATGTCCATATATACGTTCTGTACAGAGTGCGGATGCAACAAGAATATACAGTATAATTTTCTCTCATCGTCTTCAACCTTCTCTGTTTCTGTGAAACTTTTATTTCTTTCATTTACATGGTATCAGAGGCAGTCATGGCAGACGATACTCACAGTGAAACCAGCACTGATTCCAGCTCAACTCCAGTTCCACCTCAAACCCCAAAACCCAACCGATACTCAAATTTGAACGATGCAACCAACTCATTCCGCCTTGAACCTTCAGACACCCCTGGGACAGTACTCGTTACAAAGTTACTATCTACAGAGAACTACCCAACCTGGTCTCGCTCGATGCAGCGAGCACTTTGAGCCAAGAATAAACTTGGTTTCATCAACGGGAGAATCACTAAACCCCTTGCAGGTTACCCACTTTTAGATCTATGAGAAAGATGCAATGATATGATAGTCTCTTGGATTCAAAATTCCATTAGTCTGTAACTAAGGCCCAGTGTGGCATTTGTGGATGATGCATCTGAGATCTGGATTGAACTAAAGGAGTGTTTCACTCGGCAAAATGGCCCCCGCATTTTTGAATTAAAGAAAGCTCTCTCAAACTTGACCCAGGACAGTGACTCGGTCAATATATATTATGGTAAGCTCAAAAGACTTTGGGATGAACTTGCTGCTTATGACCCTTTACCTGATTGTACTTGTGGACAGTTGAGAATCCTGATGGAACGCCACCAACGTGACTGTGCTATCCAGTTTCTTATGGGACTGAATGAATCTTTTAATAACGTAAGAGACCAGATAATGTTGATTGATCCTTTGCCATCGATAAACAAAGTTTTCTCCTATATTCATCAACAGGAGAGGCGGAGACAAATTTTATCTCATGTTCCTGCTTTAGACTCTGTTGCTTTGGCTGCTAGGAGGACTTTCGGAAATTTTCAGCATGTCAATAGACCATCTTTTAGTTCTAAGAAGGATAGGCCCTACTGTACTCACTGCAAGATAGTAGGACATGTGTTTGAAAAATGCTTTAAGGCTGAAAATGCCGAAATGCCAGTATGTACACATTGTCATATGGCAGGACATAATGCGGATCGATGCTATAAGTTACATGGATATCCCCCGGACCATAAGTTTCATGATCGAGTGAAAGAGAATTTTGCTTCAGCCAATTATGCAGCAGGAATATCTGAACATGCTTAAGAGGAAGATAATGTGGAGGCAGTTTCATTCACCAAAGGGCAGTATCATGAACTAATGAATTTGCTCAAATTGAAGGATCCTTCATCATCCACACATTCAGCTAATCAGCTTCAATCCGTGACCAACCCACACTCAAACACACCTCAACCTTCATATGTGGCTGGTATCCCATTTTGTCTCTCTATTTCACACACACACACACACCTCTTGTCAGCATCTCTCCTTGGATTATAGACACAGGTGCTACAGATCACATGATCTGCAGCACCAATCTATTCACCACTATTACTGCTCATGTTTCTTATTTTGTTAAGCTACCTAATGGAGAGCTTGCACCTGTTACACATGTTGGAATAGTCAAGGTTACAGAATCCATCACATTGCATGATGTACTGTGTGTGCCATCCTTTTCTTTAACTTAATCTCAGCCAGCAAACTAGCCAAACAAATCCATTGTTGTCTAATTTTCTTATCTGACTTATGCTTCATACAAGACCTCTCATCTTGGACAACGATTGGGAAGGGTAAAGTGGACAATGGGCTTTACCATCTGTTGCCAAACAAAGTACCACCCGAAGAGCTATCCAATACTCTTTCCAAATTTTTCAATACCAATTGTTTATTTTTTGCATCTGTAATGAACAGTGACCTTGGTTTTGATTTGTGGCATTACCGATTGGGTCACATCTTAAGTTCCAGATTTCGTCTTATTCAAGATCCTACTATTATATCTCATATGAATTCAAAGGAATCTCATCCTTGTCTTGTTTGTCCTTTGGCTAAACAACACCGGCTCCCCTTTCCAACAAGCACCCACAAAACTTCAACTTGTTTTGAATTAATTCACTGTGACTTGTGGGGACTATGCTCTGTCATTGCTTATGATTACTCCAAATATTTCTTGTGCATTGTAGATGATTTATCTCGCACCACTTGGGTATACATGCTCAAACAAAAATCAGATGTTAGGTCCTGTATCCTAGCCTTTTGCAACCTTATTGAAACACAGTTTGAAACAAAAGTTAAAGTGCTTAGAAGTGACAATGGACCCGAGTTCCATATGCCCGAATTTTATTAAGCCAAAGGCATTATCCACCAGAAAAGTTGTGTAGAGACACCCCAGCAAAATGGTTTGGTGGAGAGAAAACACCAACACCTTCTCCAAGGAGCATGAGCCCTAATATTTCATTCTAACCTTCCATTAAAATTCTGGAATGACTGTGTTTTGACAGCCACCTATTTAATCAATAGGACTCCCACTCCACTTCTCCAAAATAAATCCCCTTTCGAAATTCTGTTTCATACTCAGCCTACCTACCAACACTTAAAGGTTTTTGGGTGTTTAGCTTTTGCAACTACTTTGTCACATGGAAGAAGGAAGCTTGATCCTCGGAGTAGGCAGTGTGTTTTTCTTGGTTACCCTTTTGGAGTCAAAGGGTATAAGTTGTTAGATTTAACTACTAATACCACTTTTATTTCAAGAAATGTTGTTTTTCATGAACACATTTTCCCTTTCCTTACTCTTGCCACCACTCTCCCTTTCAGTTCTGATTTTGTTTACTGCACCCTTACCAGATTTTTTTGTCTTTTCCTCCTTCCACATCTCCATCACCTACACTACCTTCCACATCTCAATCACCCATACCTACACCATCCTCCACTATACCACCCGAGTCCTCTCCACAATCCACTCTACCTTCTGCTAGTTCACCTTCACCATCCCCTCTTCTTCGCAGGTCCACCCGAGTCAAAAGGGCTCCCCAATTCCTCCAAGATTACCATTGCTCACAAACCACTACTTTACCTCCTTCACAGCTTTGTCCTACTTCACCTTCCTCATCATTGTCCAAGGTGCATAATTCTTTGTCAGGTATATCCTTTCCTCTTTCTCATAGTTTATCTTATCATAAATTATCACCATCTTTCACAGCCTTCACTACCTCTATATCCTCCCATATTGAACCGACTAGCTATTGTGAGGCTGTGAAGGATACCAATTGGTGCAAAGCCATGGATCATGAGCTGTCTGCACTTGAACACAACCAGACTTGGGTTCTTAGCAATCTGCCACCCGGGAAGGAAGCTATCGGGTGTAAATGGGTCTACAAGATCAAATATCTCTCTGATGGGTCCATTGAAAGGTATAAGGCCAGATTAGTGGCAAAGGGGTACACCCAACAAGAGGGCATTGACTATCATGAAACGTTTTCGCCCGTAGCAAAAATGGTTACTGTTTGCACTTTGTTAGCTCTTGCAGCAATTAAGGGTTGACATTTAAAGCAATTTGATGTGAGTAATGTTTTCCTTCATGGAGAGCTAGAGGAAGAAGTGTATATGAAGAAACATCAGGGTTATGTCAAAGGTGATAAACATTAGGTGTGTCGCCTCACCAAAAGTCTTTATGGCTTGAAGCAAGCCTCAAGACAATGGTATTCCAAATTTTCGACGTTTCTTTCAACCTTTGGTTTTAACCAATCCAAGGCTGATTACAGCCTCTTCACAAAGCATGACACAACTGGTTTTACTGATTTATTAGTATATGTTGACGATATTGTAGTTACTAGCTCAAACATGGCAGCTATTGACTCCTTACAGCAGTTTCTTGGCATTGAATTCAAGCTTAAATGCCTTGGTGATCTCAAATATTTCCTCGGTATTGAGGTTGCTTGTTCACAAACTGGAATTCATCTCAGTCAAAGGATGTATGCACTGGACATATTGGCAGATGGAGGGTTTCTTGCTGTCAAACCTCTCAAATTACCTATGGACCAAAATTCCAAACTTAGCAAGCATGGAGGTGCGCCTCTTGCTGATCCTTCAGTTTATCGAAGGCTAGTGGGGCGCCTACTTTATCTCACAATAACAAGGCCTGACATCAGCTACGTAGTGCAAAATCTAAGCCAATTTATGGACTGTCTAACACTCCCTCATTTTCATGTTGCCCAACGTGTTCTTCGATATATAAAATCTGCTTTGGGTCAAGGTTTACTTTTCCCTTCTTCATCTTCATTAACCTTGACAACATATTGTGATTCGGATTGGGCAGCTTGCCTAGATTCAAGGAGATCTGTCACTGGATACTGCATCTTTCTAGGACAGTCCTTAGTTTCCTGGCGATCGAAGAAACAGTCCATTGTCTCACGGTCCTCCGCTGAAGCAGAGTATCGTGCTATGGCCACCACATGCTGTGAATTAACCTGGCTCTCCTATTTCCTAGAAGCTCTTCATGTTCCTTGTCCTACTCTAGTTGATTTGATGTGTGATAACCAGGCTGCTCTTCACATCGCAGCAAATCCGATTTTTCACGAAAGGACAAAGCATATTGAATTGGATTGTCATCTCATTCGAGTAAATATTCAGTCAGGTTTCATTAGAACTCTTCACGTTCGTACTCACTCTCAATTGGCCGATATCTTTACTATGGCTCTACCCTCTAATCCGTTCTTCTCACATTTAACCAAGATGGGGGAATAGAAAACATCTATTCTTCATCTTGCTGGGGGATCTTGAGGAAAGAAGAAACAAATACAGAGGAGGTGCCACCGTGTGCCACGATCGTGTGTGCCAGCTAGTTTATTCTCTTTTGTTTTCTTCTGCTAACATGTAAAGTTGTTGATAGCATATTCTTTGTACAGCGTTAGTTTGGTTTTGCTTTTCCTTCTATGTCCATATATACGTTCTGTACAGAGTGTGGATGCAACAAGAATATACAATATAATTTTCTTTCATCGTCTTCAACCTTCTCTATTCCTGTGAAACTTTTATTTCTTTCATTTACATATTGACTCTAAATGCCAACAAATAGGGTTTGGCAGAATGTTAAAACGAAATATGGTTTTACTAATTAGCTCCATGATAACAACACGGAGTCGAAGTACTCCACCAAGAACTTTAGGCAATGATACTGAGCTTTGATGTTAAGCTGCTTAGAAAAGTCTTCAATATTTGAACTGAGAATTGTACAAAAAAATGAACCATGTCATGCATTGTATTTACCTTTTTCAGATTAGAAAATGATGAAATTAACTAATAGATTATATAAAAAGAAGTCAAAACTTGAACAAAAAGACAAAAAATAAAAAAATTCAGAACAAAAAATAAAAAAATCAAACAACTTAAAAAAATAATAGGAATTTCATCGTTTTTTGTCGAAAGGTAGATACAAAGTAGGGGTGAAAACCGACCACTCGATGCGGTTTTCAGCCCCTACCGTCAACCGAACCGAGGGGTTCGGTTGATGAAAAATAGGGACCGACGACCGCACCGAGAGGTCTCTAGACCGTCAGGACCGACGACAATCGGCGTCGGTCGGTCCCTATGCACTCAAATTACAGATCGGAAATCAAAATGAAGAACAAAACATGAAAAAAAAAACAAAACCCAAATTGATGAACAAACAGAAAGCAAACACGCAACCGTCGGCCACCACCAACAACCACCAAAACTTCGTCATCGACAATCAACCACCATAAGCTTGATCAATACCCTGTAATAGAAGTCCTCCAACTTGCACACACACAACAAGCAGACACCCACCAAGAAAAAGCGAGAGTAAGAGCAGCACCAACAATCCCCATCTTCAGCTTATAGACAAAAGGCCAACTCACGAGATCCAACAATTCATAGCTTTTAAATCTATTTGTTCCTTCAGAGCCAACCCACCGTTCTACTATGAGCCACCCCCGAGATCCAAGCGATAACATCAGTTAGGGTCTGAATTTTGAGAGGGGTGAGAGGGCTTGAGGATTCGCTGGGAGAGAGAGATGCCGAGACAAAGAGAGGCCGAGAGAGAGATGGGAGACTTGGCCGAGAGAGGCTGAGAGGCGGCGGCTAGGGCTTGGAGGACTCGGGAGAGAGCTTGAGGATTCTTGGGGAGAGAGGGCTAGGGCGTCTACTGTCGAGGACTCGGGGTTGGGGGGTTAGTTTTGGGTTGGGGGGAGATGATGTCATCTCACCCCCACGTGTGATATAAAAAAGGGTACAATACCCAAAATGCCCTAGGTTCGGTTCTGAGTAATTTTGGGCCGACAGCCGAACCGGGCTGGACCAAAACCGGCCGACCCATTCAATTCGGGCCGGTTTGAGTCGGCTCGGTCGGTTCCGGCCCAAATTTGTTCAGCCCTAATACAAAGTGCATATGGTTCTTTTTTTTTACAATTCTCATTTTAATTAAAGAAAATCATATATTTAGAATGCAATGGGATAATATTCGATAGTTCGTGAAATGTCTGGAAATTGGTAATTTATAATGTAAAGTGTAATTTGAGGTGAAAAATGTATTTAATATCTGGCAGCGACTTGGATGTCAAGCAAATTATCCGAATAAATCATGCAGTGTTGGGGATTTTGAGATCAAAGATCGTTGCCACATGCAACACGAGACGTGTATAAAATAATGGATTCAAACAGCTTGTAATTCCTTTGGGATTGGAGAAGATAGATCGTGATCACAATATGTGGTAGTTTAACTGACTTTAACTTCTTTAATTAGGTTTATCATAGAGAAGCCAAATAATATGGATCAGGATCCTCTGAAATTTTCTGTCCGAATTGTATGGTGCAATTTGGAGAGATACAAACATATGGGGTGGATCTCATACCATTTAATGTTGTCCATACAAAGTTTCGGGCAGCATGAGTCCTACAATGTAGACCTACCATTTAATGTTGTCCATAAAAATTTTCGGGCAACAAGAGTCTTACAATGTAGACCACCTCATGTGTCTGTCTCTCTAAATTGCACCGTGCAATTCAGACAGAAAATTGCAGAGGATCTTCATCCAAATAATATGACCCTCGGATCTCTCGCTTCAGACAAACACCAACATGTTATTAATGCCTGGGGAAATTTCAACAAAAAAGGAAGAAGGAAACTAATTTGTGAAGAAAAATAAATTTGTTATTTTTGATAAATGAGATAAATTTTAGTGATTCATCTTACTCGATTATTATCAATTTCAATTTAATGTCTGAATGATTCAATTCGAAAAGAGATGAACACAATTTGTGAACCATACAACACAACTTATGAGTTGACCATAAAACATTCAATATTAATTACTGGACAGTCTATGCTTTATAACATTCAATATTTGTTGTATTTATTTTTCTCCTAATTAGATCATTAATTTAGGTATTAAATAAAAAAGAATCTTAATTTGCTAATTAAGAGAAAGTGAAAATAAGTAGAAGATAGAAATGCTAAGGAAAAAAAAAAAGTAGAAGATAGAACAATTCACTTCTCTATCTCTCTCCAGAAGCATTAAGTAATGTGCATGTAGAATTCTAGAATCTGTTTCGCTGCGCATATGCTTTCAATCATGAGTGGGAGAGGTAGGATTCTCAACTAGAGAATACGAGGAGACATCACTTCAAACTCCTATATATTGTTTTTTTTTTGTTCAAATGGTTTTTGAAAGGTTATTTACATAATAATGAAGTCATGCACGGCTGTTGAGATTGGAATTAATATTCTTGAAATAAAAATAATCACGAGAAATTAAAGGTGATGTATCAATGCACATTTGTCATTTGATGAGACAAGAAGAATGAAACTTATCATGATGATGTAAAAGATAATTTGGCATCAATAGAAATAAGAGAAAATTATTTGAAATGGTTAATTTGAGTATCTATACACATTTGTTTTAGAGTTATTATATTACGCTACGTCACTTAGGACCGTACATTATTGGGCCAAAATTGATCGGAATGACCAAATTCAACCGAAATTGACTGGACCTAGTCAATTTTGGGAAGACCCTTCGATAATTGAGACCCTTGGTTCAATCTTTGGTTTTAGAGGTTCGCCCCATCGAAATTGAACCAAACCGACAATACAGAGCGAATATATAATTTTTTACTTTAGACAAATTTTAGAAATAGGACCAAGCATGCGGGATAGGAAAATTCGACCCCCGATTTGAGCCATTTTAAAAAAGACGAGGTGCCAACTGAGCTACATCCCACTTGTGTATAAATTACATTAGTAACAAAATCATCCAAAATCATTATGAGGAGCTCATGTGATGAACTATTAGGTCACCTTCAGCGTAGCATTACTCCCAACCCAACCAGGCACGTATCATGAAAAGAACCGACCCGACCCGACCGAACACAAATTGATGCCCTAAAACCCTCACTCAAGTCTCCGTCCGACGCGTGTGCTCTGCTCTCCCTGTCCTTGTCTCGTACTCGACGATTCCTCTGCGAAAGCCACCTACTAAAGAGTATTTGACTCGTTTCAGTAGTTTCTCAGGGGCTCGGAGAGACTCGAGGAACAGAGGACAAATCTTCAGCCATAATGGCCGAGAAGCGTGCAGAGGAAGCTGCCGTGGACGTTTCCGTAGCCCAACGCACTTCCATTCCTTCCGGCGAGAGCGCGGTCTGGGCTAACGTGTCACCCCTCCTCGAGGCCGCATGCAAAGGTCGATTCCTTCGTGCCTTAAAATATTAGAGTTTTATGATTCGCATGTCGTATCGCCTTTGTTAATGAAAAGGAAGAAAACGAACTCGACGTTAGTCCAGCAATGTCAGTTGCTTAATTTTTTTCTCGGCTGGCAAACGGATGACTTAGCTGCGATTGGTGCAACGTAGATCTGGGGCATCTCAATGCGTAATTAGAAACAACCAAGTAGTGCTAGGTCGTTGGGAAAATGGAGAAGCAGGGGAAAGATGAGGAAAATTGGATTTTTGTCTTACATTGTTCTGTGGGAAACGAAAGAATTAGTTCAGTAGAGAACTGACAGAACTTGACTGTTGATTGAATCGGCATAACTTTGATGCTTCATTGTTGCCGAGAGTGTAGAAATAGTAAATGATGAAAAATTGTTATTTGGGTACTTTCATCGCCAGAAGCATGGCTGTGTGCTGAACTGGGGGCATATTTACTTATTTGGTTAGTTAAAGCCTTAAAGGAAGGTTAAGTATGTTTGCTTATATTTACTTTTCTTGTTTTCACAAATGCTATATCTAAGGGGCGTTGTTTGCTGCTATGGTACAAATCTTGAGCCTATGGTGACCATTTACGCAAAATTATTGGAAGCATAGAACCATCTTTTCATTTTTTTTTTGATGAATAACTTCTAATTTTCTTAGAGAAAAAGAAGAAGAGAAGAAAGAGAGTGAGAACAGTACAAAGGCTGTATGTAACTCACTCAAGTCATACAAATAAAGTAGCTAACAAAATCAACAAAATCTAAAAAAGGCCCCCCGTTCAATCCTTTCGCAACCGAGCAATGAAGAAGCAAATGTTCAACAGATTCTGCAGCTCCTCTGCATAAATAGCACCAATCAATCATACAAAGACCCCTTCGACGTAAGTTATCAATTGTCAGAATTCTGCCGTGCACCGCTTCCCACACAAAAAACGCAACCTTCGTGGGGACTTTGGACCTCCACACCACACGCCAAGGGAACAAAACCGAGCTAACACCACGAAGAAAAACATAAAAAGATTTAACAGTGAAACCACCCTCTTTAGATCCTAACCAAACCATCTTATCAGAACCCCCTCTCCTAACCACATTTGCATAAAGAGTGCTGAAAAAAGACATGAACTCCTCCAACTCTCAATCATTAGCACATCTTGTAAACTGAACATTCCACCCCAAACTGTTAGATCCAACTTCCATGCAATCAACCACCCGAGCAAGAGGGTACTGAGATAAAGAAAAAACAGTGGGGAAAGAAATAGAAAGGGGTGTATCCCCACACCAACGATCATTACAAAAACTAATATTATGCTCGGAACCCACCACATAACAAATATGCTCAGAAAAAGCATCGCACCCCTTAGAAATATGTTTCCACAAGCTGGCACCATAAGAACTACGCACGTACCTCGTACACCAACCACCATCCTGAACACCATATTTAGCCACAATAATCCTCCTCCAAAAACTATCCCTCTCATTAGCAAACCGCCATAACCATTTGCCCAGCAATGCTTGATTAAAAAGCAATAACCTCCTCAAACCCAAACCCCCATGTTCAACTGGAGAACACACCGTGTCCCATTTGAGAAGATGAAACTTGTGAACATTCTCATCATTTTTGAGTATTGTGTGGTAGCCTTAGCAGTTAAAGGAAGGTTAAGTATTTTTCTTTCTTTTTATTTGTGTGTTTTGGTTGCATGCATATGCAGACATAGCATATGGTACTTAGATGAACCGGAGATGAAATTATCTTCATTGGCATTTGTACCGTGTGGATATCGATTGGCCATTAAAAGATAATTTTTTTTTCAGAAATATATACTGAAGCCTTAACACATGAGGTAAAATGGTGGATGGGGTTGGTCTAAGTGTTCGATTAAAAATCTATGAAGGATAACTGAAATATAAACTTGAGTATGTGGTGCAAATTGCAGTCTTCTCTGTCTGGCAGGATAACTTCTGGAATTTGATTTTAGCGTTTTGCGACTTGAGGACTGTTCCTGCCATATCAGCGTGATGTGGGCTATACTTTTGATTCTAGCTCTTTTTATGATGTCTATCACAGATCTTGGAGATGGTGATCTCGTTCATGGAGATAATTTTAATCTCTTTGCTGCCATGTCTGCACTGGAGGTACTTTCTGTGGCTGAAGCTTGGTTTCTTTTTTTGGTTTCTAGCTTTAAGCTCTAGACATAAGCTATGCAGAATCGTTTTGAATTTTTGCTGCATTAAATAATTTTTCGTGAGTTCCTTCTCTGTTTGCTAGTTTGATGTTATTTTCCACCTTTTTTTGGGTCCGTTAAGTTCACATTTTCTTAGGAAAAGGATGTTAAATTCACACTCTCAGAAAAGGAGAACAAGGGTAAAGTGCTAGTTTGATGTTATTTTCCACCTGTTTTTGTTCGTCTGTTAAGTTCACATTTTCTTAGGAACATGAGAACGAGGGTAAAGTCGGAGCTAATTGGAAGCAGGCACGTACTGGCCCAATTAGAAGTGATTACAGCTTTAAGCTAAGAATCAAAGTATCTGAATACATTGCAACACCAACATGCTGATGAGCCAATGTATGGGCATTGAGAAAAGAAAAAAATACTGAAGGGATACCGTCTTTAGCTTATGGAATTGATTTCAAACAATTAACGCATATATTTTTTAAAAATTTGCGTTGGTTCAGTCTTTACCTTATTGGAAAGTGTTCTGTTTTGTCTGGTGTGGCCCAATTGTTCTACGCGACGTGCTTGTTAGATATGACTTGAAACAGGTTAAAAGAGTAAATTTCTTCTATATTTGACAGAATTCCTTTATTATTTTCACTTGCATATGTTGCTATGTGGGATCTTGAATGCATTGAGTTGTATAATTTAACTGTTATTATATGCAACAATGGTGTTGCACTATGGTTATGTTTTATCTTGTCATCTATATTTTCATTTTCTGCTTCTTAGTTTGTAATTGTTATTTTTACAAGATCATGGACCCGAAGATGGATTCTGGTATGGTTGGTAAATACTACTCTGTGGATGAAGCCGTTGAGAATGGTGCTGCTCCAGTTCCCATCAGCTTTGAGAAAACTGTTGATGTTCAATGCACCATTGACATCATGGACCATCTTCTAGCGTGTGAGGTATCGGCAATCTTCTGTATGTAGTACAGACCTTCCATTGGCCTCGATTGATTTACTCAGCTCTATACCAAATTTTTTTTCTCCACTTTGGATGATACATGACTGGAATAGATTCTGTTTTTTTTTTTGGATAAGTAAGTTAAACTTTATTGAAGAAAATAAAGATGACAGTACAAGAGATTATACTGACAGCAACTAAAGCATATAAGCTAAAAAACTGAGAAAATCCGGAAAACCCACAAAAGGACCCCCTAAAACTGAATTAGCCCACAGAAACAGAGAATGCAACATAGACCCCCCCCTCCCCCCCCCCCCCCCCCCAAACTATCCAAAGACGAAGCCACATCCTCAAAACATCTCTCATTGGAGAAGGCAAAGGATTTAAGGCTTGTTCCCCCTAAAAGAAGAGTCATACAGTGACGATAATAATGAAAGAGACGCATAACTTCACTTCTGTGGGTGTGTATGTTGTCTTATACAAGAAATCTACACTCTTTATAACAAATATTGTTTTTGTAGACCGTCCACACATTTCTGCTTGGGGTGATTTTTCTCCTATCATTTTTAGGGTATGTTTGGTGCCCAAATATTTGGGCTCAAATATTTGGGTTTAATCATAAAAAATTCACCACATAATTTTTTATTATTATAATACTTATTAAAAATCTTCTCTCTCTTTACTTTTTCACCAACTCCCATAACATATCTTTACTTTATAATATTTCCTAAACCCCAATACTCAAAATTTTCACCCTCAAACATCCCCTTAACCTCTGAAGTATATGAAGTCTGGTACAAAATTTAGTTAGGCATTGGTCAGTTGTATTTTTGTTCTTTTTGTGAAAAAAATATCACTTGTAGTTATTACATGCAACAATGCATATGCTTATGCATATATACATACAGGGGTGTAGCTGTGTCCTGTTCATAGCTTATAAACATGCCCTTGTCTGGCATGTGTCCTGTTACATGTTTTTCATCTGAATTGTGATCTTCCTTGTATGTCTTGCCTAATCTCTGTGCTCTCTTCTAAGTTGTGATCCTACATTGCAGGCGACATGGCACAAGGGTCATTCATTGGCACAAACTGTGTTCTCTTGTATCTATCTTTTGAGGCCTGATAGGACATCTTCACATGCCTTGCTCCATTCTTATTGCAGAGTTATACGTGCAACCTGCAAGGCAGTTGTTTCGGTTGTCTCAGATGCACGCACACATGAAGTAAAGTATTTCAACAACTCTTGTTGCCTCTCTTCATTTTTATGCAACAAATTTTGTCTCCTTTTCCCCCTAATTTTTAGAGCTTATCTCTGGGAGTGGTTTAATTCTCAGATCAAAAAAATTTTTTTTTTTGTGAAGTACAAACAGTTGGAGGTCTTTTCTGGAACTGAAACAATATTGTAGTGATCTAGTGTTACAGTTCCCTGAATCATTGGAGGAGAAGAGGAAAATCGTGATAGTAACACTAGTTTAGAGTACTAGTACATAATTGTGTTTTTTATGTAGCGTATTTTTCCTATATCCTCCTAGCCAAAGAGTTCCCTCTTGGTCTAAATGTAAAGCTACAGTAACTGCCTATGAGCAATTTTGATCAGCTATTTCTAATTGTATTTTTACAGTAATTTTCTAGAAGTACTGTTGATTTTATTTGTTTCTTTGTCAGGAAGAGGATCTTTTTACGATGGCGTATGGCCTTCCTTTGGATGGTGATGGAGATGAGAAGTGCTTATCATTACTAAATGCAGTTGAAGAAACAATTGCTCGCCAGTTGCGTGCTTGCAAAGCCCAATCATCAAGAAGAAGAGTGATAGAAGGTAATTGTTTACTTGCTTGAGCATTCTAATTTCAATTAGCAAAAACTTTTTTGTAAAGACCTTAGACCCAAAAAAAAAACAAAAAACTTATGGTGAACAGAGGTGCATATCCTTTTGAGTCCACATTTGCTTGTTCTGTGAGGCCCTTTAACTTATAATGTATTTTAAAACCTTTTGCTCATGAGTTTTACATGTTTATTTTTGGTGGTGGGGGCTTAATGGCTAGCCATGAAACGTTACTTACTAGGTCCCTATGTATGGTGTAGCTAACTTATTATC
Source organism: Myrica gale (assembly GCA_963930655.1). NCBI lineage: Eukaryota > Viridiplantae > Streptophyta > Magnoliopsida > Fagales > Myricaceae > Myrica > Myrica gale. The sequence goes on along the minus strand of OZ005600.1, from coordinate 27,157,505 downwards.
ATTAGGAAACTAAATCTGTAGCTATGTTGCGAAATTTTAGAGGTGGCCATGGAAGGGGTCTGATAATCTGGGAAAGGTATACTAATTTAAGTAGCAGGCGTCTTATCAAAAAAAAATTAAGTAGCAGGCGTAGGTGTCTTTTTGAGCCACTTGGCAAACGTAGCTGGTCTATCTGGTGCATCTGCATGTAGATTAGAATGTTCAGAAATGTGTTTCTTCATGTATGTGCTGGCTATTTTGATGCAGATGTAGAGCCATTACAAACAAATCTTGATTTGGAAGAGGGCTACTGCAAAGCCTTGTTGTGCCGCTTACGCTTTCGTAAGGTCTTACCCTGTATAGTCTCATATAAGTTCTGTATTCGGTATATAATTTTGTAATTTTTGTCTCTACATAATCTGTGGATATATAAATACGTATCCTCTGAAAGTCAGCTCACTATCATCCCTTCTTTTTTGTTTTTTTGCATCGGGATCATGTGCATCAGTACATAGTGTATTGGATATCTTTGGTGCTTTGAGTTTTTAGTTTGTCTATGGATTAAAAAAAATAGTTCCAACATATTTTGTTCTTGTAGCTCTGAAGTTCCTCAGGAAGTTAAGAGTATCATTTGTTTGTTGTTGTCAGTAATATTCAGATACAAACATAAACTTTATTTCATCACTCATTTGTATTTTTGGGTATGATTTTACCCCCTTGGTCTTAAAGCTTTATGCGAATGATTCTGAAACTGTTGGCTTGAGATCTCTGCTCTGATACGTGTACACTCAAGAATCGATTCTCCCTCTGCATCAATTTTCTAGCAAATATTTTTTGGCCAATGATTGGATGTATTCGGTGTTTTCTTCAGCCATTTTATTTGTATAATTAATATGGTCTACTTATTTCTTATGACTTTTGTTCTGTTTCATCTGGCAAATCCAGTACTTTTTGTTGGATTAGTATTTCCAACATTTTCCCTTTGTTTTCAGCACTTTTATTATGTTCTTACATCTATGAGGCGGCCTCAAGGGAGAGGTTTGGAGTTGGCGAGGAAGCACATAGCCTCCTGCATAACAGAACTAGAATGCATTCATAAATCATCAGAATTTCTCAGAGCTATTGCCTCTGGAACATGTGAAGATGGAATAGAGGACAAAACGACTGCTTCTGGTTCTCAACCAATTGGGTTTGATGCTAGCTTAAATTGCAGATTATCTGCTCCCACTCCTCCACGTTCTATTAAAATTCTTAGTTGGAAAAAGGTGAGAATATTGAAAATTACTTGAGTTATATGTCTTCTAATTTAGCTCCATTAATCAAAAGTGGAGAGAAATTTTTAACATGATTTTGTCTCTGTTCTGCCAGGCCATTGAATATTTTGCAAAACTTCTTCATCATCTAGACATTATATGTTCCTACTCCTTAGAGCCGTTGTTAGAAGGAGTTTTGCAGTTTGTGGTTCAGTTCCAAAAATCTCAACCTGATTTGGTTGCCAGAGCTCATCTCCAGGTTGGTTTTACTGCATCTTGCTTATTTTTTCTTTTTTGTAATTTAACGAGTGGTGCCTTTTTTACTCTAGTAATTGAGGATTGTAGCTATTGATGGTCACAGCGATTATTGCGTTATTTAGGTAATTGAATCCTTCCACTAGGCAACCGGGTTTCTTTTTTCCCCCTGTGAGAATTTCTTCTAAGTTTCATGGGCATACTGCATATGGATGCCTTCCTATTGGTTATACCATGCTTACACTTAGTGGTTATGTAATGTTAACGAGCATTACCAGGACTTTTTCTGCATGTCAAGTGGTGCTTCTCCCTCTTTTCTAGGCGGAAAGGCATGGGAGGGAATTGCTGCTTGATAAGAGAATAGCCATTCCACTTTGGAAAAAAAATTGTTTTAGGCTAGCTAATTCTTCATGTTACGCATTATTAAGCTCATTTCATGTGTGGGTGGAAAGAGCTGGTTATATTACAGGAAATTGAAGCTGATGTTTAGGGTGATGTCAATTGTTATGCTGCCAAACTTATGACCAGAGGAAAGTTTGTGAGTGGATTATGTCTTAGAAGACCACAGTAAAGCGAATGGGTCCTGGTGATGTGTGTATACACTTAAGCATTGACCTGATTATTGTGCATGTATGGAAAGTGCATGGGGGATAGAGATACTGTGATCTCACTGGCAAATTCCTCATTTGTAATATATGCTCCTATATGTTGCTTATGATTTGCATTAGAATGATTGCAATTCTTTTCTTGTTTGTATTTTTTGATTCCTACTTTGCTTCAGATACTTGATGCTACGCATATATTCTATACATATGGGTTCTCAACTCTAATAACTTGTAAACAGCTTTTGCTAGTTCAAGATGGGAAACTCTATGGACGGGATTCTATATTTTCTGTGATCACCAGAGCTGCAGCATTGCCTGAGGTCACGAAGAACCATGATATTCAGAAGAATGAATATATCATGCAATTAGGACAGGTGAAGACCATATCATCTTTTGTTAAACCGAACTTTCACTTTGCTAGATATTCCAGAGTCATTGAAGTAGCCCCACTCTTCCATCTTTCATAGCCATTCTATATTGCTAGTGTGTTTCAGTTCAGAAACTGGGGATTGTTATTGAAACCTCTAATTGGAGCATCGCTACCAAATACACAAACAGACAAAAAAAACATTATCGTGAGAATGTTAATGTTAGTGTTACTGCTTACACAAAAAATAATACCATTACCAGTTTAGATAATTCTTTGCATGAAGGTAGTATAGTTAAATAATAGTAATGTTGTCATTCAGCATGCGTGCAGCTGAGTGTAGGAGTACAGCTTTTAGCACCTTTTTGGTCTTTTGCAGAAGGCACTTAATCTAATACGTGCATTGTCTTTATGGAATGCAGTTGGTGATCAATATGCTGAAAATCCTTTGTACCAATGCTGCATGGCAAAGGCGTAAGTTAGGCAAAATGCTACAAGATTGGCGTGTTATCTACGTACAGGTGTGTCCCATATTTATAGTCTACATTTTTGTGAGTTATCCTATTGTTTCTTTCTCTCGGTAATCCATTCAGTGTGATTAATCATAGGACGGGCTACTGATTTTTCATTCTTCACTACTGTTGGGATTTCTCGCTATGTTGTTTTTGAGTGTTTTTTTTTTAATTCATCACTTAACCAGACCTTATTTTTTAGTATTGTTTGCCCCTTGCTATCTTAGTCTGTCCAATTTCCTTAAAGATTGCCTTTTACACTGAAACGTCTTTTATAAATACCCGATGTTTGAACTGTCAACTGTTAGCTCAGTTGACAACATGAATCTGGCATGTTTTGGCATACGAGAAGAATCAGGCTTGACAGTTGATATACCTATATTCTTTTATCATTGGCAAACAGCTAGAGCTGGTGTTTAGAAGAGATTTTGGAGAAGTCTCAAGCATTCCAGATGACGAGGTATGTTAGTCTGCTTTGGGTCTAACCGAATTGTCTTCTACCTGTATAGTAGCAGTGTCTGCATCTGCTTTTGGTGTGGATTTTACAACTCAAATCAATATATGTATAAGATAGGAAAAAAGAAAAAAGCTTGAATCCCGTTATATATATGAAACCTTGATGATCTCACCCTAGGGATCTCTTTTTAATCCAAAATTGTGTGGTTTTGCAGAATGTATGTACGAAAATATTCCAACATATCCTTGTATGGGTGGAGGAGCAAACATACTGGATAGCTTCTCGTTTTCTTATTTTGGGATTTGAGTTGGAACTCTATTCCCCAAGTGAATATTGCATGGTATACTGGTACATTTATGTTGTCTTGATCAAGCTTGCGGAGAAAAAGCATATTAAGATGGCAGCAAGGAATGATACTAGTAAGTACGCTGGTTAATTTGGCACTTGGTACTTTGTAAGAAGCCTATCGTATTTGATGAATTGAGATGCACAAGCCCCATGGGTTTTCTGGCCCTTTAGAAATCAGGATAAAGAACATTAATGGGCAATTCCAAGCATGGAATCTGCCGTGTCCATTTAGAGGTTAGGAATTTGGCAAAAGTAGTCCAGAGAAAACACTAATAGGGTGAGGGGATCAAACTCTTCAGCAACCACTAATAACTGAGACGAAATTCATTATTATCTGCATGTGATGGTATCTCTATTGAAGAATTTTTACCAAGGATTTGATATCCTTTGAGGTGATCCCGTGCTTCTGTTGAACAGGTAAACAGAAGGTAAAGAAAAAAAGGGAGTCCCCGAAGGATGTGGCCAAGGAATATCGAGTTCCACCAGCAGTCTTGTTTGTTCAATGCCAAATATTTCTCGTTGAAGGGCTCACAATGGTAATTCTGCTTGTTTTAATTAATAAGTTATGAGATCATAAGTGATAACCTCTAGTGAATGCCACTGAGGATATTTGGGAGTAAAAGTTGACGTCCTGACCTGTTCAAGGTTTATGGTGTTCATGGTGTTAGAATCTTATGCTGCACAGGTTTCTGAATATTCTAACACCATGAACACCATAAACCTTGAATATTTTCCTGTCAAATGCTCTAATTATCATGTGTCAAGAAAAAAAAGGCACAATAAGTCCTACTTATCGGTTGAATCTTTCCAGATGCTTGCAGCTTTGAAGAATGAACACATGATCTTACAGAGCCCTAGTCCTTTTAACACAGAGCAAGAGGTATAGCTTTTAATCCTATTTTCTATATATTTTAATATGTAAAGCATTCTCACCAGGGTGGAAGATGTGAGAATGCAATCATTAGTCTGCTGATCGAGGCCAATTTCATGTCTTTCCGCCCTTTTGAACTTCTTGATGTTGATGGAAGAAACAGTCTCTGTTGAGATACATCATCAGCACCCTACAGTTGTATATGAAATTGATTTAATTTAAGCCTGAGAAAAATTCAACTGTCTGACACTTGTCCAAAATTTCATTAATTTAATTTCATGCGCAGTCTTGTTCACCCGATTGCTTTTTGCTTCTTTATCCGTTTTTGACTTAGCTGCATGGTTTTTGACTTCGATGCGTATAACCAACTTGATTACTTCTTTTGCAGAGATTTATTCAGCACTTTGAACTTTTACAAAAAGCCTGCATTCCTGATCACGTCTCATACCCCTCATTCAAGGAATCAACTACATATGCTCGCTTCTCTGTAAGTCTTCCTTTAAATACTGTACATGCTTTTATAATCCTCTCTCGTGAAGACATTAATGATCTCCCTTCCTCTGTTTAGACCCTGGTTATGTATAATTACTTTAAAGATGCTCAAAGGATTGCAAAGGAGGTGAAGAGTAGTTTTTCCAATGATCCTGAGAAATTGGCTGAACTCAGAAAGATAGAGCAAGTGGCAGAGCACAATAGCATTGCCTTAAATCTCATTTGCAGGGTAGGAGCCCTGGACCGTAGTCTGAAGGTTTCTTTTGAGTTTAGCCACCATCCTTACTTTGCTACCGCGGTTGTAAAGAGATCTTGAAGGTGTCCACTGATATACTACAATTTTGAAACGCTTTACAGGATTCAGAGCCAATTGGGTCGTCGTGCGGTATAGTACTTGTAACATTACTATTTGTTCAGTCAGTTTCTCAAATAATTTATCACAGTTATCTTGTAATGGTCATTGGAAAACAAATAAAAACGTATTGTTTATGTACAACAACTCTCTTCCCTTCTTTTTTCTCTTGGATTGGGAGGTGTCTGCAAATCGGCTTGTGTTTGCCAAAGTTTATCTAAGGTGTGGGGATCTTTGAGGCAGGGAAAAGTTTGTCCTAAAGTTTCAGTCCTTTTTAACAGTGTTATGATGTTGCCTACCTTCCAATTGCTACGAGTCCCCGTGCATAAACAATCTGTTTAATTTGTATCTATTCGAATGCTTATTAATAGACAAAACACTAAACTCAGAGGTAAAAGTATTACTGGTATAGCAAGTCTTCAAAATGTTTTGCATAGCAGCGTCCAGACTCTACAGTGGGCTGATCTCGGCAGTCTGAACGAAGTTGCTTTGTTTGGTGATTAAATTGTGTTAAAAAAAATCATTTTCCCAACCCATTCCCTTCTTCTGATGGCTTAACGAATTGTCCCCCTGGAATAATCTTTGAGCTTGAGCTTTCAGCCCTATTAGTTTTGTTTGTCTCTGCTAATAGAAATCAAGCAAGCCCTCTTGGAGTGGGAACCTATTAAATATTGGATAGAAAATTATGAATCGTGATAATAAAATAAAAGGAAAAATATCAAATTGGTCCCTGTAATATACGAGAAAATTGATTTGGTCCCTGTGGTATGAAAATCATAAATTTAGTTCCTATAATATCCTATTTGTTTTGCCTTTCGTCCCTCCTCATTCCGTTAGGTTACTAGACGAAATTCACTCCACATCATCCCCATTACCACGTCATCTCTCTGGTCAGCTCAAGACCCTGAAACCCTAAACTTCCCTTAGCCTTCCCCTTAAACGATTGTGAATCCTAATCCTAATCTGCACTGTCATACCACATCTATAATTCCTAAATCGGCTTTCATTCCAAATCTGGGACCATTTTCGTTGGGCTCGTCGACCTGTTTTGTTGCAGGCTGTTTGTCGTGGAGCAGTGAATTTTCGTCGAGTTACGTTCGTTGAGGTTCTGGAAAAAGGCAAACAAGCGTTAAAAGATTTACAACTTAAAGTAATGATTTGCAAATGTAAATATTCAAGAAAAAATGCAGGTAGACAATATTTTTCATTTTTCTTTGCAAGCCTCCCCTTGAAACTTCACTCCTTTGAAACAAATATCTCCAAAAGTAAATTTCAAAACTTCTTGTCCTTTCGCTGAAATTTCTCACCAACAAAACAAAATCTCAAGCTTGATACTTTGACAATCAAAAAATCAGTGTTCGTGGATAGGTCAGTTTTTGTTTCCGGCGCTTTCACAGCAACCAAACAAAGCACACCACATGATTCCCAAAAGCGAAAAGCTTTACATTGTTGATAAGCTTATTGACCATTTGTTGGAGTTGCTGGGGCCCAACGTTTTGGGGAAGCCGGGAAGGTATACGGGAGCTCCCAGAGGCGTTCTCTCTGGGTCCGTCACAAGACACATCACTTTGTTGGTCGTCGTTTCTCTCTGATACATCTGAATTGCAGGCATTGATTCGGAGGTGGACCCATGTTGCCATTGTGTTTGAAGTTGTGTTTGAAGTTGTCTTCCTCCTATTCTAGGTCAAAACAAAGATCTGGTGATCCAACTGACCATTCTTAGAACTCTGGCCATTTTCTTTGTGCTTCTATGGCGTAATAGTCTAGCCTCCAGATCTGTTGCCATCCACATACATGCTTAGATTATGTTTCACGATGAGTTCCAATCTTCATTGATTGATTCAGTTATGGAAATAGTCCAGTAGATACATCCGGGGGATAGTCCGTCTGTGAATGAAGACTTAGGGCAAAATATGTAAAACAGAGACAATGGGGATAGATCTCGCGGAAAGAAGGCGAAGTGAGAGACTTGTGGGGGTGGGGTCAGGTTTCACTTATTTGGACAATAGGAAAATGGGTTCTGAGCTGACCATTAGTGATGACATGATTGTCGAGTGCATTCCCTTGAGTTAACTAACGGAACGAGGAGGAGGGATCAACGGAGAACATAGGGAAAAATTACGAGGACTAAATTTATTATTTTCATATTATAGGGATCAAATCGATTTTCTCGTATATTATCAGGATCAATTTTGCATTTATTCCTAAAATAAAATAAACAAAATTGACCCTCTCGTTTGCTAAACCATTCTCTAGGGACTTATGTCTCTGTCCAACTTAATGGTATGCGTATGAATTACTTTAATTTGAAAGGAGAAACGTTTGTCCAAAATCATGGTATGCTTGAAATGGGGGAGGGAGGGAGGATGGGGACTTGCCCATTGTTTTCTCATGTAATGAATAGGCTCTTGACTCTTGAACCCTAAAAATATCTCTAATCAGAGTTTCATTTCCATTGTTCAGGGACCCACGGTGAACACCACAGATTAGTCTCGCGGGCCCGCGGCCCCCTCACTTTCCAACAAAAACCAGCTGCTACAAGGTCCTTGGTATGCAGGATACTTTGCCATGCCCAAGAAACTCCCTGAGTGGGTCTAGTGTTAAAAAAAGTAGTGCCATGGCAGTATTTAGTCGCAAGGGTCTTGACCCAAACACAATCTTTGTTACTCGCCATTTCCCACCCTAACGGGCCTAACTGCTACCAAGGCTTTATTTACATCTTCCTTCACCCGTCCTATTAATATCAATACCGTGTTAAACCTAAACAAAGCAATGTCTCTCTGTTTCTTTTCTTGCCCGACAATAACAAAGCAAAGGTCAGACATCCAGTTTTAAGGAATTGGGCCATTGTTGTTTTAGTTGCTTGTTTTTTTAAGGTCTTAGGAAATCCCACAAGGGTTAATTTGGAAGCAACTTTTTATTGGTTCCTTTGTGTTTCTTCCGAGTGATTTTTATTGTTTCCTGGAGTTGCTTGGCAATCTGGTTTTAGGGTTAGCTGGCTCTCAGGACAGTTCAACTCTTGGAGTTGAATAATAATGAGCAAGGTCTCTGGGTGGGTAGTTGCGCAGATGCACTTGTTAAAGTAAGAGTAGTTCCGTTCAGACGAGAGTTGGGGGAAGAAATAAGCACTAAACTTGAGGAAAATGTGGGTGCTACATGGGGTCAAAGTTGCCATTAATAGTAAGCCACAGCTAGAGGGAAGGGTAGAAGAATCAAACTATAAGCTAACGTTGCTTATCAAAAGTTAAATTTGGTTTTAAGCAAATCCAAATTACCGGACATAATCCCTTTTAATGTGGACGGTTTTAAGTCTTAATCGGCAACCAAAACAAGCGCAAACGTCAAATCTTGAAGCATAGAGGAACTCTGCTGGATAAAAGTCTTGTACCTTGGTAAGCTATCTCACGGTCCACGTATTTACAAATTACAATGAATCACAAAAGGACCCGTGGGCCAGCACGACCCAAATCTTTTGGCAAGTGGACCTCATCAGTCACATCCATTCATGTCCCGTAGATTGTCCTCCACAGGAAGCCAACTGGTTTCCAGGCTGGAGGTGGGTCCCGAAAACATGCATCACCATCGGCTTTCATGGTGGTGAGAAGTGCCACACCAAAACCCTGACTTAAAAGAACGAAGGAAATTACCTCATCTTCCTCCAACTGCCATGGATCTACGACCTGTCGCATTCTTTTGTTTTCTTCTTTCTCTTAAGGAAAGATGAAGGGTACGATCGTCCTTTTCTGGGATACGCTTGGAAAGGTGTCATTCAAAACTGTTGGCAGGTCAAGGTTCATGTTCCACGTGGCGAATAGCTGGACGTGAGGTCTCCGATTATGGATTTGTTTGAAATCAGTCGATTATTTAGGATTAATATTAAATAATTTTTTATTATTATAATATTTATTAAAAAAAAATTCTCTTTAATTTTTTACCAACTCTCATACTTTTTCATCAACAATAATATTTCACAAACTCCAATACTCGAAATTTTCACATTCAAACAACACTTAAATAACCTAACGATCTCTGACATGTTACAGTGATAATGAAGAATATTATAAATTATATTAACGAAACAAATTATACTATTAATTTGCTGGGTCCCGTAGTAGAAGCAGGTCCGAAAATTATTCCTAACTGGTCGTTTTATTTTTATTTTTATTTTTTAAACAAAAATATATTTTAAAAGTGAACCATCGTCAAGCTTCAATCACTTAAATTCGAAATTCCATGTGACATAAGAATCATCGGGACAGAATAGACTTACTAAGATGGGAATTTTACAAGATATTATTTTTGGAAAAAAAACATTATTATTACTTATTTCTTTTAAGAAATCAAGCAACCAAACATCTTATTTCATTAATGTTTTATTGCAAACTCATTAAGGTATTTAATATGGAATTTATGTATACAACGTGGCTTAGTTGTCGAGAGTATGTTCCTGACGGTGCAATACAATATTTCCAGATGGAAAAATGAAAACCAACTTTTAAAACCTTCCCATATACCAAATTTATTTTGTAATCAAAATGACTTTTCAGCATGTATTTGGTTCGTGTTCTAACTTTTAAATACGGGAGTGTTGAAAATACTTTTTTTTTTTAATATAGCCAGGTCGAGTCTATAATTCAATATATATTATTTAAATTCACGAAACTTCGTTTCAAAATAATTTATTTTAAAGAAGCCAGTCTCGTTATAATTCATTAATTTACAGGAGAAGTCAAATTCTCGTAATAAAATATATTTTTATTAATTTAATACTTCGGGTTTATCTTAATTTTTATCTGGAATGAAATTACATTAAAATTAGAATTTGATTGATCAATAATTAGCGTCTCTATGAATAATTTAAAGTAAAGTCACAATTTGTAATTTTTCTTTAAAATTTTAGGTTCGAATTTCTCTAAGTGCAAATAATTTACTGGACTTATCTGTCATGTGTGGTTTGGAGGCCACACAACTCGAGATAACCCAAACTCCCATTTAAATCACTGATTTTATATTAAACTGAATCAAAATCTATAAAACTCATTTTATTTTAGTTGTGCATATATATTCAAATTAAAATTTTAAGCATTTTCTTGTACATTTACGTAAGGAGTCTAAGGAGGTAATTTGATTGTCCATGGTGGGCTGAAACTTATAGTTGACCCTTTTTACTTTTTACAAGCATTTTTTTATAAGGAGACAAATTCGGGCACCTCTTCAAGTGCACTGAATTCGGACGGACTTAGTTTAATATAAATACGAGTTGGGTTCAACGTCACAGTAAACTTCGAGCCGTGTAACCCTCTCAAGTCATACATGTTTAGTAAGTCTAGCTTTGTTGTGAGAGTGAGCTCAAGGAATTGTTTGCACCTTAAAGATTCAAACTTAAAACTTTAAAGGGAACACACTCCTAAATTTTAGGTCTTGATCACCCAAGCCAACTGATTCCTCTAACATTGTAGGATTTAAATCCTGCCTATACACTTTACAAGACAACCCAAAAAATTAAAAGATACTCCGATAATTGAAATAAATAAATTATGGGCATATGAAAACCCCACATAAAATGAACTAATTATTTTTAAAAAATCATTTTCTTTTTTGGATAATGATGAAGAATTGGAGACACTCCTGTACACCGATTTCAGACCAACATTATCCAATTGATTTATAGTAACAGGCTTACAGCTGCAGAAAATTTGAACACATGTTGACCATTCACCGCAAATATTATTTAAATGGGGGAATTTTATTAGTTCCAGATTGTAAACTGATTGCCCCACCAAGGGCAAAAACTTTCCAAATTCATCGCGCCAATATGCTAATTATTGGTCCCTCCGATTTTGTTTTTTTGGGTGAATAAAAAAAATTACTCAAATAGTGGGCCTGGAAAAAAACAGTAATAAATAAAAAAGAGTCATCTGTCTCGGTAAACAGTAAGGCGTCTTCAGCTAGCTGGCAGAATAAGACAGGAATTCAAAAGTAAGGTGTCTTCAGCTTGCTTATAAAAAAAAAAAAAGGTGTCTTCAGCTTGCTTAGAAAAAAAAAAAAGGTGTCTTCAGCTAGCTGGCAGTATCAGTTAACTTATCTTTCTTCTCTGGTTCCGAGACAAGAGTTAAAAACTAGAGTCTATAAAAGTACACCTAAAGCTATATCTAGTACACTTAACCATCACTTTCGTAGACAAACCTACTAGAAACCGGATGGGGATCAACTGCAATTCGTCCTATGGTAGGATCACATTGTCCGAACAGTACTACAGAAACCGGATGGATCTCCTACAATTCGGGTGACATATAGTGTGTGAGGAGGGACTCACGCCTTTCTCTCTCGCACTCTTCGAATTGCGGTGTGATCCACATCTCTCTTTCACACTCTTTGCTCTGTTACACTTTTGGATAATTTGGGTTTCACCGTCGGATCCACACCTTTCTTTCCCACTCTCTAAGTTGCTCCCTCCACGATACCTTAGATATTGCAAGCCTATAAACCAGCTTAGAAAAAAAAAACCTACTAGAAACCTGGAAGCCAAATTACACTGGTAAATTTTGTTGAATCGTTAAAAAAGTAGTTGTAATTTTTTTAAAAAAAAATTGACATACAAACATAAAATTAAGAGATATGATAAAAATTGAAATAGATTAGATTTTACAAAAAGTAATAAAAAATAAATTTTATAAGAATTAGTAAAATGATAAAAAAATAATTTAAATAATTTTTTATAATAAAAAATTAATGATTTAATGGAAAGATATATGATTTTAAAATTTGTTATTATTATTTTCTTGATTACAATTTTGAGTTAGTTATATTTGTAAATGAACATTTTGAAATTAGAGAATTTTGGCCAAAAGTTTAGCTCGCAATCATGCCTTAAAAGTTTGGCCAAAATTTCTCTTCATTCTAATCCTATTTACAAACATAAGGAATTTAAATTTTTGATCAATTAAAATAACTTTAAAATAATTTTTGATCTACTAAATAAATAATTTCTTTCCATTACAATAATATAAAAATTTAAGTCAAATAATCTATTTCTTCATTTTTTTTCACTAAGGGTCCGTTTGTTTGGCCTTAAAACTATTGCAGGGCTCCGACAGAGGTGACAAAGAGTAAGTAAAGCAACCCTAAATGCCAAATTTGATATGATTCTTCAATTCAGAAACTGAAGAAGAGAGAAAAATCAATCAAGGCCCATATCTGTTACCTCCACTCCATAACTGTTGTCCACATAGATTTAAAAAAAACATTCCATAGATGAATACAGGGCAATCAGTAAAACATTAAAGTTCTTACTGTGAATCGAGTAGACAGTAGAGATCCCAACTACAACTCTGAATCTAGGGTTTTACGTGTTTCTTGATTTGGAGATCGATGAGCTTGAGTGGGCAAGAGAGAGAGAGAGAGAGAGGGAGAGAGAGTCTGAAAACGTCGGGGTGTGGGGTGGGGTGAGAGCTGGAAATGTCGGGGAGAGGAAGTAAAAATGGTTTCCGAAAAATTGGGTGTTAGTTTATTTTTTGGAAAAGAAGAGAAGTTTTCAGGTTGACTTTAAAACATTTTCAGTTGACCTCATTTTCAATTGTATCTCAAATACCGGAAAGTAAGTAAAATGGTTTACTGATTTTATTATTCGGTTAAATAAACAGACCCTAAATTTAAATACAACCCTAACACCTCAATTTTTCACTATTTCTTCTAAAAATTAAATACAACCCTAACACAACTCAAGTTTTACAACATTTTCAAAATTTTCATTTGCAAGTATGGACTTTATATCAGTTTGGTTAAATTCAGTGTATATCTGTTCGTCATTAATGAGTCTAATTTGTACTCTTTATCCTCTCAGATCAAAATGGAAGAATTGGTTTGAATAACTATTGGGTCTAATTGCCTAAATTCATTGCATTTATTTTCTGACTTTGACCACAATTAAATAGTCTAGGGTATGGGCCGACCTACCATATCATAGATTTAAATAACGATATAATAATCATATGTATATTATCCAATAAATCAGCTAATATATTATATGTTAATTTTATAAAGTTCATGATTTAATGGGGGTGTTTGTTTGTGAAATTTTTGGGGTTTTGGAAATTTTGGGTATTGAGATTTGTGAAAAATATAGATATTTTATGGAAAAGTGAGGAGAGATAAGATTTAATTGAATAATATAATATTATTTTATAATTTAATGAAGAGAGAAAAATTATTTTATGATTGTTTGAAAATTTTGAGGGGTGAAAATTTTCGGAGACAAAATTCCCAAATATATGTCTAGTGGAATTATATTTGCAGAAGTGACCATAATAATACCTTTACAGATGTGACACTTGTCGTAATAGTCCAAATGGACCTACAATGTGCCATTATAATTTAATTTATACAAGATGGAGTTGGGATTTACAAATACTTTTTTAAAAGAAAGATGAAGTGATATATTTATCAAAAATAATTTATATTCTCAAAAAATTGAGAAATAATATTTGTGTGTGTGTGTTTTTTTTTGCTTGCATAATGCTATACGGGGTGTATGGGTAGGTAGATCAGTCAAGAGAGGTTATTAAATAGACACGTGGCGAATTTTGGGGTGAGAATTGAGTAAGAGCAAAGCATAAAGACACCGCAGAGAATCGGGTATCGTTTCAACTTTACGGGGGGCTGTACAAGATCATTACCGTATTCGACGCAGACGGGGAGAGAGAAACAGAAGAGAGAGAGAGATTTTTTTTAAAATAAAAAAATAGCGAATAATATTTTTAAAAGGGAAAAATTGTTGAAAAAGTAGCAAGTCGTAGTAGATAGATATACAGTGTAAGACGCCGACGACTTCCCAACCAAAACCGAACTCATTTTCTGGTCGACTTTTCGCTGCTCGCGGACAGGCCACTCTCTGCCTCTCTGAATCTCTGAATCTCTCTCTCTCTCCTTGATTCAGGTACAGGTAAATTCCAGTCCGTGATATTCGTTTCTCTTTGGTTCTATATTCTCTTATATTTTTCGTGGACGAAATTTTAGTGCGTCAACCATTATCTTGATTGTGGAATTGTTTCCTGGTTTGCGTGCTCTTTTTCTGTTCCGTTCTTGTCGGATCTTTGAGGATTATCGCTTATGTCTGTGTCTGTTTGTACTCTTTTGCTTTTGTTGCCTCGTGTTCTTGTTTTTCTTTGATACAAATCATTTTCTTATTCACGTTATGTTATGGTTTTGTCTTCTGTCACGCCCTGCGCTGAATTTTTATTTCTTCCTCTCGAAATTTGAAAGCGCATCTTTTATAATTTAGAGGACTTGTTGGATTTTGTTGTTTGATGTAAGCATTATATGGTAACTTTTTGAAATGCTGTCTGGATTGGATCTGAATGGAGTGATGATTTTCGAATTATATTGAGCCTTGGATTATTTTTGTGTTTGATGTCATTAGATTTGCCTTTTGTTGAAGGGGAATCCGATTTAAGTTATCGTTTTAAATTCTAGAATTTCAGGGTTTGATGGAGAGAATGTCAGGAGCGGGTACGCAAAATAGCTTGAGAAAAGCTCTTGGCGCCCTCAAGGACACCACCACGGTTTCCTTGGCAAAAGTCAACAGTGATTATAAGGTGCTCGTAATTTACATCGGTTCTTTTTAGGCTTCTTTCAACTGCGAAGTCAATCTTACGATCTTGGTGAGATATAAAACTATGCAGGAATTGGATGTTGCTGTAGTTAAAGCCACAAACCATGTTGAGTGCCCGGCAAAGGAAAAACACATCAGAGGTAGCTGCTCTCTCTCCTTCTCTAAACAAGATGGGATGCATTCTATATATTGACGTGGCCTCTCTAATTTATCTTTGTTGGTGATCTACTGGTAGAAAAAAGTTTTTGAATGGGTAGCTGATACGATTTGTTTATGTTTGCAGCTGTTTTTGTTGCTATTTCCGCTACAAGGCCCCGGGCGGATGTTGCATACTGCATCCATGCTCTTGCCCGACGGTTATCGAAGACACATAATTGGGCAGTATGTGCATTGCCTCATTGATACTTTATGATGAGATAAATGAGCATAGCGTTAAACCTGCATGATCTGAATCAATTTAAAGTTGCACCATCATGCTATTGATTGTTAGGAGCCTTCGCATTCATAGCTGCATTCTGTATGGATTAGAAGGTGTAGTAACTCTTGATGGGAAGCTTTAGTCTTGTTGTTAAATTATTTGCAAGCTATGGTCACAGTAGTGTTGCTCTTGATCATCACTGTCAAACAATCATAACCAACAAAAGCCACTTTAGGCATGATGTTCATGGACTTTTCCGCCATACAGGATTGTGCTCGTGGCTGGAAATGTTGTATATGATATGCATGTGAAACCAATAAATGATAGATCTAACAATTAGGCATTGCATGAGTGGTTGATATCTTGCCTATTGCAGTAGTTAATCTTTGTTATTATAATTTACTCTGCTTATATCCCCCATACTTTGGTTGTCCATAGCTATTTATTCTGCCTCATTATTGTTCAGTTGGATTGGAAGATTTAAAATTCCAAACTTCATAAGACAGTTGTAATATGATATTTAAGTACTTTGGATAACATATAAGTGGTTGTTGTGTGTACTTGTTCTCTTCTTAACAAAAAAGAAGACAAAAAAGGACGTAAGCACTTTAGAACGGTGATGAGTTGGTTTCCTCTATCATGTATTATTTGTCCAATATCAAGAAAGTCCACGACACAAATTTGATAAGTTCCCTAACTTATCATCCTTTACTTGAGAAGTCAATAGCCGTTTTCTGGCTTGGTTTGTTTACTAAAATCTTATAATAAAATAATTACAATATAATCTCTCTCTCCCCATCAAATCATTACTTTTCTCTATAATAAATATAAAAAATTCATTTAAATCATCTCTCTCTTCACTGTTTCACCAATTCCAATACCCTAAAATTTTAACCGCCCCAAAATTTGAAGGCTCAAATACAACCTCTATTTCCTTTATTTGAATTGAAATTAAGCAGAGCCATTCTTGAAGCTTGTATTTTCTTTTTTCTTTTAAAAAACCATGCATTATGATGTTCCCCTAGAAATTGATTATCTAAGAGGAATGAGTGTCGGAGGGGTTAATAGTTGTTGATCCTGTGGTTTACTTGATGGTTGCCGATACATGAATGACTTGTTGGCTTGAACAAAACTTTTTGTTTGTGCTTGCCGCTGAAATTTGGTTTGCTGAATTGATTTTTTAGGTTGCATTGAAAACATTAATTGTAATTCATCGTGCTCTGAGGGAAGTGGACCCCACATTTTATGAGGAACTCATTAATTATGGCAGAAGCAGAAGCCATATGCTTAACATGTCTCATTTCAAGGATGATTCCAGTCCCAATGGTACCAACTCACTCTTACCCTTCCATTATTGCATATAAGCATACTTCTATTGAAAATTTGAATTATTTGTTTACAAGATTCTTTAATCTGCTGCCAGCATGGGATTATTCTGCTTGGGTCCGCACTTATGCCTTATTTTTGGAGGAGAGGCTGGAATGCTTTCGTGTGTTGAAGTATGACATTGAGACGGATCGCCCTGTAAGGAGTTTATTCCTTTTTATGGTCTTTTTTGGCTTATGATTTCTTGCTTTTTTTTTTTTGTTTTGGGAAAACAATCATGACTTCCCTTCTGAATATCATACTTCTGGAAGACGAGAATAGCAAGGGGATTAAAAATAGAAAAAAATTCTGTCTTTAGGGCCATCTTGCTTTCTCCTGCTCTCCTTCCCGCCCCCCCTTTTATTGCGTGCTCTTTTTATCCTCCTCATAGTAACTTTTCTTCCCAAGTTTGTTTCCAAACTTAGAAAATTCTTCAGGATCCTGTCAGAAGATCATTTCCATGTTTGTCTTCCTTGCATTAAATTCATCTTCTGAAATTTAAGTTTGGTGCTCTTATGGCAACTAGAACTGATAGCTGAAAATTTGATGCAGAGGACAAAAGATCTGGACACTGCTGAATTGCTCGAGCAGTTGCCAGCTTTGCAACAGCTACTTTTTCGCTTGCTTGGTTGCCAGGTAATTTATATAGTTCAATCAGTCCAAGACAAGGGGTTAGCTAGATGGAAATTATTTGGACCTACCACATGTCAATAATAGGTCAATTTCTACAAATATATTGGGCTCTAGTATAATAAGTTAACATCATCTTTGGCTTCTGATGGGGAATGTTGATGCCAATTTGTGCAGCCACAAGGGGCAGCAGTTCATAACTTTGTGATTCAGCTAGCGCTTTCAATGGTGAGTTAAAATTGATAACCATTCTAGTTATCCTTAGTTTAGCTTCAATTGACTTGATTTCATTCTCATTTCCTCTAATGAATTTTATTACTCAAATAGGTTGCTTCAGAAAGCATTAAAATTTATCAAGCTATAAGTGATGGAACAGTCAATTTGGTTGACAAGGTTAGATATGATCTTGGGTTCGTAAATAAGGAATAGGGATATTCAGGATAAAAGTGTCCTTATGGTACTCTAAATGTGGCAGTTCTTTGAGATGCAACTCCCTGATGCTATGAGGGCTCTGGATATATACAGGAAGGCTGGGCAGCAGGTAAGATGTTCTGTGAATATTTTTCCAAATGTAGTCTGTTTCTGAGAGTTGTAGGGAGAGGAATTCACTCTCTGGCGCTCAATTTTTCAGGCTGAGCGATTATCAGAGTTTTATGAAGTATGTAAAAGTTTTGATATTGGGCGTGGAGACAGGTTTATTAAGATCGAGCAGGTTGGGTGTCTCACTTGTGGTGCCTTCTAGAGTAGCTGTGATTGATTTTTTCAGTTTCATTTCATCTAAATTTTTTATTAAGTGAGCTATTTGTTTTTGATGAAGCCGCCTGCATCATTTCTACAAGCCATGGAAGAGTATGTGAGAGAAGCTCCACGGGGTTCAACATTTCGCAAAGATCAAGTATGGAACTGCTTTTTGTTAAACTTAATTAGTTTTGGATCAAATGATATTAGAAATAAACATATATGTACATTAAAATTTAAGAACAGGAAAGTAAAAGAACTTCAGATATCACTGACCCTATAATGCAGGCAGCAAGAAGCTCCAAGAAGAGCACACTAAAACACCGGAAATATTTGATATAGGAGCTTCTTGTTCAGTTTTAGCGGTTGCAAACAAGTCTTATTAAAGGACGCATAATCTGCAATTTCTTGATTAGCTGGAATAGGCTCTAGATCCAATAGTCTTCTTGTATGTCTTGAGTTCTTTTTTATTTTGCTTTCACATTTTCCTACTTGGTTTATAAATTCTTTCAACCATCTCTCGGTGCCATTTAGAATATCGTCATCTCTGTAGGAAAATGATTGGGAATAGCTTATATAAAGGCTTTCCTGTGTTCTAATCAACATGCTAGATTGAGTTGAATAAAGTTTAGAAGCCCTCTTTAAAGCGTTTTGAGGGTGACCCCCAGGGGTTTGGTCTAGTGGTAAGGCAACGGCTTGGGTTTTCACATGTCCCAAGTTCGAGCCCCAACGTTGGGTGGGATCCTAACACATGCCCCCAGGTTAGCTTGTAGGGCCGGGTACCTGAAGTGGCCCGACCTTGGGAGCTCCTGGGTTATAAAAAAAAATGCGTTTTGAGGGGGTGATTGTTTTCTCCGTCTTAGGTGTGATTGCTGAAGAAATCTAGGTGTGCTTGCCTAGATTTTATCTTCCCTTTTTCTCTTTCAATTCACAGTTTACATACCAAATAAATGTCAAATGCCTTCAAGCTTCAGTCTTTTCCATAACCTAACCCTCCCTAAATTGTTAAACACAGACTCTATCCAAGAAGTCTTCAAGAACTAATGAAGAAACATGATGTAGTGCTGAATCTCTTAAAGTTCCTGCAAAGCGAAAAAACTAAAAGCCCTGTCAAAACTTAGCCTATGGATACATCAGCAAAAAACTAAAAAAGAAAGAAAAACTACAGAAATTTGACATGTCACATTAGGGTTGCCTATTTTTGCCTGCATGCGGGCGACCTCATTATGTGATGTTTGGGTTTCCTTTTTTAAGAAGCAAAATGACAATGCAACCAAACTGGTCAGGTTGGAAAATTCGGCATAATTTCAACTTTACTGTTTTATCATGTGACATTTCCTGTTGGGTTTCTCAAAGTGTCTTCTTGTTATGTTTGGAATGCTTAGTACTGCTTTGCTCTATACGACACTTACTGATTTCTTGAATGGTATCTGTTTTGAGAGAACTTTAACTAATGAACTACTGCAGATGAAAAACATCACTACTTTGATGATTTAAGGAAATTAATTTCATTGGAAAGCTCGAGTTATCCCATTACCTAAACTTTTTCCTTTTTCTTTTGGTTCAATTTCTCCCATTTTTTCTCATCTTAGTCAATTGAAAGAATTATTATCATTTTATCCTCATCCCTCTGAAGAAAAAAAGAAAATTCTGAGCAAATATTCCCTCAATGTTTTATTTTAATCAAGCGTGTGGTTGACGCTAAGGATGCCTCCCCGAAGGAAGTGTTGGCAATAGAATATAAAAAGACCCCGGAGGTACAGGAGGAAAGTCCACCATTGCCACCTCCACCTCCACCTGAACCAGTCAAAGTAGAAGCACCTGTTGCTGAACCCGATCTGTTGGTAATTCTCTAAATCTTGCTTCGTATCATCTTGAAACTTTGTAGCCAATGTTTCTTACATGCATTTGTGCATAGTTTGATCTCAAGCACTTTGCGTCATGGTTGAACGCTCCTTTACCATCTGAGCATGCCCATCATCTTGCTTAGTCCATATAGTTCCTAAGGTAATTTTCTTTTTGTCGGGTGCTAGGGCTTGCATGATCCCAGTCCAGAAGCTTCAGAATTGGATGAGAAGAATGCTATGGCTTTGGCTATAGTTCCAGTTGGTAAGGAATTTTTCCTTGTGGAATATATATCCAATAACTTGTATCGTCTTGCCATAGTCTCAGATCAAAAGTCGGTTCTGTCGCAAGTGAACTTGTATATTCGAAATATAGAGTTTTAGATATTCGAAATATAACTTGTTTGTTTTGGTAAAATTTTAAGAATTTTAAGTATGGTGTGAATATTTAGGTGATGTTAGAGTTGTATTGGTATTTGTATAGAAGTTGTTGAGTTGTATTAATGTTTGTAAAAAAAGTAATATTGAGTTGTATTGGGATTCGTATAGAAGTAATGTTGAGATTGTAATTTTAGAAAATTGGATTCAAATTCTTAAAATGACAAAACGAACATGCTAGTTTGTTGAGATTCATAGATTTGTCCATTGATTGGAGTGAGCGCCCGTGTTTCATTGTGGTGGTGGTTGCAGCTGATCAACCAACGTCTGCTGCTCTAAATCATGTAGATGGAACTACAGGCTGGGAGTTGGCACTTGTTACAGCTCCAAGCTCAAACGAGAGTGCGGCAGCTGCTAGTAAACTGGTACTTGATCTTTTCTCTCCTGCATCGTTTTCCCTTGAGGTCATTAGGTTCTTTTTGTCATTTAATTCTTCTAGCCAGATGTGGTTGTCATCTCTCTCTCTCTTACACCCACCTACCCATGCATGCACATAGACACATGCTAACTTCACTGTTCGGCATCAAAGTGCTTTTTTGCTGTTCCACTAATGACTGATCTCGCTCTTCGACTTTTTGAATGATACTTACGGAGAATACCTTCCATTTCTATTGATATTGAAACTAGGCGGGAGGATTAGACAAGCTTACACTAGACAGCCTCTATGATGATGCCATGAGAAGAACCAATCAGAATGTGAGCTACAACCCATGGGAGGCAGTCCCAGTGGCTGGTGCAATGATGCATCAGACAGCACAAGATCCGTTTTTTGCATCCAACACGGTCGCTGCACCACATCATGTACAGATGGCAGCAATGGCCAACCAGCAGCAGGCTTTCATGTTTCAGCAGCAGCAACAGCAGCAGCAGATGGTGTTGATGACCGGTCCACAACAGCAACAGCCTTTAAATCCTTTTGGAAACCCATATGCAGCAACTGCCCATCCCTATGGCTCAGGTATGCCCGTTCAAGCCTACAATCCCTATTCGGGCCTCATCTAGATGCCTTTCCAAAGAACGGCGTTCTTTATCAGGAAACAACGGGAGTGAGGGAATTTGGAAGAGAAGTTGGTTTTCGGATATCGAGCATGCAATATAGACAGATGTGTACCATATGGTTGTGTATGTGCAGTGGTTAGCTAGGGTGAGATTCTTTGGGTAATAATTAGGCGGAATGGGGGGCTTTGGGTTATTTGATTATTTCATGTCAATGAAGGTTGGTAATAATGCGCTCCGGATGACTTCTAGGATTCTTTTATACCTGTTCTGCTTAATCTCCATGCTTAAGCAGGAAACATTTTTAATTCCTCTGGTTTTCCTTCTTTTCCCCCTTCCCTATTCTTTTCTTTTGGTCTATCACGATTTTATTAAGCTGATAGGAATGATTTGTAATCTACTACTGTCTATACTACATTTATGTAATCAGTAGACATTTCAATTTGGGAGCTCTTTGGTTTGGTTTAACAATTCTACCTTTTTGGATATCAGTGATCTCTTTGTTTTTCTTGTTCGCTTTTAGGCATTTGTGTTCTGATTAGGAATGTTATTGGACACTTTTACTGCCCTATGATGGAACGATTTAGTTGAATTTTCTTCTTTGTAATTTGCACTGCATGATTAAGAGAAGAATTGCACTTAATAAAGAAATTTTTTTGTAGCGATTAGCTGCCATCTATAACCCCATGGGTGTTGATGAAAACATGTTGGGGAGAGACCAAAATAGTCAGAGGCGGAAGGTCGTCCTCCCCGTGTTTTGCACGTGTAACCCCTTGTAGGTAGACAGCCCAACGCCCGATAAACAGAGCTTGGGACAGGAAAAGGATGATTTATGTTTCCTAGGCAAAATAAGAAAATTGAGGTGGTTTGCCTCGGGAGGGTCGCAAGTCAAAACTGGGTGTCCTGCGCGACAAAAGCTGCTGCCTTGGCAAAAATTCTGAAAGGAAGGTACATTTTCATGGCCTGGAGAGGACAGGGCACCTACTATTTCTGAGCTTTGACCCTTGTGTAGGAGGGACAACCTCTCTGACAAGATGACCTTAGTCCAATCCCCACCACATCTTCTCTCTCCGGGTCCACATAATACTCATTCGGAGAATGCTAGGCGTCCCGCCCGCACGTCACGCCAGCATCCCGTTGGCTGACGTGGAGGTGGGGTCCAACAATTCCCTTTTAAAGGGAATGTTGGCTCCGCGCTGGGACCCACTTCCACGTCAGCCAGCGGGATGCCCCGCATTTCCCTACTCATAATAGCATTGTATTTAATATCTTTTCAAGTCCATTTTCTTTCTGTAATTTGAGAATAAAATGGTAACCAAAATAGATAAATTAATGTTATAAAGGCAACACCAAAATTGAAAAAGGGAAAAACAGGTTTTGGATGTGTCCAAAGAAACAAAAAAAATTATGTTGTGGTTTCATTCCTACAATTAGACTTTTAAGTTTTTTTTTTAAAAAAAAGGCTTAATTAATCTACGGGTTTTTGAGGTTTGGACTTTTCTCATAATGGTCCCGGTTCAATTTGTTCCAGTGATCCTCGAAGTTTGCAACAATTTTTGTCTGGTCCCTCCGTTAAGTTGACTTATGAACTTAACGGAAATAATCTATGTGGCAGACGGAGGCCACTCCACACTCACGGCAGTTCTGACACGTGTCCAACCACACCTTTTAGAACACAGCCACGTCATTTGCCCCATTTTCTTCCACGCGAAGACAATTTATTCACTTATTTTCACCGACTCCACCATTTCTTTGAGAACTACTTTCATGGCTGGCGCCGAACATTTTTGATCCACAAGAGAGCTTCTTCAAAACCTTGCAATTTTTAAGCAAACACTTCATCTCTCTATCGGTGAGGTCGCGACGGCCACAGACCCAGAGGAGCATCAGCCTCTGGCACCAAGTCGAGATCAGAACCAAAGTGTCGTCGTCGATGCTAATGGACTTTGAGGCTGATTTTTCATTTGTGTTTGACCCTCCTTTACAATTGATCGCAAAGGCGGTTGAAATGTGTAGTCTCAAGCAATATGGGCAAGTGAGTTTTCACCTCCTCCACCACGTCGTTTATGCTTACCGTTTTCTTTGGAGCTCTTTGGTGTGCAATAGTTGTAGACATTGGCGCTTCCTCTTTTGGGTTAGCTTTTCCCTAATCCTAGTAACAATCGTTGTTGTCTTTGCTTTCTTGTGGAGAAGACATACATCATTACCGCTGCCTTGAACTGGTGGAGCTCTCTGCCATGGAGATTGGAGACCAAAAGGCTCTAAATTCTTTGAAGTGTTGCCTTGGTCGAGCTCAACCACATCGGCTTTTGAAAGTGCAGCTTCACAGGGACTTACTTGAGCCACTGTCACTGGATATGTATGGTCATTTTTTAAGTCAGCCCCATCATTTCCCGCTTTGGAACTATGCACGTCTAGGATAAACCATGATTCATGGGAGGAAGACAACCGTGGTGTCCGACTGCCACTTAGATTATTTCCGTTTAAGTTCACGAACTTAGATTGTAAAATTTTGCATCTTATATGATGAGTTGTCGGTAAAATATTTTTTCGATGCAATTAAAAATAAAAATAAGCTTGGGTAATGTTTGTTTTTAACTTTTTTTTCAGAATTTAAATACATTCACAAAATTATCACCGAACATCTTAAGAATTCAAACACAAATACTAGTACATTTTACACAATCTCCAATTAATAAATAACTACAATTAATACCATAGGGCTCTCAACCACTAAGGGCTTGTTCGGTTTATTTGAATTCTCAGGATTTTTTGAATCCTGAGAAAACATAAACCGAACATGTTTTTAATATCACTTAGAAATAACTACTGCACGCATGCCAATAAAGTTAATATCACCTAAAAATTCTCAAAACACAAAAAATTCTCAAAATATTTCGTAACCGAAGAAACTCTAAAATTAACTTTTCAGTACCTATTGGTCCGACACGCAAGATAATCTGATAAAGGAAGGGGCTGTGCTAGGCGTCCCGCCCCACGTCCCGCCAGCATCCCGCTGGCTGACATGGCGGTGGGGCCCCAACCCCACGTCAGCCAGCGGGACGTGGGGCATTTCCCTAAAGGAAGAAACAATGGCGTGAAATTTGGAATAAACATTACTGAGTACGACGCAACAACCATTGTCATGGACGGCACGACCAATGACGTGGCACTTTCCAGGATCATATCCTATCGTCCCGTCCAACTCCACCCCAGCGCCGTAACCGGAGGAAAACCACTCCGGAAACACACTTCTTAGGGCCAGAACGATTCCTCCGATAAAGCGAAGCAAAAACCGAATCCGAAAAGATCAGAAGAGAAAATTCCAAAACACTCGTAGGCTCGTAGCGGTTCTCGCTTTATATTTCAGACAGAGGGTGATATTTGTGTATTAAATTTAACTCAAAAAAAGAAAAGAAAAGAAAAAATCCAAAAGCAAACTACGTAGCAGAACGAATCTTCAACTTCAAGCGCCTACCGGATCCTCTGATTCTGTCTCAAATTCTTCAGCCTCCGCATGTTTTCTCTTATATTGCAGATATTACGATAACGGTTCAATCACAATGTCTTGGTTATTGAACACGTTTAACTCCGATGGCCCGGATTCCTCCGAGTCACCCCGGCCGTCCTCGCCGGAACACGGCCCCTACACGACTCCAGGTGGCGTCAAAGACGACCTCTCCGTCCTCGGCCAAACCCTCGGCCGCCAATTGCGCGGCGTCGCTAACTTCTTGGCCCCGCCATCTCCTCCCGCCGTTGTTTCCTCCGATCCCTCATCTTTGTCGTCGCAATCGCAAGCTCAAGCGCTCCTTGGGATTCGCAACGATCTCGTCGAGATCGGCGGGAGTTTCAGGACCGGCCTGGCCCTTCTGTCCAGTAACAAGGCGGTGAGTGAGATCTCGAGGCTCGCTTCGAACTTGTTGCAGTTTGAGGAAGACAAAGTTAGGGACAAAGAAGCTTCTGGAGAGGATGACGACGATGATAATCTTGCTGACGATGTGGTTGGGGTCACCGACGAGATTCTTGATTTTGCGACGGAGATTTCAACGCGCACAGAGCTTTGGACCGATTTTCCTGTAACACTGGATGATGGTAACCTTTATTTTACCCGTTTAATTAACTTCTGCTTTTGTGTAAATTCTTGCTTTCTAATTGGGTTTCATTATTATTGCTGTTGTAATTGCTAGTGTTTTCGTTGATATGCTTAAAAGATTTTGGAGTTAGGGTGTATGAATGGGGTGATCATTAGTAATTCAAGTAACACAGCTAACCTTATTTCTGGGATTTTTTTATTTTGCAAAAAATCAGGAAAAGATTATCAAGATTTTATTTATTTTTTGATAAGTAATTATCAAGATTGTTAGGGGGAAAAGCATATCATTGGCTTGCTTACACTGCCTTTTCAATTTTGTTCATTGCCGGGAATCATCCTTGGATTTTTTATCTATGCAAATAATCTTATGCGTTGCTTACCATTTAAGACAGAGTAGATGTGAGTTAAACTTTAGTGGTTACCCATTGTTTTCTTCACTAGGATTCTGAATTGCTTACCATTCTAGGTGGTCATTTAGAACCAAGAACTGGCTTTTCTGCTATAAAGAAAGATCTGAAAAAAAATTTAGAGGATTGTCAGGCTGTGGAATTCATTGGACAAGATGAGCTCTTAATGGGCACGGCTACAATGTCACCTGTCTACTTAGAAAGGTCTAATGATGCCTGTTACAACCCTATTGATGTAGAAATATATACCAGCGATTATAAAAAAAGTTTGTGGATTGCTGTTCACAGAATGTGTTCATAAAAGTAGTATATCATAGGCATGAGTCAGTCATTTGTGCAAAGCCGTTGCATTTTGCATATGCATCTTGAGTTTCATGTTGTGGGTTTCAGTTGTATTTCTCCACTTCAATGACCCATACCCACAGAATCCTCCAAGAAAACCAGGTACTTTTTGTTCTTTGTAGTAGTAGATACTTGAAATAATAGGTAACGCTTCCATAACTATTATGTTTGCACAATGATAACCTTGGTCGGCAGTGCTATCTTAGACAATGGACTGAATAAATGTAGATGTTTTTGCAGTGATAAAATTGGTTGGCGGTGCTATCTAAAGACAATGGCTTAATGAATGGAGATGCTTTTGCACTATGATAACATTGGTTAACAGTGCTATCTAATACAATGGACTAAACGGATGGATATGCATGGTAAAATAATTTTAACATTGGGCTTGTTGTATTGCAGATTTCAGCATGTCTGATGCGCAGAGAGAACATGCTTCAACTGTTGAACATTTGACCCCAAGTTTGGCAGCTCTTAGAGTTAAACTTCAGAATTATATGAGCGAAGAACAATTTTGGATGATCTATTTCATATTGTTGCTGCCAAGATTTAGTGAAGATGATTTTGAGCTTCTGGCAACGTCCAAGGCAAGATATCTGTTATCATAGTTCTATTCTTTATTTTCATTCGTGTTTGTTTGCGTGTATGTCCCAGATATAATTCACCATGATAACCCATAGGTTTAGTGGCCATATAATCTAAAAGTCTATTCCTTGACGTGTTTTCTTCTTTGCAGATTGTAGAAGCAAGACAGGCACTTTTGCAGAAGCTGCAAAAGAATGCACTGGTGGAGAGTGACAACAAAAAGACTCTTGATACATCTCAAGGAGGCAGCAAGGCCGGCGGCGAGCTACAAGGCGAGAATATATCATCCGAGAGAAAGGAGGCTTCAACTGACGTCTCAAGTGTGGGAGTAGAAATGGCTGATGAAGAGAATACTGAAAAGTGTTTGGAAAAGGAACACATTAATGCAGCCACTTCTTTGCGAGCCCAGAAAAAAGTTGAAAATGAGGAGGACATTTCATTCAGTGATCTGGAGGACGAGGATAATGATCTCTCTAGTAGATCATCAAGAGTAAACTCAGGGCAGGAGACTAAGGTTTCTTCTCCCAGTGGATGCAGCAATGACTGGGTTCAACTGAAGGGAAGTTCTGAGACTCAGGGTGGTGGTGGCCAGCAGAAGGTAGGCCAGTCAAACTCTCGAGATAAAGAATCATCAGGTGAGGAGTCAAATGACTGGCTTACTGTTGATGATTTCGATTAGAGTTTGGCTTGTGTATTTTGTTCTCTGATTTATTGTAAAGTTTTCATATAATCTTCTCTCTTCTTGGGGGTTCTGTACTTGAGAATTACAAGCACAACGATAAAGTTCTTTGTTAATAATTCAGTCTTCGTTTGAAGAATCATCTATGGTTAAAGTGCCAGATTTAGGTTCTTAGATTTTGAAGATATTCAGATGGGGTCTGAGTTAAAATTCTCCAGTCCTTTGATCTCTAGCTGTTGAAACCCACATGCTCAGTCAAAATACACCCTTTTGAGACATGCTGGAATATTTGAAGAACACTGGCGTCACCCTTAAATGGCCAGCCGGTAAAACTTTAAGAACCCACTTTGAAGGATCACTTAAAGCTCAAAGCCAGAGGTGGACGGGATAGAACTAGAAGCACAAAAGTGGTGTTTTCGGCCCAGATCCACTTCCGTGTAACGAAGGACTAGCTGGCATGATCTACGCCGTTCGTTCAAAGGCCCTAACTATGGGGAAATAATTAGAGCTTTGGAGCTCGCCCAAAATACACCATCATCCAGCGGATAATTTTTTTTTTCATCATCGTTTGGTCATGCAAAGAAAAGAGCCTCGTACATAACAATTTTAAAAAAGTGGAATACGAAATAAGTTGGTTCTTTTTATTTCTTTAAATCACAGCCGTAACTTCTCATGCAAAGACTGCTTGAAGACTCCTGATACTAGACAACCTATTTGAAACGTCGTAGCATAGATGGCAAGACGTAAGGATTTCGTATAATTCCTACCAGGAGTCTCAATTAGTTTGCAGGATCTAAGTACGCCAAGTTGCCAATCTGATTTTTTAACAGACGCACGCATACCAAACTCCATGCTTCAGCAAAGGTGACCCACTGCCCTACATTTAATATCAATTAGTGCAGCTGCATTTCTGTCTTGATGCCGAAAGAGTTAAAAAGTATACACGAGAACAAACATGTCAGTATCTTCCTTTCATCTGAGAGCATTGTATGAAAAAAAAACTAAAGCATAGGGGAAGAAAATCTCAGCATGGACGACCCTAAGCAGGAACCTGTATTCTAACTTGCTGCCTATATTTATATGTACAACTTGCATTCTTATAATCACGCTTCTCCAATTCTTTTGTTTTCTCACCTGAAGCTGGATTCTCTACCATGTTTTGACTACTTCACAGACTGGCTCAAAGGTATCTCCGACTACCTCTGTTGTTCTCTAAGGTTCATGACCTCCAACTTCTCGGACAGTTGGGAAATCTGAAATCAAATGAGTTTGAGTCTGGTCTTAGAACTGGCTTAGAATTGAATCGAATCAAAGAACTTGGGCCCCTTTGCATGTATTCATAGGCTGGTCTGGGCTGCAAAGGTCTCACGGTTCCTGTATTGTGGCAATTATATGCAAGAGGCAATGCCTGGGTAGAAAATGGCGGATGAATAGCAACCAGATAAGGAGAAGGCAGCGGAGGCCTTGGAGGACCTGGGGAAATTTGAAACCTCGAGATAGGTACTCTCGAGTCGATCACAGTTACTGATGGTCGATACATTTTTTGAACCGATTGCTTGTGGAGCTCAACATCTGGAGGGCACCATTCAGGCATGTCGTCATCATCTTCTTGAAAATGGTTCTTTGGACATGGAACAGTAGTGCAGCTGCCAGGTGTGGTGACACCTATGGTATGGGCAGCGTGGTCCCAAAAATTCTTTAATGGAGTCTTCTTCTGACTGGCACCTAGTCGAAGCTCTGCAACATTTGTATTTTCCAATCTTCTGTGATTGGAAATTAGTGATTCCACGGCTGGCACAACTGGTGGCAGCGACCCGTTCATGTTTCTAAATCCTTCAGCTGGAAGTTTCTTGTAAGTTGTTAAAGCATCCTGCGGCTTGAAAATTAGTGTATGACAATCCCCAGATGAAGTCCCAAAGTCAAATTCAGGAAGATCGTCATCATCAGGCAGAGGTGCAACTTTGTTTATGACATCAGATGGCAGAGACAAGAGAGGCCCTTGAAGTTCCAATGTTGGTTTAGCCTTCTCTAGTGCAGAATCGTGCATCTGAGGAGCTTCAGCTACCAATGACTCTGCCAAAAAACTCTGATGAGAGGCACCATCACAACCCGATATTTTAACTCCTGCCGATACACAGAGAGAATTGCTTGGGACCGTTGGCAAGGGTTTAATGACGGTGGGAGGATTATGAACTTCAAGTTGGATGCTACTAGGCTCAGCATTATTTTTATGGACACTTTCATATTCTCTAATCTCAGGAGTGGAGCAATCTGTTCCTGATGCAACTAGGATGGATGCCTCAACTGGTTGTGTATCAGGCATATTAGTTTCATCAACTCTTTGGGTAAACGAGTCGGATGGGGAGTTCACAAGTGGCTCAGTCAGGGAACTGTTCTTTTTCTCAGATTTCTTTATTACAGGTCTGGAATTTCCTCGGTTCCTTCGCCACACAACACAACCAATCAAGGAATTTTGGTTGTCTTCAACAGCAGCCATGCCCTTGAAGAACCCATGTTTAGCAAGAATTGTGATTATGGTCTCACTGCGAGGACAGATGTAAAGATCAATACCTGGAGAGAGTTGCGCAAACCCTACCCTCTCTCCTTCTTTGTACCCTTTGGCAACCTGTTATAGGGATAAAAAGAGAGAACTTTCATCTTTCCATCAGAATATCTATAATGCAATCACATAAGATCCATGATGCTGCTAGTAATCTCCAAGACTGTCCTCTCTCTGACTCACCTTTTTCATGCCTGCCAGTCCACTTTCAGAAGATCCTTCTTTCCAGCAAAGTGAGATTACCTGACAATGAATGCAAAGATTTGTTAGAACTTGCTTTGTCTTTTCCTGTATAACATGTAAGATATAAGTTTTCAAGTGCAAGCCTGAAATACATCCATCTGTCCAAGGTCGTCCTAGGGGATAGAATCAAGAATCTTATAACACAACCAAGTAATACATAACTGGGTGAGTAGTTCTGGAATTATACGAGACAAGGACTAACTCCTATATCAGGAATCATAATCTAAGTACCTTGATTTTTATCACTTAAGATACCAATACGTGTCAATCAGATTAGAAACATAAGCCGATTTGTTTACTAGATTAGCCAATCGAAGCTTAAGAAACATTTTCTTTTCTGTTTCAACCAGACGAATCTCTACTGGTCTATGATATCTGGGGCACAAGTAGCTGTTGCTGAAGATCTCGCATGGTCCAAACTTCAAGTCACTGGTGGTGGTGGTTCAAGGACTGGACAAGTTACGTTACAGGACTAATCCATGTCCACCCAAGTTGGTAGCGGGAGAGATGGGGTCAGATTTGCTACAAGTGAAGTGAGGAAATTGGAAAGAATTAAATTGGGAATATATCAGCTTAAAAAAGCATTCATGCCATTCACTTAATCTCTTTATAAATAAAATTACCAATCAGACAAAATATGCAAGTCTGCCATATGTGGTCTTGCATTGCCAAAAAGGTCAACAAGTCGACAAATGCTGGCCAACATGTTTGCCTGCTTCGGGAAAAAAAAAGTACAAATAACTGGTAAGATTTGACCATAAGACCTAGTAAAACCCAACCCCATCCTTTTACAGTCCAAGCCAAGCCCCAAGGTATAAGTGTTTCCCTGCCCTTGTGTTGTTGAAGCATGTGTACCTACCACTCAAATTGACACAATTCATAGCAAAAGTGGACATTGACATCCCTCAGTATCTCTTCAATCCCATAGCTCTCCAAGATCACCCCATTGGTCCTCTTATAATCAACTTTCCAAACTCTGTTTTGTTTATCTTAAGATCTCTATAAAAATTTTGGCAAAAGGAGCCCCCACCAACATAAATCTGGTAGAGTGGGAGTGCCACAAAACCCCTTTTCCTTTCAAGTAGACACACTAAGAGTACTGAGATGAAATCTTTCCCCTTCAGTTGGGGGGGGGGGGGGGGGGGCGGGGGAAGGGGGGTAGGAAACCTTTGATCAGTCACGAATCTATGTCAACGTCACCAGAATAAATTCCTAACATCTTTAATGTACATTCCAGTACCTCCTACAAGTCCTTGATCATGAATATCTTCTAGTCATGGAGTTAAAAAAAAACAAATGACTTTGCCCTTTGGCCAGTATGAAGTGCAAAGTAAAACACAACCCCTGCCCCGTTTGCTAGCTCTTCATTTTATACTGAATTTGGTAGCTCTTAAATTAATAATGAATTCACCTCAGGAAGTCTGTTTCTCATTGCCGTAAATGCTCCCAAAATTGCAGGAATGCATTACTTTTGAATCCTCAAATAAAGTCCATTGCCCCTCATCTATGTCGTTTAAGACATACTAAGGGGTGAGAATGAGTTAAAGATCATGGTTGTTCTTATTTTGTTTCTTGAATCTTATATATATTGAATTTAATGTTGTTTCTGTTTTTTCTTCCCCCTCCCACATTTAAAAGCAGAAAACAGTTTAATTGTTTTTCAATTTTTCATAGGAACGGTCGAAAAGGACCCACCCAAACACCTATATGCTGAGAACAAAAACGCATAAGGTGACACTTCTAGTGATTCTTCTTTCGTATTAACAAGTAACACCTCTTTAATTTTTTCTCATTGAAGCAAATAAAACCCACCATCCTTGCCTCAGGGATTAATCATCATCAAATTAGTTGTATAAACAAGCCAGCACTTGAACTTATTTCCATAAATCTAGTTTAGAACTCGAAACATAATTGCCTATTTCACACGGAAATGCAGAAGTGAGAGACCCATACCATCAACCCTCGGTTGCGGGAACGTGGAAGATCTTGAATATATTTCTCAAAAGCCTCTAACCTCACTTTCCCTTTGACTTCTACAGATTCAGACCACTTGATATTAGTCATCTTCTCACCACTACACAAGAAAATCATCATAGACAAGGTTAAAAATAAAACTTTTACCCTTCAAACATTTCTACATACATGTGGATGTTTTGTTTTGTTTTTTCTTTTACAAGGAAATGTGGACGTTTTGTTTGGTTGTACTTCGTCATCCTAAAACAATTGTTGGTATACATGATGCATTGCTTGACTGCTACATTGTGCAAAGAGACTTTTTCTTTTATTAAGAGTGTGATAAGTGATCAATGAGCTTGATGTCCCACAAGGTAACCGAATCTATGAGCAAAGACTCAATCCAACTGCCAGCAGCAATCAGAGGAGTGAAAAAAGTCAACTTTAAGTTCAATAACTGGATAAGGACGCCAAGTAACATTGGAATGTTTTATCTCAATTTCAATGATACGATATGCCCATATCAGTGCAGAAAATTATACAGGGACAAAGCACTTTTAGAAGGAATCCATTTGTTTCAGAACATTTGTTCCCCAAGTTGCTTAGAAGTATCAAGTTTTTCAAAAATAGAAGAAAATCTACGTTCAGACAACTAGAAACAAGTCAGTAAAAGGATACGTAGCAGGTTACCTTCATGAAAGAGAACACAGACCTTTATTGAGATTAAGTAATTCTCATTTAGGCAACATACAATCTTTAAAGTTCAAAATTTCTGATGAAGTTGGTCGCATCAACAAAAAACAACTTAGAGAGATTTATTGTTGTTGACCACCAATGAGAGTAGGGATCAACTTGTGAATTGTTCGAGAGGAGAGGAGAGAGGGGGGGGGGGATGCATTCAGTCTGCAAGAATAGAGAGGCACATTGGTTCTGCAAGATATTAGTGAAGGAATTTCAATTGATTACAAGGAAAGCTAGTCCTTTGCATATTCTCTCAAACCAGGGAAATATATATTAGAAATATATTTATCTTCTGTTGCATTATGTAAATTATCTTTTCTATTCTCCATCACCTCCCTTTTCTCTTGACCTGTAGTATCTCTCCTCCCTTCTATTGCATTGTTCTTTTCTACTTAGAAGAAAAAAAAAACTAAAAGACCAGGTGATGCTGATAAATATCCCTGTTCATTCATATGGAATTATATTTAATAGAAGAATTGCAAATATCTATCTAAATACTGATTAAAAGAAGCTGAATGAACCTCTTAAAGAAGGCAACCGCAAACACAGTTACAGAAGAATTCAACTGAAGGGATCCCTCCCAGAGCTTCTCGGCAACTTTTGGAGCTACTTTTCTCACAGTAGATTTACTTTTGTTATCAGATTTAAAAGAACCAGGACTTGGATGAAGCTGAATATCCATGGTAGCAGGACAATCACCATTTCTAGGTGCAGTTCCTTCCATGAAGGAATGCTTCGAAGTCTCAACTTCTAATCCTTCTACTTCCTCCATTATTTGGATATTTTCATCTCCATGGCCTCTATCATTTTCCATTTTACAATCATCACCCAAGTCGGTATCTAAAGAGCCACTGCCCAATAGTAGCCCAGTTTGTTGTGACACATACTTTTCACTGTGTTCAATGCATGCAGAAGAAACTGAAGTGCCTGTTCCAACAGTTGAAACGACATTTATTCCTACAGAATTCGAAATCTGACCAGTTTGTTTCAAATCACCAGAAGTTCCATCTCGACTTCCTTTGAAAGAGCATTCTTTTCCACCCAAATCTGCAGTAAGCCTATCATGCTCCCGGTTGTGCTGCAAAGTTCGATTTTCTTTGACCAAATGAGTTTTAATTTTGGAAGGCATTCCAGCTTGCAAACCAGGACAAAACTCGGTTTTTACTGCAGGTTCATTATCTTTTTTCATCTCTGACATGTTTTTATGCTCTCCAGCTTGGATGAACATCTCAGATTTCTGGGATTGCCAGTTTGAACCAGTCAGGGTTCCCCCACCTACAACTTTGCTCTGCAGTGATCCTCTATGGGAACATGCATTGCTTATTATCTCAGCTGCAGTTTTGCAGAAATGGCCATTGCTTGTTTGCAGACTCACTGGTAGATTCTTCTGACCATCAAATGGAGTTTTCTCAGATCGCTGCCGGAAGGTAATTGGCTCTATAGACTCAGGGCTTTGATTTAAGAACAATTCAGGAGAATGTTCTTTTACATTTCTCCCAGACAGTGGACCAGTTTCATGTTGCTGGCATTCAAGAAAACCATATTCAGGATCTGGTTCAGAAATAGGGAGCTTCTTATCCACAGCTATTAACTTCCTCTTTCTTGATGTCTCAGAAGCTCCTGAGTGAGGTGTCACAATCTTCTTCTCCATGTAGGCGCCCTGTCTAGTCATATGCATTCTCTGACCTGTTATGCCAATACACTACTTTTTCTCATGTCTCGATATGTTTGTTATCCAATCCACCAACAAAGATCAGCCCATGCAAATAATCTGTCTGGCCCTAGGTCTGCATTAAGGACATACAAAAATCAGGGCCAAGAAAATATGAATGCATTGATTCTGCATTTCTAAATTGGGCTGTGAGTTATCTACAATTTGCATGGAAGAGGTAGCTTCCATTTGTACTTTCAGTTTCCCTTCAAAACCAGGTTTACATGATATAGAACCTCATATCCAACTAAAACAAATAACTCTGGTTAGCGATCCAGTTTTTTAATTCCTCATTTCTATCATCTGCAGAAGATTATGAAAGAAGATAAACCAACAAGGAGGGCACAGGTATCCCTTTCCAAAGTAGGCAAAACTTGCAAATTTCAGTTAGGAAAAGTCTGAAGTATTAATGCCCTTGAACTGTCTGAATGCAATAGGCCAAGAAGTACCAACATAAGCCTTGTTGAACAGGCTCGCATCATTAAAAATAAGTAGCATTGAGACTCTTCTACCCTCGAGGAATGAAAAACTCAAGAATTGGGTTCAATTTATTTCTCAGTTTTTCCAGCAGCCCGATTAAAAGCATCATCGTTTTCACTTAGTTGTACAAACAAAGAGCCATTTGTGCGTTCGGTACCTATAACTAGAGGATAGAAAAACTCTAAACATTCATATAGGAGACCATTCTTGAAGCCATCTGCAAAGGAGGGAATATTGTTTTGATTTTGCATTACATCAATTTATTAGCGCCATGCCAAATGTATATCATTCTCAGTTTAGCTTAAGAAGGATTCTAGTAATTTTTATTTTCTGAGTCGAAAGGATTCTAATTCTTTTGGGATGTGTTACTGACACGTCACTTTTTGAGATACTGTGGGTTTCTTGATAGATTTCATGTGGCTCCGTCATGTTTTCAGCTCAAGATTTTGTCCTTGAGATGATCGGGCTAAGAATCTGTGTTCTTTCAGTTGAACCTAATTGTCTTCAACTTCAGGCAGATTTAGCCTTTTTAATACAAATTCCACTAGCGTCCTTCTTGGCTTCTTCGAGCGAATGAGTTGCTCAGATTTGATTGCTTCGCGTCTTTTTACACGAAAGGCCATTTATTTAGTGAAGCAACTTCAGCAAGTAACGGGTAACCAATGTTAGTTGTGATTCTTCTCAGGCGCTTGTCTATTTCACAATAAGTTTTGGGATGAATAAAGGTATAAAACGTACACTTCACTATTCCAATTTTATCATCCTTCGACATCTATGCGGAAGAATATTCAAAGTAAACTTCGAAACTCTGAAGCAAGTATGCTTCATATACTTGTCAAGGTTTACCAAACGAACTTGACTCTACGAAGGGATCGAGTGCCAAAATAAGTCGCTTCTTTTCTTAAGAGACCATCAAATATAGACACCACAATTTTTATGTAAATACTCTTAACTTATCTTTAGAGAAAAAGAAAAAAGAACCATCATACGAATGTACATGTTAACAATGAGATCTTCAGATCAAAAGGGGAAGGAATCTCTTTTCTGCAACGAAAGAAAATGGAGCAGATTTTAATCGTTTCCCGTACTTGATATTCATTTTATGAGGACAATTTTTGTATTCGGCGTGCTGCTAATCTATGGTTTGGAGTCTTTAACAAAGATTATATTCACGTTTTCTTGGGCATCCTTCATGACAAAAAAAAAAAAAGTAGCTCTAAGCATGCTACTAGAGATCTCCAGAAAACCTTCGTATCGCATGATAATCAGCACTCAGGAACTTGCTGGATTCTAAACTCTTATCAGACTTAGTAATTTTCTAGTCGCCTGTGTCTCGTCTATCTCTACTAAGCAAGCCTAGCAACTTGTCAGTCGGGTTATTTTGTGCTGGACACAAGCAATATAATTTTTTAACTCATTCCTCATCCCTCACAATCTCTTCCTTTCCCTCAGACTGTATTTTAACTCTTTAAATCTCCCCCACACTCAGCTAAACATACACGCCTCTACCCCCTTTCTTTTGTGCTGAATACTACCCCATACCAGCATTACCCACCCTGTGAAAAAGACTACCAAGTTGGTTGAGATTCCACCAAAAAAAGTTCTTCCAAACCAAAATCGACTCACTGCGAATTGAGGCTTTTCATCCATTTGAACCACTCCATTAATGGTACAAAGCCTAATCTTTCATTTTCTGGTGCCAATTTCAATTCATCACACTTGATATATTAATATCAGGATGAATCCACGAAAGGTTAAGGTTAGAATTCCAGGTAGAGTGAGTTTGGGGATTTTATTGGTTCAGTTATAATCCAATGGAGATTGCTTTGTTATGAGATTTACGCTATAATAATTGGATGTCCACTGGAGGTGATTGTGATTGAATTCGGAGGAATTGAGTCAATTGACAATTATTATTTATTTTTGTTAAACAGGAATTGACAATTATGATTTCCTGTTGGGCCTAATTTCATAGGACCAATTATTGTTTCTCCAAGTCGATGGCCCAAACACAAAATTAAGGTCCCTGACTAAAACGTTAAAAGTTTTTAATTTGGTCATCTGATGACATTTCGGTGATTTTTCATAACACCCAAATCAAAGCAAAAATTGATAAGGTTCAAAACTAACCGTTTTAAAACTTAAGGGAGTGAGATTAATTTTGGCCTATAATTAGGAGGCGTACTATGATAGATGGGAAATTGAAAGCTAAGACATGTAATTAGGGTTTTACATTAACAATTGGGGTCACAAATTGAGAACTAAATAATAATATCACCATTGTTAGGATTAGGATCATGATATTGGATACTGCAAATAAATTCCATGTTAGAGGTAAGCCTTACTTATTACTGGAGGATCTTTGATTTGGTTAGCTTGAGATTTGCAAGAGTTTAAGAGTTCAAACATATATTTGTCAGACCTTGGTTTGGTAAATGGTATATAACCATTTTAAAATAAAGCTATTGACAGGTAGTTGATGATGATAGTTTAGCATGCACCATCCCCATTTTTGATTTGTGCGACACTACTTTCTTTCTTTCTTTTTTTTAGTAGCGACACTCAACTTGTTCATTTTAATCTCAAACTCGTATCCTAGTCCCCGACTACAATTTTTAAGTAAATTAAATTTATAAAGGAGAAGGTATAATCCTTGTACATGAGCCACATCCAAAACAAATCGGAATAAACTTTTGAGGAGATCTGAAGGTCAGACCCGACCTCCACTCCAATAAAGTCCCTCAAACTTTTCCCCTTATCACTAGGTCAAACTACTAATCCTACCCATCAAATATCCTAAAGATGTTCCCCTTATCACTAGGTCAAAATAATTAAAGGTCTGATTTACCTGTTTCTTTCAGCTAATTGAATCCTGTTTCAGATTTTGGTCCAGGAGCTGCTGCACAGCAGCAGTATTGGGTTTAACAAGGATGTCTAGTGCTTCCCCTAAGGACCCTACTTGGACTTGAGAACTTATCTTTCAAACTGTCATTTCATAGGGCGAATTTGGAGATTTGTTTTACATATTGATTAGTTAAAGCATCATGGATGATTAAATTCGCAAGTTTTTATAATATGTTACTTAGAATAAAGCAATATTGGAAGTTACCTTGCAATTGGGTTTTGCTGCTATGATATAAAACATCTGAAAATAGAGAATAATTGCATGTTTAGAAACCAGAATAATAAATCTGCTGGCTGATCTATGAAAAAGAGTAGATAATGCCAATAACCGGGGATAAGAGCAACATGTACGGAAGAGTGCATTGATAATTGCTTTTCCCCTCTCTTACTCTCCTTTTTTTTGATGAATTGAGCATTGCATTTTTGCCTCTTAGCATCTATACCATCTTTCGGACATCAATACAAGACTTAATTTTCTCTTTTTCTGTCTTTTGGGGGCTTTAAGGGTTTCTTCAATTGACAGGTAAACTGCTGTACTACTTTGATTCAACGATTAATTTGCTTAGTTCAAACGCAAAAAACCAAAAAAGAAAAAGGATGGTTAGAACAAGAAGAACCGAAACATGAACCTACCCTAATTTGCACCAGCTAGCAAGACATTCCAAGCTAGAACAAAGGACAAACAAATACAACCTTCTCCTCTACAGGAGTCTATGTGAAATCTTCAGCATTAAAAAAAATTCATGAAGAAAAATTACTAGGTGAAAACCCCATGATGGCTTAAGTTCAAGGAAGGGCGCAAGCAAATGTGATCATAAATTTCCATTAATCCCTTCATTCAAAGATAAAGATGCTCCTATTTCTTCAACTGTGGAAACCAGTTCAAAATGATGTTTGCTTGAAACATTTATGTTTATACGAAGGCAAAACAGATGGGAACCCCTACGGCCTACTCCAATATTAGAATAGAGGTGACACTGATCTTCCATAAAGGTAGTTCTGCAATATCTATCAAGTGAGAAAAAAGAGGAACCCCTACGGCCTACTCCAATATTAAAAAGGAAAACTTCTTCATCATGTCGAATACGGGAAAACGATCTAATACAGAGTCCGGTGAAAAAGACAACACGAAATCTGATTGCATGTAATAGTTATCAACAAGTACATGAGTTCTATTCTAGCACCAACTATACGTGAGTTATGAGCACTGAAAATCAAGCTACAAATAGATCAACGCTTTTTAGCTCAAAATTCTATACCCAGATGGTAATCTTGTAGCAGTACACTTTCTTTTATCAAGAATAATTAAGAAATTCATTGATTTGACAAACCCATTGTAAAAGCCCTCTAAAGATTCTCAGCCACTTACCGTAAACAAAATTCAAACGATTTAAGCACATGAAAAGTTGCATCTTTTAAGGGTTTTACAAACCAGGATAATTCGATGTGGATCTGAAGTTAATGGCTCTCTATTGACAAGATCAAAAACCAATAAACCCCAGCAACATAAACCCGACAGAAATATAGGCAAATCAAGAATGTAGCGTCTTGGAAATTGCTCGGAAAATCAGATGGCTTACCTGGGTCTGGGCCTGCTAATGACGGAGTTTCCTAAATCTCTCTGTAGGAATAGCATCAGAGGGTAGCTGTGTAATACGAATACGGATTGAATCTTGGCCTTCGTTTCTTTCTTTAGATTTTACTGACTTGTCAGTTCTCAGCGGAATGGGGAACGTTAGCGTTACCCCTCTTCCTTCACGGCTTCACCAAAAACTGACACGGTGAAGATTAGTTT
Source organism: Myrica gale (assembly GCA_963930655.1). Lineage (NCBI taxonomy): Eukaryota > Viridiplantae > Streptophyta > Magnoliopsida > Fagales > Myricaceae > Myrica > Myrica gale. The sequence continues at coordinate 27,117,482 of OZ005600.1, read as the reverse complement.
TACAGTTCTAAATACGAAATTAATAAATACAAAGAAAGAAAAAGGGCAGAAAAATGTAAAAGTATTCAAAGGAAAACACCTTCGTTAGATGCAATTTTTATTTTAAAGTAGTGAGCAGTGCGATTAGTTAATATGTAATATTTGCGGGTGAAATGCAATGAAATTGATAATATATCGTAAAGTGTTAAAATTTTAATAATAAAATAAATTTTAAAAAAGAAAAAAAGTACGAAATGTTCAGAGATAGTAAAAAAAAAGCATTAATAAATTTTCTAAGTTTAAGATGCAAAGCTTTTGAAACTAGATTAAAAAAATAATATATGTTTATGATGATAAACATTACATAAATACATATAAGCTGGGACTAAGCCCCTAAACTCCCCAAAAAATTCGAAAAAATTTAAAATTTAAACTTTATTTTTTTTAATTTTTTTATATTAGCCCCAAAAATTATCATATTATAATTTGACCCTTTCAAAAACAACATACTGGCTTTGTCCCTACATATAAGAACTATCTCTGTAGTTGCCCCTTCAAGAGTAAAAATAGCTTGTTTATGTCGTGTACTTGTGGGATATAGGATCAAAAGGAGTATGTGTACAACTGTACATGTTTGTTTGCCCAACATTTTTAACAAAATAAATATGTTTCAAAATTTTTAACTTTTACACGTACATTTCAAACTTTTCACAAATCACAATAAACTTCAATATTCAAAAGATTCTCAAAATTTTAAGAATATTCTTCAAAAATTCGATAAACAAACATATCCTATGTTGGTGGTTACCGGATTGTCATTTAGCGAAAAAAAAAAGTTTACCAGATTGCGCTTCACACTTCCTGTGGGCCGGTGACCTGTAAGTAAAATATTAATTTATGATCAGGTCCATTTCTGAAATATTTTATTAGCTTTTGGGACTTTGTCTCTTGCGGGGGAAAAGAATCCAAGGAAGTGAGATGCATCGGGCGCTGTTCGTCCAAGAAAGAAGAGAAGACTCAAACGTGTGAGCAACCCAACCAGCTGGAATAGGATTCAAGAAAACCAAACCCAATCAGCCAAATCATCGTGACTTAATGCTTTACTTGAGTGGAAAGGATCCCAGAACGATTATCTATATGATGCTCTCGTGGTTTAGAAATTATACCAACTATAAAGACCGTTTGGATAATGGAATTCACTCACTTTCTATATAACTCGAAATCCAAGTCGATCTCGTTAGGATCATTCAAACGCGTCACAACTTGTACAAGCAATCGTAACCTTTACAGTACCCCCCTCGTTTTGAGTAGAAATTAATATACTGTAAAGCAACTTTGCATGGCCTTCAGGTTATGAGGGTCATCATACTTTATAACTCATCTATGGTCACTTACCAATTATTGATTTCATATATTTTATATTCTCTGTTAAAATTTTCTGTCAATTTTAACAGAAATTAATTTGTTGTTCTCTAAAATTACGTTTACCTTTATAAATTAACGGAAAATTTTAATGTATTGTATACAAAGTGTCTAAAATCAATAGTTGGTGGGTGGAATGTGATAAAAATAACAGAGCAAAATATTGAGACCCTCCTATTCGGATGGTTGAAAGTGTATTTGTCCCAAATAAAAAAGAAAAGACCCCAACTTCTTGTGTGCATAGGCAAGTAGCATTTCCACAACTGTTGACATATACGTGTATAAAGAAAACCTGAAATCTACGGAAACTTTAGCAAGCGGTACCCAATATGTGAGCTTGAGAAATGTATAGAAGATAAGAAATATTTTCTTCCTGCATGAACGTACGTGAGCTTGATATTTCTCCACCATAGAGTCTTTTTTTTTTTTTTGGTTAAACCATAGATATTATATATTGAAATAACCAAACTACAACAAACTAATACCATAGAGCCTTGAAACGACGGGAATGCCTCTTGAAACGAACTACGCTCCCTTGCAGCGTCGTAGTTTTCTCGACCAGCAATGCCAACCGGTCACCCCTCTCTTTCAATATTGTCCATCACGAGGCCTCGCATCTATCATCATCATCATATATATATATATGACCACTAAATTAGTAAACCAATTTAATCTTCAAAAAGCGAATAACATATGTGTTCTAGTAGATTGTACCTAAGATAACTTAATGCGAACTGAATTGTAAAAATCAGATCCCCTATACATTATTCATGTATATATGTTGTATCTTTCATTTTTTGAATTGGACCATCCGATTCGGATAAAAAATTAGAGAGGATCTCAGTCCGTAAAATTAGTTTGATTTCCTCTCTAGCTAATTTGTTACTTGAATCGCAATCTGGAAGTTCAAAGGAATCATGCTTTCCAAGAGGCAAGCATAAATGAAGAACAAACCCATTAGGTTTTGAAATCCTAGAAATTAACGAAAGCTCACCATGTACACGAAAAACAAATTTGTCACATAAAGATATGGCAATAGATATAATTGTGGAGAAAAGATCCTCTGCAAAAATAAACTATGCAAATCCATGCAAAACAATTAACGGCTGTAATTTTAAACATATAAATTCAATGGTCCAAAACTGACGCCCTATTGTCAAAAGTTTCGGTAATTGAAGTAGATCATATGATCACTCGCTTATTTGTCTTTCTTTCTTTCATGATAATCACGTGACAGGCATGCAAAAATGCGAAATTCAGATTGAACTTCTTTTAGCAGTAGTTGATATCTGCAAACACTGACATACATATATAGTTTAAGAGTCGATTACTTAATACATTGTACACGCATGACCTTATATACAGTTGCGAAACTATGATTAAAATCCAAGAGCGACGAACTTTAAAGGCAAAATGACAAAAAAAAATATTCTTTTATAATGCAAAAAATTGTTTTAGAGTTACAATGTAAAAAATTAAGGACTAAAAATATTAAAAATATTGGGATATATGTACCGTAAATATTCTCTCTCTCCTAATAAAATACAATTTTACCCAAAATAAAATTAAGGTTGCGTTTGCTAACACAATTTTACCCAAAATATTCTCTCTCTCCTAATAAAATACTACAATATAATCTCTCTTTCTCCCATAAAAAAATATAAAAAATATAAAAAATTACCTCTCTCTTCACTTTTTCACAAAACTCAATACCAAAAATATTTCAACACAAACACAACCTATGTAATGCGAGTAGGAGGTGACAAAACAAAAGTGAAGACAATCAATCAGTTGGCAATGGTGTTTTAATATTTGTAGTGCATATTCTATTTTTAATCAAGTATTTAGAGAGCTTACTAGGACACTTAATGCAAATTATCTTGATAGATACATACGATCAGGTCAATTTTGAGCCCCCCCACACACACACATATAAGTGATTAAGGTCATGTTGTTGCAATGTGTATCAAGGAAGTGCACAAAAGTTTTGACTTCAAGCTGAAAAATATGCAAATTTGAATTTAACTTGAATTTTTGGACATAATGTTCATGCATCTAAAATTTGAATTTGAAGGCAAAGCTCACACCCACGCACAATTTAGCCCACAATTAATATTGATTAATTAACATTTTTTCGTCTAACTTTGATTCAACATTTCCTTCTAATCTTGGCTTCCTTACTAAAAGACTGGGTGTGCTCATAAAGGTATTTAGTAAATTAAAAAAAAGAGAGTAAAAACAAGACCTTCAGCATGATCGTTGATAGATATAGACTAAAATATTAATATATGATCGCATTAATTAGTATCATACTGATATGAATGCAAGATTATTTTTGTTGATAAAAGAAGTAACAATGCATTTTGTTTGGAGATCCAATATTAATAGATTATATATAGAAGGTAAAAGTAGCTTTGTTCTTCATAATTTTCAGTTTTTTTACCCACCCACTAGCTTTGTTCCTCTTATGGCCTGGGCCTAATGGGTGTTGGGCCCAGGCCAACTTATGAAAAAAAACACATGTAAAAATTTGTTTTGGGCTCAGCAATGGGTGGCGGATGCCCGGGTTTGCTACCCTTTGCGTCCGCCACTGCTTACAGATTTAGGCTGGGAAAGTACAAATTAATTTCCTATGAACTTACCTAACTCATCTCGCCTTTCAAACGATTTAACCTATTGGCATTTGCATTATTTGAGTAATAGTCCATCTGTTGGCTCAAGATCCTTGAGAATTCCTAATTCACAGCGTAGGTAGGAGCAGAAAGAATAGCACGACCATAAGTCTTCACAAATCTTAGATAGATATCTTCAAGAAAGGCAAAAGAGATTCTCCCTAAACATATATAATTTCAAGTCATCAGAAACAAGTGATCTCTTCATGCTAGTGGGCGCACCCCCCAAAGAAAAAGGAACAACTTGAGCATTATCTGTCTGCCCTCTTTCTAGAAACTCTTCCCTCCCGCTCCGTCTGCCCTTTTTTCCCAACTCTGTCTTCAGAGGCGGGAGGAGCAAGCTCCTCCTCCCGTCTCCCTCTTCTTTCCTTCTCTCCCCCTGCCCTTTCTCCCTTGGTCGACCTGTACCCCTTTACCTCCATTTTCGTCCCCTTTTGGACGTATTTTGTGGCCCTTTTCAATGTTAGATCTAGGATTTTGGAGGATTTTTGTGCAACATGCAACATAGGGATAAGCCAAGCACCTTCAGGCATTCATCTTTGCCCTCTCCCAGTAGCAGCTGGCCGGTGCGTGATGATCCACGCACGCGCGTGGATCTCACGCGCCAGCCCTTTTCTACTCATTTTGGGTTGCTCGGGGTGGTCTTCTCCGACCATGCTTTCTGCCTGGCCACCGTTCGATCCAAGGAATTCTGATTGTGTGTTTTGTTATCTTTCTTTTTTGTCTAAGCATTTCATTTTAGTGGGTCTTTGTTGGGAGGTTCTTGCTGTGACCAAGCACAATTTGGCCGTTTTCAGTGGCCCTGAAGCTTCATTGGTGTGGCAATGCTCTCTCTGTTGTGTTTTGATGACGAGCCTTCGAGGTAGTGGGAGCGAGGTGTTCGACCAACCCCTCCTCCGGCGACCGTCTCTTGTGGCGGAGATATCTGTGGGTCTTTGGACCCATTTTAAAATTATGGGTCTTCTGAAACACATTATAAAACATACACATTATAAAACAATTTAAATCTCGTACAATCATATTTATGTTCGAGATGATTGAATACTACTCGAAGTGATAAATCAATTGAGATGAATTAGCATCAGAAGAAGAAGAAGAAGAAAAAAAACCCCGCAAACTTCTTTAGCCTAACACTTCCAACTCAAACTCAAACCAGTAACATACACAAATTTCCTGACTTCCTTTCGTCAATCCAAACATCAAAGATAATTATTTCGTATCACAACAACCATTCATAGAACAAACGAACGTGATAATTCATAGAACAAAAGCAGAGCAAGAGGTCTTATATTCAACTTTTCAATTTCATATCATCATGTCCTCCACATACTTTAGTGCACGTGGTTTGCAGGTGATTGTGCACATAAATATAAATCACTAACAAGGATATCAATGAGAAGAAAATTAAGAACAATAACCAAAAGACTAACGTCCAAATGCGTCGTCGGCCATCTTTGGTTCGGTTATTTTCATTTGCAAGAATGTCATTGTCAGCCATGGGCAATAGTTAAGATTAATTCTCTATTATCCAAATGTTTCACATGCTGCCACCTCAATTAAAAAATTTAACCCGTTTCTGTTCAAATAAATAACCCATTTCAACAAATAACTGACCCATTCCAACTCAAAAATATTGACCCGCGGGTATCTCCCTTAGTTGTTTTCTGGTTTTGTCTTCTTTTGCCATTTTGTTTCCTTTACGCTTTGCTTTTTTTCTTTTGTTTCTTGCAGAATGGAATTGAAAATTATATGGTGGAAAGAGGAGATGACAACGTTGATGAGAAGCCACGAGTTGGTCGCCTTTTGGATGAGCAATTTGATTTAGTAAGTTTTGTTTTCATTTTTTTCTCCTTGCCCTTTTACTGTAGTCTTTAATTTTCTTTGCTTCGTTGTTTTTCAAGAGTATGCGTGATTAATTTGATAATGATGAAATGGTGAATATCTCATTTGTTCCATTATGTTCTTTGGTTGAATGGTATCATTGTGTGGTATAGAGCTTAAACTCCAAATGAGAAACTGTTCAGTGTAGCTTTAGATCAAAATAATCCATCTAAGTTTCCTAATTAAGCAGTTGTTTAAATTCAATTATGCTCTGTTGTTCAGTATATATTTTTTGACAGTTATAATAAAGAAATATGATGGAGAGGCGTAGATTAAAAAGTGGGAAGTAGAGCTGTAGTTCTTACGCCTGTCATTATCTATCGATTTTCCCAACACTATCTATGCTTGTTGACCATGGTGCCTAAGCTTTAACATGCACAGTAGTTGGTCAAGTATGTTTGTGTCACTGACGACTTTCCTTGTTTTTCTACTGCAGGGAAATCTTACAAAAGGGTTTATTTTAACAACCCAATGTGGCCCGGTAGGCATGACTTTCGTACATGTTATTTGTTACATGTTCTCAGCTCTTTTTTTTTCTTGGCACATGTTCTCAGCTTTCTAATTTGAGATTATTTTTTCTCAATGAATCTACATTTTTCTCTATGAGTAACCTTTTTATTATATGATCATGATATATATCATTCAGTGACCTTTCTTCATGTTTGATGTATTTAAAAACATCAAACTTTTGAGCAAACCTGATGAAGATACACACCCTTTTTGATGTTGAGAACAGAAAATTGTGAGATTTTTGTTAGTCTTTGCTAGTCCACTGTTCTCCCCATGATTAGGTTCTTCTTAGATATTCTTCTTCTCCTCCTTTTTCTTTTTTTTTCTTCAACCTCTAATAATTTAATGGATACCCATATTTGCGTGAACTTTCAAAGGTGTCGCCAACCCATGATTATGTTGGGGACATCATTCGAAGATGAAATACTTTCCGCTGGATTGCCGCTGAAAAGTACAACTTGTTAGGCACCCACATCTTGTATTTTGTCGCTCCCGCTTCACCGCCACAAGCAAATCCTTTTATTTATTCATCCCTTCTTTATTACAAACAAAAACTCTGGTTGTCCAATACCCATGTTTTCTATGCTTGAAGCAGGTTTGTTTATGAATACTAAAGTATTTGATTGTTGCGTACCGATTGTACCAATCGTACGCATGTTCGACGTCCTTTCACTCTAGGCTCCAAACATCTACTATCTTCTCATTGTCTGTTTGTACCATGTCACTTGCATGTACGAACCAAACAAACGATTAAATAAGTCCAAATACCATTCGAGCCGCTCAAATAAAGAACAACCAACTCATCTTCCGGGTTAGAAGTACTACTAGACCCTCGTCTAGTGATATTGAGATTGATCTCTTCCATTTCAGTCATATTCTCTATGTATGCTTAGAAGTACATTGCAAAAATCACCATACACAAGAGAAGGTTAGACATTTGGATAACAGCCAAGCACATGAAATAGAGAAAATATCCTAAATATCCTCATAAAGTACCTAAATGAAGAGAGATAGTTTTGTTTTATGGCTACCTACGTGGTGGACCAAATTTATAATATTTTAGTGGTTCTTTATTAGCATGACTGAATCTTTCATCTCTTCAAACCTTTTACATATATTTATTTTACTTGTCATGATTGAATAAAAGTCCTCATATATATATAAGTTATGAATATATTGAATTAAGTGGATATAATTACAATTTAACATTTATTTAAATTAGAAGCTACAATATTAAGGTTGATTAATTAATATCTTTAGGTGTAATGTATTGTAATTAGTGATAACATCCTAATTAATGTATGTAGAAACATATAGATTTGCTGACCATGTTCCTTACTGTGTGTAACCCAAGTGACCTCGTTATATAAATCCACGTCAGAAACAATGCTCAAATAATCAAGAGCTTCAGGAAAGTAGAGACAAATGCTTCAAGTTGTACAAGAAAGTGCATAACTTATATATATATATATATATAAGCAATACTTCATTCAAAACGAAAAGAAACGTAACCAGACATTACAAAAGAAAAAAAAAACCCGAAACAAAGCTAACTTTTTTTTCTTTGATAAGCTATACTTCATTGAAAACGAAAAGCAATTAGACATTACAAAAGAAAAGACAAAACCAAACAGCTAAGCGTGTGGCAACTCCGTCCCCCTGCAGCAAAGCGGAAAGGAAACAAAACCATACAGGTAGGGGGGTCAGCAAAAAATGTGTCGAATTGCACATTTCTTTCCATTTGGCAGCTGGGGAGTGAGGAAATCAATTAACAATAACCAGACGAAGCTCAAAGAATATCCTTTCCTATGTTGTTTCAGTTTCATTCTTTTGGGTAGACTCCAACGGAAACAAACTTGCTGGAAGAGAAGGGTGCGCTGAATGGCTGAAGAAGAAGATAGCAAATGAAGAGATGGGCGGGTGGGATGGGGGAAGAAGAGATCCCAAATTTTGAGATACCCTCGGGTCAATATTTTTGAGTTGGAATGAGTCGATTTTTTGTTGAAACGGGTCGGTTATTTGAACTAAAACGGATTAATTTTTTTAATTAAGGTGGCAGCATGTGAAACCTTTGGATCATGGAGAATTGATCTTAACCGTTGCCCATGACTGACCATGACATTCTTGCAAATGACAATAACCGAACCCATGCAAAGAACGGTAAGTTCGTGATCAATTATTCTCACGTGAAAACATAGGGACCATGGGAATACAAAGTACTGCTATCTTCGATCCCAAGCTGTGTCGTACCCAAAACCTGCCTTGCTATGGTGCTCGCATTGGTCGGCGCCGCGCTGAACTCGGCCAACACCACTTGGCCCCTGGCCACCAAGCCGTATAATATTCCCATCCCTGTCTATGAAATCTCTAGATGAAAAATGATGAGAGAGCGAGTTGGGTTTGGAAGACAAGAGGGTTAAATTTAGAGGGAGTTCAGGTAAAGGACGAGAGGAAAGAGGCCAGGTGCATTGTGGGCGTTGGATTTGAACTCTTTTTGGGGGCAAGACAGAGTGGAATTTAAGCGTAACGGAGGGCAAAGGGCGAGGGACAGCAAGCGCACGTCAACCGACGTCGTTTGTTTTAATTGACCCCTCACGAATGGAACGTCCACGTTTTGATTCAAAAAGAACAGAAAATGGTGTATATAATACTCTTTTGTCCCTTAAAAGAAACCCTTTTTGAGTATTTTGGGCATTCAGAATTGTTGGAGATGCTGCCTTACACCTTGGGGTTCAGCCTATGGGCCCTGGGACAGTCAATTAAGCCCAATCTCATTGTCATAATGGACTCTCAATTGGGCCCAAACTGTCTATTACGGAGAACGCTAGGTCCAAGCTACATTCATGAAGACGCAATGTCCAACACAAATCTGAAATTTGTTTGGTTATCTCACTGATTCACTATCTGTCGAGATATCCAGTTCTAATGGGTTGAGAATTTAGACGAGTTAGACAATTAGCAAGTGCCAATCACGGCCGTTCCTTTGATCACCTCCTGTGCTAGTTACAAATGCCTCGGAAGGAAGTAGTGTACATTATCAAAAAATAAGGCCCTGTACTACCACAGAAAGGATTGGTTTAGGGACAAACTTTGCTTATATGATTCGTTCATGTTTGTCATAATTAATACAGGCGTGAGAGTTTGTAAATAATAATAATAATAATAAAGTAATGAAAATTTTGTAATATGTTTAGGTGAATTTTGGAAAATTTTGAAATTTTATTGGAGTGCGTGAAAAATTGAAGAGATAGATGATGTAATTGATTTTTTTTATGTTTATTTTGATGAAAATAAATGATTTGATGGAGAGAGATTGTGCACATAGACGATTGTGAAGTTTTTTATATATTAATTTTTAATATTTCGAAATTAAAAAATTGAAGAAACATTGTAAAAATACAAGCAAAAGTCAAGTATAAAAAATCCCTAACATGTGTCTCGAAGTTAGATAAAAAAACCCCTCACATTTTAATGTACCCAGGGAAAGAGTACCAATTACCTCCAATCACCTCCCTTTATTCTTTTTACTTATAACTTGTTTTTTAAAAAAAAAAAAAAAAAGAGTAATGGCCTACGTGATGATGAAGTAACGTTTTGCACTAGGAACGTGGGCATTGTCCTGCTACATCTTCTGCCATGGAATCAATGAATCATGATCTCCTTAAAATCCATAAACAAATGAATATGATTGATCTTCTGCAGGTCTCTCTTCTCTCTCAGCCATGTGCTTCTCGGACCCTTTTTTGTTCCCTCTATACAAATAAACAAATAAAACCCTGAACTGATCCAAAAAAGGAAAAAATAATAAAAGAAAACCTAGTGTACGTGGATGTACTTTATCCGAGTGCAAGATCGTAGACAAGCGAGCGCCACTAGACCATGACCCGCAGATATTCATATCAGAAGAGATGCATTGACAGCCGTGAACTTCATGGAGGAAATCTGAGCCATCGGAGTACATAACTTGAAGACTCATGAGAGTCTGAGCGTCAAGTAGACATTTATGTATGGAGATACCACTCGCGACAAAAACCAGTTAGCTGTACGCTTTGTGTCTTATACAGCAAATTATGCAGTAGCTGGCACGCATGCATGGGTTTTTCATATGGTTCCAGGAGGGGTGTCGACTCGTGAAAGATTCTGATCCCATTTTCTCTTAAAGAAAAATTATGTGGTCTGAGTAAATTGTTTAACAATGCCAGTCAGGAATATCGGATATGACATAGAACTTCATATCAGAAGAGATGCATTGACAGCCGTGAACTTCATGGAGGAAATCTGAGCCATCGGAGTACATAACTTGAAGACTCATGAGAGTCTGAGCGTCAAGTAAACATTTATGTATGGAGATACCACTCGCGACAAAAACCAGTTAGCTGTACGCTTTGTGTCTTATACAGCAAATTATGCAGTAGCTAGCACGCATGCATGGGTTTTTCATATGGTTCCAGGAGGGGTGTCGACTCGTGAAAGATTCCGATCCCATTTTCTCTTAAAGAAAATTTATATGGTCTGATTAAATTGTTTAACAATGCCAGTCAGGAATATCGGATATGACATAGAAACGAGGCCTTTTTAGAGGACTGATCAGTGAAACAGTAGCTCTGAGTTAGGAGCTTATAATAACAAAATCAAACACATATTTGGAGTGAAAAAATTTGGTTAAAAGCATGCATATATATTCATAGGTAAACATTAACCCCGACCAAATTAACTTATCAGTACAAGACGTCTGTGATCACTATGCAAATTCTTGCTATACAAGCTGTTGATGGCTAATTAGGAATTGGGACGTTTCTTGTTTTTTCCCAGAATATGATCAAACGGGAGTTGCTTGGATTTACGGCTATTTTTTAATCGTTTTCCTTATTTGGGAACCCAATGGCCAAAGCTGACAGCAAAAGTCCCTTTCTTGAAACCCTCTAAATGCTGTATATAAAAGGGTTTGCTCCTTAAGATTTCTGCCATTGCTTATTGGACAGCATCTATTGGAGGGATAATGACATTTCCTTCATTCTTCCCTGCTATCAGTACAACAAATATGATTTTCTGGGGACCGATTTTTTGGACACCCAAAAATACGTCCCAAAAAGTACTCTTTATATAGTGACTGCATTTCCCTAAGAAAGATGTGGGTAGGTAATTTTTGGGGACGAAAAGTAAAACTGTTCCCAAAAGTTCCTTTTTGGAACGGAAGTTGTTGTTTTTTTTGCAAACAAACTTTCCGTCCAAAATAAAAAAGTTTTGTGTTTTTAAACGAATATGTGATGGACATTTGCCGTCCCAAAAAACATTTACATTTAGAAACAGTTTCGTTCCTCCCAAATACACAGTTGGAACGGTGTGCTAATTTTTTGAGATGGAACGACGTCGCGTCCCAAAATTTAAGCCAAGACACATAAAGTACCGTTAGAATGAGATTATATGTAACCACCGCCATAAATGTCTGTCTTGTCAGCTATGTGCGCGCAGAAAAGGCTAATCTGGGAGCATGAAAAGATGCAAGAAAGGGAGCGACGAAAGGAAAAGAAGTGGATGCAGGACTTAATCCGACTGGTGATGGAGATGTAGCTAGAGGAGAATATGGATAAATTCATGAAACAGATGCAAGCATCAAGTGGGTGACGGAATTTTTTTTCCTCATAGGGTTGTATATATTTTTACATTCATTATGCTTGTTCTTTGAATATTGGTATTTTTTGTATTCTGTTGTATAATATTTTGTATTATGTACCATTACGTTTAGATGCAAATTAATCCTTTAATTTCTATATTTAAATTAATAAACTTGATTAATTTTTATCAGTCTTTGAACGCTTGGTGATAATAACATCGGCGAGTGTCAAGCGTAATCGCAATTCACATTCGTTAGCGTTCCAACCGAAAAGAACACAACCAATTAATTAACCATTCGTAAATGTTCCGATGCTATTGTTCAACAATGTGCAAATATTATCGCAAGAATGCGTTAATACCGTTTGTTAGCGTTCGGATAAGGTACCTCACTATATATATGCAGACTCTATCGAACGAACATGCATCAACCCATTCTTTCACGTTTGAACAATATTGTCACGCTTCGTTTGCAGACATTCGAGCACTATCGAACAGGTGGTTCTTCTCCGTCCGCCATCATTCGAAGAAGTTGGGAATTGGGATTATCGTTCGGAGTTGTCCCGCGTTGTTCGAATAAGGTATCATCGAGATGAAAAAAAAAGGATTTGGGGGACAGGTGTATGAAAATGCCTCGAAATTTCTTTTGAGACGGACTTATTGGCACGGCCAGCAGCGGTCCCAAAAAAACATGTTTTGTTGTAGTGAATATATGTACTTGGGCAGTGGCGGACGCAGGGGGTAGCGAACCCGGGCGTCCGCCACCCATTGTTCAGCCCAAAACAAATTTTTACATGTATTTTTTTTCATAAGTTGGCCTGAGCCCGACACTTATTAGGCCCAGGCCATATTAGGAACAAAGCTAGTGGGTGGGTGGAAAAAATACACAGGGAAAAAAAGCTGAAAATAATGAAGAACAAATCTACTTTTATCTTCTATATATAATCTAGTAATATTGGATCTCCAAACAAAATGCACTGTTAATTCTTTGATCAACAATCCTAATCTTGCATTCATATCAGTATGATACTAATTAATGCGATCATATATTAAGATTTTAGTCGACATCCATCAACGATCAGACTGAATGTCTTGTTTTTACTTTTTTTTTTTCAATTTACTAAGTACCTTTATGAGCACACCCATGCTTTTAGTAAGGAAGTCAAGATCATAAGGAAAGGTTGAATCGAAGTTAGACGAGAAAATGATAGTTAATCAATATTAATTGTGGGCTAAATTGTGCGTGGGTGTGAGTTTTGCCTTGAAATTCAAATTTTAGATGCAGGAACAGTATGTCCAAAAATTCAAGTTAAATTCAAGTTTGCATATTTTTCAGCTTGAAGTCAAAACTTCTGTGCACTTCCTTGATACACATTACAACAACATGACCTTAATCACTTATATATATATATGGTGTGTGAAAAGCTCAAAATTGACCTGATCGTATGTCTCTATTAAGACGATCTGCATTAAGCGTCCTAGTAAGCTCTCTAAATACTTGATTAAAAATAGAATATGCAATGCAAATATTAAAATATCATTGCCAACTGATTGATTGTCTTTACTTTTATTTTGTCACCTCCTAGTCGCATTACATAATACGGTACATATATTATAATATTTTTAATACTTTTAGTCTTTAATTTTTGACATTATAACTCTAAAACAATTTTTTGCATTATAAAAGAAATTGTTTTTTGTCATTTCGCCTTTAAAATTCGTCACCCTTAAATTTTAATCCTAGTTCCGCCACTGTACTTGGGACTGGGAGGCAGAAATGAAAACACATTCCAAAGAACATTGGCTTACAAGCACTGGGACCAGTAACTAGTGGTTGAGTTTTGCTGAGTTACCTGGCATACAGATCCTTCAAACTTTCAAAGGGAAGGAAACAATAATTTGATACTCATGAAAGGAGAAATTGGCGTAAGAGAGAAACAAGAGGGGACCGATCACATCAGAGTGAGCAATATTGTAGAATCACGGATCCGCAACCTTACAAAAACTTCCAGCCTCTCAAGGCCATATCCTTACACATATTCACGGACGACATATAGACCAACTTTCAGACCCATGACAATGCATGACCCTTTCTTCGGATTCCCCCACCTTCACAGCACACTCTTTCACTCTGAATGAATATCCTTATTCCTCTTCTTTCTTTCTCCGTCTCTTCCACTCACCACACATTCGCACATGCTTGCATAGCTGTGCTGTTTTTCCAATCACTACAACGACCGGTCTCTTTTTCTGTGTGCGCACACAACTTCCACTGATTTCTCTCTCTTTCTTCTCTTGTCTTTCCGGCCCCTTAACTCACTGTTTTCCGTCAAGTACCATTTTAGTCCTGCAGTTTCTGTATTGAGCATCTACTGATTGAAAAGCATACGTGACGTTTGAGGACAAGATTAGAAAAGTGATAATCGGCTTATGGAAAGGTCAGTTAATGATCAGTCTCCAACAGAGTAAGAAAAGGAAAAGGAAAACAAAAAATAGTCACAGATTTGATGGTTTTCCTTAACTCTGAAGTTCTGTTTGATTTTGCACATAATAGTGTATGCATGCAGGGTTTGTGTAAACCCATCCATCTGCTTACCAACCAAAAAAAAAAGAAAAAAAACCAACCCGGTCATCTACCACGGTAAATATATATACATAAAGGAGTACTTCTTCCCCAGTCCATAAAGGTCAACTACCATGGTAATGATCAAGAATGGAATTTAGTACCTTTTTCCATGCAGATTTTTGCTTCAAGTCTTTATAGTCGGTACAGTTATGGTAACACTGTGATTGATCCCAAAAGCTACGCCTACGTACATGAATGAGAGAGAGAATTGAGAAAAAAAGAATGAGAGAGGGAACTATGATACATGCGATATTGACTGATAGATTCCACCGTATCAAGACTCATGCAGAATTGCAATTATTAATAGATATGATGAAACCGGTACCCAAGGTAAAAACAAAAACAAAAACAAAAGATACGTAAAAATTCAAAGGATTCTGGATCAAGGAAGGGAAACAAAGAAAAAGAAAAAGAAAAAGAAAAAGAAATAGCTCTTCTCAATCAAGCCTTTTTGTATAAATCTTTTACATGCCAAGAAGCGAAATTGCGATCAAATTTTGAAAATTTTTACCTTGAATCTACCACTTTGAGTAAAATCGTACGAGTAGATTTCAAGCTTAAATAGGTTGTACAAATTAAAGGACTCTTTAGTACATCGAGATATCATCATTGAAAGTTGAAACAGCTACATGATGGGCAACTGCATGCCCCTTTTACATAACAGGCCCCTTCGTTTCCTCTTTATCGTAGTGAAGGAAATGAAGAAAGTAGCATGTAGTTTGATGTTGGGAAGCCTTCTCATGACTATCATCATTAGGAGTACGTTTCTTGAAGAAATTCGGCAACATCATAAATGTGAGCCCGGTAATCCTGTTTAGCATACTTCTGGAAAAGAGACTGCTGACCTATAGCTAGTTTAATCCATTATGAAAATTAAACTATGTTGAATCCATTATGAAAGGAAGATAACTTTTGTTGAAGGAGAACTTTCATATATATATATTAAAAAAAACAGCACATGAAGGTAAAAAAAATTCAAAGGGATTTATGCATTTGTATGGTTTTGCCAACTAGCAAAGTTTGTCAGTTGCCTTTTAAGCCTAACTAGCCCAATGTTCACGTGATCTGCTTCTTAGGGTTCTTGTTTTCTTGCACTCGTCACTAGTCCTATATAAGACCCCCTTTCCTGTTTTTGGACTTCATCACTCTATAGTCTATATCAGTTCTCTCTCTTTGTTCCAAAGGGAGATAACCCAAGAAGATGGAATCCTCTAAGATCTACGCTCTCTTCCTTATTTGCATCCTCTTCATCTCCTCAGCCACCCCCATTCTTGGGTGTGGATTCTGTGGCAAGCCCCCGCCAAAGCACACGACACCAAAGGGAAAGCCTCCAAAACGCCCCGTTGTCAAGCCCCCAGTCACTCTGCCGCCGGTGAGAGTCCCTCCAATTAAACCACCAGTGACCCTCCCCCCGATAGTGAAACCACCAGTGACCCTCCCCCCGATAGTGAAACCACCTGTGACTCTTCCCCCCGTAGTAAACCCACCTGTGACTCTTCCCCCCATAGTAAACCCACCTGTGACCATCCCCCCAATAGTCAAGCCACCTATTACACTCCCTCCCATTATCAAACCCCCTGGAATTCTCCCTCCAATTGTGACACCTTCACCCACAACTCCTCCAGTAGCTAAGCCACCAAGTGGAACGCCATGCCCTCCGCCACCACCGGCTACGGAAACATGCCCCATTGACACGTTGAAACTCGGTGCTTGTGTGGATCTTCTAGGTGGGTTGGTGCACATTGGACTCGGGGATCCGGTGGTTAACGAATGCTGCCCGGTGCTGCAAGGACTTGTTGAGCTCGAGGCTGCGGTCTGCTTGTGCACCACCATCAAGCTCAAACTTCTCAACCTTAACATCTTTGTCCCATTGGCTCTTCAGCTCCTTGTAACTTGTGGGAAGTCACCCCCTCCTGGTTACACCTGCTCTCTGTAGAAATGAGTTAAGTGCACTCTTTATCTCCAAACTCCAACTCTCAATTAGCTTTCAGCATGTATTTATGAGGTAACTGCTTTATTTCTGCTTCATCCTGTATGATTAAATTCATATTTTTCATTTTGAAGACGATATTAACCTGTGCTTATCAGAAAGGGAGCATTAGCTTGTCACAAGCTAGGGTACATTGTGCTCTATCTGGAATTTGGTAACGTTTTTCTGAGAGCTCAAAATCTATAGGAAGTTAAAAACCCCAACGGTCATTAGTACATTATCAGTAGAAATAAAGCATCCCATAATCCGAAGAAAGAATTGTCTTGAACAAAAGAAAGAAAAAGAGAAAAGAAAAGAAGCATTCTTCCTTCTTCTTCTTCTTTTTTGTCTTTTTTGAATACTGCGAATCTGTAATGCAGTGAGGCTACTTTTGTTTGCAGCTACTTGTATGATTGTATCTTCTTCTTTTCTTCAAATATTTCTATTCAAACATCATGTGTTAATATACGGTTGAACATATTTTATGTCTTTAAATCTATGCTGGGAAAAATTTGCTCATCGGATGTTGTTGTGTACTGGATTGCAGGCTGCTAGATTGATGGTTGGACTGATCGATGGTCGAATCGACATGAGAGGATGTCGACCCACTCACCATTTCCTTCTCTCTATCCGAAAATCTTATCGTTTTCTTGATTGATATTCTGAAGTACTTGGCAACATTGTACACCATTTGTTTTTTTGTTTTTAAATTAATTAAGGCACTGTTGCATATGTGCTTTGTCTTAGGCAAGGATTAAGCAATCAAACATGCTTTTCTGAGTCTAATTCCAAATCTTTATGGCTTACTTGCTTTATAGCGTCTTGCATTCTTGTTTATTGATTCCATGATATGAACGCCACTCCTAAAAGAAAAGTAGTAAGCCTTAGCGCTAGCACAACTAAATATAAATTAATATGCGATCGACATGCATGGATCCTTCAAAATCACGGTTATAGGGCTTTTCGAGAAATAAAGTGAAGCAAATCATGAAAGACTGGCTCTCTTCTACATCGGTTTTAGGCCTAAATCAACCTAAGCTTCTTTGAAGGAGATATTCTCTCCGAGTGCATATGCTGGATGCTAATTATATCAGTTGTGAGGCCAACTTACACGGGGTACACAAGATAACATTTCCCACTACGGAACACGAGACATATAATTGGAGAGAGAAAGAGAAGTGGATCCTGTTTTTGTGATTCCAATGAGCGTCGAGAAATCCCACCCATTTACAATTGTTACTGTTTACCCTCAAATTGAGTGACAGACAATGAAAAAGTTTTGAACTCAAATAAAATTCCACGCACAGCATAGTACTGACATGAACGCATGCTCCTTTCCCATGAGGTTTTTGATTTGTTAAATGCAAGTAGGCTATATATATTTTTTGTCTCAGCAGTACTGTAAGTAAGGAACTTACTGAGAAGCTTAAATTAATCTCTGGTGACATTGGTGGACCAAGAGTCAAGAAGCATGAAACTTTAGGTCCGTAGGAAAGGGATAGCAGGTAGGGCAAAATGACGGGACCCGCGCACTACTTCCTTTAGGGACATTGTCATATGATTTTTAGCCTCAGATTTCGGTATTCTCTTGTGTTAATTTATGCATGGGACCTCTCTGAAAACCATCTTCATACCTTTTGACTTTCACCAACTGGAAGAAAGTTGGGAGTGAATCAGTGATCATAACTTTATCGTGTGCCTTAACTTTTCTTGTCATAGAGGAAAAAGCTCAGGGAGTGGTACGTAGGATGAGGAAAACAAATATATTAAAAATGCAGAAGACTATATTTGAAGTAGGGACCTCTATAAACTATGGCACATGAACATTGTTTGTCTCTTCTCCGGTTAAAACGTGCTGTCTGTGATAGGGTTCCGCTTGTTTGTAACCACAAGAGATTCCTTGTTTTATTTGGTGTACTGAGGGTAAATGCAAGTAAAAATGTTCAACTTGGATATTTCGTCAAGATTTGAGCCAGAGAGTATCAATTGAGATCTGTTTTCTTGGCCTTCCAAATATTGATGAAAAATGAGACGCATCTTATTTTTTCCTTGGCCAAAATAGTTCCACGGCCTAATTAGCGGGAAGAAAAGAAAGAAACATGTCGAATATATATTGCAGATCGATCCCATAAAGAATTTCTTGTTCCATGGCCTATCCTTAATGATCCATGTGGATGAAAAATGAGATGCATCTTATTTTTTCTTGGCCAAAATCAGTGGCGGATCCAGGATCCAATTTGAAGGGGGGCGAATACATAAGGCGAAATTAGAAATTTCTTCCCCTATGTAATGTAAAAAGTATCATAGAATTAAAATATCGAAAATTAAGGATTAAAAGCATTAAAAAATTTAAAATACATGTACATACTATTTGCTTAGACTGAATATGGCAATTGGATTCTAATAATTTGCATCTTTTATATATATAAGAAAATGATAGTTTGAGCAGTAGGAACTCTACGGAAATTGAAGGGCATGAAAAACTTAAACAAACAAAAACAAGCTAAATAATTAATTTAGGACCCAAAAATATGAGTGAGTTTTCTATTTATTCTTAAAAAAATTAAAACAATAGAAATTTTCAGGTAGAAACCTTTACAACCCTAAGATATTATTCATATAAATTTATTAGTTTCTTCTTTTGAGCATTTATTATAGTACGTTGTGTGGCTCACAAACTTGTCTATTATCTAAACAAAATAAAATAAAGTGAAGACAATCAATCAATTGGATCACAACCGAAACATAAATAAAACTATAGTAGCAAATCGAAACATAAAACATTTTGATTCAAAAATATTAAATGTAGATATTCACATATTCACAATGGATCACAACTCAAAAATCTAAATTCTAATCTAATTAATTCAAATCCAAATTACAATCTAATTACATTGCATTCAATTGACATTACAATCAAATTAATTAAAAATGACACTACCAAAAAAATCTCAAATTTCACAAACTGTCAAAATCCCTAATTCAAATCTAATTACATTAAATCCAATTCAAATAAACAGTTTCACAAATCACATATATCCAAATTCACAAACCACAAATATCCAAACTAATTCAATCCACAAGTAAAAGTTCGTCATTTCAATTATTAAGCTATAGCCTTTGGGGTTTATTAGTATAGAATTAAAACTAGTTTCATTACTAATTGATTACATCAAACTCCTAACTCTTAGGAAGTTACCCATTAAATTAATATTTAACCCTTGAAATGAATCAAGAAAATGATACATGACATAAATTTAAAGGTTGGATTTCACTCTACAGAATATTTCACTCTTAATGTGGTAACACTTCATTTATTTTTCCTTCAATGTTGATTAGCTGAAATTTATGCTACACAATTAATAGGTTATATATCAATTTGCGAGTTTGTGCATCTATGCAAGAAACGTTGGACCGGCCTACACCGAACTATGGCTCATCTATGATTTGTAATAGGCCCAATATAGGCACACTAACAAGCTCGGATGTATGCAGTACCCACAGCACACAAAAGCGTTAGGCTTGGATCAACATGCGTGAAAACCACGTCGTGGGCGAGGGTCTGAGTGCGATTGCACACAAAAACGTTGGGCTTGGATCAACATGCGTGAATACAGATGTTGACAGTTTTTTTTCTCCTTATCGTATCTCTTCACGCGCAGTGGGCGAGGGTCTATCGTCTGACTGCGATTGTCGTAGGGGTGCCGGGTGCGGAGAGCGCCATGGAATGATATCTCAATTTTCATTCCCACATCCCGCGGAGAGCGCCATGGTGCGGAGAGCGCCATGGATGGAATTTAAGCAACGTACTGGCCCAAGAGCTATCGTCTCTGGACTCTCCACCCTCACCTTCGTCTGCAAACACTCCAAGACCAAAACCATGGCTCTGTCACTCTGTTGGTGGATGAAACCGTAGTGTTTTGGGTCTGGGTCGTTAGGCGCCTGGGTTTAAGGGGGGCGGGCGAGTCTAAACCGAGGCCACCCCCTCCTAATAGTTGAGAGATTTTTCGGGCGATGCCCCCATCGCCCCTCGCTAGATCCGCCTCTGACCAAAATAGTTCACCTTAGTAGGAAGAAAAGAAAAGAAACATGTCGAATATTTCAGATCCCTGAAAGAATTTCTTGTTTCATGGCCTATCCTTAATTAGAATGATACATGCATGGCTGAATCCATTAGAACATGGTTTGTTCATTAATTCTGCTAGCAGATTACATTCTTGTTGTACAATGGCACATAAACAAGAGGCTAATTAAGCTTTCAAACCTGCTTACACGATTAGCAAATCAGTCGAAATCTCCGGCCATGATAAATCCATCACGTCCACCAAGAAATCACTCAACCAGGAATCCAATCAAAGGGGGTCGAACTCTTGAGGAAAAATGACAAAAAATAAATAAATACTACGTAATGCAAAAAAAATATCTTAGAGTTAAAATATAAAAAATTAAGGACTAAAAACACTAAAAATATTGAAATATATGTACCTTACTATTTGCTGATACTGAGAGCTAGCAATTAGATCCTATGAGACTACATATCCTGAAAACATTGTAAAATAGCTTCGTTCTCAATAGTTCAAAAATTTCCCTCTCGATGTATACCACCAAACTATCATTCATTTATTCGTCTCTCATCTTATTACACAAGTCAGTTTTAATAAACTTCATTGCAGAGAACACTCTCTCAACAGTTGCAGTCGTAACTGGTAAAACCAATGTCAACTCAATCAGATGATAAACCAATGGATATAGAGTATGTTTTCTTGTCTCAACCATCTTCACAGCAAGACCTCAAATATCTTGAAGCCCCAAAAAAGTATCATAACTTCTCACATCATAAATGTAGTTTCGAAGTTGATCTCTAAGTATTATATGATCAATTGCTGAAAAAATCTTTTCGATAAAGCTCAGCAAGACGAAGTAACTTAGCATAATCAAACACTGAGAATGAGTTTCTTGGATCAAGACATGTTATACAAAGAAGTAACTTTGTACTTGCTTCTGTGAAACGATTATCCATCTCCTAAACGATCAAATCAATAACTTGACAAAACACTTCCACACAAAAACGATGGAAATAAGTAATTGTTTGCCACGCCGAGCCCGACCACGAGTTGAAATAATGTCTTCCATATTTGACACAATGATAGAATGATTCACACAAAAAGTTGACTTCTTCCAAAAAATCATCACATTTCATCTCCCTCAAATCCTGCAACTGACGCTTCACAACTCCAACCAAATTCATAGCATTAACAATGTCATCATCCTTTCGTTGTAAGACATGTGACAATTCA
Source organism: Myrica gale (assembly GCA_963930655.1). Taxonomy (NCBI): domain Eukaryota; kingdom Viridiplantae; phylum Streptophyta; class Magnoliopsida; order Fagales; family Myricaceae; genus Myrica; species Myrica gale. The sequence continues at coordinate 27,095,513 of OZ005600.1, read as the reverse complement.
CATTATATTTCTCAACAAATGCATAATGAATACTTTTGAATAAAAATTAGTAGTGTTTGTGATTACTTGTGACATTTTATTTGTAATTCTCATTATATTTCTCCAATGCAAAATGTTTACAAAGTCAAAGCTTTGAATCTTATAAAGTATACTCAGAGTCGTGGATCTATGTTATGTGCAAGTGTTATCATCTCCTATGTTTTCAAGCACATCCAACAATGCTGACCACATACTGAAGAGACGCATTATTGTAATGTGGTATGAACCCAACGAGTATCACCTAGTCGTACGAAACTGATTTCTTGATTTTTTTCCTCTTCCACTATAAATGTCTCCCTTATCTAATAGCTCCACTATCTTTTCATATTGACTTTGACAAAAATAATCTTTCATTTTACAAGAAGCTCCGACTATATTCACAATCATCATAGTGTAAGAGAAAAACCACAAACTTGGATGTTATTCTTTGCAATAGCTACAATAACCATATGATGAGCAAAACAATGAATATAGGTAGTAGAATGATTCTCCCTCAAAATAAGAGACTTTAACCCATTGAACTCGCCTCGCATGTTTGATGTCCCACCATATCCTTGACCTCTCAACCTGGATATTGATAACCTGTGTCTTGCAAAGATTTTGTCTATAATATTTTTTAAAGATTGGGAGCAAGTGTCGGTAACATGTTTCACACCAATAAACATTTCTATCACTTGTGCACGTTTGATCACATATCTCAAAATCACTGTCATTTGCTCCTTAACTGAATTATCTCGAGACTCATCAACCATAAGAAAAAAAATCGCCCCCAATATCTTTAATTATGGCAAGTGTGGTCTCTGCTGCACATGTACTGACCAATTCCTTCTGAGTTTTAGGAGAAGTCGTTTGGTTGTTTCCAGCAGCATTATGGCCAAGTGTGTTACGAACATTTTTCTTACGTAAGTTGTATCATTCCAAGAGCTCAAGAAAATTTTCCTTTCTTAGTGAACTCTCGGACCCATCATGACTACGAAAAGTTAATCCTTTCACCAAAAGATAACGAATGCAATCGAAAAATCGCTGTCAAACAAAATAACGTAAAATTATAAGGTTTTGAACCATATATTTTTTTTAAAATTGGGACAATTTCCAATTTTGATTCCAAAAATGTATTCCAGTTCTGATTCTGGTATGTGCCAGAACCGAAACCGAAATTACTGTTTTGAAATTGGAACTCGAAATTCCGGTGGTTTTGGTAAGAATTTTTACCCACCCATCCTAGAAGTCAATGAACTATTGTTCACTTTTTTTTCTTCTTCTAAGCTCTATTGTTCACTTTTGATTGACAAAAGCCTGCCTCGAGGCAGCCAAACAAAGATAGGCAGGCATCCCATCCCAATCTAATATTTACTGGCCGTTCCCGTTTATTCTCATGGCTGGAAGACTTCGAAGGATGTCATAGTTTGAATCGCTTGACTGCCAATAGACTTATTATCAGCATAGCGATTTTAATTTAATGTTGTTCAAAATAATAATGTATGTAACTATTTACTTTGGGTATCAGAAAAAAAAATACTTTGGGATGAGAAACTTTTAAGGAAATTTTGTATTGGGGAGTCCCATGGGAAAGCCAAAAGGGTGGAAGTAGTGATGAAATTTCACGAGCATTTGCTTTAATGCAAATCTACACGTGGTGGATATAATGCATCACACGCGAGCGGCGTGGGTGTTACGATCCCCGATCCAGGTCTCCAAAATAATCACGGCACCCAACTCCAAGTGATTCACAAATGATCATACAAATCAATCCTCCTAAACCGTTTTAGGAAAAACATGAGCTCAAATAGTAGGATCTAACACACAAAAATAAAGAATACCTCGAGATATATTAAGAAGAAAGTAGTTAAGGATTATTAGTCCTTAGAACAGACAAAAACAATCGCCCAAGGGTTATTAACCCAAGTAAATAGCATACACGTGTATATGCTCGGCCAAAAGTCTAAAGGATCTCCAAATCTATAATCTCGCCTAAGAGGTGCTTATATAAGTCATAGTATTGCAATCAAATCTAAATCATCTGATTCTCAGTGCTCTCCTAGTGGTATCACAATGGAAATAGCATCGCATTTCCGTCGGAACTGCAATGGTTCTTGGCGCCACTAATTGCCGTAGCAGTTACACTTGATGCCTTTTTCTCAAACGGGGATTATGAAAAGCCAGTATGTTTTCCAATGAACCATTAACTATCCCATGGAATCATGTTGGATTCGAAGACAGACTTGCCATTGGTGTCCCAAACCATGTCAATCATCAAGTAGTTTTTTTTTCCTAAGTAAAATGAAGAGGCGCAACCAGTTTAACAACCGTTCCTACCATAAGAGTACTGTTGTAAAATATCCGATTTGAGTCATAACTACTGCTCACTGGGCAAACCAGTCACCACAGTACCAACAAGACCATGAGTCAATCTCAATTCTATCCATTAGGTCCAAGATCAGACTTTACTTTAATAAGCAATTTTAATTTATATCCTAACTTTAAAGCTAATAAGTGATATTAACTTAGCTACACTTCTGAAGGGAAATCACCAAATAGTTTGATCATTCATTTAGTAGGAAAATTTGTTCTTTTTTGCGTTGTTTCAGAGGGTGTCTATACATTGGTAACACGTGGAAAGTTTAACAGTAAAACAAGGCATGATAAATTGCGCCTAAATCCGGATATCAAGACTTTGAATGTAGAGAACAGAGAAGAAAAAGCCAAGAGCCCTGCAAACGAAGATATGACCTGGAATTCAGATTCAAAATGAATAATGTCGGTCCCTTTCTCGAGAAGCACATGATCTCTATACTGATGAATACCAACTGGATTAGTCACTACAACACGGTAAGCTGAATCAAACTAAAATCTCAAATCTGAAAGGTGGGCCTCCGCACTAACCAAAACACAGCCACCACCACGTAAGGAACCCTAGATGTGAAAAATTATGAAGGGAGAAAAAAAAAAGGAACAGAAAATTTTATTCCCTGAATTGAACTATATATATGTTACAGATCCTCTTCAAAGGATTGCTGACCTACCCGCTAACTAATGCTGAGAGGGGGGCTGGAAATACCACTTAAAACACCACCGGTACAACAATCAAGACGATTTATTCATCAATGTTACGCCACTGGGTAGGAACCTGGCCCGACTACACTGCTTTAACTTTGCTAGAGCTTCTCTTGACTTACCGAGCATGAGATCCACATAAATTGAAGTCAGGGTTGCTTCCTTACTGTTGGGTAATATGGATAGCGCTTGAGTAACAAATTGGTGGGCCTGCTCAAGTTCACCTTGCATGGCAGACATAGCAGCAAAGTTTGCATAAAGTGTTGCACGTGCTTCTTCCGGCTTGAGGAAGACAAGCCCTTCCGCATCCTCCACAGGAAAATTATTGGGAGCCATTGATCCTCCATTCAACTCTTCACTATCGATGGTCCTCTCTACGCGCCATCGCTCACAGTCCTCTTTGCTGAATGGCAAATCAATATTATTCCCTCCAGACAAATAAATGGACAAATGCTCAGCAGCTTCCTTCGGCCTATTTAACAGGCAGAGAGCCTCTGCTGCATACACGTGACTGAGAAAAATGTAAATTCTCGAACATTCTGGAATGTCGAAGAGGGACCCGCTGGTTAACAGGGCCTTCATAGGATTTTCCAGTTCCAACTCTACAAAAGCCAGGTCAGCAAGAATAGCTTGCTTCATCAAATGATTCTCTTTTCTACGAACATCTTCATAATAGGAGAGAGAGTTCTGTATGAGCTCCTGATTCGTTCCTCCCTTGGGTTCTTTTGCATCCCCATTTGCATTAACCTGGCCTAAACCTACAGGTACGGTACATGCTTTTGAGTCAATGTTGTGTAAGTTCTTGTGGTTTGAGTCCTTGGAGAAATCTGCTTCACTTGATTCATTTTCCTCCAATGAAGAATTCGAAGGCAAATCAGACTTTGAATGGTTTAATTCAGAGCCGTTCAGCAAGTGCAGAGCATTTAGCAGACACTGCCGGGCAAGCAACATTGAGAGCTTTGGTTGCCCAACAAAATCATCCCTTTCAACAGAATCCATGTGTCGACTTCTTGATATCCCATCTTCCATAACAAGTTGCCTCCATTTACCCTGGCCAACAACATGGACTCTGACCTCTGATCTTTCTGATAGAACCTGACTTGTAGTTATTAGTCCCTTCTCTAAAGCCATCAGACAACATTCAGCGAGTCGGAGCCATAACATCGGGCGATTGTAGAACACGAGACTGGCCTTCTGGAAACAGCGAGCAGCAAGTATTGGATTCCCACAAGCCAAGTACTGTACACCGCAGTTATATATTATTAGATAAGAATTGTCCTGTGAGAAAGTTGACAGCTTTTGAGGCTTTTCCTTCCGAAGAGATGAAGTGTTGGTCAGTGCCTTCGAAAAGAATATCGATGAAGTGTGGTATTTCCCAAGCTGAAAATAAATGCACCCAAGATTGTTGTTGAAAATGCTTGACATTGCCATGTCTGTCCGGTTACTTGATGCTACCAACAGCTTAATGGCTTTACGGTGGTTCCCACGTGAATATTCAATCTGAGACTTCAGGAGGAGAGCCATGGATGAATCTTTCCCACGTGCAATGTTCATCACATGCTTGACCTCACGTTTTGCTTGCTTGAGGTTCCTAGTTAGAAGCAGAAACTGCACCTTATAAAGCTGCAACTTAAGCTTCAAATCAACAGTGGTGAAAGACCTATCCACAGGAGTCCTTGCCAGATCATTTGAAGATGAAAGACCAGACAGCCTTGCTGAATTTTGTCCACCAATATCAAGAGTTGACAACATAGTTTCATATTCAAGTGTCTCCTCCGATAAGGTTCTTGATAAAGAATTTTCCGAGGCATTCACACCAGCAGCTAAATCGGAATGAGAACCATCAGTAGCTGATGAACTGCTAGGAGGAACGGAGGAAGATTTTGCAACTAGGTTTCCAGATTGTTGCTGTGTCATGCTTCCATTGTCACCTTGACTCATGCAACTGACACCAAAAGCTCTTTCCACATAACTTAGTACATCCTGAAAAAATAAATAATTATAAAGGTTATCCTTTTGGAATCAATGCAGACATCCAAACTGAAAATGACAACATGAAATTTTCATGGGGAAGAGCAATTCAATGTGGATATGCAAACTGACAATGATAGTATGAACTTTTTATTAAGTGCTGAACAAGTAATTTTGAATGAGGCTGTCAGCAAACTAAAGGGAAAAAAATATATCATTGGATGAAACTTTGTGTAGACTGGGTTATCATTGCCCTATAAATGGCACCATACCAGCGGATGGCTTGAACTGCCTAAAATGCGCTGGCATAAGATCCAAAGAAACCCAACAGTTTCATTTGAATGAGGTCCGAAAGTTTCTACAAATATGCACCATTAGGCCATTAGGCCATTTGGATATTCTACGTTCCTTATAATTCCACTTCTTCCATATTAAGCTAAGAAAGAGCTTGAAGGGATTACATCTTTTGAATAAACAAGAAGGTACATGGGGTAAGCTAATTGCATTACCACAGAACACTTCTACATAGGAAGACTAACAAACTTCGGGGCAGAGAGAAAAACTACTTAGCATGAGAGGCAAAATCAGATAGTAATTATGAAGTTATCCACGAACCAGGTGAATCCCAAACCCACAATTCGAAATCCAGCCTTTTTCTGGCCGATAGGGAAATGTGCCAAGGTAAAGTTGGCACATGGCAAATTGATGAAATTATGGCTTCCCTACTTGGCAAAGAAGCCAACTTGTCCACGTGATTAAAACCTGTATACATACACATATCTATATGTATGTGTGTTGATATACACACGCACACACACATATAGACATGTTATATATCCATGTATGTACGTATGTATATGTATATTTAAGTGAAGGCAAAGACTCAACGACAAATGTTCTTTTGTCAACCATGGAACAAGTAAATACAACATTAGCTGTAACATTTACACCAAAGTTGTGTTCTTACTTGCAATTCAGAAACATCAAATCAATCGACCTTGCAATTACCATTCACTCAAAATATTCAAATTCCTTGGTATTTTTCCCAGCCCAAACTCTCTAATCCTCCCAAACTCAGGATGATGATGAGAAGGAAAATGAGAGAGTAAGAGGGGTGAGGTGTTTTTACCACTTTCTCATCCCTTCCATTCTACAATTATTATTCTCATATAAAAGTGTACAATGACAATATAGAATATTTTTTTTCCTTGCTGTAATCCTTCTCAATTATGAAACAAGGGAAGGTGAGATCCATCTTTTTCTCTCAACTTTTTCATTGTTCTTACCAAACAATCATGCTGGGAATTAACATTTCTTCTTTGCTCTATTTTCTCCACTATCTTCTTTGTTCTATTCAGAGATGCATAGCGTAGCATCACTTTTAACTGCTGCATAGTATCCATCCATTATATCAGGGAAAAAAACACAAGTGGAAACAATTACCACTCAAATTGCTTCTTCAATCAATAAACTTGTGCAGAGAAAGATCCCACAGGCCAAATAACACCACATTATCACCCCCCCCCAACCACCCCACACAACCGATAGACAGATAAACAAAACAACACCTCAGTAAAAACACCAACTACAGTTTGCTGAGGGGTGAACTGATGGCTATCATTTCGAAATCCACCCCCCCCCCTCCACAGGCGAAACACCACCAAAAAAAGGAGAGGAAAAAAAATTACATGCCTAAACGAAGGTATGATGATGAAAGCTTCCAAATTTCAGAAGGTAAAACAAAAAACCCTATTGTCAACATCTTTTACAATGTCACCTTCTGGAGCTATTGGCTGATCTAAAAATCAACTCAATCAATTTTTCATTGCAAAAAAAAGATGGAGATTAAGTAAACTTCTAGAAATGACGTTTGGTCTAAATGCACGGTGTACATGGGAGCCAGAAAGATAATGAAGTTATGTGAGTCTATAGGTACATTACATATTGTATATACCAATGTTTAGCATGCAAATAGCACATAACTAATATCAGGCAGAATGATCGAACAGATAAAATAGCTATCCTCTGTATTTATTCATTTTAAGATGTCTACAAAAATTTCAAAATAATCGTAAATTTCACGTGTTCCAACAAGAAAACCCCACGTCACATAAGACTTTCAATTGTTGAGAGTGGAGTAGAAACAAGGAGCAAGACTTGGTAAGGGAAGTGGCATGATGGGTAGGAGTTTATTCAACGATATCCTTCGATTTCATCTATAGTTCTATAATTGTATATCATCGAGTACATTGTCGCAAGTATCTTCACATTGTATTGGATATGGAAGCAGTGGCTTACAAAAAAACAAGTTGAGTCATAAACCATTTAAGGCTCCATAAGGAAAAATTGTAGATACCAACAGTCAAGAAAATCATACATAAAACATGAACTTTCAAAACCATGGAACATAGAAAGAATAAGGTCCACCAGTAAGGAATGTGGTACGAAAAGCATTCTTGAAGCAAAAATTTGTGTGAATGAAGACCTGTTTACACCACCGAATCAATAAACTTAAAAGAAGGTTTACTCCTCCATGGTCTACCATTTACCAGAAGGCTATACACACAATGCACATAGGCCTGATACACCTACAAGGCCATAAAAAGCAGTGGGAGCCACTTGAAAGAGAAGCTCAATATTTTTCCGTACTACATTAAAAAGTCATGCGAGAATAAGGATGTGTCAAACATTAAAGCATGAAAGATTTTGACTTATGAGCACTCGAAACATTTATTAATCCAGTACTCTACCCAGCACAAACTTTTAAGAAGAAATTGAATGGTTAAATAACAATGTTTCCACAAAAAGCTATAGCATTTCAGATGCTGCAGGTTAAATATCATCCCACTGGGGTCTCTGATATTCCATGATAACAACGAAAAGAACACTGATTCCCAAAAAAGGTTAAAGCAATTTGTTTCAGATGTCCAACATTAGCAATATTTTTCCCACTGTGGCCATTACAGAAGGATCAAGTAACAAATTGATCATAATATCTTACATTCAGCAATCCCTCTTTGTCTAGTCACACAAACTTTACTTCAAAAGCAACAATGGAAAATGTTCGAGTCAAAACAAATTTTGAATGAAGTGACTAGTCAAATGAGTAAATAGAACTCACAGTACACTTTGAAGCATCATTGCAAGCGAGCCCAACATCTAGCAACAAGAGGCAAATATGAAGAGCCGTTGTCTGCACATATATAACCAGAAAAGCATTTAACACGGAGATTGCAACAACCTAAGAAAGCCATGGGGAACAACCATCCTACCTCATCTATCGGTTCAATATTCTGATACAATGGTTCTAGAACTGATGATGCCTTGGTATATTCGTGAAGATGAAACCAGATAACCGCCTGAAAAGTGCAATTTTAGAACAAGCATGTCAATTCAAACAAGAAATAAAAGCAACAAATTACAATTCTGTAAGCTCCTATAGATTTACTTAAAGAGATTGATATAACATACAATGTTTAGAATTGCCACAGAAGTGTCGCACTTGTCTGTGTAAACAACATCAGAACTATTCACAGAGGGAAGTTTATGTGCCATCGTACTGCTTCCTTTAGACCCCAAAGCAGCTTTATTCCCAAGATTGCTAACAGACTCCACCTGTTCTCCAGATGCACTAGCAACCTCCTCACTTCTCTTCTGAACCCATTCCAACAAAGAGAAACAACAAATAACTATGAATAAAACAAAGGCGAAACCATTCATCTAAACAAGTGGGGTACATAAGGTTATAGAAATAGTAGTAGTACAGCGAAGTCATGCAAAAAATTTACCAAATAGTTGCCACTTTTCGTTGCACCACTTGATATATATAATTGAAGGAACAATTACACAAATAAAGGAGTCCAAGACAGTGGCCACAACGTGAGCGAACAAGAAAAAATGATGGATAAGAATGTATTAACTTTCTCGAGCCTAAACTATTTGGGGACAGCAGCAGCATATCTTTTGGCAATCAGCTGCAGTTAGGATCACTGCAGATCAGTGCTCATGATTTAAATTCTTGACCTTCCAGACAGATATGAGACATGTTTGAAAGGTGGATTGACGTAATACATTACGTGTCTACAAAAGTAACTTTGTTTTCCTCCTTGTTTAGGCTTTCCCCTAAGTAAATTCAAAGACTAGATTCAATAATATTAAATAGATCTGTGAATAAAATAGCAGAAGTTCCATGGTCATATGAACAAAAATGGAATGATGATGATCAACAGAGAAGAAAATAAGGTCCAATTAAACTGAAGAGTGTCAGACAAACTTAAATGACACTACACTAACATATGACATGTACAAAGCATAGAGAGAAAAAGTAAAAGGATAACACACCTTGACATTATTGAGGGCTTCAAGCAACTTCTTTGGATCTGAACAACCATCCCGAAAGTATTCTGCAATTGCAATATTGTGAAAAACCTGAAATATATATCCCCATAAGATTAGAAACCACATAATTGCCAAGGCTGAGAAAGATAATTACACTTCCATCTTCCATATAGTAAGTATGAGTCCTCAAGTCAAATCCACGAAAGGACATCAATGCTTACAAACAGGTTGAACTAGGATATCATACATGCCTTACAAATAAGTATGTCGGAGGTTTTAGTTTTTACAAGAAAAACCAGCTATTTCCTCTGTCAAAGGTAGCTAAATATTCGGAATAGATAATCTGATAGCACACTGGAAGAGTCACAAATATTATACCTTCCTAGTGACTGTTCTAGCAGGCTAATTAACTACCATATTAGATCCCTTGAGAGTTAAATATTATTTATCTCCATCATGGTTACTCTAGACAGCCAATCTAAAAACTTTGCGGTTGAAGAGGTAAATGTCTTGGACTTACTGAGATTATCTTAATCTCTGTATTATATCCCGCTCGATTAGGTATATGGGACCAGAAAATACTAGGAATCATTTTTTCTCCAGGGAAACTGGGGTTTTTGCATGAAAGCAATTTTGTATATCCTCAGTAAGTATTTCATCCGGAAAATGGTACCACCACTCCATCCAGTACAAATATACCAAATAGATCACCATCATCTGGATAAAGGAACTTAACTATTAAACAGTAACACTACTTTCCAATTCATTCCAAAAGATACAAAAGTATATATTCAGCCAAAACACAAAGTAAAAGTAAAAAAAAAAAAAAACTCTTCTAGCAACCTCAGACCCTTCATTCACTGTTCCATACGCTGAATTCTCGTTGTTTATCAAATTTATGCCACTAATTACCCAACCTTAAAACCACGCATTTCTTTTTTAAAACCTCCATTTCCGAAAACCAGATAGAGCTCAGACTTCACAGCCAATAGAAACTCAACCCATTGGGTGTATTCATCTCCCACAGAAAAATGAACCAGATTTTGATCATTGCCACCAAGAAAAGCAACAGGCGAACAGTCAATTATCCCATCAATATGTAGGCCGCAACCGGAAAGCAAAGTAAAAACAACTAAAGAAATGACAAACAAATGCGATCAGCAAGTGAAAAGTATGTGCTTGCGCAGGAGAAGGTTTACTTTGGGATCGTTTTCCTTCTTGAGCAAGAGCTGGTTCAGGACCTCGACGCACTCAACGAACTTTCCCGACTGGAAGTGCAAGGCTGCATCCTTGGCGAGCGCGGCTGCGACGGACAAAACAGCGTCGTCTTCGGTGCCGGAGGGGCCGTCGCGATTCCAAGCAGCGGCAGCCGTCGAGGAAGATGAAGAAGATGAATCTCGCGCGTCCATTCCACCGGATCGAACCAATCAGAGGCTAAGACTAGCAGTACCTTATCCTAATGGATAAACCCGAGCTGTAATGTATGGGAATCTGAAAAACCCTAAGACATGGAATTCTAGGGGAAATCGGAGTGGGGTTTGGGAAGGCGATGGGAAGGTCCTGCACCCTAAGGTTTGGGAGGATATTACGAATAAGACACTTTTGTTTTGAGTTTCTTTTGCTTGATATGTCTGATTTGCTCAGAGAGAGCGAAACGAAAACTGAAATGAAACCTACTAGGCCCAGATTGAGAAATGTACGGGTAAAGGAAGAGGAGGGACTAGGGAGAGAGAGTGAAGAACTTTTTTTTTAATTTTGGGCTTTTTTTCAATGGAAACTTTCTTCTTCTTTTTTCTTCTTTTTTTCCCTCCTTCTGGCAGGAGTATTTTGAAGAGAAAGTTATAATGTGGATTACGAGCAAAACAGTTCTGTTTCTTTGCCCAAAAATGAGAACAGTCGTGTATTTTTGCCTAAAGACAAATTTACAAGATTGCTTCTTCCTATTTGACTTTTGTAAGTACCTCAAAACCAAACAATTTGCTGGACGGGCGGTCTGTCGTTAAATTAGTACTGCTCCCTAATTTATTAAGGTTGCGTTTGTGTTGAAAAATTTTTGGTATTGAATTTTGTGTTGGTATCGGGTTTAGCGAAAAAGTGAAGAAAGGTAATTTTTTTATGGGAGAGAGTGATTATATTGTAATATTTTATTGTAAGTTGGTGAAAAATATTGTGATATTTTTTGTGCAAACGCACCCTAAGTTAAAGTTCAGGACTTTTAGTGAATATAAATTGGAGTCGTTTGCAAAAGTAAAGTATAATCTTTGGCATGGAAAATCCAAATTTTCTCAAGACTTTGCATGCCTAGGCTAACTCTATTTTTAACTCTTCATTTTGAGATATCTTGATCTTTTCAAACTTTGAACAACTCTTCGTTAAATCCTTAGAAAAAAAAAACTCTTTATTAAATCTCTTAAATATTTTGACTAAATTTTAAATACAATTTAATTTAAATTTAAATTTGGTACCAAATGTTGTCAACACTCAAACACTAACATAGTGGATGAGCTAACGCGTAATCTTGTTGGTACTGCATTAACTCGTTCGCTTAATAAGTAATAGTTATGGCTTAAACTGGACATTCTATAGTATTGAGTGTTCTGGTCACGTTACAAAGCTGGTTACTCCCTTCCATTTTATTTCAAAAAAAAAAACAAACATTTTGATATTTTGTGTTGGTGAGTTTTGCAGGACGGTTATGTTTTGCGCGATAGAGATGCTCCTATTAAGATTTTGTTGTCCTTAACAATAGCATTGTTTACTTTTGCGCGCAGAAAATTTGATGTTTTAGTAGATTTATTTGGTAAGCAAAACTTTTAAGAAATTTGCATTTGTGGGAGAAAAATTTGAGAGTTTTACTTTTTGAAGGGTTCGTAAAAAATTGGTGAAATTTTTTTAAGAATAATTTAATACAAAAATTTCTATCAGTTTGTTAAAAGTAGAGAGAAGATTTCATTAAAAAAAATAATGAAAAAAGTAACAGACTTTGTTATAAAGTAAGGAAAAATAATACTTGATGTATATTTTTTATTTATGAAAAAGCATTGAAATTGGTGTAAAAAGTGTTGGAATTTGTGTGGAAATTTTGAGATTTTGATGCTTAGTTGTAAAAATTGGATGCTTGGAACCAGTATCTGAAGCTTTCTATTCACTTAAAAATAAGTTATAAGAGCTGCGAAGAGAAAGGAACAATAATTTTACTAATTGCAAACCTTTGCAGTACACTATTATGACTATCTACAATGCAGGCCTTTGCATTGCGTGTCCATTGCCTGATCCACAAAGTCTGGGACAGATCTTTGCAAATTGGAAGCAGAGAGCAGAGAGCAGAGTGCAGACAGGCTAGACTTCACTTGGTGTTTTTGCATATTGCTTAGATGTATAAATTAATTAGAATAAAACTGTTTTTGGCAAATAAATTCATACAGATACTTCTAATCACTTCAATCTAAAGTAATATATTAATTCAATTGATCATTCTAAAATAAAAAGCTTTGGAAACGACATAGACAGCCTTACCCCCAAGCTCAAACGCTCTTCTTCTTCTTCTTTGTTGGAGCTCCAATCAAACTCTCTGCAACTCAGCATATTGTACACCATCTACAAGACTGCAATTGATGAGAAATATTCTTGTGCATTTTTATGCAGGAATGAGGTTGATATTACAAGCCATTAGGGTAGTCCCTTCGGAGCTTCTGACAAAGTAGAAACGACTTACAACATCCAAATATCTGAAGTTGATTAAATACTTATCATACAACACTATGAGAGCAACCAAGGCTGGCAGAGAACAGCGTATGAGCACGAGTGACTGGTTAACTTGGGCTGCAACGTCCATTATTCCATCTTCCAAAGCTAGGCCGAAATGCACAAACCATTAAGCTTAACATCTTCAACATGGATTCTGGATTCTAGAATTCCTGACTCTCTTGTGAATCCTCATTACCCTGCGAAAAATCGACGCTTGTGTATGTCCAGATCCCAGGGCCACGTCCACAACAATCCCTCTCCCTTCCTTGTTGTGCTCGTCTCACTTCCTTTTGATGCTCAGTTAGTTCCAACCTATTTCTTTTCGACCTCGGACACAGCTTCTCTTCCTGCTGAAGTTGATTCACTGCATCCTCCATAAACCATATTATTTTGGAGCTCTTGTTATGCGTAGCAGTCACCTTGTATCTCGGTAGAATGGTGTTGACTTCTAGACTAGAATGATGTCTTTCAAGAACTGGTAGGATCCTCGTGTAGGTTTATTCTTCCATTTCTGGAGAGCTTGTCTAACACGTGAAGCAAGCTTTGAGGGTAATCCAACTTGATTTGTTTTCAATAAGAGGAATTCCAGAAGGTGATAGTAGGCTCTGAAATGGAGGGATTTGGGTGATCGAGAGTTTTTTCAAGAAGGGGTGCCTGGAGTTTGAGGAGTGCAGAATCAAAAATTATCTGTGGCTCCCCGCTTCGTAGACAATTAAGAATTTTGGCCCACAAGAGTTGAAGTTGATATTTGGAGCTTTCATCCAGTAGCTCAATACGTGACAGCCATTGAAGCAGTGGACAACATATTATCTGCAAGTCATTATTTGAAATTGTTCAATGCTAGGCAAACCATATAACAGTTTCCATAACCTCTGAGTGTGAAAGGGAAAACAAAGGACGGAAACTTCAATGTCCTGTTCACATATTCATTGGAAACATTACAATATTGTTCTCTGTATAAGACTATTTGTTTTAGGAGACACTCAATTTTTTTTCTGCTTTAAATCTAAGAGACTCTCTCCTCTCTCTCTGCCAAAAGCAAAGCTCGAGTGGAAAACTAGGAAGCAAGACTAAACAGACAAAATCCTCTTCCAACTTTACAGATCAATTTAGCCAGGGGAAGAGAGAGAGAGAGAGAGAGAGAGAGAGAGAGAGAGAGACGTTGGTAATACTTCAAGCCACTGTTTGTATGTCGCTTTATTGAGCCCATAACACAAATGGGTTTCCCTTCCAGTAACAGTCAGTTTTTAGTTTATTTCCACGGATGTGTTCATAGAGTTATTTCAATGTGTTCTAGTCAATGTTTACTTGGTTCGGCCTAAAATGTTTTTGGAGAATATTTTCAACATTTTCTTACGTCTCATGCTACTGAAAATGTTAATCAACAGATATTTTCCTACTCAACTGAGTATTGCACTGGAGGTGGTGGAAAACGATTAAAACATTATCTTCTCGCTCTTCTTCTCATCTTTCTCTCCTCTATCTCTCTCTCAGATCTATCTCTCCTCACTCCACACCACCGTCCATCACCTCCCCCCCTCCCCCTTCCTCACTGCTCCATACCATCACCACCACCTCCCTTCCCCTCCCCCTCTTATGCAACACCGCCATTGCCTCCTTCCGCTTTTCCCCATCTCCACTATTTGAACTGCCAGGACTACTCCCTCCCCCATCCCCCTCTTTTTTTTCTCCTAAACTCACCTTCGCACTATTCCTCACTCCTCCAGATCCTTTTACAAAGAAATTTCAAAGCCAAAGAACATTCGAAAAACATTTACATAATACCCACGAGACAACTGAAACAAAAAATTTATTTTCAACATTAGTTTCTGCTTAAGATGTTTAAACAACAGTGCCTTAACTGAAAGCATGATCTTATCCTAAAAAATTTAATGCAAAAGCCTAATACGAAAACTTCGTCAGTTTATATCCATTGCTGTTAAAAATATGTAAAAGTACATCTTTTTTTTCCTGGGGGGGTGAGGAGGACACTAGGCAGAAGAAATATGGGAAGTTTAGTACCTCAATGAACAAGAGGATATCTTGCTTCACGTGAAGACAACTGACAAGGTGTGCCAATGCAGAAAATATCCTGGGACTTCATGGCAAAGTGAGACAGTCAAAATTAGATCACCTATTAAATGATTCAAGCATGAAGGTAAGAAACCAGCCATTGAGTTACCTTGATGTCACAAGAACACCAGCTCTGTGGTCTGTTGCTAGATTCTTCCAAAACAACGTTATATATCTGTATGATGACACTTGAAACATGAGCAATGGTAAGCGGAAGAGATGAAGCATTCCTTAAAAATCACAAACATCACATTTTGTTGTCATAGTAGTTTGATTTTCGAAAAAAGCCACTATTAATAATAAGGGATGATATCCTCATTTTTGTTAACAATTTTGAGTAAGTCATACTTTTTTTTCTAAAATCAGAACCCATTCCTCTCCTTAGGATATTAAGGATTCCATGTCAGTAGATGGAATCAGTTTTACAGTCTATATCGTATAGGGAACTGGATGGAATCAGGTCCTTTCTGTCAATTGTGCTGAATGCCTCTCCTTGAGAGAGTTGTTTCCATTACAACGAGAAGTTGAGAGTAATAATGTGGCTGCTTTTCTGCTATACTAGCCAACAAATCACTCTAACTATGGAAAGTAATATACCCTATTGATTACATTTAGAAGGACAGCTATTATACAAAAGATATTGTTAAATATAGACAGCACACATCCTACTGACACTTTCTATGTTGCATCCAAAACAGTCTTTGAAGTGATGAGATCCTTGAGGAACCCAAGTCCAGAATTGGCACCTAGACAACCTATGGTACAACAAAGTCTATGGCTCCATGAGGGCTTTTTAGATCAAACGAGATGTTTGCACCTACCTGGCAGCCAATGTTAAGGCACTGTTCCTGCCTCTGGATATTTCATCATCACCACTATATTTGCATGTGCCTTCATCTGAGACTATTTCTGAAGCACAGATATCTTCCAGCAAACATACCACAACATCGCCAAATAGAGAAATGAGATCAGGAACCAGATCCTTGTAACTTGGATCAACCTCATCAGTACACTCAAGAATGCTATCATGGTAGTCAAGGCATTCATTTATCTTTGAACACAAATCCACAAGAAACTGTTCATAGCAGAACACCGACTCTGTGAAGTTCTCAAAGAACCATAAAGGGACTTCCAGACTTCAATAATGCATTCAAGATCAACCTGTCCTGGAGGTGAAACGTGACTCTTCTCTGAGGAGCCATTAATCAGTGAGGTTGAACTTTTCTTGGGACAACAGCATACAGCAAATGGGTAGAATAGGAGATAGGATGTGGCAAAATAACCAGTGCTGTCAGACCCCACTCTCAATAGTGAAAGTTCCTTAACATCATCCGTGCAAGGTTCCAGACCTTTGGCTATTTCTATCCATATATTTAAGCAGTTGGGACTGCCAGATTTATACAATAAGCTGATAGTGGCAAGGAGAATTTCCAGGGGATCATGTGAAGAGAATAAAAATTTAAAATACAGATGCATTCCCTGGAAAATGAACCCTGGATTGGATGTATTTGTAGTTGATTGGAAAACCACACTTACATAGAGTACAACTAAATATACCACTGGTGAAACCATTCTCATATAAGCGGGATAGTAGATAGCCAGAAATTTTGCATGTCTGATCAGATTAACCGATTGAAGGTTGTCAATGTACTCGAGGTCGAACAGTACCTTATAAAGGGGGGATCCCAATATAGTGGGTTCCAATTCCTGAGTGACAGCCACTATAAACCGGAGAGAAGTATGGTTCAAGTCATTACTATCACTTCTATCTGAATTTACATCTTCACATATCCTCTTAACGAACCTCAACAATTTTCCCAAACACAACATAATATCGTTATACCTAGTAGATGGATTTTTCAACTCCAGTTGAACTCCTTTTAAAACAGATATGAATAACCTTAAAGCAGCCTCACATGCAAAACTTCTGTTTTCATGGGTGACAGATGCAGTTGATGCTTGATTGATGACAATAAAAATCATGTTCAAATGGAAGTCCACCTGACAAACATCCCATGGCAACCATTTAACAGAGCCTTGCTTCAATAGGAATTTTTCAGGTATAGAAGGTTCAGAAATGGAGGTTCTAGCCGGTAACTGCTGGCTTGCAAGGCTACTTGCATCATGTTCCACATCTCCACATTTTGCCAAAATAAAAGCAGCAAGAAGATCCAGGCACAGATTCCATAACCTCATGCTCTTACCACCAGGACCCATGCGAAAAACTGCTTCAAAGATAGGCTCCAACACCAGGTTTATCACAGATGGATCATTAAGGTATCAAGTTTATGCAGCAAATAACACCAGGTGTTCAAGCAGGATGAGTGAATGGAAACATCACATTTACTTGATATGATGCCTATAAGAGGAGTCATTACAAGCTTCATGCTTTTTGTAAATCCATTTGCTCGACTTACACCACTATTTTCTCTTGATGCTACCACTTGTTCTACACCATTCTTCTCCTCGGCTGCATTTGTCCCACAAGCCATAATTGGAGGATGAATAAGAGCATCAATAAGACCTTCCCAAGCAACCTGCAAAATCAAGGTACAACCATATAATATAAAAATAGCACATTTGGAGTATTTTATAATAAAGTTCCAAACCATTCTAATTCAAAAGGTTACCATGTTTTATAGAAGGATGGTATTCAAAGTGTTATAACAGAGTCCTTCCAAAATAATTTAATAAAAAATTATCGTAGACAATAAATTGACATGTAACCAGGGCACGCTTTAGACTGGCTTTTTTTGTTTGGATTGCAAAGAAACTTGCAGCTAGCCCAGCACCAAGAGCTTATGTATTAGGACCAAGCCTGCTCAATAGTTGACTAATCTATATGTTTTTATTTGTAATTTTTTAGGACAATTGTAATATTCCGATTAAGGATTATCCTAATACTTTATGGCTCGTCAAAAAATCATCTATCAGAAGAAGACAATTTCTATGGTGGCTAATCCAACACATATTGGCTGTACATCTGGTTGTGCAAAATGCATAGTATTGTAAATAGCTATTCCAAATATCCCAACCCCCAGGCAAAAAGGCCAGCTCTTCTAGACATACCTGTGAAGCAATCAGAACTGGTGGGTTGAGATCTGAAAATGTATGTTCAGGAATTTTCAGCATTTCATTTATTAAATGCCTGTGCTTCATAGCATGAGATCCCAATAAGCAAATAAACCATCCCCATGCGTGAATGGTTTGAACCTTCATACCCTGGTTTAGGAGCTCCTTCATCTGAGTAAGCAATCTTCGTTTCATATCCTGGACAAGTGCCTGTTTAAAAAAGAACAAAGTACATTTTGAAATCTTAGGTTACAGGAAAAGAAATATATAATGTAGGAATGATTTCGGAGGGAGGGAGAGAGAGAGAGAGATACAGGTGTTAACACATGAGAGAAGCGAGTGAGAAGGAGGTGGGGGGAGAGAGGAAAAGAGAGATAAATCTGTTAATAATACACGATAAAAATAAAGTCCCTCATTCATGATTGAATTCAGGATGTCCTGGATTGAAAGATATGACCCCCAATGCTGAAGGGATCTGTAAGGAGAAATGGGTACACTTGACTGATCATGATTTTGATCTTTTAGGCACCCAAAATATGCAAAACTGTGTGAACAATATCTATTCAAATGGATGATGAAAACTGGATTTAGCTAACGTCTAAATACATCCATGGGTCGAAGGGCTATGTCCTGCGTTTGAGATGTAATCCGACATCCTCTGGCATTTTGTGCTAAACTCTGTTAGTATCTTTCATGGATAACTGCAAAAAGCATAAGTTTTATCCTGGAACAAAGCACACACAAATTCTGACAAGCACTGATGGAAATATATTGAACACAAAACTGATTTGGTAATTATCCTTAAGATCCTAAAATTTTAACTGAAGTTAGAAGGATGTCTCTATTGAGATAATTCATAAAATGGTTTTACCTTTTTTTTTTGGGGGGGGGGGGTAAGTATGGTTTTACCTTTTCCTACGCCTAAAGTAAGCGCAGAGTCTAAGGCTATATTGATATTCAAATCTTTTAACAAGAATGCTGGAAGAATTAGATGGTGGCAACAGATTTAAGTAGCTATATCATGTAAGCATGTTTAAGGTTTCATCATTCAGATGTATTGCTTTACACCTTTACTGGATCTTAACTCATGGAATCTATGGAGAACAACATAAGCGTGCTCGTAACTTGGAGAGAACCGGTGGAGGAGGTAATATTGTGGACTTAATCTTTAACAGAGTCCTTTCTGACATATCCCTCTCCCTCTTGTCCACGCTGAGAAGTCTTCCTATATATTGGAGGAGCCCATATGTCTGACGAGTCCCTCATCTTATCACTTAATTGAGCAGCTAACTTCGTCACAGCCTATTATAGTTGCATCAAAAGGGGTTATGCCGGAGAGAAAAATGCACAAATCTATCTGTTCTTTGCTAATTGGAACAATGGGATCAAGGATTTAGAAGGAGATCTACAGCTGTTTTTGTTCCACAACATAGTGATTCATCAATACCCACAATTTAACAAATGCAAACCCCATCACAATAAACTCTCTCTCTTTCACCTCTTTTTATGGAAAAATTACAGATATTCAACACTTTAGACAAAAATTGACATCATCGTTTAAGCCTGACTAAATTAGTGAATCAAGCATAGAGTCGCACTGCAGCATTTTCACTATACTTAGTTGAAGACCATGATGTCCACTCACTCTCTTCTGCCATTTGTAGAACAAAGTTTAGTCAAGCAGTATCCTAGATGTCAATTGCAGATTCTCTATGAGGAAATGACAAAGAACAAAATCAGCTCACATATCTAAAGATGTAAAGAAGTAAAAAATAGGCAGATATTAATGACAGATTGGAACAAGTAATTACACCTGCATAGCCTCAAAAGTTGTTGATAATGACCCAATAGGATTGTTGAGGGCATGAACAACCGCCTGCAACAAATAATTGTTGTGGGCATCTAGAAATGAAGCATCGAACTGTTGCATAGATATGCACCACACTCCTAGATTACAAACTGACTGCAATTAAGAGACAAACAAATCATAAATAAAAGAGAATACCAGCTGTGGAAAACTATCATTATTGCAGTACACAACCTATTTACCTTGATCTTTGTAGTTATGATGAGTTTAACTAACGACTCTAGAACCAAACTGGCATCATCAGCTGCAAACACAATAAGAGAATTTTAACTACGAACTCCCTTTGTTGTTGATAAACAATTAAACAAGTACTGGTCGCCTAAAAAAAATTAACAACTTGGACAACTAAGATAACAGTTCAAGCCCAACTGCTTTAAAATCTAACATTCTTCCAAGCCAAGCGACATTAAAAACTGAAAAATTAAACATATAAATTACCTAAAATTTTTCTCTATTCTAAAATTTTGGTTTGCAAACATTACTCATTCAAAAATTTTGGTCAAAACAATATTAATAAAATAACTTTAAAATAATTCATCTTTCTCCTATCAAATCATCTATTATCATTACAATATACATAAAAAAAAGTAACTCAAATCATATTTTTTTTTACTTTTTCACTAACTCCGATAAAATTCTCCATCTCTCTTTTCACTTTTTTACCGACTAGTAAAATTTTACTTTTTTCACTGTCTTCTCACAAAACCCAATAAAACTTTAATCTTCTCAATTTTCACAACATTCCCTAAATTGTTATACCACCAGCTCCGCGTACCCACAATTGCAGCAACAAGGGATGGATGATAGATGATGAAACCCAAACACTTAAAAGCCTGTGCTGCACTGTAATCGATTCAAGACCAATGTACATTTTCATATTCAGTCACGCTCCATTTGAAAGCTAATTAGACAGAAAGCGGGCAAGAAAAAAAAAGGAAAATTAATCTCTCAAATCATTGACTCCACTTCTCCAACGACGGAAACGGAAACAGAAAAATGTACTATCCTTCCTCTGATTTCTGCTTTTCACGTATGTCACAGTATCCAAATGTGTCATCTGGAAGACTGCAAGATAAGTTATATTTTCACACTAAAAGAGGTTTCGATACTTACAGCTCTTCGTCGTCGTCTGAGATATCAGCGACAATTAAAGATAAAAGATTCCGAGAAATTCCAGCCAGGGCTTGAACCAAAGCAGGACTGTCAATAGACTGTTCTTGGAAGTATAAGAGGGATGAGTAACCGTAGCATTTGCTCGCTCTAGCGCCAGAGGAAACGAGGGTTTTTATTTCCTCCAGTTGATCAGAGGAGTCAGTCATCGTTGCCGGAGTTTGGAATGCGAATAACCGGGGTTTCCGGATGAATCCCTAATTGGGGACTACAATGAGGTCTGGATTTCAATTCTCGCGCCAAAATCTGGTACAACAGCAGCTTTGGCACTTGGTCGTAATACGTATGACTCTCAGACGAGAGAGGGCAGCGGGACGTGGATCTGGCGGGTTTCCAGACCCGTCCCGACCCAAATTGGTTTGAGTTTGCTATTTTAAGATTCAAACCCAGCTCACGTTTTGCCAGCGGCCCGAAGATTGAGTTTGAGTGGACAGAGAGTGAAATTATTTACAAAATTAAAGTCTTGACTTTGGGCTAATGAATGGGCGGTAACTGATTTGTGGTCTTGTTATTGGTACGACGACAATCTCGCGTGACAGACAGTAATTATGACTCAAACCGAACATTCGAGGGTGTTCTTATAGTCATGTCCATCTATAGAGAATTGCTACCTTGGTTGTCCCTTCCCTTTTTGTTAAAAAAAAAAAGTCTCACCTCACGTTCTAGCTTTAACTAAAATACTACTCTCATTTTTAGGGTTAGAAATTATCAAATTTGTGGTATTTCAAGCTGTCAAACTAGTAAAATTAATTATTCCACTTCCTCGTTTAAGATGCCATCGTCAATTCTGTGCCATGTAGGTGAGCATGTGAAAGTAATGAATATGGGTAGTTTGAGGTTTAATATGTCTATTTTGTTAATTTGAATTTTCTAATAACATTTTTTTGGATCTTTACTTTTAACTTTTAAATATTCATTTAGTTTAAAAATTATCAAAATGTCATCATCTTGTTATAAAATTCAATTGTCAATATTGTCCATATAATTTTTTTTCTATATTTCAACGGTTAGATTTAGGGGTGGGTACCAGACTTGCCAAAGCCGAAATTTGAAATTTCAGCTCAGGTACCGGTAATAACTGAATGCCTATTTTATCATCTGGTTCCGGTCCGGCAGCTGCCAGAATTCCGGCAATCCCGATACTGGATGTCGGAATTCCGACAGTGTGTTTATGGGTTGATTTTGGGTCCGTTTTGGGCCCAAAATATTAATTTTTTTGGGCTTATTAGTTATTACACAATTTGATTTTTAAAGATGGATGTTGGATCCAAAATGACAAAATTTAGTTGGATGTTAGATCCAATACATTTTTATTTATTTACATATTACAATTCTACAATTGAAAATTGCATTAAATTAATAAATCACATACATACATTAATGAAGGAAAAATTATACAAATTACAAATAAAACATATAAATAAAATCTACAAATAATACAAATTTACATTCTAAAAAAATCTACAAATATTACAAATTGGATAATTGAATTGAATGGAATAAAATGTTGGTCATTTATCAAAATATCACTATCATATGATTACAATAATATTAGTTTTGTATGACATTTTTATTTATGTCCATAATATTTAATGACCAACTACAAAAGATTGGTCACTAATGACTAAACTAATTTAAATTTTAACTAATGCAAAACATAACACCTGATTGATTACTTTTCATTTTTCCAAAACAATGAAACATCACCGTATCAAAATGATCATCTTTACAAAATAATGAAAATTATGAAATATGTGCACAACAAAGAGTGTTTGGAAAAAAAGAACATTATATAAAGAACAACAATTACAACACCATGTCCATCATTAAAAAAATTCCAGATCCAAAAAATAATTGTTTATGTTTACTGCATACTCATAGTAAATAAAGAACAAAATACAACACACCCCCAAAATCCAAATTACGAATTACCAATCAATCTCATTATCTAAGATTCTAAGTCTAACAATTATTAATCTAATATTATGAACATTTTCCTTGAATGAAAAAAAAATACTAACACCTAAAGTCTAAACTATAGAATAATAGAACATATACTCTAATACTCATATTATAACAATTTAAATGAAAAATAAATACATCTCTTTAATCATCCACGTCAAGAGTCACGTTATTCGTGTTGGAGACCGAGATAAAATGCATCAGTTGTGTATGGTTATTAGTCATGTCTTGAACATTTGTAACCCTTTGTGACTTTGTCAAATAATTTTAATTATATTTTTGTTATTTCAAAACAATTTTTTCACAAAACATGTTCAAAAAACACTAGGTCCTTTTCTATTTTCAGTTTTACTTTTTACATGGATTCACAAAAATCGAAACAATCACCATCAAAACCGATTGATCAAAATTCCTACATAATTTTTTTCCAGAACATACAATTGATACAAATGTAACAAACCTACTACTTTCACAATGTCAAAAATCAAATATTAAATTTTATTATTTTCAAAAAAAAAAATTCTACGTGCTCCACCACTATCACAATCACAATCAATCAAGAAAAAAACAATATACAATTTCAAACATAATTGCATTAAAATATATACTCATACTCAATTTCAAAACCAAATATCCAATCAATTAATCAATTAAGCCCACTGTCTATCCTCTAATTGCAAATAGATTCACAACTTAAAAAAAACTATATCCTCCAATCAAGTTCATCCTCCGCAGTTTAACAACTTAATCTATACTCTAAAATTATAAATTAATTAATGAACTACAATAAATAATTAACTAAATAAGTGAACAAACTTTTACCTCAATGTAGTGCACTGACCACACACTGGCACAAAAATTAACATAAATTCACAAATCGGTGAAATCACAATCTGTCAATCTTGTAACCTGCACTAAAAAATAATAATTAGTTAACAGATAATCAAATGAAGAACAACTAATTCTAATGAAAATAAAATGATTTTTTTTTTCAAAAAATTAAATAGAGAAGCAGAGAGGGCAGAGGCTTCGTTCGAATTCGAAAGAGGGAGAGAGGCAGTGGCCTTGGCCCATGGCCTTCGACGGCGTCACGACTAAAGGGCTGAGAGTGAGGGAGACAGTCATCGACAACCAGACCAGAGAGAGAGACTAGAGAGAGAGAGAGAGCTACTTGAGGTGTGAGAGAGAGAGCTGTTGCTCAAGGTGAGAAAGTGAGAGAGCCGAGAGAGAGTAGAGATGTCGAATGAGGGGGAAGGGTTTTGAAAAAAAAAATCTAGGAGCAAAAGACACAGTTTTGGTCATGTCCTAAACTGTGTGTTTTGGGTCTTTTTTTTAAAAAAAAATCCGGTACTGGAATTCTGCCTTGTTTCGGCTGAATTACCGATACCAAGTCTAGTTCTGGTTTGGACTATTTCCTATAACGACTCCAAATCCAGTTTGGACGGTATGCGGTGGGCGAAATTGGTACCTGCTGAAGTTTTGCCCACCCCTAATTGAATCTTATAACCCAATAAATATTTGATACATTCAAATATCCTTAGCTGCCAAAATTGACACAAAAAAATATGTAACACGAAGACTAGTCCCTATTGATACAGTGGCATCACGATCCAGAGGCATCCACACCATTCATCACAATCCACGATCTTTTTTCAACCATCTAGCAAACGACCTTCGCGAAGCACCCAGACTTTCCTCCCAAATTATTCTTATCGCACGTTCCTCGACGAGCAATCGTCCTTATCATTTGATCTGCGGATGTATTACTCGTATCCCTCCTTCAAGGGATAGTCCTTTTCCGACCGAGACGTACATAGATTTTCTACAGAACAAATAGTAAAAAACAAAAAAAAAAGTCTCCCTCTCCCTTTTTTTTCTAAGTAAAAGTCTCCCTCTCTCTTTCGTACAGGATAGCTGATCTGGGACATATTTCTGAGAGTCCGTGCCACTAGGTAGTAGATACTTGTCCCGTCCGAGAGATATTTTTGCTCCAACCGCAACGTGTACTTAATGTTTTATGGGCTGTTTATTTATCAAAATTTTGAATAATATTTTTAAAATTTTGATGATAATTTGAATTTTGAAGTTTATTGAGATTTATGAAAAGTTTGAAATGTATGTGAACGATTCGTTCTCGTTAGGTGTCAAGATTCGGGTTGAATTATAACATCCGGTCGCAAACGAGCCAAAATTAACAGACATGAAGGGACATGATTAGAAGAGGAAGAAAACAAGTTTAGGCGTCCTACGCTTCTTGTCTTCACGTAAAACTCGGGAATGACTTGGGTTATGTTTGTGTTGTAAAATTTTTGGTATTGAGTTTAATGATGATATTGGATTTAGTTAAAAAGTGAAGAGAGAGGTAATTTTTTATATTTTTGTAGTGAAAAATTATGATTTGATGAGAAAGATTATATTGTAATATTTTATTGTGAGTTGATGAAAAATTTTATAAAATTTTTAATGCAAACATACTCTTGTTTAGGATCCATTAATCCCCTTTAAGGTATCATCGAAATGCATGAATCCTTCTTTCCAATAATTCAGGCATCAGTGTGTTGTTTTTTTGAAATGAAGTATATGCTTGTCGTCACTTGTCTAGGAATCTGTGGAAAGATGCCATCTTGGGACCTGTAGCCTCACGTCTTTTGAATATTGCATTTACCAGATTACCCATGCATCATTGTGTTGTTTTTTTAAAACGAAGTATATGCTTGGCTTGTCGTCACTTATCTAGGAATCTGTGTCAAAGATGCCATCCATCTTGGGACCTGGAGCGTCATGTCTTTTGAATATTACATTTACCAGATTACCCATGTGGTTTTGTAAAGTAAAGCAGCATCATCTCCCCAATAAAGAAACATTATTATCTAAAGAAAAACGAAACAAATGGTGGGACATGTAATGGGGTTTGCTGATTATGATTTTATGAAAATTTGACCGAAAATATAAAAGAGGTGGTTCTAATAAAATTTTTATATTTTATTATAATAAAAAGATAATTTATAATTATTTTATTGGATTAAAATTTTGAATTTAACTTCTTCTTCTTTTTGTAGTTAGTTGAGGTTGAAATTAAATTTCTTAAATATATTTATAGAATTGGTTGAGGTTTAAATAAAATCTTAAAAGAAAGGAAAATTTTTCAACGAGTGATCATTTTCAAAATTTAAATTTTGAAATAAAGTAAATTATTTTAAATTATGAGAAAACTATTTTGAACTAATTTTGAAATTTTATTAGAACCTTTAAGTGCATAGTTCTAGTTTCTTGTTTTTAGTTCTTCATTTTGAAGATCTCTTTTTTTTTTTGTTAATTTTGAAAGACTCTTTAACTTCTCAACATGTTTACCAAACTTGAAATATAAATCAATTTGAATTTAAAATTTAAATAAAATTATTCATTGGATTAGATCTTAGTAGGGCTACACAACCGGAAATTCGGTCCGATTTTTCGGTTGTGCCTAAATTGAAGGACCGGACCACTTATAAGTGGTCCATACTGATTTTTTTTTCTCTAAATATGGTTTGCATAATATTTATAACACCCTAGATCTTATATGGTAGAGAATGAATGAAAAAATCCACAAAAAGTTTTAAAAACAAGTTTTTTTAGGGTAAAAGTTTTAAGTTTGTATAATTTTTTAAAAGGAAAATAAATCCAATTCGATCTGGTCCATACCGTTTCCCAAAAGGCCTGGATCAGACCAGATATAACCGATTTTTCAAATTCGGTCCGGACCGCACTGAATTTTTACCACTAAGACCACAAATCCGATCTGGTCCGATCTGCAGTCCGATTTTGTTCAAACCTAGATCTTAGGAGGACCTTTCACAAAAATTCAAAATTTAGGGTTAAAACTAAAATCTACAACAACAATTTTTTTTTAAAAATAATTATATTTATGCAAAAGGAAAAAAATAATTACACTTGATATTTGGGGGCTGGGGGCTTCGCCCCCTAATTTTGTCCCTGCTTGTAATACATATATTTCAACTTTACTTTCTGACTATCTAAGTGTAGTTATATTTATATTTTGTACTTCTTAAGGGTTTGAATTATCAAGTAGATTTGAACATCAAAAAGCGTGTTACATGATCTCTGTATCGTACATATATTATAAAATTATTTAGATGACGCACATTAATAAATTTGGATAATTTGAGAATTTTTCGTGTGATTTCGATAGTTTATACTCTGAAAATGATATTAATATGATAGTTTAAAGGTGAAGAATGGAAATTTTATATATTTTATAATTTTTGACACAGATATTAGAAGACATAACTGATATTTCTCAAAAAAAAAAAGAATCCAAGGATACAAAAATGTTTATTTAATTTAAAAATCATATAGTATGCGATATTCCGACTGTGTGAGATCAACGTATATTTTATTATAATAAAAAGATAATTTATAATTATTTTATTGGATTAAAATTTTGAATTTAACTTCTTCTTCTTTTTGTAGTTAGTTGAGGTTGAAATGAAATTTCTTAAATATATTTATAGAATTGGTTGAGGTTTAAATAAAATCTTAAAAGAAAGGAAAATTTTTCAACGAGTGATCATTTTCAAAATTTAAATTTTGAAATAAAGTAAATTATTTTAAATTATGAGAAAACTATTTTGAACTAATTTTGAAATTTTATTAGAACCTTTAAGTGCATAGTTCTAGTTTCTTGTTTTTAGTTCTTCATTTTGAAGATCTCTTTTTTTTTTTTTGTTAATTTTGAAAGACTCTTTAACTTCTCAACATGTTTACCAAACTTGAAATATAAATCAATTTGAATTTAAAATTTAAATAAAATTATTCATTGGATTAGATCTTAGTAGGGCTACACAACCGGAAATTCGGTCCGATTTTTCGGTTGTGCCTAAATTGAAGGACCGGACCACTTATAAGTGGTCCATACTGATTTTTTTTTCTCTAAATATGGTTTGCATAATATTTATAACACCCTAGATCTTATATGGTAGAGAATGAATGAAAAAATCCACAAAAAGTTTTAAAAACAAGTTTTTTTAGGGTAAAAGTTTTAAGTTTGTATAATTTTTTAAAAGGAAAATAAATCCAATTCGATCTGGTCCATACCGTTTCCCAAAAGGCCTGGATCAGACCAGATATAACCGATTTTTCAAATTCGGTCCGGACCGCACTGAATTTTTACCACTAAGACCACAAATCCGATCTGGTCCGATCTGCAGTCCGATTTTGTTCAAACCTAGATCTTAGGAGGACCTTTCACAAAAATTCAAAATTTAGGGTTAAAACTAAAATCTACAACAACAATTTTTTTTTAAAAATAATTATATTTATGCAAAAGGAAAAAAATAATTACACTTGATATTTGGGGGCTGGGGGCTTCGCCCCCTAATTTTGTCCCTGCTTGTAATACATATATTTCAACTTTACTTTCTGACTATCTAAGTGTAGTTATATTTATATTTTGTACTTCTTAAGGGTTTGAATTATCAAGTACAATGCGACTAATCTAAGTAGATTTGAACATCAAAAAGCGTGTTACATGATCTCTGTATCGTACATATATTATAAAATTATTTAGATGACGCACATTAATAAATTTGGATAATTTGAGAATTTTTCGTGTGATTTCGATAGTTTATACTCTGAAAATGATATTAATATGATAGTTTAAAGGTGAAGAATGGAAATTTTATATATTTTATAATTTTTGACACAGATATTAGAAGACATAACTGATATTTCTCAAAAAAAAAAAGAATCCAAGGATACAAAAATGTTTATTTAATTTAAAAATCATATAGTATGCGATATTCCGACTGTGTGAGATCAACGTATGATTAAACGTGTCGCAGCAATACTTCAGAAGGAATTCGTGCACATAATCGATGACTTGTCACGTTATTTTTTCTATAAATTGCCTACTCTATTATATGATTTCCTGCTTCTTTCCTTAGCTGTACATATTGACACTTGTTGACACGTTGAGTAATATGTAAGATTAGGGGTACGTTCGTTTTCACCATTTTTTCAGGATTCTAAGTATATTCACAATTCTACCACCGAACATATTCAGAATTCAAACATAAAAACCAATACATTTTACACAATCTCCAACAACTTTTTAATTTTTTATTCAACATAAATTTTATTTCTCTATACTTTTTCACATAACTTCAATACTTTTTTATTAAACAATTACATCAAATCATTTCTCTCTCCACTTTACACAAACACCAATAAAACACTATTCAACATAAAAATTCACAACTTCTCTAAAATCCTACATTTTTTCTCGAAACGAACTATCACCTAGGATTTGCGCACTGTCCAGAGCATCGCTCTATCAATTTATTGATGCTACATATTTTTGCCACCTGTTTCGAGTTTATTTATTAGGGATAAGATGGTCAATAATTCCAGCGTGGCTGACACGAAAATCATATTTTGGAGGTCCAAATAGAATTAATAAAAAATAGCAGCCGTCGGATGACCAGAGTCAGCTTAAAATATTGGACAATCCAATGGGAAGCAACGGCCCACGCGTTACTTGCATTACTTTTGAAGCGCGTCAGAGTCCGACAGTACTTCCGTTTCAAAGTTAGGTAAGTGACATATAGACGTCAAAACCTGAGTACGTGGACACAGATAAGCACTTTTGTGCCGTTGTGAGGATAATCATTCACACTAGGGTTTGCGTAGTCTACATGTATCCCCCAAAATCCAATCGACACGTGTACCTGCAACAGAAATAAGTTAAATAACAATGTGTGTTTTTATTATCTATTAAACGTGTCGATTAAAGGCATGGACTCCATGGAAAATTCGTGAAACCTGGTGTGATCTCATGATTATGGTATTCTCATATCCGGGTTTCTGGATTGGTACAACGTGGATACGACGTGGAACTCATATCCATCGTCAAGTTTGAACGACCATGACGAGGAAAATATTTTCTTGCCGTTAGATAAATGGAGGGATGGATTCGACCTTTTTGAAACACGACGACAAAGGCGAGGAGAAGGAACTTGGGGGGGTCGAAAACAATGGTGTCAAATATTCGTTACAGTACCGGATCTGTAGCTATAAATACTGCCCCTCTCATTCGTTCACTCGCATTGGGGTCCTCGGTTGCTTACTGTAATAGCTTTCCAAAGGCACTCCGGCAACGCTATTGTTCTGGTACCAGTCTATTTTCCGTCAATTTCTTTTTCGCTGATTCCGTCTGTTTGGTTCCCTAAAAATTGAGGGCTCTTCTTGCCTAATTGCTGACGAAGTTTAATTAATTGGTGCATGTTTTGGAATTCGCAGTTCGCACTCCCATCGAGTCTTTCCGGTATTGGCTTTTAAGGTAGATATAGAAGCAACGAACCCAATTAACTGATGTGCATTTCGAATTCTGGTGCTAGATTTGACGAGTCTCATGTGAATAGTTTTTGAAATTGCAGAGAAGCGAGACTAGTACATCGCAGAGAGGGGCGAAGGAGGAGGAGGAAGAAGAAGAAATGACGATCAAACAGGCGGTTCGGATCGCCGACCGAAAGGTCATCGTCAAGAACCGTACGATCCTGACGGGAGTGCCGGACAATGTGATTGCCACATCCGGTTCGGACTCCGGTCCCGTGGAGGGGGTATTTATCGGAGCTGTTTTCGATGAGGAAAAGAGCAGGCACGTGGTCTCCGTCGGAGCCCTGCGTGACGTACGGTTCATGGCGTGCTTCAGGTTCAAGTTATGGTGGATGGCTCAGAAGATGGGCGATAAAGGGGGGGACATTCCACTGGAGACGCAGTTCCTACTGGTCGAGACGAAAGATGGGTCCCATCTTGAATCGGACGATGGAAACGAAGAGAACCAGATCGTCTACACAGTTTTCCTTCCCTTAGTAGAAGGCTCCTTCCGGGCTTGCTTACAAGGCAATGCTCAAGACGAGCTGGAGCTCTGTCTCGAGAGCGGTGACGCAGACACCAAAGCGTCGTCGTTTACGCACTCGTTGTTCATCAGCGCCGGTACGGATCCTTTCGGCACGATAACTGACGCGATCAGGGCCGTTAAGTTGCACCTAAAGACTTTCCGTCCACGTCATGAGAAGAAATTGCCCGGCATCGTTGACTACTTCGGGTGGTGCACCTGGGACGCGTTCTACCAGGAGGTGACCCAAGAAGGCGTCGAGGCAGGCCTCGAATCTCTCGCCGCCGGTGGGACTCCCCCGAAGTTCGTGATCATCGACGATGGATGGCAATCTGTCGGTGGGGACCCACAGGACGTGGACGAGAGCCAGAAGAAAGCGCTGCCGTTGCTTAGGCTGACCGGGATCAAAGAGAACTCCAAGTTCCAGAACAAAGACGATCCGGCAGCGGGGATCAAGAATATCGTGAATATAGCCAAGCAGAAACACGGGTTGAAGTATGTGTACGTGTGGCACGCAATTACCGGGTACTGGGGCGGTGTCCGTCCGGGAGTGAAGGAGATGGAACAATACGGGTCGTTGATGAAATACCCGATGGTGTCGAAGGGGGTGATGGAGAACGAGCCCACGTGGAAGACCGACGCGATGGCGGTTCAGGGGCTGGGCCTGGTGAACCCGATGCATGTGTACAAGTTCTACAACGAGTTGCACAGTTACTTGGCAACTGCGGGCGTAGACGGTGTTAAGGTGGACGTGCAGTGCATCTTGGAGACACTGGGTGCTGGTCTTGGCGGTCGGGTCGAGTTGACCAGGCAGTATCACCACGCCTTGGACGCCTCCGTGGCTCTGAACTTCCCTGACAATGGCATCATTGCCTGCATGAGCCACAATACTGATGCACTTTACTGGTAAGTTTCCTTTTCATTATATTTACTTCTGATTTTTATTTCAAGACTTTAGATTTTATATCTGATGCGGTGTGGTGTATGGAACGTGATGGATCAGCTCGAAACAAACGTCCGTGGTGAGAGCATCAGATGATTTCTACCCGCGAGATCCGACGTCGCACACCATTCACATTGCAGCAGTGGCATACAACAGCGTGTTCTTGGGAGAGTTCATGCAGCCTGATTGGGACATGTTCCACTCCCTCCATCCGGCCGCTGAATACCACGGATCAGCCAGGGCAATCAGCGGTGGGCCAATTTACGTCAGGTAACGGATCCTACCACTTCATCATTAATGAGCAACTTATGATTTCTCTGTGCAGTTATCCATAGGCTAATAATGCATGTTTTTGTGTTTGTGTGCCATCTTGAGCAGTGATGCGCCTGGGAAGCACAATTTCGAGCTCTTAAAGAAGCTGGTGCTGCCTAATGGTTCGGTCCTCCGACCCCGCTTGCCTGGTCGCCCCACTAGAGACTGTTTGTTCTCAGACCCAGCCCGTGATGGTGTTAGGTAAACTGCATTTCCCTCTTACCTTTTTTTTTTTTTGGGGGGGGGGGGGGGGGTTAAAGTTTTGTGCTCTCACTGCGCTCAATAGATTTTTTGTTTGAAGTTGTTCTTTGGGGACAAATTTTCTTACCTCAATATGTTGATTTCAGCTTGTTGAAGATATGGAACATGAACAAGTACACCGGAGTTCTGGGCGTGTACAATTGCCAAGGCGCGGCCTGGAACACTGCCGAAAGAAAGAACACCTTCCACGAGACTAAATCGGAGGCCATCACGGGCTCCGTTAGGGGCCGTGACGTCCATCTGATAGACGAGACCGCCACCGATCCCAACTGGAACGGCACCTGTGCCTTCTACTGCCACCGCTCGGGTGAGCTCGTCGTCCTTCCTTACAATTCTGCCTTGCCCGTGTCCCTCAAGGTCCTCGAGCACAACATCTACACCGTCACACCCATCCAGGTTTTAGCACCCGGGTTCGGTTTTGCTCCCATAGGACTTGTGAACATGTTCAATGCTGGTGGAGCTATTGAAGGGCTGAGATACGAGTTGAAAGACGGGGTTAAATTGTTCGAGCTGGAAAGCGTTGCGGCTGGGGAGAAAGTAGAGAACAACAGTTCGGAGTTGGTTGGGATAGTTCGCATGGAGGTTAAAGGGTGTGGTAAATTCGGTGCATATTCATCAGTCAGGCCAAGGCGGTGCACGATGGGTTCGAATGTGGTTGATTTTTCGTACGATTCGGATTCTGGATTAGTGACTTTGAGCTTGGATCGCTTGCCTGAGGAGGGTCAGAAAGTCCATATTGTTGAGGTTGAGTTATGAGTATTTTCCCTGCATTAGGTTTGGCGAGAGTTGGAGGGGAATTGGGATTGTGTTTGTGGGTCGTCTGTTGTAATTGGTACGCTGTTACTGTTGTACTTGGTCTGGCTAATGTAAGGTTGGAGGGAAAGAAATCTAAATAAAAGTTTATTTCTTTTGCATAATATGGAGTCTTTCGTTCTTATGCTTTTTTACCCTTTAGAGTAGGATTCATCACTGCCCACCAATTGAAGAAGTGCCTTAAAAAACCCCCCAAAGAAGTGACCTCGAAAGAACTCCGAATTTTCCAATCGTTGATCCTTCATGACTAGCAGTGAATATGGTACCAACTACTACTGCCCAATGCAACTTCAAGAGGGTGCCCCATACAATGGAGTACTTCAGAGTCAATTTTGTGTATTCTTCTTAAAAAGGCAGCCAATTTTTTTTCAAATAAGTACATTGCCAACCATTTTTTTGCCAGTCAGGGGTCAAACATTTTTTGTCTTTTTATTGTCTTAAGTATTTTAATTTAGGATGGCAAAATATACTCTTAACAAACACTAATGTCAGCCACAAAACTTAACAGGAATCTTCAAAAAGGAATACTTCCAACAAGTGCATTGGATGCATATTCTAATTAGTTCAACTGGACCAACTATTCATGATTTTACCTTACAAACTTGTGGATATGAATACAGAATGAATTTTATTTGTAGATGGCAAAAACAAAGCATCCAACCCAAAGGCACACATTAGCATTCTTCCTCTCCGGAACAAAACCAGGACTGTATACTTATCCATCAAAATGAAATAAGAATGGCATCAAAATCCCAGAAACCATCCCTGCCCCTGAACTTCGTTATACTCTACAATGGAGGAAGCTTAGCCAATTATGAAGCTTAAACGGTAGCCCTTGTCAATTTGTCATGATGGGGTAGAAGTAGTTGTGCCAGTTACCTGATCAAAGTCTTCATCATCTCGCTGTAGTTGTTGCTTTTCTTGTTGTTCTACCACCACCAGCTGCTTTCCATTTCAGGAGGATGATGCTGGTAGAACCCTGTTTGTCAATAAAGTATCTCTTTGGACACTCGAGTAATCAACAATCATTCCCATTACATCTCCAATCAGTTTTCTTTTCTCTTTGATTTTCTGAGATATGCTTTATGACTTGCACATCAACCGCTCTGGTGCCATATCAATACATAGCAGTGGAACATGTTTAGGAAGGCCCACAAATTCTAAAACATGTAAAGTAGATGTCCCCA
Organism: Myrica gale; assembly: GCA_963930655.1. NCBI lineage: Eukaryota > Viridiplantae > Streptophyta > Magnoliopsida > Fagales > Myricaceae > Myrica > Myrica gale. The sequence goes on along the minus strand of OZ005600.1, from coordinate 27,060,810 downwards.
ATTCTAGACAGTAGAGAAAGTGTCGGAGTTGGGAATTTCGTGCATAATTTTGAAATGACCTAGGTATTGAGAATGTCCAACATTCACTAAGGTATGGACTATGAGAGACATAAATCCAAAACAAAAAATATTACCAAGTAACATTGTTTAAAATCGTCGTGGTTGTTCGCATAGCAATCTATGTAGACAAGTGATGTCAGACTGTGCTTCCAAAAAAAAAGTGACGTCAGAATGTCTCGAACCTACAAATTAACTGAGGTTTTTAAACCTCCTTGATCCTTTCAATATATGCATCTGCTACATTGCCTAAAAAAACTGATAAGATCTTTAGAATGCATTTTCTGAAAGAAAGTTGGGTGGAAAAATAAAAGGTTGTGATCCTTAACTTGCACATCTTAAGACTCTGAATGCACTATACTAGCTTTCTAGAACGATGAACAAGAGAACCATGTAGTATCAACATAATAGCTTCAAAATGTACAAGTTACTCCCATTATACTATGTTACATTATCCTGCTGCAGCTGATCTAGGTAGTGAAAGATATAGCACGCTCAATGGCCAATTTCTTGGCCTCTGCATGCTTTGTTTACGTTTTGTGAGCACATTCATGTCAACTTAAACACCTGGTATATGTGGAGCCAAAGATGGTTGTCAGATGCAGTCTAAAGCAAAAGCTCCTTTGAAGGTAAGTATAAAAAATAAACATGATCGTTACATTTTGAGGAAAAAGAGAAAATCTTTCTTGTTCTTTCTTCTCACACCATCACTCTGTCACTGCCTTAAAAACAACAAAGTATGCTAACAGTATGCGAAGTGAAAGTTCAAATATGAACTCCAGCCAGGAAAGTTTGGCGTTAATAGAAAGGGATGTGCTTTCAATTATTCATGACTGCAAGCACCTCCCCTTTTTCCTAATGGAACAATGAGATATGCTCTGCTTCAAACAACAACAAAAGATTGGATCGAGTTATTCCTAGAAAGCATTTTCAGATTTTTGAAGTCCTAGAACGCACTTCATCAAGCCATTTCTGGTCGTAGTTGGCATCACCCAGGATACAAATAGCATGGTCTGGAATTCCAAGATTACGCAGCATGCAGATCATTTAGATATATGGAGTTTAATGAAAAAAAATAAACATAATTTTCATAACCCACCAATGCTTCTTTAAAAATCTCGCTTCTTCTTCTCCCTCTCCCTCTCCCTCTCCTCCTTCTCCTTCCTGCAGGAAGGAGAAGGAGAAGGAGAAAGAAAAGGAAAAGGAGGAGAAGAAAGGAGAGGGAGAGGGAGAAGAAGAAGAAAAAGAAGAAGAAGAAGAAGGAGAGGAGAAGGAGGAGGAGGAGGAGAAGGAGAAGAAGGAGAACGAAAAGGAGGAGGAGGAGAAGGAGAAGAAGAAGAAGAAGCAGGAGAAGAAAGAGGAGAAGAAGGTAGGCAAGAGCACATCTAAAATATTCACAAATTCTGTCACTCAACAAGAGCTACGGTACCCAACAATGCAAAACGCCTCATTGGATTTCGCCAGAACAATATAAATTGCAGCATTGCAATTTTTTTTTGGTAGATAAACAACATTGCTTTTCCTTTGCTCTAATTGATTTCGAAGAAGAAAAAGAAGGTAGGCAAGAGCACAAGTAAGGGTGAGTTTGCTAACAATATTTTACAAAATATTTCACCATCTCATAATAAAATATTATAATATAATCTCTGTTTCCTATTAAATCATAACTTTTCACTACAAAAAAATATAAAAAATTAACTCTCTTCACTTTTTCAATAAACTCAATAACAACATTAAACTCAATACCAAAAATTTTACAACACAAACATAACTTAAAATATTCACAAATTCCGTCACTCAACAAGAATCCAAACGCCCGGGGCAATAGCTATGGCACCCAACAATGCATAACCCCGCATTGGATTTCGCCAGAACAACATAAATTGCATCATTGCATTTTTTTTTTAGATAAACAACAATGCGTTTCATTCTCTCTAGTTGATTTACTTCTTCTCACTTTTCTCAACAACCAAACAAAAGGGCTCTAAGCCTCTACCTAAATCTCACGAAAGTCATCAAGTGATGCAAAGCCAAACACCGACAACAATCAGACCCGTACCAAGCAAAGCGTGGCCCGCGAGGGTCTTTTCCCCTAATAGCGTTCCGAACACTGCGGTGGCAGCAAAAGTCGTTGCGTTGGTGACGGGCACCGTGAGAGAGATGGGGGTTTGACTCAGGATAGCGAAGAAAGTAGCGGAGGCTGAGAGGTTAATCAAGAAGGGGACGGAGTACTGCCAGAATGAGAGAAGGGTGAGCCAGCTGTTGACTGAAGCGATGAGTTTGTCGAGAGGTTTGGATGGGTTGGCCTGTTGGGGTGGTCTCGAAGTAGACTCGAGGGCCTGGTCCAAGAGGAGGGCGCCGCGACGCATGATGGCGTTGGTGGCGCCTCAGACTAAACCTACTGCAATCATATTCTCTACGTCTCCGATCATGTTTCTCTTAGGAGACCTTTGATCGAGTTTTCTACGGAGATGATTAGAGAAGACACTTCAGGGAAAAAAAAAAATTTAGAGAAGACACCTTCTTCTCTCCAAAGGTGGACTAAGTTTGCGTAACAATATTTTCGCAACTTAAAATTTTATCATCATTATAAAATATCTCTCTCCTCGCTTTTTCATCAATTTCTATACATTTTTTTTTTACTTTTTCACTCTCTCTTCACTTTTTTATTTACACAACTCTAAAATTTTACTTCTCAAATCAGAGACCCATTCCCCCCCTTTTTTTTTTAAAGAAAACTATTTACTAAGTTTTTTTTGTTGGGTCAAACTACACTACCATGGTACTATCGCTTTAATTTCAATTATTTTCTAAATTTTATATTGTTACACTTTATCCCCTTTAATTTTATGATTGATTTCATCTCCCAACCGAACCAATTTAAGATGATAGTTTCATCCTCAATTTGCATTAGAATTCCATTACATTCCTAATAAGTTAAGAATAAAAGTTTAGAAGAATAATTAAGATTAAAGAGATAGTTTTGAGGAGAATTATTGCAATTGGCTTAAAATAGAAACAAAACAATTAATTTAATTATTAACATACGGACATTTTTCTTAAGGGTTAAGAGCACAAAAATCATAGTAACCCACTAAGCTTTCAGCTAAAGGAGTTTAATCAACCTTTCTCTCTTGCTCTTGATCTCTCTTCCTTGTTCATTATTTTATTTTCCATTTTGTATATTCAGATAGGAAAGGTAGTTTGGTAGAATATTATAAACGGTAAAACAATAAACAAGGAAGAGAGAGAGATTTATTGAACTCCTTTAACCAAAGTTTAATGGGTTATGTCAAAAACCCCCAGTTACTGATTGAGAGAAATGTTTTTCTGTTAATAATTAAATTAATTGTTTACATTTCCTTTTCAGACAAATTGCAATAACCCCTCAAACTATTTCCTTAATCTCAATCACCCTTCTAAACTTTCATTATCAACTTATTGAGAGTTTAATGGTATTTTTACTTGAGTTGAAAGTCAAAATAACTTCCAAAATCGGTAGGAGGATGGAATCGTAACCATTATTAAGTTTAAGGGTAGAGTTGAAATGAGTTAAAGTTTAGGAAAATAATTGAGATTAGGGTGAGAGTTTGTGAGGTTATTGTAATTTTCCCTTTTTATTTTATTTTTTCCATTTAATTACTTTTCGAATTTACTTCAATGAATCTATCAAAATCAAAATAATTAATGAACTTTTTTTTTGTGTTTTTTTAATTTATAGTTTCTACTACTTTTTCTGCTCCAAAAGAGTAAACGAGCAATATTGGGCGGTGTCCCCTAACATAGGTGGTGTTTGTTTGTGAAAATGTTAGGGTGGTGAAAATTTTGGAGTATTGAGTTTGATGAAAAAGTAAAGATATTTTATGAGAATTGATGAAAAGGTATATAGATAAGATTTAAGTGAATATTAAAATTATTAAAATTATAATGGCTTAGAAAAAAAACAAACCCCACATCTGCTCTCCTGCCAAATACTTGGCCGTGCAAAGACCACCTTATCTAGCAATGTCAGCCATACAATTTTGAATGAAGTACTTGGGTCATAACATCAATACTTCGAAATTGATTGCCAAACCAAAGCTCCACAAAGAGGCGTCTGACTCCAACAGTGTCAAATTCGATACTGGGGACTGCGAAGAAGGAAATAATGAAATGTTGAATCAAGTTCCACGTTATGGAATGCACATTCAGCATTGCAATGACTTTACATCACCCTTTTCTGGACTGGGAGCCATCAACCAGGTACAGCAGCCTTTCATACTGAATGTAATTACCGAAGCTAACCCTAGAAGCTAAATACTCACGTCCAAAGCGTCCACGCTATCTCCCAGAATGATACACATTACTAGACCTAGCGGACAATTAGAAAACTAAAACAATAAGGTAACGACCTACCATTATACAAGACATACAATCATGACAACAACCTAGAATCTAATATTCCATCCTCACAAGTGCATTTGAAGTTTCTGCCGACCCATACTGCATCCAGTCCTTGGCACATATAAGGGCTTCCACTGTCTCTGGTCGCAGAGAACTTCGGTACCGATCCATCTCCTTGCTTGTGGTATCAAATACGGAGTCAGGACCAGCAGTAGATACCGGGATAGACAAAATGTCACGAGCCATTTTTGAAAGAGTTGGGTACTTCATTTTGTTTAGCTTCCACCAGCCCAACACATCGAACTCCTGCACACGCGGCAATAAGGACTCTTCCAAATATTGATCCAGCTCTGACTTCATCTGTTGGCTGGTAGTCTCCATTATGTAAACATCAAAATCTGTGAGTCCATTGTCAGACAGGAGGCTTCCTCCCTGGGATTCATCCGTCTTCATATTGCCTCCATTTCCTTCATCCGCATAAGTTGGTGTTAGAGGCAAAGGAAGTGTCAAGTATTCATGAAAGAGCTCATGAATCCCATCATCAACAATCTTGATATAGGCGGGAGCTTCATCGCCATAGATTTTCGAGAAACTGAACTCAACAAGCTTCATCTTGAAACGGGGATCCATGACTACTGCAATTGCCAAAACCAGGCTGCTATCCTTCCAGTATTTTTCAACTTTTTCTTGCATCAGTTTAGTAAGGTCGATGACAACGGGATCCTCACTCAAAACTACACGAGCTAGCTCCGTCTGAATCTTCCACACTTCGTGAAAGAATGTTATTGCTGTTGGGTTAGTTGTGAAGGTCAGGATGTTTGCTGCGTCAAAGATCAGTTTCAGGTATGTACACAGAGTCTCCACCTGCTTCCAGTCTTCCATTGATGGGGCTTCCTTGTAATCAGGATCTGAAGTATCCAAACAAGAAAACACTTCCTTTAACTCCGAAGCAGCCACCAGCATTTGAAATGTTGTGTTCCATTGAGTTTGATCATCAAGAGACAGACTCCTTTCACTGGGGACTTGAAGCTGTTGCTTGAGCTCGAGAAACTTTTCCTCATGAGCTTCTGATGTCTTCACATACTTCACACTATCCCGGATTTTCTTGATAATTTCTTGCCCTGCTGCCAGCACATCCTTTGCCATGCTGCTCAAAGTACGTGCAATACAATTACAAACTAATAATTGGCCATTGAGGATTAGCGGGTTCTTAATGGCAAGAAGTGGCCTGAGATTCTCAAGAGCAGCTACACTCATAGGCTGGTTAAAAGTGAGAGAAAACAACTTGCTCTCCAAACTCCAATCAGAAAGGCAAGCAGCAACAGCATGGCTGAGGGCAGAGTCTGAATCGGGATATGGTTCCATGATGACATTCAGAATCCTTCTGTTCAACTTCCAATCGCTATCAATGAAATGTCCAGTGATAAAAACATATCCCACTGTTTGGGTTGAAGTCCACATGTCCAGTGTAAGGCAAATGCGTCCCGGCATGCTCTCAATAAACTTCATCAGGCTTTGCTTTTCCATCAAGTAAGTTGCAACACAATCCCCCTGGACAGTATTGAAACTCACCATGTTGAAACGGGGCTGAAGATTCTGGACAAAAGCTATAAACCCAGGATGTTCAACCATGTGAAGTGGATAGTCGTGCATGATGATCATCCTAGCAATCTCATTGCGGCAACGATCTTGATCAAACAGGATGTAAGGTGTGCTAGGGCTTCTGTATCGTCGCTTTGGTGGATCAGTAGCACTTCCAGTTCCCACTGTCCTTGATCGTGGGGTATATGGGGTTGATGGATTCTGCCCCTGGTTTCTCAGAAGCGCTGGGCAGGTCCCCTTGGCAATATGGCGTTTCAGGTGACTGGTTCCAGCGACTTTAGAACCCGTACTATATGCAAAACTTTGCTTGCATTGCTTACAGCATGCCCGTCTACATCCAGCACTAACAGTTTCTATGGTGAAGTGCTCCCATACAATGGACTTCTTTTTCCTCCGCTTGTTTGGTTGTGTATCTGAATTCGGTAGCTCATTATTCACTTCTGGAGTAGTTATCATCTTATTATCATCTGGGGTTGCCATTGTATGCTCATTTGAGATTACCATTGCGTGCTCATTTGAGATTACCATCGCGTGCTCATCAGGAGTTACCATCGCGTGCTCATCTGAGAGTACCATTGTGTGGTCATTTGAGATTACCATCATGTGGTCATTTGAGACTGTCAGTGCATGCTCAATTTCTGTTGACATCATTTGCTCATTTGGGGGTGCCATTTCGTTTGGTGTTGCCATTGTTTGCTCGTTCGGGCTCTCCATCATTTGCTCGTTTGGGTGTTCCACCGTCTGCTCGTCTGGGTTTGCCACCATAGTTTGCTCATCTGCGGTTGCCAAATTTTGCCCATCAGGGGCTACCATCGTTTGCACATCTGGAGTTTCCATCGTGTGCCCATTGGGGGCAGTTTCCATCTTGTGCTCATCTGTGACCATTTCTATCTTCTGCTCATCTGTGACACTTTCCATCTTCTGCTCATCTGTGGTGGTTTCCATCTTCTGCTCATCTGTGGTGATTTCAATCTTGTTCTCATCTGTGATGATTTCCCTCTTGTTCTCATTGGGGGTACCCATTGTGTGCTCATTGGGTGTTCCCATCTTCTGCTCAATTGAAGTCTTCTGCTCATCTGGCGTTGCCATCTTCTGCTCTTCAGGGGTTGCCATGGCAAAAGTGAATCCCTGCCTTTAGCAGCACAAAACATAATTACAAAATGCTACGTTAGAAGTTGTCTCGGGTATAAGGTCAGTCTTAATGTTGCAAGATACAGAACAACTATGAAGGAGCAAAATTAAACAAGATGGCTTTCAAAAGCATATATGGTAAGAAAGCCAAAAGCTCCAAACATAGACAGACAGACTGCACAAAATTATTTGAGAAAACAATGAACAAAACCTCCGATCATTTGGGAGACAATCACTATGTGTTGTTACGATAATACTCAAAATAGCATAGTGAAGGAGAAACGAACAGAGGGCTGAACTTCAAGTTCATTACAAAAATATCTGAAGAAGAGTGGAAAATGAGTAACAAGAAGAAATAAGTTCAATACATACAACAGATAAGGTTCTCCACGCAAAGTGGGATTAAGCACAATTTGCCTGGAACACGCACACCCAATCCAAGAGAACAAAGAACTTAGTAAGGAATCCATCTGTAAGAGATACACTAGATGGTGTAAAATTGATATAAGAAAACAAGTGGTCAGTATTTGATATAATGCCTAACTCTTGAATCCACCAGACAAATACGAATGATAGCAGACTTGCGATTTCCAACAGAGAAAATGAATTTAATCGCAGAGTTATTTCATCAAAAAATTTAAAAGTACCAGCAGTTATATGACATATAAACCAAGAAAACTAAATGTTAGTCAATGAGGTGAGCTTATAGGAAGGAAGGGAAGGTTATAGGAGCCATTTGGATAACAGCAACCCCCCCCCCCCCCCCCCGGTCCTTTTTTTAATAAAAAAACCCCACACGAAACAAAACATAAGGCACGGGAGTAGAGAAAGTATCCTCAACGCAGGGAAGCAATCCAAAAGGGGAAAAGGAAGAAACTAGTTGGACTGAGGGACTAAAAAGCATTGAAGTAATACAATTTTGGATCCTCTACCCTTCGTCTAATTATTTTCATTATTGTTTATGAAGATAGTTAGAACATAAGGAGCTAGTACAAATAATTAAAAAAGGTATCCCTCTAACTTATTCAAAACCAGCTCACAGGATACAATTATAGTACAAATATTTTTTTGATAAGTCAATTACAGTACAAATAAATTTTTGATAAGTCAATTATAGTACAAATAATTAAAAAATGTACCACTCTTAACTTATTCAAAACCACCTCACAGGATACAATTAGTAGAACGGTTTTGACATCTTTTTATATTTCAGCTTTCTACCAAAATTCCCATTGGGTGGCACCAAAGGAATATTGCCCACTTAGTTTCTCTAGCATCTCCTATACTTCCGCAATGGCTACAATCATAAATGAAGACAGTTGTCTAATAATGCTTTTGCTCATATTTTTTTTACAAGTAACCAATCTCATTAGAAAAAAACGATAACAGTACAAATGACTATACCGAAATCACTTAGTCTAAACAAGCCATAAAACTAACAAAATCATGAAAATCAACAAAAGGGCAGTCAAGCACCGCATTAGCCCAACTAAAAAGAGAGTAACAAAAACCCTAACTTCACTAAAGACAGAACAATCCTCAAAACATCTACTATTTCGTTCCTTCTAAATACACCACCAAATGCACGAAGAAATCATTCTCCAAATAGCCTTGACAACCGGATTCGAGAACCTCCTATCCCAACTCCACAACACTCCCGACACCTTCTCCGGCATCACCCAATGAAAATTCATAATGTCAAGCACATGATTCCAAAGCTCCAGCGTGAACGGACAATGGAGGAGCACATGGTCAACCGACTCTCCGTCATCGCGACAAAGATAACACCAATCAGCAATGAAGATGCCTTTCCTTTGAAGATTATCTGAAGTATGAATTTTCCCATGCGTTGCCTCCCACACAAAGAAAGAGACCTTCAAAGGGCACTTCGACGAAAAGAAATTCTGCTCTTACAAGCAACGGAACTGTACAATCTTAACCGAAAACAAACCATTTTTAGAGCAAGTCCATAACATCTTATCTTCCTCCCCTCTCCTAAGCACCGACCATACAACATGAAGAAAAACACGAATAACTCCTCCAACTCCTAATCATTAGCAGCCCTAACAAAGGAAACATTCTACACACCAAGACCATCAATCCCCACTATACAATCCGCCACCGTAACCTCCTTATTACGAGCCAAAGAATAGACCACTGGAAAAGCCAAGGACAAAGGATAATTACCACACCAAACATCTTGCCAAAAATTAACCCTAGCACCACTCCCCACCACAAACCTAATATGCTTACTGAAACATTCCACCCTTCGCAAATATATCGTCAAAGGCTAACACCATAAGACCCCTGAATAGAACGAGATTTCCAATCACCCACACAACTCTCATATTTTACTGCAATGACAAGCCTCCAAAACTTATCCCTCTCATGAGCGAAACACCACAACCATTTACTCAAAAACGCCCTATTAAACCTTGAAAAAGTTCGGATCCTTAAACCTCCATTATGAAAAGGAGAACACACTAGCTCCCACTTCACAAGGTGGAACTTACACACATACACATCACTGCACCAAAGGAAATCCCTTTGAATCTTCTCCAACCTCTTGGCCACTGCTACCGGGATAGGGAATAAAGATAGGAAATTAGTCAGAAGGCACGAAAAAGTAGACTTACTGACAGTAAGTCTACCACCCTTAGATACATTCTCTTCCAACCCGCTAGCCTCATTTCCATCATTTCGATAATCTCATCCCAAATGTGAACACACTTGAAAGTTGCCCCCAACGGAAGGCCCAAATATCTCAAAGGAAGTGATGACAATCCACGCTCCAAAATACCCGCCAAAGCCTAAACATTATCATCCCTACCAATGGGAATAACCTCGGACTTCGACAAATTGATACGAAGGCCCGAAACTGCCTCAAAACACAAAAGAAAGCATCTGACTCCTGAATTGACTTGCATCCGCACCACACAACACCAAAGTATCATCTGCGAAAAACAAATGAGAAATGCACACACTCCCCCTGAACCACCACCAACCATGAACTCCTCTAACCTTCCATGATCAACCACTCTTCCCAACATACGGCTAAAAGCTTCCATGATAATCACGAACTGAAGGGGAGAAAGGGGATCCCCTTGTCGTAATCCACGAGAGCTATCGAACAAGCATTCCAGGCAGCCATTAACAATCACAGAAAACCTCACCGTCGAGATGCAGAAAGAGATCCACCTACACCATTTCTCACCAAAATCACATCTTTAGAAAAGGTACAAAAAGAAACTTTCAGTTCACATGATCATAGGCTTTCTGAACATCCAACTTGCATAGCATGCCCGACACCCCAGATCTCAACCTCGAGTTGATGCATTCATTAGCAATGAGTACCGAATCCAAAATCTGTCTCCTCCTAACAAAAGCGCTCTGAGAGGGTAAAATAATCTTGTCAAGAACAAACAAGCTTCAGCCTATTAGCCAACACATTGGCTAAAATCTTATAAACTCCCCCAACCAAACTAATAGGACGAAAATCCTTAAGATCAACAGCCCCCGACTTCTTGGGAATGAGGACAATAAAAGAAAAGTTTAGGCTCCGAACAAACCTCTCATCCTTAGCAAACTCATTAAACATCACCATAACATCCATCTTAATAATCTTCCATCATGCTTGGTAAAAAGCCAAGGAGAAACCATCTGGGCCCATAGCCTTGTCTCCATTGAGACTATTAACCACCCTAGTCACCTCCTCTCAATTCACTCCGCATCACTCTCCGAAATACTCTCAAACTCCAACCCATCCAGAGTGGGACGCCAAACATGAGGCTTTTCATATAAAGAAGAGTAAAAATCAACGATCTCCTCAGAAATCCCCACCGGATACTCCACAACTTCTCCTTCCACCTCCAATCTCGAAATAAAGCTCGACCTCCTATTAGAATTAGCTACCCTATGAAAGAACTTAGTACACCGATCACCCTCCTTAAGCCAAAGAGCCCTAGACTTTTGCCTCCAACATGCCTCCAACATGTCTCCTCCAAAGAAATCAAAATTTCCAGTTCCCTTGAAACCTCCAACCTCCTATCCCTACCCGCCTCATCAATAATGCCCCCCTCATCCAAACCATCAAGATTCGCAAGCTCACCCAAGAGATCCGACTTCCTAACACCCAAGTCTCCAAACACCACTCGATTCCACACCCTAAGATTTTGTTTCAAAGCCTTCAATTTCGAGTAAAGAACAAAACTCGGATATCCCCTAAAATGGAAACCCTCCCACCACTCCTTAATCAAATCCACAAACCCATCCACTTTAAGCCACATATTTTCAAAACGGAACGACTTCCTAGAACCTCCAAAACAGCTATTATCCAACAAGATTGAGAAATGATCTGACAACATACGAGGCAACCTTTTCTGGACAAGATTCGGATACACCAATTCCCAACTCGAACTAACAAGAAAACGGTCAATCCTAGACCAAGACTAGGATGATCTACCATTTGACCAAGTGTACAAACCTCCAGCCAACTCTAGATCCAAGAGCCCAAATTCGAAAATAAAATCCAAAAACTCCACCATAGCACTCCTACAACCCCCACCCTCGACCGCTCACTAGGAAAGCGAGTCACATTAAAATCTCCCTCAATGCACCAAGGTAAATCCCACCAACTCATCCCACAAAAACCTCCTACTATTATCATCGTTCGGACCATATACACCTGAAAAAATCTATTGAACACCATCCTCAACATTCCTAAAAATCATCGATAAGGAATACAAACCAACACAAGACTCAACCATCTCCAAACTACGGGAATCCCACAGACACAAAATCCCACCCGATGTACCATCAGCCTCCAAACATCACCACTTAACATGCGACCCCCCCCACAACCTTCTAGCCAACGCCCGGGACACCTCAACAACCTTAGTTTCTTGAAGACAAACTAAATCTCCTTTCCACCCCCGCAATAAGTTGCCAAATTCAAACATTTCCTCCTATCGTTCAACCCCCTCACATTCCAGCTTATAATTCTAGGCTTCATAAAGAATTTACTAAATCCCTCCCAACCTTCCTGCTTCGTCTAGAACCAGAAGCACTCCCGTCATAGTTCACAGAGCACTCCAAGGCTGTTAACTCCCTAAGCATCTTACTACCAGATTTGCCTGGAGACCTACTGCCAATATCCCTCTCCATCTCCAAGGCAGCAAATAGTTTCAATACATCAGATTCAAACCCAACACATGAGACTCCAACCAGATGCCTAAAAGAATTAACCATCTCCAAAACCCACTTTGTAGGTTTAACCAACCCTTCACCCTCAACCCTGTCACCCACTGGATACAACACTCTCAAAGGAACAACACCCACCTCACTAACCCTTTCCTCACAGCCAACCAAAGCTCCTCCAGAAATCAAACCCAACACCGAACAGTCATTACCAGAAGAAATTAAGAGGAAGAGAACGATAATGGGAGGAACACCCACGGCCGAAGGCAGCACCAAAGCCTCCAACCCAGAGCCAGTCAAATCCAGCTCACCAGGGGCCAACGTTGCCGCACTCTGGCAAGGAACGTCGCCCACCTCAAATTCGGGAAGAAACCTGAACTGCCGGTCCACTAAAATGGAACAGGTCGCACTCTCGGTGAACCCCGGCATGGCCCGCGGCAGCCCAGAACCTCCACAGCCCATATCAGCAACTTCAGGTGACTCGGGTTCCGCCCTATACTTTTCCGGCGACGAAACACCCAGATCAGAGACATCCCTGGAAATCTCGGTAAAGACTTTGGCCTTTTTTGCTCCATGTGACACAACTAAACATCTAATGGAGACAAACTTTGTCTCAGTTATTGTTTCCTAAGTTGGCAAGAAACAGTGATGTTAAACCCTGTAGCTGTGTCAATGTTTGTCTTACCTTTGGATGCGCGCACACACACACACCCGCAACAGACGCGACAATATGCTACCTTTCCAGATTATTCTGGTGACTCCAAACAAGAACTATAGTTGACACTGGACAAAATTAACGAGAAGATAACCAATCAACCAAAAACAAAGGGGCCTTCAGTTTAGAAGCCTGCACTTCTATAAATATATAGATACTGACTGTCCGCCATGTAGGCCAGTGTGGACCCACATGCATGGATGTCTCAGATTTGAGAAATACATTGAACAGGATATTTTGATCATTTGATATACCACACTGACCACCGTTCTACATACGATATATTATTTCTAAAGTTGGCGGCAAACCAAACTCGTTTTTTACAACACAACTACACAAGTGCCTTTTCAGTTTAGAGCGCCTGGAACGGGCGACACTCACTACAGAGAGAGAGAGAGAGAGAGCACTTAATCGTGACTATACTAACCTCGGCTCACTAATGGGCCGGGCTTGGACCACATGGGCCCACGCAAAAGCATGAACGACCCAGACCCATCATTGACTCCCCTCCCCCCACTCTTGACTCCATACGATCCACTTGATCAGGTCCATCGCAAGATCTTACATACAGACAGGATTACACTGGTGTTTTACCCTATGATGGGCTAATATCAGTTGCAGAAAAAACCAGATCTAGGATTGAGCAACTTGGGCTTCAAAAATTTCAAAATTCAACCCGGATCACGAAAACTCACCGATCACTGAGAGAACTCGATCCTCCTCCCGGAAAAAAATCGGAAAAAAACCTAATCCTTCTCTGCAAATTTAACACATGACACCAGCTACCAACGCTAAAATCCAGCTACGAAACTTCCAAAACCATAACTTGAGAAATAAAACAAAGAAACACCAAAGAAATTAACCAAGAAAATCCAAAGGAGAACACAGAACAAGCTTATACGGAAACATCCCAGAAACCGGAGAAATTCCCGTTACGGTCAAGGCTTTTACCTAAACAGAACCAAAAAGAACAAGATCTGAGGCGCGAACGGGCCCGAGATTCGGGTTTCCGCGACGGCGAAGATCTAGGGTTTTGCAGAGAAGGGGGGGGGAGAGAGAGAGAGAGAACGAGACAGACCTGCGAGAGAGATTGGGCTTGGAACCAACCCGAGAAGCTAATTGGACCGAGAAGGGAGAGGTACTGGTTGGGACCTGGGACTGGTTTGGGGATAAGATTTGGGGGGAGAGAGATTACGAATTTTAGGGCAGCTTTTTTTTTGGACACTGGACTCTGGAGGTCCAGTATTATTTCTTATTATAAATTTTTGCATCTAAACAACGGACCACAAGCCCACACCCCCCCGCTCCCTCCCCTCGACTCGACTCGACTCGACTCGACTCGCCTAACCTCGCCTCGCCCCGCCCCTTCGTTATTTTGTTAGGGAGGAGGACTGAAGAGGGAGTTTCGCTTTCGTTTCGAATTTTACTTGGTCTTTGGTCCGTACGTGTAGGGCGTGTAGCCCACCGAATATAGTGGACTAACTACAACTATATTTAACAGGTGCAGGGGCCCACATGGAGGTGGTTTCTTTTTGGTGGGAGAGAATTTTCCAGCCCAATTGCGTGTCCAATAATCTTAGAAATAAAACTAGGGAATAGATGCTGCTTCTGAGGCTCAGATTCAATCTGATCCAACTACGGAGGGCCTGGGATGCGGGTGCGAAGCTGCTCTTTTGACCCATCATGGTCTCAACTCTGGTTAGGTGAGTTGGGTTATCCAATGACTTTTCTTTGGGGGCAAAAAACCATATCTTAACGGAATTCCCTTAGATTGTTTTTCTTAGGAAAAAAATTATTGAATTTGAATTTTCTTCCTTTTTGTTTACAAAAATAAATTAAATATAACCTCACTTGTTGAATTTGAATTTGTTTTTAGGCAGTGGTTGTTTCCACGTAAAGTAACAAATTGAAAAATATTTACATTGATAAAACAATCATTTTTTTGGTGTTTGGTTGATTTCTTAAAAATAAAAATATAATTGGTGTTTGGTTTTATATGGTAGTGTTTGATTTTGAATTAGTGTGTGGTTTTTAAAAAAACATGAAGTCCAATTTTTTTCATCGAATTTATTTAAAATTTTACGTTGCCCTAAATTTTCTTAACCCTCGCAAAACACAAAGTTATGTAAATATTCCATATGTTTCCTAACCAACACGAGATTGTAACATACCCCACCCTTTTAAGATCAACGTTCACGTTGGTCGAGCACCGTGAGATTTTTATTCATCGGACTGAGGTCGTGCCTTCTGATCTCCAAACTAGGGGCGTGCCTGTACCACATGATCCATGACTGACCACTCTGTATGTGTGGTGGCGGAGAAGCGCAGGAGCCCACAACCGACTTTAATAGACTGATACCATTTGTAATGGACTCATATAGGCTTGAAGATTCATATCTTGAAAAATCGATTTGCCAAGTGAAGTGTCTCCAAGTTTATATAAAGTCATTCTATATGTTTCCTAACCAATATATTACTCTTACATATGTTTTTTTAATAACAAACATTGATTTTGGTTCGAGGAACTACCTATGCCTAAAATATAGGTAAAATACAGCAAGTCTTAGAGCACTGGGCAAACTCATTCACATGATTTATCCGGATAAAAAAAGAAAAAAAGACTGTCAGGCTTGGTAACTAACTGCGTACGTTAGGTGGGCTTTGTCTGTCTGTCTTTCCAGCGAGATTTTGCGAACACACTGTAATTTTCATCACGTCGTGGGGCGGTGGTGTTGTCCATTTTTATAAAATCAACTGCAAGCCCACGCGCAAGGTCCACAACTAGGGCCAGTTCTGGAATTAACATATTATTACTGGAACGAAATCGAAAATGCACTAAACGACACTTCTGGATACAACTTCGAGAACACTTCTGTTTTCCTCTTAATAGGGAATGCCAGAGGACCGTTCGCCCCCACAACTTTGTGGCCGGCCCATTGGTGGTACACTTTCGTTTTCATTTAAATGGGGAATGCCAGAGAGGAACATCGCGCAACCCCCAAACTTAGGGACGAGTATCCTCTGCAGTACCTAGAGTATTGCACGAGGTCCAGTTCTTAAAATCTGATCCGTTTATTTTAAAATAAACGGCAGCTACTCTGCCACGTAAGAAATTGTATGAAATCTTTTGAAACTTGTTTTTTTTTTCTAAGCCTTTTGAAACTTGTTAACAGACGTTAGAGACAAACTTTTACGCGCTCTCTCTCACTTGTCTTTTTTTTTCCCTTTACCTCGTCGTCCAGCCACCTCCGCAAGTTTGCCGTTCGCCGGTGTTCCTTCCAAATCGGCAGTCTCATTTTGGATCAATCTTAATCTGCTCACCTATGTTTGATATGTTTTCACAACCTGTTTCCCTTCTTCATACCTGGTTGCTGATTTTTTCAAAGGTTATAAAAACCTTTGAAACACTTTTGCGTGAAGTGCTTATGCAAAAAGCAAGTCATGTTTGTTTTCACTCTTTTCTCAGGATTCTAAGTATATTCACAAATCTACCACCGAACATATTCAGAATTCAAACACAAACACCAATACATTTTACACAATCTCCAATAATTTTCAAATTTTTTATTCAACATAAATTTTCTCTCTCTATACTTTTTCACATAACTCTAATATTTTTTTATTAAACAATTACATCAAATCATTTCTCTCTCCATTTTACACAAACACCAATAAAACACTATTTAACATAAAAATTCACAACTTCTCTAAAATCCTACATTTTTACTCAAAACGAACATAACCAAGTTCCTTTCAAGTTTCAATAGATATCATCACTACAGGCCTTCACTTGCAACATATTTCAGGGATTTTTTTTCCGTCAAAGATACTATTACTGAAAGGAAATAACAAGGTTCAGTAGAACAGACACAGAAAAAACAAACTCAAGGGGAAAGGGGGGATTGTCACAAGAGAGCAACTTGGCAGGAATGCTCGTAGTCGGAATATTTCCAAGAAACCCATGCTGAGCTGCCCAGCTAGCGACTCCATGAGCTACTGCATTAGCCGAACGTTTCACATGCCCCATCGACCACCTGGGCCAATCCCGCATCAAAACAACAATGTCGGTAATATAAGGCTCAATAAGACTTCAGGGATTACTAGAACAAAAAACGATCAGTTTGCAAAACAAACGGTGGAAGAATGGAACTTTCAGTCGGAACTTTTTCACTAGGTCCAACGGAGTCACCTACAATTGTTGGACTGTGAGGTTCGGCTCTGCTTGTTTCGTTTGGTTTGGGACAGAAGTGCGATATGGCTGAAAGGCGGCGGCGAGAGAGAGCCAAAAATGTTGCTGTCAGGTCCCTGCCCTTCTTTTGGGGTGTGGCGTGAAAGCGGAAGGCTCTCACCTAACTCTAGGTTGTTATCCCAGTTGTTAGTGTGCTTTTGAGTATTTAAAACTATTTTACAAGATTGATGACGTGGCCAAATTCTGACACGAACGAACGGTCTAGATTTTAAGAATTGGAGCCTAGGTTTTTTAGAGGAGCTTCATCCCAAACTTAGCGGCACCATTGGCTGCCGGCCCTGCGAGGTGGCCAGCAATTATTTCAAGGACGTCAAGGTCTTTGATTTGATGTTTTTACGCTGAGTGCCTATCTGAGATGGGGCCCGGCTTGGGCCACTGTTAATTGGAGTGAGCCAAGCCATTGGGCTTTAGCTTGAGGTTGGTTGAATTATTCTCGTTTTTGTTTGGGCGGGTTGGGGTTGGGTTGATGTCGATAGGTCATGATTGTGTTCTTATTGGTTAGCGTAGAAATGGGAATATATTGAAGGAGATTGCTTCGTAAACTTTTCCAAAAATTGATATTTCTTTTTCCTAAGCAAGATATCTTGATCATTTGACTCAAAAAAGGTAACTTTGAACCACTACAACTCGTTTTGTTCATCCGTCCATGCATCCATGCACACATACAAAGATCAAGTGATAACTATTGTATCTTTCTGCACGAGTGTTCTCATATATACTCATCTGCACAAGCAGTCATCTAAGGTAACTATATATAGTTTCTTTGGAATTAACCTTTAGTTAATGAATAATTATTTTTGAGTTGGTGTGAATGCTCAAGCATAAATTGACCCTCTTTTTTTTTTAGGATTAATTAGTCTACTACTCATTAGGGTATGATCATATCTCAAACTGGTCCATAAGATTTATTTTATTTTATATTAGTCCATGAGGAATTCTTTGCTTCTTGGAGTGATTATTTCGTCAAGTCGGTGTCCCGTTAAGAGAATAAATCTAACATGACTAATAGAGACATGTCACTTCTAATCGCAAGCAGCCACGTATCCCCAATTCAATCCCACTATACCAAATTGAACCAGTGACTATTAATTTAAAATCCACATCAAACTGTATACGCCAAATTATAACGTCATGTTGGACAAGTCTTTTATAAAGAAAATGCACCGTAGAATAACTTGGGGAGACATGACTGCTTGCGATTGGTGGTGATTTATCCCCGTTCCATTAATGAGGTCAATTGAGTTGTTTGAATGACTACTCCAGGACACGGAAAATTCTCCATAGATTAGTATAAGACGAAATAAACCCTATAGATTAGTTTAAGATCCGGTCATCCCTCTCAAGGACTAGTGGGCTAATTAAACCTTATTTATATTAGATAATTTGAAAGCATTCATTACTAACACTACAAGAGTTTTGCTCTAAAGCGGCCAGCGTCAATTGTCGGTTAAAGGAGAAAAATCGTCGCAACAACAAACTAACGACTAAATAACAAATGTCGAAGCACCGTCGCAAATACCGCGTCACTACACATATCCAGCGACATTTTTTCTCTCGTCGCCGTTCATTTCCAGAATTAGCGACTTCATTCTATGTCGCTAGAAAACAATCTCACACGTCGCCCTTACCCTCTTTCCCTGATGGCATTTTCGTCGCTATTCATTCCGAATTAGCTACGATGCCATTTTTTTCGCAAGTGATCCTTTTCTGATATCCATTTTTAGCTCCGATTGTTAATTCGGTCGATTTGTTTTTCATATCAAATGATTTTGTTCTGATACCAAAATTTTTCATAGAAAGATGGATCTCGAAAAAAAAATCTCAAGCAACACGATTAAGAACCATATTGAATCCGCAATTCTATTGATATGAACAAAAATGTAGTATACATAAATGGGATGAACAAGCAATAAAAATACAACTAACAAGCCAAAATTTATCCTCCAACCACAACTGCAAGCCAAAATTTATCTTCCAACCTCCAAATCACAGCCCACACCACAGCTGAAAACAACAGCTCGCTTCATTCCTTCCAACGAGCACCAAAAACCAACAAACGAGCACAGATTACCTGGAGGGTAGATCTAGGCTTCTCACGGTTTGAATGAGTCACTGAAATGGAGAGATCAGGTGGTAGATCAGACGGTCGAGGTCATGGTGGTGAGGCAAGTCGCGCACGTAGGGGTCACGCGCAAGCTTGCCATTCCGAGCCGTTAGACGTTGGGTTTCTGAAACGCTTGACCCAAGAAACATGGGTTTTGATCAACCATTTGCAGACGCTGGGTTTCTGAAACGCCACTCCAGCACGAGCTGATTTGGATCACTCACCTAATAAAATGGGTCTCCGTGACCACAAACAAGACAACAGAAAAAGGAATTAGGGGGAAGATACAGCAAGGATCGAAAAAATAAAGAAATAGAAGAGAGGAAGGAAGACAGAGGAAAAGCGAAGAGAAGAGGGAAGACAGAGACATAGAAAAAAAAATCGTCCCCTTAAAAAGTCGTCCCTTGGTCTCCGCCTGTTTTGAAATGTGACGACGAAATTGAATTCGTCGGTGATAAAGCTTGTAGCGAGGAATATAGAATTTAGTCGCTAAACGTCTGTGTTTTAGGCATTCAGCGGCAAAATGATATTTTTGTCGGAAAAGAGATATTTTCAGCGACAACTTTCGATTAGTCGGAATAGTCGCTGATTACGTCGTCGCTAAAATGGTCGGTTAGCGAAAGAATTGAGTTATCACTGATAAAAACGTCGCTAAAAACAATTTTAGGGACGGAACATAAATTTTTAGTGACGAAACAATCTTTGTGCTGCGAAAAGTATAATTTTAGCTACGAAACTAATTTCGTTGCCGATAAATTTGTCGCACAAATCTCTTGTAGTGTAATCCTCGTACTCAAGTAATGGTTCTGGTAGCCAAAAAAAAAAAAAGTAAAGAAGAAGAAGAAGTAAGGGTTCTGTTAGTGTTATTGATATATTGATTCTCATAAAGTAGAATATTGGATACAAAGAGGTGAAAGAGAAGGCTAAGTACAATATATTCATTAAACTCTTATATTTTTCAAACTCTCGATTGAAGGGCCTCCATTATAGAATCAACATCAATCAAACACGCACGTCCCAGTACGTAGTCAGTGAATGTATGGTTGTTTCCTTTCCTCTAGCTGGGTATAGTCAATGGATATGAATACTTTTTCTTCACTAGTAAATGAATATAAAAACTTGTGTAAGATGAGCACCTTTACACCACATTGTTCGTGGATTTAAAAATAGGGGAACGAAGAAGCAAGTAGCAAGCAGCAAGCTGGAGATAGAGTTAAAAAAAGTACAGAAATAGGAGCAGCACGCATTGCAGAAGACTATTATAATTGGCAATGGCGAAGGGAAGGTGCTGGGTTCCATGGGATTATCAAATCGACAAACACCCCCTCCATCCGTGTCGGCCGGGCATGTGTGTTTGTACAGCGGATAGAGTCAGAGATATACTGACAAAAGAGTGTACATGCGTTTCCATGCGATTGTCCCCAACTTCCTACACGTGCAAAACAGATACTTGACACAGTTCTGCTTTTCCCAAACGCATCACAGTAGTACTGTTGGCTGTTGATTGCAGGGATGTTCATACTTTGGTCAACAGCGCATGCATTGGGAAATCGAAAATACACCAACCAAGCTATCCAATACCATTATCCTCATTAGTTTATTAATTTTATGCGCGGCATAAATAGAGACTAAAGGAATTAAAGAATTGTTGAGAAAAGAAAACAGGTATATGTGCTGTTTGTCTCAGCTTGGTATGCATGCAGACTCCAAACAAGTGCGACTGGTGCATCTGTTTAATATTTTTTTTGGAAACTTCTAATGGGAGGCCCGTTCACTCGCTTGACGAGCCTTCTGAAAAGCCTAAGCTACTCTCCTATACATAGATAAGAAGATTTATATGCTTCAAGTTTTGACACCGCAAAGTAGAGCGAAAAGGCCGTTTTTTTACTACTGAATAATCTGTTTTATAAAGACCATCCCACAAAAGCACTCTACGTACTCAGATCAGTGGCGGAACTAGGACCAATATTCAGAGGGGTCGAATTTTAAAAACGAAATAATAAGAATTTTTTTCCTTTGTAATGTTAAAAACTATCTTACAATTACAATATCAAAAATTAAGAACTATAAGCATTAAAAATATTACAATACATGTACATAGGTGACAATTGCATTCTACTCATCAATTTTTTTTTCTCACTTTACACCTTTATCTGTAGCTACGCCTGCTTTTGATGATCTTTAACATAGAATGTGCAGAGGCTCTGGCAGTTCAACTTGCTCTCCAAGACTATGGAAACCTCCAAGGGCTTGTTTGGATTGGGTTCAGATTCGGGGTCAGGTTTTGGTTCAGCGGGTCGAGATTCTAAAAATTAAACCTGGACCCAAAACTCATCGTTTGGCCGTGGGTTAAGAGTTACGCGGGTTATATATTTTGTCAAAAAGCGTCTGACAGTCGACGACTCCTTCATTGCATACTGAAAATATTTAATATAAATAATTAAAATTAATTAAATTTAGAGAAAAAATAACAAAAACAAAGAACAAATTGCTAGCATAGTGGAAATTCCACTGCTCGCGCGAGCATAGTGGAAATCCCTATGCTTGCGCGAGCATAGTGATTTCTCTTACATTATGCTCGCGTGAGCACAGTGGAAAGAGAACACTATGCTCGCGAGGGCATATTTTTTCTCGCTCGCGCGAGCAGCATTGTGTGTGCGGTTTTTTCTTTTAAACCTCACAACTCTGCACGCAGGCGAGAGCAACAGATTCGCGAGCCCGGACATATTAAAATCTGACGCGTGGAGATGTCAGCATATTGGCACATGAATTTTAACTTGGGACAAACGCTTTCAGAGTTAATTGACATCCGCGGTTGCTTTGTCAGCGTCAAGTTACACTTTTCAAAATTGCCTGTGTCAGGTGGTCGCTGTGGAGTTGAACCCTGAAGTTGAGCTCAGCGCAAAGTTACACTTTTCATTTTTGGTGGCTTGAGGGGTAGCGGTCCTTATGTTTTTTTAAAAAAATATTTATAATTGCATGTAAGAGTTCTTTTTTGGTGACTTGAGGGGTAGCGGTCGCCCAGGACCGCTACCCCTTCGTTCCGCCACTGACTCAGATACTCCTCTTTTTTATTGGGTTTTTTAAGTCTTTTTTTTCTTTTTTTATTACTGCATGTCCTTGATTTGCGGTTTTGGAACTAGGGTTCTTAACCAAAAATCTTATGGTTGTTGGAACTTGGAAGTTCTGACTCTTTTAGAGTAGCCTAGGGGAGCAAGTCAATTATTTATATTCGTATCGTTGACAGAAGGTCTGCTCAAATAGGGGATCATGCCGGCCTTTTCATACAAAGTACATGTTTTTGGGGGCGAGTTCTTTGGAAAAAATGATTTACTATTTATCTTACAACGTTAGCTTTTTCATGGAATCGAAGTATGTCGAAGTCGATGATCTCTTTCTTGTGCTTGGTACCGCAGGCAGTTGAAGCTTTAGATGTTTGCTACCCTTTGCCTTACAACGAAAGCTAATTTTCCTTCTTCAATAACATAGCCAAAACGCAGACAATGTTGTCTCTAAAAGAGAGAAAAAAAATGAAGCAAACGGGCGCTATTCAAGCCGTGAGAAAGGAAAGTAGTGCTTGGATTTATGTGGGTAAACAGTGGAAAGAGAACCAGAGAAAAAAGAAGAAGAAAAAATTAAAGGAGAGGAAATAATCGAGGAGCATCGGGCATGGGAGAAAGGATTCAAGGAATGAGCGTTTCGTTGAGGAAACAAGAGATGATCAATCCGTTGAGCCCTAAAATAGGGATAACTGCTCTCATGACATACATATTTGAACCTCGACGGTCAACATATGATGCAAGCCTAGTGAGAGTAACTGACGTGAAGGAGGACATATCAATCTCCCTTCAGCTGAAAGTGTTAATTATGAAATAATATAATTTAGGATCTTATTACAAACTTTCATTTGGATTAATAAGTGTCTAGAATATAAGATTAAATTACCTCTTACAATATAATTATATATAGCTTATAGCTTATGAACGTCATAAATCTTAGAAATATTTCAACCAATTAGGATCCATGAAAAAAGGGAGACCAAAAAAAAAAAGAATTGTAAATGGAGAAACATAGAACAAGTGAAGTAAATTGAAAAGGAGATATTCTTGTGGTAAAGACTTAGCAAGTCATGGATAATAAAGGAATAACATAAGATTTTTATCCTTGATGAATTAGTAGCTGTAACATCTACATTAATTAATTCTTGAGAAACTATCCATGTAGAGATTTTGGAATCACAAACGTTAATACTCTCAATTAAATTCGATTAATTTTACAAAATCATTAAACATTGATGACCAAAATTATTGGAAAATAATTGACCTGAAACTGCAAAGATGGTCTCACGTACGCCTGATGCAATGTCTCTGGTTAATTAAGCCAAAGGAATTAGCACGTTAAAGTAGGTTACGATTATTCTCTGCATCCAGCCATAGTTTAGTGACACCAAGCTGGCAGGAGGTGGAAAGAAAGATGTCTGCTTCACCACATACCCCTCCCTCCCATCTCAAACAAAAGGGGGTTGAATAATTAGTGTTCTTCCCAAATCAATATCAAATCAAATCAATAGCACAAGCATAATTTGCGAAAAGATCATTACGACAAATTAGTGAAAGCCAGCTAGCCTCAACAAGAACCCACCAACCCTCTTTCCCCCTCGCGAGTGTGGGGGTGCGTAGTACTGCCTTAAACGTGCTCTCTCTCTCTATTTGTTGCCATTTTTGTTTTTAAGGGTTGGCATATCCACAACTAGAACCGGTTCCGATTCCGGTACTTACTTAAAGTTATATTATGGTTCTGGCCGTTTCGATAAATATCGGAATTGAAACCAGAATTGGATGAAATGAAATTTTCGAAATCGGAAACCGAAAATTTTGATATTGATTTGATACCAGTGAGGACGAAGATAGTAGTGGTGATGATCCTTCAAAATGTATCCTTGAGAAAAAAAGTACTCTCGATGGAAAGGGGAATGTTGAAACCCCTAATAGAAGCAAGAGACTTGTAGAATAAAAAAAAGAGAAAATGCATGTGAGAGGCACATGTTTCATTAATAATATTTTGAGAATATTTAAGTCAGTGATAATTTTATAATTTTACATATGGGTAAAATAAGGGCTTAATAGTCAATTAAAGATTAGATTTTTTCTAGGTTAAGTTTAATTAGTCCTAGACCCAGAGACTTATTCATTCATGTTGAGACTTATTGGTGAAGACTTGTTTTGGTCTTGGGACTCTTGAACCTTCGATTTTTTAGAGGTCATAGCTCTTGGAAGCCTTGGGCTAGTTTGGTGCAATTCATTTAATTCAAATTAGAAGATATTGTCCTTGCAATTTATTGAATAGAGTTTGATCTAATCTCATATATTATGTGGCCGATGGACTACAAGCTAAAAGACTTCATATATATATATATATATATATATATAACTGATTGATACATATGGTACCAATTTAATTAGATTTATAGAATTGTGGAAGGTAAAACTTTCGTGAGAGATCAGTAAGCAGTTAGCCTTCCCTTGCGAGGAATTAATAGAAGTGCGGATGAATGGACACCAAATACTTGTATGTAAATTTATAACATGCAACGTATTTTTTTTTCTAAAGAAAAGGGTTTTAACAAGTGTTTTACTGAGATTAAGCTAATAAAAAAATAAAGAAAAATACTACACTTTGCATCCCTAGAATATGAGGTATTAACACTTTGCACTTTCATATGTCAATTTCGTGACATTGAACCTTTTAAATTTCGATTTTAGACGATTTCACTATCATGTTATATTGACCATTAAAACTAATGAAAAATAAAAAAAGACGTTTTTACCCTTAATTAGCCAACAAAGCATAAAACAACTTTTTTAGGGCTAAAATATTTTATTTTCTATTTTCCAGTTGTTTTAACGATTAATTTAATAGAATGATGCAAATCATCGAAAATCGAAACTCGAGGGGTTCAATATCACGAAATTGAAATATGAGGATGCAAAGTGTCAGTACCTCTATTTAAAGGGTGCAAAGTGTATTTTTTTTTTAAATAATATAAATTTATCATGTGTTATGAATGCCCCGAATCACTCATCTTGAATAATATTCGAAATCATGGTGTATGAAATTTTCTTCTGGAGCTTGTTGTTTATATAATGGACGGGTCCAAAACTATTGTCAACTCAAATGGGCCTCCCTATTTCAAAAGCCCATTGCGATTAGACAGTATAATTCACTCACTTAAAGCGCGTGTCCTGAGATTCTACGTCTTATAAAAAGACAAATCTAAGGAGTTTTTTGTTTGGTAGTTTTTTGAGAATTCTTTGTGTTTTGAGAATTTGTAGGTGATGTTAACTTTATTGGTATACTGCTGTAGTTGTTTTTAGATGATATTAAAAAATATGTTCGGTTTGTGTATTCTCAAGATTCAAAAAATTCTGAGAATACAAACAAACCGAACAGTCCATAAGGCAGGACCCATTAGCATGCCCCCACTAGGGTAACCGCCACCGTCTGATCCGGAAAGTTGCATCGGAGCCGCACGTATATTAATGTCTTTTTCGTATACGTTTCTTGTTGACATTATTATAGGGGTTAAAATGGGGATCAAACGGAGTTAGCTTTTTAAAATTGGGGGTTGGGAAACAGTGGGTTTCAGTAATCTGTAATCTTAGGCCCAATATTCCTCTCGGGATTGATGGTAAAAAAGAGGAACCTCAATTCCTTATTCTCTTATATATACGGCTCCTCCTCCATCCCCTAAATCAACACCTATCCTTCTGCCTCTACTCCGATCTAGTTCCTTCTCTCCCTTTTTCTCTGATCTGATATCTCCCTAGTAGTAGGGTTTTCTTTGTTCGAAGCTTCTAAGCATCTTTTGTATGCGGCCAGGGGTCTCTACAGATGACCCTCTTTGTATTCTTCCACAGCTTTCTTGAACTGCATCTATGAGGCTCTTGCATGCAGAGAGTCTAAATTTGTTTTCGTTGCGGTTCAATAACGCTGTGGGAAGATACAGACAGGGTCAAAAAAACGTTCTGGATTGGCTTCGGTATTGTTCACTTAGAATCCCCATCTACCGCTTTATTGCATTTGCGTCATCTATATATCCTGATCTGGTAAATCGTTTGGCTAAACTGGTTAATGTGGTTTTCTGTGGCGAAGACGTACTTTATGATGCATCGTTACCTATATATAAGTGGAGGTTCTTTTCCGATCTGAATTTTTTTCTTGATGTCAGGCTGATGTTTGTTTTCACTTCGTTGTGTCACAGTTCTCGGCTAGTAGACATTATCATCAAGCATAAGTCTCAGAACCCTTGTGCTTCAAATGGGTTTGTATGAAGCAATCGAGTTCATCTTCCTTCCCGCAGAAAACGATGAAACAAGAAATTCCATTCGAATAACACATATATATATATCTATATATGTAATATGTGCGATCCTTTCCTGATGCAACATAGCTTCGTTTTTACCCCCTCAAATTCTTGATCTATGAAGATTTTTAATACCCCTCTAATAGAAGTGCCAGTTTTTATTTGAACACGATTGGTTTACCTGGGTTTGACACTATGAGTGTAAATCGTCGGACCTGTATTTTACGGTGTTAAACTGGTTGTACATTGCGGCTCCTTCAGAAGGAGCCAAAAATAGGTTAATCTCTCAATCTCTCTCTCCTTCTGTCTCTGATACTCTGGAAATTATGGATAAGTAGCTTTTTATAATGGTATTTTACAGCTCTAACGTTCCACTGAATAGTGTTATTTTTCCCCTCTGGTCTAGATTCTATTCTTGCGGACGTTTCTTCTTCTTGTGTTCTTTCCTTCTCCTTCTACTGCTGTTATAGCGCTAATTCAGATTCGATGAATTGCCTTTCTGGTTTTCTTCGTAATTGTTTGGGCTCCATTGCTTTTTGTGTAGGTTCAATTCCAGGGAAAAACATTAATACTACCCGTAGATCGAACAGTCAATCCGCTTGGTATTTCTAAATTACCATGCTGCAGGCCAGTTGATTCGTAAAATATTCTGCACGGTCAACAAGGTAACTGTTCAGTCATTATACATTTAGTACTGCAACCAAAATCGCTCGGTCTTTTTAATAGATCCCTAGCTACCTAGAGACTCAATTATGCCTAGCTTGTCATTCGCGAGTGAATATTATTTATTGCGGTTTTTTCAAGCATCTGTTTTGTTCTGTTAGTTTTTAATCGTTCACAGTTCTATCACAATGACTAAGCTGCACAATTATTTTCCTGCTGGTCGGTGTCATGTTCTGTTTACGTCGTAGGGTTCTTTTCACGATTACCATTACAAAGATCAATATGCGATATGGTACGAGCACGACTTAGAAGGGATATCATTTCTGTAATGCAATGTTAGATGGACCACACAAGGTTTTACCAAAGTATTCTATGCTAGAATTGATGCCATTAAAATTAAGCTTAAATAGTTAGGTGAAGCTTTTATGGAAATAGAAAAGGATAGAGATAAGATCCTGTACTGTTGTGGAATGTCCGGCCTTTGAAAAGAGGAACCTAGACAAATAAAAAGGAGAAGCAGCTTGAGGAAGTATATGTTAGGGTTTTTTGTCCGAGCTTGAGGTAAATACAACTGAGTGGAAGGAAAAAGGTCCTCTTGTTCACTTGAATAAAACATGTTGTCTTGTATAGCTGTATTCAGGATCTTGAGGTGTTCCTAGATCATCAGATGCTGATTTTCATGCTTTTTGTGTAAATTATAGAGACGAAACGGATTTTTCATGTATAAAAATGACCTAATTGCATGGGCCGAACTAATTAAGAGCCAGATGCCAAGATTCATGAGCCCTAAAAAATGAGCAATTTCGCCAAGCTTAATGAATTATAATGCATTTGGGGATCATATGGCAGAAATTAAAGACCTCAATTTACCGTACTGTTACAATAGCTGTCGTTTTTTTATTGAGTTAGCTGGAGTTACAGATGGTGCACCCACGAGAACTTGAGTACATCCAATTAATAGGCCACTGATACTCCTCCTTTAAAAGATATTCACACGTCCTTCGCATATGACCACCAACCACACTTTAATTGAATGGTACATGTCTTAGTGTCGCCCACTAATCAAATGCAGGTTGTAATCGCTAATTCCCTCTCTGTTGCTGTTAGATAAGATTTTTTTAATGATCCTGCTTTTTATCAATCAAGTGCTTGCGTGGAGTTTTGTTTTTGTTCTCTCCCTTTTGGATGTATTAGTGCTCTTATATGTGCTCTTGAATTATTTATGATATTGGCTTATGATTTTTTTAATGATCCTGCTTTTTATCAATCAAGGGTCATCATGCTTATGATTTTTATTTATAATGTAGGCATAAAGGAAAACAAATGGGATCAAGTAGTCTCTAAATCAATGTGGATTGGTTGCTTATTGTTCAGCTAGGTCAAAAAGTTGGGATTACTTTATCTGATTTAACTTGGCTTTTCCAGTGACGGGAAAGGAAACGATTGAAAAAGCTAAGTTCTTGTTGTGCTTTATGAATGTGGTGGAAAAGAGAGATGGGTAAAATCTGTAAATCAAGAGGGAACACGATTAGTGAAGCTCAATGGGAAATCTTCTTGATCTGGTTGTCTTAGTTACTTGATGTACTGTCTTGTCGTGTTTCTATGGGAATGGATTGCCTTCAGAGGCAATCCAGTCCGGATGACTGAATGAATGGCTGGAAGCTCGGACAGGAGGGCTGTTTGGGCTGCTCGGACAGGTGTGGGTCCCGGGCAGGACTTACACTCCTCCCGAACTCCACACCGTCGGATAACCGAATGGATAGCTTCGGAGGCAATCCGTTTCCCTGTTTCTATACCCTTATGGGCGCCGGGATGAATATCAATTGTTTTAATTATCACTCAGCAGCTTTTTCTCGTCTCTGTTTGCTAGAGAGAAGAAAAATTGAATTGTGTTTGGCCAACTTTTTAAAACTAATCTCATATGCCTGTGAGGATCGCCTATTGATCAATTGGAAGGTGCATTTGTAAACCAATTATATATGACGCTTGTTCCAGCATTAGGAAAGTGCATGATCATTCGCATTCAAAGGACATGCATGGTGGATGCAAGTTCTGGTTTTCCATATAGCCATGTAGGCATGGTAGTCAGTTCTTGATAATGGCACGGACTATTATAGAAAAGATTAACGAATGAAGATCTGTGTTAGTGTTTCCAATACTTCTTTATCGTCGCCCTTTCCCCTCTGTTTTACAAAGTAAATCTCGGCCTTTTAGAGTCCACCAGTGTTTTCATTTTTAATTCTGATGAAGACATCTCCACCCTCATTTCAAGGAAATAAGTTCTTCGTGGTTTAGTGTTGGGCATATTTTGCGATTTCTGGTTGGCCAAGTGGATGAAGCTTTGGTCGCATTATCATGGTTATTCCTCCTCTATCTGTCGAATGATTATCCCATGGCCAACAAAGGTTGCGTGCTTCTCTATGTTATTTCTCTTTCATCTTGCCCATGCTTCGGAACGTTGAAATTTTACCCGACTTCTTTTCAAGTTTTTCTTTTGTGCAGGTGCTGATCCTTCTCAAGAGATATAAACGGTATAAAGATTTAAACTAATGGAACTTAAACCCAGTGAACTCGCACTTTTTCAGCTCTTCTTTGACTCACGCAAGTATCCTCAACAAAAGCCTTACCTCATGTGTGCGCTGCTCTAAATATTACATGGGTAAATCTTTCTACTATAGCTGGAAGCAAAATTGAATTCTATACATGAGGCAGATGGTGCCGAAGAGAGTTGTCACACATTTTGCAAACCTTTTTTTGATGCCGTGATTGTTGGGTTTACTTTTATTGCTAATTATGTAGGCAATTCGATCGGATCCTCATTTTATTTTATGCTGCCAGAACAACAATATATAGCAACTTCCTTTTGTGGTACACGATTTTCAGTAACACGAGGTATTTTCATCATGGACGTTAAGGGATCGCCGAAAGTGGAACTTCCTTGGAGGAGGAGATTGCTTGAGCAGGATTTTCAACTTTGCCGTCTTTGTAACAAAAGATTTAACATTAACCAAACGCTTCCTGGGAGTGCTCCCGTGTATTAGAAGATCATATTTTTTCAACCTGGGACGTCCCCATATAGATAGAGCCTCGGATGTTTTCCACTTCAATAACCCTAGCTAGGAAGTTTCAGATTTTTTTTTCTGCAAGCTATTTGAGGTATCCAGTACTGTTCTCATGGAGGAAAGATGATCCTTCAAAAATGGAATCCACAAACTCAAAACTTCTAGGTAGTTCTAAAACTGTTTATGGCATTTCAACAAACTCTGCTCAGGGTCCTGTAATTATATAGGCCGGTTTGGCTTCCTCTCTCGCCGCCATTTTCCTTACCTAACCCCTGCCGAGGCACCTTGAGGTTAGAGGGAGAGGGAGAAGGGGGGGTGTTGTTATTTAAGCATAATGATTCATATTGATACTGAATATTGGAGTTCCGTCTTTCCGTTTTATACACAAGATTTAAAGTTTCTATTGTGGGAAACTAGGGGAGCTGGAAAGGCATGGCATTATTTCCTTTCAGAAGCAAGTGGAGTATTATTACGACCTAGCTAATATACTATTCGAGAAGTCGACTACTCTCAATGAAGAATGAAGCAATTGGATTAATTATAGGAACTGGTCCGTCCTAGCTGCCGCATTAATTCATAAAGAGCAGCCATTTTTTCAGACTGGAAGCTTGCTGAAGAGCTTGCATGCCATTCCATATTTATAAGCACGGAAAGTTAGCCTTGGATATAATTTCAAAATTTTTGGCGTGCTAGCTGCTGCAAATGGCCATTTCTTGTGACTAGCTTACATCAGAGGGTATATATTGATGGATTAGCCGTCACTAGCATAGAGTTTAGGGGTTCCCCTCAAATTCATTGAAATAAGTAAATAACAGGGTCTAATATACCACCTTTACGTACGTTCGAAGTAATTAAAACGTATACCCTCTATTGCTTTTATACTAGCACGTACAGAACTGCCACGCCTCCTTGTCTGCCCATTTTTGATATGGCTTTGGCTTGTTTTATTTACTTGGCTAGTATTTGTAGTTGGCCAAGATTCACTTTATGGCACACCACTTATTTCTTCCAAAAGTCCCTTTTTCTCAGCACTCAATTATTTAACTATAGCCCTGATTTATAGAGCTTCAGGCCGGTTTGCAGTCAAATTCATTGCTTTTGGCCTGGTAGAAGCTAAATTTCCTGATCGTATATCCCTCCCCACAATGTGTTTGGTGTACTTGCCAAAAGTTCAATGGATTCAAGAACTTCCCAAGGAGAAACAAAAAAGAAAAGGTAGTTGAAACCAGGATGCTTGTGAGCTAGGCAGCTAAGTACTTTTAAAGTTCTTTGGCTCTATTGAAAATTCCCAATGTGGTTCTTGCATGGAGTTCAGTTTTCCTGTGCCCAACAGATCCATGACTTGTGTATCCGTTTGGTACGATTAAGTACTCTACTTATGGCTAAGATCCAAGGGCCAATTACAAAGAAGAAAATCTTCCCCAATTCAAGAAGAAAAGAAATATATTCTGTAACTCTATGATTACGTATACCACCACTCTTGTTCTGTTTAAACATGAGAACTATTATCATATAATAAGCCAATAATTAAAAGAAATAGATCTGTTTCTAGGAAATAAAATTACCTTTTGCCACTGCAGCTTGGAAAAGAAGATTATTTCGAATCTCTGATCAGTTTTCCCAAACTGAAATAGTAACGAAAATTTAATTTCTGAACAGTTGTGCGTAAATCATTTTCCCCCGATCTTCCTGCAAAAGTAATACAACTAAACTTAGCATCATCGATCAATGATGAAGGTAACGACAACGAAAAGCAACAACAAGAGAAGAAACCCGACATTAATCCATCAATGAGACATGCCAATGCAGTCCATAATGCTGCAGCAGGGCCTAGAAATTGAAGTCGCTTTCTCAGTCTATGGTAGCATTCATATACTGCAGGCTAGATCAAGGGATCAAGGAGTCTTTTTTTTTTAAAAGAAAGATAATATCATTCAACTACAAAGAAACAATACAACCAGAGAAACAGAAATGGAGAGATTACAAAATGAAGGAGTCTCTTTCGCTGCAGCTGAGGTGGTAAGTCATGACGTTGAGCCGTTTGGGGGCTGAGTTCGAGATCTTAGAAGACATTCCAATCTTGAAGTTCTCAAGATCATTTTTTTATAACGAGGAAAATCCAGACACTCATTCAAGTGTACCAAGCTCGGACGGACTTGACTTAGGCTGTGTTTGAGAAGTAAAATTTTAGGTATTGAGGTTGATGAAAAAATGAGGAGAGAAAGTGAAAAAGTTGGTGAAAAAATGTATGAAAATTGATGAAAAAATGAGGAGAGAGAGTGTTTTGTAATGATGATAAAATTTTAGGTAACTAAAATTTTGTTATGCAAACAGAGTCTTAGTATTTGCACGGGTTGGGATCAACGTCGCGGCAAATTCCGGGTCGTGCAGCCCTCCCAAGCCACACATGTCAGGTAAGTCTAGCTTAACTGCATGTGGGAGGGGCCACAAGAAATTATTTGCACCTGAGAGGATTTGAACTTGAGACCTCATAGGGAGCACACCGTTCTCAATATAATTAAAAAGAAGAACATATCTATCATCGGAACATCATCATAATTGCTAGTTTGGGAAAGTACTTTGCCCAATTCTATGACCTACTACGTACATTGTTGTGTATTCCATAGGATTACATGTAGTTCCTGGAGAGAGAGAGGGGCAGAGAAAGGAGGGGGTAAAAAAATGAAAGTCAGAATGAAAGGGAGTGATTAAAAAAAATACTGATGTCACATAGTGACAAAGTTTAACCTTTTTCACAGAAATGTAGGAGAAAATGAGGGGACAAAACCAAAATGCCAACAGGAAGAACTGTCATCATTGAAGGTAAAAAGGAAAGGTAGGGAATCTTCTCTGCGACGGAACTCTTTTTTCACCATATTCATTGAAAAATTTAGAATGTGAACAAAACATAATCTGCAAATCTCACCAAATTGTACAGAAAGCTCAAGCACTGCGTGATTTCTTAGTGTTTTTCTGCTGCCCTCTTCACGCGTGGCTGAAAGATGTGGCAGTAGATCATTTAAGCCAACAAACACTAAAGGAGAAACACAAAACTGAAATTCATGCATTGATTCTACTCGATCTCCATGGGTTCTCTTCTCGACATGTTAACACCTGCAGGCAGCCCTCTTACATCCGCTGTACAAAAATTTTGTTCAGAAACTTCCGGAAGATAAACACCTACATTGTAGTGTCGAATATGTTTTTTGTTCAAGAATATGTGAGAACTAGAGTGAATTAAATGCAACAAGGAAAGAAAAACAACATGATGAAACGGCTTCCACTTATATGAGAATAGGAATATTATTACCAGTCCAAGCAGATAAAAGTACCAAAGTCGCCCGAATTGTCACCTAAAGAGAGCGAGATCTGGACTCAACAGCATCATGTAAACAAAATCCTGAATTGCCATCTTCTCCCACAGCTTTCTTGAGCCTCCAGGGTGTTAATCTTAGAGATTAAGCACAAAAAGAAGTTCAAGAAAGCTGTGGAAAAGCATGACCAGGACTTCCACAAATTCGCCCACATTATCCTCAGATCTCATTTTTTTATCCTCTTTGACATCTCTGTCTTTCTTGTATAGAACATTAATAGCGTCTGTACGTGTGTGTGTGTGTGTGAGAGAGAGAGAGAGAGAGAGAGAGAGTGAGAGAGGTAAAGAAGTGGAGGTGAGAAATGACCATTGCCCATACAGAGACCCTCGTGGACCACTCTACAACATAATCTGACCACCGGCTTTATAGAGAGGGGATGAAGAGAGTGAGTAGTGTTCACTTCATTCATGAAGTGCAATTTACCCACAAAAATGCCCTACTTTCCCGGTGAGTGCGGTGTGGGGCACAAACATTAATATTACGTCACATGGGTAAAGAAAATGTGCAAGAAGATCCAAATACCAAAAAAAAATGAAAATAGAAATTGAGAGGAAACACTATGACTATATTAGGAAGAGTGAACAGAAAAGAAAAGAAGAAGAAGAAGAAATATATTTTCAAAACCATCCCCATCCCCATCACATGCAACCATGTGTTCAAGATATCTTTGTATTTTATTTGGGACTTAAAGGTATGGGTTGTTTATGGTCCCCCAATCGTTATGTTTCTTGTTCACATCACAAACCATATAATATCGTACGTGATCATCAATCAATATGTACAGCTCTTGTAGATATTTTATTCACTTTAGGTCATTCTCTAGAAACCATTATAATATATATATATATATCCAGCTTATGGGTTGAGCCGAGAGATTGCAGCCAGTTGGAATATCTTTCAAGCTGAAAAGAGAGAGTAAAGCAATGTATGATTTCTTCCCACTTAACGTAAAGAGCTAATTAAAGGCTGAAGCTAGACGTTGTACAAATTGAGGTTTAACAGGTAATTATAATTTTAGTTTCTTCTATCGGAGAAAAATTGCAAAGCGCCAGCCACATGATTTAATCTTATTGTTGACAGCTTGTTGTGTGATTCACAGCTTGCATACAAAAATTACAATGATCTCTAAAGCATGCGATTATAAAAATGAAACGGAGTTGATCAGCTGCAATAGAGAAGAATTTGGCTGGTCTGGAGGGACTAGTTTGAGTTTGGTTTCAGTCCTTATAAGAGTACTCTGTTTAATCACGGTTCCCATCCAGCCATTTTTTAAGTGAATTGTGAATTCTATCATAGTCCAGATCAAATTAGTCGGCACATTAATTAACGGTTTAAGTACTCTGTTTTTAATTATAATTTGATTTAGAACATCGCTGAACCAAATTAATGAAGTGGCCGAATAAAAATAGTTTATTATGACTTGTTAGGACCATATTCTTAGGGTTGAATCTTCCGAACCCGAGGAGCTCGAACTCTTTTCTCCTCCACTCCAGCTTGTCAGTTTTCTGTTCCAACTTCCGGCCTCTTCCCCGGCCACCCCCACACCCTTTTCTTCACTTTCTTTAGGCTTGCTTCTTTTGTTTGGAGAATTAGGATTCCAGATCTCTCACCTCCCATCAGCTGTAGACGAACACACAAATCTACTTTTCCTATCTGAACACAAATCTACCTTTTCATATTACAATTAAATATTACATGTGACGGACCTACCAATTGCATGTGAAGAATACCACACATGCACTCCACATGCGATTTCCTCATGCCTCGCTACAAATTTGTGTTTCTTGATGCATGAGCCATACATCTTGCCCTGTGCATATGATATATATGACTTCCCGTATAAGTCCTTTGATAGGTTCATATGTTATGTCTCTCCCTCTCTAAATTGCATCATGTCTAATCTTTTAAGAATATATATTGTTCCCACTCCATGCAAACGTGGTTAAATCAACTTTAACCACCAACATATATATCAGGTAGCATTTTTCACAGGTGCGAAATGTACATAAACCGTATTTAATTCGAAGTGGAGAACAAGAAAGAGAGGCGGTGCGGTCTCTCGTGGAAAGAAGCTATTGTGATTAGTTTGCAAGAGTTACAACCTTTATGTCATACGTACATATACATGATCTACACATGCGCTAGCTTTGTAGGCTGCCCAGTTATTTATTAATTTGGTACGTACCAAGTACTGGGCCCGAAACATAGCAAGCTGGCTAATTAGTAAAGCTTGCAAATTATTAGGGTAGCTTTTATCTCTGGATAGCTGGTATGAAAGCTTCAATTTCCAGACATGTCGTCCCCACCACATATGTACTATAATTAAGCACCTAACTTGCGTTTCAGAGTTACATTTAAATGTTTGTTGACCATTTGGAGAAACCCGGCCCTAAGTAGATAAGATATTTTCTTCATCACCTACCTTTAGAATACTGCGAGTGTAAATTTGGCCAGAATACTATATAGATCACTGAACAAGTGATCAGCCGCGCGCAAAGGAGTCTAAATGAAAATCTCAAATATTCCAACAAAGAATAATTGTACTCTAATCATGGAGCTTTAACTCATCTAAATTGTCGTTGCTATTTGATTGCTGGGTGATTCGAGCTACAAATTAAAGTACTAGGCGGCTCTGCGTTGCACGTGATCTAGCTTCCAACACTGCATGTACAGAGCAAGCTGCTCTGCCGAGTGGGGCTCCTGAATGCGGCATGTCATTAGGATCCACAACTTTGCTATCAGCGGAAGGAAGCAAACGTACGTGAAGTTTTTAAGATTCATAAATGTTTGTGCTGTACTGGTCACCGTGTGTTTGGTGACCATGAGAGTCGATTTGTAGGTGCTTGAGTGGAATTTGGTCCCTTTTGTTGATGTTATACTGTTCACTAGTAGTACTGCTCTCCTTGTCATTGAATTGTGCCATTCACCTTTACGTAGTATGCAGAGTGGGGCCTAACTCATCTGCTTAACTAGATCCTGAGGTGTTTGAGAGATAGAGATCTATATTCAACATAACATAAGGGAAGCAAAATATACATGGCCCAAATGGATGAGTACTATTTGGTTCGGTGAAATCTCTCATGACACAATCGGTTGTTTAGTCTTGGCATCCCCTAGAAATTGAAGTCTTTCAGCCAATAATAAAAATTATGATAATAAAGTGAAAACCCTTTTACTTAAAAAATAATGATTAGGATCACTTAAAAAATAATGATTAGGTACGATTATGCTGAAGAATTAATATATATATATATATATATTTATTAGTCAAAACATTATGTCATTCCATTCATACTAACAAAATTACAATCAATTAAGTGGTTTAGTACAACCATGTTAAGTCAGGATAATGCTAAAAAACGCTAGGATTGTCTCTTGAATCAATCACATAGGCGACCCATCGAGCTAAATGGTGCGTTGTTAGATTACACTTCTATGAACGTGTGTGCCCTCCCAATTTTGGAACTGTTGGAGTTTTGGAGAAAACTATGGACTGCTACAACCTGGTGTTGTAAATCCTCAATTTCGTGCGCTTTCGATTGCTGTTAATAGCTCTGATGACTACCTCCGAATTGCCTTCAAAATAAAACATTCCCGTAGCCCAAATTGTTTGCCACCTTCACTCCCCTCCCCTACTTCCTGCTTCAGCCTCTACTCAGTGGCGGAAGGAAGGGGTAGAGACCCTGGGCTGCCGCTACCCC
Source organism: Myrica gale (assembly GCA_963930655.1). NCBI lineage: Eukaryota > Viridiplantae > Streptophyta > Magnoliopsida > Fagales > Myricaceae > Myrica > Myrica gale. The sequence goes on along the minus strand of OZ005600.1, from coordinate 27,023,210 downwards.
TCACGCCACCAAAAAGAAAATATTACATTACTTCTTCTTTTTTAAATAAGTTGGCTTGGGCCCGATACCCTTTGCCCAGGCCCTTTTATTTATTTTTAACAAGGCAGACCTCTTTATCAAAGGAAATGTGGCGGCCTGCCTCTTCTTCTTGACTGCTTTAACAATAAGTTAATGTGTCCCATAGATCTTCTTGACCTTATCAATTACAAGCAAGTACAGTTGAAAGCATTCGACCAACTAAGAAAAAAAAGGAAGCGTTTAACCAAGAACCTGTTTCGAGAGCAATAGGAGCATAAGACATTTACATGCAAACTAGCTATTTCATTACTGTCCAACTGTCTGTAACAGCTCAACTACTTCCCTATTCTTTTCATTCCACCATTTCTTCCTACCTTAACCTCTTCAAAACCAAAACATTTATGATGCGAACAAACACAGTGTCATTTCAAAGGACAAACCAAAGTATCATACAATATTTGGTATGCCCAATGGCAAGTCAGACTTCACATAACTGCACTATCTTCTCGACCGCAACAATAGTAAAGTAATCGACTCACAATGTTCGACCAAGCGTTCTAACTAGGCAAAGTATCTTTGTTCCACTATGTTGTTGACAGGAAATCGTGTGATATATAGACAGACAACATCTACAGCTGAGAGGAACAAAAACCTCTAATTCATTGAACACCTGGGCGCTTCTGTATGGATTGGTACCATGTCAGTAGCTCTCACCTTACACCTGCCAAGTATGTACCCAAATAGATAAAACGATGTCGCTCTATTGGACGAGAAGTGACATTTTTTCTCTTGGATAACCACTATTCTTTTAGATTTTTCTGTCTCTTTGCTCCCTCTCATCTTTAATAAGAAACAAATGTTAGAACTTAGATGTGGCAATGCAGATTGTGCCACAACAATGTCTCCCCTTGATAAGATGTGCAGATTTTTTAAATCTAGTAATTTCGTGCAAGTCAAAGCAAGTACCTAATAGACTTCTCTATTACGCTCCTCCCATTTTTCCCTGTGGACTAGACATGGACGCATTAATCTCATCTTTCCCATTTACTTATATAGGGAAAGCTCAAGTCCCCAATTATGAAGCTTTTTTTAAAAAATTGACCCTTAGATAAGGAAACACCCATATTCTGACGATAGCGAGTCCAGATTTGACTACAAAACATGTTTAGTCTGAAAAAGTGTATTTCCTTGATATATGATTTCAGATTGAATTTTCTTGTGGCCATTGTTATATTATGAGGTTTGTAGACAGATCAAGCACTAAGTAATGAGTCAATCAGTCGCAGTACATAGCACGATAAATGTATTGTAATATTTTAATGATTTTAGTATTTATTTTTTGATATTGTAATTGTAAGAAAATTTTTAGCATTATAAAGGGAAACAAATTTCTTGTCATTTCGTCTTTAGAATTCGACCCCCCTAAATTTTCTGGTTCCGCCACCGCCTCTCCTTCCAATTATGGTGAAGTTGCTGCAATCTTCATAAAGTCATAAACCAATAACTCAACATTATGATTTCGAAACAGTGCTGCCATAATTGTAAGGTTATCCCTAATTATTACATCCACATGCATTGATCATCTTCACTGCATCTGTTGGAGGTGGTTTCCACCTCTTGCTGTTCTTCACTTTTGATTTCAACTTCCTGGCATAATAATGCTAGCTCCTCACTCAGCCTCCTTACCCTCCTTAGTAAATCCATGTTACAAAATAATTACAATAATCATATAAGGGATCAGGAACACTACTAAAAAAAGGACTTCCAGCGGCGGCTACTGTAGCGGCGGTCACTAAAACCGCCACTACAAGGTGTTTTTAGCCGCGTTTTTTCGAAAGCGCGGCTAAAAATATCCTATAGCGGCGGTCACTGTAGCGGCAGTCAGTGACCGCTACTATAGGGGGTCTGTAGTGGCGGTCAGTGACCGCCGCTACAAAGACCGCCACTAGATACTATTTGTTAGTGGCGGTCTATATAGCGGTGGTCAGTGACCGCCGCTATAGAAAAAGGGTCTACAGCGGCGGTCACGCTGACCGCCGCTGCATGTCCTGCCTTTAGCAGCGGTTTTAAAACAAACCGCTGCTAAAGGTATACCTATAACGGCGGTCTTTGTAGTGACCGTCGCTATAGGTATATTTTAAAAAAATGAAAAAAATAGAAAAATAAAATTTTATGTGTTATTTAAGGTGAATAATTATTTTATTGACTATTTATTCCTTTTTATACATAATTTTATTTTGTCACATGTTTTAAAATTTTTTTAAGAGACCTACTTAATAAAATATGAAATTATAGAGTATTATGAATATTGAAGTTGTTATATAGAATTGGGACACTTTTCCCGCACATGTCAGTTTTTTAGTCATAACTTTGGCTACGAGTACCCGATTCGTGCCCATGATCCCAATTTGGAAAGCTCTTTTCAGCGCGCACGTCGTGGTCACCGAGCTACGCTTTGGTGCGCCTCGTTTTGAGCCCTAAATCCGCTGTTTTCCCTCTCAAAAACCTATTTTTAGTTATAATCTTCTTTCATTTACCGTTTAGGAATTATTTTAAAACCCGATTTGGGTTATATTTTGGCAGTCTATTTAATTATGCAATTAAAGTACATAATTTAATATATGGTCTTAGAGTCTATGATTTAGTCATTAGGTATATAGATACATGTATATAATGTACTAATGTTAATTAGCGCTTATCATGTATATGATAAACACATATAACAATGATGAAATATATTTTATTTTATTTTATTCTCCTTTTTTTTAATTTGTTACATTCAATGAATTATTGTTATTAAAATAAATTTGTTACTGATTCGAAAAATATAAGAAAAAATAAGTGGTTTTTAAAAACGTCGGGAAAAAAAACTGGCGCAGACCTTTAACAGCGATCGAGACTTAGACTACCAACTTATTTTAATTAAGATTATTATAGTAATTAAAAAAATAGTATAAAAATATTTTTAAATACTATTACAAATTCTCTTCATGTACAAAGCTTACTATTAAAAAAATTGAAAAATTACACAAAAAAAAAACGAAAAACGGTGAGCTTGAATTAAAGACTTATAGAAGACAGGTTTTGTTGATTCTCTGACTGATCTCTTGGGATTGGATCTGCTTATGCTTTGTTGCATTCCATTCAGATTATTTCTTTTTACATCCAGGCAAGAACTTTGTACTTGCACTATCAACACTGTTGTGGGAAAATAACTTAGGCATGCTTGTTGAGTCCATTCTCTTACCATCATCACTTGATCTGCGGGTAATTCATTTTAGAATAGTGAATTTTGCAGTACATGTAGAGATAAAGCCTGTCTGACAAAATAAATTGAGAAAGTTTATTATAATCATCAGCCCATGCCTATCTATGTGCATTATTTACAAAACTATTGAATGTCATCTTGAATCCCTGTACTAGAGACAACTATTGAATGTCACTAATTTATTTAATGCTACCCACATTAACATGATTTGAGCAACCACTGGACATGATCAAGTGCATATATACTAGTCAAAACTGCCTGCAACATATTTTTTCTGACTGTGAGAATATTTCTCAGGTTCTATGTGCTGGGAAGGATCTAGCAACAGACACAAACTGCAAGCCGGATGATTAGTCTGCTAAAGCAGCTTCAGCAGACCTTACCACCAGCTACCCTTGCGTCTACTTGGTCATCCTTGCAGCCCCAGCAGCAGCTTCTACTTGACCTTACCACAGTGTGATTTTGGGTCTATAAGAGACGGGTAGAGAATTGTGATTTTGGGTTTATATTCATCTCTTAGATTCTTGTATTTGTTGTAAAACGGTATTAATCAATGATGAAGTATATTTTGTTTTATTATTCTTGGTCTTTAAGTTTTTACATCCAATAAATTATATAGGAAAACATTAGTAATGTATTAAAATGCTAGAAAAAGTAAATAAAAAAAAAACTCTGTGGGAAAGAAAAAATTGTTTTCGAGTCTATAGCGGATGACCGCTGCTATAGACCCGAGGTCTTCACCAGCGGTTCCGTAAACCGCCGCTATATACCTATCCCGACGGAGCGCGACCGCCGCTAAAAAACCGCTGGTATAGGCCAAAATGACCTATACCAACGGTTTTTTGGCCTATAGCAGCGGTCGCTGACCGCTGCTATAGGCCGTTTTTTTGTAGTGGAAGAAAGATAGAAAAAAAAATTATACTTTAGACTCTCTAATATATTACCGTTTATTTTGTAATGTAAACATCAAATTATCAAATTTGATATACTGCCCCCACAAATTACTAATAAGGTCACACGTGGTAACATCTTAATCTGAGGGCCGGACAATGTATTTGTAGTTTTTAAAATGCAAATTATCCAATGAGTGATAATGTAAGTGCAATTTTCCTTAAAATAAAATACTTTTGTACCTTTTTCAACGGCCAGCTGCATGCGACAGAGGCAAAGTGAGCAGGTATTTGGCAGTAAAAGGAGTGGGAAAATGAGATGGGGAGTTTGGCAAGAAGCCTGTGGGGGAGTGGATCCACCCAAGCGTGTGGCAGCTTAGAGGACAAAAGGAGGTCAGAGAGAATGATACGATGGTTCTTTTATCAAATGTATATGGTAGTGGTAAATGTAGGGGGACCCCACCATCGGCAATCCTCCAAATCAGCAGTGAATTTCTTATGTCATATGAAGCAGGACAACTCCGGTGCACGGGTTCGCAGCTTGCAGCATCTGATGATATTCAGTGGTACGGATCACTAAAACCGTAATATCATTCTGTTAGTTCTCATTTCTTTATGTTTCTTGTTCTTTAAAAAAAAATGTTTGTTTTGGGCGTGTATTTGTAATTTATTTGATTAAGCTGATTTGAAAAAAAAAACGAAACGAGGAGGAAGACCTAATGTATTTCCTACGAGAAAATAATCATAGAAACAACAAACAAGGAGAAAAGGAAAAGAATGAACAGGGAGGGATTTGGGAGAATTTAAGAATAACTTGCATATATTGTGATAAGTAAAGATGTAGCACATTAAGTTTTTTATAATGACTATCTTTTAGACCGAACCACTTTAAATTTTTTTATCTCTTCATTTCTCTTGTTACTACTTATTTTGAAAAATTTGTGGTATTGGTCTTCGCGCACATATACTATATCTTCTCAACTAAATCAATAAGTCCGTCTAATCCCGGCCCGGTTAAACCCAATGGAATTCAGAAACATATCCTAATGTGAGCTACCTACTCAACTGAATAACCAAAATGCTCTAAAAAAATTTACTTGAGTGGACAAAAACACTATCTAGTTTCCATGAAGTTTAACATGGAAATCAAACTACAGAACATATATTGATTTAGTAGAGAAAATGGGAGGCACAATAAGATGAAATTGGACTTGGTAAACATAATTTCATTTTGACCCATAGATAAACGCACTCTATGATGTTTCCCATTAGAGAAAAAAAAAAGTATGCAATATCATTCAATTAATAAGCTTCTCTAATTAAAACAACAACTGATATCTAAGATTAATCAAGAACATAGAAAATTCAAGCATTCATTTAACCCTTTAGGAACTTGACAACTAGCATCAAAGCATGGCCAAAATACCAGCTACGCTGAATAGGATGACACGATCCAAGTCTTTTCATGCTTTCCCATGTGCACTCACTCCACTTTCCGTCTGAACCGGAAGGAAGCCACACTTTCCTGCAAATCTGGTTTTGATAGGACCATCCTAATGCAATGGTAGAAAGGGCATGCATGTGATCGCCTCCCAGAGGGAATAAAGATGTACGCAGAACGGGACGGGGGAGGTAGGCCGGAGTGCTACGGTTGTCACTGTCATGGGGTCAGTTAAACAGCCTGTTTAAACCACCCAAACCATAATATTCACAACACAGCATTGGTGGGGGCTGGCCGGGTATACGTAGTCGGCCGTTAGATCTTTGTGGGAAACAAATGAACAGCCACATGATGGACCCACCCCGGAACAGTCTTACGACAAAATGGGCCCAAACCTCAATAATGATTCAGCATCCATCACATGCATGCAAACTCTTTGTTTTGAAGTCTACAACTCTGCAGATCGGATATTGTTGTTTTCTTGGTCGAATTATTGGTAAAAATAAATAATAAAAAATTCAAAATATCCGCTTCCCATTTTTCATGAGGTGCAGCTTGTTCAACTGCTTTTATGGGTAGCCCCTGAGAAGGCCGGCCGATTGGGTGGGTACGTATTATTTAGTGCCTTGAATGACTATAAATGACTCATAATTTCATCTCCCAAGCCCCTCCTCCTATTTTTGTCCCCTTTGTTGTCAGGCTGCGACAGGTAAAAGAGCATAGGAGATTCCCAGTGTAAAACCAAGTTGCTAAGGATAGTACGAGCAGATCATAAATGAAGATGGAATATCGGAGAGGATCTTTTCAGCAGGTACTTTCTGGTTATCTAAATAGGAAAAGGTTTTTATTCATTTCCAATTGTTTATTTGGTCTTTGATTGAGGTTTTGGTCTCGTGTCAGTTTGGTTCCTTTTTACCGACCACTGTTTAGATGTAGTTTTCCAATTCAACCCTACTACTAAGAGCGAACTATCAGTGATCCTGCCAATTGGATCCATCTAATTCCTTCATATTCCTTGGTCTTGTACTGTATAAATTGAAGCCCAATTCGGACCACAACTTTTTGACTTTTTTAGCCTTTACGTACAAATCAATGTCGGGCCCTTGGCAGGCCCAAATAAAGAAACATGGGCCTCACTTTGGGCCAATGATTTATTTGTGATTCGTCCATTTGGTTAAATAAAAGCTCGCACAAAACATTTTGTGGTGTGCGTTTGGCCCGCGGGGGCGCCTTGCCAACTTTAGCGTTCTTTTTCACGAGCTCTACAATCTGTGGCGAGGACCACTAGGTTGCCTACCACTAACATCATGGCCCAACTTAGCCCTTTTGTGTGCAGGCTCCGTCCAAGTCCTATGCCGTTGAGCACACTAGTGATCAGGCTGTGTTTGGATGGGCTGATGATTTTTTTTACTGGAGGTAGTATAGATTTTTATAGAGATGGAATCACGCTTGCCTAATATCTTAATTGAAAGTCAAAAAAGGGGTCTTAAAAAGGAGTGGCGATAAGAGATTATTGATTTTTTTTTCAATTTATCACATTAATTATATGTTACAATTCGATTTAATGATTATGTGGTCGTTTCTATCTAAATAACATAAAACAATTCGGATATAGAATTACATAAGATCATAATTAGAGGAGAGGGTTAATTGGTCCCTCGCTATAGTATTATAATTTGTTTTATGTGGAATCATCGCCACTATGTCAACTCAACATTAATTAGGTGGAAGAAAAATTTAGCACTAGTCCCTACATGGACTGAAGCCTCTGATTAGACCGAAAGCAAGGATGTTGAGCGCCAACGGTGTTGGCGACTTGGCGGGGGGGTCATAAATGGCCTGTCTGCTTATTGCTATCACCCTTGAGTTGAGGAAAGGGCCACGCTCCTCTGGGACTAAAGCTGGCCAATTTCTCAACAACGAGTAGTGAAGAACACACAGGGGAGTGAGACCAGAAAGATGCAGATTCTGAGGGGGCATTTTCTTGAAGGTGTGGCCGGCCATTAATTTTATGCACCAAAAAAGCAAGGTATCCGATGCTGTAAAACTCGGATGCCGCATCAACCACGGAGCTTTTGGGTACAAAATATGGGGGAATAATATGTTAAAATCAGAAGTTGATAAGCTTTCTTTTTACGATGGGAATTATATAACAACTCATCGTCTTCCTTTTCAAGCTATTTTATTACACTTGACGTTATCAACAAGTTGACAGACAATTATAGGCCGGGATGCTCGAATCCTATAATTAAGCAACATCCAAACAAAGTCTTTCCCAATCTTCTTTGTGTGGTTTCTATTGTACGTCTATTGGCTTTGGATATGAAGCTTTCCTTGCCATTTAGGCAAAACTCTTCTTGGCTTTTTTTTTTTTGGGTGCTAATTTTGAAAATCAAATTCAATGAGAATTTTCCTAATCCACAAAAAAAAAAAAGCTCCATGTGGATTACATTTGGAAGGTCTAGACCGAAGCCCTTGCCCCTTGGTCCCCTACGCTCCATTTCACGTACACACTTCCCTTTACTAACTTTGGCGGAGCCCTCCTCACACTAAAGTCTAGACAAATTCATCAACCTCTCTGTGGACTCGTTGTTTCTCCACCCACCACTTCTTATAGAAAGACCCACAGACCATGATTGGTTCCAACCCTTTCCAGTTGGAATACTAGACAACTCCATGAATTGTGTGTTTGTCGTGAATGCGTGCTACTTGTTTGCTTTTTTTCCCCTTCTTGCTTTTTTTTTTGGTTCCTTCCATGACGACACTTGGTATGAAGAAGTATGATGTAATCATGTAAGCTGGCAGTATATATCATCATCCTATATTCCTCTTTAAATGCACAAATCTTTCATGCAACTGCAAAACCACCTTATTTATTAAAAAATATATAATTATTTTCATTCTTCCAATACTTTTTTATTCGAGAATAATACATTATATAGTGTGGATAGCTCACTAAAAAAATTCAAAATCAAAAGAAAATGCAATATAATTAAGCGTACTAGTGATATTTGCTTCACAGTACTACAAATATTTTTTTTTTATGCACGGCCTCCAACTATACCTACTGCAAGACTTTGAGCCATATACCCTAATAAATAAACTTTATTTTGAGCTTCCATGGGCCATGGCCATTGACAAGTAGAGTGGGACTGTGCCTGTTGTGTATATATTCATTGGCATACGTGGCTTAAGTCTGACCAAAAAGTATTATACTCTCCCATATGCCACCACTTGTCACTCAAATATTGTCCTAGACTATCCAGTAACTACAGTTCACGCGGTTTGTGGGATTTAAAGTACCACCAAATACGTACCCACTTCAACAAGCTTTTCAACGCACCAAGATTTGGCATTAACAAACAAAGTTCTGTACGCTCTTTCCTGCTCTTCTTCTTCTGCTTCTTCCTTTTCCTCCTTATCCCTTTATTCTTTGGTCGTATTAGGCAACGGAAATGGAGATAATTGCTGTTCTGTTATTAGCAGTTCTATTTATTGCTGGCCTAGTCAATATATTCTTCCGTTTTCCCACCAAGAAGTTCTATGCATGGTTGCTGTATATTTCAGCCAGTAAATCTTCGTCTTCCTCTTCAGCTATTTCTACGACATCTCCGCCTGCCAGCCACAACAAAGAGAGGACTGCCCGCAATAAGGCTGAGCTCAAGAAGGTCTTCGCCACCTTCGACAAGAACGGTGATGGATTCATAACAAAGGAAGAGCTGAGAGAATCACTGAAGAACATCAGAATGTTCACGACAGAGAAAGAGACTGGGGAAATGGTTATGAAAGTGGATGCTAATGGAGACGGGTTGATCGACTTTGACGAGTTCTGCGTGCTGTGCGACTCTATGGTAGGTCAAGAGGGAGGGAGCGAGGGACATGCGGAAAAAGGTATTGAAAGTAGTGAAGGTGGAGAGGAGGATTTGAAGGAGGCTTTTGATGTGTTCGATGAAGATAGAGATGGCTTAATATCAGTAGACGAACTGGGTTCGGTGTTGAGTTCTCTGGGGTTACAGGAAGGGAAGAAGATGGAGAATTGCAAGGAGATGATTAGGAAGGTCGACATGGATGGTGATGGTATGGTTAATTTTGACGAGTTTAAGGTAATGATGAAGGGTGGAGGAGGACTTCTCTTAGCCACCTAATGCTTCTGAAAGCTTTTCTCGGAAGTAGTACTCTAGTAAGCTCTCTTTCTCATGGATACTGAAACAGAACTCACACACATCACATATTCACCCTCCTCACACCGACACTTAACACGCAGAGAAGTGTAAAGACAGCAATGGAACAGTACTATTCATCACGGTCCTTATAAACTTTTATGCTTCTGATCATCTCCAAACCCTCCTCAGTCATTTTAGTAGTTCAACGAAATAGGTGTTTCATTCTTCAATGAAATATGTACATAAAGAGCACGTATAATTTCTCTTTACTTGCCAGAAAAGAGTGTGTATTTCTTTTCTTTTTGTTATAAAGATGTGACAATCTATCGAAGAGGTTTGTCCTCCCAATATGTAAAGTTCCCCCCTGAACTTGATGAAGGTAAGGTGAGAACGAACCAAATGTTACTGTATTTCTTGCATAGACTCTCCGAGCATTCTATAAGCTGGCTTAGTCAATGTATGTGAATGGTTCCCTTTTCCTTCTTTTTGCTTTCTTCAAGCACTTTGAGGACTTGACTACAGTTATGTGTATATAATAGCTCCAAATATAAAGTAGCCGACCGACTAGCAAGGCTTGGTCTTTCTGACTCGTTTATATAGTTGACCAATGTAAAACGTGCACTCACGAATAAAAAAATATGCATTTTCTATCAACTATAAACCAAAAACCTGGTCCTATATGAAAACCAAAAGACAAAGATGCAAAAACAATTGTGTCCCCCATGCCAAACCCTTTTTAAGCCAGTTCAAACGTAATCACCCGTCACCTGGTTTACATCTGAGCATACCCAAATTACTTTTTTTATCCATCCTTAAGCATCCCTCCTTGAGGAAGGGTCCACAGAGAAAAGATGCACAAAGGAAAACCTTGCATGTGCGGAAAGAGAACTCCTATCCCCCACATGCCAACGACGCTAGGCAGTAGGCGTGCTTCTTGGGGCATGAATCATGGGGCCGTGTGGTTTAAGGATCCCAAGTCACAATTACGCAATGTTTACACCAACGATCAGTTTAGTTGGTGGCACATCTGGGCTTAGCCATGTAGTGCTTGGATGCCCGCTTTGCTTCTCTGCTTCGAAAAGTTGTCTGTACGACAGGTTATTGTGTTCCTTATTTGCGTATCATTGAAAGGCGTCCATCCTATATTTGATTGATTTAGTAGCACTTCAGAAAGTTCTAACACTTAACTTTTAACGAACGAGCTGGAAGCCCATTGAAAGAGACCTAAAGCGATAATCATAGAAATCTACGGGCAAAATTTCCCGAAAATGAGAGATATTTAAGCAGCATTAAACTGTTTATTAAGATATAGTGATGCTTTTAAAATTTGGTATGTTTATACAACACTTGCGTGAATTAAATTCACTCGAAATTAAAAATACAGATGTCACAGAAAAGTAAATCTTAACAAAGAGTTCAATGCATTTTTTTTCTTTTCCAAGTAACGTGTTCAAAGTATTCAAATGAAGCCTTCCCCTTAAATATATATGAGGAAACCTCTGCACAACCAACGGCCAGCAAGCACCGAAGACCACCATTCCAGCGCCTAGAGATAAACTCTATCATTGAGCAGTGATTGAAAGCACACTCACATACCAACCATCCACAATGCGAAATTAATGCCTCCAAATTACGCTAGAAGACATCAGGGTGAAAACGCCCTGGGATGGAGTTGCTTTGCTGAGCCTGCTTTAGGTGCATTGATAATGCATAGTTGTTTACCTGGCAGTACATCATACACGAAACAATAACTGTCAGCCAAGAAATTTCAAAAGCAAAAGTCGACATACAGTTTAATCATGCAATGAATAAAGCCGTAAAGACTAAATGCACAATTTTCATCCTCATTTTCATGCCAAACAGCATTGTCCACGAACCATGGCTCACACAGAAAAACAGGCTGAAATTCAGTGCAAACATAAATACTAGGAAATTCAGGAAATTATTTGATTTTTGAGCTAAACCTCTAGTGTTCTCAATTGCTCCTGGTACTGGGACGCTAGTTGCTTCAGATGTTCCAACTCCTGGTTTCTTTCTTCGTACTCCTTCTGACGTTCATGTTGAATAGACACTGCTCTCTTGAGGATTGTATTTTCCTGAATAAGAGCTTCTACTTGTTCCTTTAGCATCATGTTTTCCTACAAAAGGGCAATACATAAGTACAACAAATATTCAAAAAGAAACCAGCTATTACTAGATTTAAGTCCACAGCACCCTGCCCCCACCCCAAACTGCACTGACAACCCCTGCACAGCTGCACTTCTCTCCCTTCCTCTCAACCATCAGAGAAGGAAAAATGGAAATTACAATGAGGAAGATTATAGTACATTCTGCATTGGTGTAGTAAAAATCACAAGCCCAGTAAGAGTAACAGAAACACTGATAAAATTAATAACCTGGTGAAAACTTTGGGCTGCCTCTGCACTTGCACGAGCAGTGATGGATCTCTCCAAAACCTCAAGGACTCTTGAAGTACGAGCTCTAGCATCATCTACATTGGAGGAATTCATCATTTCCCTAACAAAGAGCTCCACCCAGTCAGCACCATCCATGGTTGGGTTCTGTTGAGCTGATAGCTCCTCACCAGCCGCAACCTCTCCATTGCTCATCGCTAAACCTGAAACAAAATATTGCACTCAACCAACCCCGAAGTGGTTCCCAAGGGTAGTCACAAGGGCCCTTAACTTAGAAAACCAGAGGCGGTCTTGCAAATGGATGATGACCATAGCCATGACAACCATATCATATTCTTCAAAAAACTACCCAGCAAGGAGGCACGACTTGCATTGGAGTTTGTCAAAATTGGAAAACAATCAGTTGCAAAGCAAAAAGAATAGATAGATATTCCATACGGCTGTTACTTCTTTTCCCCCCTTCTTTCGTAGTAGTTAGTTTCTGTACGTAATTCCTACATATTCTCCTGCACTTCCAAAACAGCCTCTCTTCTTGCCTGCAACATCCGGCACTCTATACGTGTCATCCCTTTCCCTAGTGCTTTAGTTCCTCTTGACTTTTGTTCAGAACATCTAATGAATGCCAAGTGCTAATAATGATTGGTGCGGTTATTCAAGCAACCAATTTGGTGTTTCTTTTCCTTTCTTGTAAGCCTAACTGCTGGAAGTTGACTCCCTTAGGTAAAAACAATATATGAATAACCCCTCAATGCATTAGACCACTTTTTGCATCATTCTTGGCACGAAATCAATTCATCATTGACTATGAATTCCTAGCAGATGATTGTTTTTCTCATGCTAATGGGACAAGTCAAGTTTAAGAAAGACAAAAAAAGAGAGCCTTAAAGACGACCCAAAGACAAATACTAGTCACATATGTGTTTTGTCAAAAGGACTAGTCAAGGTTGCTCTTGAAGCCCCTTGAGTCATTATAAAGCTCTGTTCAACCTAGTAAGGTCTCAATGTGGGACTTGACCCTTATAGAACTCATCTTCCATTCATTCTCCTCTCTCACTCCATATGGGATTCGGGGTATCACAATCTCCCCCCTTAAAAATTTTGACGTCCTCGTCAAGGCCCACCATGCCCACATTGGTGGTTACTAGGACCGCTCTAATACCATTTGTAACGAACCAAGGACATACACTAGCCACATTTGTGCTTTGACTTCAAAAGGACTAGTCAAGGTTGCTCCTGAAACTCCTTGCGTTATTATAAAGCTCAGTTCAACCTAGTAAGGTCCCAATGTGGGACTTAACCCTTATAGAACTCATCTCTCATTCATTCTCCTCTCTCACTCCATGTGGGATTCGGGGTATCACAACGACAGTGCATGTTATGAGTGCAGCTTAACCAGTCCTACCATTGCCAATGCCCTCAAAGTCACCTAATGTTTTACCTAAAATTTCATACGAACTACTGAACTTTAGATCAAAACCAAGCTCCAAATCAGACAAAATCTGGCCCGGAAGGGAACAGTGCTAGAAGGACACAACCTGATCAACCATCTCTCTCTCTCTCTTTCTCTCTCTCTCTCAATTACCATTATATTTTCTCTTTTGATAAAAATTTGCACCATCTGTAACAATGTCATTTAGAAATCAATAAACAAGACCATGTTCTTCCCTCAAAAATCATTTGAGCAACATTTCCAGTCCAAGCTGTATATTCATATCTAATGGGTACAAATAGAAGTTTAGTATAATCCAACGCCAAAAGAGTCCAGCAGTAAATTCTAGGCAAGTACGTGCCTCATCGAAATAATGAGGGGACACAATGTCTTTGCGCAGATCGATCAAACGTTATCACCAGTAGATTCCATGCAACTTAGAAACAGCCAGAAATTTCAAGAATTTCAAGAATTGCTTCAAATTACTCCATTGGTACCTTGTGATTGAGGATTGGCTTCCGGAGTTATATGAGATTTGGCTGCAGCAGAACCCAAGTTACTTTCCGTAGATCCTAAACGAAGCTCATTCAAACTTCTGATAGCTGAATCCAAATCATCACCGCATTCTTCAAGCGCTCTCTCGAGAAGCTACAGTAATAATGCCTCTCCCAAATGGTTAGTAGCTATTTATACCAACTCAAGCAGATGATCAACATCCTCCAATTTCACAAATTGTCTTTTAAAAAACGGTTAACAAGAAAAAGAAAGAAATAGAGCTGCATTTGCTATTGACATGGTACAGCTTCTCATTTCCCATCACATCATCTTCTCTCAATGAGATTTGAGCAAGACCAATAAGCGAGAAAGAGTATACATTTACCCCAAACCCAGAATCAATACTAGAGAGAGAGAGAAAATAAATATGGATCTAAGATCCATTCCAATTAAATCAGATTTCGAACAAAATTATATAAAACTTGAGAAGAGAAAAAGAGCAAACCTTTTGGTCCATGTGAGGAAAAATGGCCCTGAGGTGTTCGATCAAGTGCAGAGGCGAGTGATTGGAGGAGAGGGAAGGAAAGGAAGACTGATTGGGCCTGGGGGGGGAGAAGCGTACGGGCGAGGAAGAAGAGCAGCGGATTCTCTTGGAGACGGGAGGGTTAGATGCCAGACTAAGACTGTCTTCAAATATGGAGGATCTCTTCCCGCACACTACGGCAGACATGTTTCGGCACTCGTCCGCTCTATGCTTCTCTCTCCACCAGCACCCTCCTCCTCTACTCTATCTTTTCTTCCTCCCACACCTTCGTTCTCATGCACAGTTTCGATTGAAGATTTCAACAGAAACGACAACAAAAGCTCACAGAGGAAAAGTAATACAAATTAAATATAAGAAAAAAGCACAAACTTCTACGGAAAGAGAGCGCTTTGGAATGAACGAATTAGGGTTTCGCTTTTAGGGAGAGCGAGGGATTTTAGAATTTGATCGCTCCCTCATTCACGGTCGCCGCACCAATACGACCATCGAAGGAGCGGTGATTGGGTGAGGTAGAGGTCGGCCGACGGACCAATCAGGAGAGGACTCATGCGAGGGGCAGCTGATGGGTGGAGGAATCTGACGCCTATCAGGTTTGAAGAGACAGATTAGGAATAGAAAAAGGAAGAAGAAAATGGAACACAGAGACAGAGAGACGTAAAGGATGTGATTGGGTTTGGTGGAATTTTTAGGGTCAACTGGATGGGCTTTTGAGACATCAGCTACGTGGTAGGGACTTACGTGGGAGGGATGTAGCAGGCCCAGCTCAATTTTTACTTCTTCAAACTTGGAGAATCCCACGCACATTAATATATATACATGTATTCCTTGGATCAGTCTGGTCTATAAATTCCCATCCAGCCCGACAAACTTGCTGTCTGTAGCATAGCACGTGATGTCACCTTGCACCCATATTAGGTGCATCTGTCTGTCCTTATAAAAAGCTTAGTTTGTAAAATATACTTTCTAATTACATGATATAATTAGGAGAGAAATAGATCAAGCAGTATATTTCACGTTATTTAATATTATTCATGTAAAGTTCTGAGTAGTATAAATCTTATAATGAAGTCTACTTACTCGATCTATCTCTCTTTGAATTACAGCATCGTGCAATCAAAACATAAAATTGTAGAAGATTCTGATTATGAGATAAAACTGCACAAAATTCTAAATTAGTTTATGTAAATTGGTCTAACACTTTGGTATAAAATATAATAATAATAATTGATGAAATTTTTGGATCCTTCGTTGGTGTATGTACCAATATATAATCAATGTGGGACTTTGCTCATTTTTATTTTAGCCAAACCCTTAATTTAATATTTCATGTTCTGCTATTGCAAGTGAAAACGTGAAGAAGTTAATAAAGAAGATGGATCACAAATTATAGAACAATTACCATGGAATCATTTTGTTTAAAAAATATCCCGTGCAGGTACCCTCTCATCATGTCATACTCTATCTTGGTTGAGGCGTACATCTTTTTGTATTGGATATCCATGATATAAAATATAATTTAAATAATAAGATATACATATTTCTATCAGCATGCATATGAGTGAATGTATTCCCTCATAAGAGCTTATTTTCAAATGAGTCCGATTGGATAGAAAGAATTTCATCTAATAAATCTAACAGCTCACAGTCATTCACGTCATTGTAAAGAGTACTGTAATTTCTATATTTAAAGTCATTCGTTAAATGACATGGATAGCTGTGAGCTATTAGATTTGTGAAACAGAATGCTCTTCGTCCAATCGGACCCATTCGGAATGAGCCCTTAGGAGGAAATCCATTCCCTGGGCACATGATCTCATGATCGCCCTTTTACTCCCTATGCTCGCAACACATCCTCATCCTTCTCGTGTCGTGTAGTTTATCAAATTATGCATAAACTCACCATTTCACAATGCTCTCTAAGCCGTATCTCTTCAATTCACTTGCAATTCCTTTTCTTCCATTCCATTTCAGTACCCATACCAAGTATGCAAGTTTTCGCTATTACATCCTTAGAAGATGGAATTAGACTCTTATAAATTATTGGAGGGATTCAAGTAATGCTTTGACAATCCCTTAAACCTCCTCCATCAAAGTAGGGATTCTACATCACATGATTCATGAAATCCTCTGTAACAGATGTCTTCGGCTAGGCCAGTGGGCTTTGTCGACCTCGTTAATGATGTCTTTAGCTGCTTGAAAGATTGATGGGATGAGTTATCTTTCTTTCTTTTTTTTGTTCTAAGTGGGATGAGTTATCTTTAGAAGAACGTGACAGGCGCCAATGTTGTGACTGCTCCAGCATCCGAAGCATCTGTATATCTTTTTATTTTTTCTGGTCAAACAAAAAACTTATTAGAGTCTAATAAAGCTCAAAATATTATGAGGTCCAAGTATTTGTAGATAAATTTCACATCATTATTAAGTTATAGGATGAATAAATTTTCATCAGTATAGAAGACAAATCATCCGAAATTTATAGATAAAAATCAATCAATCTCCTTCAAGTTACAATTTGTTTAATTATGCTCACTGGCGGAAGCAAGGGGGGCGAACCGGGGCCACTGCCCGGTTGGCTCCCTAAAACAAAAATTTTTACACCTAAATTTTTTTTTTCAAATAAATTATTTTTTTACCATTTTTCTTTAAGAACTTGTCCCCCATTAATCACCTTCCTGACTCCGCTTATGATTATGCTCCTTATGTTTCAAAACAAATCAATTCTCGTACTTGTTTGATTTTTCTATTAAATTAGATGGAAAGTGATGTACATTGACCGATAATGTTTCTTCACAATTTGTTTAATTATACTCCTTATGTTTCAAAACAAATCAATTATCGTACTTGTTTGATTTTTCTATTAAATTAGATGGAAAGTGATGTACATTGACCGATAATGTCTCTTCAAGGTAAGTCTAAAAAAATAAAAATAAGTGAATAAAAAAATAAAAAAAATATTTTTTTTGTTATTTAATAAATATAATTTTTATTTTTATTTTTATATTTTTCAATATTCTTAATAATTTTGTATTTGAGTGACATTTAGGTAATTTTCTGTGAGGTTTATCTGCCAAATTGAACGGAAGACAACGATTGATTGTTTTTGAAACATAAGAGGCGTAATGAAACTAGAGGAGCTCATTGATTTTTACTTATAGATATGAGGCATACTATCATGGTCTACATGATATCTTTATCTTTTTGGGGAACATCATTTTTTAACCACTAAACTTGCATCAAAATGTCAAAAAAGGTCTAAACTACTAAAATCTTCACATATTCTAGCCAAAAAACTATCAAAAAGCATCGATATTCATCATGTCGTAAAATCTGATAGTTGAAATGTGCATAAAGTAGGCTATGTAGCACAATATTGACGGTTTGATTTTATAACAAGGCGAATATTGATAATTTTTGGGCTAAAAGATGTGACGATTTTGGTAATTTGGACATCATTTTGACATTTTGATGCAAGTCTATAGGCTAAAAATGAAGATGTTTTTTTTTCTGGGCATAATATCTTTGTTCTTATGTGTTCTTTCTCTTTGGCTAATTATTGACTCATCTTCCCTACCTTTCATCATAGTCCGTTAAAACCTAAAGATGAATCTCTATATATATCGAAGTAAATATATGTTTAGTATATATGTTGTTGCTTAATTAACTTATGTAACTGCGAAGTCCTTGTCAATGTAAATTCTCAGTCGAGGGTTCAATAAACACAAGCTTAATTTGATCAGTTTGGCCTGCATGTGGCTCTAAAATGCCAAATATATATATTTATTTCCTTAGAAACTCCAAAGGTACAAGCAATAACATATATAGAATATATCCAAAAGATTCTGCCCACTATCCAGTGAGTTGAATTGATAATTGGGTTAACTGCAATCACCCAGTTGTTGGCTTTCTGGCGATGGTGGAAACTGGTCAAGAAGCATCTTCACATCAATCATATTCCTTAGGATATCATTCCATCTCCCAAGCCCACCAATGGCATCTCTCATGACATCAACAGTACCAACCATGATCATGATGATGCATGAAACGCAAAAGTGCTTCACTGTTTGGGTTTTCTTCATAAAAATTTTCCAAAGAAAAACTCGGTTGAACTACAACATGCATATATACCACTGATTGGTTCATATGAATTAGATGAGAATGATGGGTTATGGTTTCACTTAATAAACAGTAGCTATGAGTCAAACTGGACATTCTGTAACGGAAGTTGCTCTTATAGTCACGACCAGAAAGAGTTGTTCCTTTGGTTGGCTAGGGGTGGGTAACAGTGATATAGGTGCCGGTTTGGCCAAAACCGGCATCGTAACCTTTATAGACGGTGAGAAGAAACTGAGACCGGCACCGACACCAGCAGACAAGAATAATCGGCACTGCCGGTGCCGGTTTTACCGCTAACAGTTGGAGATAACCGCCTGCTGCCGCTAGAGAGGGAGGAGGAGTGGCTGGATTATGAAGACCATCGAGAGCACAGAGGAGAGGGCGAGAAAGAGGCGCTGTGCAGGGTGAGTGAGGCATTGTGCGGTGGTAGAGTGTAGAGGAGAGAGGTTATGTGCGGCTAACGGTTGTAGAGGCCAAAGGGAGAGAGAGGCGATGTGCGGCGATGAGTGTAGAGGGAGAATAAATGGTAAAGAGATGGGAGTGGGGTTAGGGTTTTTCTAACCAAAAGGCGTCGTTCTCTTAAAGAGAATGTTGTCGTTCTTTTTTTTTAATTAAAAAAAATTACAATGAAAGCCTTGAAAGAGATAGGGTTTTTACCTAACCCAGCAGAAGCAATGCCGCCGTTCTCTTTAAGAGATGACACCGTTTTATTTATTTATTTATTAAAAAAGTACAAAAGTTACCGTGAGGTAGGGTTAGGGTTTTTTACCCTAACCCAGCATAAGTCATGGCATCGTTTTCTTCGAAAGAGAACGGTGCCCTTTTTTATTTATATTATTAATAAATAAATAAAAACATGAAGTAGAGGTAGACAGTAGATTATAGGATACTAGGGTCTAGGAAATGTCGTTTGGCATTTTATAAATATATATATATATATATTTATAAAGTGACGGTTACGGCGAGTTGCCGGTGTCGATACCGGTTAAACAGATAAGCACCGATTTAATAAAAATTAACACCGGAACCGGTGCTGGTTTAATCGGCACCGGCAGTGAGTTTGCGCAGCCCTATGGTTGGCTTCTCCCTTTTTGCTTAAAAAACAAAAATCAGATGAGAATGATTATTCATGTATAGAATGCTTTCTTTGGGCCCTATAGGCATGCCAGACTTGCCAGTTAGGAGTTGGGTCCGGTTCAATAAGTGTAGGGGCATATTTGCTTTGCGAATGAGCTGACGAGCATTATCTCTCTCATAAAAATTATATAGCCTTGGAGCTTTTTTCCTGCAACAATTATATGGTTGGGTAACAATTATATCATAAAGATAGGATATCTTGTTTGCCCCATACGATGGCCTTGATTGAGCTTCACTGGTCAGTGTTCCAAAACTCTTATCTCTGTCTGGTAAGGGCCTATAAGTAGGACCCATTCCCTTAGTGGGGGCAATTGGTATCACTCCTTTCCAACAAGACATTTGTCAAGTTGTATTCACAGTGCAGAAAAAAAAAAGAATAGGAACTCACATTGCTTTTTCTTCACCCCCACAGCATCACAGAATACAATTTTGTTTTCTGGTTCGTTGCCGAAATGACCCCTCACCAAGCACCCCTTCTCTACTCCCCCCACCACCCTCTTCCCCCTTTAACTTGCCTTTCAGAGGAAACCCATCTCTGAGAAAACCTCAACCCATTTAGGAATATATCGACACTCATTGACTAGAGAGAGAGATTGATGGGATTGCACTCAAATATGCTCTTGACTATCTTTCTCTGTTAGTTTTGACCAAGCAATTATATGACCGCCATTGGTGCAGTTAATAAGAAGCTCATTTGAGTCTTGTCAAGGAAAGCTTTTGTAGAAAAAAAAAAATCTAACAGACCACAAGCTGCTTGTATCGGAAGATCTTTCTTTAAAGCTTAGGTGCCAAGGTGATAAGAACACAATCTGCAGAAAACTTTCAACAGTTAGATCCAAGGCAAGAAAGTGAACTCCACAAGTGAAGAAAAACCTCTAGGGGCCAAAGGAAAGGAAGTGCAAATTCTGTGTTACGCAATACTGCAGTCTTCTTTTTCTCAGTAAAGTTGCAGCAATTAGGAAAAATTATTGTAGTGCCTCGTCATGGTATCATCCAATATGCAAGTTCTTTACCCTTTTTCTGTAAAAAATGCTTGCTCCCTGTTGGATACTCTGAACATTAAGCGCAGTTGCTTAATATCAAGGCAAATTACTGATTGGATGTGGCAATCTTCTGGAAACTGGAGCAAATCCACTGAAAAACTTTATTTGGTTCATATTCTTGACATAAGTCTAGTGCCATTAGATCCTGATTTTAGCCAGGAATATTATATATATATATATATATATATATATATATTTTTTATCTCCTATATTATTTATCATATCTTTTTGGACCCAAAGCGCAAAAACATCTGTTCTCAAGATCTTGGGTGTAGGTTTTTTTGTCCACTTTATTCGGGGGGTGACATGATATCCGTACTCTCTCTATTATGCGGGACTGTAGTTGCCTTTATTTTTGTACTCTCTCCGAGCTTTGTATTGAAATACGGTGCATAATTTCAAGGGGTTAGTTTAAGTGGTTAAGATAAGGAGTTTGAAGGTTTGCCTATTTTGAGGTCTCATATTAGAATTTATTAGGTGTAAACAATTTTTTAGAACCACTCCTGTCAAAATCAGATTGATCTAACTAGTGTGAATTGGAGGACTATACTGGCTGGGAATTTACCTACGTACTCATTATTCGAGTTAATTTAGATAAAATGTTATTACTATTTAATTAATAAAATCTTACATCATCCTAAATATTCCTCTAAATTAAGCTCTCAATTTAGCCAATTTGATCAGTCTTCTTATTGAAACTGAAACATGCCTTACTTCTACTTCACCCCCTAAAAAGTAGGCTGTACTTTTGCATTTCTGCCCAACTTTGTATTGGGCTAGTATCAATTATTTAGATATGTACCGGGATAGTTCGGGGAAGGCAGATATCAGGCTCTTAAAACTTTAATGTCAACAAGGTTTTTGTCCCTCATTTTCTGTGGGTTGTTTGCCTTTTGACCAGTCTTGGCTAGCCGCTATTGTTGCTCTGTTAAGACTGTTATTGTATAAAGGCATGCTGCCTTTTGATGTGTTTCCTTGAGCCTCAATTGTAACTATGTTCTATTACATGGAATTGGTATCAGTTGGTGTCTCAAATCAATTTACTTGTTTTTACTTAGGCATGTTAGTTTCCTAAATTTTTTTAAGATTTACATCCTACTTTTTTTTTTTACAATCCATACATCACAAAACACACGTATTTCAATACCATACTTTATTACTTTTTTTACAAAAAACAATCCCTTTTAACAATTTTTACACACATTACAATACAACTTTAACATCTCCTAAAAATTCTTAAAACATTAAACATCCTACAAATATTCTGAAAACGACCCTCCACATAGTTTCCTTTTAAAGGAATAATCCAAAATAGAGGTTTTTTCTAACAATAATTTAATATTTTTTTACAGAAGGATGGTGTTTCAGATTTTGATGTATCTGTAATCTTTCCCTTTTTTTTCTGAATTTTCATAAGAAAACAAAACACCAAAAGCAAATATTCTTGCACAGTGATTGATAGGTTACCAGAAATGATCTCGGAGAATGCTTTTGGGTAATATCGTCATGTGGATTCAAAGAGAAAAGAGAACATATAATATGTTTTTGGTAATTTTGTCGAAACAACCGAAAGAAATGAGACACAGAGACCCATTCGCATCCCCACACAAAATGTGGTGGGAAAAAAGTTCTTTTTGTACACACTGCGATGATGGCGATGATGATGCCTGCAATCTCCAACAGCAGCAGCAACAACGATAACACTTCCTCTCTCTCACTTTCTACTCTCCCTGTCCTTAACTCTTTCCCTTCTCCCCTTTTCTCCTCCCTCAAAACCATGGTTGATTCCCTGCTCTCTCACATCTAATGCAATTACCCATGAATAGTAGAGCAACTGCATAAGAGTTATGGAGAAGCAGTGCGGGTGCTGGGCTGTCCTGAAACGCGGCGTTAGAGGTGCCTGCAAGTCCTCTGCTTCGAAAGACTTCACCAACACTATCCCTCGTACTAGTCTAGTTTATGATGCAGGTATGTCTGTATATTAAGAGAGAGTTCTTTTACACTGTTCTGGCATTCAATTTTTGTAGCTTTTCGCTGGTGTTTTGATTTAACGAGATTCATACTAGTTATCTCAGAATCCATGTGTGCCTTCATTTGGGTCTCCTCTGTTTTTACGTACTGTACGAGTCTCTCTCACTAATTCCTCAGTTTCTCGAATAATTTCTACATAGCTTCTGTGGCACTTGGATTGGAAAGGTTCCACACTCACTTCCCCTGTTTTCCCTAATCTAACGGAAATTTTGTGTTCAAATATATCGTAAGACTCCTCATTTGCAAAGTGAAATCATGATCTGGTTGTGAAGTAAACAACAGATCTCAAACTGGGTATCTGCTGATGATTCTGTGAAGATAACTTTTTTGAGTAACATCTACAAGCAAGCGCGATTCCAGTTCTTTCGGAGTGTGACGATTCATATTCAACTAGTTTTTCTTGTGATAGCTGCATAATTCTGTTATTTGGGGTGCGCTTGTGTACCAAAATTTTACCCCCTCTAAAATTTTAACACAATTAAATATTACAATATAATCTCTCTCTCTCCATCGAATCATTACTATTTACTACAAAAAAATATAAAAAATTACCTCTCTCTTCACTTTTTCACTAAACCCAATACCTAAAATTTTAACAACACTAAAATTTTACAACACAAACACAACCCAAGTCATCCATAGTACAGGTGCCTGCTCTGCTAGAAGACAACGCTTTCATGTCACCTGATCTCTCACTGAATTCCCTTTTGTGCGAAATTTAAGTTCTCTTGTTCCCAGTCGACTTGAGACTGATTGCAATATTTAATTTCTGCAGACTTTACTAAAAGATGTTCTTTATGAAGCCTTAAATGTTGCCAAGCACGCTAATTTTAATGTATGGGAGGCTTGTAAGTGAAGCAAAACTTCTCACCTTCGTTCTGTCAATGCAGCTACTGAAACGAGATATCTAAATGCTAGCAACAGGGAACTGTATCCTCCCAATGAAGCCCAGCTATCCTCAGATAAGCCTGATCTACCACCATCAGAAAGCAAAGCTCCTTGCCAGCTGCTCCAATTTACATTTCAGGAACTAAAAGCTGCAACGGGAAATTTCAGACCTGATAGTATCCTCGGGGAGGGTGGATTTGGATACGTTTTTAAAGGATGGATTGAGGAAAATGGGACAGCACCAGCGAAGCCAGGGTCGGGGATTACAGTTGCAGTCAAAAGCTTGAAGCCAGATGGTCTTCAGGGCCACAGAGAATGGGTGGTTAGTAGAATATCTGCCTTGGGTTAGTAGATTGATGTTGAAAAGAGATGCTTAATGAGATGCTTAAAATTGTGAGTGTAACTGTGTCTGTGACACTGCTTCATGCAGGCTGAGGTAGACTTTCTTGGACAGCTTCACCATCCTAATCTCGTTAAACTTATCGGTTACTGCATTGAGGATGATCAACGGCTCCTTGTTTATGAATTTATGACCCGCGGAAGTCTTGAAAACCATCTTTTTAGAAGTGAGTCTTGCTATTTTGTTGTGCTTTCTTATTTACCTATTTTGGAGCTCGTGCTAAACTTTTTCAGTGTGGCGTTTATACTGCCCATCAGAATGCTGTTTGGCTGTACTGTTTTCAAAATTTTAACTTAAGGAATCTTCTATCTGATGTAGGTTATGTTGTTGCAAGAAATTTTAGTTTCTTATAACAAACATAAAACATTTTCTTCTTTGTCCAATATTTTCTTTCATCCTTCTCTGATTTCTCATCCTAGTTTTTATGGCTGAATATGTCATGCAATGAATGAATTGAAAGGGTTCCCGGGTTTAAATTTGTCTCTTCTCTATGAGTATCAGCCATTAAATTTGTCTCTTCTTTATGAGTAAAAGTCAATTCCTCTAGATTATCAATGGATGGATGATTAAATTACTACAATTCTCGTAGATCATCAATTGAGGAATGATTAAATTAAGCATAATGTCTCAATTTATTGAGCAAACAGAACTTCCTTGAGGAATATACAAAAAAATTCTATTTCGATTAACTACTATTAAATTCTGATTTTGTCAAAAATTTGAAGGGACCATACCTCTTCCATGGTCCAATAGGATTAAGATTGCCCTTGGCGCAGCCAAAGGACTGGCGTTCCTCCATAGTGGTCCAGAACCAGTCATATACAGAGACTTCAAGACATCCAACATTTTGCTTGATTCGGTACGTGAATAATGATTTTAGGGAATAATGAAGGTTAGTTTTGTTGAATTGAGCTATAATAGGGATTTCCTTCTATAGGAGTACACTGCAAAGCTTTCAGATTTTGGTCTAGCCAAAGCTGGGCCTCAAGGAGACAAGACACATGTTTCTACCAGGGTGGTTGGAACTTATGGCTATGCTGCTCCAGAGTATGTAATGACAGGTAAATATATTTTTGTTCTGCCTTATAAAGTTACTTATTAATACCTAGAAACTTAATAGCAAGATATAGCTTGGCATTGGATTACCACATAACAATGATTAACTGAACACACTGAAGTCTGATTATGCATTTTACCAACTTTAAAATCACCAATATGTCAGTTAATGGGGATGTCTGACTACACCAGGATCCTAGATGACCATATTTCTAATATCAAGTGAATAGTCTCCTTAAAACCAACGAAAAGCATGTGTTTCTGTTGAATGTTCTTGCATCAGTGCTTGAACACAGGGTGCATGGTTCGGATAACCTACAAACTCTGAGCATTTAAACCTCTAGATCCCAGTGTTTTTGGTACTACTTTCAAAAGGATCATGAGAATTCAACAGCAAGGGCTTGTACCTTCACATAGCTAACTGTAGGATGAGTTGGTGATCTTGAGCTACTGATGGTTAAACAAGGTCAGATACAGTGGAAGATTTAGCTGAAGATATTCAAATTCAATTTGTCCAACTCAGATGTTTCATATCAAGATCGTAGTGGTATTTTTATTTAGCATGGGCATCTAATTAGTCGGTCCTGCATCACCAAAAAGCTTTCAACAATATAAGTTTGATGCTGTTCAGATCCTTGGAAACAGATGCTTCAGGTTTTTGGCTTACGAACAAGTGATCCTTTGTATTTCTGTTTCTTGCACCACAAAAAGGTTGAGACTTAACCTATTACCAAATTTTGGCTCTTCTTTCCCCAGGACACTTGACGTCTAAAAGTGATGTTTACAGCTTTGGAGTTGTGCTACTTGAGATTTTAACCGGCAGAAGATCAATGGACAAGAAACGCCCCAGTGGGGAACAAAATCTTGTTTCATGGGCTAGGCCATATCTAGCTGACAAGCGAAAGGTTTACCAAGTAGTGGATCCTCGCCTGGAACTGAATTACTCCCTTAAAGGCGTGCAAAAAGTCTCTCAGCTAGCTTACAACTGCCTTAGTAGGGACCCAAAATCCCGCCCCACAATGGATGAAGTTGTTAAGGTTTTGACTCCGTTGCAAGATCTTAACGACCAAGCCATCCTATCTTACCATTCT
Source organism: Myrica gale (assembly GCA_963930655.1). NCBI lineage: Eukaryota > Viridiplantae > Streptophyta > Magnoliopsida > Fagales > Myricaceae > Myrica > Myrica gale. The sequence continues at coordinate 26,996,789 of OZ005600.1, read as the reverse complement.
CGTTTATCTCAACAAGGGAGACGCAGGAAGAAAGATGGAGCTCCACAGCTCACCTACAACCAATCCAAGAGCATCAGAGAGTCTCCACTGAATACTGGCAAGCAGCATTATAGAGGATGGCCAGTCACTTCTCCTTGACTGGCCTAATGATTGGATAAAAGAAGCTCCTGGATGCCATCTCTTTCAACAGGGTAATTGTCAGAAGAACATATTTCGAGCTTGTATAAGTTTTGGGTGTTTTAAACGTGCCAGAGCAGCAGGGACAATGGAAGAGGAAAGGTATATCCGTTTCCTTTTCTTAGACCAGTACATTAGAGCGCTAACCATCAATTTAGAACATTCCTCACGATTTGCCTGTGTTGTAATTGAGCTATCATATACTGTAATTAGATAAAATCTCTCATTTCGAATATTGTTATTTGCAGCTACCTGATTTTCCCAACTTGCTTTGAATTGTGGGAATCGCATTGTCCTATATGTTAAGGAATTACGCTTTCATATTTCTTCTTCAAAAACTATTAAGTCACACACATATCTAGCAGATCCTGAACCTAATACCTCACTCTTCTCCCGTTCTTGTGGGAGGCAGAAGGGTCACTTTTACTTCCGAAACCATTTCTTTCATGTCATTCTACAAGGTCTTTAAACCCCCACTTTTTGCCAGCTTTTCTGAATTCCCTTAAGGTTATAGGAAAACCTAAAATGTTCAGGTCCTTGAACTGTTTACCGCATACGAAGTTTGATCTGGACTCGAATCTTATCTGAACTAGGAGAGCTGAGGGTTGGTTCAAAGTTCAAACTACTCCATAAAACCTCAGCATCCCTCAAGGTCATATCCAGGACAAGCTTGAAGCCACCGTCTGTTTCCCGCTACATATCAGAGCATTTACTTTCGCGTGTGATAACATCCAAATCATGTAAAATGAAAACAGCAGGTTGTAAGTTTGGACCCATTTATATTAACTGGAAAGGAAATCTTTCTAGTCGCATTAAAAATAAGGTTAAATGCTTAGTAAAAAAGAATCGAGTTGCAAATCCTCCATAATGTGTGAGGCCGGCAAAGAGGCAAACGTTCGATGCCAGTGCCACCACTAGCCTTTCTATCTTTTAGTTGCCTAACAGTATAAGAGCAATCTGATCTGATACTTAGCAACCCAGTATTACTTTTGATAGACATCACTTATAACTTCTTTTCTAGCTGTCAGTTGGCGAAGCACATGAATTATACGTAGCTAGCCGACCAGTTCCCCAGTCGAGAGTGTTGACATCTTTGTACTGTTCTTTTGTAACTAAGCAACAAAGGGGGTGCCGTCACCCCCACAAACCCTTTACCTTCCCCCACCCCCTCAACCCACTTCCCAAACAAAAACAAAAAAAGGCAAAAAGGAACAAGAAAGGAAGGAAGCAACTTAGGATCCGCATTTGGAACTAAAGCTTCAACTATGCTTGGTAAGCTGTAAATGCTGCTTTTTTGTGTAGTGAGAAACAGGCAGATGCCTTTTTCATATGTGACTCATGATCTGTCAAATTATGAAGACACAAGTTAAGATCAATTATGTGCTTCATTCTTGTATATACAAAGCATATATCTTAAGGAATCCTTACAAAGCGAAATTAGGGCTTCGATGATCGGCTGTAACTTTCGAGTAGTCACTTTAAATGTAATGTAAATGTGGGTAGTGCATCCTTCATTAGAATTGGATTCGAGTTAGTAATTTACGTCCTATGGCAGTGGGATCCTTGAATCTGGTCGCCCACGTTCACCCTGCTGGCCACGTGAGATGGGGCGGCGATTATTCGCCCTCCAAATGCGTGGAGGCCAGGGGTGATCCACCCTTACCCTCACTGGACTAGAAGAGTTCAAGATATGTCAAGTGTAAAAATTCCTGCACTTCCTTTGGTCTAAGACTGTGCAGTAGTTTTTTGGTTTGTTTTGCTTTGGTTGTGTTTGCTGTTTTTTGGGTGTTTTTTGTTGGTTGGCCGGCCCCTGTGTGGGCTATATCTGATCCCTTGTGGATCTTTCCAGCCTCTGTGTGGGCTTGATTCCGGGCTATTGTGCTGTAATTACTGGCTTGCTAGGTCCGGGTAGCTGCGTCTACCTAGTCCGGCCGCCGCTCCTCTGCTTTGCATGAAGCATATAGCGGTTGTCTCTGATCCTTTATCGGATCTTGCCGGTGTTTCTATCGCCTGGATGTTGTTTTTCGGCTCCTCTTTGGAGCATGATCAAGAAAGAAAAAAAAAAGTGCAGTAGTTTTTTGGTTGGCAAGATATCATAGACAAGATTCGGACCAAAGTGCCCAAAGCTTTTATAATGGGTTGATATTATTCTTTCTAACAACTTAAGCTTTTGAAATGAATAGTAGATTTACATGGTATCAAAGCCAACTAAATTACTCCTAATAAAGTAAAATGATTCCAAGAATGTATTGCGAGGGAGTATTCTCGAGTAGGTGATGGTTAGGAACTAGAAGTATTTAGCAGTTAAAAGTTGTCGTTATTGAGCCATTGAGGCAATTGAAAGCTGCCAGGGCCCGGAATCATATGAAGCCTCTATAAACAGGCCGATTCCAACAATTTTGTACGATTTGAAATGGGTCTTAAGATCGACATTCTCATCATGCATGATATCTCCTCTTCCGTTGACGATTTCTTCTCACAGAAGCCCTATTCCCAGCCATGTTACATAAGCTCCTCTTACAAACAAAAACAAAAATATTGCGGCCTCTTTAAGAAATTGCTTTGTATTAAACTTTGAGAGGAATTTAAGAAATTGCTTGGTTGCCGCTGGCCTATTCCATTGGACAATCCTCTGAACACGAAAGCTCGCCTTGTTCAGCAGCTTGTCGCTTGCATTAATTCGTAGACTCCGCTGAGAAGATCATTGGCGTGTCTCCTAAACAATGCTCTGAAGGGACAGTCTACTTGTTTCGGTTTTATTTCCCTCTCTGCAACTCACTTTCCCTCGCACGGCGATTTGGAGCATGACAATCACCCTTCAAGAAGTTTGCCAAATTATTGAAGTCACAGATATGAGGTCTCTGTTGGCTCTGTCAGAGATTTTATGATCTGTCTTCGTCAGCTTCCTCCTCCTTGGCAGCACCTTTTTGTATTCTCTCCACGATGGATAAAGACGCATGCTATAGAGCTACCTTTCGTCCAATTGCCTTATCTATGCCCAGGGAATGGAAGCTGGGGTTTCACAGTACACGTATCAACTGGAGGGCTTCATGTGGATCTTCATGTCATTAATGCGTTTATACCTCACTCCACAAGCTGTAATCATCACCGCGTCGGTATATTTCCCTCGATTCTTAGCCACGATTAATTGAAAGATGGCGGACAAAACAAAGCTGTCGTTTCAGAAATAAAGAAATTATCTCTAAGTCACTAAATAATTTAAGCATAACAGAGCCGCCAGCAAAGACGAAATTAGGAAATTAAAGACCCAAGCAGCAAAGGGAATATAATCCTATAGTAATTACGCACAGGCATTCATAGACAAAATGTCATGTCTTCAACCTCTGCAAAAAACTTCAGAATTAATCCACAAATTGCAGGCAAAACTGCAGGATATTAATATCAGACTGAAGTAATCTTCTCCTACTCAGAAAAAAAACAATGAAGTATCCCTTTCTTCTGGTACTAGTATAAAATGGGGTACTAGTACTTATACTCTGAATTTTTTTTCATGTCATCCAAGCATTTCTGATCACATACCAAGATATATGTCGTAAACTAACAGTCTCAGGTTGTGTTTGTGTTGTAAAATTTTAGTGTTGTTAAAATTTTAGGTATTGGGTTTAGTGAAAAAGTGAAGAGAGAGGTAATTTTTTATATTTTTTTGTAGTAAATAGTAATGATTTGATGGGGAGAGAGAGATTATATTGTAATATTTAATTGTGTTAAAATTTTAGAGGGGGTAAAATTTTGGATCGCAAACGCACCCTCAATCAACTTAGCCATACAAGTCATGAGTTGTTTATTGCGTCCCAGAATGCTGAGTTTTGACGTGTGTCATGAAATAATGATTGGCACTTTCGAAGGGTCAAGACTAGAGGGGGATTATCGTTTGAGTGTAATTATACAAGTCTTATCCATTAACTGATCAGAAATCTTTTATGTTATCAGTCAAGCTGTCTGTATATTAATTAGATCAGTGTCAAATTAAATGTCCCAAAAAGGGTAAACGAATAGAATTGGTCTATCTGATATAAAAATCTGCATGGAACAGATACAGCACCTGATCCTCGTCCTTAATTCCAAACACTCGGATACATGCTTTGTCATCAACTAGCCTCTGACCTTTGTAGGATAAGCAAAAATGACCCCATACATGAGACCTGCATACAAATGCTAATTCTTCAGAATTAAGTTTGAATATTATGTAAAATATTAACCTAATCCATGTTGCTGAGAAAAGTTTATAAAGAATAAAAGGGGGAAAAAAGACAAAAGGAATTGGATCATATATATTTGGCTCGGTTTCCAGAAATGTTTTGGCCCAGTTCAACCGATTAGACGTACAGTTTAGTTTCTCCGTCGCCGGTCCCATTAACTCTTCTATAGATTGTATTTGGTCACATATATTATTTTTCACCTCTTGAACAACCAAATGAGAATTGAGAAACTACTTCCAAAGAAACATACGAAAGTAACCAGGCAAGGAACAATTGCTCAATCACAACAGCATGTTAGATTTTGTCAATACACGTGAGTTCGGTGTTCGATAGTAATAATTTCAGGGATAATTAATGACAATTCAACAATCAAAAACATACCATGAAATCTCGAGTTCTGTATCCTCTGGTAAATGACTGAAAACCTCTTCCACTGCCTCTTTCAATTCTGCTATTGTCGCCGTGCTTGGAACTATTAACTCTGCTGGACATTAAAAATTTTCAGTTTGTGCCACATTCAAATTCACATTAATCTTTCATACATGCGAAGATAAATACAAATTTTGTACACAAAACATTGCGCATGCCTGCTTTCTATATAGGTACGTATACGTGCGTACATGCTTGCGTGTTACATATCATTCCTACGTACGTGCATATTCAAGGAGGAGGAGGAGGAGGAAACAATTTACCAAAGCAAGAGCCATCCAATTTGAGAACAGAGAGCTTCAGGGGCTGTTGAGGCAGCTTGTGGTACGTGAAACTCATCCCCACTTTATTGTAAGACATACAAACGCTAACGAAAGCTAGTGATCAACTGTTGATTATTGGAGTCCGCTTCAAGCTAGCTAGGTGATTACGACATGAGTAACCAACAAATCTTTGTGTAGACGGCCTCTTCAGCTTCCTTTAGATGTGTTCCGAATCTGGCTCTATGCCCTGAGCATTACGCCAAAGACCCTAACCCTACCTGTTACCGAAAGGAAATCTTCAATCACTGTCTAAACCAAATATATTCTGATATTCCTTATGAAACCAAAAATAGTTTTTTGTTTTCTACTGAGAGCCCTCGATCGAGAGACAAATCCAATCGATTTGATGGATATAGCAGAGAGATATATATCACAATTCCAAACTCCTGCGTTTTTCTTCCTGGCCGTAATGGTGACGGTTTTGATCCTTCCTTACTTCTATGAGGAAATCAGAAGAGGTCAAAGAGTCAGAAGAGACAGATCGCCTTCGCATTTTGTTTCTGGGTTGGTTGGTTAGCCTTCGAAGACGGAGACGGTTTATGATCACCAACACGGGTGACCTGAACGACGCAGTTCTAGAAATTGTCTTGCGGTTTTGACAGAAGGAAAAATGCAGCTCATGATTCGCTATCCTTTTTTTCCATTCATTTTTAACCAAACAGTTTAGACCATAATAAGCTATTGTAATTACCTTAATTTTGAATATACAATTAACTGTTGAACTATTAATGTACGTGACAACTAAGATTCTATTTGAAGGAAATATATATATATATATCTGAACAAAATGGACCGACACTATTTTGACGTAAATTAAGCTACATGCAGCCTCTTTTCAGAAACTCCTTAAAAAAGTCGATATTGGATTCTAATTGTGGCATAGACTCGATCAGGCCCAGATCCATGAAACTTCTTCCTTCTAAATGGGTAGAGGATCCACACGAATTAATGAAGTTAAAAGGTGTCCAATTGTCCATGATCAACGTTTTCAGTTATATGGGCTCGAGTCTCATTATTGTTGCTGCGTCGACCAAGCAGCCAACATATATATATATATATATATATATACACACACAATATGCACGCCAAGCATAACCCCGCCACACCCATGCGAAGTACATGTACAGAAATTAGAACTTCTTCTGTTAGTCATGATAACTCATATCAGAAATTTCAATCACTATCTTTTGACTGAACATAAATTCTTAAGTTATATGGGCTCGAGTCTCATTATTGTTGCTGCGTCGACCAAGCAGCCAACATATATATATATATATATATATATACACACACACACACACAATATGCACGCCAAGCATAACCCCGCCACACCCATGCGAAGTACATGTACAGAAATTAGAACTTCTTCTGTTAGTCATGATAACTCATATCAGAAATTTCAATCACTATCTTTTGACTGAACATAAATTCTTAGGTCCAAAGAAATAAGGTCCTTCAAAACTCTAACATACTAATTTAAAAGAACTATATCTATTAATATTGCACCAGATCATAGAGAGAGAGAGAGAGAGATTTTCTGCTTTAGAAGATGTGTATAATCAGAGTTACATACCTGTGTGTCTTCGAAAGAGAACTATATGCTAACTTTAGGTAGAGACGAGAAGAAAGAAGAGGCCATCGGTGGGCTAGTGAAATAGGTCGAAGAGTTCTTCAGGTAAGACCTCACCCGCCGGCCAGATGTGTTGGGATATCATTTTAATACAAAAGCTTAAAACGAACAAACCAGTAGTACCGAACGATGGCGAGATTCTCTGAAAAAATAATACCAACGATGCAATACAATAGGACATGTAAAACTTGATTTCAAAGAATACAAGAGATCGATAAAACTAAAGGCATGCTTTTGATCTGATCATTAAGATAAAACAGGCCGCATAATGCAAAAAAGAAACTGAGGTAAGAGGGAAAGCAATTTATAAGGAACTGATCAACGAAAGTGATATTGGCGCGGCTCAATCTGAGATCGTCTTTTACCACTTTTGCACGTAAATCCGTCTTCGGATTGAACCTCACCAATATCGCTTTCTTTGGTTCCTAAGCATCCATAGAATTCCCGGACCTATATAACCACAATACAAAAGGCATAAAGCAAAAGTTTTCTTCCGCCATGACTGCTGTACTTGAGCTATGTGGACTAAAGAGTTTGCAGTGGTCATTTTGGCTCTAACTTGCAGCTAGCTGGTGCCGGTTACCAACCAGAAAAGAAAAAGGCAGATAACTAAAGAATACTAGATATGGTCCCATTTTCGACCAATGGACAACAATATGATAATTTTTGATACCCATGGTAGGGGAAAAGACGGTGCCTGGTGGATTAGGATCGGTGGGGAAGTGGTTGGGGATTCTAAGTAATTAACAGTGAAATGGGATCTCAAAAATCATGATTCGTGTTTTGCAAACAAAGGGCTGTCATTGTCGGAGCAATTTTTTGAAATTATATTCTCCAGTCTCCACCTATAGGAAGGATGGTTGAAAGGAAAATCAGAGGGGAAATGTATAGAAGTTTTATAGTTTCATACTAACCCCGGTGGGGTCATAGAATCATAATTGTATTCCATAAATCACGCGGGGGACGAAGATGGAAAACGTCCAAGGTCCGCTTTGACTCACATATGGCCGGTTATATGTAGGCGCTACTGAAAATATGCAGGTACAAATTACAATACACATTCATACTACGTAGTATAGTCTGATTTTTAATACAGCCCAAATATCGATTTTGTATGAATATTGCTTCAACGAAGAACTACAACTCTACAAATGTTAAAAAATAAGGGCTATGAGTTCGGATGTCCGGATATCCGGACATCCTGTGGTTGGGAGCCGGGGAGAAACAAACAACCATAAGTCTATGGAGTATATGTACGACATGAATCGATACGATGACCACCGTCAATACATCGTACTTAAACGAAACAAACAACCATAAGTCTATTGAGCACCAGAGGGAAAGTAGGACTGAGAAGTGAGCAGTGTTGTGATCAGCGTTATAAAGAAACAGAGAGAGAGAGAGAGGGAGAGAGAGAGAGAGAGAGAAGGTCAGAGTACTGGAGCGAGGTGCGAAGGGGTGGAGAGGCAGAGAATGTATACTGCTAGGTTCTACCTCGGGATGGGAAGGTGAAGAAGGTGAGTGGAATGATGTCAAGGGGAGCACAACTTACTTTAGGGTTTCTCATGCTTAGTTTGCACTCAAGAAAATCAAGCTCCACCTTCTTGCGCATGCACCTGAAATATTCTCCACCAGAAAACCCAAACAACTCCTTTTGATTGTACCGCTAGCTTTTTCTCTTGTTATTTTAACCCCTAACTTTTTGTATCATGCTTGCATCCGATTAAATCTATCCCGCAGAGAATAAGATAGTTGGCTTATATGTACCTTCTATTTATCACCAGATTTTTCCAACAAACCCGCTCCACTCGAATACAAAAATAGGTTCGTACCTGAACATGAAGAAATCTAACAGGTCGGCCTAGCTGTTTCTAAATTTATTAGTCGTAAAAAATTAACTTAAAGAGGAGCTATTTAGGTAAACCAAGTACATTATTTTCAATCTTAGCTTGGATTTCACAAACTAAGGTATCCCTATATATCCCATCGATCATTGATGATAGAATTGTCCCTCGCCTAAACTAAAAGAAGTAATTAACACGATCAATATACCATCCTGTAGGGTAGGACAAAACATTAGGTTTTAAGAGGTACTCATGTACCCTCCACGCTGAGTAAACCTAAATTCAGTTCCGCGCTGGCCAGATAGGTAGAGCTATTCATTACAATCAAATATACGTAGAAACAACTCAACAAGGTGGTCAAAGTACGTGTCTGACTGTCTGTATTAGTGTCTGTGTTTGTGAAAAGAGAGAGAATATTGGGAACAGGAGTACAGAATGTCAGCGAAGGGATTTTTTGTCTAGATAGAGGTTTCGAAATGGAAGGTGTACGTACAAAGTTGCTAGCTTTCAGACACACGTTTTATCACTAAGCCAATTGGCAAAATAGCCAACAACCCAAAGCGGGGACACCGGCGCTAAAGGAGCCCTGCTTTGGGCCTGCATTAGGAGACACTTTCCTTGGGTTTTGCTCACACCCTTTTCCCTTAACCACCCTTATTCTTTCTTTTATTTAAAAGTGGCCACTCTCTATGAAGATTTTGGGAAGTGCAAAAGACCTACCTTTTTATTGCTTAAAAACAGCGTATTCTCCCCCCCCCCCTCTCTCTCTCTCATGATTTGAGGCGATAAGTTCGCGTGCCACTACCCAAACAGATTACCTCACGCCTTAAACCATTGCACTCCTCATTCTTTTTTCCTCACCAGATCCTAGGACTTCCTCTCTCAACTTGGTTTCTCATTCTTAGACTATACACTGAGGAGGTCAAAAGCTCGTTTTACTCTTTGGATTTCCGTGGCGCTTTACGTAGAATCTTAATCTTTTCGGTCCCCCGTCTGTTGTTGATGCAGAAATATGGCTAGGGTGCTAATACGAATCCCAGAACAGGCTACCATGGTCTTTTAGATTCTTCATCAAAGAGGAGGATGGAAAGGCATGCACCCATATTCTACTCATAACAATTTCCTTACGCTAAGCGGGCCGGCCGGCCACATTGGCCCTTTCTCAATCAAAAAAGCAAACAAACGTTCTCGATCATTTCTTTGAATAACTTCATTATCTTCCCCCTTTGTTTAATTTGATTGAATATTGAACGTTGTTGTTGCAGTCTTGAACTTGGGTTTTTGTTTTCTAGTAACTTTTTGTTTTGCATGGTGATAGCGACATAGCGTGACCACTTCCATTTGAACTTTCCCCGACTATTCTCTACGAGTAACGTCGGCCCCCTTTTGGAAAATTGGGTTGGTGGGGCGTACAATATCTATCTCACATAAAAATTCTGGCATGAAATGAGGGCGGAGAAAATGCAATACGTTTCAACTTTTAACGTATCGTGATGTGGGGTGTAATGGGTATGTTTCAATCTTGCATGGCAATTAGGCCGAAGTCACTTGGCAGCTTGTGGAGACAAGAAAGACACCTCTCTACTCATGAACTACAGTTGCTCTCTCTCACACACTTTCCCTGTCTGTCTGTCTCTCTCTTTATCTCTCAGGATTACTGTTATGCCCCGTATCTGTATGTAATCAGACTCCCCTTTTCACACATGCAGGCACGCTTAGTACCGCTTACCCCCTAGAACCTCTCAAAGAAGTTTTCTCTGAAAGGAGTGAATGGAAGGAGCTTTTTCACTTTCGGAAAGGTCCAACCATAATGCCAGACCAAAATATAACCCAAAAGGCCACGACTGGGACACAGATTCGCCAATTTTTGGGACATAGACTCACCTGAACCTACTTCACCAAAACAGCAACTTCCCGTGGACTTCTCCATGTCGCTTAAAATCATGATGTCTGGAACTTTAGTCAGGGTCTTACTACACCAAGTCGATCCTAAAAAGATCTAAAAAGCAGCACAGAGAGAGAGAGAGAGAGAGAGAGAGCAACTCCAAAAACTTCCACTACACTCGCGTTTGGATGGAAGGAAAATGAAAATGACAACTCAATTAAGCTGAATAAATTCTTGGTCCAAGCTGTAATGCAAAAGAAAGCTGAATCATTGCACGTTCATTCAACGAACATGATGCATTTCAGGACTCGTTCATTCCCCCTCCCCCTCTTCTCTTCCTTCCTCTCCTTTAGCTCCATCTCTCTATTGCAATCAAATATTGTCATATTATAATTACTACCAGCACAATCACCTCTCATTTTCTCGAAGATCGCACCCTGTCGAAGATCATTGATGTGATACAATCTTCAGATTTATTTTCAGCCAAAAGTTTCCCATCCCTTAGGATTGAAGGCAATACCAAATGTAATGTATTTGTTAAATGTCTACATAATATCATAACTTTCTACATTGCTAGAACGAAATGCATGATTTTTCAACTTCATTCCTCCAATGTAGAGAAGTTGGTACAGTTTCCGCACTCTGCCTCAAGGGGGAGGAGGCCCTTTTTAGCTAACATGTCGCTAGGGCCATCACATAAGACTCCCAACATCTTCGAACAAAGTCGGATCTAGTTGCATCCACACACAAAAAAAGAAAGTCAGATCCAGTTGGTAAACTAAACAAATGATGCAAGAGCTTCATATGACTCTCACATGGAGTGAAATCTTGAATGTGGAATCCAAAACAAGAGCGACAGTCACAGAGATTTTGTCACCAGAGCTAACCAAAATCGAACTAGCCAAAGACATTGCTTGCGTGGAAGGAATGTGTACGCTTGATTTTCCATAGGAGGGCAGGGTCCAGGGGTTCATTTCACATCCAACATCAATTCGGGTAGCAAGAGTACGTCCAAGTAAACAACACTAAACAAATCTGGAACTTTAGGCCAAACAAGCAAGAAAACACTAGATTCGATTATGACATGCCCTTTTAGATCCTAAAACTTCATTGTGCGCAATCTATTTTATACTTCCTGTACATTTACCATATTCGACCAGCAAGCTAGATTGTAAAAAATTTTGCAACTTGTAGTTGATTTAGACCAAAAGAAAAAATGCCAATACGGGCAGAACATGTTGATTAAAAGAGACACTAAGAGCACTGAATGGAAATAGAACTTCAAATATCAGTAAAAACAAGATGCACCACATACAACCTGATCTCCAATTTGCTTAGAGCTTGAAAATTATGCCACTTCCAACATTTTTAATTTTTCTGCGCCCCAATTAACCAAACCAGAAACTGAAAAGGAAATTCAAAATGCAAAGGAAAATTCTATATGTTTCAACAGCTCTATAATGCTCTATAAGAATCTTAATTGGATGAAAATTTTGCCGCTGCAGATGTAGCAAGACTGAGCTGTTTGAGCTATTTACCACCAGTGGAGAGGAAACCTTTCATGCTGCAGTTATTTTCCTTGGAGTTTATAATAGGCATATAAACAGGATCCAAGAAAACCAAGTGATTGGCCAAGAACATTGAACTGTAAGCAACCATAACAGAAGTTCAGATGTGAAAAAATTATCGAGAATGGCATTGTCAAAGACATTGCAGAAAGATAAGATCTACTAGAGGTCTGTGTTCACCAATTCAAATGGAAGCCCGCCAAATAGTAGCCATCCAAGCCCAACAGTAACAAGATCCTATAACAACAGAATGAGGGGTAAAGAGAAGAGTTATTGAGAAGAGACCCTGACTATACAGACTTTGACCATAAGGGTAGTGCTCAAAACCAGATGATGCTATATATCAATTTCTCAAAGTCAAGCTTGGCTTTTTAAGAAACAAATTGAACCAACATCTGCAACAGCACATCAACTGAAATGCTTATAATTTGACTTTAATGCTGCTACTGAAAGTTCCGGTATCCCAAATAGGGTTTAAAGACAGATCCGATCTAATTTATGCCTGATAGACCAGGCCTGTTTAAACAATTTGTTGGTTCAGATGGTCCAATCTACATAGTCAGGCTCATCCAACCAGTGGCATTCAGGACCCATTACCCTGCATGGACTTGATTGAGCAAGAGGATATGTCTGGATAAACCTCTAAGGAAGTTGCTAAATAAATCTAGGGGAAATCTTTACTTTTAGTCCTGCTACCATCACTCAAATGTCATTAACCGGACTGAACTTTCAATTTCATCACATCAAGTCCTCAAAGTTTCACAATTTATCAATCTCAGCTATTTGTCTGTCCATTTTTCTCGTTAAAGATTTTAACAGAAAGGGGAAATACACAGAGGGACAGACAGATAGCTGAGATTGATAAATTGTGAAACTTTGGGAAATGAAATTGAAAGTTCATACTGGTAAATAATATTGTAGTGATAGTTTAGGAGCTAAAAGTACAGATTCATTAACCAGACTGAACTTTCAATTTCATCACATCAAGTCCTCAAAGTTTCACAATTTATCAATCTCAGCTATCTGTCTGTCCATTTTTCTCGTTAAAGATTTTAACAGAAAGGGGAAATACACAGAGGGACAGACAGATAGCTGAGATTGATAAATTGTGAAACTTTGGGAAATGAAATTGAAAGTTCAGACTGGTAAATAATATTGTAGTGATAGTTTAGGGGCTAAAAGTACAGATTCATTAACCAGACTGAACTTTCAATTTCATCACATCAAGTCCTCAAAGTTTCACAATTTATCAATCTCAGCTATCTGTCTGTCCATTTTTCTCGTTAAAGATTTTAACAGAAAGGGGAAATACACAGAGGGACAGACAGATAGCTGAGATTGATAAATTGTGAAACTTTGGGAAATGAAATTGAAAGTTCAGACTGGTAAATAATATTGTAGTGATAGTTTAGGGGCTAAAAGTACAGATTCACTTCAATCTAGATTAAGACAACCGAGATGCAAAATAAGAAGTTGTTACAATCTTATAAGTTGACTTCATGTTTAAGGTGAAACAACCACATGGAAGCCGCTGACTTTTCAGTTCAAATCATTGTAAGGCAAGAATTTCCATGAAAAAAAAGGTAATATCAACATAATCAAATCAAGATGGAAACAGCTTCATGTCTGCTTCTTTGCAGTGTAACATGAAGTTGGAAAGAGATATTGCAATTGCGAGTAGATTTCAGGTTCAATAGCGTCGAGAAGATATTAGTAACCAGAAACCATACTTCTGCCAAAACGTACCTTCAAATTTCCACAAATTGTCTGAGTGAGAGCTGAATTAAGAGTTGTGTTTAAAAACACACAGTAGTTTATTAAGAAAGCCATAATACAGGAAAGAAGCATCACAGCCTGCAAAACATTCCAAAGAAGCAATTATGAGATTTGACCAATCAAATGAGTCTACGACACTATGGTACTTGCTTCAAGTGATATGGCTGAATAAAGCCTGCAGTGGTATCTGAACCAAGTGTGAAATGCAAAATGGAGCATATATATATATAAAAGAATGAAGGCTTCCTGGAACCAATCCAGCTTTCTGCCACGGAGTTATAGTCTGGATAGAGAAGTTTGGAGGAACTAAGAAATGCTATCTGAGTTGATATTGGTGTGTTCATTCCCAGATAGAAGTTTGAGGGAATGCAGCTAGTATCAGAACATCCTGTCAGCTGATAAATTTCAATCCAAAGTACGGCAAAGTTGAGATTAAAATCTTGAAGTTACTAATCAATGTATTGAAGAACATTGAGTCAAGATGAGGGTATCGAAATAACTCCCATGTCCTAGGGATTGGGGGAGAATGGTGGGGGAGGGGTTTATAATACTATGCTGTAAAAGTGGAGTAACAAACTTCGACAGCTAGAATGTTGTTGCCATTGCTCATCCAATTGGTTTCAAGTTGATAACTGTTGTAACAATATTTTTGTTTATGAAGAACTAAACAGGAAGCATTATTAGGCGGGACAGAATACTTGAGAGGAAGAATAATTAAGAAAAGAGCACTTACTGGCTGAACAAAACTAAAGAACTTCTTTTTCTTTTGGGAACTTATAATTAAAGGCCTTCAGAAACCCATATAATATCAAATAATGTAACTACCAAAGAACGCACTCCCCACCCCCTCCCTAGCCCCCACCTGGGGGGCAGGGGAGAGAATTCCATCCATGACAACATTGCCAAGCATGCACTTGCAAAAATTCTCAGCATATTAGTTCTTTTAGTGAAAAAAAACAAGCACCTGAAAGCCAGGAGAGAATATGTGAGGGAAATTTAGCGCCACTTCTATGTCTCCTTTGATTGATGTCCAAAACAGCAAGATTGGTGACATTATTATTCCTACAGTAGTCACGAAAACCAATTTTCCATAGAGAACCGGTGAGTACAATTTATTTCGTTCACTCAAATGGAAATAAAGTTCATGCAAGTTTATTTTCTTACCATTGCACCACATAAGACCAAAGGTATTCAGGCCACTGGATTTACCTGAGAGATCAAGGATATTGAACTAATAAACAAATTTCTTACCACAATATGAATGAGTCATATAAAGACAAAAGGATGAATATATTACCAATACGAGCTATACAAGCAAGATATATTGCTGTACAGATGTTTGCCCCAAAAACAACAGCATAGGCATAAACGTCAAATGACAAGTCTCGAGCTCCAGCAACCAATGCACCAAGTATAATTATCCCCACACTGATTAAATGCTTGGATTTATTCAGTTAAGGCATAAGAAAAATAAATTACCTCATAACCTTATCCAAAACAAAATTACAAGGGTAAGATTTTGAAAATTTTGAAAATTTTTCATTCGTAATCACTCATAAGCATGTACAGAAAATAATATCTGTTTTCCTGATTGACAACATCAACAAAATAAACTTTAAACCCACAGTAACAGAAACGGAAAAATTACAGTAATGATGATCAAATGTAAAAAATATTCAAAGGACTGCTAAATTAAATACTTAGTATGACGCAAACATTCTTACAAAATTTCTGAAACAAAGAACGTATAGAATTTCATGTGTATCTGCATGTAACAGAATTCACCACGTATAAAGTTAAGCAGGTCCTACGTTCTTATCCAGTGCCAAATCCACCTTTGGACAAAGGTGTCACATCCAAATTGAGAACTCAAGTTTGTATCTAATCCAAATACAGGAAAATATCAAAGACTGATCAAGACTCCGAACTCATTACAGTGAGAGCCAAGACAGTCGAGGTGGGACTTGACCTCCAGAATGAGTTTCTGCCTCATACAGATCAGGCAAAAGATTGAAGCCCGAACTCAAACTATTGGCAAAGGGTCACAGGGTATAGAATGATAAACCACTTGGGCAGTGGTATAGCTATGTATCCAAGAAAAACTTTCACGCCCAAAAACCCGGTTAGATTCCGTGCTCCATTATTCAGCCAAAGTCTTTGGCCTTCTTTTTGCTTTGAAAAAAGTTAACAAAAGAACATCTTATCCCTCTCACAATTGCTTTCACTTGGTTGTTCTGGTTTATGGTAAACCATCTAATCAATGTGCCCCTTGTTTTCCCCAAATTAATGCACCCTTAGCTCCACAAATGCCTCCATTATCAACTTCTCCCGTCTTTTTACAGCTTATCCATTTCATTTTCCTTATTTTACTCGTTGTTTCTGTTCTCTATCTTCCAATTATAAATTCCAAGGAGCTTACTCACCTTTAATAACATTCTAATACTTGTTTCCACTCACTCTCTCATCTTGAAGGCGAATCGAGGCATGATTATGACACGAGTTTAACATTATTGGATACTATGAACTAGTGCTCTAATCTACTTATTATTGAAAACATTAAGATGACATAAAATACTTGCAATGGGAATTTCCAGAAACTAAGTATAAGGATATAGAACAACTATCTTTCTTACACATGGAATAGTTCAAAGTCATTCATTTATGGCTATAAACAGTCGATATAATACTTGCACCATTTGGACTCAGATACCTAGCCGGCATGCTTATGATTACATATAAACATATACCAATTCCTAAACGGCATTTCACTATTTTCCTGCTGCAGATGATTTGAATTTCTCAATCATCGGGAAAAGGTAACAGTACAAAAGGGTTGTTTACCAGCCAACAACAGAAGGTGAATGCTTCTGTCCAGTCAAAAGATACTCCACAACCATCGTAAAGGCCACAGTGGTCCGCCTGAGGGTGGTGTACATCGGAACATTTATGGCCCGGACAGATTCCATGGAGACCAGCTTTTACCAAAAGAGAGAGAGAGGTAGGCATTTTTCAGAAGATTGTCTCTAATGCCAGGGGAAAAAAGTGAACTATTTGATATCATCACGTACATACCATGTAAAGCAAATATGCTATTGCAAGAGGAAGAGTGTGAACCAATGTCTTAAAAGGTACAAGGGTTGCTGGGTTATAAGTGATGGCTTGTGGTTTGTCCATTGTGAAAGAAATGATCTTCCAGCATTTCATTGCATAGAGAAGTGAAATTGAACATAGCACCTAGAACAATATGACATACAATTAAATGGCATAATTAGTTGAGAGAAGAATGCCAACAAACTTTCAACGATTGGTTTCTCAACAAATATCAATAGTTTCAAGCCAGCATGAATTGAAATATTGAGACCATAATCAACATGCATGTGGCACAAGGCCACATGAATTTAAAAATTAAAAAAAAAAACATAAAATGGTTGTCAATTGAATTGTACCGTGAACATAATTCAAAATAAGTGCTAGTCACTACAATAATAGTTGCAGAATATTGTTAGCACTAGCAACTACATAGTTACACAATTCACGAACATACAACATTGCGGATGCAATCTCCATAACAAATAACCTACCTGAAGAAGTGTAATGACACTTGGACAGGGGAAATTATAAGAAGAAAGTGCTGCTTTGTTGAACATTACCAAGAGAACTGCAGGATGATCATACGCATCATAAGGGAATATGGCTACCTTCAAAAAGTCCTATTAAGCAGTAGATGGTAAAGTCCGTAGCCAAAAGAAAAACATAACTATTCAAACAAAAGTCTACTCTAACTCTGAAATAAAATAAAATAAAAAGAAATGGTGCATGTACGACAGGTAATGGCAAGTATTAACAGAAAAAAATGAGGTTTACTGTGATTAGAGAACGTTAAATGCTGGAACATCTTTCCTATGCAAAAGTTAGAAGATATATACATATATATATTATACAACCCGGCCCCATCCGAAAATTTGCAAAAACAAATAATATGAGTCAGTTTCCCCAAAACAGGGAAAAAGGCATACGTTAAGATTTGAACTGCAATCCTACCTCAGTTTCATCCAATCTCTTTTCTTGTATTCATCAATGAAATACTTCCCTTGTTTTATCACTACCCATAGAGTTTTAGACATCCCATATTTTTGGGAAAACAAAAATATGGGAAAACCATTGGCTTTCTATACCAGGATAGTAATTTTCTAGATGTGCTCATACCAATAAATTTTTCTGGTCTTGTTTCCATTTGTAGCAACTGGATCTTTATTTTTTGTATTTTTTTTAAAAAAATTGGCCATCAATATTAGTCAGTTTTGTCTTGTATATGCTAAAATAAAGATGCAATTATAAAAAGCAGAAGTAATTATTATGATAAAGATACCTGCCACTGAGTTTAAGCTGAAAATTTTAATAAAGTTTCCAGCTTTGTTATCAATTTGGCATCACGTCGTAAAACTATATCGTTACAAG
The DNA here is from genome assembly GCA_963930655.1 of Myrica gale. Lineage (NCBI taxonomy): Eukaryota > Viridiplantae > Streptophyta > Magnoliopsida > Fagales > Myricaceae > Myrica > Myrica gale. Next base: position 26,978,479 of record OZ005600.1, on the reverse strand, counting down.
TAAAGCCGAGATCTCATTATCACTTGTATGAGAACACTTATAGAAGAATAGACAAAATTATTACTGTGTCTTACACAACCTTCTTTGGACTGTCTTTCTTTTGTCCTCTCTCCCTTTCATTCTTTTTGTAGTTGATTCAAACAAGGAGTTGCAAAAGTTTCCGATTACAAATGCCCGTGAAAAGAGAGACTGTTTTATGCTCTATTACGTGAGATGCAGTTTGTATATTAGTCTTACAGCTTAAAGCTTTAGTCATGTAATTACTCTGTTTCCAAATATTCTATTTGCATTGGAACTATTGATACATAGCTGTAACGTGTTCTGGTTCTAATAGAGAATTCCTATTCTCTAAAACACTGTCGGGTCCAGCTGTGATTGGACATTTTATATTGCCTTTTGCATATATCGATATCCAAAATTCCAAATTGCCTTTTGCCTTTTGTATTCTTATCCCATTCTAAACTTTTTCTATTGAACCTTTTTTCAAATACTTTTTCTATTGAACTTATCTTCCTCCTAGTTTACTCTATCAGTCCGACCCTGTGATAAAAACAAAATCCCGACTCCACCGCTTGTGTTGGAAATATAACCCACCCAATTCTAGTGCTCTTGATTTCTCTCCTAGCCTTATATAATTCATTTTTCCAAGTTTTACCTTGGGATACAGAACTTTCGTCTTCTTCTCAAAGAAAGGAACCGACTCATTTCCTCTTAGCGTTTTCACTTCCCCTATTTGCGTCCAACAATTTTGATTAACCAAACCACTACACGTCCAAACAAATTCTGACGTCAAGAGAAGTAACGTCTACAGCATTTTCTCACCAACCAAGCAGAGCATAACTAAAAACAGAGTCAAAAAGAAGGAAGGGACTAACAATGAAACTGTTCTGAAGAAAAAGTTGTACACGAACGAATAATGCAGAAAGGAAAAAGGGAAATGGAGTAAAGACGGGCAGATGAAAAGGAATAAAAAGGAACCTGCGCAGGCCATGTAAGAGACAGCGGCGTAGGCTCCTTTTCTGGTCATGGCCGAGCCTTTTATGTTGCTCTCTTTGCTCTTTGAAGGATCGGATACCGGCAGCTTCTGATTACCCCCTGAAGCCACGGCAGAGAAGCCAGGCAACTCTCTCTGTCTAGGTGATTCTGCATAGTTGCTAGTCGAATCCATCATTGTCCTCCCCAATCCAGATAAAAACAACGACGAAAAGAAGAGACAGTAGGACAAGCAAATACTCCTTCAGTTTTCAAGATCCTGCGAGTTGATTCGACGAGGCCTTTAAAGATGCGCATTCCCTCTCTCACATGCATGAATCCAACTCACATATGAGAGAAAAAGGTGCGTAATAATGTTCGCTAAGCTCTCTCAAAAGGAAACTATTAAGAGTTATTGGGAAGTTAGCGTGAATCCAATACATGGCAATCAATAACTACTATGCTTATCAGTTATCAGCTAAGCTCCTTAAGGAAAAGCAAACAAAATCTGGTTAGAAAATACCAAAAGAGGGATATAATGGAACGTTCTAAATTCAAGACCAGATTTTGTATTTATTATCATTCACTTCAGATTGTATCTGTATTTTTAATGCATTTATTTCTTGGACAATTGGGTCATAAATTCAAAGCATCTAATAATATTTCCGTATCAAAGAATTAATTATTTGTTAAAAAATAGAATGTCTTAATTTTACCTATATAAATATTTTTACTAAAACAAAAAAATAGATGAACTATTACAATTAGATAATCTAATTTTTCAAGAAACAAAATTACTATGCATGGTCAAAATTGAAACTAGCAGAATTTTTCTTCTTGTAAAAAAAAAACTGAGGTCTATGTTTGTTTAATAATCTTGTAAAGGTTAATCTAGACATAATTTTTTTCACACAAAAAATATTTTAATTTTTAATAAAAACAAATTTATTTAATCATTCACCTTAATTTCTAAGAAAAATAACACAAAAACTAAAACTCATTTCACATCAATCTTCTTTTAAGGTTACATTTTTATTCTCACATTCTCCTCAAGAATAAATTTCAAAAACTTTCTCTTCCCAAAATCTTTTGTATTGGCTCAGTCATTTTCACATACATATCTTAAAAAAATAACCATTACAATTTTTTTTTTTCAAAAATACAAACAAACATCTCACCAACTAAAGTCATTGATGCATATACAACTCCAAAGTTTTTTTTTAAAAAAAAATGAGAGGGGTAACCAGCTTAGCAACCCTCCTCGGATGTGACCATAAAAGCACATTTGCTACAGAATGTTCGGTTTAAGCCAAAACTACTGTCCATCGGGTGAGTCCATCATTACAGTACTAACAAGACCATCAGTCAATCTCAATCTCATCCATTAAGCCCAAAGTCAGGTTTTACTTTCACAAGCGATTCAACTTTTGACCTGCCTCGAACTCTTGACCTTGATGCTAGTGTGAGTGATATCAACTGGACTGCAACCCTATTGACTACCATCTCTAAACTTAATTGGTAAAAACATGTTCTTATCATTCAAAATGGTTCAATACATGGTTGTGTGAATTTATAATTTTTGTCAAATAAGTCATTCTTTTAATTTCGAGTGTATCATTAATCTTATAAGTAAATTTTCAATTTTTTCCACGTGACCTTTTGAAAAAAGAGGGGCATCTTGAGCAATTCAAGCTGCATAGATTATTCAAGGAATATCCCAAATTATAACATTTATAGAAGGAATAATACTGCTCGTCCAGATTATAAATAGTCAAAACCAAGTTATTTTTTCAATCTTTCAAAGAATATTTTTATCTAAAATAAAATCTTTATTGTAAAATATGATTTCATTATAAGTATTCAAAATTTAATTTATTTTTTCAATATTTTCGAAAGATTGAAAATCTCTTCGGAAAATGTTTTTTTCAATCTTTCGAATAATGTTTTTATCTAGAATAAAATCTTATATACACGCCGCAACGATAATTGGATATATTCACTTGTATACATAAAAGTTATTCAAAGCTTGGATTATATCGAATATTAAATACTTATGTTATTTTCAATATTACGTGGAAATTCTTAATTAAGTTCAAAATTGAATGAATCAGAGTTTGAGTTGATCTATTGATATTTCTTATTTTTTATAATATTTTGTAGGATATTTCACACGTTAAAAGACAGTTAATTAGTAGTTAAGGAATAATATTCTTCTTCTATTATGCTTATAAAGAAGTAAGGACTTTAAAATGTGTTAAGACATTACAAGACGCGTTGCTATTCACGGCGGCCGCGTCACGTAACCTCGTAAGCATCCGAGTTATATATCATAAGTGCCGCGTGAATCTCAGCTGTCAAAGTACGCAGGAACCCATATATTGACGGTTCAGATACATCGAATATATATATAATGTTGTTTGAGCCTGAAAATTTTATGTATTGAAATATGTAAAATATTATTGTTTATAAAAAAATTATGAATTAATTAAAAAGTAAAAAGAGAAATTTTTTAATAAATATTATAATAATAATAATAAAAATATTTGATAAATATTTTAATATTAACCCCAATTTGGGGTTAAAACAAGTCAATACTCAAGCTATCGGAACGACCCGAAACTGCCCTTATTTTGACGGTTGCGTGCGCGGTCCTACCACTTTATTTCTCATTTCATATCTGCTCCCTCGCAGCCTGGCCCTCCCTAGTGCCTTCGCGTCGAAGAAAAAGCCTTTCTCTCTCCCTCTTACTCCCTCCGTCTCCGCCGCTCTATGCAAATCCCGGGCTATGCAAGAAACTGAGCTACACGATTTGTCCGACGACGCCGATTACGCTGCGTCTCAGCTACAAGTAAGCATTTGTCGATCACATCCAATCTGAAAGCCACCACGAAACACTTCGATCACTTTTTAGCGATCGCATTCAATCAGGGATTTGATTTCCATTTTCCGAGATGAATCCGGGACCTTGGATAATTAATAAAAATCATCATGCGTAGTCTGCGAATTTGATTTAGTTTTTTTGTTTATTTAATTCGGTATCAGGGGTCAGCAAGCATGATGAGCAGTGATAGTCGCAAACAGAGCTCGTCGAGCGAGCCCGACGATGCGGAGATCGTTTATCAGAAGGATAATGTAACAATTCATCCGACGCAGTTTGCTTCCGAGAGGATCAGTGGGCGATTGAAGCTGATTAAGCAAGGGTCGTCTCTCTTTATGGTAATTACTGATAGTTTTCTGTTGTTTTAAGTTAAATGCCTTCATTTAATTCATTTTGGACCTCTGTTTCCGTACTATAGACGTGGATTCCGTACAATGGGCAAAGCTCGAATGCCAAGCTGTCTGAGAAAGGTTATTAGCTTTGGATGCTTAATTTAATGGATTGAGTTTGTGAGGTAGTATTGCTGAATTTGTTGTTCTGTGGTTTGGTATGTAGATACGAATCTTTATACCATAAGGGCTGTGCCTTTTACTGAAGTGCGGTCCATTCGTAGGCACACCCCGGCACTGGGGTGGCAGTACATTATCGTTGTTTTGTCGTCAGGTAAAGTACCCAGGCTTCACTTTGGGTTTACTTATTTATAATTTTATAGTTGAATGTCATTTGAAGTTGTCTTTTATGTTAAGGGATTAGGAGGTTTGTTACTGTTTAAATTAGTAAGTTGTATCGTGGCTTGGATGGATTCTGACTTGGTTCCTCTTGGATTGTTAAACTGAACGGTTAATTTTGATATTGGAGGAGTTATTGTGCAATTATGGACAGATTATTCTACACAATTCTTATGTTGAATATTTTGCAAGTCTGACAGATTTATTTTTTACATGAGTTTAAGTTAATCTTTGCTTTTTTTCTTGTTTGGTTGGTCCGTTCTAATTGGCTGGTTTGTCATTTCATAATTCAAATTTACTGTCCTCTTCTGTGCCGCGGGACCTTATTTATTCACTGTCATGTACTTCTGTAATATATGAATTGAAGTCTTCTGCAGGACTTGCTTTTCCTCCTCTGTACTTCTACAATGGAGGAGTCAAAGAGTTTCTAGGGACAATAAAGCAACATGTTTTTCTTGTAAGGTTGGTTATCGTCTCCATGTGTTGCTTCTATTATTTTTGGTTTTTCGGCTACCTTTGATTACTTGGCTGTCCCATGCTCGGTGTGTATATTTGTCAGAATAATTAGAACCAAGTTGTTGCAGAATGCTGGTTAGTGATGCATTCGAAAGGCTTCCAGTATTTTCTTTGAAGCCTCTGAAAAAATGTAAAGAGGAAAAATATATATTCATCAAAGGAAATTCTTGTTACATATTTGTGAATCATTCTTTTCAAATATTTTGGAATCTTACCACGTTTGTAGCTTATTTTACTATTTGCTTGTGGAGTGTTGCAAATTTCAGCATATTCTGCCATTTTTTTAACGCTTCTTTTACATTAAAACCCAGGTCTGCGGAAGATGCAAATTCATTTCTTGTGAACGACTTTCAAAATCCTCTCCAGGTGCGCTGTTTACTTTTATACTTGCTTTGTTGGTTGGTTCATACAGTGATTGTCGTTTATTAGTTGATGAATAATGTTTCCTCTCCATGAATGATGCGGGCATGAGGATCTAAGAGATTTTTATCCTAGTTCTGTCATAGGAAGATGTGTTTCTCTTTCTTGCAACATATCTTGCACTGGAATGAAGTGGAGGATTAACAAACATCCATGTGCTCACTTTGCTCTCATTTTAGAGTAACAGAAGTGTTGGTCAATACATATATGTGAACTTGCAAAGTAATCTTTTGGGGCTTGTTCAATTGGCCTATATTTTTTAGTGTCTGACCTCATATATATGACTTTATAGTTTTCTTTGCATTTGTCTTGGTGTGTTGGTTCTTAATGATAGACTTTCCAACAGCATAACTGGTATATTTTACCATGTTGTAATTGCTTTCACACAGAGAACATTGTCTTCATTGGAGCTGCCTAGGGCTGTTTCTGTTGCAATCGAGCCATCTATGTCCATCCCAGTTGGTGAGTCCCCTTTAAATGACAGTCAGGAGAGAACTGATGTTGGGGTCCAGAGTGGAAGTTCTAGTATGTCACAATACAATGTGAAACAAAGGCACAAGGCTCATGATCCTGCTCGAGATATCTCTATTCAAGTATTGGAAAAATTCTCTCTGGTTACCAAATTTGCTCGGGAAACAACTTCACAACTCTTCCGCGAAACTAGTAATGGGTATGGTAGGATTGAGAGGAGAAGCCATAGCCAGTCTTCGCTGGATTACCCACAGAAGGCACCCAATGTTGAAGAAAAAGTTCCTGATGAAATCCCTTTGGCCTCGGATCCTTTGGAGGTAACTTTTTGTTACCTTTGCGTCTTTTGATAAATTTAATGATGATTTCAGAAAAATTCTGCTGTGAGTGTTGCGAGAGTTTGGAGAAGCTCATTATAACTGTTTCTAGTGTTTTCTTAGTTAAAATCATGATATATTGTGCAAAATGTGAATATGTAATCATATTTCCATTCTCTGTATCTCAAAGTCTTACTAGGTATATTATAATTTTCATCGGCTTAGCATTCATTATTGAGGCTAAACTCTTTCTAGATAATCTGGTATTACATTAATTATCCTAGCAGTTCTATTGTGGTCTGTTGCATCCTATAAGTTGCAGAATGGATTCTGGCATCTATTTTCTGTTCCTCTTCCTTTTGTTTCCCTGAAAAGGGTGGGGTCTGCGTGTGTCTCTGTTTTCTCACCCTTCCTGTTTGGACTATTAAAATAAGTTGTTAGTCTCGGTAACTGCTAGGACTTAGTTGTTCTTTGGTTAATCAGCCCTCTTTCATTAGCTAGAAACTGTGTGGCGATTGTGTGGACAAGCAAGCTGTGTGCATCTGCTAGTGCATGTAGAATAAATCACTATGTATATTTTTTTGGTTGGTGTCTTTTTGAGGCACAGAACGCATGGAACCGTGTACTGCATGAGGAAAGCGAGGAGGAATAATGCTGAAGATGTGTTGTTTAGGTTACGAGATATCTTTTGTAACTTTAATTATTGTGTATGGATCAGGGATGCAAACCTTACCCGTATCTCCCAAGCAGTGCAAAGTCTTGCTGTTACTAACTATATGGTTAAAATTAGAGCTTTGTACTCTTGACTCAACTGAAAGATCTTTTGTTATTTTAGTTAGAAGCGTTTGAACTTCTATTCTAGGACCACCTGAGGCAAACATCTATCCTTCTTGAACAGGCTGGGAACTACTTGTCATACTAAAATTCCAAAAACAAGCAAACATGTGAATACATTGTAGTAAAAGGGCCATCATCAATGCAACACTTCAAGTATAACAATTTACTGCTTGGCACTTCAACCTATAGAATCTTCCCATTCTTTTTGTGTCCAAGTTTTGCTGCAGACACAACTGCTTCTGCTTAGACTTGAGCTGACACAATTGATTCTGTTTGCATGAATGGTAAAGAGATAATCATATATGCTTTGGTTATAAACTCTGACGGCCATAATAATGATGGTGGTTAGGAGCCTGTCCTTTTTTGGATTTGTTTATGGTGGAATTGTGTCATGTGCTTGATGGTTCCCAAGTTATTTGTTTTAAATCGGTAATAGTCATTCTTCGAAAATTCTTTTTGAAGGTCCACTCCTGTTGAGCCTCTTCCAAGGCACTAGCCGACGGGTTCTTCCCGCTAGCTATGGCTTACTTACTTGTGATCCGGCCATTTGTTTTCCTTGTTTGAATATACGACGTGCTAGGGGTAGAGGCAAATCGTAAGGTGTGTTGTGTCTCGTTATTTCACGTTTCTGATGCAAGCCTTAGCTGACTTGTTTGAACGTACATGTGCATTTTTGCTATACACTTCAAATAATTCGGATCACTCAGAAGGTTCTCTTAGAATTGGTCATAGGATTATCAATCTACACCATTTTACCTATCCAACAAAGAAAAAGAAAAAAAGCAACGAAAAGAACCTCAATGTTTACACACATGCTGAGTATCTTTGCATGGATCTTGAACATGTTTTAACTTTGTGCTACATCTGGTGATGATTTGTTATCGTGGTGGGACTGCAGGTGGACTTGTGCTCTCGCTAACTGTTTTAGTGAAAATCTTCTTGTTAAGATTTAGCATCTAAGACGGACTGTATAAGATGCATTGGGTACTCCAATGCCACACAAAATGTCTTTTCCCTTTTGGCATCTCAAATCAAACTCTTTTCTGGCAGGTTGATAAATTGACACTAGTATGGGGAAAACCTCGGCTGCCACCTTTAGGCCCTGAGGAGGTAAAGTGCTGGACTTTATTGAAACTGATAAGTTGTATTTTTGAAATTTAGATGTTTCTATCACGCGCTTGTCTTTGTCATGTCATATTTGTGTCATTTATGTAAAAGATGGTTTTGTATTCCATTTATGTTCCTTCTGAAGAAAGGTACTTCTAGACATATGGATTTGAATCGTATAGCTGTATTAAAGGTTAAATTGTTTTTTAGTGGATCGCCTTCTTGGACTCTGAAGGGAGAGTCATGGATTCAAAAGCTTTAAGAAGGAGAGTATTTTATGGGGGAGTCGACCATGGAATACGGAAAGAGGTACATACATCATTGGACATAATGTGTGCCATTTACTCTTCACAGAATATGCATCCTTCCTCTGAAATCTCAATAATGTATATAGGTATGGGCATTCTTGCTGGGACACCATTGCTACGATTCAACATATGCAGAGAGGGAGTATCTTAAGTCCATTAAAAAGTCAGAGTACGAGACCATAAATATGCAGTGGCAGGTTTGTAATAAATTCTAGTGCCTATTGTACTTTTTATGAGCACCTGCCTTGGAGGTTAATTTGCATATATCTACATATTGGTGCATGCACACAAGTCTGCATTACCTCAAGTTAAACGTGGTATTCTTCATCATGATCATTTTTTTCTTTCCTCTTTCTCTTCATTTCCTTTATATCCTTGTCATTTTAGTAGGTTTTATACATGTTCGAGTTTGGTATCTGTTATTGCACTTTTGTAAAACTCTCCAATATTCTGGATACGATGTGAAGAAACTTATTTTGGGCATATTCAGTGCTATTTTGGTAATTTTGAAATCCTAAATATGCTGTCTTGGCTTTAGCTTGTCTGTTGGGCACTTTGTTACTTCCACTCCAGGAGTTGTCATAGAATGAGTCCAGATCCAATGAATATGTTCCTTTAAACATGGAGAAAGTTATAGTTTTATTACCATCTTTGAACATTTTGGGTATTGTTGCGTGGTGACTACTGTCTATCTCTCTATTCTTTGTTCTTCTTCTCTTTCTGAGCGCTTAGAGAAAATTGCCCCTATGTCCCTATTCCAATTTCTAAACGCTGTCCTATTGATTTATGTCCCTAGGTCTATTTGCAAACCCTACCAAATACGGAGATAGCATCTGTCCATTTCCTTTGCAAGATTGAAATATGAATTGTCTAGGATTTCCTGCATCATAGGTTAGCAACAAAGCTGAGATAGAAAGGGCAAATTACCTTTAAGGAATGGTTCAGGGAAATACCAAAAAAATAAAGTGTCTTGAAACCTTTCAGTTTGTCCATTATTTCAGGTCGAGAGTTTTTCTATTGTCAGAGATTGGGATCTATGAAATACATGCAAGTCATTATCTTTTTTTGTCGGTTTGATAGTGGAACAGTGTCTAAATTCTGAGTAAATTAGTCTGCGAAACCCTGGTACAGGGACCATCAGTTAGAACATTGGTCTGAACAATGATGCTACAACAGTGTACATGTAGGGGTACTGCATTTTGGGATCTCTCCGAGACACAACAAGAAGCATAATTCAAGTTATTGAAAATTTTCTCGTCTTTTTATTTCTACTGCTCCCTGTACACAGAAGGAGAATGTTATCGTCTCTCTTCAATAAAGCTCTTGCAATCATGTTGAAAGATTCTCATATGTCTCCTTTGTACTTTTTTTATCAAAGACTTCATTTACTATGCATATTTCCCCATGCAGAGTATCTCCTCGGAACAGGCAAAAAGATTTACAAAATTTAGGGAGAGAAAAGGCCTTATTGAGAAAGATGTGGTAGGCATAAAACTCTTTCTGAACTTAAAACTCAAATTCATTAGATGTATTTGCAACCTGAAGTTATCAATTGTATTTCAATACGTTTTGTAAGGTGAGGACCGATAGATCACACTCGTTCTATGACGGGGATGAAAATGCAAATGTGAATGTGTTACGTGATATTCTACTGACATACTCGTTCTACAACTTTGATCTTGGGTACTGTCAGGTAATTATTTCTAATCAGCTGGACTTTCAGTTTGTTCTTGGGTAGTAATCTTGCATGTAGGCTTCAGTGATTGTCTTGGTTGTCTCAGTTGTAAACCTTTTGGAGGTGTTTCAAATGCTATGGGAGTAAATTATATTTTGAGAAGTTTTGAATCTATCGATATTCTTTTTCCTTATTGATTAGATGTTAATATAGGACAGTGCTTTACATGCCTGTACAGAAAGCCATGCATTTAGACACCCTGCCTGGGGAATCTAAAAAACCTCGATGGCGTCCAACTTGCCATGATTACATGTTTCTAATAAACTACTTAATGTAAATTCAAAGATAAGATACTATCTGAGCCTAATGTCATTTTTTGCTCTTAATAGTATGGTTTTGGAGAATTTGTGTTGCTAATAAATTTTTTTTTGATAAGTATGTGTTGCTAATAATTTATGAATGCATAATAGTTGTTTATCTAATTGCTGAATTGATGCTATTGGATGAGTGTCAGGAGTTGTTTTAGGTTCTTAATTGCCTCATCATATATCCAGTGCATATGCAGAAGTTTTTCTTCTCCTCGTTTTGAATGGTTGGGAATATGGTGTCATCCTCAGACTTTCACTCCTGCAATTGCCTCATCATATATTCCAGTGCATGTGCAGATGTTTTCTTCTCCTCGTTTTGAATGGTTGGGAATATGGTGTCATCCTCAGACTTTCACTCATGCAATTTTCTGTGCTCTCTTATAGGGTATGAGTGATCTACTGTCCCCCATATTGTTTGTAATGGAGGATGAGTCAGAATCATTTTGGTGTTTTGTTGCACTGATGGAACGCCTTGGACCCAATTTCAATCGTGACCAAAATGGCATGCACTCTCAACTCTTTGCATTATGCAAGGTCGGTCTCTCTCTCTCTCTCACACACACACACACATTTGAAAAATCAAATCAGTTAATGGATCATGTCGTACTTGTTGAAATGTTTTAGCCTTCTGGAATTCAGCTTCCTTCCCTGGCCAAATGATTGATTGATATCATGTTGTGTTACTGTTTCACTTTAATTACAGTTGTCCCTATAAGGAATGGTGGGTTAGGTATTAGGCGGTTGGCCAATTTCAACAAGGTTTTGCTTGGGAAGTGGTTGTGGTGCTTTGCGTTTGAGCATAATAGTTTGTGGAGGAGTGTTATTTTGGATAAATATAGGAGTGTGGAGGGTGGGTGGAGGACCATCCAGAGTGGCGGTTCTTATGGAGTTAGTCTATGAAGATACATCAGTAAAGGGTGGACCACCTTCAGCGAGAACATCCGTTTTGTGGTGGGTTGTGGTAGTAGAGTTCATTTTTGGAGTGATCTTTAGTGCGGGGGGAGACCTTTGAGCCTTGTGTTCCCGCTTCTTTTTGATCTAGCCCGCCATAAAGATGCTACGGTGGCGGACTATTGGGATGGGAATTCTGGGGGGAGGGGGGCTTGGAATATTCAGTTTGTCAGGGCGGCTAATGATTGGGAGTTGAAGATTTTCTTGTCCTTTTTCTCGTTTCTTTCTCCCATGGCCCCCCGAAGTGGGGCTGACAATAGGATGTGTTGGGTGGGGTCCAGATCTGGAAAATTCTTCGTTAAGTCGATGTATGGGATACTTTCTTGCAATCCTAGTTCCCGTTTTCCGTGGAGGCAGATTTAGAGGGCCTCTGTCTCTATGAGAGTATCCTTTTTTGTGTGGGAGGCTGCCCATGGGCGAGTCTTGACTATCGACAATCTCAGAAGGAGGTGTTTATGTGTTCTTGATTGGTGCTTCCTATGCAGAAACTGTGGGGAATCGGTGAATCATATCCTCATCCATTGTACGGTTGCTAGGGAGCTTTGGTCTCATGTGTTTAGCATTATGAACTATTGCTGGGTTATGCCGTCTAGGGTAATTGAAGTGTTGTGTGGTTGGAGGAGGAAGTTTATTGACCCCTTTGCTTCGGTTGTGGAAGATGATCTCTTTGTGCATTTGGTGAGTTATTTGGCGGGAGCGGAATGATAGATGTTTCAATGACATTTTTTCAATGATAGGGGCTGAAGGGCAAGCTGATGATTTCTCTGTTTTTGTGGGCTAATGTTGTTCTAGGCTATCCTTTCTCGGATCTTTCTGATTTCATTAGTTTTTTAGCATGTATGGCTTAGGTGGTTCGGTATAGCTCTTGTGTACTGTCACCTTTCTTAGTTTTTAATAAAGTTTTCCTTATAAAAAAAAAATTACAGTTGTGCCTGTTGTCTTGTCAAGTGATTGAAGGATTTTGCTTAGTGTTCTTATTTCATGAACCTACTTTTGCCTTTTCTTCTAGAGTAGCGGTTCTTCGGGTAAAAGAAAACGTAAAATAGATATGAAGAAGAAGGCAATGAAGTCTAGAAGTTCCATTGTTTTTTAGACTAAAGGCTTCTGGGGTACAACTTGTAACATATTTCATTCCTCTGAGCTAGCTGCGATCACTCGCAAAATGTAATAGATGATGACTTTGTAATTCTCTTATATAACTTGATTGGACAATCAACCTGGTAGTAAAAGGCTATGCTAGATTTACTTGAGTCTGGTGTTTATAGGTGTTATGATCTTCTGGACAGTGACCTTACTGCTTGTAGGCATTTCAGTTTCTTCTCATTAAAACTAAATTGTTGGTGCGCCGACGAAGAGGGTGTTGGACGCTAGGGAGTCGTGTGGTGGTCAGGGGGTGTTGGCAAAAATTTTACGCAACAGAATATTGGCGTTCCTTTGTTGCCGTCGAGGGTTTCATTGCCCAATCTGGCGAAGTTTGGTGTGCCGAAGAAGGAGGCGGCGGGATAGCAAGAATTTTGATACTCTTGTTTGATGTGGGTAGCACGCACACGCAGGCGGCGTATGGTGTTTCCAATGCGCCGGATACTCAGAACGTTCTGTGCACTGAGCAGTGTGCGCCGACATCTGGGTCTGGTAGCATACTGTGGGAGCATTTAATGAAGCTAAAAGCTGAGATGGATGATCTTATTGGTCTGGTTCAAAGCAAGCGGGTGGCATTGGAGCCTACGTTGTTTTTAAGATGCATGGTTTGTGGTTTTTTATTGGTGGCCCCCCCGATCTTGTCAATAGCCCATACTCTTTCCGGTGGGTTGGGTACAACCCCTATTTTGAGTCCGAGTATATTGGGTCAGCCGGAGTCTGGCTCAACCTTGCAGGAGGTTGGCTCTGATGTTCCTATGGGTGGGCTGGCCAGGCTTGGCTCGGGCCCTGGCTCGGGATTTTCTCTGGGCACACAGGGCTATTGTAAAGGAGTTGCGAGTCCCGGGCATGCCGATCAACAAGGCCTTGACTCCGAGGTTGGCTCTGATGTTCTATCGGGAAGGCCGAATGGGCTGGACTCGGGCCCTGGCACGGGACCTTATCCGTGCCTACTGGACAACGCAGTCTCAAGCCCGGGAATGGAGGGTATCCGGGTTTCCCCCTTCTCGGGGAATCTGTGTGAAGGAGTCGAGAGTCCTGGGCATGCTGGTCTAACAAGGCTTGAATCCGGGAATCCCGGGCATACAGGGCTCCGAGGTGCGGGGGAAGTGGGCAGTGCAGTCTAATGCCCGGTCATCCCGGGAAGCTCTTGTATAGAGGGTTTCCGAGTTTCCCCCTTCTCAAGGAATCCGTGTGAAGGAGTCGCGAGTCTCGGGCACGCTGGTCAGACATGTCTTGACCCCGGGAAGCCCGGGAGTCTCGGGCATACAGGGCTCTCAGGTGCGGGGGAAGTGGGAAGCACAGTCTCAAGCCCGGTCTTCCCGGGCAGCTTGGTATGGAGGGTTTCCGGGTTTACCCCTTCTCAGGGAATCCGTGTGAAGGAGTCGCGAGTCATGGGCATGCTGGTCAGACATGTCTTGACTCCGGGAAGCCTTGGAGTCTCGGGATACAGGTCTCCCAGGTGCGAGGGAGGGGGCGTCGCTCCGACAGGGCGTGGTTTTCATCAGCGTGGACCCATCGACATTTTCTGTGGACAGATCTGGCGATGTTATTGCAACTTCTATGCTGATTGCATCCCATGCTGGTGACTTGTTCCCAGAACCAGCTGGCAAACTTGCACCGAACACTGGGCTGGTTGGAGATGTGTTGGAGGTTTCTATGGCTTCTAGTTCTCATCAGGATGCTGGTTTTGAGATTATGAATGAATTGACCAACAGTGCTATGGTTTGTGGGGGCCGATGATGATTGTGAGTTGGAGGTGGAACCATTGGTTGTGTGCTTGCCAGATTAAGAGCTAGGGGAGGTTTTCAATAGTGTAGGGATGTCAGATTGGGTTTTGGAGATGATGTCTTCTTTCCGAACACATGGTAGGGGTCTCATGTGAGGGGCATGAAACTGAACTTATGAAACTTTCCCATTCTTTGGAGCAAGATAGATTGGGAAATTGCTCCAGGTCACCGTGTAGGTCGGGGGGTAAGCTCGTGAGGGAGTTGAAGGGTTTGGAAAGTTCTGTCAACTATGATGGGAAAACAATGATTTCTAGGAAAGTAGGTGTGGAGGGAGGGCATTGTTACATTATAAATGAAGCCAAAAATTTTGAGTTGGAATGTCATAGGGTTAAATGAGGGTAAAGCGCAATGGTGTGGGAAATTTATTGCGTGGGTGGAAAGCAGACTTAGTTTGTCTGCAAGAGACTAAGATGGTTGTGGTGACACGTCGTTTGATTAGGCAGTTGTGGGGTGGTCCACATGTGGATTGGTGTTATTTAGAGGCGGATGGTGCCTCGGGGGGGTTTTACTTTTATGGGATTCCAGGGTGCTTCAAAAGGTCGAGTCTTGCGTTGGTACGTTTTCGGTCACGCTGATGTTTTGGAATGTTGAGGACGGCGTTACTTGGATGTTTTCTGAGGTTTATGGCCCTAATGATGCTGGCAGTAGGAGACTATTATAGGAAGAGTTGGTGGGAGTTTTTTCTTGGTGGAACCTCCCTTGGTGTATTGGAGGGGACTTCAATGTTGCTAGGTTTCCTAGTGAGCGTTTGGGCGTAGGTGGGATTGGCGGAGATATGGTTGAGTTTTCTGATTTTATTGCAGACAATGGTTTGTTCGATCTTCCTTTGCTGGGGGGTGTGTTTACGTGGTCTAATAATAGTTCCAATCAGTCTTGGTCTAGGATTGATCGCTTTTTAATTAATTCAGAATGGGAGACATTGTTCCCTGAAGTTTCTCAGAGACGGCTTCCGCGTTTACTTTCGGACAATTTTGCTATCATTTTGGAGCATGGTAGATTTGGGAGAGGACAAAAGCCTTTTCGGTTTAAAAATATGTGGCTTAAGGCTGATGGTTTTGTGGAGGGAGTGAGAGAGTGGTGGGGTTCATTTGTTTTTTCAGGGTCTTCCAATTTTGTGTTGGACTCTAAGCTTAAGGCGTTGAAAAAAGATCTCAAGGTATGGAATCAGGAAATGTTTGGGGATATCGCGTTTCAGAAGACTACTTAGGTGAATTGTCTTCGTTGGATTCTCTGGATGAAAGGGGTCTTCTAGATGCCGCAGGAAGAGAGGAAGTTGGCGGTGCTGGGGGAGCTTAATCAGGTGATTGATTTGGAGGAAGTACATTGGCGACAACAATCTCGAGCTCTATGGTTGAAGGAAGGAGATAGGTTTACTAAATTTTTCCACCGTGTCGCCAACTCGAATAGGAGAGTCAACACTATTTCAAGTTTGGAGGTCGATGGGGTTATTGTTGAGGATTCGGAGGTTGTTTCTACAAAGATTGTTCAGTTCTATGAATCGTTATATCATGAAGCTTATGATTGGAGGCCTTCTTTGGATGGGTTGGCTTTTGATAATATTTCAGATGTTGAGACCGAGTGGATGGAGCGTCCCTTTGATGAGGCGGAGGTTTCCGGAGTTTACGTACCTTTAATGAGGGTAGCTTTTTTCCAATCACGTTGGGAGGTGGTTAAGGGCGATGTGTTGGCCATGTTCAATGAATTTGCCCAGCAAGGGAAGTTTGTTAGAAGTCTAAATGCTACTTACATTGTTCTCATTCCAAAGAAAGTGGGCGCGGTGGAGTTGAGGACTTTCGTCCTATAAGCCTTGTGGGCGGGGTGTATAAGATTCTTGCTAATGTTTTGGCTAATAGGCTGAGGGTGATGTTGCCTAAGCTCATTTCTACTTCTCAGAATGTCTTTGTGCACGCTACGTAGATTTTGGATTCCGTGTTGATTGCTAATGAGTGCATTGACTCGAGATTAAGATCGGGTGTTGCTGGTTTGTTATGCAAATTGGATATCCACAAGGCGTATGACCATGTCAATTGGGGTTTTTTGATGTATTTGTTGCGGAGATGTGAGTTTGGTGCGAAATGGTGCAAGTGGATAAAATTCTGCATTTCAACTGTAAAGTTTTCTGTTATGGTTAATGGTTCCCCTTGTGGTTTTTTCGGGGGTTCTAGGGGTTTGCGACAAGGAGACCCATTATCTCCTTTGTTGTTTGTTATTGTTGTGGAAGCTCTTAGTAGAATGATGAATGAGTTGGTGGTTGGAGGGGCTATGGGGGGTTTTGATATTGGAGGACGGGGGAGGTACTGTGGTGTCTATCTCACACTTGTTATTTGCGGACGACACTCTAATCTTATGTGGGGCGGATGATACCCAGCTTCAGAATCTTCGATGTTTGCTTCTTTGTTTTGAGGTCGTTCTGGTCTGAAGGTTAATCTTTCTAAGTCTGAGGTTATTCCTATTGGGAGAGTTGTGAATGTTCTGCAGTTGGCTGCTATTCTGGGGTGTTCAGTTTCTTCTCTATCGATGACGTATCTTGGCCTTCCTCTTGGAGCTAAATTTAAGAGTGTCCGCATTTGGGATGGTATAACCGAGAGAATGGAGCATCGATTAGCTGGTTGGAAGCGTCTTTATCTATCCAAGGGAGGACGGCTTAACTTGATTAAATCAACCTTTGCTAGTCTTCCCACCTACTTTATGTCTCTCTTTCCTATTCCCACTGTGGTGGCAAATAGAATGGAGAAGTTACAAAGGGATTTCTTGTGGGGAAGTGGAGGTGATGTGCATAGGTTCCATCTTGTTCGATGGGCCACTATTTGTTACCCTATTTCTGTGGGTGGCTTGGGCTTACGGCGGCTGTCTTTATACAATCAAGCTTTATTAGGGACGTGGTTGTGGAGGTTCGTTTCAAAGCAGGATACTTTATGGAAGATAGTTATTACAGCAAAATATGGTACGGAAGTGGGAGGTTGGAGGACTCTTGTGACTCAAGGCTCGTATGGTGTCAGTTTTTGGAAGTATATTTCGAAGGGTTGGAATTTCTTCTTTGCGAATTCACAATTTTTGGTCGGGAGTGGCACTAGAGTTTGTTTTTGGTATGATTGTTGGTGTGGTGAACAAGCTTTGATGCTAGCGTTTCGTCATCTCTTCTCTTTATCCAGGTGTAAGGACGAGGTGGTGGCGAATTGCATAGATGCTATCTCTGGTGTCCTTGTTTGGAATGTTCAGTTTACTCATCCGTTTAATGATTAGGAATTGGCTGAAGTTTCGACTTTCTTTACGCTGCTTTACACCTCTAAGATAAGAGAGTCCCTGAGAGATTGCTTTGGGTAGATTCTAAGAAATCTTTTTCGGTAAAATCTATGTATGGCCTTTTGGTGGGTACTGTTCCTATGGATTTTCCTTGGCGACAATTATGAAGGATGTTTTCACTTCCACGCGTCTCGTTCTTTATGTGGGAGGCTGCTTATGGGAATGTTCTGACCATAGATAATTTGAGGAGGGGCATTTGTTTGCCAGACTGGTGTTATTTGTGTAGATGTGATGGAGAGTCAGTTGATCACCTTCTACTTCATTGTTCGTTTGCTAGAGGATTGTGGTCGCATATGTTCTCTATCTTGAACTTCTCTTGGGTTATGCCAAATAGGGTCGTTGCGGTGTTGCGATGTTGGAAGAGGAATATTGAAGACCCAGCAGCTTTGGTGGTGTGGAAAATGATACTTTCTTGCATTTGGTGGTGTTTGTGGAGAGAAAGAAATAATCATTGTTTTGAGAACCAAGAGTTAACGTTGGAGTGCTTAAAGAGTCAGCTGCTGCAGTCCCTTTTTCTTTTGTCTAATGCTGTGTTGGGTTTTCCTTTTTTGGATATTTCTGATTTCTGTAGTTTTCTAGCTTGTATGCTTTAAATGTTATCAGTACAGTTTTTTGTACTGTTAACTCCCTTTTATTTTAATTCAATCTTCTCTTACTTATAAAAAAAATATGTTAAGCAAGGGCATTATTCTTGTTGGGGTAATTGTTTTGGTTAGATTATTTTGTCTTAGTTTAAAATGAAACAACACAAGCTGTAAATGTACATGTGCACCAAGTTGGAAACAGACTTTCATAAACCAAGGGCCAAGCTGTTGGTAAATTTTGGATGTGTGAATGGGCATTTGGGTGCTTCAGCTTAAATGATTAAAACTCATTTGCTAGCTAAACAGTTGGTTGTGACTTTTAGTTCTAATGGGTTTCCCAATCATTGTTGCAGTTGGTGGAGTTGTTAGACAGCCCATTGCATAACTATTTTAAGCAGAATGACTGCTTGAATTATTTCTTTTGTTTTCGCTGGATTCTAATACAGTTCAAAAGGTCAGTTCTTTAATCCAATGATTGATTCATTTGCTCGTGTTCCATATTTCCGTCAATTTGGGATGCCTGGTTCTTCAAGCATGTATCCTCTATATCTTCTGCTTGATGATTATATATTAATGTGCAAAATGACACTGAATATATGCTGTGGGTTGCATCCTTTCTCTTCCTTTCTCTTCTCCTAATATAAGAGTGTTTTTTTACCATTTTGTTGTCCTTCAATTGTGTTTTTTGTAATAAAAAGCTTAAGAAATATGTTCGGAAACTAAGCAGACACAAAAATGCATGCGCATGCACATGACTACAGAGGAGACTGTTTGAAGCATCCACTTCGATGCATGGATTTATTCCGGATTGATACTAGGATTTGTTTCTTGGTTTCTTCATGTTAGTGATCACTAGCGCACCAAGATAACTGAACAGTGTGGACCAATTTAGTGCTGGTGTGTTTTCTCTGAGGAAGCAACACGCTGGGCAGCATATTTCTGTTTTCTTTTCTTTTTCCTGTTGATAAGTAAGAGTATTAGTAGTTTTTGAATTTCAGACCATGTCATAATTCCCGATTATCCTTGATACCCAAATTGCGGCTCAATGTACCTTTGCACTTTATTCAGTTTTCCCCCCATTTATTCTAGGCAGATGCATTCAGTTTTAAGTTGTGGCAAAATAGCATCATCTAGCCCATGGCAAGCATCTGAAGTTTCTCTTTTTGTAAATTCCAGTACATTTTTCTTCTTCTTCTTCTTCTTCCTTGAACTATTTATTAAGTACTAACCCTAAGACATGGCGTTGTCACTTTCTTTTGTTTTTGTTTTTCTCATTATACATTTGATGCAAAATAGCCTAATAAATATCATGTCTTTTCAAGGGAATTTGAATACGAGAAAACAATGCGTCTATGGGAGGTATTTTGGACGCATTATTTGTCCGAGCACCTCCACCTATATGTATGTGTTGCCATCTTGAAGCGATATCGTAATAAGATAATGGGGGAGCAGATGGACTTTGACACACTCTTGAAGTTTATTAACGAGCTGAGTGGCCACATTGACCTTGACTCGGTCGTTAGGGATGCTGAGGCGCTGTGTATATGTGCTGGTGAGAATGGTGTGGCTTGCATTCCCCCTGGAACCCCGCCCTCATTGCCTGTTGATGATGGTTTATTATACGCTCAACAAGACGACGATGTATTGTAATTATGGTCCCAATTGTCGAAATGATTCATGATCGGCAATTTATTAATTCTGTAGAAACACATTTACTGTTATAGTGCATGTAATTACTTATTTTTTGGATGACAATGTTAGTGCATAGATCAAATCAGTTTATCAAAGCTTTCTTCTGTTTTCTTTAGGGAGGGTAAGGAGAAGAAGCAATTCATTGGGTTATGCAGTGCTAGCATACTGATGAACTCCGGCCGCTTGAAATAATCGCCTTACATCCCAAGCACAAGAAGTCTTACCATAATTTATTTAGTGCCACCATAGTTTCCTGAAAATGGTTATTACGTTCTGCCGTGATGTTATCAAGTTTGTGTCCTGTGTCCTGTGCGCACAGGATGCAACTAGGGCTGCCACATCAGCCTTTTGGACGCGTGAAATGCCTGGGTAGTGGGTTCCCATTTTCTAACCCAAAAGTTTAGATTTGTATAAAGTTGAATCCCACATCTACCCAAAAAGAGCCCTTTTCAAGCTGTCTTGCAAAACTTATCTAAGTGGAATCTACTCCCTACCCCAAAATGAGGCCTTTGGAAGACTTCTTTTTCGAGAATTTTCTCCATATTGATTTATGTGAAAAGGACTGCTTTTGCGTCACGTCTCATGCTCTTCCTCTTTTGTCTTTTGAGATAGTTGAAGTGCGGTGAAGTTTTTTTTTAATCTTTTAAGTTCGCTGAAAAATTGGTTCTGAAGTAAGAAATTACTGGGTATTTGTTTTTGTTTGAAAACTCCCGCCAAAACGCTGATGAATCTTACAGGGGATGTTGAGATTGATTTAGGTAATGTCTTAGGGTTCCGTTTCGCGGTCGGTGTTCAGTTTCTTGTCTGAGGATCATCAATCTGTCTGCATTGGGTCCATTTGAGACATGATGAACCGTACAAGGGATATTGCGATTGATTTACGAAGTTTCTACGATGTTGTTCGGAAGAGAACAGAGGTAACATGTTGAAAAGGAAAGAGCAGAATATGTTCTAGAGAGAGAGGCTCTGTCTTCTCTTTAAAACACCCCAAACCTTAGGCGCTAACCTCTTCCTTTTCTCCGATCTCCGGCGGCAGGAGGAGTTCCGGTTCCTCCTCCCCTCTCTTCTTCCCTGGCACCTTCCTTAGTGCCTATTCTCCTCCCCTTTCTCTATATTTTTTTTTGCTTGAAGATTGGGAGGCTAGATCCCGGCGTTTTGGCTCATCTCTAGAGGCCACGCACCATCCCACCATCACCAGCTCCTCCGGACGGTCCCTTCTGCATTGTCTCGTCGTTCGGCCGCCACGCGTCGCACGCACAGTACACGCCTCACGCGCCCACCCCTTTTTCTCCTTGCACGGGCTGTTTTTGCTCCAATACTGGCCGCGCGTTCCACACACGCGTCGCCTTGCTTTGGTGGTCTCTGTCCTTTCTTCGGCCTTTCCTGGTTTCTGAGAGCGTTTATTTTCATTTTTTTGTTATGTTGCTTTGTTTTGGCCCGTTGGTGGGCTTGTATGTTCCTCTTTAGTTGTTGCGGCCCTGGAGGGCTTTTTCAGCCACTTGTTGGCTTTTCTGGCCTTGCCGGCTCCCTTGTGGGCTATGCTGTATTTGTCTAGTCTTTTGCTCTTTTCTTGTTCAATGACTAGCACTCAAATGGTCCTGGTAACTATCGTCTACCGTTTCCTGTCACTCGCTCTCTCTACCCGTCATGAAGCATTATGTGATTTATCGACCATTGTTTGGTCCCGCTGGTCCTTTTTGCAGCTTAGTTTGCTTGGATCTTTAGTTTTTAGCTCTTTATTGTAACTTGTTCTAAGGATTCAACATGCAATGTTAGTCTCTCGGCATTATTCAGAGAAAAAAAAATTACGTAGTTTCTTGTCCAGAAATTCAAATCAGGACGAGAAGGTTTGCACTGTTCCATTCGCCCGACGATTGAGGTTGGTACTTTAATGTAGTACTGCATTCTCATAGATTGTCATTTACTCGCGAGGGACTCGTGTGTGTTGAAATAAATAAAAGGGTCATTGTAATGAAATGGCCTCATGCGCAAGAAACTTTCTTCTACCACTGCTTATTGTCCTTGGGAACTGTTAAATCCTAGCCAAGAAAAAAAAACTGCAAAATCCTAAATTTGTAATGAGTTAAACAGCCTTATCACTGTTCCCTACGAAGGTATTTTGAAACTTATTTTGATGTGGCTATGAAACAAGACTGTATGATACTGGCGGCAGTCTGTAGAAATTCCACAGGAGAAATCGTTAAGGCTCGGCTCAGTCGCTCTTAGGGGGAATAAACCCCTCAAAGGGGAGGCTCTTGCGGCCAGGTTTGCTTAGGAATGCGCCAGGGGCCTTGATGCAGAGGATTCTATTTGTGTTTGAAGCAGGTATTCAACCAGATCTCGGATCATCACTTGACTCCGGACCGGATTAATATTGAAGGAGAAATCACCACTTATCGGAAGTTGATTCAGGAGTCGATAGGCTGGACTTTTATCTGGACTCAAGAGAAACCAACTTTTTGGCTCATAATATTGCTAAATGGGGAATGGAAAACAATGTAACAGGAGAGACTGACTCCTCTTTTATTCCGTCTGCTGTTACCTGTTGTGACTCTATCGCTCTGTTGAGCGTTATTGAATAAAAATTCATGTTGCTGAGAAGGAAAAAAAAACACTGTTCCCTACGTAGAAATAGAGAAATCTTTGAAAAGTACATTTGACAACTACACGCATACAAAATTATCATACTGCAAGTACTGCAACTTCAACTGGGCAGGGAAGAGCACATGGCACTCAAAACTTGTCGTGCTAGGAGTAGGAGCCCTGGCGCTCATAGCTACCAAGTATAGAAGTACTACTCTTTTGCGAGGTGGGTCATATGCTTGAGGTGCCGCGGGGGTCACTTGATCGGTCGTGTCTGCGCGTACGCCTCCTCTCCATCGCATCCAAATGCTTCGAAGAAGATGAAGGAATCCAAGTAAGCTATGAGAGGCTCATCATCGAAGACGAAAGTTGCATTATTTCCTGACATTATTGGATACTCTATGTCACAGTTGAAGCCGCTTGTGTCATCCATCCAAGGATTTGTAACCGTGCTTTCCTCTTTCTCTTCTTCTTTCCTTCCATCCAAACCTGTTAATTTCGTGGTTGTTATCAAACTTGAGCTTCCACTGGGCTCAGGATCATGCCACGATTGACGGAACTTCTTCTTCTTGTTCGTGGTCTCCTCGTTGTCATCGTGATAATGGTCGTCTGAGTTGATGGTTTTCCTTTTGCCTAGAAGGCATCTCTTGTTCAAATGGGTATTCCAGTAGTTCTTCACTTCATTGTCTGTCCGACCGGGAAGCCGACCAGCAATCAGAGACCACCTACGTTAAAAAAGAAAGAGTATATACATTGGTTAATGCCGTTCTGTGAGGCTTTTCACAATGGAAGTGCTGCAGAATAAATTGCTCTGAAGTTCGAAATTCCAGTACGTACTAATCAATGAAAGACTTGCGACAATGGGTACATTTCTTCATTTGTACTTCTTTTTGTAAGAAGTATTTCTTTATTGGGACTTGCCCATTAGTTTTTGTAGGCGATCGGATTTTAGCCGGTTGAGTGAGTTTAGAGATTGTGTAGGTTGGTTTGGTATTTTTCTTCTGATAGCTGTAAACTGTTTTTAGCCTCTCTTGTTCAATTTGGAGCAGTTTTTGAGGCCAATCAAAAAAGTATTACCTGTTGCCCAGAAGCTTATGCATTCGGATGATAAGGTCTTCTTCCTCTTTGGACATCTCACCACGTTTAATGTTAGGTCTCAGGTAATTCTTCCATCTTAACCTGCAACTCTTTCCTCCCCTCCTTAAACCTGTACATGTGCGTGGTTTAGAGAGAGAGAGGAGGGAGGGGGAGGGGGAAGAGAGAGAGTATATATGATACTCTTGTAACATAAACTATGCACATTACGAAGGGAAGTGATAGTAGAGATAAGTTCTACCTGATCTCTCAGAGACAGTAGCCCAGTTGCCTTCACCATGAGTTTCCACGTAATTTTTCAAAATCAAGTCCTCCTCTGGCTTCCATAAATGTTTCTTGAGCTGTGGCTTCACTAGTCTTTTACTTTCCATGGCTCTCTGTTCTTCAGTGAGATTCTAATATTGAAGTTGTGAATGAGTGAGTCAATGTGAAGGGGGTTATATAGGAAAGTGGTGGGGATGAAACTTGGAAACTCATTGCAGGCACTCGTGCATGGATTAATTAATTACACCGGCCATTATGATGCTGAGGATTGCATTGAGGGCCCGTTTTGCTTCCCCTTTTGCTTTCCTTGGAATTATCTCCTTATAAAAGCAAATCTGCCTTCCACTTTGCACACACATTCTCTCTCTCTCTGTCTATGATATACGTCTCCATATATTTTATTCTATGAATTTTTTTGGGGGTATATTACATGTGCGTATGAACACATGTACATACATTATGTGCTTCCTCCTTATCTGCTAGTAGCAAGGGCGGCTCAACCTTTTTTAGTGCATTAGGGAAGTTATAAAAGTTAGGCCTTTTAATATAATTTTTTTAACTAGTAGCAAGAGCGGCTCAACCTTTTTTAGTGCATTAGGGAAGTTATAAAAGTTAGGCCTTTTAATATAATTTTTTTAAAAAAAAAATTATATTAAAACAAATTTAAAATTAAAATTTTAAAAAATTCAAAATTAAAATTAATGATCAAGTTAGAATTTAATTTTTTGAGAACATAATTAGCAATAAAGTAGATGTGTACAGTTAAAAAAATTAGTTAGAATTTAATTGTTATGGTACTTAATTAGCAATAAAGTACGTAGCTGTGGTAGTTGGGATTCTATGTTTTATGAGCTAATAATTTATTGTGAATTTGAAATGTGAAGTTAGTGCTAGTTTGTTATTTACTTTTTAATTTTTAAATATTTATATTTTATAGGATTTAATTAAGTTTTATCGGAAAGATTTTAGGCTTTTTCTCTTCCCTTTATAATTTAAAATTTTTAATTTTACTATAATATAGGCTTTATAATAGGGGACTTTAGGCGATCGTCTCACCTGCCTACCCATTTGAGCCGCCCTTGGCTAGTAGGATTGTGTTTGAGAGTGCAGCTTGTAGTATCCTGGTCCATGATGTGCTATGTTTGGAGCCGTCTGTTGGTTGGCAAGCTGAGGATTTGTTGAGTTCTATTCATGTGTGTTTTAGCATCCCTAGCACTCACTCGATTGGGTCTCTCGGCGTTGGAATCGTCTCACTCATCGTTTGGCGAAGTGGACTGCTGGGCATAGTTGTTTTGGTTATTTTCTTGTTGTTTCTATTCCTGAGTTTATTGTTAATTGTGACACTATGGTCGTTTGACTGGTTTTATCCTTATAAAAAAAAGAACACATGTACATATATATATATGTCTAGAGAGAGAGAGATGACACCTTGACGTGGGCACACGAGTTGTCACAATATATTGTAAGTTATTAAATACAAAACACTTGTGAAGTGAAAAGGATTTCATGATCATGCATGACATAATCTAATAGAGCTCGACTCTAACTCAAGGATTGATCGGGATCATCTTAAATGGAGTCGTGTAAAGTAAAATTACCATTAAAAAGCAATAAATATTTCACAGCATCTAAAGCATAATGACTGACATTGTTCATTTAGAAACGATGTTAGACTTGGCAATTACCAATTCTCGATACTTAAGCACGGAATTCTAGTTTAGGGGCTAAAGATGGACCTCAAAAGCTTCATAGTTCATAGTCTCTAGGCTGCATATAACTACCACATCATGTTCACGCCTAACGCCAAAACAAGGGTATTACAATGAGCATTTAAAGCAAGGTGGCATGATAGAGATCATTTCCTTTGGTAATACTATCCACTCACGGCCTGCTTCTCAGCTACAAAACGCTCCCAAATGGCAAACTTGCAAAGCTCACAGCAATTCAAATTGATGTGCCAATAAGCTAGCATATCATGGGGCCGTACGTTCCCCACCATCTGTTAAAAGCATTTAATGATTCAATCATGACAGAGAGCCATAATTCACCAACCAGTCCACAATGAGGAGCTTGCCGATATCTTCATTAACGCTAATAGATCTCATGCTGTTCCTGTTTAGTAAGAGTGGACCCATGATATCAGATCACTATACCATTGTGAGAAAACATGAAAAAAGAATATCAGTGACGCTAACTTTTAATTCCATCATGACAGAGAGCCATAATCCACCAACCAGTTCACAATGAGGAGCTTGCCAATATCTCCATTAACACTAATATATCTCATGCTGTTCCTGTTTAGTATGAGTAGACCCCATTGATATCAGACTACCATCGTGAGAAAACATGAAAAAAGAATATCAGTGACGCTAACTTTTAATTAGTAGGGTCGAGATGGCAGCTATACTTAATTGCTTGTTATTTTTATTCAGACACGAAGTGATCAAAGGCGCAGTTTCAGAAGTGCATGATGATCATGAGCATCTTTTAGGAGTCCCACCAGTACGGCATGCCTTATCACTGGTGGCTTATTTTCCTCACTTTTTCATGTACTATTGCCCGATGGTTGTATATGAATTATGTCCTATTTCAGTCATACTCGGGAGGAAAAGACATGCATGTCTGTTTCATATGCACTTGGAACGAGCCACGACACAGGAAAATACAAACTAAAATTACACTGTCTTTCGTGTCACTTCAACGAAGATTTGGCATATAGCTTTTGATGGGGCAATAATTCCACCTTTTCGGTACCTTGCATTCAGCAATTTTCTTTCCGTATATCCAGCTGGCCAAACAAAGAGACAACTCATCTTCTTTATCGTCGTGGGGGGCAATAAGTAATGGTGTTCAGTCTTACCGAGAACTAGTTACTGTTGCACCACAAGAGCGAAAAGCACGTGACTGCCACCCAAATCCACACACGAGACTGCGAGAGGGATTAGCATACGTGCAAGAGCAAAACCTCTTTTCATTTCAGTGTTCATAGCGTTCCCAGACTTTACTCCTTCTCTTCTTTCAGTTTGACTTCCAAATATATACTAGCATGTGTTCAAAGTTCTCTCTACACTGATAGTTCCCTAAACAGTTCAGCAAAAATCAAAGGCTTAGATCTTTGTGGAAATTTGGCTGCTCTTTTACTCATCGGAGAAGGCATTTCATGTGTATTAGCTGCAAAAGTTAGTGATTCAGATTGAGATTTTACCTCTTGATTGATCTTGTGCAGAGGCTTCCCTATTAGCAGAAGAATAACGGAGGTAGATATCATATTGTAATCATACGATCGAAGAAAGAAGAAACAATAGAAAAGGAAAGATCATGGCTTAGAGAAAGAAACAAAAAAAAAAAGTGGAAAAGGAAAGATGGGAAGTGTAAGAAAAGACTGAGAGTATAGAATTATCAGATACTGTCCCTAGACAAACCAGTTTATAATAAGAATGATTCAACTATATCTATATTATATTTGTACATGACAGTTTACCAAGTACTACTGATGGTCTAACTATTTGAATGTTGGAATATTTTGGTTCTTAGAATTTGGCAGGACTAGTACTGGGAAGTTATTCTCTTTGTAACTTTTTGCTTTTGCAGTCACTATCCCCTTGTAAAGTTCTCCACTACCACTGGCTAACTCTACTGTCTGATCGATTGAAGTAAAACAAAAGCAGCTAGCGTAGATGGAGGGGGAGGAAAATGACAAGCTCGTGCGCGCGCACTGCAATCCAGGCTTTTGCGGTTTAACTCTCTGATACGAAGGATTTCCTTCTTCAGAAAATGAAAAACGTGCAATAATTATATATATGCTTCTGTGCATATGTTATATCATCATCGGCTAATATATGATGAATCATATGCCAAGTTTTGATACTCCATGAAATCATGTCTGCGCAACTGAAATAGCTAAGATGTTTCCACCGTCGATAAGAATATTCCAGTATCGTTTTGGATTTTCCACACAAGCGAACGAATAGACATTATTATTTCATCTTTGATTAATTGAGGATACAACTTTTGTCAATAAATACATGCTTTAAAGAAATAGGGTTCCGTCGTATTAGGACATCATATTTTAAAGTTTGACTTAGTCAAATCACAAAAATTCTTTCAGAATGCCAACTCCGATGCGCATTATCTTGCGAGGAAGGTAGCTAGGTTGCCTCTGTCACCCTTAATAATAGCCTAATTTTATAGCTTGAGTGGCAATTTAAACTAAATTGGATAGTATCAGAATTAAATGAAAATATTTATCTAAATGTGAATTTTATCTTGGGTCACATCCACAACAAAATTAGACTTACCTAACATATATGGTTCGGGAAGCTGCACTGCTTGAGGATTATTGTGGTGTTGAACTCAATTAATACGAATGCTAGATCAAGTTCGTCTGAACTCGATGGACGTGAATGAGTGTTCAAATTTTTCTCGTTAACTGAAAAAAAAAATCCGAATATCTCGTCTTTCTATTATATTTCCTTTTATTATATATATATATATTCCCTAAAAATAAAGTTGCGTGTTTTTGGGGCACGTAGTAATATTTGAAAATTGAAGTTGCAAGGAAAAGAAGTGATTCCCGAAAGAGGTAGGTAAGAAGGAAAAGAGCGTGATGTTGCACAATCAGGCACGCATCGCGAAGTGTACATTTTGGGTCACTTTTAAGCTGGCATGTTGAGGTCTTTAGATTACGATTCCCTTCACTTTCCCGTCGCTTCCACGATGATATTCCCACTTTTTCTTTCCCTCCTGCAAATCACATGAATCTTCCTTCTGCAAAGTGAAAGCAACTCCTTCAATCATTCTGATATTAATTAACCCCACCCTTCTTTATACATAATTGTCTTGTTTTGGCCACTCCGGCTGTCCTCCTACTCGCTTATCTTAACCCTTCTTCGCTTCCCGTTTTCTTCTTCCCTCATTAAAAAAAAGGGAAAACAAAAAGAAAAGGAAAAGTAGAGGCCTCTTTTTTGTTACTTTCTGTAATCAGCACTCAGCAGTACTGCCAATTAGCTTCTAAAGAAACTCAATGCATGGATGTCTTCTGGAGTCATTTATATACATACGTATGTTTATGTGGCCACCAAAACTACCTTTATATCTTTGATGTACGTACGTATGAATGCATATATGTATGTGCGTACGTACATATCTCATCAACCAAACCTAGCTATAATCTTTGTTCATGCATGCCATCTCCTACATCGAGTCCTGTACGGCTTAACCGAAGAAAAGCCATATTCTGGTTTGGGCTGGACATAGCTTGGGCAGTTAGGGGGATTTCACAAAGCGTGGGCCGGGATCCAAGTCCAAAACTGCAGGCTTACTCTTGCTCGGCCTTCTGTTAATTTTTTATATATATATATTTATGGCTTATAGGAACTTAAAAAGAGTTTTAAATTTTTTTCTCGCACCTTAATTGTTGAACTTGATCGGACACAAAGGTTCAAGCCATTGGGCAGCACTAACTTCCTTGGACAAGCAGCAACTATGTCTTGGACGCGTCATGATCAGCATGTCAAGAAAGTCGTGGGTGTGCCAATTGCCATGGTCATGTTAGGGATAGCTGTGAGAACGTCGTAGGTATGTCATGCATGTCGTGTGCAAGCCGTAGACGTCTAAGGAGCCCATAGGGGCGGCCGCGGTACCAATTCCCACACATTAGCACCACATCAAGAAGAGAAACGTATTTCATGGATTAAGGTACGATTGAAGGAGAAATATGCTCTATGGATTAATGCACGATTTAAGGAGAGATTTGATCCAAGACTTTAGGAGATTGAAGAGGAAGCCAGATCTAAAATTATAAGAATATTTCTTTATGTGGTTGTTTTGATGAGGGGTAGAGACGCAAATCATGTGATTTTTTCTTCTTTGTAATATTTCCTTATGTTCATTGTCTTGACTTGATTTAGGAATTATTCATTAGGTTGATGGAGGAAACCATGCACTATTTTAGGAATAGTAATTAGTGCTATGATTTGTATCCTAATAAGGTATAGCAAAACCTCTATATAAAGAGGTCATTTGTAGCTTCTTGAAAAATGAATGAAAGCCTTAAAGAGTGAGAGCAATCTCCCTCAAACGAAACTTTGGCTTCATCCGTGTTTAATGTGCTAGCTCGAGCTAGTCACTGTTCACACCACCCTCACCGTGATAATGGGATGATTTTGAGATATTTTTTTATCCAAACCTCGACCTTCCTCCATCGTATCTATTTTATTTATGTGGCTAATGTGCTAGTGCTCATGCTACTCATTGACAAAGTATCTATCTTGTGAGTTAGAGTGGTAGCCCGAGTTGTTCTCTAAATCACACATCTATTCATTTGGGGCTTTTTTGTTTGTTCATAATCGAGTAAAATATCTTGAGCTATGAAACCAACCCCCACGCGGCACCATCGGGGCTTCCATCAGTGCACAAAGGTCTTGCCATCGACGTGTTATATATGGACATGTAGTGGGGTTTGTCTCATGCAAGTCACGTGCCAAGACCTTGTCATGCTCACAACTCTCTATCGTTCTCTTATCATTCCAATGTTACCCTAGTTGCTAATCCATGGGACTTGCATCTTATACACAAGCAGAGATAAAGTTAAGAATTAACTATTCAGATCTTGGGGGGTTGGGGACCCTTGGCTTCGTCCCTGTACACAAGCATCTCTCTCCAGCCACGAGCTTAAGCTCCAATATCAATTTTGAAGAAGCACCAAATCACGTATCTTCTTCCCTAGCTTATGTCTAATTTTTCTTGTTATTTTTCCTTTCACCACATTTTAGATATCTTAAATAGATAATTAGGAAGAAGAAAGAAAAACTCTTGTAAGTCCAACTTAAATCATTACAATATGTACCATGAATTAAAGGATTCAAGTGTTTGAAGAATTAGCTTATTGCTGACTAATTAAAAAAAGGGGTGTGGACCACTATAATGATCACAATCAAGGAGACTATGACAACTATAATTTATGGCGAAACCGACAAAATTAAGCTAATTTAGTCTATTCTGTCGGCTTTTATCTTTGTCTTTTTTTAAAACCTTGGTAGGACTGCACAATCAAACAGACCTGACGTAGATGAGTTAATGAATTAGGGTTGCGGCCTCTCTCTCTCTTTCGTTTTTGTTTCT
The DNA here is from genome assembly GCA_963930655.1 of Myrica gale. Taxonomy (NCBI): domain Eukaryota; kingdom Viridiplantae; phylum Streptophyta; class Magnoliopsida; order Fagales; family Myricaceae; genus Myrica; species Myrica gale. The sequence continues at coordinate 26,947,364 of OZ005600.1, read as the reverse complement.
TTTGTATTTGGTTCAAATGCCCACCACCATATATACATTTCGAAGCTGGCTTTGAGTACGGGTATTTCTGCCATGTCCCAACGTTTTGAATGCCTACTGTCTCCAAATAAATGAAATGGGCCCAGCAGGCCAGACCTAAATAATCATACTTTCAGAAGATGTTGACGCGCGCGGCCAGTTCTGTGTTATATAGACTACAGCCGGGCTAAGGAATTCGGCCCGGCCCTATGTGTTTCGGCTTTATGCCTTCCAAACCTTGCGATTTAAGGTGGCTAGCTCTTTACTCTTCTTCTCTAGTCCGTCGTTGTCCAAGGAGAGAACAGCCGGGCAAGACCCCAAAAACCAACAGAGAAGGAATAAATACATTTTTTTCATCTATTAATTATTGAGTCTTTAAGACATTCTACCTTAAACTATCAGTTTTGATATATTGAACCATCCAATTATCAATGTTAGTTTTTTTGTATCAGTTCTCCATTTTGACACATTACACCATCTAACTATCAATGTTAAAGGACGTTCGTTTAAAAAAAATTCTCAGCATTCAAGTAGAATACTGAATTCATTTAACCTAACAAGTTTAAAAGCCCCACACCGTTTAGCACGTAATGACATAATTGATTGGATTTCTGGATTGTCGGGTGATTCAAAAATCAAAGCTGACTTGCAGCCCCACACCGAAAACCCCACCCGGTTTTGAAACGCACAAAAGACAAAAAAGACAAAAGCATTCTCCCTCCCTCTACGCACAAAGCCCCACACCGAAAATCTATTTATATTTTAAAACTCGACAAATTATACACAAACACCAATAAACTCTATCATCACCTAAAAATTCTCAAAATATTACATAACCGAACAGCCCCTTAGACACTTTTCACTCTCTGTCCGACAATAACACTTCCGAGAACTTAATGTAATTTATAATAATATCTTCAATTTATGAAAAGTGAGTGAAAGACATTATTATTATTTTAGTCTAAAAATTTGATCAAATATATTTAAGTCAGTTGAAAAACATTTGGGAGCTCATTAAATTTGGATACTCGAATTATTCTCACCGTTTGAGTATCTCTTAAATCAAAAATCAGCCCCCCAAAATCAATACTAATGAATTTTTTTTTTTTGTATTTTGACCCCCTACAGATTATTTTTTGTGTAACTTGTCCCTTCTAAAATTTTTTTAATCACCCTCCTTTTAATGTCTAATCCTAACTTGGTCCTACCCATAGCCCTATGATGTATGTGTCTCGTCACGGCCACCACCCACCCACATATGCTTCTGCTATTCAAAATCAAACAACAGAGACTTTTTTTTTTCTTGGCAAACAACAACAGAGACTTGGATTTGTAGAGAAACGTGCTTAAGTAAGTTGATGTCATTAATCAAATTGAACAAGACATTGACGTTCTACTGAGGAATCAATCTCGAAGGGTTTTGCTTATTTTGGAGGCAAAAGGGAAGAAAAGCCCTAATCCAACAGCAGACCATAAAAGTCACAATCACCAACCAACAAAAGCCCAGTTTTTCCATATGAAATAAGTGGTTATCCAAACTAAACCAGACAATTCAATGAAAAAAGCCATCTTCCTTAGTCCATTAGTCCCTTCATTAGTCCATGTAGTACAGACCACTTAGTGTCTTTCCTAGTAATCTGGTTCCTTAGGCTTTGGAACAAATGCTTTTCATGCTTACAAGTAGTGTTGTAACTCTGTTGATACCTCTCTAAATTTATTAACTTTCAGGTCAGGAGTTATAGTAATATAAGTTAAAATCATTTGTGAAAGTAAAGCATGGTCTAAGTGGATGGGCTGAGATAAACTCATGGTCATGCTAGTGCTGTGGTGAAGGACTCGTCCAATAAGTAATAACTAAGGATCAAACTAGACATTTTGCAGCGATAATATTTATATAGTCACGCCTAGAGAAAATTGATATGGTGGTTGCTACCGGGTTCGGTTATTATCATCGGCGTTATTATCATGAGCGGCGTTGAGCGACGGTGATGATTTGAAATTTGCAATCCGACGGTGAGGAGAACGTCACGTCATTTAAAATAATCATATATACCCACTCCGACCTGTTTTGAAGGCTGGTCCAACCCGTTTGAAACACTCGGATCTCTTCTCTTCCGAGGTGGAGAAGGCACAAAATACCCAAATCGTCTAGTGGCAGAGGCTTGTGGTTTTCAAGTGAAGTAAGTCTAGTCAAATGCGTAACGAAGGCCCATGTTAGTGAATCCCATTAGTAGCAAAACATTGAAATGGTTACACTTTTCTTACACCTGTTGCAGTTTACCTTGTGAAACTAGGCTCCCAAACTGACTGATTGGACGAAAGCTGACATGGATACAGGGGCAGTTGAAAAGGGTAGGCAGGTGAGGCAATCGCCTAATGTTAAAATTTTTCTAATACAACTTATTGAAAGGTTGTCTCTTTTCAAAATAATGACACTGTCAATTTCAATTTTCAAAATAATCATCATTCATAATAAATTTTAGGCTCCTAAAATCTAAAACCACAAATGTCTACCACAACTACTTTATTGCTAATTAAATTCTCAAACAATTAAATTCTAACTTAATTTTTTTAAGTACATGGTACACCAATGTCTAATTAATCTAATAAAAAATTAATTTATTTTCAGAATTAAATTTTTTAAAAGAAGTTACAAAAACAGAAATTAATATGAAATACTTAATCTAATAAAATAACTAGATTATTTTTCAAATTTTTTATTGCATATAGAATACTATTTATTTACCATTTGCATATGCAAAAAGAAGTTTTTCAAAACTAAAGATAATAAAAAATTATTTAGTAACAGTTATATCTCAATATAGATTAAGATTTTTATCTTCCGAAACTGATTTATTAAGTAAACTTGAATAAAAAATTTAATTAGCAATTTTGAATCTAAAAAAGGCAAGAAGCAAATTTATATTTAAATTTTTAATTTTATTAAATTTTTAATTTAAAAAAAATGTTGAGCCCCTTCATGGATAATATTTTTACTAGGAATGGTAGTAATCGAGGATGGTGTAATGTGGACCCAACTGAGGCAGATGCAAACAAAAGGTGCAATTCAAAGAGGAATGCATGTGACTGCAAATATGACGGTGTCTGGGGGCAATTCTGTGCAGTGCATGTTCTATGTACTTGTATTAATCAATGCTCTGGACACGGGCATTGTGTGGTAGATTTTGCCAGGAAATTGGTTTCATGTTTTGCTTTCCCATTCTTTGGAGTCTGATATGCATTACAGAGGAGAAGAGAGCTGGGTGAAGTTTCAAACCGCGACCTTACAAGGGAAGTTAAAGAGATCCAGGTGTTTCAAACGGGTCGGATTGGGTGTGATTATTTTAAATGACGTAGCTTTCTCCTCACCGTCGGATTGTGAATTTAGAATCCTCACCGTCGCTCAGCACCACTCATAATAATAACGTTTATGATAATAACGGAACCCACTTGCTACCTCCCCTTTGACCTAAAAAAAATGCTTTTCATGCTTTATCACTTAGAGACAAAGACAATTCAGCTAAAGCTAGAGCCTGTGAAAAATTATCTTGGGGGACCTAATTGAGAAAGATGAGGCCTGAAAGAGCTCAAGTCACTCCAAAGCCCCCTGATCCCTTTCCCCAGCAATCTCTAGACTCGCTGAGACTGAGATCTCCTCGACACAAGAACCACCGAATCCTTAGTGCACGATGCGAGTGGAGGAGATTTCAATGCTAAATTTCTCACCGCTGAAATTGGCTTTCCCCCAGTTGACATGACTGAATATGGTCCAGGCCGATTACTAATTGCGTCTAATGGCATAGCAGACTTGGAAATTTTCCAGTCCACTGTGGTCCTTACTCCTCCCCCATAGGGTTGGACCAGTGGACATGTGCGCTCTAGAGTCTACACGGCTTACGGCTAGTTCAGATGGAGCAAGTCGTATGGACCACGAATTGCTTGCGAGAGAGAGAGAGACAGACAGAGAGTGGCACCACATAATGCCTCGTGCGGGTTCGACGATGCAGGGATGGGTCTCGTGGGCTTGCCGGAGATCACGTGAAATCCGCGTGGTTTTCTCACAATCGTCCCCAAGCTGCTGACAGTCAGTGGCGGAACCAGGACCAAAATTCAGGGGGGTCGAATTCTAAAGACGAAATGATAAAAAAAAAAATTTTCCTTTATAATGCTAAAAATTGTCTTACAATTACAATATCAAAAATTAAAGACTAAAAGCATTAAAAATATTACAATACATGTACCCAGTGGCGGAGCCAGAAACCCAATTAATGGGGGGCAAACTTTTTAAGGAAAAATGACAAAAAATTTTTTTTTTACTAAATGCAAAAAAAGTCTGAAGTTCTAAAATTAGTGCTTCCCTTTGCTCCATGCAATGACACATTTGTCTACCTAGAAGTGCAAAATACTCATCCGCCTCATGGATATTTTGGCAATCAACTTTTTCTTCGTTTTTTTTTTTCTTTCATTCTTTGACTAAGTTAACGTCCATACATAGTGGATATCTAAGTCCACATAATATTGTACCTCTGAATAGAGGAAACAACACCTGGCTCTTATGATCAGACATCGAGACTTTCACAGACACCCAGCGAGGGTATACCCAGGGAAGAAAAAAATGGGTCGCGGGAACAACCTGCAACCGTACTATCCAAATAATTGAACAATATTTTTTTTTTTGCAAAAAGTTACAATAGGAGCTTTTAAGTTTTTTTTAATATAATATGCAAAAATAAGGGGAAAAAGAAAAAATGAGAGAGTGAGAGGTGTGAGGACTGATGGTGCAAGTTTAGCTCATTTCTGCTGTGTGGACTGATAGAAAATGTCAGACGATGTTATTGCAGTTTTCAGGGTCAGGGGTATCGGGCCCAGGCTTTATGTGTAAAACATATGTATAGTTGATCTGAGCCTGAGCTTCAGGGGTATCGGGCCCAGACCAACTTAATTTTTTTAAAAAAATAATAATAATAAAATAATGAAAAAAAAAAAATTTGTGGCGCGCTACCCCTTAGTTCCGCCTCTGCTGACAGTCGCTGAGATTGTGATTTGGTTCAAGGGGGCAGAGTTGAACACTTGGAGCCGTGTTTAGGAACGTAACGAAGGAGGGATCAGAGAAAATACATTATTTAATTGCTAAGCAGCAAACAGAAGCATAAACAAACAACATAGGGAACATGTTTTTGTTTAGTTTCGTAACGTTGGTATCTCATATCACATCTCCCTGGCAGACATACCACGCGTCAAAACAGTAGCCAAAGGGCCTGCTCTCTTATGTATAGGTAAGTATCTAAGCACCTACGTGTTGGTAACTTTGCCTTTCATTTTGTCCTTATCAAATAAAATAAAATAAAAAATCTTTCTAAAAAGAAAAATTGTTATAGATGTAATAGCTCCGTTTTCATATTTTTTATAATTTTTTAATCGAATTGTATGATTTTAATTCGAGTAGACACAATAAATACTATGTAGTTTTAGATTTATAAGGTTTATCTTATCCAAATTTTTGCATAAAATAATAATATTACTATTGGAAAAATCACCTGTTATATTTATTCTAGCTAGGGGTGGGCAAACCGGGTTCGAGTTCGGGTTTGCACTGCCCCGAACCCGAACCTTTCGGGTTTGGGTTCGAAAATTTCAACCAGAACCCGACCCAAAAATTTCGGGTTTATTTGTGAGGAAACCCGAACCCGAAAATATCGGGTCGAAACGGGTTGGTCCGGTTCGGAAAAGTCGGGTCACGGGGTTATAACATTATATTTTCGGGTTCGGTTCGGGTTTAATTTCGGGTTTGTTCATATACCCGAACTCGAAAATACATTTTTATTCACATGTAAACCCGAACCCGACTCGATCGGGTCGGAAACGGATCGGGCCGCTTCGGGCTGTCGGATCTCGGGTTTTTTGCCCACCCCTAATTCCAGCAGAGAATAATTGATTGTTGTTAAAATTTGAATCCTATTTCAGTAGGGTTTCTTTGAGGGCCAAAAACTAGTCTTGTGTGTAATTATTCAAGAAAGGAAACAGTGATTTGTAACACGTAGCCAAGAACCAAAAGTCACGCTTTCATCAAGCGTAAAAGAAAGAAGGTAGTAGCGTAGAAAAGAAGAAGAAAAGAAAGTAGGTAGTCCAATCACGCAGACTTCAGGACACTTCCGAGACTTCGGAGACAATAACGTTAAGTGTGCTGGACCCACTCCGCCCACTGTTTTTGACTGACGGAGATTTCATCTAACTCGGGTGACCTAGGCTACCTTTATTAACAAAAATTTCATGCATCTTAAAATTTTAACACAATAAAAAATTATAATATAATCTCTCTCTCCCTATCACATTATTATTTTTTACTATAATAAATATTAAAAATTATTTTTTCACTTTCACTTTTCCACCGAATCTAATACCCTAAAATTTTAATTTCTCCAAAATTTTAATACCCTAAAAATTCGGATTCGAAGAAAGGGTAGGGTACCTACACTTCCGCTCTTTCCGAATTGCCCCTGAGATCCCTTTTTGACTATCAAGACAGTAGTCAGTAAATACTGGAATTGGAAATTTCAGAGCAACTGAAATTTGAAATATCTATTAGGGGTGTTTACGGTGGATCGATTAATCGGTATCGTCATCGTCTACCGCTCCTCGTTTAGTAGCATAGGCGGTGGCGGTTGTTATTTTCACCAAGTAGCAGTGAAAATAGCAGTGGCGGTGAAACTGTCCACTGCTGGGCAGTTCATCGCCAAACTGTTTTTGTTTTTGTTTTTTTTTTTAAATTATACGATGTCGTTTAGCCTTAGGGTTTTTTTAACATATACTTCCCCGACCCCCCGAGTTTGCCTAATTTTCTGCCTTACTAGCCTGCCTCCTCGACCCCGAGACCTCAGCCCTCCCGAGTCCACTCCTGACGCCCTTCCGGCCCAGTGCACCTTGTCGTTAGCCGTCTACCATATAACTTTCTTTCTCTCTCTTTCCTTTTCTCAATTTCTCTTGCTACTCTCTCGTTCATCTCTTTTTCTTCGGCCAGCAGCCACTGTAAACATCTCTTCCCCTCTCATGCTCTCTATCTCGTTCGAATCTCATCCCTTTTCCCAAGTTGTTTGAATCGGCTCAGGCTCACTCGCGTTCATCGCTTTGGCTTAGGCTCACGGTAACTCCACAGATTCTCTCTCTCTTTACCTCTCAAAATAACTCAATAACTTGTATATATACCGTTCCATTGTTGAACATATTATGCTCCTACTCGTAGGTTTCAGTGGGTTATTTAACAAAGCTTTGTCAGTTTGTTGCTTATTTGATTATGGTACCAGATATGTCTTTCTATCTCATCCCTATATAAAATTCAGTTACTTAAATTGCTTTAGGGTTTGTGAAACTATTGTCTGTTGGAGGATGAACTTGGATACTTCTGGTTTGTGAATCTGTTGGAGGATGAGATTTAAATTGGTTTGGATGTTTGCGGTTTGTGAATCTTTGGAGGATGAGATTTAAATTGGTTTGGATGCTTGTACTCAATTGGATTACAGCCCTGCATCATGGAAAGACGTGGTCAATGCATTTTTGTAGCACATATTTTTGGAATATTGCTTACCCAGAAAATTCATGGTCATACATAATGGGTGGTGACCAGTAGAGCACTGGTGTTTATCATTCCTGATGGCAATTGAAACACGCCACATTGTTATGGGCTAGAAACATATCTGGAACTGCTTTACTAAGAAACTTTCGATTCCTAGTGTATTTGTCATCTGGAGTATTTTCTTTTCTTGTTTGTGGTAATGAAGGTTTTTGAGATGAGCAAGACGTGTGTGCTTTGTATTTATCGACAAAGCATTGGGTTTTTAATATGATCTTAGTCATTTTCCTTTCAAGAGTTCGTTGGCTCCAAAGACTGCTGAAAGACTAATATGTGTTCGGAATTGGTTGAGAGATGACCTTATTGTGGGAGTGGTTGACGCTGAACTTGATGTATCTGATAACATAACTGAAGATGAAGAGACTTACGGGCTAGATTCAGGTAAAATTATTATTTGGTTAGATTTTGAAATTTGATACTCAATATAATGTAATCATTATAATTTGATGTTTTTATTTCTTAATTATGTAGAGATATCAACTTTGACGATGAAGATCGAGATCGAGATGGAGATGGAGTAGGACACATGTTACACTTGCCCCACGTTTTAGTCCTTTTATGCTACTTTATTTGAACAATGTTTATTTGATGTATCATGTATGTATAGTGTTGTATTTTAGTAATTTTATAGTGTTGTCTTGTATTATGTATTGTTGTAGTTTGGTTAACTTGTAAGTTTTTTAACTTGTATTTGACAATTTCTTAATTTTGTTGTAGTTTTGTAACTTGTAAGTGAAAATTAAAATTACGTTTTAGTGTTTTAATTGAGAATGATCAAATATTGGATTTGGTCATTCTACAAAAAATCGACATATAGAAAAAAGGTCATATGATAAGAATCTCCATGATTAAACTTAATTATTGTCATGGGGATCAATAATATGACCTACATGTTTAAACACAGATTTCACTATATTCCAAATGGCACAAAAACGCCCAAAAAAGGGGTCAAAATGGCCCAAAAAGCCTAAAAAAGGGGCCAAATTGTTCCAAAAATCGGGTCCAGCGGTGGTACCGGTGCCGGTGGTAACATATTCATCACCGCCATTAGCGGTGGCGGTGGGAGGCATAACCGCCACCGCTAATGCACACTCCTAATATCCACACACAAAAAACCACTAGGAAATCTGATGATGTTTTTTTCTGGGTCCTAGGGACAGGATATTAAAGTATTTGCCTAAAGTCTTTTTCAATTAATCTAATGGACCCATAGAAAGAAAATCAATAATTTTTTTTTAATCAAGCGATCTCCAAAGATGTTGGATTAAGATTTTCTATGTAATTTCTTACACTAATTACAAGATAAAATTCAAAAAGAGAGACACAATAGATAGATCTATTATAATGGACAACATTAAATTGACCTAACAATGGGATCCACCTCTATTCATATATAATTTCGGACAAAATAAACCCTATAATATAATCCACTATTGTATTTATTTTCTCTGAACTCTACCATGTAATTTCAATATAAAATTACAAAAAAATCTTAATCCAAATATACTATTATATATCTGCATTTGCAAACCCTAATTAGTTGAAATATTTAGGGACTGTTGTAAAAATTGAGGGGATTAGAGTTTTATTCGATTTTGTAAGAATGCATGAAAAATGTATAATTGTATAGGAGCAAGTGAAAAAGTGAAGAGACGATTTGAGTGAATTTTTTATGTTTATTATTATTATTATGTAAAGAGGTTATTTAATGGAAAAAGATAGAGTATTTTTTTTTTTGGAAGAACTCGGTTTGAAAACTTAAAAAGTTAAAAAATTAATGATCAAATTAATGTTTTCATCTAAAAATTATTAACCATTCTAACAATTTTCACTAATTTTAACTCTGCAAAGACGTCCAGTTCGGGTCTTAACGCGTATGATCGCCGATGACAATTCCCTTGACGAACATTGTGTCTCTGGGAAGTACGTGGCTTTAGTGCGCGTGAGTAGCTTTAAACAGGATAGTGTTGGCAGTTCAGAAAACAATGAGCAAATGAACAGCCGAGCAACTGGGTCGACAAAAAGGCAGGCAGTGATAAGGACCTCTGAGTATTTGTCTCCGACACCCTGTCCCACGCCCGCCCAACCCGGGCTCCGCTGTTCAATTCGCTGTCTCTCTCTCTCTCGCCCTCTCTTCTCTCTCTATTAAAGGACCTACAGGAAGAAACCCTCGTAGATGTCAATCTTGCTAAGTACTCTCTGTTTTCACACGCAACTTCGTTCTCTGCTCTTATTTTATTGGGAGGTCTTCTGTCTTGTTATTGTTGGATTATACACGATATGGAGCTTCAACTGGGTCTCGCTCTCCCAAGCAGTCCAACAAAGGTGTTCGACTTAAACTACTATGGTTCTGAGCCTAAGGAGGAAGAGATCTCGGACACATGGTATCCATTCAGCTACCAAGATATTAGCCAGATCAACAACAAAAAACGTAGTTTTGGCCAAGCCTTTGAGAGTGGCACTGCAGATAGAGCCGTGCCTCGAACGCTTCCTTTGCTGCTTTGGAACAACCCTCCAGACGAGGAAGACGACTCCAAAGACCTCGAAAATCACTCTTCCTTCACTGTTGACGAGTAGGTTCCCTCGTGTTTTCCACTTTTGGTCTTCTTCTTCTTCTTCTTCTTCTTCTTCTTTTCTGGCATTAATTATAGCATAGTTGAGTTTAGGTTGTTGAATTGTGATCATAATGCAGAAATGGTGGGGATGGAGATGGTGCAGTAGGGTGGCCACCAATTAACTCATGGAGGCATAAGAGGCTTTGCCACGAGAACAATCCGATGGAGGAGAACGGCTATGCTTGTGGAGGCAGAGGACAAAACTCGACGTACGTGAAGGTGCAGATGGAAGGAGTTGCAATTGCAAGAAAGGTTGACTTGAGCCTCCATCATTCTTTTCAAACGCTCACAGAGACCTTACTGGACATGTTTGGAAAATGTAAGTTCACGAGTTCATGTGCAATACAAGTGCGAACAGTGAGGCATGGGATTGACATGTTCCTCTGTTTTGGTTTTGCTCCAGGGTTGTTGGAAACGGGTCAGAAAAATTCCTACGAGTACAAGCTCGCTTACCAAGACAACGAAGGAGACTGGCTTCTTACTCGAGGTGTATCTTGGAGGTAATTGTACGAATTTGGCTTAAACCATATGAGCCCATGGAGAAGGGGAAAAAATAAATTCTTGAAACAAAGTGGGTTTTGGACTTGTATTGAATATCGATTGCATAAACAAGTCGACCCCAGGATAATCAATTTAGTACCAGTTTGGTTGTCTTTGACTTGAAAGGCAATCTGAATTCTCCTAATTTGTAAAGAATTTTTAAGTTGAAGAAAATACAGAACACTAGACATTGTGAACATGGGCAATTCAAAAATGGGGAGCAAAGACAGGCCTGAATCGATTGAGTAAATACCCATCCGGTGAGAGGTTGAATACAGCTACTGTTTTGACACCATTTTCACCAAAATTTAAGTCTGCTAAATCCGAAAAAGAAAAAGGGAATATTTGTAATTTTGTTTGAGGGATGCCTTTTTTTTGTTTCTATTTTTTAACTCCTGAGTTTCTGGTTTTGCAGGACTTTCATTCGATCCGTCCAACGTCTCAAATTGCTGAAGAGTAGCGACTGATTGAGCTGATTTTTCCCGATTCCTCGGCGTTTTGGCTCTATCTACACCTTCTGCAGGGTTTTGTTGTGCATGTAGTTCTTCGGATGACAAAGTAAATACAGTGTATGCTGCAGTAGTAGGACATCCAAGCTAGTTGTATAACGTATGGATAACCATATAAATACCCCCAAATAAAAATTAGAAGAAACGCAAATTAGTTATTGAACTGATATTTACTTCAGCTTTCTTCATTAGAAGCACTTGGTATTTCTTCTTCCTCCTTTTCTTCCCTTTATTTTTAAGAAGTTAGTATTAAAGAAAAACTTTCCTTTTACAGTTAATTAGGTATAAATTATCAATTTAATCACGATTGAAATGAGTAAAAAAATACGTTACGTGACATAATCTTGACAATCACATTGTGTTTAATTAATAAATTTTGATAATTTAAAAGCGAAATATAATGAAATTATTGCTCGCCTAGGGGAAAATTGAAGTTTCCCTAATATTAAATTTTACATTAAAAGGTGGGTGAGAGATATTATTGTGTCCTCTCAAATATGTCAATGGGTATTTATTTTACAACTTTACATTAAAGGGTTGGTGAGAGATATTATTGTGTCCTCTCAAATATGGCAATGGGTATTTATTTTACAAGGACTTGGGAGCCCGCCTCATAAAAGAAAGGAAGTAAAAAAGAAAGAAAGAGACAAGACTTTTATGAGCCCACGGGCTCGCTAAGTTTTTGTCGGTTCAAATCTTTTAGAGGCGACCAAAACTTGACAGGCTCGGCCATGGGCTCAAGTCATAAATATTTGATTTTGTTACACAAAATTTTAACCTTCTAAAATTTTAACATAATAAAATAATTATAATATAATCTCTCCCATTAAATTATTATTTTTTAATATAATAAATTCATTCAAATCACATATCTCCACTTTTTCGTCAATTCTAATACACTAAAATTTTAACCTCCTTAAATATTTCATCGAAAATAACTAATCACCTCACAACAGAGTGTGGTGGGCCGGTGGCTAGTGGTAAGATTACCTACAGTCTTGATCCGGAAGATTTTTTTTGTTATAAAAGAGCGCATAGTTTCAAAATTAGGTTAATTATAATTTTTTTTTCTCAAACTACCACTCGATTCTTAAATACTCTCACAAAATTTTAATTCGTTGCAACTCACCCCCATAAACTATACTTCTCATTGCAATTTTCATCTCTCAATCGATTGAAGTCGTTATATCAAACGGTTTATATCCCACGTAACAGACACGTGACCTTCTCATTACATAAAAGACAATTTTACCCTCGTTTGAGTCCTTCCTAGTCTTCTAACCGTGCTTTTAGTAATTTGTAGGGCCAAAAAATAATATGAATTATCTGATTTTTTTTTGAAAAAAAAAAAACTCACTTAGAATCGAGCTTGTTAAATTTTTATTTTCAAGTAAGGAGAATGTCACATGTTTATGTGGAAAAAAACCGTTCGATATAACAACTTCAATAGATTGGGAGATAAAATTGCAACGAAAAGTATAGTTCGTGGGAGCGAATTGCAACGAGTTAAAATTGTGGGAGTATTTGAGAAACAGATGATAGTTTGAGGGGGGAAATTGTAATTAACCCTTCAAAATTTTATTAAAAATTTTCGTTTTATAATGGAGAAATACCATGAATACAAACTTAAAATGAAATACCCATCGCGGGTCTTCCCCGATGATTAGAGCTTACCTATACTTCTGTGGCTTAGGTGCATAGGTCGCATGTTCGATTTCTCTTTGGGTGAATATTGTAACCCACTTAAGTGAGAGTCGCAGAAGTGTGGATAGATCTGTGCTAGCTCCTTGGGGTTTGCCCGTGCATTAGGTGGGTTCACTTAGGTGGCCTGCCGCATAAGATTTTTCCTCGATACAAAAAAAAATTACAAACAAAAAACGAAATAGAACCTACAAAACAAACGACAAAGTCACAAAAACGAGAAACTAACACTTAATACTAGCTAAACAAAGCTTGTCAAGACAAAGAATGCTTCTCAAAAGACAAGTTATCAGCTTTACACCTACATATCCAATCGCTCGTTGTTGAAAGACATCCAAGAGCACTTGTTGTCCCTGCGCCAGCACGTAATCAGTTTGCATGGTTCCTTAGAAGGACGTAGATGCTACTATGGTTACACCCAAGTATGGTTGTCATTTCTAGTCAACCTCGCTGCCTTTTTTCTTTTTCATAGAAAAGAAAAACAAAAACCATCGCCTGAACTGCAACTGTAAAACTTGTTTTGCAACTTCTGAACTGAACTCCAATCAAATTGAATCAAAAGGCTTCAGAGTTTGTAGCAGACTTTAATTTCCTCCGGTGAACCAAATCATAAGCACCACCGGGGTGAACACTGGTACTAAGGTTCAGACTCAAGGGTGATGCCCGACGAAAATTCGACTCTTGGTAAGCTCATTCTATTCTAATGGTACCCGTGTCATATGGATGTTTCTGAGTTTAAGTTGAAATTTTGGCCTGACTCAACAATAGTTCACGCCTGACTAATCCTTAGCTTTTTAGTTTAAAGAAAAGAAAAGAAGAAATCATAAGCATTTTTTTAAACGAAGAAAATCAAGTACAATGACCAGCTAATAAATGTAGTAAGGTGGTATAGTTTAGGGTTCTCCGATTAGGATATTAATGCTGTAATACGTATATTACACAAGCAAATGCATCAATTACCAAAATACTTACGATAGAGTTTGAAGCTATGATTCAATCAGAGTTTTTTAAAAAATATATATATTAGCAGACATCTTAACCCTCTAAATTATTCTGAATATCATTTTTGACCCCACCACCTACAGAGAGGGGTAGTCTACGTGGCTTCTTAGCACTCTTGAGGCAAAGGTTGCATATAATGAAAGGATACTAGATGTATAATTAAATATCCCTAAAAATGTCGTTTTAGAAAATTACAAATTACATATACCCCCGAGAATGTCGTTTTAGAAACAAGTTTCGGTACCACACGCGGAGCTAGGGGGGGGGGGGGGGGGGGCAGTGGGGGGCCACCGCCCCCCTTGGCTCCCAAAAAAAATATTTTTACATGTTATTTTTTTAAAAATTAATTTTTTTGTCAAGGCCCGTCCCCTTGGCCCATTAGAGTTTCAGCCCGCCCCCTTTGATGCACAATCAGCCTAGCCCAACCCTATTTTTCTGTTTTTTTTTTAAACTTAATTGAGGGTGAAACGTCTTACGTAAGTGATCTTTTATGTAATTATTAGGTGAAAGTCTCTCATGCGACTTTGATTCAGAATATAACTGGTTTTGTGGATAATGGTACTGTAAACTAACAAGTAAACTCTCATCCATATTAGCTTCTGTAAAGAGTCCTCTTAGCTTTTATTTTAACTTTCTGTTAAAAAATATATAAGATAGTACCTTGTCTTCATTCGTATTCTTCTGTAACAAAAAATAAGAATTACCAATGCATCTGAAAATTTTTGAGTCCTAAGCACCTAATGGAAGAAATAATCTGAGAGATTGATCGTTTTCGTGTGGAAGTGTATTGCCAAGTTATTAATTTGATCACCCAAGAAATGAATCATCGTTTCACTGAAGCAAGTACGAAGTTACTTCTTTGTATAACATGTCTTGATCCAAGAAACTTATTTGCAGTGTATGATCATTCTAAGTTACTTCGTCTTGCTGAGCTTTATCTAGAAGATTTCTCAGCAATTGATCATGTTGTATTTAGAGATCAGCTTCGAAACTACATTTATGATGTGAGAAATCATGATGTTTTTTCTGGGCTTCAAGATATTATAGGTCTTGCTGTGAAGATGGTTGAAACGAGGAAGCATACTCTATATCCATTGGTTTATCAGCTGATTAAATTGACATTGGTCTTACCAGTTACGACTGCAACCGTTGAGAGAGTATTCTCTGCGATGAAGTTTATCAAAACTGACTTGCGCAATAAGATGAGAGATAAATGGTTGAATGATAGTATGGTGGTATACATCGAAAGAGAGATTTTCAAAACTATCGAAACGAATTCATTTTACAACGTTTTCAGAAGATGGAAAAGTGTAGGACCCAATTGCCACCTCTTAGTATCAGCAAATAGTACAGTACGCGTATTTCAATATATTTAATGTTTTTAGTCTTTAATTTTTGATATTCTACCTCTTGAGATAATTTTTTGCATTAAGTAATTTTTTTTAAGGAGTTTGCCGCTTGTGCTTCTGGCTCCGCCAGTGTCGGTACCTCGTTATGACGTCAAATTTAAAAAAATAGGACCGTTTTGATTAGGGCTGAACAAAATCGGACCGCAGACTGGATCGGACCGGAAAACCGGACCGAATTTGCGGTTCGGTCCGGTTTTAATTTTAAAAAAGCGGTCCGGTCCGGTCCGGTCTGTATATTTATGAAATGCGGTCCGGACCGGACCGGACCGCACTTCATATTTTTTTAATTTTTTTTAAATGTTTTAAAAAATAATCGCACCTATACTGCTTAAATTTATTTTTTAATTTTTTAAATATTAAAAAATTAATCGCACTGCGCAGAGCCTATGCTCTGCGCGCAGTGCGGCTCTGCGAAATTTTAAATTTTTTTTTTTTTAAATTTGAATCCTGCGCGGGCTCTGCTAAATTTTTAAAATTTTTTTTAAAAAAAAATTTAAATCCGGCCTGGACCACTTAAGTGGTCCAGACCGGACCGCATTTCCTGAAACCGGACAGGACCGGACCGCATTTCCTGAAACCGGACCGGACCGGACCACATATATGTGGTCCGGTCCGGTCCTTTAATATTGGAGGACCGAAAATGCGGTCCGGACCGCATTGCGGTCCCGATTTTCACCCCTAGTTTTGATTACCCCTAGAAGAAACCTTTGGACAACGTGGGAAGGCGAAATGATCGTGATGTGTGAGGAGAAAAAGCGTTGGCGTGGTCGTACGGAGAAAACGAAGCTGACTCGCACGGGTTGTTTTTTTCTGATGGAGTTCTCTATAATAGTCTAATGCGATTCTATTATAAATCCGACAATTCCGATCCCCTCATTGAATTCCTCTACGGTCCCTCCCTCACATAGTATATCGCGAAACCTAAGTAAAGTAACTAACAAATAGCAAACACGTGCCTCTTCAGCGATGAGAGTGCGCTCTCTTCCACAAGCAGAGGATATCCATTGCCGTAGGTTCCAACTGCAGAGGATCTCTTCAGCTTCCCTCCGTTTGTTACCCAGCCCAGCCATCTCAAGTGAGTGACCGCTGCTCTCTGTCAGCAGCGATATTCTCTCATCTCTCTCTCTCTCTCTTTCGCTCTCTCTGTTTCGTTCTTTCTGTCTTTGTCTTTCTTTCCTTCTGTGGAGCTGGCGGGAATGCATTCGCGGCCTATCACTTGTCCTCTGCAGCTCAGAAAGGTAAATATGAGTTTTTTTTGCGTAGTTTTCGTTACCCGTTTTTGAACTTCTATTGCAGAGGACTCGATTAAATGGAATCATAATGTTGGATTTCGTTTATTGTTCTTCCTCTTTCCATTTGTTGGTCTTTCTCTTTTGTTTTATATTTTGGGTATTTTGATTATTAGCTGTGCTGATAAACTGGAGGCATCTGTTTTAATGCCTTAACTTTTAAGCTCAACCTTAGACATAACGATGTCTCTCGGAAAAGATTTGGCTTTGCATGTCCAAATTATTCCTCCAAATCGTGTGACTGATAATTCTGCATAGAACAAATCCTGCTCGCAATATGAGTTATCAAAATCATGAACTTGCGCTAAAACACGGCGATAAAGTTTTCCTTTTTATTTGACCTGGATCTTCATCTGAAACTTTCATAGGGAACAAGATTGTTGTGTTTACACCGATATTAAGAAAATAAGTTTTCTGTAGTATCCATGATGCGAAAATATTTATGATCTAAAGGCGTCTCGTTTCTTTCTAGAATCGTTAACAAGATTAGATTCTTAGAGTTCCCAGAAGAAGGCATTTTCATGTTCTTTTCTCCATTTTGCTTTTTTCTTTTTTATGGTAATTGCAATCACGCTTTGCAATTTATCAGGGGCTTCGAACACTTTGTCTTTACAGTTCTTGATTACTGAAAACTATTCCTCTCCTAGCCAACACAAGTATTTTTTTTTTTCCTTTAAGAGTTATAAGCACGGTGTCCCCTGCTATTTTGAGTTCGGGCTTTTAAGGATTCCTTCTTTGTTTCTTGGTTATTCTGCTCTTTACTTTAGTGCCTCTATAAGGAGTGGATACCCTCATACATGCAATCTTCTGTACCCAAACATAGGGGTGAGAATCAACATCAGAGTAGACTTCTGTTTAGCAAAAGAGCAGAACAAAAAATTTCCTGAAAAACATGGCTCAAAACATATATTTTTCCACATTATGAGATGAGCGTTATAGGTTTCTAGCAATTTGTTGATGTTCTTTTTTTTTTCCACTTCTGGAGTCAAATGTTTCTTTTTTATTAATGACATATAGTTGGTTGTTCCTCCAGATTCATAATGGTATTGGATATTAGGCACGATGAAATGGAAACCTATATAGCTCTTTTGTTGCTTCACTGTCATCAAGTTACCCTTGAAACCCAAGAGAAAATCCCTATCAGATCGTACTTAAAGAGATGATTCCCTCGCATGTAATAAGCTGATCATGTAGCTTGATCGAAACGAACCAATCATATTGTCTACTTGGTTGAGTATAATGTCTCATACTATTATGAGAAGTTATTCTCACAGCTTTGATAATGCGATTAGGAGCTTGGAAGTATGAGTATTTTTATGCATAATAGCAACTTTAATCTCAAAAGGCATGACCCAGGGAATGTGGATGAGTCAATCATCACTCAATATTTCGGATGATGACGTAAGAGGCTCCCTTATGTGGAACGTATGTGACAGTGATCACATGGGTGACTACTTTCAATTTTGGTGTGCTTTAAGATTAAAACTATATGTGTTTTAAGTCTATAGGTAGTGATGTTGGGTTTTGAATAATGTTTCTGCTGGTATATGCAACATTTGCTTTCTGATGAGAGTTACGTAGACCATATTAACAGTTACAACATTCTAGACATATATTTCGAGGAAAAAGGCAGCTGATATAATCATAAGCTTCGTAGAAGTGACTATACTAAGATTAAGAGCATACAGCACTAAGAACTTCGACTGAAATTAGTCAAGATTGATAAAATGCTAAAATCATATGAGCGGATATTTAAGATGTGGTACTGGCTATCTTCTACAGTCGATTACTGGAAATTGGCTAGAAACCAGATCTAGAAAGTAAAAAAAAAAA
Source organism: Myrica gale (assembly GCA_963930655.1). NCBI lineage: Eukaryota > Viridiplantae > Streptophyta > Magnoliopsida > Fagales > Myricaceae > Myrica > Myrica gale. The sequence continues at coordinate 26,928,821 of OZ005600.1, read as the reverse complement.
ACTACAAAAACGGAACTTATCCCAAATTTGCAGTTTGTAATTTCACAAGATTTAACTTTCTATATAATTCCAATGGGCCACAGGAGATGCTTTGGAGCACTATTTTTAGCTACGACTGAAAAGTTGTGAAGAATGTTTTTGTGAATATAGTTCTAGGTTGCTGAACTGTGTGCTTTCAGGTTGATGTATGGTTGCTGCAAAAATAAGTCAAAATGGAACTCTTTTTTGTTCTTAAACCTAGAATTACACCATATGTTCTCTTTGTTCTTGTGCAAACCTCTTATCTTCTTATGTGCTGATTCAAGTTCTATCTGGCTTCCACTGGAATGAAGGATATCGAGCACTCCATGTGCCAGTATACCGGCTTAAGCATAAATAACATAAAGAATAATCAAATATATTTTCCATTTCACAGAGGTTCTTGTCATGCCATGCAAGGAACCCAATATATTCCTAAATTTGGATCCTCGAGCTTAGTAAGAATGGTGTAGATTTTGGGTTCCATCCTACCACCATATATAAGTGAACGAAGTTGTATTGTTATGCCAAGGAAGATGCATACATTGATGCCAGACACTATAGATTTCAGAGGATTGCATCTTCATATTGGTCAATCAGTTAATAGCTAGGTGGCTTGCTTTGGAGACATATCTATAGAGAAAAGGCACTCATTGGAGCTCTTATTTGAATGACCTCCAATGTAGGGCTGATCACTGGTACCAGCGGTGCGCCGGTTAATCGGTATCCAATATCCCAAAAAGCCGGGGATATTGGCGGTGGTGGTGAAACCGCTCACCACTTCCACCATTTTGTTTTGTTTTGTTTTTTTATATGAAATACATGTTGATTACTAGCCTTTAAAACAACCAACTACCATATACAAGAGCTGCTAATATCTAATGCTATAATAACATTTATCCTAACGAAGGAAATAAAAGCTGTACAAGAAAGATATTGCCAGAATTGTACAAAGAAAGATATCGTTAGGGCTGTACAAAGAAAGATATGGACAACAAATGGAAAGATACCGCCAGAGTTGTATAAGGAAAGATATCGCCAGAATTGGCGAATCTGTACAAGGAAAGATATGGACAGCGAAGGGAAAAATATCGTCAGAGCTGTACAAGGAAAGATATTGCCAGAATTGACGAATCTGTGCAAGGAAAAATATGAACAGCAAAGGGAAAGACATAGACAGCAAACAGTGTGTTTTGAAGCTATGCCTTTCTCTGCGCTCGTGTTGCGTTTAGGCCCCCCAGCCGGAAGCCCACCTCTCTCTCTCACATGCACACACACCAGTAACCGCCTACCGGTACCACTAACACCAATACCGGTAGGCACAAGTTACCGTTCTAAACAGACCGGTGCTGGCACTGCCCATGCATAGCCCTACTCCAATGCCTTTGATAAGATCCAAGGAGCTATTGTGATGGCTACGAACAACTCCCCTTTTGTTGTTTTTGGCAAACTATTTTTCTTTCGCCTTTTAAGGATTTACTATGAGATTTTAGGAGCTCTTATCCCTCATGTTTATGCTATAAATTGATCTGTACTGACATTGAAGAATATATCTGTGGTTCCTACTGCAACATTTTTGGCTTTGCACCTGCATGTCGGCTGTATGTATCCAGAATTACTCTGTATACCAATTTCAGAAGAGAAACAGATGCTAGTATCTTCAGTACTCAATTTTAGTATTTGGCTCTGTCTAGAATGTAGGAACATTAAGGTACTGTCAATTTTCTATCCATCTTGAAGGTAAAAGTTTCTTGCCGAGGTTATCTTCCTCGCTTTCTTCATGTTGTCCAGTGCTGACCTCGCTGTCTAGGTCCTACTTGTATTTCTTGACAGAGGCAATTATAGAGTCCCTAACACGCATGTTGACTTTATGCAGGTGACTAGAGTTGGAAGATCCTTGATTTTTCCAGTAGCTGAATTGGCAGAAGCATGTTGAGTAGCCCTTCTAATAAATTTCCTCGGAGGAATGGCAAAAGACCTTTCCGCCTAACCTCCAAACGATCAGTCCCACCGAAGATCCTTTTCATCATACTTCTGATATTTATTCCAACTTGTGTGATTGGAATTTTCAACTATGGCCAGAAGGTATCCTATTTTCTACGACCACTATGGGACAGTTCCCCGCCCCCCTTCCAACGTCTCCCACACTACTATGCAGAAAATGTATCAATGGACCACCTTTGCCGCCTCCATGGCTGGTCATTGCGCTCCCAACCCCGTCGTGTTTTTGATGCCATCATCTTCAGCAATGAATTGGACATACTGGAGATTAGGTGGCGTGAGCTTTATCCCTATGTCACGAAGTTCATAATCCTCGAGTCTAATACTACTTTCACAGGCATGCCCAAACCTCTCTTCTTTGATTTAAACCAGGCCCGATTCGCGTTTGCTGAGGGGAAGATTGTCCATGATGTATTATCTGGTCTAAGTGCGGGTGACGGATCACATGAAGACCCATTTGTACTCGAGTCAAAACAGCGTAGGGCTGTGAATGGATTACTTCGCCGTGCAGGGATTTCCAACGGTGACATTCTTATCATGTCCGATACTGATGAGATACCAAGCCCACATACCGTGAAACTAGTGCAATGGTGTGATGGGGTGCCACCCGTAATGCATCTGGAGCTCAGGCACTATATGTACTCCTTCGAGTTCCCTGTTGACTATAGCAGCTGGCGGGCCACAACCCACATCTTTGGACCTTACACCCACTACAAGCATTCACGCCAAACTAATCTTATCTTTTCTGATGCCGGATGGCATTGTAGCTTTTGTTTTCGGCGCATTCAGGAGTTTGTTTTTAAGATGACTGCTTATAGCCATGCAGACCGTGTGAAGCGGAAAGAGTTTTTGGGTCATTCAAGAATTCAGAAGCTCATTTGTCGGGGAAATGACCTTTTTGATATGCTACCCGAAGAGTACACTTTTCGGGAGTTGTTTAAAAAGATGGGATCCATACCCAGCACTGCTTCTGCGGTTCATCTTCCAGCATACTTGATAGAGAATGCAGAGAAGTTTTCGTTCCTCCTCCCAGGAGGCTGTTTAAGATCACCGGAATAAAGTTTTTGACCATCCAAACGAAACAAAAGATTTTTATATTTAGTACTTAGCATGCATGAAGATAGGTTTCCACTACCCTTTTCTCATGAGAGGCCTTAAATGCCTGAAAGTTCACAAGGCTGTGACAAATGTGGCTTTTACTCCATTTGTTTGTATCTATTGCGAATGCTCTCGAGAAAATAGCTGTGACTCACAATTTTTCCAGGAAAGGATGTTCTTAATTGGATCCAAGCGCAATCTCTCTCTCTCTCTCTCTCTCTCTCTGAGCTCGCTCTTTCCTAAAAGGATTCGTAAAAAGTTCTACGGCTTACCAATATCATCTTTATCTTTCTTTCAATTAGTGGTGTCATTTCAAATATGATGTAATTGAAAGATACTCTCAAAACTTGTCTGGAAAGAAGTATAAAAAAAGGAAAGCACGTACTGCGTCTAGTCTACCCATATCTACCTTCAAAAGCGGCAGTGGATTAAACAATTCAGGGTTCAGTAAAGCAAATTTGTTCAGGCTTTCGATTTTTCATGCGAAGTAACGCCATTCCACGCTCGGAGATTTCTGCACAAAGGCGCACTGTTCAAGACTGCGGAAAATGTACGAATGAATATAAAACTAGTCAGAGAGAAAGATTTAAGCCCGATTGATACTTGTTGTTTATAACAAATTCGAACTGAATATTTGTGTAATTAATTTTTTGGACCATTGTAAAATTAACCCGCAGGCTGTTGATATCCAAAGGATATCTCTTTTTAATTAATTCATTATTTAGTTAGAGTTATCCTAGTTATGCCTGATCACTCAGTACGGATGACCGGCGCCCAAAGCCATCGGTATCGGAAGCAATATCCCCACTAAGCGGGGGGATTTTGCAAGTGGCGATGAAACTGCTCAGCCCTGGGTAGTTTCACCGTTTTTAATTTTTTTTTCTTACAAAATGGTGTTGTTTCTAATTAAAGAGGAACGACCCCATTTCGTTTATTAATTATTAAAACCTAACCTAACTTTTTCCCCTTCTTTGTTGCGATTTGGTTGCAATTTGTTGGGCTTGCATTTTTAGAAATTTTGTTTAGGTTTTTTTCAATTTGGTTGATGTTTGGAAAGTTCTTTTTTTAATATTTGGCAATTTTGTTGCAAATGTGTTGCGCAATTTGGGTTAGGATTTGCTATTGTTTGGGTTGCAATTTAGATTTTGTTTGCTATTTGGTTGAGATTTGTAAAGTTTTTCGAATATGTGGCAATTTTCTTGAGAATCTGAGGATTTGGGTTGCAATTTTGGAAAAAAAAGTTTTCAATTTGGTTGAGATTTGAATATTTTTTCGAATCTATTGCTATTTGCTCTTGATTATTTGAGTTGCAATTTTGGAAATTTCTATTTGATTTGAATGTTAGATTTTGTGTGATTTTTTTTAGATTTGTGATTATGGGTAGGGGTAACTGCTATTGCCAGCGTTAGGTGCCAATTTCCTCTCGGGCCGATGACAGTGTCCATTCTTGGACAACCGTCCATAGCGACAGCGGTTGCGGTGGGGGCAAAAACATCACCACCACCACTGATTATGCACCACCTTAATCCTAGTTGTTTAGAAGTATCATTAACTCCCTTTTCCAAGTTAGGTTGAATAATTGCCTCAAGTCCTGTTGCACTTTCATAGGGCCCTGGTGACCGTTCAACCCTCATGTTAGTAGCTATACCTTTATCCGAACATTATGTAGTCAGCGAAAGCCTTTATGATACGCCCAAGAGGGTTGGTAATGCTCGACGCTCGATTCCACCCTTATGGCTTTAAAAATATTAGCTTGAATAACCGTGATAAGTTATTTAATTATATTATGTCTTTTTTTTCCTTGAATAAATTCACTTAAATCTATTCTATATAGGAAGGAATTTTGGATGAACCTTTCAAGAATCTCGTAGTGTGTCAACTGTCGAGAACTCCTTTGAGGCTTTTGGCAAGACTTGTATCGGCGGGTTTAACAAATTAGAAATTAGAATTGGCCTTCCTTTAAGTGTTAAGACTTTATAGTAAGTACTGTTCTATGACAGATAGTTACCAGAAATATTGCATTAGGACGACTTGTTAGTTGCTTCAATAACAGGTTGCCGCTGCAACTTCTCGAAAATAACATTTTCCCCTCGTAATCCATAACATAACTCCCTTTTCAAATAAGCTCTCTAGCAGATCGTTGCAGTTCTCATCGATCCCGAGTTCAGCAAATTATAACCATAGAGATATTAGCCTCGTGTGTGTGTGTATATATATATATATATATATATAGATATAGATATATATAGATATATGTATATAGATATAGATATATATAGATATATGTATATAGATATATGTATATAGATATAGATATATATAGATATATGTATATAGATATAGATATATATAGATATATGTATATAGATATAGATATATATAGATATATGTATATAGATATAGATATATATAGATATATGTATATAGATATAGATATATATAGATATATGTACATGGATTATGTAATTAAATCATGTCATCAGCCAACAATAAATCTAAATTAGAGACGGTCCATTGTGGAAAAGTTGGTATATCTTAATTATTTGGAAGTCCAACATGGTCTTCGTGGATTACCAAACCAAGGACTAACCCTTCGTAGAGAGGAAAACGAAGAAAACCTCCCCCACCTACCATTTTGTCTTGAATATCATCACATCATTACTTTTCACTATAATAAATATTAAAAATAATATCTCTCTTCACTTTTTCACCAAATTCAATACCCTAAAATTTTAATCTCTCCAAAATTTTATCACTCAAACACAAATTACCTCACAAATTGTTGCATGGAGTAAAATTCAAACAACTCTTTCATTTGTTGCAATGTTTACTCTATTTTGGCCTGTAACCAAGTGAAAAAGGTTTATGTTCTAAAATTTCAGTCTAACAGATTTTGATATTGCTAGCATATTAATAAATTTCATCAATGATTCAAATTGCATTAAATAATTTGATTGTTCGTTTTTTTTCTTCTTTTTAACTTCACTATTAATGCATTGATTAATTTTATTTAAATAATAACTATTCTCATTCAAGTCGTTGCATAAATGAGTTCTATGAGAGTCCCTATCAAATTAGTCAACATATATATTAATGATTCAACTACCATATTCTCTTTCTTTTATCTAATTTAATATGGATGGTCTATGTAGCTCATTAAAATAGTGACAGAGTGATAACTATTTATTAGGTACAAACTTATTAATTGTTACCTTAATAGAGTAAGCTAGACGTTTGGTTAGGGAAAAAAAAGAGAACTTGCAAAAGATGTTTGACTTGGACGTTATCCAAGTATAGGCGGCCAACCAGCTCAAGAAGTGGGCCTAATATGAAGAGTTAGATTGGGCAAAAGGAGAATCCCATGTCCTTTTTTGTTTTGTCCTTGAATGAAACATTCCTCCATACACGTTGCGTTGCGTTGCGTTGCGTCTAATCTTATCCTATCTAACACCCGCGCACCCCTTCTCAGCCTCCGAAAAAAAAAGCCCGAAATTTGGTAATTTCAGATGCCCTTGTCAAGCCTTGTCCATATATACCTATTTTAAACAAGTCCTCTCCAAGTCCATCAGTCTATTTCTTTGAATATTGTTGTGATAATATGTGACACGCATCAACTCAGGGCGTTGTTTCCTCAAATGTCTCGAATAGAGAAAAATCATGCAGCAGTTGGAATTTATAACCACTCATAAACGAAATGATAAAATCATAGATACGTCCACCAGGTGGGCTAATGATGTCTTCAGGCAATAACTATGGTCCATCAATGTTACCCTAAAGGAATCTGATTAATGCTCTTTATAAAAGAGTGGTCGAAAAATGATATCATCTGCCATATAATGGTCAATCAGCCAACAGTAGTACTGCTGAATAACATTTTTGCAGTCCCAAGGTAAGGGTTCTGCAGGCAGCCTCAGCTTCTTCTGACCATCCAAATTTTTATAGCATTAGTAAACATGGCAGCTGAAAGTGGCTAATAAGCAAACGTCGGGCTATGGTGGGAGAGGAGACAATAACTAGACGGTTTCTTGCATGAACCGTTGGTCCGAGACTTGTTGGTATTTATGAGTTTTAATCACAGTGTTGGATGTTCTTGCACTTTCTTAACTCTAAATGCTAGTTTAAGAGAGAAAAATTTTTCTCACACTTATAAACTAATCACTCTTTCACAACTTTGGATTAACCCCAACAAAGCATGAGTGGTCGTGCACAAATCTGGTTTTGGGTGCAGATTTTCTGGTCTCAAAAGAACGTTACTGTCATAGGTTGTCAAATACGCAAATACAATGAAAAACCAAAAAACAAGACACACCAAACAGATGTATGTTTCCTGAGGATAATGGAATGAAATTAAGCTGTCGCATCAACTTATAGAAGTGTAATTCTACAAGCAACATTTTTCTCTATATAAGGCGGTCTATGGCTCAAATGGAACAAAATATGTCAACACTGGAATAAACACAACTTGAAAATGACCTCAAAAGTGAAACAAACCGAAAGAATAAACGATCACTCCAATCTAGAGGTTGATATTTATTTATTAATTAATCTACAGAATAGAATATATATATTCTATTCTGTAGATTAATTAATAATATATATTATATACATTAATACGTGAGAGAGACATATATATATATACATGATTTGTTGTAGAATATTCTAGCTATTAACGTATCAGTAAGTTTGGCATAAAAAAACTTAATAACATAATAATTATTATATTATATCCATAATTGGCTAATTATGTTTCGAGCTAACATGCACACCAAGTCATGTATTTTTATAATATATTGTTTAACACCAACTAATTTATGATAATTCAAGTTTATCTGAGGTGAACAATCGATGAATGAGTACTGGTCTTCGAAATTCCATATTTGGAGTTACTGGAAAAGACAAACGAGATGTACAATATTCGATGTGCAAATTTTAATCAACTTATAAAAGCCAGCTTTCAGAATAATCAATCAATTATTCATAAGAAATACTTCCTTGTACGAGTTTGTAAAAGGCCTCAAAGAAGAAAGAAATAAAAACATGGAAAAAATTCAATTTGCACCCCTGAACTTTGGGGCTATTTATAAGTTGCACCCACTTTTATCGATTTCGTTAGATTAGTATTCCAAAGTTTATGTTTACGTTGATTTCCACCCTGGACTTCAAATTTCCGTTACTTCTCACGGCAAACCAACCATGTGCCGTCCACGTGAAAACTTAAAGTTTTCATTTCCCGTTTTGCCCTTCACTGTGCCGTCCATCTTCTTCGGCTTCCAGAAGGACAACTTCCAGGTTTTTCTCCGAGCAAACTTCAAATGTCTTCATTGATTTACGTGTTTCCGTCCTCACTAAGCTTGGCGACAAACTCGGAAGGCCAGGAACATTGCTCACAAGCTCACTCCTACTGTGCGCCATGAAAAGAAAGAACATAAGCTTTTTTTATGACCCGAATACGCTAGTGTGGGCAATGCGTGCTGGGAGCATTTCCCTCGTGCTGTCTTTGTTGACCTTGCGCCTACTGTCATTGATGAAGTGAAGACTGGAACTTACCGCCAGTTCTTCCACCTAGAACAGCTCATCAGTGGCAAGGAAGAAAGCAGCTTCGGCCATTTCTTGCAACTTGCTCCTTTATTTCCATCAGCGAATGGGCTGCAAAAATTTCAGTCATTGTTCTAATGGGAGTTGCCACAACACTGGATGCTCCAAGAAACCTTCTTCCTTCAAATGTGCTACAGCACTTGTGCCCCTCTAAGTTTACATTGGGATCACCAGCTGAGAGAATGGATGCAGTTATTGAGGCGGTCCTTGTGAAGGAGTGTTCAGGGTTTAGTGTCGGTCACAAGGTGGTTGTTTTCTTGAGAAATTATTTCGTAAACCAGGATGCAACACTAACATCTTTTATTAGAGCTTTGAAGGTTGGCAGTGCTTGTCTATTATCATCGTTATCAACATCTTTACTTTAGAGATATGCAATGTCAGCATGATTAGCTCTGCTGATTTATCTCATGAAAAATAATTTTCAGATAGCTTGTGCCCAACATTTCTCCATAGAGCCTCTGAGCTTCATCCTTGGTGGCTTGCTTGTTGAAGAAAAACAAAAGGTTAAACTTCTTGTATCCTTTTGTAATATTTAGACGTTCCTTCTTCAAGTCGTATTGCCCAGTCATCTAATATGTCTCATTCCTTGTTGACAAAAATGTCTCCATTCCTTGTTTATTGACAAAAATGTCTCCTAGGATTGGATCCTCTCAATCTCTCCTGGGATTGGATCCTCTCAATCTCTTCCCTTGCCTTCTTCAAGAACCCATCCATGGACTCTGAAAATTTTCGGCCAGTCTGCTTCAATGCAATTTCTTCAGTTAATTTCACAACTTCGGATATTTTTATGATTCCTCCAGCAAGTTTTGCGACTTCACTGCTGAGCACATCAGAACCATTGCATCAGCTTTCTTTACATTAGTGAGCTCTCCACTCAAACCCAAAACAACTTGTAAGCCAAGCTTCCTAAATTCAACCTCGTCCCAGAAAGCAGACTGCTGATTTGTGTCAGTCAGTTCACTCTGATTTGCACCGGAAAGACGAGAACCTTTAGCTTTGATGATTTCTCGTACAACAAAATGCAAGAGAGTGGTTTTGCCATCAGTGCCCTTAATATCAACTAGCTTGAGAAGTGTTTCTAGCTTGAATGCATGGACATCACCATGGTTGGTGCCAACATTCATGCGATTCCCAGTATTGAGCACTGCTTCAAGAAGCTTCAGGAACAATCTGCTGTTTCGTAATTCTTCACAAGCTACCTGTGGAAAATGTAGAAGTGTGAACAGCAATGTGTTCGTCAACTAGATTAATGAATTGCAGGAACAACAATGTGTTCATCACAAGGAGAAAGCCGAAAGTAACTCAGAGTAGGTGGGTCTTCTATGGGAGGGAGAGGGAGAAGATGAGGGTCTTCTATGGGAGGGAGAGGGAATGAAGGTGGTGGAAGGTGAGGGAGAAGAGGGCGGGAGAGGTCAGGAGAGAAGAGAAGCAGGGGTGGTGGCAGTTGATATCTTAGAACATGGAGTGGGTGAGATCTGAGAGTTATGGAGGTTGCAATTTGCCATGGCTGAGGAAGAGGACACGTGTCCTTGCTGCATGTTTTCACTTGCCACTCGTATTCGTTAAATGAAGGGCAAAATTGGAAATGAAATGGTTAAGTAGCCATGTGGACAACACGTTCTCGATTTTCCGTGAGAAGTAACAGCAATTTTCGATCTAGGGTGAAAATTAACGTAAATATAAACTTTGAGATACTAATCTAACGAAATTAATAAAAGCGGGTGCAACATAGAAATGACCCCAAAGTTCAAGGGTGCAAAATGAATTTTCTCCTAAAAACAAAGGCTCTTTATGCATTGAGTAGGAAAAAAAAACTACCACCGAAGACAATACAATAGAGACAAGACTCCTATCCATATTACAGGTCTTTGGTCTCTTATTACTATCATGCCTCTGGTGTAGGGCGAAGTCAAATATAGATTTTAGGGGACAAACTACAATATGTAAAAATAAAATAAAAAATCCTAATTTTTTTAAAAAAATAATAATAATAATTTTTGGGGGCCTAGTCCCCAATTTTGCCCCTTTATGCAGCTGGTATATGCATGAAGAGTTTTGTGAGGAAGCCTGATCATCTCCTCGTCCATCCTTCCTCTAGTGGAAGCCGACGCTGCCTTGTGCGGTGGTCATATTGTGTTCCAATCCTTGTGGCCGATTTGTGTTTGTATCTCAATCTTTGTAGTTGGTTGTGTTTGTGTCCCGGTCCTTGTGGCTGATTTGTGTTTGTATCTCGAACTGTGAGGTTGATTATATTTGTGAAGTACTAGACACTTGTGTCCGGTTTGGTCTTCGGATTCTTTCATCTTGCTTGTCTTGGGACATTTTTTATGCTATGATAGTAGGCCTTTCAGGTCTGTTTAATTTTTTTTTACTTATCCTTTGAGATATTTTTTTTTCCTATTTTGTGATCAGCTGTAATTTTCTCGAATATAAATATATGTATTAATCTAGAAAAAGAAAAGGGTGCAAAAGAACTAATGTCTTGCCGTCTTGGCCCATAGCAAATGAGTGTCTATATATGGATCTACGTTTTCATAATTTAGACCTTTCATGACTGATTTCCAGTACGATATGGTGCTATTATAGTCACGTCTATGTAAAGATCGCTCAACGTCCGGTCTCTTCCTAGCTATTCATTTTCGGATTAGAAGGAAGGAAAAGGCAAAAAAAGAAAAGAAAATAAGGTCTTCCATTTTTAACCCATAAACTAAATCAAAATATCAAGAGGAGATCTAAACTATAAAAATTGTCACATTTTATCTTGAAACTATCAAAATTCATCAATATTCGTCCTGTTATAAAATCAAACTGTCAATATTATACTACATTGCCTATTTTTGCTTGGATAGTGGAATCTCTCTCTTTATTGTTCACCTTTTTCTAACGTTCATTCTGTTTGTTAGATAATCAAGCTTTTACATTTTGAATAAATATCATATCCAGTTTATTATCCTAAGTCATCCAATTCAAAAAGATAGACATAATATGCACTGAATGTTATAGTGTCCACACTGCTAAATAATTAATATAGACAACATTGAATATTATATGTCCTATTTATCTCCAAATTAAATTGTCGAAAAAGCAAATTAGAAAGAATTTTAGTCCTTGCAAATTTAGTATAATAAATATTGGTTTCTATTAATGTCTTTACAATAGTCTTTGGTTGAAAACGAAAATACTGTACCATGTATTTTTAAATACTAAGGTGTCATTTTATGTGCATTTTTCAGTACTAAAGTGTCATTCTGTTTGAAATGTGCCCCTTAAACTATCAATATTAGATGTATTTTAAATTTTTCCTCAACTCTAATGATAAAATCGTAATAGAATGTATATATTGAAACTCATTAGTGATTTTGGAATATAATATGATTAAGACGATAATTTGGGGTATATTGTAAAAAGAAAAAAAATGAGCTAATTACAATTTCTTCTCACAAACTACCACTTGATTCTCAAATACCCTCACAAACTTTAACTCATTACAACCCAACCTCATAAATTATACTTCTCATTACGTCCCTCAACTGACTAAAGCCTTTATGTCAAACGGTTTCTATCTCACGTAATACGTGATATTCTCCTTACATGAAAAAAATAATTTTATTATCATTTAAGTCCTCCCTAGCTTTTTACAATGTTTCTAGAAATTCGTAGAACCAAAAAATAATGTGATTAGCTGATTTTTTATTAAAAAAATATGACTCACTTATAAGAATTGAACCAATCAAATTTGTCTCTTCAAATAAGAAGAAAATCATATGTTGTTTATATTGAATGTAAATTAACCGTTCGATATAACAACTTTACTTTAGTAGGTTAGATGATGAAATTGCAACGAGAAATATAATTTGTAGAAATTAATTACAACTAATTAAAGTTTGTAAGAATATTTAAAAATAATTTTAGAGACAAAATTGTAATTAACCGAAAAAAAGATCATTTTAAGATGTAAAGTATAGTCTCGCGCCTGAGATGAATCCGTAAAGACAGTTCGTACCAAAAAGAAACCGCGCTGCCTGCTGATTGGAGACCACGTGAATAAATCAACAAAGAAGAAAAAGAAGCCGTGTGTGTACCACTGATCCACTGAAGCATCCGAGAAAACTCCATCGAAAGCGACATTATATCGAAATTGCATCGTCTAATTTCGCTGCCTTTTCAGACAGGGTCCCGTGGGAAAACGAATTCACTCTCTTGGATGCTAAAGTGCACTTAGTTTGCAAAATCTCTTTTGACAGTCCACCACAACAAAGAAAAGTCAATGACCAATAGTAATCGTTTCCTATTTCGGATGATTAAATTCTCATACAAGAGTTTTATGCACTTTTCTATACAATTAAAAGATAAATAGAGATTTCATTATGTCTATATTATTTGAAATTTTATATAAATAACATTATACAGTATAAGGTTCTTTTATTAATCTATTTTATTTCAAATTACATTATATAATTCGAACACAAAATTACAAAGAATCTTAATTTTAAATTATAATTCAAACTTAATCTTAATTAGGACTATTAATCACCGTATATAAGATGCCAAGCTGATACAATAAGTTTGGTAAAACGTCACCGCTTATTGAACCATTTAGTTCGATGACCCTTTCTATCTTTTTACGTGCGTGACGTTGTTTCATTAGTTATTTAGGTTGCGTTTGTAACAAAAATTTTTATCTCTCTTAAAATTTTAACACAATAAAAAATCTAAATATAATCTTTCTATCCCCATCAAATCATTATTTTTTATTATAATAAATATAAAAAATTATCTCTCTTCACTTTTCACCAAATCCAATACCTTAAAATTTTACATCTCAAACACACCCTTAAAAGAAGATACTATGCACTTATGTTTTGTTTGATCCTTCCTTTGTCTGACACTCTTTCTTTTGGATTCTACGTTATTACTTTTTATGAAAATATTTTCACTCTATAAATGACATGTTTGAGCCCCAATTAATTGGGCTCAAAATTTTAGGTTTACTACTAAAAAATTTACCACATAATTTTTTATTATTATAATATTTATTAAAAATCTTCTCTCTCTTCACTTTTTCACCAACTCCCATGACATTTCTTTACTTTATAATATTTTTCAAATCTCAATATCCAAAATTTTCATCCTCAAACATACCCTTTAATGTTGCGTCCAAGAGAAAGAGCGATCGATTTTCACTATATTAAAATTAGCGTCGCAACATAAAATATGTCGACTTTGACCAAGATAGTGCTTGTACACATAGGACTCTTTCTAAGAACACAAAATAATATCTATATCATGTAATAACTTTTATAACCAAAAGTATTTTTATTTAGAATTTCCAATTTTCAATGGTCACATAATCCTTATAATTCCTTATAATATGTAAAACTATATTACTCTATAGTATATACAACCATTATCTAATTTAAATCTTTATGTTATAAGAAGGGTAACATTATTTTTCATCTTTAATTTATATATTCATAAAATTCTCATTTCTATGCCATCTAATAACAAATCGTGTTAGAGCATTTTTCTCATTAACTGAAAATTAAAAGAATAAAAATAAGAATATCCATTTTTTGTTGCTTTACATGAAAAATTTAGGACTTGTTTGAGCCCCAAATATTTGAGTCCAAATATTTGGGTTTAATAATAAAAAATTCATCACATAATTTATTATTATTATAATATTTATTAAAAATCTTATCTTTCTTCACTTTTCACTGACTCAAATTATATATCTTTACTTTATAATATTTTCGAAATTCCAATATCTAAAATTTTCAGCCTCAAACATACCTTAGGGTCCGTTTGCATGAAAAATTTTACAAAATTTTTTACCCTCTCACAATAAAATATTACAATATAATCTCTCTCTCATCAAATCATAATTTTTTACTACAAAAAATATAAAAAATTATCTCTCTTCACTTTTTCACTCAATACAATACCAAAAATTTTAACAACACAAATCCAACTTTAATCGGTTACTTCCGTTTAAGGTAAATTAAAAAAAAAAAAAAAACTTCCTGTCGTTCTCAAAAACAAATACACCGACTTCTCGCTGGCAGAATGTGTGCCACGCTGCACTTTAATGATATAACAAGAAAGGGGTATGATAAATTGACACGTGGCAGTCTCTAAACCCACTGAAATTGGGTATGGAACGTCAAGACAGAACCAATGACAATAACGTCAAGTCATATTAAAAAAACAAGAGGAAAAAAATAATAATAAAAGAAAAGAAACACGAGCGCTCCTATAAAAGATGCTTTTATTTAGCCTTTAGCTTCTCGTTGTATTTAATGGTGGAGCCCTTCTCATGTGATCACTACCCCCGGGAGATAAATTACAAAATGAACTTATTAGAGCCGTTTACGATGTCTTGCGTCACAGGAAATTGACGTGGTGGTTGTTTCCACGAAATGACATTAAACAGAAAGATCTCGTGTTTTTTGCGATATATTGAAGCGGTAAATTGAAGATATATTGATGTTAGGACCCTTTTTGCTTGTTGGAGGAGCTCCACCACTTTATCCAAAATTTAACAGACGTCTGTCACACGCCTGTATAATAATAAGCAACGTAGTCCTGGGCAAAGTGCTATTTTGAAGCATTACTCGCTCGACTACACGAGCACATGTACTCGCTCGACTTTCAAGAGTTTGACTTTTAACAGTTTTTTTTTTTGACTTTACGCAATGTTTTTTGAAGCCAGACGAATTGAGGGTCTAGGCATATTGGAAGGTCCAAAAATTTGATAAGACGTGGTTCCATGATTAGTATTATTAATAGTAACGCAAATCACTACTCAATATATTATAACTCTATTTTTAGTATTTTGAAAAGGTTTGGTGTGAATTGTAATTTGCTTAGCATATATGCTCTGGACATTGGTGGTAGCTAGTATAAATTAATTCATTTGTTGTTTGGATATAAGACAATTTAAGTTATTTTTCGCGAGTTATTTTCAACTAAACTTCGTTTAAAAATATAAATCATTTAACTATTCTTATTATCTTCAAAAAATTTAAATATTTAGTTTGTCACGAGTTCTATTCAAACTTTCAGTCACATGTAACTAATGAATATTAATCGTCCGACTATTCGTATAGTCTTCGACAACACGATATATTGTATATATTATCGAATATATTAAAGGTGAGTCAAACTAAATCCTTGATTCTCTTTACTCGTGAATTTTTACAGAGCAAATGAGTTTTTCAAAATCTTTTGCTTCTTCCTTCAAATCTCCTAATACTCTGCTTAAGTTAACTACTTTTGATTTTCTGTCTGAAAATTTATTTCCTCCTTTTCCACCTTGTGAACCTGCCAATATGCCTATACCCTCAATTCATTTTGGTGCTATCCAGTAGCGGAGCCAGGAATTTTGTATAGGGGACAGAAACCTAATGTGATTTTTGAGCTGCTGCAGCTCCTTCCCAATCTTCTGTTAAAAGCTTAGCTTCTCCCCTATGGAAAATGGAACACCAATTTAAAGGACTTGAGTCAACATCACAATATATAATATAGGACATATTGGAATAGTCCTACCGGAAAAAGAGGTGAAATTGTTTTGCTATCGCATAAACAATCACTTGACCAAGCATGTAAACATCTGCAAACCTGAACTAAAGCATCAATAAGCTCCCCATCGTCGTAGACGGTAGTTACTTCCATCTATATTAGTGAACGCAGAGATTCCATATTCTGGGAAGGTCGCAAGAATCTCTCTCAGGCCATACATATTCAGCCAGTTTTACTCCCAAAACAGAAATCAAGAATTAGTTGACCATAGATTGGTCCTGCCGTTTTCTCCAATCAATTCATGGAGACCAAAATGAAACAGCGTTAGATCATGTCATTTCAAACTTATCAGTGGCCAGATATTCTAGGATTTTGAACAATTAGTCTGAAAAATTTCCAATGGTCCTTTATCTCCACCATTCAGCTGTCCCATGGTGATTTACGAATTTCATATTTACGATGTTGATCCTATTGATATAGCGTGCACCATTATTATGTTTTTCTGATTGATTTCTGAACAACAATCTCTATGGCCCGAATTAAATTTATAGATTTGGTTATGTAGTTTAATAATATCCCTTGTGCCTCTGCTTAGAGTTGCTCTTGATTGTTCTGGGTGCATATCTTTTGCATCAGTTTGCTAGATCTAAAGTCGGGGAAGTAGATTATACTGTTAGTATTTGGTTTTTCAGAGTTTCTTTTGACAATAAGAATGACAATAGTTGCTTGTGCAGACATACCATTCCTCAAGGGTCCTTACTCTTGTATATCAGCCATTTGCAGTTGGAACACTTGCAGTTCTCTCGTACAATGAGGCAAAAATGAATACTAGACGGAGAAACCTATTTGGATATATCCTGTTTTTCGTAAGTACTCTTTTGGTTTTAGTTGTAAGTACAATAAATCAGTATGTTCCTATGTATTCCTAAATTCTAGTGGATCCTATTTTCACTGCATGTATCGTATAGTGAAAATATTAATTAATCGCTGTAGATAGTTTTGATTGTTCTTTTCTTTTGACAATAAGAATGTCATATGTATTCCTAAATTCTAGTGGAGAATGTGCTGATATGATGATGGAGAAAGTATGAACATCAACGTCGTCTAAAGTTCAGAACCTAAATTATAAGTATACCTAAAATTAGAGACAATATTTCTTGTTTCATCAAAAAATTTGTTAATTTGATTAAACAAGAAATATAAATAACTGTTTCCCAACGTATTCATCATTTCATGTATATATGTATAAATTTTTTTTAAAAAAAAACTGAGGGGGCGGCTGCCCCCTCCCGCCCCCCTCTCTCCGCCCCTGGTGCTATCCCACTTCAAAATACCTTTACTCTTCTCGGCAATATACCCTCGATAAGCTCCTCACCTAGAACACCTCTATCTCTTTCCCTATGGATAAAACTTTTAGTCAAAAAATTCAAAAGATTACTTTTGTAACCCCACTTCCTTGCAATCCCACTGATATCATGGTTCCCAAAACCTACATTATATATATATTTGATAAAGGTTGAAATTTATAATTAGTTGATAATTATGAATTAAGCATATATATTATGTTAATTATGGGATTGTTTAAAGGAGTGGACAACTTGGAAGCATGTGGTTGGAAGAGTACACAAATCCACCATTAATATATCGCTATAATAATGGATTCTGAACTTTTAGAATGCCGGATAAAAAAAAAGGGGCAGAGAGTTTAGAACAGCTTATAGTTACTACTAATAACATAAAGATATCATAATTTTCTCAAGTTGTGTTTTTTAACCTAAAAAATATTTTTATCATTTTCAGATGTTTTGAGACTCCTAAAATATAATTAACCCAATTGAGATTCTGTCAATGAGAAAATACAAGCAGCTTTCCCTAAAACAATCTAATCTTGTTTCAAAAATCGTCTAACCCTTTCCGACTTAAAATTCCTTGTTACTGAGACTTAACTGTCTCTCTTCTTGGTTTCACTCACTCAATCAAGACTTTTCTCTTTAAAAAAGATCAAAGCAAAAAATAAAAACTATTTTATGTAAATTATTTCTTTAAAATTTGATTTTTGAAAAAAAATATTATTTTTTAAACAATTTTTTATTATTTAGCTATAAATAAATTATTAATTGTTACATATTTTATTCTTAATTTATCTCAAATTGATATGAAGAATTATGTTTAATAATCATAAGGTTACAGGATGATATATCAAATATTTTTCAATAAACATATTTTAAGGTAATAATCAAATATTTAAAGCTAAATTATTTTTCTAAGAGGACGATCGGTTACTCTATATTCTCAGAATTTTTTTGAATTCTCATAATACAATACGCATATCAATAAAAAATTAACATCAACTAAAAATTATCACAAAACACATTCACGGAAGAGGCTCTCAAACAAAATTTACTCCATTATTAATATCTCGGTTTTATCTTTTTTTTTTTTTCTTTGATAATTAAATTAATTTTTTATAGTTAACAATCTATTTGCCTTGGACCGCGTGACCGGTCAGGTCAAGAATCTCGAGATCTGTAGTAATAAGGTCCCGACCAATTACAAGAAGGTGGATAGGGGCAGAGTCGGAATAAATCAACCTCATAATTAGGTTGCCGCTCTAAAAGGAATAAAGAAAAAAACTTTTAACAGCTCTTTCAATTGCCCGCAAATCCAGGCATATTTATATGACCACGATAAGACATTGTACCTATCAATCCCTTATCCTTGTGGATATCACTTATCTGATAAGTAGTCTGGCTAATGAAGTGCTTATCATTACAATGCATCTCATCTCGTTCTTTTTCTCACGGTAATTAAGTCTGTCGATACCTTTTCTTCGCTTCCGCTTCTCACTTCTCTCTCTCTTGTCCAAATCCCTAACCCTTTTCCTCTGTATAAATACCCACCAGAATAGCTCCATATCGAACAAAAGCTAGAGAGAGAGAGAGCCATTACCGAAGCCGAAGGTACAGAGCGAGAAAAAACACTTAGAAATTCTGAAAAACCTTCCGATCTGTGCTACTATTTCTCTCTTAAGGTACGTACCATCTTCTCTTACTCATTTTCCTATTTTTTTTCTCTATGTATTTTGTGGCGGTTTTTGTTTTTATATGTTCTGGCTGAATTTGTGGACTGAAACTTGTTTTCTTTTGGTTGTTGGATTTGTTTGGTTCGTAATTTAGGGTTTTGATGCTGAACTGTTATCGATCTGTGAAGCCTTAGATCTCTCTGGTTGTTATATTTAAGCTTTGAGAGAGACAGCCATGTCTTCGCTGAGCAGAGAACTTGTGTTTCTCATACTTCAGTTTCTTGACGAAGAGAAATTCAAAGAAACTGTGCACAAGTATGCATAAATTTCCTCAATTTATTTTGTTGCCTATTTATGTATACGTAAATTGGTCAGGTTTTGTTGTTAAATTGATGTGTTTTTGGTGATTGTGGGTGCGGAGGTTGGAGCAAGAGTCGGGGTTTTTCTTCAACATGAGGTATTTTGAAGAAATGGTCACAAATGGGGAGTGGGAGGAGGTGGAGAAGTACCTCTCCGGTTTCACGAAGGTTGACGACAATCGGTATTCGATGAAGATCTTCTTCGAGATTCGCAAGCAGAAGTACCTCGAAGCTTTAGACAAGTAGGTGTTAAAAGCTTAATTGAACTATGACTTTTTTTACCTTGTCATTTTGTTTTTGTTATTTGGTAGTTTATTTGGTGAGTTTAATGCTAATTGTAGGAGGGATCGTGCTAAAGCTGTGGATATTTTAGTCAAGGACTTGAAAGTGTTCGCTGCATTTAATGAAGAACTTTTCAAGGAAATTACTCAGCTATTAACTTTGGAGAACTTTCGGTATGAAGAACCGTCTGCAATGGAATTGTGTTTTTAAGAACTGGCTATACACGCTCCCCCCCCCCCCCCCCCCAAAAAAAAAAACAAACAAAAAACAATATGAGCATTATTTCACAAGCTTTTCTGTTTTTGTATTGATTTACAGAGATAACGAACAGCTATCTAAATATGGTGATACTAAGTCTGCTAGGGGTATAATGCTTGCCGAACTCAAGAAGTTGGTAGAAGCTAACCCCCTGTTTCGCGATAAACTTCAATTTCCTCCCCTGAAGAACTCAAGATTGCGGACACTAATTAATCAGAGGTGTCTGGGAAATGTTTGCCTTTCTTTTATTTTTGGATTTGATATTAGAGTTTTGCTTTCAGAAATACATACACACACGTATCTATGTGGATATCTATTTTTTCTGGTTGCTCACAGTTTTTTTCCCATTGAATTACAGTTTAAATTGGCAGCATCAACTTTGTAAGAATCCAAGGCCTAATCCTGACATCAAGACGCTATTTGTAGACCACAGTTGTGGAACACCGAATGGTGCCCGAGCCCCATCCCCTGTCACAAATCCCTTAATGGGTGCTGTTCCTAAGGCGGGGGGTTTCCCACCATTGAGTGCTCATGGTGTAAGTGAAAACTAGATAAGAACTATGCTGCTTTGCAGGCAATTAAGGCTTGTTGAATTTTAAATTTCTGGATTTGACTCTGGTCTATCTGTCTGTAGCCATTTCAACCAACACCAGCTGCTCTCCCAACATCTATTGCTGGATGGATGGCTAATCCAACTCCCGTGCCTCACCCTTCAGCTTCTGCAGGACCCATTGGTTTGACTGCAGCAAACAATTCGGGTATTGTGTGGAACTGTTTTGCTAACTTTGTATTATCTCCGACTGTGAATATATTATAAATGCATTTCTTTTTATTAGGTGTGTCGTAATCTAGATAATCCAGTTGAAAAGGATAATGGCGATATGGATAAACCCAGAGAAGCATGAAATTTTTTGCTAGGATTCTTGGGCATTTGTTTTCTTAAGTACTTTTTGCATTCTTCTTTTCCTCATAAGTTCTTTGTTTGCATCTCACCTTATATCTCTAGCCGTAATGTATCTGTTTATCACGGTGGCAGCTATCTTGAAGCGCCCTAGAACTCCTCCTACCAATAACCCAGCTATGGACTATCAAACTGCTGATTCTGAACATGTGTTAAAGAGGTCAAGACCTTTCGGAGAAGAGGTACTAAACCTCTATTTTTAACTTAAATTTACCGTGACAAAAATTCTGAATCCTATTTAGAAAATTAAAAATTCTTGCTTATCTGATGGTTGGTATATCTTTTAACATATGCTGAGAATTGGGGTGTTATCTCTTTGGTGCTCAAGGATGTAGATTTATGAAGTTTGTTAGATGGATGGGTTCTCTTGTTGCACAATTGGAAGTTGGATCTTATTTTTCTTCCTCCCTCTTGCCCCTCCTCTTATTTTCTTCCAATCTTTACTTGTGCAGTATTGCAATGTTTATTCTTTTTCGTTGGCACATTGTGATGTTCTCGTAATTATACAAGTCGGTGTTGAGTTTTTTCCTCTTTATTTCTTAAGTTTTTTTTTTCAGTGACCTTTGTTCCAGTTTTGCAGTATTTATTCTTTTCCTTGGTTCATTGAGATTAGGAAATAGGTAATCATGGCAATCAGTGCTACTTGTCCTATGGTTTTGGGTGATTTACATTGCTCAAAATCTCTGAGTAGCCTGTTTTACTTTAATATGAAGGTTGAGTTAATCGTGAGATAGAAGTGCAAATCAACTCCCCAGTCTGAAAAAGGGGGTGTATCTGGCCACCGAACTGAGGGCAGTCGATGGTATTTTTGCCAGCTCCTAAACTGAAAGCTAGGTTCATAGCAGTCTACTAAATCCTGCCATCTTCAATCGATGGTTGGTCAGGTGGTGTAGTTTGGACCAAGTGCCAACCCCATGGGCTAGCCAGATTTACATCCGCCTCCAATCCCACACGCTAAAGAATGGATCTGTCTTTTCAAACAACAGTACATGACCATCAAACACCTCCCAACCATGAAGATAGGTGAACCACTTTGCCATCTCAAAGTTCAAGCGTCACGCTATCAGTCGCTTGCCAAGAATTTTACAAGCAAAAAACATACAAGCACACAGGAAACTAGACCCTTAAAATGGCAGAGAGGAAAAATAAGAAAGAAAATGATTGAATTAGCCAATTTATTTAATACTATGCATCTATAATAAGATATCAATTTGATATTTAAAAAGTTCTACTTATCAAAAAAATATTTAAAAAGTTTTGAATGTATATTTTAAGTCAGTGTGGGTTGAGATCAGTTTACGACTTATTCAATTAAAAGCATCCTACATAAATCCACCACAAATTGGATTGTCAGATACGTGGATCTTTGTTTCAAACACATCTGTAGCAAAGGGGAAAAAAAGCAAAACCACGAATATGGTTTTGTGGCTGAGTTACAGATCTGGTGTATGGAAAAAGAAATGAAACACCACAAAACAGAGCAGCGAGGGAGGCAAGAGACAGTGAGAGAGGTGAGCAACGGCAGCTAGAGAGTTTGAGTGACAGTGAGAGAGGTGAGCAACGATAGCTAGAGAGGTTGAGTGGTGAAAGCCGGTGGTGGCTGCAGAGAGATAGTGAGGGATGGGAGAGGACAAAATGGCAAAGATGAAAATGGGAAAGGAGATGATTGACATCGGATTCGGACAGGCAGGTTGTGGTTGGTCCCAAATATTTTTTTTGATAAGTTTTGTTTGGTCCCAAATCTGAACACTGCTCTGAGGTATTCCATACGTCTTTTTATGTAATGATTCATTTAATTGTTCTTTCCAATGCAGTTCCACTTATAAATTGGAAATACTACTAAAACAACTTATCTTGTGAAGTGTTGTGGAAATTGATTAGCCATTATAGAGTGTTGTAAAGGTTCATTTGAAGCTAAGGTTAGACTATATTTGAATCAAACAGAGAAGGACAGAACTTTCAGAGAACTCTCCTTTATTGTTTGGCTTTTGGTTTGTGGCTGCCTTTTTTTTCCGTCATAGTCTCAATTCAATGCTTCCAATGCCAAAGGGGGAAGGGGGCATGACAACGATGATACATATGACTGATTAACTTCATTGTTGTGTGCTGTCATGTGTTCTTATGAGTTTTTTAATACTAATCCTGAAAGGTGTGAACATATGGTCCATGTCTCCTGTGTTTAAGCCTAAGTTTCGTTTTTGCCTTGGATTCAAAAGAAAATATTCACCATGTCAATTTTGCCGTTCCTTGAAAGAACAATGCAAAAGAGGAAGTTTGTGTAACTGGTGATGCATACCTGATTTTCTGCAGGTCAGCAATCTGCCAGTAAATATTCTGCCTGTTGCATACACCAGCCAGAGCCACGGTCAAAGTTCCTACTCTCCTGATGACTTGCCCAAGACTGTTGTTATGACCCTAAATCAGGGATCAGCTGTCAAGAGTATGGATTTCCATCCAGTGCAACTAATTCTACTTCTTGGTGAGCCTCCATTAATGCTAGAATGTTAATATCTGTCTCTATTCCTCTGGTGGTTTTCTTAATTTTGTTTTTTGGAGTTGCTGATTTTAGCTTCTATTATTTTTTGTTCTCTTATGTTTGTGCCTGTACAATTTCAGTTGGAACAAACATGGGTGATGTCATGGTATGGGAGGTAGGTAGCCGTGAAAGGATTGCTCTTAGAAATTTCAAGGTCTGGGATCTGGGGGCATGTTCGATGCCACTGCAGGTTTGGTTTTTGATACTTATCCAATCATGTATATATACACGTGTATGTACATATATCTATAAATCCTTATTGACAGACGTACTTCTGTATCCATATATATGTATGTATGTACGTGTGTGTATATGCGTGTATTCAATTGCATGGCATGTCTATTTGATGCTTAAATTACGCTGCTTCACAAAAATCAGCTTTTTCTTATTCTCTTATAGGCATCTCTGGCAAATGATTATCCAGCATCAGTGAATCGTGTGATGTGGAGCCCTGACGGAGCCCTTTTTGGTCTGTTGGAAAAGATTTAGTAGCTATAGTTTGTTGTTTAGTGAACCCATTTGTTTGGAAATAAAATTCCAAAATTCTTATGGGGAATTATATTGGGCTTTGTGAGTGATGATATTTCTTCTCCCTACTTTAGGTGTTGCATACTCTAAGCACATTGTGCATTTATACTCATATCACGGCGGCGATGATCTGCGAAACCACCTTGAGGTTTGTGCTGTTGATTTTTCTTTTTGGCCCTTTAATCTTAAAGTTTCTTCAATAGAGTAAAGTTCTTTTTGCTTACCCCCCCCCCCTCTCTTTTTCTCATGGTTCGTTTTGCTAACTAAGATTCTCCTTGACTTTTTTCAGATCGAGGCCCATGCTGGTAGTGTTAATGATCTTGCTTTCTCTTATCCAAACAAACAGCTCTCTGTTGTCACTTGTGGCGAGGACAGAGTCATTAAGGTTTGTTTGTATTTGTCACATTCTTATCTGATTGTAGGGGTGGGAAGTTAACTGTAAGATTTTAACATTATGCAGGTGTGGGATGCCGTCACTGGGGCTAAGCAGTATACTTTTGAGGGTCATGAAGCTCCTGTTTATTCTGTATGCCCACATCACAAGGAAAACATTCAGGTAATGTTACTCAATTTGGTCTATAGTGATGTAAAGCAAGCAAACTGAGATGTTATTATTTCATGGATATCTTTCCACCTTTTTTCTTACGTAAGGAAGATATTACGGTTCTTTGTTTGAAGAAGGAAGGGGCTGATGTTATATAAAATCTTCTCTATCAAAGATCACAAAGGGAATCTTTGTTACTTATTTAAGAACCATTCCCCCGCCCCCTCAAAAAAACCAAAAAGAAGAAAAAGGGAAAACAGGAAGGGCTGTCCTTATTATCAAAAACCAATATAATTAGGATCATGTCTTGTTTGCCATGAAAATGGCTTTGTTTACTTGCCTGTTTTTGGCCTTCCCATGAGCTACTTTAAAGTGCAGCTATTTAGGATCTGACTTTTCATAGTTTTCTGAATGTTGACTTTGCTTTGACATGGGGGGGGGGGGGGGGGGGACAGTATAGTGCTTTCTTCAGTAACAGAGAGAATTATTGCAGGCGGAGGAGATACCAGGAAAATGGACGATGTCTGTTTTGTTTTTATTGTTTGTACTGCATAATTATTTCACTATTTGTGTCAGGAGTAGAATTTTCTTACCTTTTTTCTTCCCCCCTGCAGTTTATCTTCTCAACTGCCACCGATGGAAAGATAAAGGCTTGGTTGTATGATAACATGGGCTCTAGAGTTGACTATGATGCACCAGGCCATTCATCTACAACGATGGCATACAGTGCTGATGGAACAAGGTTCATATTTGATACTTGTACTCCACTGATTTTTCCATCTTTTAGATTGATTTTGGTTGGGATATGATGTTATAACTAAAATATTCTGCCTTGTTTATATGCAACTCATAGATTGTTCTCATGTGGGACAAATAAAGAAGGAGAATCATTCTTGGTGGAATGGAATGAAAGTGAAGGTGCCGTCAAGCGCACTTATCACGGTCTTGGGAAGCGATCTGTGGGGGTTGTGCAATTTGATACGACTAAAAATCGGTTCTTAGCTGCTGGTGATGATTGCCTGGTCAAATTCTGGGACATGGACAATATTAACTTAATGGCAACTGCTGAAGTGGAGGGTAGTCTACCGGTAGTTATCAGTTATCTTTCTTCTGTGTTGATTTTCCTTTAGAAAGAAATCCTACTTGCCAACCAATTTCCCTGGTCTTGAAAACCTGCAGGCTTCTCCTTGTATCAAATTTAACAAGGAAGGGATACTGTTAGCTGTCTCAACAAATGATAATGGTGTTAAAATCTTAGCAAATGCAGAGGGAATTCGGCTGCTAAGAACAGTGGAGAATCGCACATTTGATGCTTCTAGAGTTGCTTCTGCGGCTGTTGTTAAGGTATGTCCCTTGCTCTGACCTTAGCATATCTTGGTCAATGACATCTCCTAATCGCATCATTCCTATATAGGCCCCTGCCATAGGCACCTTTGGATCTGCCAATGTAACCGTTGGAACAAGCATTGGAGATCGAGCTCCTCCAGTAGCAGCCATGGTTGCAATGGTGAGTGTTAGTGTCGATAACTCAGATGCTTAATGAGAATTTTACTAAAAGAATCAATATAGTCAATGTGATCTATGCATACTGTTTCATTTGATGGTGTGACCTTGTTGCAGCTACATCTTTTGATATACATTGAACATAAACATTTATATGTGAATGATTTAACCTTTTTTCCTTTTGAGTTTGTGTAGAACAGCGATAGTCGAAGTTTGGATGTAAAACCCAGAATTGCTGATGAGTCAGGCGATAAATCTAGGATCTGGAAACTTACAGAGATCAATGAACCAGCACAATGCCGGTCCCTCAGACTCCCTGATAATTTAACAGCAATGAGGGTATGGATCCAATCGCTCCAACATCATTGCAGTGAATTAATTTTGTGCCACTTAACCAATTTTTTTTAATCAAACATCGTGTGGTTTCTAACAGCAAGCGAAAGCAATAAGGAAACACAGTCAATAAATTAGTTTTTATGTTCGAGTCTCAAGAGTGGGATAGATTTTACTGCTGCTGGGCGAGTTCTTGATTTATTTGCTCCCTGGGTTGTGGGGTTGGTCCGGTGGGCCGTGGTTTGTCCTTCAGGGTTGGGTCAAACGGATCCGGCTTTGGAAGATTTCCACATTAAAAAAATAAAAATAAATTAGTTTTATCTATCTGAGGATGATAATGAATTAGGTTGGTTGAGTTGGTATGAGAGTCTAAGCATGAGCCAGCGAGTATTGTGGTGGTCTAGGTGGAGTGGCTGATGGGCCAGAAACCAAAAAAATCATCAATATAATGCTGGCTGTTCTGTACTCTATTTTCATGTCCCTTGCAACTTGATATTGTAAACTTAAGTGGTTTAACTGCATTGCATTCAGAATAGCAAAGCACGAGTTGCAGCAGTTGCTAACTGAAATCTAAAGTTGGTATTCCTTGTCAGTTATGGTTCTGACGTATTGTCAACTATTTCAGGTTTCTAGGTTAATTTATACAAACTCAGGTCTAGCAATATTGGCCTTGGCATCTAATGCTGTACACAAGCTCTGGAAATGGCAAAGAAATGATCGAAATTTAACGGGGAAGGTATGAAATTTCTCTTGGAAGGTTCCATTCCTTTCTGCGGTTTTAATATCCATTGTTTACGAAAAATTTTCATGTTGTAGGCCACAGCTAGTGTAGTACCTCAACTATGGCAACCTCCAAGTGGAATACTAATGACAAATGATGTAGGCGAGACAAATCCTGAGGATGCTGTTCCTTGCTTCGCACTGTCAAAGAACGACTCATATGTCATGTCAGCTTCAGGGGGAAAGATTTCTTTATTCAATATGATGACATTCAAGGTAGATAGGTGGCTTTCTCTGCATTAGTATTCGTTGAGTATTTGAAGTAGTTGCTTGGTTAGTTCTTCTGGAAACTAGCAAACAATTGTAATATATGGAAGCTGTTACCGAGGATAGTCTACATAGTCACTGCAGAAGTAAATCTTCCTGCTAAAAAGCCATCTTTGGTAATTTATATTGGTTTTGAAGCATCACTAATACAAGGAATAGTTCTCCAGTGTGCAATCCAGGTTGTGAGAATAGCAGTAGGTTTTCAAAATAATTTGAATGTTGGGGAAAAAATCCAGGACAAATAACTGTTTGGTTATATTATTGACTTGGATTTTTGGTGGGGGTTCTCAACATATTTACTACTATTTTATCAATCTGCTTCTATATATGTGGTTACATCTACTGTGATGCTTCTGCTGTCGCAGACAATGACAACATTCATGCCTCCACCTCCAGCAGCTACATTTCTCGCATTTCACCCTCAAGACAATAACATCATTGCCATAGGCATGGATGACTCTTCTATTCAAATTTACAATGTTCGGGTTGATGAGGTCTTACTCTGTCCAGCTGAATCTTGAATTTCTAAGTTAAAGTTGTTGATAAACAACTGTTATATGGGATTCATAACAACTTGCATTCTCCATTTTCACAGGTTAAGACCAAGCTAAAAGGTCATCAGAAAAGAATTACAGGCCTTGCTTTCTCTCACTCTCTAAATGTGCTCGTTTCATCTGGAGCTGACTCTCAGGTAAAGCATATAAGAGTAGTTTGTCTTACAATTTTTACCATCCAGCTTGTGAAATGATTTCAAGGCCTCGATTGTCTTCATGGTTAGCTGACACTTGGCTCCTTTAAGTCCTTGTTCACTTTCAGGGCAAGATCATTTAGCTAGAGCCGCACTAGACTGTGGAATGGTTCTCTAAAATGGATGTCCCTCCAAAACTTTCTGCTTCATGTCCTTACACCAGGCTTTCCCATGCTTTTGTGCTTTGGTTTTCCTCCTATTGTAATGCAATTTCTTCTCTCCAGAAAAAAAGGCAAAAGACAACTTAATCGTTTTTCTTTTTTTGGTTCTTTTCTGCCTTTGTCATTGGTGAGAATTGAGTATTTTGACCAAGTAAGGCACACTGGATGTATCCACTCAAAAATGCCTCTTCTTTCCCCTCTAACCTCCTATTTTCCAGTTTTAAATTTTTTACTGTTCTTTTACAGCTGTGTGTTTGGAGCACAGATGGATGGGAGAGGCAGGCTAGTAAATTCTTGCCAATTCCGAGTGGGCGAGCTCCAGCTCCTCTTGCAGATACACGTGTCCAATTTCATCTAGATCAGATACATTTGCTGGTTGTTCATGAAACACAGATAGCTCTATATGATGCACAGAAATTAGAATGCCTTAAGCAGGTGAGCCTGATATATAAATACATGTATACTGACATAAATACATAGTTAAAGAGTTGCATGTCGCATGCATGCATTAAGATCAACATAACTGTATTTTAAAAATGTAGTTACTTTATTTTTGATATAATGTCTGATACACTTATATTGAGGACATAGGGCATTGATGCAACCTCATTCTTTCTTTGCAAAATAAAAAATGCGATTATGGATTTCTTTTTCCCTAATGAAGGCCACTGATATGTACTATGGCATTATGCTCTTAAATAGTGGGTTCCTCGGGAAGCTAGTGGTCCAATCACACATGCTACGTATTCCTGTGATAGCCATTCAATATATGTGAGCTTTGAAGATGGAAGTGTGGGTATTCTTACCGCTTCAACGCTAAGACTGAGATGTCGAATAAATCCAACTGCTTATCTACCTTCTAACCCCAGGTGCATTTATTATCCAATAAGGTTTCAGCCATTGACTTCCGTTGTTCTTTTATTTTACTTATCTCACAACTGTTACCTTTTTTTGCAGCATAAGAGTATTCCCTCTTGTCATTGCAGCACATCCATCAGAACCCAATCAGTTTGCATTAGGTCTTACAGATGGTGGAGTTCATATAATTGAGCCATTAGAGGCAGAAGGAAAATGGGGCACGTCCCCTCCGGCTGAAAATGGGGCGGGACCTAGCGCCACTTCTGGTGCAGCTGGTTCAGATCAGCCCCAAAGGTGATGGTTTCGTGTCTCTGCATTTTACCAAGGAACTAGTGTATGTATCTCGTCCATGTAATTCCTTACCTGGTCCCAGCATATTAGGTTTTCTGGGGTAGCTGTGGAATATAGGCAATTATAGTTTAGCATACCTCAACTCAACCTAGTAGAGTTTGCTAATGGCATCTTATGCCCCACTTTTGTGGCCGAGGCATGATGGCAATTGATTCCCCGCATTTAGCCTAATTGGAGAAGCATGAGTTTGTGATGTATAGTTAGTGGAAGGTTATGGTCTGACTATGCGGTAACTCAGGGTGATGAGTTGCTTTGATCGCAGGCCTTGGCTGGTTTATCATTTTCTTTTTCTCTCAAGTTACTCAGATTTTTTGTTCTTTCTTGTATGAGTTGTAAGACAGATATTTTTAGGTCGTTCCAGTTACAAAATATAGTTTTGGATAACGCTGCCCATTGGTTAATTATCTGACTGACTTCCTGGTACAGTTGACAACAACGACGACGACAACAACAATATAATAATAATAATAATAATTGGTTATTTGCACGCGCTGAGTAATCCTCTCCTATCTGAAACAGTAGCCAAGCCACTGTTTTAGTTGGTCATCTTGAATATGCTGTTCAGGGGTTCATTGTTTCTTGCGATGCATGCCATGAACTGTATGGAGAGTGTTGGACAGAGTGAGTTGGTGTCTAACTCTAAATGGTCTGCCTTATCAATCTCCTCTAATTTGTCGCTCCCCTCCGGCAGGGGTGTAGATCGGCGAGTTGCAAATCATGACCAAAAATGCTGTAGCTCCTTTTTTTTTTCTTGGCATGCTGTAGCTCCTTTTAGTTGTCTCACTTGGATATTTGGTTGTTTTGTCCCCCCGTAAAAAAGGACTTGCGGTTATTACACATTAGAAAATATTAGCTTTCTAATTATAAGTTAAAATCAATTTCGTCCCTCGCATTAGAAAATATTAGGGGTAATATTATCGTACGCTTTCTAATTTGGTTGAACATGATCAATTCGTACTCTGTTTGAAATGATTATTAAATTATATATGCATGCAAATGATCGAAATGTCTTCGAGATAAAATTATTAAAATTACTTTAAAAAATATTAAGATAATATTACAGTACGCCCTCTAAATTAAAAGATTGCAGATAATTATGGCAGTGTTATTTCCTGTCATTCGGGGTGAAGCGTAACGTACTATTGGGAATTTGGGGTGGCAATGTAAAAAAATTGAAATTGAGTCTAAAATTTAAAAAAAAAAAATCCCTTACTTTTTTGGATGTGGGGAGGGCTTCGGGCTTCGGCCCTTTAGTTCCCCTGGCCCTTGGCTTCCCCTGCATCCACAATTAGGAGAGAACAAAATTGACAAGGTCTACTTTTTATTCTTTTAAAAATTTTCATTCTTGTTGAAGCAAAATTGGCAAGGTCAACTGGTCAACCCACCCAGCACAAAGGAGTAGTAGATTTCTCTAATTATCTAAATAAAAATAAAAAAGTAAAAAAAATCCTCTTATAATGTGACGTGTTCTACTCTCAGTTCTTTTTTTTCTTCATATTATCGATCTTCCTACTTTTGTCTATTTAGATTTTGAGAAAAATATATTTTTCACTCACGAATTACCGTAGGTTTTACACTACACCTTAAATTACTATGTTTGATACATTACACTCTAACTACCAATCTTATACACTTTACATCATCTATCAAAATTTTAGACTAAAACGACGATAATACCCTTGACCCACTTCGAATATATTGAAGATATTATTATCAATTTATTAAATTTTGGTGGTATTATTGTCCGAAAAGAGGGTACAAAGTGTATATAATTGATAGTTGAAAGATGCAATATGTCAAAGTGAGTAATTTCTGGTGTAAAAGTTGGAGTGTAATAGTTGGAGAGTGTTATGTGTCAAAACTGATAGTTTAAGGTGCAATGTGTCACAAACCCAGTCATTTATGGGTGAAAAATGTATTTTCTCTTATATTTTTAATCACGTGTTATGATTCTAGTTACCCAATTATTTTTGTCCGAATGTAATTTTTTTTCATATTAATACTTTTGATATCCAGTAATTAGTAATTATCAACTTGGATCCTAAAATCCTGATCAAGATCTATTTTAATTTGCAATTTTTTCATTAATACTTATGATATCCAGTAATTACAACTTGGATCCTAAAATTATGATCAAGATATATTTTAATTTGCTGCCCCAACTAGATAGCGAGTCTTACAACATTAAATGCATATTTTTATCTTTCTCTATTCTAATTAGGCCATATAATTCTCACAATTCCGTGAAATTCTATTGGTTCAATGCATAGGCTTTGCTTAGCATGGGAAGTATGGTGGTTAATTGATTATGAAGAACTCGGCAGATTTGCCATATGGCTTGCTTGCCAGAGGACACGTATGTCTTCAAAATGGCAGTTTTGAGTTTTTTTTTTTTGGCTCTGAGCAGGCAATAAGAGCAAATCAGTTTGCAAATTGGATCACAACAGAACCTATGGTAATATGACTCTTGATTGGCCACAATAATGCCGAAAAAACACAGTCTAAGATGAAGGTTAATCTGACCGAAGGCAACTTGAATGTCTATCTCTCTTAAAGCAGTTCAATATTTTTTGAAAATCCTCGCGAACAAAGAAATGTAAGCATGTCAGGCAGTTCCGTATGGAGCCACTTGCTCCTAAAACCGGCAAACCAAATGCTGTCCAGCTTCATCACAAGTGAACATTCCAGACTCTTGCATTGCAAGAGACAAACAAAATCACCTTTGTCATCCATTGTGTTCCATATTTAATGAATAATCTTGATACAACATCACCAAAAAAGAAGCAGCCTCTGATTCCTGACCAAATACTGTGCTATGACTATACAAGACACGAGAACGTCGTCCAACACTAACTATGTGCTGATACTTCACTACATTAGATGACAACCATCTAACTCCGCCTTCGACCCACCTTGGTATGTCTTCTACTGTTGGGTGGTGAAGACTGTATATTAGGCAATGGTAAGAGCGTGCCCTCTCTGATGCCATCTGAATCTGCAATAGTACCGAGTGTTTTCTGTGCTTCAATGTAGACAGAGAGATCTCTAATCTGTGATCACCACAACCATTCAACTTTAATGGAACCGATATTTTCACCCTGTGCTTACAAGAACAAGATATAAGATTACTGCAGTACCTGTTCTTCCAGATCAAGAATCTTCTCTTCTCTCAACCTCAGTTCGGCAACTTCCCTAAAAGAATAAAGAACTTAATATTTGGCTTTTCCAGGATAAAATGTAAACAACATCTTATCCAATTATTCTAGTCATCCCTCTAATGTCTCAAGCTGAAAATTTTAATCCTGAAAGATTGTATACAATCATGTTGTCAATTCAACTATTCTAGTACATTCATACTATCATATCGTTGACAATGTTCAAAGTTAAGATCTTCTAGGAATCTTCCCTACCTAAATGAGTACATGGATGAATGAATTTTATCCCGTCAGGGTAGCCCATAATATATTTCCTGAATATCCAACAAACATAAGCACGTGAAATGAGCAATACCATTGAACACTACTAACTTCCTGGCTCAAGTCAAAAGCCGGAAATTCAAGCACAAAATTGCAGCCTCCTCTATTAGAGCTTTAGATTTAAGAAGGTCTGAATATCAGCTGAAGCCTTCTCATTCCAGTATACCAACTTTGGCTCAACTTAACTGTTGGTAACTTCAGTTGGAGAATAGAGTAACTATAAAGTTCTCTTAGTGGCAATTCTGTCAACAATATGTTAACTCTATCATCAATTTGGTGAGTGCTACTGTTTGCAGCTATGGCCGGTTTGACTTTGGCCAGAAGGGATATGATAAAGAAAAAGAAGTTGGTTTCAGTTTTGCTGTTTTGGTTTTGGATTTGTTTTATGTTGTTAGTCTATTTTAATTTATCATGTTTCATGGTAGAGCGCCTGTTTCAATGAAATCCTTGAGGGCAACATATTCATTGTTTTTACTCACGGACATTGGATCGTCACCATCTTGATCTGTGAGAAACCACCACTTGCTCGACTGACTTAGGATGAATAGAAATGCATCCACCAATTTCTAATATTCTTAAAACAATAGGTGGCTTGAAAGCAGCAAAACACATGTTAGCAGCAAGCTTGTTTCCATGCTTATACATATCCTAGCTCATCATTTAACAACCCAAATCATAAAACACTGATTAAAAAAGGCACTCGGGAGAAACGTTTGGAAGGGATTTCAATAAGGTATTGCATGAAAACCTCAAAAAGAGAGTTTCAATTATGAGTATATATGGCTTTCAATAGCAATGGTTCAGATGCGAGGAAAGACAAATTTCCCTTATAGTCTCATCCAACAATGTCCTTCTCAAGATCACTAAACAAAAGAATAAAACGATTATGTACCTCTGTTCAATTTCCTTGGCCTTCTTTCGCCAAACATCTTGGTTCTTGATCAGATTTCGATTGATCTACAGACAAAAAAGGACTCTGTTAAAAGTGAAGGGGGGGCGGGGGGAATTTTTCTACTGAAGAAAGTAAAATATTAACAAGGAACCTACCAATGCCAAAACCTAGAAGAGGCTAATAGCTTGCTTAGTCGTAAATTGAATGTCAAATATACAAACTTGGGTCACATGAAATTAAAAACTTACATCTGAAACGCAATTGTTCTCTTCAACACAATTGTCAAATTTATTTTGGATGTCCTTCATCTTGGAAGTCACAGCCTTATCCACTGCTTCTGAGATAGAACTTTCCACTTTACTTTTGGCTTCTACAAGTAGGGATTCATAATACTGGACAATACAGATATTAAACCAATAAACTCTTAGAATGAGATAAAAAACATGAAAATTCTTGCATTAATAAGAGGACATGAAGCGTGCCAAACTAAGTTATGAGAACATTACATTGCCAAACGTTTTATGCAAGAAACAAAAAGACACATATGGAGTTACCCCAGCCTTAGCACATCCAATTAAATCCCCATCCCAACCCTCATGAAGATGCAAACTTCCTAGTCATAGAGACTATTATGAAAGATAAGTAAGGAAGTCCTTGTCTTTACTTGGCCTGTGTGCATTATACCTACCCTCTTTCTAAATAACCTTATTTCAATCTCAACCACGAAATGAAAGCATAACTATTTGCTTGTTTTCCCTTGATATCATAAGACATGCATGAACGAGCAGGATGGAAGTGGGGAATAGAGAAAGAAAACAGAGAAAAAAAATTGAAAGAGATTTAATAACTACTGGGGAATATCACGAGATGCATATAGGGAGGAGGATGGAAGTGGTGGTCAATTTACAGACAACTCACCTGTCTTTGAGTCTCCAGCTGAGTTGCGAGAAGATGGTTGTACTCATCCACAATCTGTTTCCAAGCAGGTATATTGACAATAAGTGCATGCCAATGGGAACAGAAAAGAGAATAGTCTAATACTAACATACAAAGCTCAAAACAAGAACACAAAACCCCTCTCCTGTCACAAAGTATCACGGACATTAGAACTTCATACTGAAAATGTCCAACTTAGTCCGAAGCACCCAAGCTGTAATAGACGTAGATATGTAGAATCAAAGTTGAAACTACTGTTTCAAGCAAATCTTAGTAATAAAATATTTATGTATCCGGAATTGTAGAAGGAAACTAAAATAAGAGAACCTTACTGCTTCAACTTTGCTGCTGAAAAGGGCCCCACTTATTCCAGAATCCTCGCTACATCCACAAGTACCACAATCTCCCTCAGATGACATACAAGGAGACTTTATCTCTGCCAACTTGCCATCATTTTTTGACTGATTCAGTCGGTGAACATACACATCGCCAACATAATCCCAAATTTGTTGCGTTCGCATATCAAGAGAGTAGCAATGCTGTGTATCCTTCCAATGCCTAATGGCATGACCTTCTTTATATCTAACAAAAGAAAACAGAATCAATAACTCTGAACATGAAGTTACCAGAAAAGCTTAGCTAAATGTAAAATGAAATTACATTCCACTGTGTTATAACTTTAGAGTCTTTAGAAATAATGAACCAGAGTGAGAAGTAGAAGATCGTAAATGTATTACCTTCCACATCCTACAAAACCACATATCATACAAACCCAAAGATTCTCCAATGTTCCACAAATAAAGCAAGTCGGTTTCTCATCTTGCTGCTGACAGAATCGGCAGACCTGATAACATACAGGAATTAAAGCGGAAACCTTCTTCAATATGGCGTATTCCAACGTCCGGCCACTTATATTGGACCGACACTATCTAAGACATGCTCTAGATAAGGCATATGCTAGGCCTATTAGTACAAGATGTCCTGCATTACACAAGCTAGACTTAAGCATTACACAAAAGCGTGTTATGGTAAGAAAACTTCCATAAAAAAGTGCAAGCTAAACTCATGACCAGGCACTGGCATAAAATATTTCCTTCGATTCCACAGTGATTTAGCCATGGTAACCATGATATTTTGGACTTACTTTAACTACAACGACATGAAAGTTTGAGATTGATTTGGTTAAAAATCTATACGAAGTATCCACCCCAACTAAACTACAGCACTACGGGACTGAAGAATTGTGCTCCCCCATGATCCTCAAAGCGCTGTAACGAGCTTGGAGGTTCATGAATATCACAAAAAAACCAAGCAAAAAAGATTCCACTCAGAAAGTTGTTTTAAAGCAACAGCACTTCTTCACATGGGATGATAACAAAATGACCACACTTTGTAGCAACATCACCTTCTTGAGATCCATAAAGCATTTGAGAATGACAAAAAATGAATACTGAATTGAAAATCTCTACAAACACATGCTCATTCAATACTCTGTTGGTTGGTAACACTAACTATGCCTTTTGTTCAAGCAAGTTCCCCGATCCAGAACATAAATACAATAACGATAAGGAAATGTTCACGGAATCTAGAATCACCTCACCTGGCAAGATAAGTAAGTCCACTTTGAAGTGCAGGGACACTGGAATGAATGGTCACAAATTGTACTCAGTATACCACTAGTGTCTGGGTCCAATCTCTCTGTCATTCAAACACCAAAATTTAAAGACAACCAACCAATCATTAATCCCGAGGAGTTTCATCACTCCACCCAGGAAGGAAAACTGCAGCATAATATGCAACTTTAATACATACCGAAACTTAAAAGAAACAGTAAATCTGACTCACCAAGACAAACTGGGCAAGTAGGTAACTCCGTACACCCAGCTGGAGGTGTCCCGGATATCTCTGCTGATTCCGTGTACTCCACAGATATAATAAACAGAATGTGGCACACCTCAGCCTAAAAGTAGACCATGAAATAAAAAAGGAAGAACAAATTCAATGAGTCCAATCTATTATGCTTGAACTCAAAACCAAGAATACATGCAAAGCTCATCTACCTCACCCGGTGAGTATTTCTTCCCATTAAAACTGCAATAAAAGCCATCGGCTGTTAGCTGATTCATAAGCCTAATTAAAACGCTGTACCGATCCTCCATCCCGTCGTTCCTAAGAAAATGTAGGAATTCAAAGAATAAAAGAATCAGCCTTTTTTCCATGTCATAAATTCTCCTACCAACTAAGAAAACGCTAGGAATTGATTTGAGTTCAGATTCACAAGATGAATAACAAAAGATAACTGTGAGCAATTCTTTTGGGAAGGGGGGAAGCGTACCTTATGAAGAGAAGCTCGGAGACGTCGTCGATGCGAGCCCCGCAGAAACGGATCAAGTCGTCGAAGGAGAGATAGTTGGGGACGGCGACGATGAAGAGGAGCGTGGATCGGGAGATAGGATTTGGGAGCGAGGAGTGAGACGTACTTCGAAAGAGGTGCGCCACGCCTCTGCGTTCGTTGAACTTAGAGTTAGGGTTAGGGTTAGAATTTGAGGCAGTAGTGGCGGTAATGGAGGAGGAGAACTCAGCGGCTTCAAATGTGAGAGGGTGGCCGGTGTCCACTGAGTGGACCCGAAGGAAGAACATGCTGGCCACGTCGAATAGGCGAGCTGAGTTGGTTGAGAGAGGGACAACAAAGTGAATCTTTCGCGGGAAAGAGGCGGTTACGGGTATTTGTCAGTTTTTTTTTTCGTGAGTAATTGAGATTTAGTTTCCATTGCTTTTTTTTTTTTGGCTGAGAAGTTCCCATTAATTGATACAACGCCTAGTTCTACTAGGTTTTTTTTTAGATGTATTGGAATTGATGAATAAGATGGGAAACTAAAGGAAATATTTTGAAAAGTAAAATTTTGTTAAACATGACAAACGCCATGTAAAAGACTTGGCGGACTGCAATTATGTTTAAGTTGGAGAATAGATAGCGAAAAAGGCGCTCTCTCTCTCAAACGCTCTCTGTTTCCCAGCTATCTGCTTTCCCCAAACCAGCAGCCTCTCTTTGGCAGAGGGGGAGCTTCGGCTCCCTCATCGCCCTTCTCCTTTTTTGTTTTCTCTTCCTCCCTCTTCCCTCTCTGGTTTGCTTGGTCAGTGCTGTTGGTTGATTTTTTTTCGTTTTTTTTTTCTTTTTTTTCAGGTGTCTTTCAAGCGATGCCCGGTGGTTTCCACCCCCTTTCGTCGCACACGCGCCTGGTGGGTGCACTCCGCAAGCCGAGATCTCTGACGCCCATCCTTTTTGGCAGACAAAAGGCGACGCGTGTCGATCCACACACAACACGCGCTGTGCATGGATCTGACACGCGGAAGCTCCTAGCCGCACGTGGCTGCCCCTTCGTCGTCTGAAACCTGCTCTTCTCCTCAGGAATGGCCTTTGTGGCTACTGCCCTCCCTTTTTCACGCAGTGGATCTCCTCTTCCGACTCCCTAGTGTCGCCGCCGCCAGCATCTTCGATCCCGTTCTGGCCAACATCTCCACGAACCTTTCCGTGGCCTATGTTTTGCTTTCGTCCGTTTGGGCTTGCCTCTATGTTTCACGCTGATTGTAGTTTTTCTGTTGTTTGTTTCCCGTTATTAGGCATAATAGCTTGCTGTTATTTGTAGCTTTTCCGCTGTCTGAGGCTTATCTGCCCCTTGTGGAACTTTGTAGGACCTTTCAGTCCGTCTGCTCGTTGGTTCACCGACTCTTCGGAGTGTCTGGTACGCTCTTTATAGCTTCCTGAAGTTTTTAAATCTCCTTGATGTTATTCTTAATCTATATGCTATTATGCTTAAAAAAAGTTGGAGAATGGAGAGTATCACTACCTATTTTATTTTTTCTTTTAGTTTGAAATTAAATAAATAAAAAGATACTTTTGACAAATAGATCCATTAATTTTGTTGCTTAGTGGTTTGCAGGAACGATTAAGTTCATTAGCAATATTTTGATGTAATTTTAGCCTTCAAAATTTCACTCTAAAAAAAGTTTTATATTAAAAAAATTTCTATTTTTTTATACAAATTGTATCGTACCATTTGAAAACATACTAATACAACAAGCATCATATGCAAGGCCCTCCTCAATCCCCTTGGAGCTAACATTGCTACAGCTAATGACTTTATTAGTCGAAATTATTAATCTAGCTAAGCCTTAGGAGGTAACCCTAGGGAACAGGGTATTGGAGTTAGAAATAAGACGTCTTAGTGAACTTGCTTTGTTGAATCTGTTTGGTATAGTGAGAAACCGATTCACCTACTCTTTTTTTGGGTTGGTGAATTGATTGAACGATTATAGGAACGAGCGGCAGGAGAACATGAAGGAAAATACGCTTGATTTATTTTTGGATTAAATATTATTTGTCACCTTATTTTTGGGGTCATTTACACATTGTTTCTTTATCTTTGAGGGTATTTACACATTACTCCTCTTATCTTTGGAGATTTTTACACATTGTACGTCAGGTTTGAAGAAATCCATCTAAATTGACGGATAATTTGGATACGGAGTTCAAATTGAAAAAATGTGTAACTTTATGGATCTAATGTGTCAAAAATAATATATCGGGGTGCAAAGTGTAAATGATCCTAAAGATAAGGGATAAAGTGTATTTAACCCTTTATTTTTAGCTCTAACGCATGCTCTAAAAACGCTTTCCGCTCTTTCGGCTCTTTGCCTCCTCGTCCCCCGGGGAGGAATGGCAAGTCATTATGTTTGCTCCGTTTTAGCAGCCTTCCAATTTAAATGCGGGTAATATAAAATTCTGTCATACTTATATATATTGTGTCTATTTATTCACATGTTTTTGTATGACTTATTGTATTAGACAAATTACATTATATTGATTCGAATAGTAAATTATAAAAAAAAAGAATTATAATCTTTCTTAGAACCATTATCTCTTATTGAAACAAAAAAAACAAGAGAAAAAGTTGAATTCTTTTTTTTTTCCTTAGCAAGAAAAAGTTGAATTCAATTTGGTTAGTTCGGACACAACGGGCTCGCAGGACAAAATTGATAAATACTTGAATGACACACAGCCATTCCGTGTGGCGTGTGCCTTGCTTCAATGCTTTCAATAAAGAAAGAGAAATGCATCACAATACGACATCGCATATGGATAAAGGGTATATGTAGACAATAAGAAAATGGGCGATACTTCAATTACGCACTTTCTAAAGATCTTTGCCAGCTTTTTACATCTGCTCTAACTCGTGCACCGGTACCACAGAGAAAGACCCAAAAGAGTCTTGGCTACCACCGATGTGCAGTGCCTTGCTCCGATCGTCTTTCTTCGATCCAGTGCGGTCCCGTTCACTTCTCTGATCGTGCGAAACCCATATTCTACGTGACAAGCGCGAACGGATCTCCCATTGTCTCCACCCGATCCGAACCTTCACAGTCCACGCCTACAAATTCAGTAAAAGGTAACCCCCATTTCCCTTGCCATCGCTCACTCTCTCTGATCTCAAATCCTGAAATCAGGGACACCCCAGTTATAGTTTCTGTATATCAGAGCAATGGCACCTAGTACTATCCGAAAGGCGATCGGGGCTGTGAAAGATCAAACTAGCATCAGCATAGCCAAAGTGGCCGGAAACATCGCCCCCGACCTCGAAGTCTTGGTCGTAAAGGCGACAACCCATGACGAAGACCCTGCGGACGAGAAGTACAGTAGGGAAATTATAAACCTGACATCGTATTCGAGAGGGTATGTCAGTGCATGCGTGGCCACCATATCGAAGCGTCTTAGCAAGACCCGCGATTGGATTGTGGCCCTCAAGGCTCTGATGCTTGTGCATAGAGTCTTGGTCGATGGGCACCCTTCGTTTGAGGAGGAGATAGTTTATGCGACCAGGAAGGGTATGCGGGTCTTGAACATGTCAGACTTTAGGGACGAGGCGCACTCGAATTCGTGGGATCACTCGGGTTTCGTGAGGTTTTATGCAGCGTATTTGGATGAGAAGGTCGAGACTGCAGTCTATGAGAAGAAAATAAAAGGTGCGGATGAGAGGGAGGATAGGTACAAGGATGAATCGGATCATGGAATGATGGGTAGGAGGTCGAGGTCCTACGGTGATGTCTCTGAATCGGCGGTGAAGGAGAAGAGAAGAGAGACGCCGATTAGGGAGATGCGTCCCGAGCGGGTCGTGGGGAAGTTGAACCAGTTGTTGAGAATTCTTGACCGGATATTGGCTTGCAGGCCGACAGGTGCTGCGAAGAGTAGCAGGTTGGTGTTGGTCGGGCTTTACCAGGTTGTTAGGGAGAGTTTTGGGGTGTATGTGGAGATATGTGAGGCATTGGGAATATTGTCGGATAGGTTTACGGAGATGGAATATGCAGACTGCGTTAAGGCTTTTGATGCTTATGTTAGTGCGGCGAAGATGATTGATGAGCTTGGGGGATTCTATAACTGGTCTAAGGATGTGGGGATTGGCAGATCGTCTGAGTATCCTGAAGTCCAAAGGATTACTGATAAGCTTTTGGGGACTCTTGAGGGTTTTTTGAGGGAGAGGACAAACAAGCCAACGAGCCCGGAGAGAATTGAGGGGAAGGTGTCTGTGAAAGAGGAGGTGGAGCTGGATATGATTGAGATAAAGGCTCTTCCTCCACCAGAGAATTATACGCCTCCACCCCCACCTCAATCTGAACCTAAGCCACAGCCTCGGTCTCGGCCTCAGCCACAGCCTCAACCTCAGCAGGTCACTGAGGACTTGGTGAATTTGAGGGATGATGCTATTTCAGCAGACGAGCAGGGCAATAAACTGGCTTTGGCTCTGTTCTCTGGACCACCGGCAGTGAATGCAAATGGCTCATGGGAAGCTTTCCCATCAGATGGAGAGCCTGAGGTGACTTCGGCATGGCAGACACCTGCTGCTGAAAGCGGTAAAGCAGATTGGGAGTTGGCATTGGTAGAATCAGCTAGTAATCTATCAAAGCAGAAAGCTGCATTGGCAGGTGGGTTTGATCCATTGCTGTTGAATGGAATGTATGATCAGGGGACAGTGAGGCAGCATACGAGCACCACTCAATTGAGTGGAGGCAGCGCAAGTAGTGTCGCATTACCTGCACCAGGCAAGAGCGCTACACCAGTGCTGGCTCTGCCTGCTCCAGATGGGACATCCCAGGCAGTAGGTCAGGACCCATTTGCTGCGTCCCTTGCAGTGCCACCTCCTTCATATGTGCAAATAGCAGAGATGGAGAAGAAGCAGCATTTTCTTATGCAGGAACAGCAGCTCTGGGAGCAGTATGGACGGGATGGGATGCAAGGCCAAGTGGGTTTGTCCAAGATTGCTAGTGGCTCTGGCTACTACGGCCCAAGCCCTCAGCCAATCATGCCTTATGGAATGCCACAGGTGGGTGGCGTGGGACAGCCAGGAGGGTACTACTATGCACCCTATTGAAACAGCTGTCTTTAGTGAAGGGCTTGTTCTTTTCCCTTGACGCAGATAACTATTTCTATTTGTTACCCTTTTTCCGTTGGACAATTTTCTTTGTTTTGATCGTTTGCCACCGTGCTTCTGTACTTGCATCATCAAAGGGAGGGAAAGACGTACGGGTTTTGGAATAATAGAGAGTACATACAATATAATTGAAGCGTTTGTCATTAGTTTCGCTTTGTGCAATCCAATTTTCTGAAACAACTGGACAATTAGTAGTTTCTCTACCCCTTTCTGGCCTATGTTTTCATTTCAGACTCTTTTGTCGCACGGCAGTCTTTTGCTAGGCTGAACCTTGGGCTAGCAATTGAAACAGAAATCTGAAAGTCTGTCCCTTTGTCAAGCTACTCGGCTCCTGAGAAAGACCTTTTACTTCTCAAAATATTCTGTATACCTGGGAAAACGGGGCTGATTTATCTGGGCGGCAACAAATGAACAACAACGCGTATAATGCTCTCTTACTCTCGTCAGAATGTCAGCTTAGGCGGCTACGCTTAGGAGCACCAAGTCAAGTTGATCCGTTTAATGAACTGATTGTATTGAGCTCGCCAGCTTCTTTTGACTAGACCATAGTTCAGTTTAGCCTATATACGACTCGTTCACATCGGTTTTGGTCAGACCCTTTTGTCACCATAGATTAAGAGAGTCCACGGTTGGGGAGTCGCGAAGTTTCACGCGTTAAATTTGTTAAATCGGCATGATGGTGGCTGGGATCTTGACGGGTCTGTCGTGCCTGCTTCCATACCCTGAAAGTTTTGGTGTTCTAGAACAATTTTTCTAATCCCCCTCCCTCCCTTCTCTCTAGAATATCAGTATTTGTGTTGGACCATCTTATGATTATTTTATGATAATGGTGGTTGCGAACATGACCTCTGGCAAAGCTAAATTTTAAACACGCATCCAAATATTTAAATGTCCTATCAACCGTTCTCTTGGGAATTTCTGAGATACGTTGGATACGGCTTTGAAATACCCCTGCCATCCATCTTTTGATTGTTGGGAACATTCCTTGGGTAGGGAGTTTTTGTCAAACTTTGTATAGTATAGTGTGTATATATATATATATACTATCAAATAGATTTGCTTTTAGTGTATACAATATGGATTCCACTCGGGCACAGCCTTACAGGGCATATTTGGGGTGACGAAGTATTACGCGTTGAATCTAAAGAAGAGGCACGCTGTATGTAGGATGATGGGTCTTACATGCCCTTTGTGATCTTTTTTTAGTTTTAAAGAGAAAAGAGAACCAATCTGATTCTTTTCTGTTTCCTGCGTTAATTAAATGAATAACAATGCTTGGCTTTTTAAATCTTGCACCTTTGATTCTTGTAAGTATTGCCTTTTACTTAAATGAGGCTATTTAAGAGGATAAAATCCTCCGCAAACTTATACAGAAACCTAGATAAGCAAATATGGCTGTACTTTGTCTTAATAATAAGCAAAGAAGATTTTTTTTCAAAAAAAAATTAATTCGAGCTAAGAAGAAAATCATTCTCTCATATTCTTGGCCACAGCCAGCCATAGTCCAACTAAGGTGGCCGGGCCATGGCACGTGCGTGAATCTCACGCGCATGACCATTTTCCCCTGCTCGCGCTAACCCAGCTACCCCTCCCAGCCACCTAATTATGAGTCATTCCATTTCTCTGCCCTTTTTTGTTTGTATGACTATTCGCCCTTAGTTCGTTAAGTCTGGCACCTTATTGGAGGGGTAGCTCTTTAGAGAATGTAATTAAAGTCTTTGAACCTTTTAAAATCAATGAAATCTATAAACTGATAAAAATAATAATTAAGATGGGTCGAAAAAATGGTTATGGACAAACTGTGACTAAGCTAGAATTTTTTTCCAGGCGAAATAATGAAATTATATTGTTAAATAAAATTCAAGTAGTATCTAAAATCGTATGTAGTACCAATTTTGTCCAACATGTATAAAATATAGTCTACTTACTAAAAGTATCTTGCATAAGATTATTACATGATGCTCAATTTCTCTTGGGTAAAATTATTTTTGGTCTTTAAATTTTACACCGATTTAAAAATAATTCATTCGATTTCAAACTCCAACTTTATAGTTCTTTAGTTTATACCTCAAAGAAACTGTGAATCTACCACTCATCTCAAAAGCTTAAGCTGATAGGAAGATGGAGATTTTATTATTTGGATTATATCTCTAACACTCCCCCTCAAGTGTGGGCCGAATTCTCCTTTAATTGGGAGGCCCAACACATGCAATATTTAATTGAAATTAGGGTAGAGTGTGGAGTCAGGTCTCGAACTCAGGACCTTGGCTCTGATACCATGTGAATCTACCACTCATCCCAAAAGCTTAAGCTGATAGGAAGATGAAGATTTTATTATTTGGATTATATCTCTAAAAGAAATAAGATCCTTCAATCAATAGACTTTATTCCCCTAACGACAAAACCACAAAATTAGCAAAAATATAGTTAGTA
Source organism: Myrica gale (assembly GCA_963930655.1). Lineage (NCBI taxonomy): Eukaryota > Viridiplantae > Streptophyta > Magnoliopsida > Fagales > Myricaceae > Myrica > Myrica gale. Next base: position 26,883,876 of record OZ005600.1, on the reverse strand, counting down.
GAATTATTTTTAGTCCTTAAATTTTAGATTAATTTTAAAATTAGGTCCTTTAGTTTTAAAATTCTAACTCCTTAAAGTCATTGAGTTTGTAACCAAACAAAATAAGGACTTCTCGACTATCCTTGATTGTTAACAGAATGAAAGGCTCTTCAACAGAAGGATCTTATTTTTTAGGGTACAACTTATGGACTTTGAAATCTAAGGATCTATTTTTAAATCAGTATAAAATTCAAGGACCAGAAATAATTTTATTCATTTATCTAACAAAATATAGAAAAAGCTTAATCACTGGGTAAGATATTCGTAGAAAAAAAATTCCCCATTCAATAAAACCTAATACAAGCATAATATAAGACGGAAATCTAAATATACAAAAGTGAGAAGCACGTCCCATTGAGCCCATCTAAGGTCGGTTGCTTGAGCACCATCAGAACCGGGCAGCATTACAAAGAGCCCAAGTTAGAAGAAATTATATTGGACACAAAGCCCATATAGGTTTTGAACCTTCGAAAAACCTCTCCCCCCACTCGACCAAAAAGGCGAAAACCCATGATGTACCAATCTCGTCTCACCCCTCCTTCCCAGCAGACATGTCAAACGTCGTCGTCGTCCTCGACAACGGCGGTGGCCTCATCAAGGCCGGCTTCGGCGGCGAGCGTGACCCTTCCACCGTCCTCCCCAACTGCCTCCTCCGCCCCCTCTCCTCCAAGAAATGGGTCCACCCCTCTCCCACCACCACTACAGCCGCCGCCACGTCGGAGGAGCCAATGGACCTCACCTCCGCGGCGGTTCGTCGCCCTCTGGACCGCGGGTACCTCATCAACCCGGAGCTCCAGCGAGACATCTGGGCCCACCTCTTCAACTCCCTTCTTCACGTCAGCCCCTCGCAGTCCTCCCTGCTACTGACCGAGCCCCTCTTCGCGCTGCCCTCGATCCAACGCGCCACCGACGAGCTCGTCTTCGAGGATTTCAACTTCAAGGCCCTCTATGTGGCCGACTCCCCATCCCTAGCCCATCTCTACGAGGCCAGCCGCCGTCACGCAGTCTCGCGGGGTGCGGCCCAGTGCAGCCTCGTAGTCGACTGCGGATTCTCCTTCACCCACGCCGCCCCTGTGTTCCAGAACTTCACTCTCAACTACGCCGTCAAACGTATCGACCTGGGAGGCAAAGCCCTCACCAATTACCTCAAGGAGCTTGTCTCCTATCGCTCCATCAACGTTATGGACGAGACCTTTTTGATGGACGATGTCAAGGAGAAGCTCTGCTTCGTCTCCCTCGACGTCCCACGTGACCTCGGCATCGCAAGGTTAACACTAGCTTGGAGTAATTGGATTTCGTTTTGTATAGGAAGCGTGGAAAGGACAGCTTGGAGTTTTTAACTACTTTGTGGTAGATTGGAGTAATTGGATTTCGTTTTGTATAGGAAGCGTGGGAAGGACAACTTGTTGAGGTGCGCATACGTGCTCCCAGATGGTGTTACGCACACCAAGGGCTTTGTTAAGGACCCGGACCAAGCGCAGAGATACTTGGGTCTGACAGAAGGGGCTCCACCTTCACATTTAGGAGCTAAGGAGGATGTGGATCACAGTGAGGTGAAGGAGAACACCAGTGACCGAAAGATAACCGATTTAACAAAAAATGTAATGGTTTATCCCATCTCCTTGAGGAACCAATTTCGTGTCTGCTCTTCTACTTGTTCTTTTGAATCCCAATTGTTCTTGATACTGTGCAGGAGTTTGATTTGACAAATGAACGCCTCCTTGTCCCAGAGATGCTCTTCCATCCTGCGGATTTGGGTTTGTATCGCATTCCGCCTTTAGTTTAAAGTATATTCGTGGGTATTTAGTTGATATGTGAAGCAAAGTTTTCTTGTAGAGTACGTGTGTTGGTGTGGTTGCCAGATGGTTATGAATGATAAGAGTTCAGTCTATCATAGTGTTTACAATCATGATAACAACTACCTTGATTCTTCAACTTTTTCAAGTTGTTAAATGCTTCCTCGAAGGGATAGGGTTGAAATGAAATTGATTGGAACTCCATAGCATCAGGTAACAATACCTGAAGGCGGCATTGAGCGGATTTAGCAAAATGTTGTTAGTTTGCCGGGTCCTCTTTCATGTACTTGTGCAAATTGCCAACTTGGACTGGTTTATGCAGGAATGAACCAAGCTGGACTAGCGGAGTGTATTGTTCGAGCTGTCAATTCTTGCCATCCTCGTCTTCACCCGGTCCTCTATGAAAGGTGTTTTTACAAACTCTGGGACAATAAGGTTTAAGTCCGTCAAACATGTCAATCTAAAATTGATGCGCGTGTTTGAATTTTCTGTTTTGCAGCATTATCTTAACTGGTGGCAGCACCTTATTTCCTCGCTTTTCTGAGAGATTGTAACTTCTAATCTCTCTGCCATTGCTTTATAGTCGGAATTAATAACTAAAATATCAGTCAAACTTTATTAGTTTCTAATGTCACTGATTTTGTCAATTGCAGAGAGAGGGAGCTCCGGCCTCTTGTCCCTGATGACTATCAAGTGAAGATTATAACTCAAGAAGAGTAAATTTCCCTCCTGAAATATAGTATTTTGTTGTAGAAGATTTTATTGTTTCCTATGGGCTTAAAACGTTGTGGTGTTTGCTCAGTCCCCTTCTAGGCGTCTGGCGAGGAGGATCGCTTTTGGCATCCAGTCCTGATTTTGAAATGATGTGTGTCACTAAATCAGAGTATGAAGAGCTTGGGTCTGCTCGATGTCGGAGGCGATTCTTTCATTGAGCACTTGGTCAATGTCGGAGGCGATATCTTCAAGGTTTGTGGTCTCCGTGACTGTATCTGTTGTGCATGTTAATTTAACATATATGCTGTTTGGTGGAGTATGGAGGGTGCGAGATGGAATTTTGTTTCATGAAGCTTTTTAAGATTTTAAAATGTTTTGACTTGGCAGGACTTGAAATTCAGCTGTTTTTCCTATAGTTCTTGGGAAGCAAACAATGCATGATATAAATGCAGTTGTGTGTCAATGACATTTCTTCTTGTCACTGAACCAAAGAGTTGGAAATATCTTTGGTTGCTTAGATACGACGAAGGAAACCCGAATGAACTTCAATTCATTGCCACGATATGGTGAATTGCAACATTCCTGTCTTCTTGATCCTTCTGCTGAACGATGCTCTGGGGTGATTTGAGGTACTATCCTCTGATACAGAGCCAGGTCAAGGTGAGGCATGTGTGTGAAAAGGTGTAACTCGACAAAGGCAGGGTTTCAATGCAGGATTCAGACCTTACTTCTGGTTAGGAAGAGCCCCTAGAGATGGTGAATCCTGGTTTGATTTGCAGTGTGCTTCACGTTCTTAGAAGTGCTACCTGATAAGGACTTGCAGCGCAGAGACATTCCAAACAACAGATCATGTGTCTCTAATAATGTCTTAACTATAAACCAGTTCATTCAACTTTAGTTTGATGCCAACTGTGTCATGACAATGTGAGTATTCTTTAAATTCCCCTTTGCCCTGAACAGTTTTGTCCGAAAGTAATAACATGTTAGTTGTGGATTACCTTACTTCCCATCGCCATTTGTCTGAGTCCTGTATGAACCTGGACAGTTGGAGGGAATCGTACTTAAGAATCAAATTTCAGATAATGGCGTTTTGTTAATTGCCGTGTCTCAGATCAAAGTCAAGACTTCTATTTTGTACGGTCCCAAGCAGTTTTATTTATTGGAGGGGGCTATAAAGCCTACACGTTTTGTATTTTTTGGTTGTCCCATACGGGTTGGAGATATTTTTAGGAATTAAGATGAATTTTCGATCTTTTCTCCAGGTGAGGGGAGAAAATCCATTAGGGTAAAAAATGGTGCTCTAAGAATAAAAGAGTATTTGTCGAGGTGACATTTGGACCAAAATATAGCCTTCAATTACCCAAGTAACAAAAAGCAACGTGGTTAGATTTTTTGAATAAGAAGGGAAATCATATGCACAAAATAGATTATTTTGAGTAACAAGGGAAATCATATGCAGAAAGTGTGAGATTGAGCTAATACATAGGCAAGGCAAATTCTAGACATCAAAAAAATTCTACATGCATTGCACCATAATGTCAGGGATTCGAATTTCGGCCTTCAACATAAAGAGCATACCGACTTGCTAGCCTGTGCGGCTCTTTGGGTCGTCTTCTAAGTAGATTTTAATATTGCTTTTCCTTACTCTGTATCCCGGCACACAACCAACGGACGTCCTCGCTGCAGAAGTGGCATCCAGGATTTATCATAATATTGCTCTGACAGAACTGTCTTTAGCATACACATACGGTGTGGTGATAATATTCCGTTATGGAATAAAATCACCATTGCTCTGACAGAACTGTAATGTATACACATACAGTGTAGTGATAATATTCCATATTCTATTATAGAAGAAAATCGTCAAGGTTAAACTATGGAAAAAGTGGTAATTTATGGTATAAAATGTGAGGATTCCATAATTAAATGGTGAAAAAGATATTTATAAAAAAAATGGAGAATAGGACCATAGGACCACAATATAGAAGTCGACCGAAAGAAGAAAACAACACAGGTTTGGTAAGACTTGTGTTTTTAAATTGATTTTCTTGTAACTGGTTTAACAATTCTAACACATAATGGTAGCCCAACTGGTAATACGGCCATCTTGTAGCAATTGTGACATGGAGATCCTTGAATCAAACCCTCAGTGGCATTTTTTAGTTGCACCTTTGTGGGATTGTAGTAAAGTCCCCCTTGCTTCACTGCAGTAGTTATGGCTCAATCAAGGTGGCCCAACAAATAATGTGACCACCTTGTAGCGATGGTGGGAATGAAAATCCTTAGATCGAACCCTCCCATCCATTTTCTTAGTTGCACCTTCATGGGATTGTGGTGAGATCTAGGACTCCACAACCTAAAATTGGACCGGGATCCAGTCCGACCGGATTTTCGGTTGTGCCTAAATTTAAAGATAGGATCGGACCACGGTCTGATCAAGCATATATATAAAAAATTGCATCCAGCAGGAGTTGAACTCCAGAACTGAAGATTAAAAAGGGAAGAAATTTGTAGCTTAATAGCTAAGGGGTTTCATGTGTTTGATTGACATTGTTAAGAGGCTGAAATATTTAACTTACAAGTTTTAAGTTTGTATTAATTTTTTTTATAAAAAAATATGTATTATTTATATAAATAAATCCGGTCAGGCCCATACCGTTTCCCAAAAAGACCTGGACCGAACCGGACCGAATATAATCAATTTTTCAAATTTTGTCCGATTTTATGGTCCGAATTTATTCAGCCCTAGTGAGATCCCTCTTTCTTGAGTGCATTAGTTATGACTCAATCAAACTACTACAACGGGTTAGAGCCCCTATTATCACGCCCAGGAGGAGTACGTTATGCTTGTCAGCCTATACCACCCTTCTGATTACCAAAAAAAACTCCACATTTAAAACAGTATTATTACGAGCGAAGAAAGGAGGTAATTGAAAATGAATAAATCCAGATATCATCCTTGCGCAACTGCCACAAGAAGGTGGCTACACTAGATCATATGATCTAGTTCTAGTGCAAGCATTGTCCAAAATCAAGGAATTACATTGAATTTGTATTAAAAAAAAAAAATCCATATCAGGAAAGCGTTTCCTACCAGCCATCTACAGATCTACTCAATGCGAAAATTCTTTGCTGCAAAATTTTCTACATTAGTAACACCACTAAAATCAACCTTCCTGTATTGTTTTTCAGAAAAAAAAAACCTTCCTGTGTTGTTTTCTACCACTTCTCCAGAAACCAGTCAGTTAAATTTTCAGCATTCAAGCATATACAGCCTTACACTGACTGGTGAATTCCCTCCCAAGTTGCTCGAGATCATCAATGGCCAAGCGCCTATTATAGTACCAAGTCATCTTTCTGAATGAAACCAGCAGAACAAGCCCAGTCATCAGAGAATGCTATATGGACGAGAAACTCGGAGGCATATGACCAAGCACATTGCTCAGTCAGAGAATGGTTGAGAGTCCATGCACAGATGCACCAATTTTCTTTGGTATTGTCCATAAAATTCACCTACGGCAATAACATCTTCGTTCTCTGGGTCCAATCCAGGCAAGTTACGCAGCTTTTCCTTCGTGGAAGAACTTGATTCATCATCTGAATTTCCTACATTAGCAATTAGTTCTGCATGTATTTCCCGACACGCAAGGACGAACATGGCTGCTGTGTCTGGTTGTTGTGCCTCACGAAGTGCTACCAATACATCTTGCAGTGCACCAGCTGCAACATACAAAATCAAGGCCCTGCATTTGGCCATGCTAAGTTCAGAACAAATCCGATGAGGGAAAAAAACATAAGGAGAGCCATAGAAGAAAAATGGTAATACCTCCAAATATTGTGTTCAGCATGAAGAACGTGCTCCGCCCACCTTTGTAAAACTCTGTATAAGCACAATACATAAAATGAAAAGATTATATTAGGGATTTCAAACCATCTTCTCAATGACAATAAAAGAACTAAAATTAAACTATACATTTAAAATCTTATAGCACTTCATATTGCAATGAGAATGGAAATTTTGAAAACCCGAAATGCTTTTGGAGAATTGTAGCACCGTACACTAGCAAGGGAGGGGAAAAAATCCCAGAGATCATGTTTTACTTTTAGTCAAATTCTTTCTTGGATTGCAGTGCCCTTTTGAAGATGAATCACTCTCAACATCAGCTTTTTGGGGGAAAAATCTTCAACATGGAAAGTAAATCAAAACATGATTTCCCAAGCGAGATGATGATTTTGCTAAACATAACCTGGCTAGGGCATAAAAAATATTCGAAGATCATAGTGTCTTCCGTCTTCCGCTAGGACGAGTATAACCAGAATAATTTACAGTGAATTTTTTTAAAAAGGAAAAGAAAATTTTTAGTTTCCTATTACTAGGTCATCAAAAATTTCCTGAGTCACTTGTCAACATGAGTGCCCACAAAATGTCATGAAAAGCAAACGCAATCAACAGCAAGGGGCCATTCTCAAGATGATCATTAATTGTTGGGAAATTTTATATTTACTCACTAGGTTTTGATGCGATTTTGAAAATCTCACTAGATTTAAAAAAAAAATCTTAAAACTCACTAAGCTTAGGGATGTTCATTTTATAAAAAAATGTAGGACTTTTAGGATTTTGATAGAATTGTGAATATTTATGTAGATTGGAGTTTTATAGGTTTTTGTGTAAAAGTTGGTGAATTTTTTTAAAGATATTTAGTTTTTGTTGGAGTTTGTAAAAAGTTGTAGATAGATGATTTGATGTAATTGTTTAATAAAAAAGTATTAGAATTAGGTGAAAGTATGGAGAGAGAATATTTGTTAATTTTTTTTTAAAAAAATGTATTGGAGTTTGTGTGAAAAGTTGTTGAAGATTGTGTAAAAGGTATTGGTGTTTGTGTAGGAATTTTTGAGATTTTGGATGTTCGTTTTATAAATTTTGTTGAATCCTATTGTATTCTAAAATACTTTTGCAAACGAACATGCCCTAGTTTTGGCCGTAAGTACAATAGATCACTCAGGCCAACTCCGTTAGAGTGATTTAATAGAACTTTTTTTTCACCCAATCACAACTCGCCACAAATCTTCTTTTTTTTAAACTCAGTGAGATTTTCAAAATAAAGTCAAAACCTAGTGAGTGAATTTTCCCTTAATTGTTTGTTTACCCTCCAAAGATTAATCAGATCATGAATGTCGAACTGAAAGAAAATGGTTGAAATACTTGTGTTACGCCACGAATCACTGAAAAACATTCCCAAAAAATAAGGCTTCTCTATAATGCAAAGGCCAGGACTCAATTAACAAGATCGCCACATCATCAAAGAAACTAGTTTTGAAGTCATTTACTCAGAGGCCAAATTACAAACATGGCAGAGAAGCCTGTGATGTCAAATGAATACACAGATTGAGCTACCACAAGGAGCAATCAACAGAGCATGTAGGGAAAAATATATCAATAAGATAAAGAAAAGCAATATTCAAGATAAAAAAGCAACCTCAAAACTTCTAATTTATCAGAACAAGTTATAAATCAGAAATGCTAGAAAAAAGGAAAAGAAAAGAAGAGAGAACCTCGAATAATCAGATCCCTTTAAATGTGTCGCAGCTAGAGTTGCAGCATCTGTCCAGCACCCAGCATCTTGTAGCTGCATAAGTGATTATAGGATCATCAGTCTAGAGAAATCGAGTAGATTCGCAAGAATTATTAGAAATACTAGCATTTTCCTTGTAACCCCCAATGCTATATTGTGGACAGTCCCTCCCTATTCCCTAGTTGCGGGAATCCTTCCTTATCTGTGCAGGCATGCTTCATTGTCTGCTTCATCTTTTTCATTCTGTCTCGGCTCAGCTCATGCATGTGTTTATATATGAGAATGTTATCACCTCATAAAGTAACAAACAGTGCTATGATTGCTTCAAGGAAACATAGTCCATGTGAAACAAATCAACTCCAAATTGTCTCTTATATGCCAAGACCTCAGTCACTTAGTTCGAGAAATCTAGGCTCTACACAGGGAGGCAAGGAGTCTTCATCTGAGGTACTTCAGGTACCATATTCTTATGTTCCTTTCGTCCAGACGAAAATATATTTCCAGCTCTGTTTCCTTCTCTCTTTAATGTTCAAAATAATGGCAAAGGTTTGGTAGGGGAGAGGGAAAAAAAGATTGATTCAAGAATGCCAAACATTCCACAAGTTTTATGACAATATCTGAAAGCCCAACCACAATCTTCTTTTTCTTTTTAAAGAAGAACAAGTTGCATGCCGCAGAAATCAAAGACAACCATGATCACTTCTTGCCTCTAACAGATGTAAATGTTATGTGCCTTGGGAGAATTCATCCAAAAAAGCTAGCTCAAAGAGGAGGAAACTCAAGGCATATAAACCCTACATTAGCAGCCCCTACTACCAATGTGGGACAAATGGACTATAACACTCCACCACGCTTTGCAGTCGTGGCACCCACGCAGGCTGGCTTTACACTAGTCCAATAAGTCCTGACCGAACACTACATACCGGCGTCACCCCCTGCGCCACACAATTGCAATTGGAAGGCATGGTGTAGGCTTTGATATCATTTGTTATGTGTCTAAGGAGAACTTACCCCCGAAAAGCTATCTCAAAGGGAGAGGGAGGCTAAGGCATATCAACCACACATTGGCAGCCCATACTACCAATGTGGGACAAATGGATTGTAACAGTAAATTAAAAATGAAAAAATATTGATTCAAGAATGCCAAACATTCCACAAGTCTCATGACAATATCTTAAAGCCCAACCACAATCTTCTTTTCTTTCTAAAGAAGAACAAGTTGCATTCTGCTGAAATTAAAGACAGACCACGATCACTTCTTACCTTTTAAAAGATGTAAATGACTAGAGAAGAAACACAAAATATAGATCCTAACCTGAGAACAAGCTTCCTGGTACCTTCCTACAGCACAGAGAAGATGAGTGCCAGACATTGACCTATCAGTCCTGACCATGTTGGCGGCAACGACCTGATGGTAATAGGGCAGTGAACTAATCAAAATATGTGGGAAATTACACCATTTTGTTCCAATCACCACTTATCTTTGATGGTTTACAGGCACATAAAACACTCACCTTAACTGCAAGTTCAAGAAGAGACCTTGATACAGCAGAAGAAAGAGCAACTGCACGTAAAGCATTTGCATAGAAGTAGGAGCTCTCTGGAGGAGTGGAAAGCAATACACTGACTGCAGCTTCTAAGTTTCCAACCGAGACAAGCCTGATCATCCGTTACGGAAAAATACAAAGGGTCAGAAGCTTTGAATCTCCAACTAATAAAGAGCACGAGCCTAACAGATACAAGCTAAAGGTAACATGATTAGACAATTCACTATCTGTAGCTATGATGTAAATGTTATTGTAAATGGACTGCAGGGGCTTAGGATCCAACAAATCTAGGACCTATTCGAGTGGATGCTGATTAACAGATCTCCCAATAGGAAGGTTAGATTAATAGAATCAATATGCAGAGTTTCCTGTGGAAAGGATAAAGTTTTCAGCTATTTGGTACTTGAAACAAGTGCATCCATGGAATAGAGATGGGGGTTTCAGCTCGATGTTGACTATGGTGATGGAAAGTGGCTTCACAGCTTACAAATAACTCAGGATAACCATGGAATGTCTATTGAGCTTGAAAAGATAGCATACAGAATGCCACTTTATAACAGTTGGCTTTGGGCCAGATTCATGGTGTTCTAAAAGATTCAGAAAGCAGCTCTTCCTTTATTTGCTACAAGAACAGACAAGGTCATGCTTTTGAGAAACTACCACTTATCCCAAAAGCTTGAGCTAATAGGAAAAGGTAGATTTCATTATTTAAATCATATTCTCTACCACTCCCCTTCACATGTGTGCTGCACTCCCCCTTAATTGACAAGCCCAACACATGTAATATTCAATTGAAATTAGGGTGAAGTGCAGAGTCATGTCTCAAACTAATACCATATGAAACTATCACTTATCTCAAAAGCTTAAACTGATATAAAAGGTAACTTTTATTATTTGAATTATATTTTTTAATAGCTTTATTATGGTCGCCAACAGGAAATAGGTTTGTCAAGTTCCTGATCTTTAATTCCGCAAAAAGCTACTAACGTCATGACATGCTTGGAAAATTAAAAGTTACATCCAATGGGAGCTCTTTCTTGTAGGTGTTGATGAAAATTTGTGCTGGTTTTTAGAGGAAAAAAAGAATGCTCTCTATTCAACATATTTAAAAACCACCAAAGGAGTTGATTGAGTGGTAAAAGCTCATTCCCACGTACTTTGGTGGATGAGAGGTCATAGCTTTGGGTCTTTATAGGCACGATTTTGAGGGCCTTAGGGACTCATACCTTAACTTTACCAAGTGATTTTTTTGCCATTACGCTGTTGTTAGGGTTAGGGTTAGGGTTAAGCTATGGCTTGACCCATCTTAGGAGAGCGCTTGCAATACTCTTGTATTGACCTGCATTATAGGCTTACTTGCTCGTCTAGACTTCTTCTGAGGAGTTCTCAAGCAGATAAGGGTGCTACTATGGTCAAACCTTCGGCCTCACATACCCTTGCCCTTTTACATCCAAACAGCACATCTAAGATATCTATGAAAAGGGGAAACATCTAAGATATCTATGGGAAAAAATCAAATTGGACCTCATAACTTCTAATTTGTTTGATTACGCCCCATAAGTTTTAAAAATTCAATCATCGCCCTCATTCAATTTAGCCTTTAAATCAGATGGAAAGTGATGTGAATTGACCAAAATGCCCCCCCCCCCCATGAAAAAAAAATTAAAAACTAAAACAAAAAAAAAGAATAAAACAGTTAAAAAAATACAATGAAATAGAATTTCTATATAGAAAATATTAATCTTTATTTATATATTATTTTTTATTTTATCTTTTGAAAATTTTCAATGTTTTAGTAATTTTGTCTTAGAGGGACATTTTGGTCATTTTTTGTATGGTTTAGCGGTCAAATCAAACAGAGGGCAATGATTGATGTTTTTTAAAACTTATGGGACATAATCAGAAATGGGGTCCAAATTGATTTTTGCCCATAGATGAGGCGTACTATAATGTTTCTCCCAATGAAAAACTGACTACATAATTCATCACTCTAATTGTCTCTATGTGAAGACTACCTCACAAGAAATTGAATGTCCATAGTTCGGATACACGAACCCTCTTAGTCCATTTGTTATAATTTTAAATTTCAATTAAGCCTACCTTTAAGTCTGCCCTAGCTTGCTAGGCCTGATATGTGAGAGCCCAAACCTGTCCAAATGAGAACATGCTCTAGGCTCAGGGGACCTCCTACCCCATGATCAGGTGTTACATAAGAGTAACTAGTGAGCAAATCATGTGTCAGCATCAAGTCAACCTCACATTGTTAACCGGAAAAATTGTAAAGAAACATATATAATACACTTATGCAGTACTCACTCGTGTACACGATGCTGAATAGCCTCTTCTCCCTCTAATTTTTCATGCCATGGAATACGCTCATTAGCAGTTTCCCACAACTCTTCTTGCTCAAAAGCCATCCATCTAAGTTGACCCTGACTCTGTCCAGATAATAGAGAATATTAGATATGTTAACCATGGGAAATGACATGTTAACCACAATAATTATAAACAACTAAAAAAATATGCTTATAGTACCTGACGCAGAAACCTAACTAAGAACTTACAATGTTCTAAGAAGCCAAAAATTAGTATAATGCAGTTAGTACGCAAAATGACTTACAAGTGCATCCTTCATTCCTGCTCCTAGCGTCGATCTCTCCTTTGATGATATCCTCTTCAACATAGTCGTGTCATCAAGCTCTGAATTTGATGGGGCTACCTGAGCTTTACGAGGAGACTTGTTTACCAACTTGTTTATCAAATAGTTGAGAGCATGGGGCAACTGTAGCCAGAAAAGTGCTTCAGAAGATTCACCGAAGATTGCAGCTGCGAAGGCAAACCTCACGGTGCAACCTTTATTCACCACCTTGGCATATAATTTTGCCCTCTCATCATCAAGTATGCAGCCTTGAAAAGTGAAACATAGGCAACAGGTAAGACAAGCAAACACTAGTATCAAAGCTCAATAGTATAGTTCATCATCTTAGAAGGAGATGTATTAGACAAACAATCCACCTTGTTTTCGATAAGGTTCTAATACTTTTAGGAGCATCTCTGGCACCACAGAATCACCAACAGGCGGTAACTCAATCATGTAACTGCGAAGATCTCCTGTATATGAAGCAGTTCCTGGAATTAGGTGAGGCCTTTTCTCTATAGTTGTACTGCATGTATTAAACCATGAGGGCTTTACACCCAATTGCAATATCATTCGCAGTGCCTGTAGTGGAAAATTAACTTGGAAATTCAGTGGTCACAGGAAATGGACACCCATTCTCATTATCTAAATTCTATATCTAATTTAAGACAAAGTAGCATTTGCAGTTAATGTCAAGACCACAAAATTTCTTTGAAATTAGTTTCTGCTCTGCACACTAAAAAAATGAGATGAAATCCTACGGATAGCATCCTTAGCACTATGACACAAACAAAACTTCTTCAACAGTTCTTGTCGTCTTTCTTTTCTTCCCACTGAGGGGAGGGGCAGTTGAAAAGGGGGGAAAAGCACAATATATTCTACTTGTGAGATATGCATGTTAAGTTTTACCAAGAACTGCCTATTTGATTATCCTTTTCTTTTCTTTTGTTTTTTTCCTGGTTTACATCTTAAACTGCAACAAATCCCCTTAGATGTTGTACCCTTGGTTAAATTTGAAAGATAGAACCAGGAACATGTCAGATATAAAGGTACATGATTTTCCATGACAACTCGACCAGGACAGAAATGTATTTGATCTAGTAAATCAATGTTATGAACAAAAAATTGAGAGACATAGTGAATCAATAAGTGGAAATACAGTACAATCGTTACCAGGGCATGTGGTGTAGGAAGTAGAGTGGGGGAACATATAGGCATTGGCCGGAATTTCTCATTAATATTTCTGTGCTGGGATCCATAGCCACGCTTCTTGCCATTTCTGCATGAAAAAGAAGAACAAGCTCAGCAAAGCACAAAACATGACCATTTTCATGACAGCTCATCAATCAAAAGTGTCTTCCAAAATTATTGACATAATCCTCCTGATACGAATATGACAACACTACTTGTCAAAAACGAATATAACAACACTAAATGTCAACAGATCATTTATTCAGAAAACACACAAAAAGTCAGCCAATTTGCTCAATATTATGCTGACCACTTATGAAGTAGATGTTTTCTGTTTTTTTTTTTGTCTAATGCGACAAGTAGATGTTCAATCAGTCCTTTCAATCAACTTATGTGAGCATGATCGGGTATCAAGGAACAAGGTATTATCAGAGAACAGCAGTTTACACGCTTGCCACCAATTAAGAGACAAATAACTTTCAAATATTTTGCATTGTCATTGTCTATACTCAAGATCCATTCAGTCTTCAATACAGTGGCTTATCCAAATGCAATTGCCAAGATGTAATAGCATATATATATTTTCCTCTTTTTTCTGTCTGGAAAGAAAAGAGCATAGAATTTAAAGAATGTATCCATAATTTCATTTCAATTGAAACTGGAAAGCAAGAACAGAAAGGATGAAAAATGCTTTGAAGAAACTAATCGCCACTGGAAAAAGAGTGGAAAAGCAAGCTTAAAACAACAGGAGGAACAACATTACCACCAATACTGAGCAAAAACCAAAGTTTGGCACACTCCAAAATTATACCTAATAAAATAATTACAAAAGAATCTCTCTCTCCTCATCAAATCATCCCTAAATATAAAAAATCCATTCAAATCATCTCTCTTCACTTTTTCACCAACTCCCATACCCCAAAATTTTAACCTCCCCCAAATTTTATCACACAAACACTACCTAATAATAACAATAACACAATAATAAAATGCTTACTGAGAAGGTGGGAGGGTTTTATGTTCCTCAAAATCCTTCAGTTATCATACTCATTTCTCATTGAAACAGCAGATCCTTAGCTGGACCAATGCTTATCCAAACTGGTGATATTATTTTTCAAAACCCAGAGTATTAGTCACTGGATAGTAAGCACGTTTGCCATTGAAAATTAGAGTTAATGTAGATGATTTGTGTTGCTCTTCCAACTACTAATAGCCGAAAGTAGTTTTTACTCAATTGTTTTCTCGGGGAGCCCAGCTACACACTATTACAAGAAAATGCTTCCCTTCATTATTGTTATCTTTAAATCCTGGAATCAATCTAAAAGGAAAGTAAAACAAGAATTCTGGAATCATAGAGAAAAACAAATAGAAACGAAACTTTTATACCATAAACACACATTTTAAGAGAACTTTCTTGGACTAAATTTCAAGAAGAAAATGCCACAGATGTTTATCAGTTTATATTATTATTTTTCAGTTTTCGCAGCAGATAGCAGGGTTTTTACAAGTTTGCTAGTGAATTAAGGATATTTTTCAAAGTTTTATAAGTTTTTTAAGGAGCCAAAAAGAGCTCCTTTTTTTTGTGAAGGGGTTTCCCATTCTTCACATCATGACTTCTTTCCTTTTTTGCTTATCTATGCTAGTATTTGGCTGGATTCTTTTTGAATTCAGTTTAGATAGTGATAAACTTTTTAAAGAAATTTCAAGGAACTGAAAATATGGGTTATGATACTAGACAAATAGGAAGAAATTGCTATTGATAAGTTCTAGTGGTCAGCTATTATCAACAGCTTACTTCCAAGTTGTCTTATTTTCTAGTCCAAATAATGCAAGGAAGAAAATTAAGAAGAGGTAGAATTATTAGAGGCCGATAGACATACCTATATTTATAGCATTATTTTCATTATATCTTCTAAAAAATCAAGCACTAAGGGGTAACTTCTTTCAAAAGGGGCCTTTTATTACAAGGTCCCCAGATAACTTACGAGAAGTAAGAGATCATTTTTTTCTCACTTTTTTTTTTTTTGGGGGGGGGGGGCAGGGAGATCCACAGGTCCTGCAGACTCCCATGTCCCCGATTATTAGCCACTAACACTAACCAGAGCCATAACACAGCACCATATAACCTCAACTCGATCACATCAAGAACATCTTGGTTACAACTACATACTAGATATCAAAGATATATTCTTGACATTCATGTCATTTAAAAGCATGCATTTGCTAAGGAGAAAAAAAAGTGATTTGAAGACAATACGAACATAGAAAAAAACAGAATGATTCGAAAACAAAAGTTCCGGCACATACATATTAACCTCAAGAAGGCGAAAACTACTATCAGCTCCAGCAATGCACAATACCATAGGGTCATTTTTATTGGTTCGCAGAGGCAACCAGTCAAGCTCCAGTACTAGTGTTCCTGGAAATTGAGGTTGTAAAACAGAATTGGCTAATGGGTCCTGTGAATCCTGCAGTTAAGGAAAATATATACGAATATAGGATTAAATAGAAGAAGAAGCCTCTGAAAGGGTTGGTGGAAGAGAAGGCATGGATCTAAATAAAACAAGGCAATATCTAAACAAAAGTCTGAAGCAGGTGCATCAAAATGCTCCAAGCAGTTGTTAAGTTTTACGAAACAAATACTAAATGGCCAAAATGAGTTGTCTGCACATCAGAGAAGTTGTGTTCAGTCTGTTTTCCAGATTTCACAGCAAATAGGGCAACAAAGTCCAGTAACATGCTCAAGGAGTCTTTTCTATTCAAGTGTCATCTAAGAATACACCAGGTAGTAGCTCCATGTGGCAATATTGTTAAGATTGCAAATAACCAACAACACATGGAGCATTGGCCTTAGTGGCTGAGTGTTACTCCTCCACTGTCTCTAGGTGAAGGTTAACTCGTTATTTGCAGGAGTTGTGGACTTGGGGCCATTTCTATCATTTGGCCACAACACAAAATACAAAACATGCATTACATCTACTAGTAGTGTGATATAACAACATCAAAGCATGAACTGGAAAAGGAAACACAATTAACGATCTCATTTCTCATACTCACAAGATCAAATACAGAAAATGTATTGTCATAAAACAGTACAGCAATACGTCCTCGGGTACGGTCTCCAGCAACAAAAGGTGAGAATTTGATCCTCCGGATTCCTTCTCTATGAGTGTAAAATGAGGAAGAATTTCCAGTTGTTACATCCCACCACCTTATGTACCCAGACCTGTCCCCCATAACCTGAAAGAAGAATTAAACAGCTGCCACTCATAATAGGAATCTTTAAAGGATCAAATCCATGTCAGACTGCCAATCAGAAGAAACACTTCTGAAGTATATCATACGTACTACATGAGGCATGCGGTACGCCATTGCTGTAATCATTCCTTCAGATGATACAAATGAGGAAGAAGGCCATTTTGGTCTAGAGACGAGTAGAAAATAACTCCATCAGATACAAAAACAAACCCGAATCACAAATATAGGAAATGTATACACTATACAACACAATATTCCCCTTGTCAAAGCAATATTTGATATGATCTGAAATGATAAATTGATGTAATAACATAGCACCCTTACTTTTTTGAGTTTTTTCTCTGGCAAGTGGTTCTCTTATAACTTAAATTTCTTTTTGTTTTTAATTTTTTGCTTCTCTTATAGTTCTTAATATCTTTTCAGTGTTCATTGCTCAGTGACTGCTCTCAATCTTGCTACAGTTCAACTAAGTACTTCTCAACCCATTCCATTCCACACGTGAGGAAGGAATAGAGCAGGGGGCATCCTCTTCTCATGCCAGTTCCTAATTGAGCACGCAATGACAACTGAAAGATCGTATGCAATAAGGATACCACCAAAAGAGTGGGCCACACGCAGGTTCTAGCAAAACCACTTTAAATCCGGACTTGTATGATAATACGGACTCAGAGAGGGCTGTAGACGACATATCAAGAGAAAGGCAAGAGTGTGTTTCAGAAAACACGGAATGAGATTTTTTAAAGTTGCCAAACTGCAGCCAAAAGAATCCATGGCACAACCTTTTTATAAACAAATCATTTGGCAATCCAAAATCATCATCTGGTACTACTTACTAAGATGAAAAAAGCGATCTGCAAAATGATCAGATATGGTCCTTATTAAAACTTGACATGAAGAATGCCTATCACCAACATAAGGGAAGACGGGGGGTCAGCACGAATAAGTTTCTATTCAGCCTCCTCCAACTCCATGCTCTTGTTTTTTAAGGAATCCCAATTTCATATCCAAGCTCAAGAAAGCAATCTAATCTCTGTTAAAGCCCAAGGGGGACGGTAAGGAGGATTAGTCCACTTCACAAAGCTGCACTTCTCTACCTCAATTGGTCAGCCCTCTGAACAGACTGCCTCTTTCCTCTTGATGGAACCTAACAATTCCGGACCTACAGAAGCTACATGTGGACTAAATGCAGAGATAGACTCTATATTGATCCTTCGCATTCAACAAAAATTGTACCTGAAGTCTCGAATCCTTCGCCCAAGAACCTCAAAAACACCAAGGGCACCATTTACTAGCGCAAATGCAAAACTTTCAGAAGCATCATCCTGAGATCCATCTGAGCTCACTGCCTCTGCATACCAAATTACCTTGGCTTACATACAATTTCTTATCCATGGACACCAGAGGCAACTCTATAGACCAGATACTCCTGTAAATCTTTGATGCAGAAAGAAAAACATTGCTCTAAAAACATGCATGCATATCAAGTATTAGAAGCTTACTAGAATCTGAAGATGATGCCTTTGTTGGTGTAGATGCCCCATCAGATGCCACAGCTGTGTGATCTCCAGACAATAATGATGATTGCCCAGAAGGTCCACTTTGAGCAGGCCGTGGAACTGTTGGAAGAGTCCATTCCAACACCGTAAAGGGAAGAGCTAATGATCTAAGCTACATGGGGGTAGAAAAATCTCTCAGAAACTAATCATTCTGAAGATAAATTTCCAAATCCACAGGGCAATCTTAGTGATAGGAGATAAGTAAATAAACAGATGTTCTAATGTTAGAATCAGAAAGATCCAAGTCCTATTGAGTAATCCTGAAGGGAGTTTCGGTGCCAGGCATAACCAGTAAAGAAAAAAAAAAAGAAACTGGAAAATAGCAACATCCTAACAAAACTTTTTTTTGATAAGAACATCCTAACAAAACTTCCATCAAAACCAATGGATGCATCTCAAGAAACATGAGCACCACTCCAACTCCCAGGCGCATATATTACAGACATATGTAGACATGACACCTTAAATGCATTGCATATACCAAAGCCCATGTTTCTCTCTATATTATTACGTGTAATGAGTCCAAAAGGAGATGCTGCAAGGTTACATATCGAATGGTAAAAAGAACTAACAGAAACACTTAAACACACTTAGCTACAGAATCCAGGATTGACTTTCCACATCCACATCCACCTCTCCCTAGTCCTGGTGAGCCCCAAACGGAAATATACCAATGAGTCTGTGACTGAGAGATGTACAACCTCAGTGATGTTAACAAGAAAATGTTTAACCCTTCTGTCTCAACAATTTCTGATTCTCAGTTGATTGTACTCCAATTGTCATCTCGTGAAGCTTATGAAACACTTCGGAAGAAAGGGGCCTTAGCTGTATTGGTTGGGAATTACCAAAACACTGTACAGTAGGTCATGCATGTCATACATCACGCCCCCCAAAGCATATAACCAAATAGAGATGTTTTCACATACATGAACAGTATCAGAATAGTATACTTTCATTCACCTCAACCAATAGTCCCCAAGTCCATCAATGACAATAGTGCAGTCATTAGAAAATATTTCAAGTAGGGATTGGGAAAGAAAAGTAGCAGCCCAATTACCATGATGGGAGCTTTGGTCATTGCCCAAACCTCTACAGGAGCATCACGAAACAAAATTATAAGATACCTGCAAATTTGTTGAAATGATTAATAATATTACCTTAAGCAGCAGCTGAAGTTACAAACACCAAAATTCAAGCATAGTGTCATTCAAGAAACAGGAAGGTATAGAGCACCAAATGAAAGCAAAATTCGAAACAAAAAATCACCTCTTCAAGAGAATACCAAATGTGTTTGTGTGTGGGTAAACTATGTAACACTACAGTTTGGAAGCCACTACACTTTACATTAACAAAGATAAGCTGGGATATAAATGTTCGCAAATTGTGTAACAAGCATAATCCCTTTACCCTCCAACATAATCCTTAGAAACTTCCCCAGCAACTCTCAACCCTCTCCCACCTCCTAGGCATAGTTTTTTTTTTATATAAGTACCTCCTAGGCATAGTTGACCTATCATCAATGCTAAGGGATTGATCGTGAACATGGCGGGAATCTTAATAGCATTATCCTTGCATTCACAACTAGAGACTTCTCTATTACAGAAGTTTCCATCCCATGCCCAGTGTGAAAAAGCCTACCAGTATATTCCATTGCATTACCTCAATGACAGCTCCATCCTATTTCAGGTGCAAAGCCTCTTCAATAAAGGCCTCTTTTTCTCTTTCTTCCCCCCCCCCATTTTTTTTAATTGAAAGAGTATAAGCGCTACCCATTGAGTAAAGAGGTCAAAACACATATAGAAGCACAATTCCATGCTACATTTAAATTTCTTTTAGGTTGTCAAACTCAAGCCAAGACAACATAGAAAGCGATATTCCTACGGGCTACCAGTGCCAAGCTTAAATTTTATTGTCTACATTTGTAAGGACAGAGAGACCAATGAAATCATACAATTGAAAAAATAAGATATTATTTAGGGCATAAAAAAGAAGGTAAGAATCCATGGGTGAAGGTCAACCTTCCTGATGAAGAAGCCCGTAAAGCTCTTATGGGGGTACGTTCCGGTTTTTGTAAAACCCGAAACGTTTTGTTAAGGCCACTTCTAAGACAGGTCACAACAAGCCTATTGATGTAGCCTCCAGATTTCTCATTGACCTGAACCAACAGAAGCACCAGTATCAAAACACAAAAGACCGCAATTGGAAAGAGAAAAAGAACGATAAAGAGGGGGGATGTGATGACATTAATGGTGTATGTAAACAACAAATAACATCCTATATCTTATGTAATCTACCTGAAAATAAGAAAATGAGACCACTCTAGAATTTCCAAGCCATCGTAATCCTCTAACCATTCCATTATGAACAGTAAAACTTGCAGCAACAGCATTTGCAGAAACATCAACCACATCAATTGTCCCACTTTGAGTTCCCAAAGCAACCAGCGGAACAGCTGCAGCAGGAGAGTTTCCCCCACCTTCAAAAAAGATTTAAGAATCAGAAGGGTAATCTATACTTAAATGTACATACACACACACACACACAGACATACACACATACATATATAGATATATATATACATATAAACATAAGTATGTATGTCTGTTATTCATATACACATACAAATTTTAAATAATGAGAACTCCTAAAAGATTCAATGAAAGTAAACAAAAGGAAACTAACGAGCCAAAGTAGCTGTTAAAGACGGAGATGGTACGGCCAGCATAGTCACTGTTGAAGAAAGAAGCTGAAGCTGTCCAACTAAGTTAATCTGCATGAAACAAAATATTCAATGAAAAACCAAAATGTCATCCAGCAGTGATAGTCATTGTCCAAGGGATAAACAACAACGAGATAGAATACTATAAGGTATTATGCCCATGCTTGGATGCAATCTTGACAGACATAAAAAGAAACTCCAACAATCCTATGCAAATTAAACCACAATAAAGTAACAAGCGCATATCCACACTTTTGTACTTCAGTATATCTAGCTGGATATTAGCAAAACCAATCAAGTAACATTCATTCATTAACTTTCATTACAGAACACAGTGTGTAGGGTACCTCTTGTGTCAGTATGCTTCCAGTTCAGATAAGTTCAAGAGTATTGCTTTCCAGTAGAGGTTGGTCTTTGGTGATACAACTTCTTAACTTTCTCTTCACTCTCTCTCTCCAAAGAAACTGATTTCACTAAAAGATGTCTCTGTCTCTGTGTGTGTGTGTGTGTGAGAGAGAGAGAGAGAGCTCATATTGAATAATTGGGTTGTTCCCCTTGTTCATGTCATAATATATGGTGTCCAGCCAACAACTTGACAAGTATGAAAAATATTGGCGACAAAAATACTTCTACGAACCTTAAATGACATATCTGCCAGCGTAGGTTTTGATGGACAGCTTCCACCACCATCCGTATGCTCTGGCTGCTTACTTGTTTCCCTGGCAGGTCCACTAGTGACACCCTTCTGAGAGCTTTCAGCCCCTTCAGCAGTCAAGAGCCAGTTCCATATTTTTCCATCATCAGAAATGGAGATTAAATGCGTCTTAGAAACAAGAAGTGGTTCATCGCAAAAATCAAAAGGGGAATCAATATCCTCATCTAGGGAAGAAGAACGAGGCACATCAGCATAGAGCTTTCCAACATTTTGGAAGGTAGAATCTGGTTGGCAGATGATAGCAGAAAGAATTGAAGGAGAAGGGACAGATGTTCCAATTGAGGGAATCAACTCTTCCATTGAGCACATTATGTGTACCTGCTCTCCTCTGTAACAATATGTGAGTAGTGAGATTCCCTTCGAACCAGAAAAATTTTCATTTCCACAAACAGGTTCCTACTTATGTCGAAGAAAACAGACCTCAAGTTCAAATACCAATTGACATGAAGTATTAAGACTTGATAACACATTCAGAAGCTTCTAGTTGCAGAGATAAGCATACACCAGAAAACATAAAGATATTGCAGTGGAACACATTGCCAGTAGAGAGAGTAACAGCACACATCATTATCAATTCCCTGGCTATGTTAAGAACTCTAATGGCCCAAATGACAATGCCCCATCCTTAGCGTCCAAGAAACCCCTAACCAACTTAACCAGAAATCTCCAGCTTCCATCAAAATTCAGACTAGCTTCTTTAAAGTACCTCAAAAATATTTTCCCCAAAACCACATACATTTCCATTTAAAATCCACTAAAAAGAAAAAGTGAGGTGCCTTCAGAAACATGACGTTCTGAAGAAGAAATTAACCAATCTAATTGCCACATTTCCTATAAGCCTCCAGTCTTTTCCTTTTGGGAACCTGGACTCTTCCAGTTTCTTCCTTATGAGAACCTGGAACCACTATGAAGCTCTTCTAGCCCAAGATCCGTCTTAGTCAACTACTCTTTCAGTTACATTTTCGGGGCAAAAAAAAAAAGGATGAACCAACTTCCCCAATTAGCTAACTAATAGGTGAAGCAGAATTTGAACAACAAACTGGCCCCTCACTCCGCCACTGCCAGACCCTAAACAAGAGTAGGGATGGCAGTGGGCAGGTCAATGAACAAAACAGATTAGATGCATTTGTAGTTATGTAGGCTTAACTGTAATCTTGGTTTGGGCATTTCTGAAAATATTGGCCTGCACTTACCCAAAAAAGGAATGTGGATCGTAGTAAACGTCCTGATCGGAACTGTGAATAAGTCTATGAGGCAGCAATTTACACTAAGGCACCTATTTTCGCGGTTGTCAAATTAATGCTTCTTTAATCGTCGAATAAAATTCTACTACGAATTGGTATGTTGAAGTTTCAAGTATGGTAGATCACGGCTGAAGCCTACCGCAAGATATAACCATAATTTCAATGAAATAGCTGTTCAAATAATGCTTACTCTTTGCGGCGCCAGGTACTGAGCTTCCCATCAAGATGAGCGCAATAGACCAACTCGTTATTGGGATCCGGCAAGACGTCAAGAAACTTGCCGCAGCCACGAGGCAGCGCAGCGGTGGAGAGCGCCGTCTCGTACTGCAAATCAAACACCACCAATTCCCTCGGGAACGTCACAAACACAATGTGCCTCCACTGCGGCGAGAACGCCAACTTCACCATGTAAAGCGGGAACGCCGCCAAGGAGGGCAACGAGGAATTTGAACTGTTGGCCGAGGCGGCGGTATCTCGCTCCAATTTCTGCAATTCGGAGCTGTCGGTGGGGATCTGGAGCCTCTTGAGGCAAATATCGTCCTCGGTCTCGCCGAGGACCTGGACGGATAGGAGGAAGCCCTTGAGGCCGAGGACACAGAAGTGGCGGGAATCAAAGGGGTCGCGGCGGATACAGGAGAGGTATTCGGGGGAGGCATCGTATTGGAAGACGCAGCGGCCTGACGAGGTGCTGTAGAGGAAGAGGGTGGAGGGGCCATTGATGGCGGCAAGGAGGCATGAGTCGGGCCGGGACTGGACCCAGCAGAGGTCCTGGACGCCGGATTTGGGCGATGAATCGGTCTCAAACCAGAGGACGGTCGATCGGGCGCGGAAATCTAGGAGGCAGATGCGGCCTTGGCGATCTGCGGCGGCGAGGAGGAGGTGGGAGGACGAAGGTTCGGTGGAGAGGAGGTCCCGGCGGAGGGGGAGAGGGGTCCAGCGGACGGAGGTGACGAAAGGGGAGAGGGAATTGGAGGGATTGGTAGGAGGGACGGGGAGCGGAAGAGTGGAAACGAGCTGGAGGGAGCGGGAGTCGAGGACGGAAATGGAGCTGCCGGAGGGGAAGGCCAGGAGGCCCGAGGGGCTGAGGTCCGCGGATCCGAAGTTGTTGCGGTTTGGTGGGCCCGGGAGCATGCAGTCCCACGACTCTTGGGCTGTATGTGCCGCTCCTGATGCAGCTACTGGTCTCAGGCTCGACATTACCGTTTTCTCTGTAGTCGCTGCAATTCAGAGAGGCTCGTATCGATCAGTCAGTCTGATGGATTTTGTTCAGCCTGCGTCTCAGTATCACTGTTGACTATTCTCCCTCTGGTGCGGGTCCGAATGAAGCGAGAGGGAGAGGCCGGGGGTGTTTGGGGGGAAACTTCCGGTTTTAATTACTCTGTTGGGTCTTTAAAAACGGTTGGCTTTTCCTTAATGAAGCGAGTTGCTGAGAGTCCCATACAAAAGAACAAAATAGTGCCTCCGCTCGCAGTTGTCCGTTCCGACTTCCGAGATATGGCTTTTTTTCTTCTTCTTCTTTTTCTTTTAGAGATTTTTATAATTTTAGGGTGATTAATTTAAATTCGTCGGACTGTTCAACCTTTATAGCTTCATATAAATAATAACGTGCATTAGGTAGTCATGCACGCATACGTTTTAACTTTCAAGTCGTATATCTTAGGTAGGCCTCAACCAAAAAAGAGAGGGTAAAATCGTATATCTCTCACATGATTTACTTTTATTTTGTGTAAATTTCCGCATGCTTTGCAGTAATGATAGTTACATATGGCGCAGCTTGTTGCAGCGTGCGAGTGGTAGTTAATCATAGTGCCCCAATTTGCACGCTAAAACATTTTTAAAATTCTTGCTGGATATAGTATAGATTTTTTTTTGGAATTAGTTAAAAATTTGTTGAAATTTGTAAAAAAAAGTATGAAGTTTTAAAAAATGGATAAATACAAATTTGGTCTATGTACTTTGGCCGAAAATCAAATAAGTCATTACACTTTAAAACTCATCAAATTAGTCCTTAAATTTTAAAATATATTAACAATTTAGTCCTTTTAGGCCCATTCAAATATGAATGATTTTAAATTTTAGAGACTAATTTTATGTGTTTTAGAATTTAAGGACTTATTTGATTTTCGCACAAACTACATGGACCAAGTTATAAAAAATTGACGGACAACATTTTGTGTCATCTAAACAAGAGCATGTTTCAAAAAAATTTATTAAGCAAACATAAATGGGCCACAAAATTTTCACTAATATTTTTAATTTGATAATTTTTATCCCTAACTTTTGCTTATATTTTAACAATATTATCCTCATTTTTTAAGTTAAACAAGATACAATCTCCATCAAGTTATGTCTACAATGATAACTATTGTAAAAATAACAAATCCATTTCAATTCCTACAATGGATGTGAAAATTATAAATACAACATTATAAATAAATAAAAAATCTGTCATACACAAATTTGAAAAGAAAAATCAGAAATGGGTTTTGTCAAGAAGAAGAAAAAAAAGTTCAAATAATACATTACCCTACAAAACAAAATCTACGTAGTGCCTTAGTTTTTATTATGGCCGACAATAACCTTTCATTTCTAAAAGGAATGAATATTTATTTCATATTTTTTAATCTATGACCAGCTTTATATTAATTATAAACCATTCAGCATCGTCTGATACAGAATACCAATCAATTGGTATAGTGTGTTAAACGATTTATTGGCATAAATAAATAAAGATATCCTTTGAAAAATAAAAAATAGGGGAAAATCACTTTTCGCCCTTAAAATATCAAGTAAATTATAAATATAGAACCAAACTATCAATCTTGACATATTGAGCTCACGAACTATCAAATTTCATCAATTTACGCTTATAAAAAAGATCTAAACGTCAAACTCGTGTCACATATGTTAAAATGAGCTTCGTGTCACGATTTTGACTGTCATATTTTAGTTCAAAGCGCAATTTAATCAATCGTGAGAGTTTGAGGGTTTAATGTATCAAAATTAGTTGTTTGAGACCTTATTTGTAATTTAATTAATAGTTTAAGTGATCAAAGTGACTTTACCCAAAAAATTATTATTACGGAAAAAAAAGTATATTGACTCACGTCCTGCATTTTTTTTCTTTTCCTCTAAGGTGTTGGGTACCTGAACTAGCACTGGCTTGACAATGTCAAATGTTGTGAGTTGTTTCGGAGACTTCTACGAAGTTTCATGAGGTAGTGATCTCTACCCAAATATAAATGCAACCTGCACGTTGAATTGATCCAGTTGAAATGCTTGATTAGAAGAGAAAAATATTGCGAGTTGTGCGATTAGACCTCTTTTTCAATAGGCCGCAAGACAATTGGGACCCGACTCTGACAGCGCTTAGGATCGAGCGTACTTTTCCCTATCAACCTTTTTTTTTTTTTCTAAGCCCCTATCAACCTATTTATTTCACAAAAGAAAGAAAAAGAGATTTTATGTAATTATGATTAATTCTGATTCTTAAGTGCTTTCCACGATGAGTTTGGACCATGCGAAATATGAACATGATCTTTCGGGGACCATCACTTTGCACATTTTTAATACATTATTTATAATGTCGGTTTGTATTGAAAATTTAGCCACCAAGTATTATAGCATACATACATACATACAATGATGGATTTCGTAAGCAGAGTATGTATATTATATATGCATATATGGATATATCTTTTTTATAAAAAAAAATAATATATATATATATATATATATATATATATATGATTTTAGTGAAATAGAGATTTCTAGCTGATTTCAATGACAGAAATGTCTCACGTGACACCTTGCACTGTTGCATGACAGAAATACTAACTAGCTTATGTTCGTTTTAAGTAAAAATGTAGGATTTTAGAGAAGTTGTGAATTTTTATGTTGAATGGTGTTTTATTGGTGTTTGTGTAAAGTGGAGAGAGAAATAATTTGATGTAATTGATTAATAAAAAAATATTGGGGTTATGTGAAAAAGTATAGAGAAAGAAAATTTAAGTTGAATAAAAAATTGTTGGAGATTGTGTAAAATGTATAGGTGTTTGTGTTTGAATTCTGAATATATTCGGTGGTAGTTTTGTGAATATACTTAAAATCCTGAAAATAGTGTGAAAACGAACATATCCCTCATGTAATGTGTCACTTAATTGACTGAAATCATGATGGATGCACCTTAAATTTAAAAATTTAGAAATCACAAGTTCTAAAACCAATTTTGCTAAAATCACATATGAACTATATGAATGTATGTGATAGCTAGTGAAAATATGCATGTTTTCAATTGAGAAAATAGAAATTGATTAACTCAAGGGGTTGACTTGGATGGTCAAGACCTGGAGTCTAGTGGTGTATTCCTTCTGAGGTCTCAGACTCGAAGTTGGACTTACATGACGTGTGGTTTGAGAGGGCTGCACGGTCCGAGGTTTGTCATAGTGTTGAACCCAACTCGTACGTATATTGAGCCAGATTCATTCATCTGAGTTCAGTGCAAATGAATAAGTGTCTAAATTTTTCTCATTACCTAAAAAAAATAGAAATTGATTTGATTAATAACCAAAACAAAGATACAAAAGGCGCGGGGGGATACAGGCTGAGAAATGGTTGAATTACATGATTAGGGACAGCAACTTTGCTACTACTAGATCTGCTTGGTTGTTTGAATCGGTGACAATTTTTAAGCACCTAATCAGGTAAGACAGCTAACTAGAAACAAGAGACCTACCAACAGACGCTCTCCCAAACCAGGATTGAAAAATTGGGGGCAACTTCGCTATAATAAAATTTGGGGGCCAAAATATAGGATTGAAGAAAATTACTGGGTAAATATTTGTTATTGGTTGGCATGGTTTAGAGTTTATGGGAAAATATATATTATTTTCCTTAAAAAAACTGCGATGTGATATGTACAAAGCAAAAGAAATAAGAGGCATCAAATCGACCCCACTGCCTGCCAATAATTTATTGCCTTGTCTGTATGTCACTGTAAGTCTGGCATGCATGCACATAATGGTTACAGCACCCGTCACACTCGTGTCATTTGTGAAGCACAATTTTAGCTTGAAAACACAAACTGGATTTATCGTTTTCTCATATATCACAGCTGTATTTATTATAATGTAAAAAAAGTGTAAAGATATTATTTGAGGAATTTTTTTAATAAAAAGTATTAAAATTGTGTTATACAGCGTGATTTGATGGATTTTGTTTAAAAAAATTTATTGTAATTTATCTTGAATTTTTTAGTATTAATTTTTTATTTCATCACAAGTGAATATTTGTATTTGCTGGGCCTTTGAATTTGTATTTCGTTTGACTTCTCACAGTTCTGAATGTGCTGGCCAGGATATCCAAATGGGAGAAGCAACAGCTGGGCTACCTGTTAGAATAACTCTAAATTACTTTATCCATCCACAGCTATATGTTGGTGAGACTAAGGGGGTGTTTGTTTCCCCAAAATTTTGGGGTTCGAAATTTTCAACAAAACAAACACACTCCAAAATTTTTAATTTTTACACACACACACTCTACTTTTCACAAACCCCAATAAATCTCAATAAAGTAAAGATTCTCATTTTCACCAACAAACACCCCCTAAATATGTCCCAGCCGTGAAATTAGAAATCCAATCGAAGTGAGGTTGAATTCCTAAAAAAAATAATAAAAAAAAATTATTACATAATGCAAAAAAATATCTTAATAATTAAAATATCAAATATTAAGAATTAAAAATACTAAAAATATTAAAATATATGTACCGTATTATTTGCTGATACTGAGAGGTGACAGTTGGATCCTACGAGACTGCATATTCTGAAAACATTATAAAATAACTTCGTGATTAACCAAACAAGGAAGAGCTCCAAGCAATGAGATATCCATCAGTAATTAACCAAACATGCAATTTTTTTTTCCGTTTTTCATCCTCAAGCCCTTTCTTTTGATGTTCATTGATATGCAGGGCAATGATTTTACTGCTTCCAAATTGTTCAGCTATTCTAACATGTGAATTGATGATCACAAAATTTTGTGCAGCTCTAGTTAAAAAGGTAACAAATCATACTTTAACCCTACTATATAAATACTATCAAATAAAATACAAAGACCTGATAAATTTATGTGTATTAAAATTGTTTGTTGCATTGACCTAGCAATGCTGAAATGATATCATCAAAGTTCCACTATTTATCGCTAGTTCATAAGAGGCAATAAGTCTCAAGGAAAGATGTGCAATCTCTTATGCTCAAAAAATGTTTCTACTGTGTCATCTGCCGAGCTACTTGAGCTAAACAATATGTTCTCACTTAAAACCCATAACAATTGCTTGTGAATCTTAGTGCTACTCCAGGCCTATCTGACTAGATTCTTGAGGCTTATGTAAATTCTCATTTGAGACAGATCTACAAGATATTGTTTTCTATATTTATGGTCAGTTATTTAATACATAACGCAAATAATTGAACGTAAAAGTCAATTATCACTAACTGGCACGCATAGAGGAATAGAAAAACCAGCAAAATAAGAATAATATTGTTGCCCGATAAATAGATTGAAAAAAAATATGAAGTGCATAACCTATTCGATTAGCAGAACAATAAGGTAGAAGAACCAAAAGAATGCAAAAAAATAATAATATATCCTTATTATCAGCGAGAATTCACCCAAAGAAGCAATCACAAAACCCTCAATCTTGTAAACTCTTCAACCTATAAATCAACTACACAAATTGAAAGGGATCGGGCACAAGCCGTTCATGACTTAATGGGGATCATACGAAGTTGGCCTGGGCCTATGGGTATCGGGCCTATGCCATCTTCTATTTTTTTTAAAAAAATAGACATATAAATTTTTTTAAGGGTAGCCAAAGGTGTTGGCCGAAACCCTTCGCTCCCCCCTCCTTCCGCCCATCCCATGCCCCCCTTCAATTGGCACATACCCACTTGAATTCTGGCTATTTCCCTCAGTTTTTAACGCTGGGTTTGTTGTTCTGATTTTCGCCACCGCTGATGAACATGAACAAGATCGTGATCGTGGATGAGAAGTTCTACTTCACCGAAGAGACCCACCTCACAGTCTCACAAGACCTCCGTGTTCTTCCACGACGACGGCTTCAGGGGCGGAACCAAGGGGTGCAAAAATTTACATATAGATCTTTGCAATTTTGGGCTTGTAGAGAGGACAAAAAAAGAGGGAAACAAAAAAGAAATAATGAAAAACAAGAGAATTTTGGCACTGTCATGCCACTGAAAAGATGTATAGGATACTGTAATTCTAAGATATTTTTTGTATTATGAATGAATTTTTTTTTTATCATTTTTCCTTTAAAGTTCAACTCCCTTGAATATGAATCAAAGTTCCGCCACTGGATGACTTCATAGCCTACGATACCAACGGAGAGGTTCTCTTCCGGTTCGATTGCTGTGGTCTCGATTCCAAACCCAAAGATGAGCTCGTTCTCATGGACTCCTCTGGGAAATGCATCCTCACCCTTCTGCGAAAGGTAAAATATTGACCAGCTAGTATTTCACTATTTGGCATGCATGGCTTGGATAAACCTACCTTCGTTTTATTTTTGTTTTTTTTCTAGAGGGATTAACTTTAACTGTTGGCTTTTGCTTAGAAAACATAAAAAGGAACGAGATTAATTAAGAAACCGTTGGCTTTTCCCTCAGTTTTGTATACGTTAAACAGTTGTGTAATGGATGTGATGACTTCGTAGAAGCCAAGTCTTCACCAACGTTGGGAAGGATACGCAGGGGAGAAAGAGCAAAAGGACCCCATTTTCAGAGTAAGCAGATTGTCCATCATAGGACGGTCGAGTCTGGTGGCAGAGTTTTACGGTGATGCCAATGAGGAGTACCAAATCGAGGGCTCTTTTCCCCAGCGTTGCTCTACAATCTATAGAATTTACACGGGGAGCTCATCGAGGGAAACTGTGGCTGAGATCAAAAGAAAGGTGGACCACTCGACTCGTATAGTCCTTGGGAAGGATGTTTTCGTTTTGAATCTTAAGCCTGGGGTTGTCAGTGCTTTCGCAATGGGATTAGTGCTGATTCTCGATCAACTGTACGACGATGATGCTGATGATGATGCAGAGAAGATGAGACCTACCTTACAGGATTCGTCCTCCTAATTATCTAGTTTTTCCATGTGTATGATTTGGACCATTTGGTAGTTTCTTTAACTTCGATGTTTTATTTTGTTGTCTTTAAACCCGTTTGCCATGAAGCATTACGAAGACAAATAGGTGGAATGATTGTTGTAATGGCAGTATAGCTTAATTATGGTGCTAAGCTTTTACCTGCAGGGATTCACATGGGTCGGCTGAGAAATGTTTTTTATTTCTCATACGGAGACGGCCAAGAAGGTTAAAAAACTGAAGAACAAATTCGCTGTGATGATGGGTGTAGATGCTACCGTTACCCACCCCTGTTTACACCGCTGTCCAGCTCTACTTTGGTCTATTTTTAAGAGATACAAGTCTTCTTGTTGATAAAAAAATTAGCTTACTAACAGAGACAAAGTTAAATATAGGCTATCCGACTCTGAAAATGGATATCTCGATCTATAACTCATGTTGGTTTTTCATTAGTTGGCTAATTTTTGGTGGATAAAATGATTTATATGTATGAAAAATGAACCACGTGGCTATTCGTTCAAAGTTGTACCCCAACACTTGTTAAAAGTAAATTTAATTACCTTTCTGGAGGGAAAGAGTGATTTTAGTCCAGACTACAAACCTTGTGACGAGCCTATTGTTCACTTCAATTGTCCGGTTACGACTTAAGAGAAGACCGCTTACTATGCCATTGAAGAGTGCTGCATGGTGACTCCTGTGAGGGATGGTATGAGATTGGTACCTTACAAGGATACTGTGTGCAGGCAGGTAGTCTTATAAAAGAGTGTGATCATTGTGTCTAAGTTTATATGCATCTTTAGTGGGGTCAACCCTAATGTTTGATACTAGTATTGAGTGATTTTTAAGTCTTCTCAATGTTAAAAGTTAATCACTAATCCCTTCGGGGATGGAATTAATATCAACAAACCCCTGGAGCATTGGTGATGTTTATATTGCCATGTATTTGGCAATGGAAATGAAGGAAGGTGAGAAGCCATTGCGCCATGAAAAGCATTGCAATTATATTAGCTCTCAAGATGTTGCCTACTGGGCCAGGATTCTCGAATTGAACAATGCCTCTTTCATGAAAGCTCCTAAATGAGTAAATGACGTCAGGTTTTGGACCCTGGGGCTTGGTTTTCGTTTCAGAGTTAATGCCGCTTTGAGTAGTGACTGCAAGAGGCTTACAGCAGGTGACGTTGACTCTACTTATAGGAGAACAAAAAGCCGGTTTATTCTTCTGGACTATGATGGCACTGTAATGGCAATAACTCTATGTATTCGGGGCTTACACAAATTAAAACTTATATAGGTCAGGTGTCATAGTAGGACAAATACAAACGAAATAGCAAGGGTTTCAATTGCTTTTCTGGCAGGTGGATTAAAACTAGTTTTGACTGTTCGTACATTTGGACCATTTCATTTATTCTTTGGGCATACAAAATTTGAATGAGAATCTTTATGTCATAAGGAAAATTATCCTCACACAGCATAATTTTCAAATTTCAAATTTCAAATGTGGATAACAGAAGACATAAGGAATCCTATCCTTACATGATCGGTGGAGATTTTGTTGGTGATAAGGAATCTTAAACCTGTGAGAAAAATAATTTGTTTTATAATAATAATCAATATAACTGCCTATGAATTTTTTTTGTCATGTTTGTTTGTCCAAAAATTTGGGGTCCCAAAAATTCCAACCAACAAACATATTTCAAAATTTTTAACTTTTACCAGTAAAATTTAAACTTTTTACAAATTTCAATCAACTTCAACTTTAAAAAGATTCTCAAAATTTTAAGAATATTTTCCAAAATTTTGATAAACAAACAACTCGTCATGATGCGAGAAATATTAGTCGTACATCGAATTTCCCCGGATCATGCATACAAAGTGAGAATAAAGCCAAATAAGGCGGCTGACAGGCTGAGGGCACCAGAGATGAAAAGGAGTTTCCCTGCCTTTATGCCCATCCAAACACAAATTTTCAAATTTTTTTTAAAACAATTCAAAATTTATAAGTTTGAAACATGCCAATTGCCAAAGACGCTCATCTATTCTCATGCTGGCCATGACATGCCATACTATTTGAAACATTTGGAAAACTTTTTGCTTTTGGACTTCGAAGGAACAGTAACACTTGCCTGGACTAGGGCCGTCTTGCCTGTGACTTCGGCTCTTCAAGCACTCCGTTTAGAGAGGAGAGTCGAGAAGTTGCCTCGTGAAAAATAGCAGACAAAGGTTGAGGGCTATATCAGTACACAGCCACTTTCAAGAGTGGACGTGACATGGGTGAGTGGGGAACACCGGAAGCATTGTCAAGGACGTGTCGAAGGTAAGTAGTTACGGCGTCTGCACGCGCAGTGCTGGCTGCAAAAAGGCATCACCGTGCGTTTCATCGAATAATCCACTCTCACTCGCCCACAAAAGAGAAACAAAAGAAATTTTTTTTTAGTATAAAATATAATTTGCACCTATAAACTATCATAAATTTTACACTTTGCACCCTAAATTACTAATTTTGATACATTGTACCCTCTGACTACTAATTTTTGACACTTTACACCCTATGTCAAATTTATAGAATAAAATGAAGATAATACACTTGACCCATTTTGCATATATTAAAAATATTGTTGTCAATTCATTAATTTATTAAGGGTATTATTGTCAAAGGGTGAAAAATGTTTAATAGTAGTAGTTGGAGGGTGCAATGTGTCAAAGTGGGTAGTTTATGGTGCAAAGTGTTAAAAAGTAGTAGCTAGAGGATGCAATGTATCAAAATTGATAGTTTAGGGTTCAAAGTGTAAGACCTATGATAATTTGTGAGTGGAAAGTATATTTTATTTTTTCTTTTTTTTTATTCTGCTGCACGATCGACCTATGGGCTTTAAGTCTTATTTTAATTATATATGCAACATGTTGGGCCTATAAGAGTTTGACCACACTTCAAGGGCTTTAAAGCATGACAGTCTTATCCTCCATATTGGTCGAAATCCCCCCGAGTAGTAATGCAGATAATTCCAATTCTGAATAGCTCAATTGAACAATTTGGGATAAAGCTCGACTAAAATCTTTGGAATATATGCAATGATATACAATTTGGGAGGCAAACATGCAAGAACCATGAACAAAATCTTCACGAACCACCTTTCTGGCAATTTTTTTTTGCATACTTTTGAGTGTATATATATATATATACCTGCTGAATTAGTTTTTTTTTTAAACATAGCAAGTAATTAGTTGATTATTGTGTATGAATTATTTTCCTATCCCCTTCGCTCTTTGCTATTAGGAAGAAAAAAAGGTTGATTTGTTAAGTATTTGAATCATGATCATAGCATTAACACTTCTGGTTTAAGCCCCTCAAAGCTGGATCCAAATTCCTTCTTTTTATTTCTTCTTTATATTCTTCTTCTGATCACAGCACAAGCGAACCTAGAAAAGTGAAACCAATTATCTGAAAAAAAGTTGCCAGTTTTATCTTGAATATGTTCGGTTTGGGTAAAAATGTAAGATTTTAGAGAAGTTGTGAATATTTATGTTGAATAGTGTTGTATTGGTGTTTGTATAAAATAGAGAGATAAATGATTTGATGTAATTGTTTAATAAAAAAAATATTGAAGTTATGTGAAAAAGTAAAGAGAAAAAATTTATGTTAAGTAAAAAAATAAAAAATTGTTGAAAATTACGTAAAATGTATTAATATTTGTATTTAAATTCTTAAAATATTTGATAATAATTTTGTAAATATATTTCAATCTTAAAAAAAAGTTTAAAACGAGCGCAACCCTTCAAAAGAAAAAGAAACGAGGAAAAACCTCTCTCAGATACCAAAACACAGTGGATTCGCCTCATTAATTAGAGTTTGTACAGCGTAAGGTTGAGAGGTAAATGCCCGCAGCCCGCTGCTGGTGACTCGTGGACATTGCCATGGGTCTAGAGAGGGTGAAAAAAAAAGAACAGAGGACTTGCTATATGGAAGGGAGGGAGATTAGACGGATATGTCCAGGTACTTTTTGATTCCCACCTCTCAACTCTCTTTCAGAGGAAGTGACCCTCCTACACATTGAGAATTGAAAAAGGATTGAACATCAAGCTCTCTCTTAATTATTGGAGAAGACAACAGAATGGTGAAAGACACGACTGTCCTGCCCAGCAAACCTGTCCCGTTGCAACTGGGCCATTGAATGTGCACAAAGAAAACAAAAGCAAAGCTAACCCGGCAATGCCCATGTAGAGCCCTACTTCCTTCCCACCATTAAAAGCACAAATATCCTCCGTTCTCCGTCACTCTCTCTACCACAGCGTCGTGATCAGACTAAGTTGCATCTGTTGAAGATGCCAAGGCCGGGCCCTAGACCTTATGAATGCGTTAGAAGAGCTTGGCACAGCGAAAGACACCAACCCATGAGAGGTTCTATTATTCAACAGATTTTCAGGTTCTGGGTCTTGTCTATTTTGATTTCTCTCTCGGATTTTCGGCGCTGCATATGTAATTTTAACTGAGTGCCTACCATTTGTTTGGTTAGGGTCGTCAATGAGTCTCACAGCGCTGCAACTAAAAGGAACAAAGAATGGCAAGAGAAACTTCCAATTGTTGTTCTGAAAGCAGAGGAAATCATGTACTCCAAAGCAAATTCTGAGGTTATTTTTCTTCATTTTTGCTTGGAAATTATTGGATCCTTCGATGTGTACGCGCGCGCGCGCCTGTTTGATGCTCTTTTGTTTTCTGCTTTGTACTGATGTTTCATTGTGTCGTTATCTAGGCTGAGTACATGAATCCGGAAACACTATGGGACAGAGTAAACGATGCCGTAAACACGATCATTCGGAGAGACGAGAACAGTGAAACTGGCGAGCTATTGCCGCCATGTATAGAAGGTACTGATCAATTATTCCATCTATATTACTCTTGAACCAAGTTTGTAATGATGATTTTGAGTTTTGTCAACGGAAAAGTATATTAGCTCAAGCTTTATTTACTATGAGAAGTAGTTTAAACCGGAAAAAATTAGACGTTGTAATTTGTATTTTCCTCTTTTGTTCTACCTCCTATATTGTTCAGCTGCCCTTAATCTAGGTTGCATTACGGTGAGGGCTTCGAGAAGCCAAAGAAACAGTAATCCTAGGAGTTACCTCACCCCAAGAGCACAAGAACCCGCTTCTTCACCTGCTAGAATTTTTGATAAAACTACTTATGAACAACGCCCATTGTTGCCATTTCACTCTGGCAATCAGTTAAACCTTGCAAGAGCAACAACCATGACTCCTGCCCGTCTGGCTTCAGAATCCAACATCCACGTCAACACAAGCAGTAAGCTCTCTGTCCCTCGCAATTACCCCCTCTTGATAGAAAACACTGCTGCTGGAAGAAACCAGTTCCTGGCAATGGAAAGTGACTCCCCGCTGAACTTTGGTACTGTGTATCCGGTGTATTATGGAACTCACTCTCAAACGGGAGAGTCCCAATTGGGCTCCTGGATGCCAAAAGAGCCACATTCCGAGACTATATTTGACGGCAAACCAATCATGGCGGCAACTGGAGAGCCTGCTAAAAACAGTGTCTTGCAGAACCCTTTCTCATGTCAGAATGCTGAAAATGCTTCAAATAGATTCCTGCAAATGGATGTCCTGGACACCCAGGAGAAGCCACAAGAGAAAGAATGTGATTTGTCGTTGAGGTTGGGTCTGTATTCACACTCGTGTATGAGCATTGGAAGTAGTTCGGTTTGTGAAACAGAAGACGTTCGTTCAACAAGTTCTCAAGAGGGTGGCAGGTATAGCGATTTATCTCCACAGACGTACAAGGAGTTCAGTTTTTTTCCGAGGAAGGCTGGTTATGATTCCGGTGACTCCAGATCAAGAAAGTGGAATATGGGGGATGAAGGTCAGCGTTTGGAGACAACAAGGAGGAAGCGTAAGGGTCCCTTTTGCAATGGCGAGGATGGGTAATTTTATTGGACAATAGAGCTACCATCCCACTGGTTCATTGGTCAAAATGAATGCAAAAGGTTTGTAGACAATCTTTCAATCGGAACATATATGCTCTAAAATATAAGGTGCACTGAAATATGTTATTGAATCCTGTTTTCTGACCTCTTAATCTCTGGAGCACAGATTGTGAAGTTTCAGGAGCATCTGGTTGGAAGTTGTGGTGGTGTTAAATGTGAATTGTAAAGAAAAGCTTGTTTTGTTTGATTCCTAGTACTTGAATGAGAAGACAACAAGGCAGTAGTTTAAGGCCTTGAATCCTGTAGCCTAGCAGATAGTATTGGAATCAATTTAGCTATCTAAACTGCAAGTTTAGCTCATTACATCGAATCTAATTGTCTACTTCTAGATTGGTTGGTACTTGGTACACTTAAAAATGATTGAAGGGACTCTAAACTTAAGTCTGAAAGCACTGCATTGAACTTCTTGAACGGGACCAGTACACATTAATGTCAGATACAAACTTACATACATTCATTTGGCTTGTGTCAAGTGGAAAATACCTTCTCTCAGATCTTCTATATATCCTTTCCTTAATAGGTTTACCGTAGATCTATTAGTTCAGATGACCATTAATTTTTTGTAAGGCTTCTGTGGGTAAATCTCCCTGGTGGTCGGAGATTGATCTAGGGTTTCCTTTTGACACATTATTTCTCATCGATATGATAGTGTAAAGGCATAGCTTCTGGCAGCTTCGTCGGAGGGAGCTTTAATAAATAAATATGTCATTCAGTGTGTTGGATTGGGACATTCTGTGCGTTGTGGATTTGCTGCATGTGTCAGCTTTACCTTTTGAAGGAAGCTTTAATCGAGTGAATCTGGAGGGTAGCCTTGATGGCGGTACCAGAGAGGGAGAGACTTTTCTCCTTCCTTTTGTTGTTGTGCCCCCCCCCCCCATAATAACTGTTATATTAACCGCCCACACTTATGAATTCTTTCATACGAAGGATAATATTTTTACCCTTCCACATGTGTGAAGGGAAGTTTAACCTCTTAAGTTAGTTTTTGGGGTTCAGAAAGTCCAAGACCACCCTAGTTGCTCAAGAGGTGAGGTTTTCCTTTTACATGTTAGAGTCTCACATTAATTAGGGACCATTTAATCTTGTGCTTCATATAGTTGTTGGGCCACCTCTTCTCATTGCCAATTGGTATTGAGATGAAACTTAACATGGTATCAAAGCCAAGGTCCTGAGTTCGAGACCTGACTCCGCACTCTACCACAATTTCAATTAAATATTGCACGTGTTGGGTCTCCCAATTAAAGGAGAGTCCGACTCACACGTGAGAGGGAGTGTTAGAGATATAATTCAAATAATAAAATCTTCTTATTCCTATAAGCTTAAGCTTTTAGGATGAGTGGTAGATTCACAAAAATGGTAGATTAACATGGTATCATAGCCAACTATTTCTGGGCTTGGCCCACTTGTTTGTGTTCCCCATTTGTTGTCCTTGTGCATGGACCATGTTCATTCACGTGAGGGGGAGTGCTAAAGTCCCACATTAATTAGGGACTATTTAATCTTGTGCTTCATATAGCTGTTGGGCCACCTCTTCTCATTGCCTATTGGTATGAAACTTAACATTACACTGATAAACTAACCACTAACCTATTCCACAACCGATGTCGGATTATCCCTAACAGAAGTGTGTGACACAAAATGCGTGTAGTCCGCCTTTCAATCCATCACCAGTTCTGCTGAATGCTTTCGACCTTTTGCTTAATGGATTGATGTGCTCTGGTCTAAAGTCTGATCCTTGGTGCTAATTATCATTATACGACAGAAGTGAGAACATTTCAAATGTTGTCTGGCTCTCTGCGTCTTGCTTTAGGCATTGTTTTGAAAATTTATTTTTCGGTAATTATGCGTTGGGAGTGAAGGGATGCAAAATTTCGAAAATAGAGTTTAGAGTCCTCATGAAAGTTACTTCAACCTATTGTCTCAAAGTACTTGGCGCTTCGAATTTGATGACAAAAAAATTGGCCCGCGTGTTAATGCAAAATCAGAGCACTGAAATTCGGTGAATGAAGAACCACGAAAAAACTTCACGAGTGTTCTAGAGAGGCAGAGCCTCTCTCTCTATACTTTTCTCAAATTGTTTCCAGTGGTGGGAGGAGCTCCGGCTCTTCCCATAGCCGCCCCCCTTTCCCCTCTCGCTTCCCCTTCTCTTTCTTATTTCTCTCTCTCCTCCTCCTCCTCCCCCTTTCCCATTTTGTTTGGAATCTTGACGGTAGATCTCGATGCTGCCGCGCCTCGTCGGTGGTCACTGCCTAGCTCAATGTCGTCTCCTCCTCCCGCCGAGCACGACTGTCTCAGTTTCGCACCCTACGGACGGCGCGTGGATCTCATGCGCTCGTCTCAGAGCTCCCTTTTCCGGTTTGTTTCCGACATTTTTGACGGCCACACGCTGCCTGGATGGTTCCTGCTTCCCTTGGCGAGCTTAGCGCCACATTGTTGCTGCCTTCCGGCGGCGCGTGGTGAACACGCAGAGGTGATTTTCCTAGTGCTTACGGTAGTCTTGTTCTAATTTTTTGTCCGCTCTGCGTATTTTGTGGGGGTTTGTTTCTTATCAGTTTACTGACTGATTTAGATTGCTGCGTTGCTGTTTTCGATATGGTGAATGGTCCCACCTGAAGCAGGTTCTTGTTCCTTAATACAGTTCTTACTTGCCCAAAAGAAAAAAGAAAAAAGCTCTCTAGCGGAAAACATGAACGTCCTTCGTATTTCTATGGATTCTCCCTGAGGTCCAATTAGGCATCCACATTGGACTCACTCAACAGGTATCGAAATCATCTGCTGTGTCTCGAAAACCCTACTCAAATTCTACATAAGTGATTGTCAATTATATGGGTCAGGAGGCTAGACGTCTCAATATTTGATATGGATGAGAAAATGCTCAGAGAAAAGACAGGGCACGGACAATTTCCCTGGAAGCTCTCTACTTACGTGCTGAGCTTGTCGCGTGGTACAAATGGAATAGACCAGACGACGTAGCTGAAAACCACTCAGACAGCCGAAGAAAGACAAAACGAGATACGACTTGCGAGTCAAACAAGAAAAAGGTTACCATCCGCGACCACTGCAAACTCGGGCACGGGACACGGCGACAAGCCAGAAAGAAAACATCGGAGCACGATGATATAAAGTAGCTGTAGATGAATTTTGGTTTAATTGTACATTTTTCTTATTTTTTTTGGCACAAAAAATGGGCTTTTTGGGCTTTATTCTTGAGATATGGCCGGGCCAGAGTTCATATCACGTGGCCCAGAAAAGGAGAAAAGATACTTCCACCGTTGTTATGGGCTGGGCTGGGCTCTTTTTTAAGCAACAATGTCAATAATTTCCTAAAATATCGAATTTAGAAAATTTATAATATTGCACGTAAATAAGTTGTACATCGCATGTCACAATGTTTTTTTTTTTTGCAATCTACGAGCCGTAAGCAATCGTTTTATTGTAAATTAATTCAGAAATACAGTACAATATTTTCACATATCGTAAATTTATATCGTATACTTGTTTGGGTGCTGGACATTTAGACGAATGTCAAGACGGAGACAACGGCGGTGGAGAGCACGGCAAATAAGGCTCCGGCGGTTAGCTGAGATGAAGCGGAGGCCCCAGACGGAGCCAAAACGTTGAGAGCCACCTTTTGACCTTGCTCACAGTTGTTGTCAACGAGGCAGATGAAGTAGTAAGAGCCGGCATATTGGGGTGTGATGACAAATGGGTGGGCAAAATTGATTGAAACCTGCGTGCAGTTATCATACTCAGCCTTTGACACTATGGCAAAATTTTGTGTTCCGGTCCAGCTGAAATCTGCTCATTACAAAATAAAAAGAACAAAATGGTCATCAATCTTTCTCTACACACACAAAGTGCATGAAATTAGAAAATTGCACGTCAGAAGTTGTAAAAGATCTTGCATGGTTGATGAAAACTACATGGATATTGGGAAGTTTAAGGTCACGGAGTGAAGGAGAGTTTGAGGATCATGGCTTACTGAATTCGTCGCCGAGGTAGAACGTTTTTGTGCTCGCCCAGGTGGAGTAGTAGGAGGTGTTGGGAGGAACAGCCCACCCCAAGCTGTCTCCAACCAGATATTCTGTTGCAGCTGCATACTTCAGCAAAGCCACTACAACGACCAAGCACCCGATCAAACCCATTCGGCTGGCCATCACGCTGCGTTCGACAAGTCGTCCTGATACTCCCTCTAAAGATGTATGCTCTTCTCTTGAAAGTGTCTGTGTAAGGTGTGAGGGATAATGGAAATGCTTTCGGATGTGGATAGAAGGGTGTTCTTTGAATAAAAGCTTATTATATAAAAGTGAAACAAAGCCTTTTACACATAAACAAAAAGAGTGAGACCCGTACATGGTTTTTATATTCACAACAATTTGATTTACCCTCGCTGACACACCTACACCTATTCACGCACCCCACCCACACTTTCTACTTGCACTCAAGGACACACCACTTTTTCGGCTTCACCCCAACTCTACCTACACACGCACTTATTTAGAAAAAAAAATACCTACACAAGCACTTGCTATGTCGGCTAGTGAGAAAATCCTGTCCACTCATAAGTCGGCTAGCTGTTAAAATTCTCCGTCCTTCTAGTATATTCTGCCGGTATCTCCAATTTACCAAAAGCCTGTATTCTTCTAGGATTTTTCTCGACTTGTCGTGTCTTTTCTAAATAAGTGCCAATATTAACACTCCCCTCAGCACATATGCGTTCTTTACCTTCGTTTGTCAGAGTTACAGCATCTTCGGTTAGGTAGTTTTTTTTGAGAATTTTATGTGTTTTGAAAATTTTTAGGTGATGTTAACTTTATTGGTATGCGTGCGATAGTTATTTTTAGGTGAGATTAAAAAACATGTTCGGTTTGTGTATTCACAGGATTCAAAAAATCCTGAGAATACACAAATACCGAACAACCCCTTAGTTTCCATAATTTTTTAATATCCAATAATGGTAGCACATCATCTACTGTCTTGATATCTGTTGATTCTCCAGATGCTTTGTTGTTTTCTGATTTCTCAGCTATTAATGGTACTTTGACTTCATCGAGACTTCTCGACATTGAATCTCAGATTTTATTCTTCACCAGTGCATCAACCTTCTCTTCTATTGCTTTTCTTCGCGCTGTATTTATAGATGCTTCCTCATTCTCTTCATCAATAGTGTCGTTGAAATATCTCAATCCAATAATTAAATCTTCATCACAAATGAATTCTTCAGCATCAATTATGTTCGTACCTTTTTCTTCAAGCTCTTTATCTGGTGTTATATACTCACCAGTCTGCGGCGGTCCTTCTCTTTCTTGTTCACCCGACATATTCGACTCTCCTTCCTTTCCACTGATTAGAGATATGAATTCCTCCACCGCTTGAAGATCTTCCAGAGTGGAGAGTACTTCAAAATCTCACTCATCTTCACTTTCATATATATTGTTATCTACAGTGGCAAAGGAAGCATGAAAGACCCACTCATCGTCACTATCATACGTACCTTGGTAATTGCCGGATGTTACCCAATTGCTTTCAACATGCTCTTTCTTGAATCTGCAATCTTGGGCATAATGTCCTCTGCGACCGCAATTATAGCATTCATCATTTCGTTGTCTGCAATATTGCTTGCATTTCCATTGAGCTCCCCATGATTGTGAGCTTCTCATCTGAGGATTCAATGACTCTTCGTCTCTCTCCTCCTCTTCTTCATCATTGTCTTTGTCTTT
The DNA here is from genome assembly GCA_963930655.1 of Myrica gale. Taxonomy (NCBI): domain Eukaryota; kingdom Viridiplantae; phylum Streptophyta; class Magnoliopsida; order Fagales; family Myricaceae; genus Myrica; species Myrica gale. The sequence goes on along the minus strand of OZ005600.1, from coordinate 26,841,024 downwards.
CTTCTTAAAGTCGGAGCCCCTCTGAACCTTGTGTCGACCTCTCCCGCTGCTGTACAATGCCTCATCTTCATTCTTTATTGAAACTCCAGCTAATTGCCTTGCTAATGGTTTCTTGATTCGCCAGCAAATTTTCAAGCTCCTCCAAGGAAATTTTCTCGACAAAGAGACTTTATCTTAGTAAAATATTGATTAATCGTGAGCTCCCGTTGCGTAGTTGACATGAGCTCGTTTTCCAGTAGTTGAAGCCTCATATCATTTTTCCTTGAGAAATAGGCTGTCAATGTGTACCATGCATCCTTTGGTGTGGTGACGTGCCGGATGTGCTCCAACATATCTTTCTGGACGATTATCTTAATTGCAAACAAAGCTTTCCCAGCTTTAATTCGCCACTTTCGGAGTGCGTCGGCATTCTCCGCAGAAGGTGGCGTGGAGTTACTTCCTCCAACGATCTCCCAGAGATCTTGACCCTGCAAATATGACTTTATGCACGTTTGCCGGGTAGAATAATTATGGTCATTAAGCTTCTCCACTGTGCCAGCATATTGGAGATTCGCCATCGTGACTTGGTGTCGTCCTACGTTCTCCCAAGCATGCTTAGTCCCAGACTATCGAGCTTCACAATCTCAGATTGCACACGAACAATGATCTCTCGAGCAGCACCTTAACACGGTCACTGACACACCTACACCTATTCACGCACCACCAACCCACACTTTCTTTCACTTTACACTTTCTACTTGCACTCAAGGACACACCACTTTTTCGGCTTCACCCCAACTCTACCTACACAAGCACTTTACTTCCTCTATGTGACTATGTCGGCTAGTGAGAAAATCCTGTCCACTCATTTAAGTCGACTAACTTTACAAATTCTCCGTCCTTCTAGTACATTCTGCCGGTATCTCCAATTACCAAAAGTCTGGGATATGTGTAAGATTTTAGAGGAGTTGTGAATATTTATGTTGAATAGTATTTTATTGGTGTTTGTGTAAAGTACAGAGATAAATGATTTGATGTAATTGTTTAATAAAAAATATTGGAGTTATGTGAAAAAGTATAGAGAGAGAAATTTATATTGAATAAAAAAAGTTGTTGGAGATTGTGTAAAATATATTGGTATTTGTGTTTGAATTCTGAATATGTTCGCCTAATTATAATTGGTCGGACAATGCCTAAAGGTGAGCGGGGAAACACCAATTCAAGAACAAGCGAGAATATGACTCTTCCCCAAACCTACAAATACCAGGTACCCTCCTATATTTTTTATCTCTTGAATACTCATAGAATCATCTCAACCTCTCAAAACGACTTCATAACTTAAGCATCAGAGGCTCCCCTTCGGTGTCACCTTTCCTTTACGTGTTCGCAGATTTAGGTCCTTGATCATTAATCGACTATTGTTCCCATTAATTTTTGTCATCATCAGTAATTAATATTTTTAAATTCAGTGGTAGATAGTTAGCGATTGGGTGGGATCATATCAGCACTAATAAGAAACCATCAAAACTCTAAAATTAAACGTGCATTTAGAAAAAAAAATATTCAGCGGTAGCAAATGTTTTATATATGAGCTTATCAATCTTTTAAATTTTAATTTTAATATGCTAATTTAAATATATCGGCAGGGAGGGAGGACCCGCATTGCAACTTCTAGGCACATACAGAAATCAGTGAGGCATTTGTGATTCTAACGGTTGTTGATTGGTTCATATAAATAACTCAAAAAGAAACAAAGAGTTCTCCATTATTTATTCTATGCGCATAATTTTTTATTTTACCAAACAATTATAATAACTACCTGAGTTTGGGATTTAAAAAAGAATTCTTATATTTCATGAAAAGATTTTGGAAAACACATCCCAATTTTTTGAGCCAAAGGGGCACGTGTAAACATGAGTAGTTTATTTTATTTTACCAAACAACTATAACTACCTAAGTTTGGGATTTAAAATTAAATTCTTATATTTCCTGAAAAATACAAAAAATATATTCATATCAGTCTTTTTCTACACGAAACTGATGGAAATAGAGAAGTCGAAGGTACTGAGGATATTGAGGCTGAGGATGAGACTACTTGTGCGGAGGTAGATGCTGAGGCAATGAAGTTTGATATAGATGTTGATTTAGTTGATGATCCTCTCATTATTCCTTCTCCTACCAGAACTCCCGACCATACCTCTTCCTTTGATTCCCGGTTCACCGCTTTTGAACAAAGGATGACTGCAATGCATGAGGCGCAACAAAAGTTTCTTCAGGACAGTCTCACTTATATGCAAAAGGAGCAGAGACAGTTCTTTAAGGACATGAGGACTTTTATGACCCGTTTTCCTCCACCATCATGATTCTCATCGCATATGCATTTCATTTTATTGTAAAGTTGTTTATGTATTTCTTTTTTATGATGACAAAGGTGGAGAAGAAATGATGTCTCTTTTTGTATCTATGCATCCCTTTGAGACTTTGATGTATTGCTTAATTTTGATATGAATGTCTCTTTATTATTCATATGCAATTATTTCCCATTATATGCTAAATTTTGTCTATGAAGTTTTAAATTGTCCAAAACCCCACATCAAAATACAAAAGATATGGGGAAACAAGATCAACAAGAGAAACATCAATTAATTTATTGTCATCATCAAAAAGGGGGAGATTGTTGACTTTTAGTCACAATCAATGTTTTGATGATAACAATATAAGTAATTGAGATATGAAGCAAAGCGAATCCAAAATGAGCACGAAGCGATCAAGCAACATCACCTTCAATGGAAGTGCTCTTAAAGTGAAGACTTAAGATGTTAGGGTAATTTTTGTAACTCTAGATTCATCTTTAATAAGGATTTCAATCACACACATGCATAAGTCTTCAAAACTTGCATAAACCGTTTTAACATTTCTTGAAGATTAAAACCTTTTTAATGGCTTCAAAATATCTCAAATATACTCCAAAACCTTATTACATACTTATGAGAAGTCAGAGTTTAAAATTGGGTATTTTAAATTGGTCAAAATCGAGTTTTTAAATCAATCGGATTATGTGTTAAGTTGAGGAGGTCGACCGACTCATGAAGCGGTCTACCGGAGCTACGACCGCTTGATATAGCGGTCGACCGGTAGCATTTAATATAGAGTCGTTAAGCTTCTGACAATATGACTGTTGTGTAACTGTAACTTGAAGCGGTCGACCGGTTCATGTAGCGGTCGACCAACTCGTTTTAACAAATCACTCACAACGGCTATTAAAAGCTATTTTTCTCATGATGCCTATATAAAGTCATTCCCACGCCTTTGGAAAAGAACTCAATCGCCCAAAATTATTTTAAAAATGCTAAGAGTGATAAAAAACCTTCAAATTCTTATTCAAACATCATTCACACATAATCTTCATTTTCACATGCTTGTTATTGTGTGAAGCCTAAGAGCTAGTTATTTCTCATTGTAATATGTACTCCATCAGGGGAGTTTTAGAGGGAAATTTCGTTCAACCATATACATTACTAAGAGAGTGATTCTCTTGTATCCTTTCGGTGAAGGTTGTTTATCGAAAGGAGTTTGAAGATGTTTGTTCTCAAACTCTTCTTGAGGCTCGACGAGGGTTTTCTCAAGCTCAAATGTAAGGAAACTTTTCCCTTGGTTGAAGACTAGGAGTTCAATTTTTTTTTAATCTCAAAATTAAAAAATATGTGTTGAAAATGAAAAAAAAACGGAAAAAAAAAAATTGAAATCAGTCCGGACCACTTAAGTGGTCCAGCAGACAGCTTAACAGCAGACCGGACCGGATTTCCGGTCCTGCATCCCTATTCCTGGCCATGTGCATGTGCTCAAAGAGTCAAAGCCAGCCGAGCCCCCTGACTATTTTGTGCTTGTCCTAATTTTTTGTCCACTGCGTATTTTGTGGGGTCTTGTTTGTTATCAGTTTACCGACTGATTTTTTTTTTTTTTTTTTTCTAAGCAAACGTGAATATCATTCACAACATAGCAAAGATGCTGAGTACAGAGAGCCCTCCAAGGCCGGATACACAGGATAACCCGAATACAAACACTCACTCAGAACATCATCATGAAAAGCCCTAAGGGCTAGACAATTCATGGTCGTGAAGACCAGATACCAACAATTCGTGGTCGTGAAGACCAGATTCCAACTGGCCATAAAGGCCTCAACAAGACAGACCCAAAGGTCTGTAGATTCTAAACGGGTCCACAGACCCATGACAGACAGAGACCGGGAGAGGAGGTGGTCATGCACCTCACTCTCACCTCCCCGAAGGAAACTCCATAACAGCACCAATGGACACAAAGATCCATGAAAAAAACAAGCAATAACAAACATCACGAATGCCCTAAAACCCAAAACAGAAAACCAAATATAACAACAGCAACAAACGGCCAGAAAGCAGAGAAGAGCAAGGTCCCGAAGAAGACAGGCCGAACCACCCAAGGAGAGCCACAAAACAGGCGGCGCGTGGGTCACACGCGCACGCGCGTGACCGCGCGTGGAGTGGCACGCGCCGTCCAAGAGCGACCGGACTGGACCCAAGTCGGACGCCGTGAGCAGCAGCAACCGTCCCTCATGCGCGTGGCCACCGACGAGCTCCTGAAACGCCGGGATCTGCAAAATAAAACCGCCATGGAGGGGGACCAAAACAAGGAAAAAAGAGGAAGATTTCGGCAAGCACCGGTCAAAAGGGAGGGGGGAGAGGGAGGGAGGGGACGGCGGGAGGAGGAGAGGCTCCTCCCGCCGCCATGAACAGTGAAGGGGGAGGGGGGTCAGGCGAGAGAGGGGGAGAAAGTCTAGAGAGAGGGCGTTTACTGACTGATTTAGATTGCCGTGTTGCTATTTTCGATATGGTGAAAGTGAATGGTCCCACCTGAAGCAGGTTGTTGTTATTCTGCGCTACGATGTAGATTTGTTCCTTAATCCACTTCTTACTTGCCCAAAAGAAAGAAAGAAAAAAAAAGAAAAGCAATCTTGCGGAAAACTTAAACGTCCTTCGTATTTATATGGATACTCCCTAAGGTCAAATTAGGCATCCACATTCGACTCACTCAACGGGTATCGAAATTATCTGCTCTATCTCCAAAACCCTACTCAAATTCTACATAAGTGATTGCTCAATTAGTCTTCTCGTTCGCTTGGAATTGGGTTAGGAGGCTTAGAGGTCTCAGTATTTGATATGGATGAGAAAATGCTCAGAGAAAGGCCAGGCATGGACAATTTCCCTTTGGGAGCTTGTCTCGTAGTACAAATGGAATAGACCAGACGACGTAGCTGAAAACCACTCACTACTCAGACAGCCGAAGAAAGACAAAACGAGATACGACTTGCGAGTCAAACAAGAAAATGTTACCATCCGCGACCTCTGCAAACTCGGGCACGGTACACGCCACAAAGAAAACATCTGAGCACGATGATAAAAAGTAGCCGCAGATGCATTTTGGTCCATTTTTTTTTGTTTTTTATTTTTACGTGAAATACGTTTATGTGGGTTCTAAAGAGGGCTTTAACTGGGCTAGACCTCATAAAATATTTCCAGATCGGGCTTGGTTCAGTTACAGTAGGCACAAATAGTTGGCTTTTTATACTTTGGGCTTGAGATATGGCTGGGCCAGAGTTCATATCAAATGGCCCAAAAAAGGAGAAAAGACACTTCCACTGTGCTGTGTTGTTATGCGCTGTGCTCTTTTTTAAGCAACAATGTCAATAATTTCCTAAATTTTCGAGTTTAGAAAATTTATAATATTGCACATAAATAATTTGTACATCGCATTTCACAATTTTTTTTTTCTTTTTTTTAGCAATCTACTGGCAGTAAACAATCGTTTTATTGTAAATTAATTCATAAATATTACAGTACAATATTTTCGGACATGTTTGTTTCCCCAAAAATTTAAGTGCTTAATATTTCCAACAAAACAAATATATTTCAAAATTTTCAACTTTTACACATATACTTCAAACTTTTCACAAACCACAATAAAGTTCAACATTCAAAAATTATCAAAATTTTAAGAATATTCCCCAAAATTTCAGTAAACAAACCTACCCAATGAAGTTCCATTATTTATATCATATACATGTTTGGGTGGGAACGAGTTATTATGAATAGCACGTTAGGTGCTGAGCATGCTGATGTATGGTCCGAATGGATTTGTGAAGATTTAAAGACTGAGATTAAAACACGTCAATTAATGAAATAACCCATCGGGTCAACCCGTTTAGTTGTGACCCGCGAATTTGACCTATTCATATAGCGGTCGACCGCTATATGAACAGGTCGACCGCTACATGAACATGTCGAAATGAACAAATCGACCGCTATATTAAGCGGTCGATCGGTACATGAAGTGGTCGACAGCCAGAACGTGTCAAACCCGGTGAATTATTTCATTAATTGACATGTTTTAATCTTAGTTCTTAGATCTTCACAAGTTCATCTGGGCCATATATCAACATGCTCAATACCTTAGTGCTAAGCATAGTAACCGGACTCGTTTGAGTGCGTCTGGACATTTAGACAAATGTCAAGACGGAGACAACGGCGGTGGAGAGCAAGGCAAATATGGCCCCGACGGTTAGCTGAGATGAAGCGTAGGACTGGGTTGATTCAGCAGGCGCTTCAACGGAGGAGTTCGGAGCCAAAACGGCGAGAGCCACCTTTTGACATTGTTCACAGTTGTTGTCAACGACGCAGATGTAGTAGTAAGAGTCGACATATTGGGGAGTGAAGACAAATGGGCTGCCAAAATAGCTTAACACCTGCGTGCAGTTATCATAATCAGCCTTCGACACTTCGGCTGCATTTTGATTCCCCGTCCAGTTGAAAACTGCTCATTAAAAAATATACAAAACATATATTCTTATCAGCCTTTCTCTACACGAAATGGATCAAAACAGAAAAGTCAAAGTTGCTTGCATGCAGTGGCGGAACCAGGACCAAATTTGAAGGGGGGGGCAACTCCTAAGAGAAAATGACAAAAAAATAATTAACCACTTAATGCACAAAAAATGTCTTAGAGTTAAAATATTCAAAATTAAAGATTAAAAGCATTAAAAATATATTATATTGAAATAAAAGTATCATGTTATTTGTTGAGACTGATAGATGACAATTGGATCCTACGGTTCTGCATATTCTCTACATCGTGCCCGTGTGCAAATAAAATGTGTGACACACATTGTCGCTGATTTCTAAGTGTTTCACATTATTTTCTAGCATCATTGTGAACACTATTAACTGCACCAACATGGTCACCAAATGCCTTCAATCACTTTTTCCAATTGCTAAACTTCATAGATGTAAACACATCACCCACAAATATTGATCTTCTACTTCGAGTAAATAAATAACACCACAAGCAATACACAAACATCCTCTGATAAACTGTATTCCAACCACTCATATTCTTTGAACCATGACTCTAAAAAACCTCTCATTCGGTTTCCATATTTATTCTTAGGAAAATCATGACCAAGCGGCTGATAAAGGCCTTTTATCAAATACTTCTTACGAACTTGGTCCCTAATTTCAACATCATATTTTTCAATGAGTTTATGTAACCCTGAGTCAACAATAATATCATCTAGACTAAACAAAACAAGAGGTTTTTTCGAGCTAATATTCGACTCAGAAATAGCAGTCACGCTAGGAGTACTATACGACCCCGTTGGTTTTTTTTTATCAAAAACTTATCCATTATCTAAACAAAACCAAAACAAAATTTATCAATTTAATTTCACAAGTCACAACCTATTGTCCTAATCACAATTTCACAACCTAAGACCCTAATCACAATTTTAATATAATTTTAAAACTTAATCAATTATCAATAGCCACAATAATATGAAAAATAATTTAGAGTACAACAATCTCAAAATCAAATAAGGCTTGTAGTAAAATTTAAAGGGAACGGTTTGGTTAGAGTATATAAGAGTATATATATATAAAATTGAACGTGAGCATGGTGTTGGCCCCCCTACATCCGCCGATGCACACGCCGCCTGGATGATTCCTGCTTCCCTTGGCGAGCCCAACGTCACATTGTTTCTGCCTTCCGGCGACGTGCGGTGAACACGGGTCGATGCCTTTCCTCGTGCTTCCAGTTGTCTTGTCCTAATTTTTTGTCCGCTCTGCGTATTTTGTGGGGTTTGTTTCTTATCAGTTTACTTACTGATTTAGATTGCTGCGTTGCTGTTTTCGATATGGTGAATGGTCCCACCTGAAGCAGGTTCTTGTCCTTAGTCCAGTTCTTACTTGCCCAAAAGAAAAAAAAGCTCTCTAGCGGAAAACATGAACGTCCTTCGTATTTATATGGATGCTCCCTAAGGTCCAATTAGGCATCCACATTGGACTCACTCAACGGGTATCGAAATCATCTGCTGTGTCTCGAAAACCCTACTCAAATTCTACATAAGTGATTGCTCAATTATATGGGTTAGGAGGCTAGACGTCTCAGTATTTGATATGGATGAGAAAATGCTCAGAGAAAAGACAGGCATGGACAATTTCCCTTTCGAAGCTCTACTTACGTGCTGAGCTTGTCTCGTAGTACAAATGGAATAGACCAGACGACGTAGCTGAAAACCACTCAGACAGCCGAAGACAGACAAAACGAGATACGACTTGCGAGTCAAACAAGAAAAAGGTACCATCCGCGACCACTGCAAACTCGGGCACAGGACACGGCGACAAGCCACAAAGAAAAGATCGGAGCACGATGATATAAAGTAGCTGTAGATGAATTTTGGTTCAATTATACCTTTTTCTTATTGTTTTCGGCACAAAAAATGGGCTTTTTGGACTGGGCATGAGATATGGTCGGGCCAGAGTTCATATCACGTGGCCCAGAAAAGGAGAAAAGAGACTTTTACTGTTGTTGTTATGGGCTGGGCTCTTTTTTAAGCAACAATGTCAATAATTTCCTAAATTATCGAATTTAGAAAATTTATAATATTGCACGTAAATAAGTTGTACATCGCATGTCACAATGTTTTTTTTTTGGCAATCTACGAGGCGTAAGCAATCGTTTTATTGTAAATTAATTCAGAAATACAGTACAATATTTTCACATATCGTAAATTTATATCGTATACTTGTTTGGGTGCGGGACATTAGACGAATGTCAAGACGGAGAAAAATTATAAAGGGAGCTTGCTTCTGGTACTTCGTTTGGATTCTCCAAATCGGGCACCATTACGTGCTGTGTTAGTGTGTTTGGACTTGAACAAACACGCCCAGTTGGACCAGGCCGCACGACGTGGCTTTCAAAGCCTCACTGATATGGCATAGAAAGATGGATAAATTATAAAATACTTTGGAGTTATTCAAACAGGTAGCCCACCAGTTGCGTCTCTCGGTAGAACATTCTGGCCACTACAGCACTAGTGATTGGGTGAAAAGTAAAAAAAAAAACGAAATACAAATTCAGAGGCTCAGCAATTGTAATAATAACTCGGTGACGTTACACCGAATATATTAAGAATTCAAATTTAAATACTAATACATTTAACACAATTTCTAACAATTTTTTCTCATACTTTAAATGTAAATCGGCGAAGTGGTCACGTGGCATGCCCCTAGCCCAGCCCACAGACGTTAGCCTAGCTAGAAAAGAAAGGGCCTAAAGTTGGGGGTGTGACCAATTTGTTTGAGCTCGGTTTGGCTAGCCGGGTTGGGCTGGAAGACTTTGTTTTTTTTTGCTGGGCTGGTACATTTCTGCTTCCCTCGAGGTGGCTTGGACATATCTAAGTTTTTGTCATTTACACGATTATTTTAGGGTAATATTGCTGAGATTTTATAGAACAGGGTCGGAATATTTACCTCAAAAACAAGGAAGAGACAAAGGGTTTGGATTGTAGTAAGCCTCATGAACCATTTGTTATATTTCTAAACCGAGCTTGGGGTTGTTGGTCATGGTGGCACTCAGAATATTTTGAACTATAAGTTTCAGGGTCGAGAAATGGTCCAGCTAATTCAGGCTCAGCCTAGCCCAATTTACCTTTGACCCACCCATGACCCAAGGACAGCGCGCAAAAAACATAGTTAATGTCAATGAGTCATAATTTTTGTATCATTGCATTTAAACAAAACATTAATGATCCCAAAAAATGTAATCTACTATCTAAATTATGAATTTTATTATATTTTTATGGGGCTTATTGGGGTTGGTGAAGTACCATCAAAGCCAGGCTTAGTTGAAGTTGGACTTCTACAATGGCAGAAGCACCATCTCCATTTAGAATGAAACTATCCAAACAACTGGTACGATATTACTTAGTTCTTTGTGATTAATTATGTATTAATTGTTATCAGGTCTGGCCTCAAGTTCGTCACTAATCGCAGTTAGAATCCACAATGAGCTGAACATATGTACTATAGACACTAGGAAATTATAAATTAACTTAGCAATCGAACGAGCAGTACTGACCAATCTCGTTCTTATTATTCACTACTCCACTATGTGGTACATTATTTGGTCCCGTACGTGCACCAATCCAAAAGAACAACTGGATTAAAAATTGGAAATAAAGAGAATTTTAGATGCTACATAAATGCAAAAGAAATTCATCTGTAGCACTAACAAGGATAACTTCAAAAAACAGTCAAGAAAGAGATAGCTATGGTGGAGAGGACAGCAGACAGGGCGCCAACGGTCAAAGATGGAGCGGAGCTCCACCACTGATTATTTCCAATGCTTATGGTCACCTTCTGGCCGGCTTCGCAGTGGTTGCCGACGGTGCAGATGAAGTAGCGAGTGCTGTTGGACGTCAGATTGAAATTTGCCGGGCTGGTCGATTGTATTTCCGATATAGCAGTGTCTGTGCAGTTGTCATAATTCTCTTTGGTCACTTCAGCCACGTCGTGCGTTCCGGTCCAGCTGAACACTGTACAAGGTTGAAACGAAAACACAATCTTTATGTATAGAAAAGCTAGAGTTCATCGTTGGTTAAGCTGCTTGTAAACCAATAATATTCCAGATGAACTGGGAGTCAAGAAAAGCACGCAATTTCGAGATTATTGAGGATGTGCTTACCTATCTCGTCACCAATTTCGAAAACCTTTCCACGAGCCCAGGTCTCGTAGGCAACAGACCCTAGTGGAGGAATGGTCCATCCCAGTTGGTCGCCAACGGTGTAAGTTGCCGCAGTTGCACCCTTTAGTAGAGAAACTACGGCAATTAAGCACGCGATCAAGCCCAGTCGAGTAGCCATTTGATCTCCAAGCTTTTGTGTTCCGCAGGTCGTCCCTGGCACCCTCTGTGTCTCTGTTTCTTGCTAAAAACGATGTGACGAGGAATTAAGGGAAGGAAAATGGTTTGAGTGATAGGAGGACCGGATGGAGCAACGAGACTTTATAAACCGCACAGTCATCGTCACCTTTTAGAAAATGTAAAAGAAAAATTCCTTTCTTTCAAAATAGGCGACGGGAGCCGAACTTGGAGAAATTCTAGAACTTTGACCCGCGGTGAATGTTTTTTGTTTTTTTTGCTTTTCTTTCTACCAACCTATTGACACCAATGTCTTCACGAATAGATCTTACACTTGTTCTCGAAGCGAAGACCTTGTAATCATCTTACACTTGTTCTCGAAACGAAGACCTTATAATCATCTTCCAGGAAAGACATGCGCTGAAATGTCAGAGGAGCTCTTGGTTTGGGTCCAACTTCGACTCCCCCATATTTTCATCCATGTACGGTCCTCAGAGCCAACAATGAAGAAACCTTTACTTTTCACACCTACTCTGTAAATTGAACCTCAATTTTCGTTCCAAGCATTGGGAATACTATTCCAACTCCCGCATAGGAGGAGACCAGGCAACAGGGAGAGGCTGCAGTCAATGGGAGGGAAGCTGTTGAAACCGAGGTTATAGTATACATCAACAATCTGTAATTAATTATTAAATTTATATTTCTCACACAAATACCGGCAGATGCAATTCTTATGGTACGAGAGCTATTCTGACTCTTTATAAACTTGGTTTCCTAATATTAGAATTTAAGTCTATTGATTTCCAATACGTAGAATGCTCGTTGGAATAAGGAAAACGTAAGTTAACGAGAAAATTACAAGAAGAAAAAATTGCCCACACCAACTCTATAAATTATCAGTTCAATTGTTGAGAATAAACTATAAGTACTTAAGTATTCATGACATGATCAACTAAATCCAAATTTATAGTTTTCTTCTTCTTTGAATCCAATCTTGAGGACAAGTCTTTATAGGCATGCGAAGAAACACAACTTAATAACTCAGCCAATATTATCATATTCATAGATCGAGGAAGAGGGAGCTCCCATAAGCTACATGATGCAGCAGGAGAAGTTAGAAAATGAGGGTTTGTCAAAGTTTAGCAGATCTTGGTCCTCTGCTTGATTACCAAGAAAGAAACATTCAAATAATATTTGACTTTATTATATCGGGAAAATTAGTAATTTGGGATCTATTTTATGCGGTGAGGCGAGATTTTAATTTAATTTGATTACCATTATCTTATTTTGAGAATTTATACACTTCGGTAGATTCTGACGTCCATACAGTTGTAGAAGAAGGTACGGCCTTTCCATCGTTTTCAGTCTGCATCACTTCGTAACAAATTCAACTGTAATGGTGCAAACTCCATCACAATTCAAAACAAACAGGATTATGCTGATCTTAAAGAGGGCGGCCACCTACTTGAGTACCTTTTTACACGTTGCTGAGAGCAGCAGCACCAGCTACACTCTCCCCCTTCTTCTTCCTGTCTCTCCCCTGTCAAGACAAATCCCTGTATATCACCTTGCAGAATGCAGACCTTCTCTGGAAAGGAAATAGCCCCCAAGGCAGATCGAAGAACTCTAATGCAAGCAGTTTGTTGTTGACTAGATGATGTTAATTTTGAATTAGAAGTCAATAATTACAATTAGGGATGTTTTAGTTTTATTGTGCTAATTCTAATAATAGTTGCACACATTTAGAAGTCTAACATCCACCATTCTTTTTTTTTTTTTTTTATAGATTAAAAACCAAAACACAGAACGAAAAAACACAGACAGGACTAGAACACAGACAACAGGACAGAAAAGACAGAGAGAACCAGCAAGACCCTCAGACGGATCAGAGGAACTACTATATACTCCTTACAGGGCAGAGGGAGTGATGGCCGGACATAGTAGGCAGAGCTACTAAGACCTGGACAAGCCGGTAACACGCCACAAACGACGCGAATCGAGACCCAACAAAGGGTCGGAGAAGAGCCACAAGGACTCGGATAAGCCCACAGAAGGGGCGGACAGACAACCACAAGACCAAACAAACAACAAGCCCTAAACAGAGGGGCAGACCCAAACCAGCGAAAACACGACAAAACACAAGCCCTAAACAGAGGGGCCGGCCCAAACAGGCGACAACACAACAGAACAAAAGCCCTAAACAGAGGGGCAGACCCCAACGGGTTAAAATCTGGTCGGACTAAAAACGGTGGCGGCGCGTGCGGCGGCGGGTGAGAAGGCGGCGGCGGCGCGTGGGAGGCGGCGGCGGCGAACTGAAGGGGAAAATGGAGCGCAGGGGCCACGCGAGCCACGCCGTAGGAAAGGAGCAGGGTTCGGGGGGCGGAGAGGCTGCCACGCGCGGCAAAGCATGTCGGCGCGTCAGATCCACGCGCAACGCGTGGGGCGCGTGGATCACGACGCGCCGCCTGTTGGTGGACGGGGAAGATAGCCGACGTAGTGCTCGCCGCGCGGAGTCCTCCCAGCCGGCGCGTGCAGGGCCTCAGATGACGGAAGCCGCCGAAAACCGAGAGAGAGCCACCTGTGAAAAAAAACCAAAAAACCACCCATCCCCACACCCACCGAGCAGACCAGGGAGCCGGAGAGGGGAGAGGGAAGAGGGGAAAGAGGGAAGGAAAAAGGAGGAGGGGGAGGAAGGAGCCGAAGCTCCCCCCTCCTCCGTAAGGGTACTGTTGGGCTGGGGGAGGCACTCGGCTGAGAGAGAGAGGGGGGATACTTCAATGTTTCGTCGTCCAATAAGTTTCTTCCAACAATTACTACAGATAGCAAAGCCTCTTTTCTAACATCCACCATTCACTATGTTATCAATTTATTTTGTTTTATTCCAATCTGTCTTGCATCAATCTCTACCTTTTCTCGACACCCATTTACCTTCGGTCTATACATCCAGAGTACCCTTTTCCGTGCTATGGCAATGAAAGATCATTTCTGCTCCAATTTGTTATCTGTTTTTTTTTCTTGCACTATATTGTATGCAAAAGCGTAACTTGTTGGATTTTTCCAACCCTCTTTTTATACCTTGGTTTAATTATATTAATACAATATAGTTTTGTGAAAAAGGGTGTTCAACCGCTTAAATGGACATGTTAATCTCAACTAACTGGAAGTTGGGTGAAATTCCATCATTCGTGTTCTTCTCTTCCACAACATTAATGTGTCAAAAAAATAAAGACTTCGTCCTTTGGTCACGAGTGACGTGAACGATTTTCTTTCTTTTTTTCCCAAGAAACAAAAACCACCACCTACCGGGTTGACGAGGCAAGTAGAAACTTCAAATCGTGCCCAATTTTTCCACACTATGATTACATTATGGCAATTGGATGACCAATGACACCTGCACAAGTCTCCGACGTTATTTTAAAAATAATATCATAATCAAATCTACAAGATCTGATACTATATTGTTGTTATCACGATATTAAGTTTAAATGTGATATCGTTATCAAATCTCAAATATCCAAATTTAAACGTAGAGATCCAAATTTAAATGTAAGAATATGTTCCTATCATGCTTTGTATTGTTTTTATAAATTGGGATCTTTAACTTGTACTATGTATGCACTCATAATACAAAATACAGTCATAGAGGGCTTTCACAGTGGATGTAGGTCCACTTAAAATCTTGACTCTTGTTACTATTTATCTCACCTCTTCATTCTAACATTTTTCTTTTTGGTATCAGAGCAACAAAACATGTTTTCCGCATCCTTAAAAGTTGAAAATTTTGTCACTCTTCGTTTGAATGTTTGTGCTCTCACAAAGAGTCAAGATTTATCTCACTGGTAAATTTTCACCTCAACTGTATTTACAGCAAATGCTTTTGCGATGAAAAAAATAGGTGGGTGAAAGAGAAAAAAAAGAGATAGCAAGGCATATGCTTGGCAAGAGTCGAATGACTATGATTTCAAGGTTCGATCACTTTCAGCCACTCTTCAAGGTCATGTGCCTACGATATGATTTCAAAGTCCGATCAAATTAAAAAAAAAAAAGATAGAAAAAAGATGTGTTCAACAAAGGAGCAAAGGTCGTGTGCCCGTAATTTCAAGGTCCGATCGGTCTCGTTTTTTCAAACACAAGATTTCAGATTTCTCCATCTTGTATTTGTGAGAGGATATTATAAATAATATCATAATCAAATCTACAAGATTTGATATGATATTGTTATTATCACGATATCAAGTTTAAATGTGATATCGTTATTGTTGAAAATGTAGTCCCACATTGCTAAAGCAATGTGAGTCATTGTTATTATAGGCTTATAAATAAAACCTCTATGTAATCTCATCATTACACCAGTGAGTACATACATCTGCCTAATTGGGCTTTCCCACAATGGATGTAGGTCTATGGTCTGAACCACTTAAATCTTGTATCTCACTTCTCTCTCTTAGTCTAAATAATTCTTCTCTCTATTATTTTATTTTAACATGGTATCAAAGCAAGGTTTTCGACATTAGTCCGGTTACCTTCTAGCACCTCCCAGTTTTAGATCGGCAACCGTCCGGCAGAGCCCGACAACAACCGGCAGAGCTCGGGAACAACCGGTAGAGACTGGCAACCATCGGTAGAGCCCGGTAACCACCGTCAACCATTCGGCAGAGCTCGGCGAACTTCCAACGACTTTTCGACAATTTTATTTTTTCTATTTTTGTAAGTCTAAACTCAAGGTGAAAATGTCCAACTTGAGTTTGCGGGGGAGTGTTGAAAATGTAGTCCCACATTGCTAAAGCAATGTGGACAATTAAAATTAATGGATAATAAATAAGCCCAATGTAACCATTTTGAAACATAAGTGAGAAAACAAATCAGCTCTTTGGGCCTTCCTACAGTGGATGTAGATCCTATGGATCGATTTACTTAAATCTTGTCTCATTTATCTAAAGTTTAAATTTTTATTTCTTACCGATATCAAATCTCAAAGATTCAAATCTCAAAGATCTAAGTTTAAACGTAGAAATCTAAGTTTAAACGTAGAAATATTTTCCTATCATGGTTTGTATTGTCTCTTTAAATAGAGACATTTAACTTGTACTCTGCATGCACTCATAATACAAAATACTGCCATAGTAGACTTTCATAGTAAATTTAGGTCTTCTTGACAGAAACCGTTTAAAATATGTTATCTCCAGTTACTAGGGTTGTCCAAGCTCCGGTCCGGGCCGGTTCGGTCCGGTTTGGCTGTCCAAACCGGCCATTTTGTAGAGTATATAGATAGGACAGGACCGGACCGATCATCGGTTTCGCCGGTTCGGTTTGGGTCATGCCATTTTGGGCCGGTTTTGGGTTAGGCCATGACATTTTGGGCCGGTTTTGGGGTTGAACCGTTTTATTTTGGGCCAATTTCCGGTTTGGGCCGGTTTGGAGAGGTATACTCCGGTCCGGTCCCGGATTTTCATGAGGGTAACCCGGAGCCGGACAGGAATACACCGGTTTCCGGTCAGGTCCACCCGATTGTAAAAAATTCCACCGGTTTTGTTCAAAACCGATCCGATCCGGTTCGAATTGGCCGGTATTTTAGACAGCCCTACCGGTTACTATTTCTTTTTCCTCGTTCTACCCTTTTTCTTCTCGTTAAATTCATACCAATCAAATCAACGAGTTTTCTTTTGCCGTGCCGGCTACCACGACAAGACGAAAGGCCATAGCGAAGTGGATGATGAAATGATGAAATTCAGAGCTCGTACGATTAATAATTTCCATTAATGCAAACTAAAACTTCCGTCAAAACATGAAGAACGGCTTTATTAAAATTCAATTTGTATAATATAATAAAAATCACATAGGGAAATCATACTGAGGCAAAAAAAAAAACCAAAAATTAAATCATGTAGGTGTCGCAATAATTTCCTACAATCACTTTTTTTTTTTTTTCTAAGTCCTACAATCACTTGATTCACTTCTAGTAGAGGAAGGCTATGACAATCGACAAGAATGTGGCACCCAAGCCAGTAACCCCAAGGGATGTAGCGGAGCTTGGAGATGGAGGGGGGGAAGCAGCACCCGTAGGGGAGGGCGTTGAAGGAGTAGTGGTGGACGATGGTGGGGTGGCTGTGGGTGGAGGGGGGGAAGCAGCACCCGTAGGGGAGGGCGTTGAAGGAGTAGTTGGGGACGATGGTGGGGTGGCCGTTGTTGGAGGGGGAGCAGCAGCCCCTGTAGGAGATGGCGTTGAAGGAGTAGGGGTGGCCGGCGGCGGACTGGCAGTTGGAGAAGTAGCTGCAGTGACATTGATTGCCAACTTCTGACCCAGGGTGCAGTGACTGCCAATAGTGCAGATGTAGTAATGCTCCCCAGTTTCACTGAGGGTCAGATTTGCAGGACCGTTGGTTTCCATGGAAATGGGACTAGTAAGATTACAGGCATCGAAAGCCGCCTTGGTCACTCTGGCTACGTCGTGCGCTCCAGTTGTGAAAGTAAAGACTGCAAAATGCAGAACACAAATCAAGATTAAAAAGTTTTCCTTCGGTCTCTGCATTGTTTTGGTTCATTCTGTGTAAATTAAACATTTAATATTTTCTAATAATGGAATTAAAATTAAATTTGAGTTGTTTTACCGAGAATGTCACCAACGGTGAAGTTCTTGTTTGCAGCCCAGGTGCTGTAAGCAACGGAACCGCTAGGAGGGACGGTCCAGCCCAAGGTGCCACCGACCTCATAGGTTGTCTGTGCCATTGAGGTTTGCAGCACAGCTGCAACTGCTATTAGTGTGAGCAAACACATGTTTAGCGTTTTTGCCATTGCCCTGTGTTCTTGGAGGTCAGGTCGCCCCGGTTCTCCCGTACTCTGTTTTTGCTCTGTTTCTTTAACTCAAGCCCTGTTCGATTGTGAGGAGAGAACTACCACTGGGAACCACAGGCCTCTGCTTCTGTATTTATAGAGAACTACACCGCCCACCCGTTTGGAATTGTGGCATGGGGTGGATGTCATGTGTATGATTTGGTCAACACGACTGGTGAATCGTTATTGGAGATGGAGTTGGCCTGTTCTACATAGGCTGCAGAGATTCGGGCTGCCGCGTGAAGTTTACACGAAACCAAATGGGACTTCCAGCGTTACATACCCAAAAAGTAAAATGCGACTTCGTGCGTTGATTAGTCAAATGCCGCTCTGTTCCACAAAGTCTGGCGAACGCAATGCACAGTTTTTCAACCTTCTCGACAAAAACACAATGGGAAAAGAAAAAATCAAGTCAATTACCCTACCAAACCCCTGTAAGCTGCCACGCTACCGTCTTTATTTCAAACAAAGAGACGCCATTTTTCTTTACTTAACTTTTATATATTTCTTTTATCATATACTCTTCCTACATTGTAAATGGCAAATTAAACTACACGATGGCAGGAAAACTTGAATGCAGTATTTCATACCAGACTCAGTAATTTTTGCAAATATTATGATTAAGTTAAACAAAAGCATCGAATACGGGGAAGGTAGGAGTTGGTGAGAAGAGAATTTGTCAAACTAAGCTTCAAGTCAATGAGGATTTGGGATCATAAACTAATTCACTACTGTTTTGAATGGCACTTATGATTTTATGTTACAGAAATATCAAATGGAAAGAAAAAATTCCAAATTTTGTGAATTGGGTTCTTCATGGAAGTCAGGTAAAAAAATGTTTGGTTTAATGGATCAGTAATTATTGGTTTATTCCTCTACTTAGTTTAATGATGTCTTTAATTAAATTAATTCCCAAAAAGTGAGAAAATTATGTAAATTTAATTTTTTATCCAAGAGTAGTCTAGTTTCTACTTGGAGCAGTAATGTTTTTGGGTTTGTTTCTCTTTGTAGATTAATGGTGACTTTTTTTTTTCTAAGAGATTAATGGTGACTTAAATGAGTCAAATGACCAAAAGCGAGAGAAATGAATGCATGTGAAAAAGAGGAATGTCGGGCATCCCGCCCGCGTCCCGCTGGCGGACGTGGAGCGGGGCCCAGCAGTTGGACTCAGACCGGTTTAGTTTAATTTAAATGTTTTAGAGCACAGACCGGACCGAATTTTAGATAAAGTTTCCTCCCTCCCGCGATGCTCTCTCTCACTCAGACACCCCTCATTTCAAACCCCAAGCGACCAAACCCACGAACAACCCCTTTGTGCTCTTGAACCCGCACCAAACCCAAACCCAAGAGCTGACCAACGTCGCCCTACCCAGCCGCTCTCCCTCAATCCCATCGCCTGGAGTTTGAATTTTGTGTGTATTGAAGGATGACTACAAACAGGAAATGATTGGCCTCAGGTACCAACTTCATTTGCTTGATGACTAGCAGATTATTCAATTGATTTTTAGTATCATATTCCAAGTTTTGCTCTGTATTTTCCTTTAGTTTCTCACGTGTAATCAAACACTTCAGAATTAACTCTTCGCTAACATTATACAAAGCATAAATCCTCAACATCCTGCGCTTCTGCCCTCCACCAGCTAGGCTGATGACTACGTGAAACAGCTATATATCTGTTCTATACAGGTAACATGACAAAACTCAATCTGTAGGGGCTCACCTTTTATTATTACGAGCTACCTTTTATTATTCTCTTTTGGTCTTGTATCTGAGATTGAAAGATTATTGTTTGGCTTGATGAAGAAGGTAGCTAATGTTGCTGTATCACCCTGTTGTTGAAAACTTAAGACGATGACACTGCTGAAAACAACAATGGCGAAGTAATTCACTCACTAATTTGCCCTAAAATATACAGTTCAAATTGCAGTAGATGAAATAAATGCAACAAGATTAAAAAAACTGTTACTCTTCAATTCCACCAGTTCTTTATGCATCAGCGATGCATCATTTCCCTTAATTAAATATTACTGTTCAAATTGCAGTAGACGAAATAAATGCAACAAGTTTAAAAAAACTGTTAAACTCTTCAATTCCACCAGTTCTTTATGCATTAGGATGCCTCATTTCCCTTGTCTTGAACACTAACAATTTACAGCTATGATTATGTGCTTAAGAATACAACTAACAATTCTCTTGCATCTTTACAGTATTTGAAAGATTTTAAGGCTACCTCGTAAGACATTTTCTTCAGTCCATTCGTGTAAAGCCAATCACTGAGAGATTACGCACATCAGGTGGTACTGCTAGGCTGGTGTATTATAAATGGACTGTTCTAGTTCATTCTTGGAGATTGACGGAGAAGTTGACAGTGAATATAACGACAACGATGTAATCGACGAAAGTGACACTGAGATTGGTTAGGCTTCTTATTTTTTTACTATAGCGTCAAATTATTGTTCTTTAACCCAAGTATAGAGTTGGAAGTCGCAATTCTTATTTAATTTTTTGTATGTAATTTAGAGGTTGATGATAAAGAAGATGGAGATGATAAAGCAGCTAATGCTCGGGTATACGATGTGATAGATGGGGATGAAAAAATTGAAGAGCCGAAGACATCAATGATGTTTGATTCGGCCGATGAAGTTTTTTGGTACTATGTAACGTATGCTAAGCAAGATGGTTTTGCTGTGGTAAAAAGACACAACAAAAGAAAGGAAGGGAATGTCACACACGTAACTTATACTTGTGTTCGTGAAGGGAACCAAAGAAAAACTAAAAGTGATGTTGTGCCAACGACAATTAAAACAAATTGTCCAGCCAGGATTTGTGCAATGGTCTGTGCCAATGGAAAATGGATGTTGACTA
This sequence comes from Myrica gale, assembly GCA_963930655.1. Lineage (NCBI taxonomy): Eukaryota > Viridiplantae > Streptophyta > Magnoliopsida > Fagales > Myricaceae > Myrica > Myrica gale. The sequence goes on along the minus strand of OZ005600.1, from coordinate 26,820,123 downwards.
GAGTTGTGCTTCAACATAACCATAGTCTAAGCCCAGGCAAAGCCAGGTTAATGAAATGCCATAGGTGAATTGAAGATTCTGTGAAAAGAAGGCTAGATATAAATGACAGAGCTGAAATACGTACAAGTAAGAATTTCCACTCGCTTGTTGTTGAAATGGGGGGTATGAAAATCTATCATTCGGAGAAAAAGACTGTCGAAATTTTATTCAAAAGGCAAGAGAGCTTCAGCTAGGTAAAGGAGGTGGTCAAGCACTTAGTGAGTATTTTTGCAGAATGCAGAAGAATAATCCTGGCTTTTACTATGCAATGGAAATGGATGACGATTGTCGTTTGCGAAATGTCTTTTGGGCTGATGCACGAAGTAGAGCAGCATATGAATACTTTGGGGATGTCATTTTGTTCGACACAACGTACTTGACTAATAGATATGACATGTCATTCGCTCCTTTCGTAGGTGTTAATCATCACGGTCAGTCAATGCTGTTTGGTGCAACACTTATGTCCAATGAGGATACAAGTACGTTTGTTTGGTTGTTTGAAAATTGGTTGGGTTGCATGAACGGTAAAGCCCCAAGTGCAATTTTAACAGATCAGGCTAGGGCTATGAAGAATGCAATTGAAATAGTTTTCGGCAGCACGACACGTCATAGATATTGTTTGTGGCACATTATGAGAAAGCTACCTGAAAAGTTCGCAGTAAATCCTGATTTCCATGGTATTAAGGTAGCCTTGAATAACTGTGTCTATGAATCCGAAACCTGTGATCAGTTCGAGGAAAATTGGAAGTTTCTAATTGAGACTTATCAGTTAGAAAATAATACATGGTTGACTGGGTTATATGGTGAAAAGGAATTTTGGGTGCCGGCATATGTGAAAAATACTTTTTGGGCGGGAATGAATACTACGCAACGAAGTGAAAGTATGAATGCGTTTTTTGATGGTTATGTGCACTCACAGACCACACTAAAGGAATTTGTTGATCAGTTTGACAGTGCTTTGAGGAAGATGGCTGAGAAAGAGACAAATGCTGATTTCGATTCCTTCAATCGCATAATTCCGTGTTCAAGTCCGTTTCCTTTAGAGGAGAGCTTTCAAGATGTGTATACCAATGCAAAGTTCAAGGAAGTTCAAGGGGAGTTTCGGAAAGTTATGCAATGTAATCATTCTTGTCTTAGAGTAGAAGGTGCAATTTCTACTTACGAAGTGATTCAGCTAGGGGTTGTGAACAAAGATATAAAGGAAAAACCCTATTTGCTTTCCTACAATGATGAAGAAGGAGAGGTGAAGTGCACATGTGCGTTGTTTGAAACGAGAGGTATCTTGTGTTGTCATGTCATTTCTGTGCTGCTATCAAAGAAAGTTGTAAAGTTGCCATGCAATTATTATCTTGCGAGATGGAGGAAGGACATAAGGCGACATTACACTTTTATTAAAAGTAGTTACGATGCTTTTCACGGTGACCCTACTGACGAAAGATATGACCTCTTGTGCAAAAAGTTTAATGAATTAGCGTCGATGACATCAGTTGACGTGGACAAATACGAAAAGGTGATGAGAAATGCTGAGCAGTTGATAGATGAATTTCGTGCAATTCGGCCCATTAGTGGCTCCCACCAACCTGCTGTCGCAATTGCATCTTCTGGCTACCAGCAGTCAATTCAAAATAATGAGGTTTCAGCGACACAGTAATATCGTCCTTAGTCCTGTTAAGGTTACGAGGAAAGGGAGACCAAGGTCATCAAGAATGATGTCTGCAGTTGAAAAAGCGGTGAAGAAGTCACAACGAAAAGGGCCAAATCCAGCAATTGAGACAAAAGCCGAACCAAGTATCGGGAAAAAAGGTTGCAATAATGCAATTGTTTTTTGCATGGACACTAATTAAATACATCACTTTGGGTTTTGTTTTGTAGGGCTTAAAAGAAACGCAGGATCAATCAAACGATACTCAGACCCCGATGCCACTGTGTGTTCTTGAAAATGATCCAGGTCGTGGTACGAGTACTCAGGTATAAACATAAAATCCTTTTGAAGACAGGTGCCACACTTCATTTGTTTTTACTTGAAATTATTTGATGACGTTGGTTCGGTCATGTTGGTATTAGATTGTGGTGTCAGTTGACGTAACAATGGAGTTGGCAAACTTGGTACTTCAACACAATTTTGAAAAAGCTTTCAATGTAGCCCTCCAAAGTAATGATATGTCTATTGTATCCTGGTTCCTGTCAACGGTAAATTTTTCTAATTTATTATTGTCCACAAACATATCTGTTAATGGGTTATGCATTCATTTATTTTTAACTCACTATTTTTATTAAGGTTGATCTACGGTGGGTGGTGTCGTTAGTTCCTCTCCCTGTGAGTCAAAGTGTACTACTGAACCTCCTGTGGCAGTTAGCCTGCGATCTGAGGAACAACTCACTGCAAAAACTCGATTGGATGATTGTCGCTGTCAATTCCATGATTCCAACCGACCCGGAAATTGCAATGCATGCCAAGGCCACCCTATTTCAAGTTTATGCCCTACTTAACCATCATTCTTCATCGCGTACAATTACTACTGGCGAGATGTCAAGTATTCGTCTTTTGTTGCATGCCATCAATTCTATGCTCATGGTGCTTGGTTGAGTGATGACGCACTCTTTAAAATATTGGCTTTGTACTGTACTCATTGGACATGTGTTGCATATTATGCAATTTGGACGTGTATTTGGAATTATAGTATCCGGAGATTTATTTGGTATTATGGTATTTGGATATGTATTTAGTGTTATGGTAGTTGGATATGTGTTTTATGCTTGACAGATGTTTTAATGACATTACGGTGTTGGATATTTGTATTTGGTAGTTGGATATGTTGTATGTGGAACTTTGGTGCTGGCATGTGATTTGGAAGTTGCAGGAAATGTGTATTTTGTATAGGTTTTAATTTTGGTGTTGGCAGATATAGGTTGTAAAATATTTGTAAACCTGTCTCTCTTGAAGCAACATTCCTCAAAGAAGAAGGGATTTCAGAGTTATTGGACGTTGTTCTGTTAGCATTCTAGGACCTTGTTATGAGGTACAGTGATTAAAAGATTTGGACTTTTACCGTACATAACAAGTTATTTGCCCTTTTATCTGCACTTTTTATTTTGTGATCTTGATGTGTGAAGACAATTTTGTGTCTTTCATGTTATTGCAGGTTATTTTCTTTACTGATCCAGTTGATGAGTACCTGATGCAATACCTTATGGATTATGAAGACAGAAAATTCCATAATGTGTCTAAGGAGGGTCTGAAACTTGGAAAAGACGCCAAGGACAAGGAACTCAAGGAGTCATTCAAGGAACTCACGAAATGGTGGAAGGGTGCTCTTTCCAGTGACAATGTTGATGATGTGAAGATATCCATCTGTTTGGCTGACACGCCTAGTATTCTAGAATGCTGAAGATATCCAACCGTTTGTAAATTGGATCTTGTTCTTTTAGCATTCTAGGACTGACATTGTCTTGGCATTCTCAGCGTAGGTGCCTCACTTTGTTCTTTTTCTTCCTGATGGACACTACTTGCTTAACGAAAAAGTTTGCAAGGGTTTCTATTTTGGAGGCTTCAGTGTAGGTGATCCCATTGATATGGGTTTTCTTGTTAGCCAGAATATGCTAGGGAATTCGTCCAGATTGTGGTGCTGTTTGCACTTTAGGTTTGTCATGGCTTTGCTTTTGATCGTTACTTCCTTTAGCCTTGAGTTTCTACAGTGTGGCTTGGATAACTCATTATGATAAACAAAAGTCCAACTTACTTTATCTTTGCAAGAGAAAATTGCACTGGTTATCTTTTTCTCATACATATAGCAGAAACCTACATTACATATTAAGATCAAATTACATATTAAGATCAAATTACATATTAAGATCAAATTAGATATTACATACAAAAGTGCCAGGGTAATCTACATTTATCGAGTCCCTCAAATTACATATTAGGATGAGGATGAGGGTTTGGTTTTCTCTGCCAAACCAAAGGCAGCTAATCCTAAGACTATTTCCTCCCTCATCCTCTCCAACTCAGGATCCCTCTTGAGCATATAGTTTTCCACCCTGAGCATATGGTTCTCCGCTCCGAGCCTTTGTAGCTCATCATCCTTCATCTTCAAATCGGACAACAGCCGCTGAATCTTGCGGTTCAATAGGGGGACATATTCGGCCGGGTCCCGGTTCGACGTCTCAAGATCTATCTATTCGAAAAAACCACAACGCGTTGTCCCCTACATGCGACAAATGGACAGATTGTGACATCCTCAATTAGGTTTTAAGCAAAGCAGAGAAAATGTTCTTTATAAATGCAGATTCACCATGTGTTACTCACCGAATGGTCGGCGTCTAGCCCGCATGTAAAATACCGTCGACCGGGATTTTGCGTTGTCCACGAAGTCCTTTCTTGGGCTGGGAGCTTGCATCGACATTGTCGTGGTGCCATAGTGAAGTCCAAGTTGGAAAATAAATATTACTTACTTTGCACTCCACACGATACTAAATAGGCACACTGCACATGTGGCAAGATAAATAAATATCAATGCTAGAATCACATGGTTTTTCTGGAAAAAAACCAATACTGCCCATGAATTTAGTTAGTATCCAGATAATTGGGGTCACAACTTAGTTCGTGAATGCTTATTTAGAATTCTACGAAATGAAGAAATAGACTAGTAAAACAGATATTTTTAGATTACATAGGCTCACAACAAATAAATTTATTAGTTGGTCAAGGATGAAGTCAACTCCTGTCAGCATCTTTTTAAAGGGTGTTGAAGTAACATCCAAATTTAGAAGAACCAAATGAAATCCTATATTCTGGCAGGTAATAGACGTCATAGTTTATCATGCTCTGCTTAAGTGAAACTTCCTGTTCAGAACTCTGAGGACATAGCAGATGCTTGCCTTTAGAGCTAAGAGCAAAGTTATGGTCAAAAAGCTATGTTGTCCTCGATCGACATAATCCCCCAAAAACAAGTAGTCTATATACCTGAAACAATAGAAAGGCTCATCCAACTACATATCCGTGAATTTTAAGACTCTTAATTACCATAGAGAACAAAATGAAACACCACAAAATGCTATCTATTAATAAGAAGAATAGGTCCTGCATGGGCAACAATAATCTCTGAGAACATTCAAACAGACTTTGAGAAACAGGCATTTGACACACAGGAGACACTTATACTAATCGACCTTGTCTAATACAATCAACTCTGAAAGTTTTAACCCAATACCAGTATACAATCTCCAATTAAACATATTTACAAAAAAGTTGAGAGCTACAGGCCCAACAAACCATGCAAGAAAAATCTACTGAAAGCTGCAAATGACACTGTAATGCATAAACCAGCTTGAATAGATATGTTTACATCACATATACATTCTTTTTGATAAAGTAATAAATTGATTAACAAGTACAATGGGGGGATAGTGCTAGTGCACGGTAGGTAGAGAACAGACACCAAAGATCCAAATATCATAAGACCAGAAGTTTGGAAGACCTAGAAACTACAAACTCATCCAAAAAAAATTGGCATGGACACCAATATGCAGGGTAATGTTTTTAGGACTACTTTATGTCATCATTTCCAATCAAGTAACCGTTCTGTTCTCTGGATAACGTCAGCTATAGAGCTCCTCCCTCTGGCTCTTCTCTTCACTCTCTCTCTCTTTTAACTCTATTTTCACCCACTCCGGATTTAACAAGATCCTTTCAAATAATCAAGATCATAACTGCTAGATGATATTCGAATCAGTAATCTGTATCAACCTCCATTACCTTGGACAACGGGTTAGAGGAGGCAGTTTGATACACGAGTGATCTAGAGCACACATTGCTGCATTTAGAATTTTGTGGGAGACAGAGATTGGCTAATATTGCTGGCAAAGCGTGCATTACATATTGCATTTAAAGCCTTAGCTGAAGCTGCAGCTCCATATAGATGGCAACATTAGATCGTTAAAAAGGATACAACATAAACCCTACTACGAACCATATATATTTTAAAATTAAAGTATAAGCTCCTCTACCAGGGCAGACTTGTACTAGAGACTATCAAAATCAGACATTACAAACTAAGACCTTCAGATGAATACGGTCTAAGATGAATAAAGACATCATTACTTGCTAATTGATCATCTCTGCAAACAGAATTAATTCCAAATACCTTCGAAATGATGGCATAAAGTAGTCCTAAAAAACATTACCCTGCATATTGGTGCATACAGCCCTTAACAACTAACTTTCATCACTACGATTTTACTAATCTATACAATACAATTTATATTGCCCATATTCTGACTATTATACAAGAAACATAAGTCATGCGAGTTTCTAGATTGAACCATTTAGGGCGGATGACTTACCGAAAATTAGAGGGACAAGACAGTCAGACGCGGCCGGAATTCGTTGGGTAGGGATTTCGTTGCTTGCTTCAAATAAGGGGATACAGCTCGGAGCGAGATCTAGAGACGCGGGCGGAAATCGTTGGGAGCGGGATTTAAACTTGAGAGCTGGCGGACGTGGAGCGGTCTGAGTACGCAGGCCGACAAGGACTTCTGGTCCTCCCCAGCTTCCGGCAGCACCGACGATGGGATCGAGGGAGAACGGGTGGGTAGGCGGGTAGGGCGACGTTGGTCAACTCTTGGGTCGAAGAGGGAGTGCTGAAGCTGGGTATGCGGGTTCAAGTGCACAAAGGGGGTTAGGGATTTCGATTTCCAAATGAAGAGTGAAGCTGGGTATGCGGGAAAAGGGAAATTAACCCCCACAGCCGGTCCGGTCTAAACATTTTAAGCCGGTTTGAGTGTACATTTTAAGCCGGTTTGAGTGTGCTGGGCGTCCCGCTCCACGTCAGCCCAGCGGGACGCCAAACATTTCTCTGTGAAAAAACTATGGAAGCAAACCAAAAGTGAATGCTGACTTTTAACTCGTTTCTGCAATATTCTAAGACGTTTGTTCTTGTTATTTCTACACATGTACCAAGATGCTTGTAGAGTCGGCACGGTGGCCCAAGTCACCTACATCATGGGCCGGCAAAGAGGGAAGAGGAGCCGAAACTGCCTGTGACCAGCAATTACGCATGCGTACGTAGCTGTGTCGATTCTTCAGTTTGTTTCTTCACAAGTCATTTTTCGCCGCGTCGAAATCTATTGAGATCTGAAGGGTCGGTTTGTTATGATCAGTTTTATACAATTGATTAGCAAACGGGACCCAATTTGGAATTAGTTTATGTCATTTGGCAAAGTTTTAGTTGATTAATTAATTTCCTCAAACATTAATCATGTCCTGAAGCAACAATTGTTGTTGTTCAACGTCAATGGTGTCCCTGCAAGTGTTTGTTGGGTTAATTTCCTTTTCAAACCAAATTGCTAGGAGACAAATTAATGAAAAGGGTCTTTCATCCCACCTTAAATGACGGAGTAATAAGCCACAGACTTCAATCCAATCAACATGTAAACTAGAACATACAAATTGATAGACTGGAAACTTAGGCAAATCATTTGACTTAGAACAGAGTGAGAGAGAGGACGGAAGCCTTTGTCATTCCAGAAGGGATATCTTTAATTATTGGAGTCCGTAAAGCAAGTTTCGAAAAGTGTGGGATTAAATAAAATATCTTTGAACAAGTCCAAGTTCTTATACTTCTTAACCAATGTATATGTGGGGCTTATCAAGGGGAGGAGGGAACCGAGGTCGAGAGACTCAGACAAACCTGCTCTCTTTTTTTTTTTTCCGGTCTGGATAAGAACTACACGTACCAATTTGCGATGCCTCCTCTCAAATGAAAGTTCGGATTTTTGCTTAGAAAAAAAAGAAAGAAAGAAAGTTCGGATTTTGCATCATAAGTGACACCTTTAGCTAAAACGAAAGAAAGAAAAAGAGTTCAATAAACTTTTTAGCCATTAACTATGATGATCTTAACATTTTACACTCTAAACTATCAATTTCGTTACATTTCACTCATAAATTATCTATACACTTTAGACCTTCCGCCGATTGAAATGATAATTTTATCTTCATATGTTTTAACTTGTGGTAACTTGTGTGATGGTAAGTTCACCGTTGGAATGTGAAAAATCACGGTTTAGATCCAAATAACACCTAGAAGGGGTGAACATGTATTTTTCCCTTTAATATCAAACTACAATCACACAAAGAGACATTTTTTTACTGAAGAAGTGGAAAACTTTTCAAGTACCATTCAAAAGAAAAATCACTTCGTGCTATCAGCGCCACCCGAAATTCACTAAGAAGAGAAACCTTACAAATTATGATTCAGACACTACAAATCCCTTTGTTGACTTTGATAACTCCGATGGAATAATCTGAATAACCCTACTTGAACCTGCTCTATGAGGCAACTATCTTAGACCCTGAGGTTCTTCTTATATAATCTTCACGAACGATCTTATTCTTCAAAACCAAAACTCCGACAGTTAAACTCCTTTAACACTCTAAAGGATTCACAATGAGAGGTTGGTTTCAAGGTGATTGAATGAGAGAAAAGCTAGTAATAGAGATCTGAACTCTCTATGATGTTTTCGTCTCTCAAATTAGGACTTAAATAAACATGATGGATGACCTCCCTAGAGTTACAAGTTAGCATCTCAAAGTGTTTGAAGGATGCCTTGAGTTTCAAGTAGAATAGGACTCTGAAAAGCTGAGTTTTTTGAAAATCGTTGATTCTTGCTTATGCTAGGGTCGAGTGGAGGTTGGATGAGCCCTTATGTGAAGGTTTTGCTCGAGCCAGGAAGAGAGCGTCAGGCCAATGAGACTAACCTATGAAATCTTAATAGTGTTTGCTCGAGCCAAAGGTCGAACCTTAAGCGATCAGCGAGAGCTCGCTATGATGTTTACACATAGTTCACTCAAGCATGGAGAAGACGACTTGCTTGTAGAATCCATTTTTTGAACACACTGTTGAAAGATTCCTTAATCTCTTGAACAATATGAAGAGAGACTCATTTTCTCTCTCTTTCTTGATCAATTAGATCAAACTTATTTGATAAAGAATTACAACTCAATTTGAACTTAGTTTAGTACGGAATTATGATAATACTCAAATACACTAATACAATGACGAAACAAATTTAAGTTTCCGTCCAAATTATTGACTGAAAGTTTATAGTGTACAATATTTATAATTGATGGGTGAAATGTAATGAATTTAATACATAGTTAGAAGTGTAAATTGTTCGAATTCTATAATTAATATGTGAAAAATGTATTTCCTTTCCAAAAACAAGACTCCTCTTTCAATTAACAATCAACAATTCTGAGTATTCCCTTGTGGGAAATAAATGTAGCAACAAGAGATAAGGACGAAGCTAGGGGGGAGTTTTTGCAAATTCTTTATACATGGTCAAAATTTCAAATTTTTACAATTTTTTTAATATAAAGGCAAAATTGGTAGTAATTTTTGTAATAGCCCCCAAAATTTTGGATAAATAAACATGAGAGAATGAAAGAGCGTGAGAGAGAATAACTACTTTATAAGTGGACCCTCCAATTTTTTAAAGAAAAAAATACTAAAGAGTTTATCTTTTATACTTTTTTCTCTCCCTCCCTTTTTTCTAACGTTCCTCTCTCCCAGCCTTTTTTCTAGAGGTTCTTCCTCCCTCTCTTTTTTTAGAGTGTCTTTTTTACTTTTCTTTCTTTCTCTCACTTACTGCCTCTCAATGTCCTCTCCGATTTTTCAAATTTTCTTTTAATGACCTCTCTTTTTTTTCTCTCTCCCACTATTTTATCTCATACATAGAAAATAACAAAATTCTTACTCAAATCTTGGAATACAACACACTTTTTGCTTTGCACACAAAAAAGTCATATTCAAAGTTAGAATTCTAAATATTATTACATTTAATTATTATTGTCTTTTTTTAAAAACATGCTCATTTCATTATTATTGTTTAATTAAAATATTATTGCTCTATTATTTATGTGTGCCTATGTTAGTTTAATTAGATTTTAACATTTCTTTGTACCTTTGTTAATAATTTATGAGCCATTTATTTTGAAGATTTTAAACTTTTGATTGCATTCGGCTGTACAAAGTTTTAGTACTAATATAATAATTGAAGACTTTTACTCGAACTTCCGATTTAATTAGCATAATTGATGAAAATTTGACTTTAATAATTAAGTTAAAGTTTATATTTTTTTTAATATTTTAGAATATGTTATTACATTTTAACTGTACTTATTTTAATTATAATAAAAATTTGAAAGTTCTAAAATTAATCAAGATATACGTAAGATAAGCAAATGCTAGCTTCGTCCCTTACCACTCGTTTGGCATAATGATACACTTGGAACATGTGATGTGACACATGGAGTTATAGCATGATCAGCATTCAATGAAATTGATGGGAGTTGTAAAGTTCCAACGGAAGCTTCCTTCGAAAGGGACAGCCCCCTTACAATGTTGACTTTTTAGCAAATGGCTATTACTTGGGCCCCTCAAGCAATTTGCCGTTAGCAAAGGTTGCAAAATATAATAATTTCTCCTATGATAAATATAGTACTTCTCAAATTGGACGGAGCAACATCGGCATCCTGTAATAAGAGGTGGTAGGGATGAGCTGTGATGAGTTGAATCCTCCTTGGAATATTGCACATGTACCAGTGGAATAATGAAATTCAAAATCAGATAAAACGTTTCACGAGGCACTTAATAATTAACCCGAATCAGAGAAAGTAGCAATCCAATTAATTCCAGAAGACCACAGCGAGGAATTAATATCGAATACAAAAACCCAAATCTGTGTATAAACCGAATAGAATGATCACAGCCTCATGGTATACATGTACGCACGAACCTGTGGTATGAACAGATACAACACAACAAGGGACGCGAAGTCAACCATACAGAGATCACAACCAACAAGACAATAGTGGTAATCAATAAATAAACGCCATGACAATGGGCAAGAGGGTGAACAAAAAGCCACTGGAGATTCTATACGGGGCTGCACTAGTTGGTGGTGGAGGCGTAGGCCCACCGGAGGTCGGACCTTCTACGGTACTGCTTGAAGGAGAGGTGGCGGAGCCAGGAGTACTTGGACTTCCAGAGCTGGAAGGTGGAGAGGCGGTGCTGCTGCCGGTGACGTTAATTGCTAGCTTTTGACCGAGGTCGCAGTGGTAATCATAGGTGCTTGTGAAGTAATGCTCGCCGGCTGATTTGAGGGTGATAATTGCCGGACTATTGTTATAATGCGCGATACTGGTGCTAGTGTTGCAGCTGTTATAAGCGTCCTTGGTTACTACGGCAACGTCATCAGATCCATTGCGAAAGTTGAACACTGCATAGAAGTTTGAGCATTGACTTAGAATGCGCAAAAGCCCAAAGAGATTTCTTGTTTCCCCCAACAAATTTGGTTCATGTAAAAGTTTCCTTATACCATATCTTTCCACGCCTAGCATATCTTTCAATGTAGTTTTCTTGTTTTAGAAGGAAGAAAAATCAGTCCGTCTTGGCTCTGAAAGAAAAGTATATACCAAGTAAAATAGTTTTTGAGTTTTTACCTAGAGTGTCACCCACGATGAAAGTCTTGTTAGAAGCCCATGTGAGGTAAGCGATTTCACCAAGAGGAGGGACGAGCCATCCCAATCTGTCACCTACCGTATAGTTCTCTGGTTTTGTTCTGGGAGCAGCTGGACTAGGAGTTGGTCCAGGAGATGTGGTCACGTTCAATGCTAGCCTTTGTCCCATAACGCAGTGGTTGTCCAGGGTTCCTATGAAGAAGTACTCTCCAGTGGAATTCAACGTGATATTGGCCGGGCCGTCTTTATAGAGAGCGATGGGGTTTGTTGAGTTGCACGTAAAGAAAGCTTCCTTCGATACTCTAGCTACATCTTGTTCTCCAGTTGTGAAGTTGAAAACTGAGCAAACCAAAGATCAAGGAAGTTAGAAAAGACTTAAAAAGAGTGTCCCCAGACGCTTTCCGCCTAAAAATTCATACATTTAAAAGGACCGAAAGAACAGAAAAAGAAAGGAGATTAAAGAAAACGATGATAGCTGAAAGGCGCTTTAATCTCATTTAGCTGTACATACACAGGATGTCGCCAAGAGTGAAGGTTTCCTTCGCAGCCCAAACAGCGTAGAAAAGGGGGTCTCCAGAAGGAACCATCCACCCCTTGCCGTCTCCAACCGCATGGGTAGTCACTGCAGCCGTGGTCTGTGATAGAGCAAAAAGTGCAACTGCTAGAATAGCTAGCTTGATCATACTAGCCATAACCGATCTCTCGCAATGAAACTTCTTTCTCCGCGTGTCTTGTTGTTAATGTGTTTGTCTGTTCCTGCAGGAACTCGAGGTTTGTCCGTGACCTTTTTATAGAGGTTAGGTATGGATGGTCATTTGCAAACATATAGACTTTGAAGTTTACCAAGAAATTTGTCCATCCTGTATCCTCCACAGAAATACTCATTTTTCAACTTTAGTGAGTTCTAGAACATATCAACCGAATTTGAACTTTATTTATATTTTCAATTAATTGTTGCCCAAAAAACGAGGTAGAGCCACAGGGGCGGCTCCAAGCCTCCAACTACAGGCAGTGTTGCCTAAGCCCCCCAAATTTAGAAGGCCCCTAATTTAAAATTTTCTTTAATGGTATATTTAAAGAAAATTTAATGTCAAGGTCTAAAAAAACTTATTGTTAAAGACTATATTGATTAAAGAAGCCTATTAAATCTCCTTGATTGAAGGAGCATTAACTTCCCTAATTTAAGAGGCTCCAATTCAAAATTTTCTTTAATGGTATATTTTAAAAAAAATTAATGTCAAATCCTAAAAAACTTAACGAGTATATTGATTGAAGAGACAATTAAATCCCCTTGATTGAATGAGCATTAACTTTTCACTTTTTGTGGTATTTATAAAGGCTTTGTTTAACCCTATAAAATCTCATTATTTAAAGATATAATTGTAATTAATTCAAAGAAACCATATAAAGTCTCAACTAATTGATTCAATTTCTTTAATGAAAAGTCCTACAAAATCTCCTTGAGATTAAATTTTCATATTAGATTAACATTTTTTTGCAGTGTACACTAATTTATTTACAGTTAAATATTGCTAGCCCTTTAAGCCTTATTAACAATTAAAATCTATCTTTAAAAGGGTTTAACGCCTTAACTGATAAATTTTAATTGAGACAATATCTGTTAAGTACCAAAAATACCTAAAAATTATCTCTCAACTATTCCATTGTTTATTTTTATTAGTTATTGGTGTTTCTTAACTCTTATCTTTGGCATCAAGATCACTTATCACTAAAGGTACTATTATTCTAAAATTTTCACTTTAATTTTATTTTAAGTTGTATTTATTTTAGTTATCAATATTTGTACTGTACTCTTATTTTAAGTTTTTGTTTGTGTTTATTTTAATTTTATTATTCTGTTTTATAATATTTTATTATGACTCAAGAAAGATTAAATGGATTAGTAATATTATAAATTGAAAATAATATATAAAAAATTTAGAATATAACACTAAGTAATTTTGCATCTAAAAAAATTAGAAGAATACGTTTTAACTAAATTTTATTTTTTAAATATATTATTTATAAATAATTATAAGTGCCTCATTTTAGAGTTTCGCCTAAGACCCCAATTACCTTAGAGCCGCCCACGTGTCTGCATTTAAGGTGCATGTGTGTGATATTTGTGAGTCACATTACAATTCGGGTACGTACCTTTATCTTTCATCTATGATGCAGTGTTTTTTTTAAGGGGAAGGAACCAGCTTAGCAACCATCTCTCCTTAGGTATGACGATAGGAGCACTTTCGTTGTAGAAAATGTTCCAACTCGACTTCAGCTCTGCTGGCTAGTGATTTTATGACGTTGTTTGTGCGTCTTATAGGTTTGAGCATTTAGAAGGAATCATAACTGATAGTATTAATGCATAATCCTTAAACAAATATCTATCCTGCGTTTTGTATGCCCTATGATTTCTGAGACAATTAGGAAAGAAGATTGGTGTTTGGGAATTCCCCCAGTGGAATTTCTACTCCATTTCAATGAAAGCTAAGAGACAAGAAAAACCCCACCACTTCTTCAACTACCGCGTTTTTGACCATTCCTACCTTCCAATATATATGATCATGTATGATGTATCTCTTCTGTCCACATCTAGACGAGCCACGGCATTTATAAGTAGTCAATGTTTTTTTAAGTATATTGAACACAATTATGTGAGCAATAGTCTTCATCATCATTTTTTTTTTCTGTTAAGTTGTTAACTCTTGCCAATTCGAAAGGCTGAAACCGCGCAAGTACTGTCATTTTAGCCTTTTACTGACAGACGAGATCAACAGGAGTTCGCTATCGATATCCCTAAGGGACCAATCTGGGAATACGTCAAACCTCAGAGACTAACGGAGTAATTTAACCTATTATTTATGAGCATGAAAAATATTCTTAGTTTATCTAATTATTTATTATTTATCAGGCTCTCTCAAATTAACTATAAGTAGCATATATTATTTCACGTAATTGCTACTACGTCGACCAAATCATGTCAACAGCGGATGCATGTAACGTTTCTTTTGGTACTATAAATTGGAGAAAGCATTATTATTATTTTTTGGGACGTAAAGGTAAGCATTTTCTTTGGTTAATATTCCTGCAGCCAAAATAAAGAACTTCTGATCCAAGTTTCGGCTTCATGAGTTGCGTGTCAACTTGAATAGCATGTATTTCTTCCAGCTGGAGCTATTGTTTTTCAATGACTAAGACTGCTAACAAATCTTTATATAATTATAATCTCTTACGTACATTGGAATTTTCCAATTGATGGAGGTCCAAAATCACCATCTTCCAATCGACATAAAGAAAGACCCGGGTTACTTCGAAAATATAATTAGGAAATCTAGCTACCCCTCTTTTCAATTTAAGCAATTTCCATGCACTCTGCATATTCATGAGCTAGCTAGCTAGATATATGTGAGGATGACCCTGACGAGGGGAAATATATATTCTGTATAGTACCCTTGATCAAAGGGACTGTACTATATATTTCCCTGCTCCATCTTAGCCCATGACGATATATGTGGATCAAGCTATAGCTTCAGGCTCGGCCGATTCCCCGGCTAAAAATGGAGATCTGAGTTTGTAGACATGCAGAGGAGTGGGGCTGCTCATGTGTAAGGTGGAAGATTGATTCGGTCAATGTTAATGTGAATAGAAAGCTTCATGATAACTTCCACCTTTTTCACAATAGCAACCCCTCAATATATAATTTTAATGGACTCGAACCCATTCTGCATAATGAAACAAATGTTAAGGAAATTTGGGTTGTCATTATTTTAGATGGCAGTATATATATATAATATGGTATAAGCATACTATGATAAATAATATCCCTTTCACATGGACATGAGAGAAACTTAATTTATATGTTTAGGGCTGCGTGAGTAGAATGACAATTACAATAAAAGAGTTGTGCGGAGTAGGTGGATGATCATGGTATAATATATAATAGGCAAAAGTTAGGTATGTATACTTTAAACCTAAAATTAATAGGAGTTGCAACATTAATAAATAAGGATATAATATAGCGATCTCTAGTCTATAGAGAATTTTGAGTACTCTAGAGGCATGAGGGCTACGATAATCTAATCTAACGATTTTGGAGATATTCTCACCTTGTTTGTTAGCATTGAATTAGTAGGTAAATGTAATTGTTCGATCGTGAAAGTTGTAAGCTTTTTGGATTTGTATACTACTGTTGTTTAGGCCTATGGAAAGCATCCTAATTACGTACGATTATTCATCAACCTCTCATGAACGTCAAGGTTTTAGCTTCTTAATTAATTGTTGTTGTGTTAGAATCTCCTCTGACTCTCGAACCGTCATCTCATTGAATTGTTAAAAGGATGACAGTTACTTATTAAAAGTGGATATAACTTAGGAAAACCTTGGAAAGGATCCTAATCTCTCTTTTATTTGCACTGAATTAAATAAGTCCCTCTACCGCAAGAGAAAAGTGAATATAAGAGTTAGTACTACGTATATAAGTAGAGTAACTAATTTAATTATAATTATAATTATAAGCTGAATCTATTTAAGTTATGTCGGCATAATTTGTTATGTTTTCAAAGGATTGCTCCGACCTTATAATTCTTCTCGCATCACCGCCTCCCATCTTCTTCGATCTCCAAATAAACAATAGTAAAATGACAATCATATGTTAACTACTACTTCTCATGCATTCTAGTCAGTCAATATTAAAAATTAATAAATAATATTATGGACCGTTTAATCGGTCATCAATATTTAAAAATTAATAAATAATATTCTGAATTTTATATTTGAAAGCAATCCCTTGAAAATAGAGCTATAAAAACTATGATCAATGTATATATAGAAGTAGGTAAGGCGTCCCGCTTGCTTCGAATGGAACGTCGACGACGCTAGCTCTAGAAAGTTTTGAATCGTTCTTTGCTAGTCACTTTCAAACATGTTTCATATGCACTTCACGCAAACCACGCGATCTTCTACAAATTAAAGAGAGAAGCTTCCGACCGATGCGGTGTCGCAGTGGGTTGAACCTCGAGCTTGAGAAGTATAAGTATATTCCGGCAAAATTATCTATCTAGCTAGCTAGGCATTTGGCACAGCAGGGAGATTATAGAACTTACAGTAGTACTATATGTATATATGATTTTTTACCAGCTTACCTTAAGCCGGCTTGCCTACTCTTTTTGAGGCGATCAATACACTGTACAATGTTATTTGTCATACGGACAGGTTTGCTTCAAATAGTAATGATTCCATGTGCTTCTTTTTATACTATATATTTCCAAAATCTAAGTAGTGCTCAGTCGTATGAATCGGTAAAATATAGGATTTTCAATCCTAGAAAGAAAAGGGGAGAAAAAACGAATACTCAATTTCATACTCGATCGATCTAATAGATATACAAAAAGCTCTATTTAATGAAATAGTCGTATGTATGGCTTGGAGGGAAAGGAATTAAATTAATTTACTTCTCTATATCAATAAAAATTGTTTTCGAGAAGCGACGTCGTACTCAATCATAACATTATATATTAGAGTATAGATCTTGGTCTTCCTCTTATTGCATCTTGTGGTAATTAATTGCGGGGAGAAGTATTTCTCGAAACTAGTAAACAAAGTTTTTTTTTTCTTTTCTTTTTTTGGTTCTCTACGTTTTTCTGAGTAAGTAGGGTGAGGATATACACTGGACCGTTTAGTAATATCTCCATCATTAATCGTTCTGTCAAAGTCGATAATAATTTAAAATCAATCTTGATGGAGGATCCACACGGCTAGCTATAGCTGCAGTACTCATGTAATTGGTTCCAATGGTCATGGCCGTGGTTACTGGCGCCACAGCAATGGAGGTTAGTACTCCTCCATGGATATTCAACCTCTCTCTCTCTCTCTTTGTAGTCGTGTTTTCGGATTATGAAAGTTTGAGCCTACGGGTTGTTAATAATTAAGAGGATCATATGATAAATACTTTGAAATGTAGAAGTTAGGAACAGAAATGGAGCATAAGTTCTATTGAACGTGGGAGGCAAATACCAATCCAGGTATCTCCTGTGAGATAGTCTGCAGATCTCATACTCTTCTCCGTGGCCATTTTATATAGCTGTCACTGACAGTACAACTAGGACTAGCCAACTAGGACTATCAAATATTCCATTGTCGTGCATGCCCATGATCCCTCTCACACATGCAAGCACCAAGTGAGGTTCCCCCTTCATTGAAAGTCTATCATATAAACAAGTAATTAAGTTTGCCGACCATTAATTTAAATAATTAAACAAATTGGTAAAAGGGCTTCAAGGGAAGAAAAAAGCTGAAATGGTTTGCTGGCATGGTTCTTGTTGCAGATTTCTGGGTAACTCTCTAAAATGGCCGAAGTGTAGCCAAAGCCACAACCGTTCCCATTGCTTGTATAATGTATTAATTATGGACGTCTTGATCAAGAAGGATATTAACCATAAGGATCTTTCCTTCGGCGCCTCAAATGAAAAGTTTGATCCTCTTTTTCGTTTTTCTTTCCCCATTTTTCAGTCAAATTGAGTCCTATATGCACCGTCTATGCCTGACATTTTCTATCCCAGTGTGCTACTTCATTGGGAAGAAAATCATGAAGTCCTGCATTGCAATTGAGGGTCTAGTACGACGGCTCTGTGCCCGACTTGGCCTCTAGGCCTTGTTCGGCATAGGGGGGAACCGGATAATTTCTGTTTCCACACTACCGGGTACCCGTCCTATGGTGGTGACAATGCCTTTAGTCCAAAGTATTTGTTTGCGGGGATTTTCCCAGTTTTCCGGATAGCTTTGGCAGGTACCACTAAAATCGGGATTTAAAAAAAAAAAAGAAATTTAGTTTATATTATTGATTTTGGAGTTAATTTATTGGATTAGATTTCTCATCCTACGTACTGTTAAGATGTCCTTTAATTATTATTTTTTGTAGTTTATTTTATAAATTTTATTTGGCTCAAAATGTTTACTAATTTGATAATAAATAAGTCCAAAACAAAAAATACTAAAACAACTTTAACTAAATTTGTGATGGATTTATCATTTTCGAAATGTACTGATTAGCATAAAAAGACATTACAACTAAGTTTGCACAAAAAAAAAGAGCCAATGGCCAAAAGCACTGCAAAAAAAAAAAGTTCCATTAATGATAGCGGTAACTAGCTCCCCAAAGGCCAATTACCGCACCTAAAGATGACAGTGATAGTGGCCAAAATCTAGAAACCAGGCTATCCGGTGGTGGTGACGATTATTGCCACTGGACTTGAACATCCCTAGCTAGTTGGGCGAGGGCCTGGCTCCTCCTTCCATTTAGCATCTGGTACGAGGGCTTCGACATTCCTTGATGTACCTTGGCCCATTATCTAATGAAGCTTATAGTCTTGATTAAAAAAAAACTGACAGGCCGTTCACATTTCAAGGAGTCAGTATAAGGTTACTAATTAACTGGTTGATAGTTGAGTTTGTGTCCAAGTAAACATATATGTTTCTTCAGGCCTTATCTGCCTCTGCTTAATTAGCAGAGCGTATCTTCAACTAAAGATATTAGGCAAATTAAAGTGCAACTCTCATCGAACCAAACTGCTTCAACGTTCCAATATAAATTAATTCAATTAGAATTAGGCCGCTTTTATTAAGAACTCATGGAGCTACTAATCCCAATTAAGATTTATATAACACACATGATACATTCATCGAAAACTTGGATTCTAGATCTGTATGTGTGAACTAAGAAAAACCCAAATCCGCATATGAGATGAAATAGAAAACAAAACTAGGACTGGTAAAAGATACTCAAGGCGATGGTCATGAGAACAAAAGAGGAAGTAGCAGCAAGAGAAGAGGCTGCGCCAGCTGGTGGAGGTGGAGGTGGCTGTGTAGCTCCAGCTGGAGTACTAGGAACTTGGCTACCACTTGGAGTTGGAGGTGTGGATGATTCCGGTGGAGAGCCAGTGGAGGCCTTGACGCTGATGGCTAGCTTTTGTCCGCTCGAGCAGTGCGTTGGGAAAGTGCAGATGAAGTAGTAGTCTCTAGTGGAATTGAGGACGAAAGTGAATGGTCCACCGGTTGAATCGGTGACAGAGTTGCTGGTGTCGCAGCCTTCAAAAGAGCTCTTGGAAACTGTGGCGACGTCATGTGATCCGCTGCCGAAGTTGAAGACTGAAGACAGAGCGAACCATTACAAAGTTTTGACACAGGACTGGAACTAAAAATTGAAACGTGACGATCGATTAAAATGTAACAAAATTTTTGACTCCCAACGCCTTTTAATCCTCAAGGAACAATGCCACAAATAGATCGAGCCGAGAGAACTGAACAACTGGGATTTGGTTTCTTATGCTAGTATAGATATAGGAGCTCACCTAGAGTATCGCCAACGGAGAAGGTATGCTTGGAAGCCCAGGAGGCGTAAAAGCCAGAGTCAGACGGAACGGCCCAGGCATTGTCATCTCCTACCACATATTTAGTCGCACCTTCTGCTCCATGTAGCATTTCTCCTGCTGCAGTTAGAACTACAAAGAGAAGTGCTACGTTCCTTCTTGTGGCCATCTATCTGTGTTCTCACCGAGTCAGTCGCCCCTAGACACTTGTGCTATCTCCTTCTGGGTCCTAGAGATCGATGTGAGGCTTGGAAGGCCTTGCGTTCCACCGGAGTATATATATATATATATATATATATATATATATATAAGGGAGATCAACGATCGATGTGAGGCTTGCAAGGCCACTAGGACATTCACTGCACTGCTCGACAGTTCCAGTAGCATTAATTACTAAACTAAAGTCCATGGAGAGTACAGAAAACGCCAGCTTTAGCAAAAATCGGAAAACAGTAAAAATATGAACTAACAACTCTGCTACGAACTATTCTTAAGGGAAAAAGAATTCAAAGACTTTTTTTAGGTACAAGATTGTACAAGAACAAACTACTAAGAATTTCGATCGACTTGATTCTTCATGCATTAATTTTATCGTATCTGCCATCTGGTATATATATAATACCGAAACCGGGAATATATTTTATTCTTCTTTCTATTGTCAGCTAAAAATATGAAATTGACAGAAAAAAGAGGAAGTACAACTTGAGTCGAGCTGGGAGCTTATCTGGACACCTACATTCCCATTTGGAAGCATGTCCATGGAGGAAGCTGATCATGATCAGGAGCAGCTTGACATAAATTGCGTCTTACGCATGCAAAAGTGTAAATATGACATAGTTTATACGTAGAGTACATTTCTGTAATTACATACCTGAGAATTGTCTCCAAAATCATTTTCTCGCACTTTCTAAGATGTAAGATAGAACTTTCCTCTCTCTATAATATATCCTTCTTTAAAAAAAAATTTACTGTCCGAAAAATAAGCCGGTCCTTAAGTTGACATTCCTCGTAGTATATATATTGTGGAAGATTCGACACACCGCGTTATGTGCTGTACTGTGCCCTTTATATGGCTGCACGTCTGTAGGCGGAAGTTGAACACTCCTAGTACTCCTTGTGAATGGGGCCAATTAATAAACATTAAATATATTCTCCTTTCATAAAAAATTATATTATTAATTTGGCAAAAATTGACCCCTATACTGTTAAGGGCAAAAACAAGACTTTAGCGGTGGCGGTTTCCGGTTATTCTACATTCATATTAGACAATTTTTTTAGCATTTTACGCACTTGACCTAATGTATTTTTTTCTTTGTTCTTTTGGTCAATTAATCACATATTAATAAAATCTAAACTAATGAAATCCAAATTCCAAAATCAATAAAATTAAATATCATATTAAAAAATAAGATGAAAATTTAAAATCCAAAGTAATAAAATCAAAAACGCGAAATGGTTAATGGGGGAGGGGGTCAGGAGGGGGGCCAGGGGGGAAATACGCGAAATGGGGGAGGGTGTAAGGGAGAAAAAATGTGAAATTGGGGAGTTCGGAGGGGGCTAGGGGTTAAATATTATATATATATATATATATAACTCGGAAATCGGGAATTGTACCAGATTTTTACAAAACTTTAAACTGACACCTGCATCAGTGAAGCTAGACACCAACAACCCAATGACGGTGTCGGTGCCACCAGAATTTTCGGTGATACTGAACCGCCCTAATCCATGCTATATGCATTAACGACACAAATTCGTACACTCACCTAAAATAACAAAAAGATTATTAAAAAAAAAATAGAGAAAAAAAAAATTGGTCATACTTCAAGCATTAATGCTATAATTAATTGCTCGTCTGACCAACAATATAAAGTAAAGACTAACGGATCGTTGATTTATCAATGAAATCGTAACCACATGCACTGCTTCACATATTACATATATTAACAACAACTTGATGAAATCAGGCATCTAAAACGATTCCCATTGGACAAAAATAAATTAGGGCAGAAAAATGAGATATAATTATGTACGGACCAAAGCCGTCGTCATGACACCGATCCAATGCTTATCCAAGCCATGCTATGGATCCTACCTGCACTAGTCAATTACATACTAATTGCGAACTGTCTTCACCAATTTCATCATTCTTCTCATGCAACATCTAATACTTCTGATCTTAAATGTCCGGATTTACACACATCTCGACTAATCTCGAGATTTGTACATTCTGATCTTAAAGAGTTAATAGTACTTATAAAATTTTAAATATAATTTATTTACTTGTGCGTTAGATAGACTCGCTTCAATAGCTTGCCGCAAGTATTCTACTATCTTTTTCCTTTTGATTTTTATTTTTTCTTTAAAAAAAGACTGAAAAGCAAATAGCTTTTGATGCGTAAAACTGAGGCCTTACCAGACCACTTCTCATTTCCTGCCATGCCAAAAGTGTGCTTTAAAGTTACTTTCACAAGCATACTCATGAGGCATCACAGCACAGGTAGTATATAACTTCATTGTCAGGGTGTGAAACACGCTTTTGAGTGTATAGATTCCCCGAGTCAGTGCTGGGGAAGTGGAACCACTTGGATGGGCTCCAACCTCGACCTACTCCTCCATGTTTGCAGCACGGGGATGGCTTGCGCTCGAGGTACAGGCGGGACCCCAATTCAACAATGTGATTGGTGCATTCCATGTCACAAAAGCAGGTGGCAAATCTGAAACCATGAAACGTCCGTCTATTGCTTGGACAAAAAGTTTGAAAGCTAAGTCAGCTTTTGTCTAGAAGTCAATAATTTGACAACGATACACCGTGTATGATTGATTGCCGACGGCAAATATATGATTCAAATTTCTACCCCTTTGCGTAATGCATTTGCATTCTCTGCGCGAGGTGGAGTTAGGCTCCTCATTGTTTCTTTCCAATGAATATTCATATTTGCCAAGATTTCCTTTGGGGGTCGGGATGTCTTGGAGCCAGCTGAAACCAAGTGGATCATTTTTAAATTCAGCTCTGAAGCTAGAGCGGGCGGCGGGGCCAGATGAGATCATGGAGTTTAGAGAGTCAAGACCTCCCCTGGATAAGAAGTGCAAATTTGCACGCGGAGTGAGCCTTTAGCCTCACTAGCGCCAAAAAGAAAATGCGAGAATATTGAAATCAAGGATTCTTTGGCAGTAATCTGTGGGTGTCACTGGGCAATTCGCAAGCTCAATTCAACAGACGGAACAACCAGGAGACCTTAAAGGGAATGACCGTATCCATGGAGAAGGTACATGAATAAGTGGGGCATAATACATTTGCAAATATAGATAAATACGTGTTCAAAGAGACTTATTAGAAGAGAACCAGATGAGACAATTCTATGTAAACTCAATTATGGGAAGAAAAAACCCGCTTTTATAAGGCTAAAACCAATATACATTTGCTGAGACATAAAAATAATCAGCAATTTCTAGCAAATATTGAAGACATGGATCAATGAAACGCTGCCAGATATGACATTTTGAATGCCTGGTGTGCTGGTTTGGCAATCATCATCTTAAGAACAGAAGCAGTGATACTGCAGAGATAGCTGATACCAAGAAATCAGACCCAGGCCAACCTCGAGCTCGAATATCCTGTACCAATGAAGAGAAGGAACAAAAATTACCATATGAGGAGGTAGCAACACAGATGAAATTACGAATTGTTCCTTTACAGTAGGTCCGTAACAGATAGGTCACAAGAAGTAAAAACATTTTAGACAGTAATATGCTCGCTTTATGACTCTTTTAGTTGACCACGCTTAAAATACCATCCTGACATTTTTAAGCATAGCAAGATCTTATCCTTCCTTCATTGTTCACTGATGAGTTATTTTTTCACTTGTTGGAGCAGGTAGATTTTACTGAATAAGAGTTGCATCTGCTCAACCACAAGTATTTGGAGAAGTTGAGCTATTTTTGATAAGTAATAACAATTTTATTAAAACAAAGAAGAAGAAAAAAGAGCAGTACAAAGGTTGTACTGAAGCAACTTAACTTAAAGCAAACAAGCAAAAAAACTAATAAAGTTCTGAAAATCTAAGAAAGGGCCCCCCAACATAGCATTAGCCCAGGAAAATAGAGAAAACATCATGGTCCCCTGCAACCTCTCCAATGAAAGCTGGAGAATTTGACCTATTATCAAGCTTGGTTTGAATTATAAGCAAAATCAAAGAAGTCTTACGACCATGTGTATTGGCAGTATGTTTATCAACATGCTCAACAGGTGAGACTTTCAAATTAGAGAAGAAAGTGATAATTTGCTTCATTTCTTCAATCCACCCAAGTGATGGTCCATAAAAGCCCTTCTGTGCTCTTGAAACAGAATCTCTTAATGACTTTTCTATCCTACTAGTGTATGCACAGAAAGATCAATCGCAAAGAGCACACCTGACCACAAGCAAAAGCTTTTCACATTGAAATAAAAGGTTCTCCTCAGCTAGAATTTTTTCATAAATCAACTTACAATCAAATATGGCTTTTTGTTCATCCAGAAGCAGCAAAGGAGCAAGGCCGACTATCCTTTGATAGTTTCTAAGCCAAACTTCTAGGGTACATATAGAAAGCGTTGTGTATGACAGAAATATTTGTTAAAAAAATTATTTTCTATCACTAGTAAAATATGTGATGCTGCTAGAATCCTTAAAGCCCCTTAAAAATGAACAGTATAGGTATACTTACAGTGATCCCCACCAATCACATACAAACATATCGTCACATCCCGAGTTATACTGATGCTCATACTTGTTTAAGTCATAAATTCAAATTCACCTAATATGCTTCCCATGTATTTATCCTTCGTTTAGCCCCAAGAAAATTCCCCACAACTCAAAAGAAACAAAATCAAAACTCTTCCCAGCAAGATGATAGCATTTCAGGGTCAAATGGCAACAAAATGTCATAATGAGATGTGATTTGTTCCTTTCATGATACTTTTAGATTTTGAGAGAGATATCTTCAGAAATATTTTCTCCAGGAAATTACCAATTCTTTTTCAAAGAGAGTTGAAAAATAAAACCAAACAAAAATAATTCGGGCTGAGGAAACCTAGTCACTAGGATCTTAGCATTCAAACAACCCCATTTCATCAGGTTTTAAGGAACCACGTACCTTCAAAGGCGTAAGCAATGTATCTGCAGCTGAAGATTTAAGTCCATGAAATCCAATATCATATGCAATGCTCCCATCAGCTTTAAACAGTCCAAAGTTTCTCTCTGAAGTTGGCCCGGGCTTCAAATCTTCATTAAATATTGCAAATACATATACTTTCACTACCATTTTTGGCCTAAGCGGGGTTCCTTTCTTCTTTGCAAGCCTTTTTCGCAGGTTATAATTATATGTCCTTGCATTACTCACTGTGGCTGCAGCTTCATTATCATCTCCTCGTGAAGCCCACCCAGTCTCTGTAACTATGACTTCCATCTTTTTAATTCCAGCATCTTCTAGAGCAGCATATGCGGCATCAATCTGTGCATCAAGCATGTTATCGTAATGCAGATTGGTTTTTGAATCGTAGATTCCATCAGTTGACTGGAAAAGAGCATAATTAATGTCGATATTCCCTGGATCACTCATATAGGCCAGGAATGGGTAAGCATTTAAACAGAAAGGAGAACCAATTTCTGAGAAGAACTCCAAGAGTGGCTTCATATATTGAACAACGTTGTCTTTGAATATACAAGAAGAGGGAGGGTAGGAATTAGCAAAAACTGCCTGCGAATGTGCTGTGGTAATCTGAACCACATCAGCTAGATGAAGCTTATCTATAGCACTGTAAATATTTTTCACTGCACCCAAAAGAGCTGTCCACAACTCATAATCACTACCTCCTAAAACTTCATTGCCAATAGCAATGCCACGAATATGTGTCTCAGGAAGGAATGGCTGTACATTCTCTTTAACCCAATTCATTGCTTGATCCGCATTTGCACTCATGTTTTTCAGGTCTCCATTTGGAAGTCCAACCACTAATTCAAGCCCAGTTCCACCGAACGCCTTTAGAACACTGGGATCGGCATCATAAATTCTTACATTTCTTATTTTTGCTGCTCTGAGAAGAGTAGCAACTTCATCAGGTGAAGGGATGTTATCTGCAATTCTTCCGTAATTTATTCCATAGGTTCCCGTGAATCCTTGAACTGTCAGAGAGGTTATAAAAAAGAAAAAAGAATGAGATCCATGACTATTTTTTCACGTGGTTCAAAATAGAAGAAAACCAACTTAGTCACAATACGTTGCATCTCATTTCATTGGTAACAGGGCAAAAAGAAATTGGACCACAGAACCTTAGCGGCAACAGTTTTCTCTGGATTACCACATATCTGTAGTTTCAATATTCCCGTTTTGCACTTTTTTTTTCCCCTTTTGTTTTTCTTGGTTTGGTCTGTTGGTAGGCGCAGATTTCTTTTATCAAAACCCTTCCTAGTACCTACTATTTCTCTAAAAGGAATATTATTGTACAGGAGATACAGAAATAAACAATTAGGATAGCAGATCAGACGTGACTTTTCTTTCTCAAAGACTTTGCATAGATTAAGGAGACAATAACTACCATTTATGCATAACATAATACATTAAATTTTATTGGAAGTATCGCATTGACACAAGATTTAGAAGTATGGAGTAGTACAAATTAGAGAGGGCGTTGACAGTAATTCCTCCAAATTATCAAAACATATTACTTCAATCATTAAACGGAAAAGATATCATTCCATAAAGATTCCAAAATGAACAAACGTTTAAATTATCAATCCATGATAGCAAATCAAAAGAAATCTCATAGAAAGGCAATCCCGATTTTCAAGATAGACCTATCAAGATTTCGTAGAAGCCTTAGACAAACTCCACACAACGAAAGAAAGTAAACAATAAAAAGTAAGATAGAGAGCCCAAAAACCCATTGAACAAAATATGCAAAAATCACTACCACAAACAATCTAGCCAGATACTAAAACTAAAGAGTATATAAGAAAGCAGGACAAGAAAGTACCGATCGCAGGGAAGGCGACCAAGAACACGGTAAGAAACCGGAGAAGGACACACAAGCTTTTCATTTCCTGGGAGAGAAAATCAGCAACAAAAGATTCAGTTTTTGATAGTGATCTCCAAGTGGGTTGGTGGGGTGGGCAAAGAAAAGGGCAGAATCGTTTATTGGGAGGACTCCGATGAACAGCTTCTTCTTCCTCAGGCATGCCATAAGAGAAAGATTCCCTCTTCCTTTCTCTCAATAAATTACACCTTTTCCTGTCCCATTCACTCGAATTCTCACTTAAAGCAAAACTCGATCAGTCTATCAATCTTTGTCTCTCTTTCTCCTTTTACAGTCTCAAAGGGACTGAAGAAGTAGAAGAGCAAGAAAGTTTGGGGGATGGGGTGGTGGGTTGGGCAGTCGTTCTCTGCGGGACTTGGAGAGAGAGGGAAGGAGGGGAAGGGGAGAGAGAGGGGTGTTGGGTTTTTAAACTGGTTTGTTCCGTGTGCTGTGTTTCAGTGTATGCTTTTGTAGTGGTTCAGTTCCTCTGATTGGTCAGCGAGTAAACTTGACTGCAAGTATGACTATTGATTCTTGAATACAATTTTACAAAGGATGCCACTTTGTACAATCCCACGCGCAATGCTTTATGCTTTTCGTTTCCCGTGACACGCTCTACAAGCCGACCAAAAGGACGCGTTATACGTCGATAGCATGACCCAGCTGGACTCGCGTGGCAAGTAGGGGTGAACAGAACCGGACCGCAGACCGGACCGGACCGGTACTTTTTTCTTAAAATGCGGTCCGGTCCGGACCGGACCGGATAAATCCGGTTATCCGGTCCGGTCCGGTCCTCTTTAATAATAAATGCGGTCCGGACCGGACCGGACCGCATTTATTAAAAAAATAAAAAAATATATTTTTTATATTTTTAATACAAATTATAAACATAAAACGTTTAATTTTTATCTAAACTAAAACTTAACATTTTTATATACACTTCCCATTTGAAATTAACCTAAAAAAAATTTTGAAAAAATTTTAAAAAATTAAAAAAATTGAAAAAAATTGAAAAAATTAAAACCGGTCCGGACCACTTATAAGTGGTCCGGTCCGGTCCTATATTATTTAAGGACTGCAATGCGGTCCGGACCGGAATGCGGTCCGAAAAACCGGACCGCATTCCGGTTGTGCAGCCCTAGTGGCAAGGGTCTCTCGGTAGTTTTCTGTGGTATTAAGGGCATATTTAAAATTTCAGAAACATAACTAACTCGAAATTATCTTTTTTTACTCATTTTTATTAATTCTCATAAACTTTTATGTTTTTTACAATATTTTCAAAAAAAATAATTTACAATTAAGACTTACTTTTCATAGGTTCACGGTTGCTCGAGACTTCATGTCACATATTTACTCTGCGACCTTATATGGATTGAGGAATGATACTTCCAACAAATGTTTTTTACTAAGCAAACATCATACAAGTTTTACAACCGAATAAAATATTCTACTGATCAGTCCAAATGTCTCCCTGGTGAGTTGTTTAGTTTTCCATCTAAACTATAATAGTAAAGAGATATTCAAGTGTCCAAAAATAGGGATGAAAATTGATCCCTCGGTTCGATTTTTGCCCCTCGTCGAGGGTCAAACTGAGCTGGTCAGTTTCAAAAAGACCCAAGCCGACCACCGAAACCAAGGTCTCTCAAGATCGAAAGGATTGATGTCGATTTAGTCTAGGTAGGTTTTAGTCGGTTTTCAACCTCTGTCGAACAACCAACAACAATCAAAAAAGTTCTTTTGGTCAACGAAAATCATTGTTATCCACCGTAAACAAATCAACCAAAGAAGTTCTTTGAAAGAACAACAACAAAAATCGTTGTAAACAACCAACCAAACCATGAACAACCAATGGCCAAACAAAAACCAAAATCACCCAGAAGAAACCAAAAGCATCTTCCATATATAGAACAAAATCGTCCAAAAGCTTGAGAGAGACAGGCCACGACCACGGCTAGGGCAGCGTTGCATGAGAGAGAGAGGGAGAGAGAGAAAGGCAGCAACAAGAGAGAGATGGGTGAGTGGCTGCGGTGGCCAAGAGAGGGGAGAGCAGCATACAACACAAGAGGAGAGGGAGAGATGGAGAAGTCATGAGAGAGAGAGATAAAAGGTTGGGAAAAATACATTTTTCACCCACAAACTATCGGGGTAGTGACACATTGCACCCTAAACTACAATCTTTAAGACATTGCACCCTCAAACTACCAATGTTAGACATTTTGTACCTTAAACTACCAATGTTAGACACTTTGCACCTTAAACTACCAATTTTGACACATTACACCCTCCAACTACTAATATTAAACACTTTGCACCCTCCATTTGACAATAATACCCTTGAAAAATTAATAAATTAATAATAATACCTTTACTATATACAAAATGGGTCAAGGGCATTATCGTCATTTTAGTCTTAAAAATTGAAAAATGGTGCAAAGTGTCAGAAATTGGTAGCTAGAGGGTGTAATGTATCAAGATTGGTAGTTTAGGGTGCAAAGTGCAAAACATGTGGTAGTTTTGGGTGAAAAATGTATTTTCCCCTAAAAAATGTGTGGGAGGAGTGGACGCTGTGGTTTTTAAAAATAAAATTGGGCTCGGTTCGGTTTCAATGGGCAGAACCCCTGAAATTGAACCCCGAATCGAGCCATTCGGTTTCAAAGGGGACTAGTCGAGAGCCGAACCACCCCCTAATAGAAACTGACCGAGCCCACTAGGCTCGGTATGATACCGCAGTTTCAACCAAATCTTAAACAACCCTACCCAAAAGAGCCACAAGAGTAATTATGTAACAATTTGTCTTTCTTTTTTTTTTTTGTAAATCTAAACACGATTTAGGTACAAGGCTTTATTATAAAAGCATATATAATTGCTTAGAAAAAAAAAGCATATATAATGCCTCTCAATTGTCTAGAATACGTTGGACGTAACTCTCATGCTTAATCACTAATGATGTCAACACAGAATTTTAACTTGAAAACCAATGATTTAGGTAATCGTTTTTGTTGGTTTGGTAATGACAAAATATATAGCTTCTAACCATTTTTTTTGTCCGGACGTACTATATGCTATAATTTAATTTATTTTCGATGCGAAGGAAAGAAGTGACCATGAGAGTAGCGGCCAACATGGTTTCCCCCAAGTGTCACTGTATCAATTGTTTAGGAATCTCTCTAGGTCGACCATCTGTCAACTAACTTCTATATATATATATATATATATATATATATGGACTGATACGTCGGAAAACCAGAAGCCTACCTGCCAAAGAATCCCAAGAAGCCTGCCTCCCAAAAGAATATAAAAAGTATATTAATGCAAGTGAACGTTGGGGGATCCATGCACAAGCAGCGCGAGTGTTCTTCCCGTCCACTTTCCTCGAGGCGCTTTCACTATGACAGAATCCTTCCAATGTGACATAGGCATATGATAAAAAAGTTGCAAGAAACCTTTTTCTTGTTTTTTTTTCTCCGAGCTACATTTTTCTTATTCCGTAAGAAAACCCATACAGATATCTGCGTGCGAGATCAGGGTACGTTTGTTTACCGAAATTTTAAAAAATATTATCGAAATTTTAGAAATTTTTTGAATGTTAAACTTTATTGAGATTTGTAAAAAATTTAAAGTGTAGTTGTAAAAATTAGAAATTTTGAAATATATTTATTTTTGTTAAAAATATTGGACCCCAAATTTTTGAGAAAACAAACATGTCCTGTATCACTTAAAACTCACTCTCTCTCTTTTGACACTTTGATGGAGCACTTTTGACACTTTGGTGACTTTGGCAAATAATGGTCTCTGGATCGATCAAATTAATATCATCTTCATATTTAAGCCAAAGTGTCACTCCTTTTCTTTGGCATTTTGTTCCCGGGCTTGATCTGCAAGTCCAGTACTCAATTACCAGAAAACCAAAACAAAACAAAATATTCTCTTTCTTATCGAAAGTTAAATAATTAAAAATTGAAAAAGGATTACGAGAAAAGACAATATATGCAAAGTTATGCAAAACGAAGACTGTGATTTAAAGATACAAATTTAACGTTTAAAGTTGACCACGTCATCTAGAAAGCAAAAAAAAAAGTTGACCACGTAATTTAACGAGGTGAAGAGACAAAATAACGTGACTCAAACTTAACTTGGTTCATTAAATGACGTGTTCAGCTTTAAAATATTTGATTTGTACTTTTAAATCACAATCGTCGTTTTGCATAACTTTTCACAGGTTATTTTTGTATAAATTCCATTTTCTTAAAAATTATTAGCTATCCATCCCTATTTCACAATATTGGATTCCTTCATAATATATACATATCGCTCGAAAGGGTTTGGTTAATAAAAAGGATGTGGTAAGCAATACATGAGAAATTATTCTCCACTACCCTGATAAGTTCACCTTTAATCGATTTGATATTTATGAAGTCGGATGCACTATTTTGTTTTAATTCACTCTTTATGATATTAATTTTCGTTTAGTTTTAAAATTAAACTATTAATAAAATCAATGGGAAGAATAACACAAAATTAGGACTAAATCGCCAAAGAGGAACAGTTCGGGCACCAACGACAATTCTTTTTTCAACCTCTCTATTTTGGGGATGTTCGTTTCGAAGAAAATTATATTATTCCGATAAAATTATGAATATTCAGGTGATATTAAAGTTGTATTAGTATGAGTGCAGAAGTTGTTAAAAAAATTGATATTTATAAAAAAGTAATAAAATATTGTATTGAAATACATATATTTTTTTGTGATGTTTAAATTATAAATATAAAAATAAGATATAAATCCTAAAATTTTGATATAAACAAACATAGGTCATGTTCGGTTTGATGAAATTCGTAGGATTCGAATTAAAAAAGTTTCATGTTCGGCGAGTTGGAGATTTTTTTTCAGGATTCCGCATAAACATTTCCAATAATGCCCTGCATACAATGATGTTAAATGACTACCATATCCTCCACGAAAACTTAAAGAGGAGAAAAATCAAAAGTTAAATTGAGGTTATGAGAAACATGTGGGCCTCATCGTTCAGAACATTAAAATCGAAATTAAGACGAAATGACGATATAGCCCGAATGTTATATTTGGTTGAAAGTTCGTTGAGGGTTAAGACGGAGATTTCACTCCGCATTCTCTGACCAACGAGCCGCCTTTGCTGACTAACGAAGTGCTTTTCGTTGTTTTGGTGGAGAAAGCAATTAAGCCTTTTGTGCTTTTGTTTTTTTTTTAATATATATATATTCAAAATTTAATAAAAATTTTTAAAAAATAAACCAAACTTTAAACATCATCATTAATTTTTTTACACCTCAACAACTTCTACGCAAACACCAACATAACTCTAACATTACCTAAAAATTCATTAAATTCTTCGAATCCTTAAAAAAACTTAGACACGGACATCACCATAATCTTCAATTTTTTTAATACTTCCACAGGCCACGTAGTAATTTTTTAGAGAAGTTGGAAATAGTAAGAAACTTTGGGAAGTGAACAGCTGGACAAAAAGAAAAGTTGCTGGACTCGTGTCGGCTCGATATCGATCGGAAGTGGACAGCTGGATAAAAGAAAACATTGGAAAGTGGAAAAGATATTTTAGGGATTAGCTTTCAACTTCGGAATTTCTCCATCCAACACGTGTAACATGAAACAAAAATTAAAAGATCAGCACGCATATGCCAACGACTTTATGTTATGTTTGTGTTGTAAAATTTTTAGTATTGTATTTAGTGTTGGTATTGAGTTTAGTGAAAAAGTGAAGAGAGAGATAATTTTTTATATTTTTTTATGAGAGATAAATTATATTGTAGTATTTTATTAGAAATTAGTGAAATATTTTGTGAAATTTTTACGGCAAACGCACCGAAGAGGTGAGTACTGAGAGTCGTACGTTTGTAGCCATTAGCCATGAAGAAAGAAAAGCAAATCACTTTTTATTCCCATAAATGACTGAATTCTTTCTCCAGAATGTTTACACGCTTATATACCTTTTACTATTTGAATTATATTTTTTATATATAAGTTCAGACCAAATATTTTTAATCATAATTGAAATTAGAATGAAGTGCAATTGCAAACGTCAGACTCAAAGACATTGATTATGACAGTGTAAATTCATAAACTAATCTCAAAAGTTTAAGTAGATAGTAAAATATAAATTTTATTATTTAAATTATATCTTTTTATATTTAAAAGAAAGTATATTGAAGTTCAAAATTAAATAGTCAAATTCTTATTCACTTTGTCTTCTTTGTTCAGTAGTGAAGTGGAGTGGAGATGATTGACCCATTGAGGATATATGTTAAATATGTATATGTGAAAGCTAAAAAAGTGAGTCCCACATTGAAAAGAGGTCACAAGCATGAATCATTAGTATAACATAGTTGAATCGAAACTTAGAGGCTTCAAGCTTTTTAAGTTGGATGATATCCCTACTTGTTATATATATTATGAACCCACTAGAAGACTCCCCAAGATGTTCATCCTCTAAATACTTTAACAATATAATCTATTTCGATATAGTGAAATTTGGTCACACTCTCCCGTATGTGGATGCACAGACGTTGATCTTTGTGTCAGTTTTATTTCTCATTAACAACACTTAAGAGTGTCCTGTATAGCTAGTTGTTTAAAAGTTTTGTAATTAATGGTGTTGCTCCTATGATTTATGTGATACCCCGAATCTCACATAGAGTGAGAGAGGAGAATGAATGAGTGATTGATTCTATAATGGCCAAGTCCCACATTGGGACCTTACTAGGTTGAACTGGGCTTTATAATGATCCAAGGGGCTTCAAGAGCAACCTTGACTAGTCATTTTAAAGTCAAAGCACAGATGTGGCTTGTGCTTGTCCTTAGGTCGTTACAAATGGTATCAGAGCGGTCCTAGTAACCACCAATTAGGCAAATGATTTAGAGATTAATTAAAGAGGCAAATAATGGAGATAACTTAAGATGCAAGAAACTGCTTGGCTGCAATTGACACCTCATATTCTTAAGTATTAGTTCATAGCTTTTCGTTCCTCTTTTCAGAAAGATACAACAGCCTTTTTAGATCAAACTGTAATCATGTTTAATTGTTGATCCCTTTAATAATTATGACAAGCTAAACTGATGGTGTATTTACTTGCAGAAATATAAAGAGAACAAGGAAAAGGAAGTTGTAGCGTTGCATTAAGAAAAAAGAAAAAAGAAGAGGAGGAAAGTGCTGACATTACGAAGAAGAAGACAACGAAGGTTCTTTGATTGCTGAAGGCCATATTAGAAGAGGAGAAAAGCTGAGCCATTGCATCTGACGTAAAAGGATTCACTTTAGAGCTGGAGCTGGCTTCATGAGATTGGAGTTTGCTTATTAAGTTTGAATCAAGATAAGTGGAAGCTTTTGCCATGCCAACCGCTATATACGATCCACATAGGGGGAATCTGCTTTTACATCTGTCGTTTGTTGAAGTTTACAAAAGTCCACCCACACTAGAGCTTTCCTTTTGTTTCTTTCTTTTTCCCTTTTGGATTAGCAGCCTCTCAGGGACCCATTTACTTTTCAAATGGTTTTGCAACCCTGGACCCTATTTTACATGTGGCTGTCAGCATGCAAATACACTTCGTTAATTTGTTTTCCTCAGCCAATAAGAACACCACTTGACCGTGCAATAATATGAGAATAAAGCCTGGACCCATTTATTATCTTGAAGTTTGTGTATAAGGAGCGCCACATCGATATTTCATTATGTACATTCAAGTTACAAATAAGTCACCGTTAAGCTGATGTGAGAGTATATGAAGGAATCTATTTTTAACGGAATATTAATCTCGGAGAGTTATTTGTCGTTTTTCTTATTTAGGGAGCTTATTTGTAACTTTTTCAATGCCACAAAGACTTTAGATGCAATTATGCCTGAAATTCTCTTTTTCCCACTACCAAATGGAACTGATCCCTTGAGAACTATACCAATCCCCTTGGATACATAATAATAAGTAGATTCGGAAGTGGTTTAGGTCAATAGACGAGAAGATGCTTTTTGCAGAAACAATGGTAGCAGAGGGGCGTCAAATTCACTGGTTTAGGAGAAGGAAACAATGGACTGATGCTCTTTAGGTTCAATCTATCAGCATTTTTGTTTAGGTAAATGACAACATATATGAATTATGATGCAGACTGCAGTTTAATCATCGCAATGTATATGATCCTAGTTCATATATTTGCCTGTTTTCCTCTTTGAGTCAATTTTCTCACCAGATGGTATGGTGGTGGCTAGCTAGGTAGGAACACGTGTGCGTCATGGTTTATTTCCCTGTTTTTTCACAACTCCTAAAGTTTTTCTCCATGTTAGAAGCTCGGATTTTAATCTCTGCGTGTTGGTCATACTCCAATTTGATAAAAAGAGTCTCTCTTGATCATCCAAACCGTGAGCAATTTGCCACCAATACCTAAAATTTTGAAGAATTCAGGTCAATCCTAACCGTGTGATTAATGTTAATTAGCCACTAACCCCCTTGACGTACCCTTCATTTGGTTTCTTGTCCACACTGCTTAAACAGAGCAATAACATAAGTTTTTCCATTTCGGTCTACGCAGCACAGTTCGCCGAGCTGGGTAGCGCCCAGCTTGTCACTCGAGTGAGGGCAACTAAGATGTTGGAACAACGACTCGGCTCACTGTGCAGGGTTTGTTGCGCAGTTCACAGGCTCGCCCGTTCCAAACTGAGACGTGTTCACTGTCGTGGGCTTGGGTCAGTTGGCTCTTGGAGCGGAGGGCAACGCGTGAGGCTGGCTCTGTGAAGCCAGCGAACACCTCCCACTCCCAGCAGTGGAAGGACAACGGGCCCGTGCACAGCATACCCACATTGTCTTGTGAGTCGAATTCGATTGAAACATCTATTTTTGCTGTAAAATTTTACCCTTTTTTTTTCTCGCTTATTTTTGTTCTATTCATTTTCAGAGGACTATTATGCCCTCAAGCAATCGGGAAATGACTGGACGAGATAATAGACTCCAGCAACCTTATCCTCAAAGCTTCTAAACTGCAAAAGACTGTGATTTTTTTCCCACCAAAAAATACCAGACAAGCAAGAAATGGCAACGGCCTTTCTCTCAACGCCAAACACCTTCCTTCCTTCTCCTCCATCCCCTTCAGCATCTTCTTCCACTTCTTTATCAACAACGCCGTCATTATTCTGCCCTCACAAACGCAATGCAAAGAGACACTTAGCTTTATGCAAGGCAGTCGATGAGTCTACACCTCCTTCCTCTCCAAATCTCACAAAAAGAAGTCTTTCTGTCCACTTAATCACCAGCTTTGGCTTCCTGTATGCTGGTAAAGGCTGCTCCGGTGCTAACGCAGCAATTCTGGAAGCTGAAGACGATGAGGAACTCTTGGAAAAGGTCAAGAGGGACAGAAAGAAGAGGCTTGAGAGACAAGAAGCCATTAGCTCATCCAACAAAGAAAAAGGTTCTGTACATTTATTGAATTTCCAGAAAAGCTCCTAACCTGCAATATACTAATATGTCGGTGTATCAAGGTTATAGTTAAACTCGATGTGTATTTATTGTGATATATTGAAAATAGTGGATTAGACATCCACTAACTAGAATGTGTGGAATTTTAACTTGGCGTGACGTAATTGATTAAAAGACAATAATTAATTGTAAATTCTCATGAGCTTCATAATCTGTTTGTGTTTTACACCCATAACTGTCAGAAATTTGAACTGTAAAAATTGGATCGATGTTTCTGGGCAGTTCTACAAGTGGAAAGAAAGTGCTATGGCCTTTGGGCCAAAGGCATGGAAAATTGTTCGGACTTCGGAGCTATGGGTGTTCCATTGGATTCTGCTCACCACCAAAGTGCTTTCAGTGTATTATCTTTTTGTCTAATCGACTTCAGTGTCTATTTGAGTTGTGGGGCACTGGTTGATTTTGCTTCGAACTATAGAAAACTCAAGAACTGGAGTGAATTCGTTCCAGACATGGATCCTACCAATTATTTTAACGTATGGTGTGGGATTTGCGAATATAAACTTTGTGTTCATTCTAGTTTACTATTGTTTCTTAGGATAAATGCCTATTATCCTTGACCTCATTTAATACACAAACACTACTTCTGAATGAGAAGAACCAACACATGGAATGTTTATTTGATATTTGACATGGAGAGGGTAGAGAGTCTGATTAGCATTGACTTCAAAGACATTGCATTGATACCGTGTTGATCCCAAAACTGTTCCAAAGCTTAACCTAATAATCAATTGTGAATGCCTAGTCGTATATACTTTGGCATGGGGTTATCATTTTCCGTTTCCCTGGGCGGATGATGTTTTTCTAATTCAGCTGCAACGAATCTTCCATGAGATGTTCCACCTCTTAACAAACCACGATGAATATGATATTTTGCAGGGTATCTGCAGGATCTCGTGTACAAGCTGAGTAGAGTTGGTCAAGCCATTGACAATAACGATCTATCTACTGCTAATTCAGTTCTCGGGGGAAGCACAAATGCAGATTGGGTTAAGAATGCCAATATAGCCTTCAACAAGGTCACCCTGGACTATAATATTACTATCTGCAATGGTCTACACAAAGAACTGTGCATAATACTCCTCCCCAAAGCTCTAATTTACGAAAATCACACTTGCTGTCGAAATTTAATTTTTAGCTTTAGAACCAGAGGACCATCACTTCATCCTTTCAAGCTGAGACAAAGTTGTGATTTTACAGAATCTGTTCTGGTGGACAGCATGATATCTGCTGCCAGTGTCTATAAGCTAAACTTCTGACTGTTCTCTTATGTATCTTGTATACAGCTGAGCTCTGGTCCTGAAGAGCAGACTCAAGTGGACACATTCAACTCCTCGCTTGCTTCATTGATCTCATCTGGTGCGTCACTCTATCGCTGAAATGTGCCTTTTGGCAGTCTTCAGGCCACATGGAAACACCAGTCACAGAATGCCACCTATAGAACACAGTAGAGTAATTTATATATTCAGCAGTAATATGACTTACCTTCTATTGATTTGCAGTCACTTGTAAAGATGTTGAGTCCTCCAAACTTGCTTTTGTGTCGTCAGCAAGCGCATTTGAAAAATGGACAGCCTTAACCAGGCTTGTTGGACAGCTCAAGGGGTTATGAACAGAGACCGCGTTTGTCTTATAGAGAGAAGTATTGGAGCCAGATTAATTCTCTAACCTTTTATCGGTGTTATCCATTAGCTTCTTCATGGTTTCAGTTACTCCGGACAGATCAACAGGCTCTTTTTCTTCTGCACGGGCTGTAATTCTTTGCTGAGTTTCATTGAGCTTCGGTTATGAGTAACAACATTTCTGACCAAGCATTGAAAGTTTTGCATTCGTCATTCTTTACTATTTATATTAAATGAATGGAAGTCTATTTGCTTAGAAAAAAAAGAAAGAATGGAAGTCTATTTCTTTCTGACCTCCCGCTCCACACTTCTTGGCATCTTACATCTATTTCGGTTCGTAATTGTTCTTGCAGCACAGTATTTTTGTTTTGTCCCATCACTATTCTCAGCACACAGCGCATTATCATCCAGGAAAAACGGTCATTTATGCCTGGATTAACCTTTTACCACTCGCGTTGCCATAAACCTGCAACATACATCACCCAAATAACCTTTAAAAATCAAAGATTCTCAGCATTCTCGGCCATGAGGTTAAACTAACGCCTTTCAGAGTAACGGTTCTCGGATATACATTAATACAGGACTGCACAACAATATCACATCCCAATTATTTTGACATCACAATGTTACAAAGGTCACTGAAAGCTACACGTTTCTAGTAGAACACGAGATGCTACATTATACGCCTAATCTATCATGGTATAGATGGATGTCTCAACGAACAATCAGATTGCTAACATTAACAGCATTAACAACAATAAAATTACAGTCATCATCCCACAGATCTAAGGGGAGAAGCCAGCATCCAGTTAACCTATTTCACAATCAAGGCTTGACCTCAGGAGCGTCGCCGCCACCGCTGCCATTTTCAATAAACTCTCCTTCAACCATATTGGTCTTTTCATGAACATCTGCCTTGTGCTCATCATTATTGCCTTTCATTGAATTCTCCTTGATTTCTCCTTCAGATTCAAGGGCGCTTCTGCTATCTTCCTCTTTCCCCTCTCCTTCTGCTCCATACTTTTTCCCATCAGCACCAACAGTGTCAGATTTGTCTGGTTCTTGAGACCCGTCTTCTTTCTCTGCCTCAACCTGCGGTTGCTGGGCCTTCTCTTGGTCGTTTGCACCCTTCAACTTTGCATTTTCAGTTGGAGTTACCTCAGAAACCTTCTCACCTGCTTTCTCTTTTGGAATTTTCAGTTCTGCTTCAGCAGTTTTCTTGCTTTCTTCACCATCATTAGATATATTAACTTCTTGTCCGGCTTTACCTTCTGTAGGAGCTCCTTCGGTTTTGGTACTGGAATCTAGCACATTATTGTCATCCTGACTTTGTTCCAGACCATCCTTTTCCACCTCTGCATCTGCACTATCCTTTTCTGTTTTTTCAGCATCTTGCATATGGACTTCTTTTGTCTCCCCAGCTCCTTCAGGTGCAGCTTCTTTCTCTTTGGTATCCTTCTTTGAAGCTGATGATTTTCTGCTCCGTTTCTTCAGAGGCTCACTTTCTGGTGGGGGGGCTGCTTTGGCCTTCTCACTAATTCGTGCTGATCTCCTCGGGGTCTCACCAGTGCCCCAATCAAATTCTGAAACTGCTGGACCACCAGGATTTGCTTTCAGGTATTGTTCCAACTGTCTTCTGCTAACAATCTCCTCTCCTGTTGGGGATATAAATATGACTTCATTTTTCTTTGGAGTTCCATCTTGCTTGGGAAAGTACTGCAAATGAACCCAGAGCATCGCATGTTACATTTGCTTAATTCACCAACAATGAACCTAAATAAGCATCTAATAAACGCATGTACTTCCAAAAAAATTAGATATGGAAATTGCTAAACCGACATTATATATACAACTCCCAATATATAACATGAGGTGAGTTGATTATTATACATGATACTTAAAATACTTATGTTCAGCTATGTCATTGTTTGACAGCAAACTACACGTGGATTTGGAATAATGCA
Organism: Myrica gale; assembly: GCA_963930655.1. NCBI lineage: Eukaryota > Viridiplantae > Streptophyta > Magnoliopsida > Fagales > Myricaceae > Myrica > Myrica gale. The sequence goes on along the minus strand of OZ005600.1, from coordinate 26,780,055 downwards.
AAGCTAAAGATTTAAAGTCCTAAGGCTGCAAATTAAGATATTTATAGTTTCCTAAACTGCCAAAATTGATGCTTCTCGAAGATTTAATTCGCGATTAATATTGCACAGAGCAGACCTTTAATTATGAATAAACCATCCACCCTCCAAATCAATCCTCCATCAACATTGGATTCGGATTTTTGCCTACTCCTCCACATCAATCACCAGAGATAGCAGACAATGCCGATGATAGTCATGATGGCTAAACCTGTTGACAGATTAAGTACTCATCTACACACAGAATGGTAAGTTTATTGTAATTCAGATGTGCAACTCATTGATTGGTACAACATTTTTATTTTTCTATTGTGGAAAGTGAAGAAGGGACAGAGTCACAGCCAACTGGCAGAATAAGGAACGTTAATGTGGTATTGCAATCTCTAATTCCACAGAAAAAGGCAGACCCAGAAGAGAGAGAGAGGGGGGGGGACGCAGGAGCCCTAGTGGACGTTAAGATGGTATTACAATCCCTACCAAGTGTCCACAGACAAAGGCATGGGCATACCCTCTTGCCATGAAACCTGTCAAACATATTGCACACCTCAGACCTAGAATCTAAGGTCAAAAGCCTGTGACAGTAGTACCATTATAATCAACAAAAGCTAAATACGTCAAAGTGTTCATCAAATCTACTCCAACCTACTCCTATCATGTCAAATTGTGGACCGAGAGGGTGCAACACAGTTTTTATAAGCTCCCCACAAACCCTGGTTTTATGATATTGTTTAGGACCAGTCAAATGCTTATCCATACATCATATCATGAAACTTCCTTTTCGGATACATCAATTCCCTTGTCAATCAGCTATGACAGCTATGGTTTTCCACCCATTGATACCTTTATCAATTTCATATGATGATATTAATATATCCTATTAGCATGAAGCATGAGGATTAAATACTCAAAAAGACCAACAGGGTCATCTTAATCAATAACAGTCCCTTGAATTGGCCATGACCTTATACCTGCAAAAACGATTCCTAGAATTGTTCTTACAGACTTGAGCAAGTGTCTAACACCGAAACATTTGGCCTATCAACTTAAGAGTTCGTTTGAGCACATAAGCCAGTTCATATTGCTTACCCGAAGCCTGAAAACCAAGCTGGTTGACTCAATAAGCAAAGCTTACTCCATGGAGCTGGGTCTAATTCATGGACGATCAATACACTATACAACTTGTTAGATGTGACCCTGTGTTGACTTAAACGTGAAATGAATTATCAGTCCAACGGAATCAATGCTACCTGCAAAATTTCATAAGAATAGCGCCCAAAAGAAAGTCAAAAGACTCTGCTCCTTACCTACAACTAGCTTAACTTTATGGAGGACCAGAGAATCCAATGAACCCTAACCTAATGGCGTCTATATCTGCGCCCATTTTATCTGGTAGAACTAAATACTACACTAGCTAAGCTTCAGCATGAGAGGTTGATATGGGCTCAAAACTGGAAATATTATCCCACTACTTACTTTTTGGATGATTGAGGAAGAGAACAGAGAGGAATACAAATTCTAAACAGGACCATAACCTCTGACTAAAGACAAGCAGTGCCCATATCTTCGTGACCCTTTCCTTTATTATAAGGTAGGAACCATCGCAACTGGGGCTAGACGAACTTAAATATTTTTGAATTCAATACTGAATCCAGCTGGAGCTTTAGAATGAGAGGTCGAAGTTAACTTGAGGTTGAGCACGTAACAACTCAACAACTTTTGATTTTGGCTGATTGAGCAGCAGGAGGGAGAGAAAAGGTGAGAAGGGGGAAGGGGAGACCAACCTTGGAGTGGCAGGTAATGAAAGCTTCTCATGTAATTCTTACTTTCCACCCCAATTCCTTTTATTTGAGAAAGTCACAAATACAAGAATTGTAATGCTCCAAGAAAGCGCTAACCAGATCTGCATTTTAACTTCAAAAAGACTAGCTAAAGTTGCGTTTGAAACTTCTAGGAGTCATTAGAAGGCCTAATTCCACCAGAAAAGATCTATATGGGACTTAGCTCTTAAATCACTCATTTCTCATTCATTCTCTCTTTTTTTTTCATGTGAGATTGGGGGATTACAATATCTCCTTAGATTCTTGGCGTCTTCTGTAGGGCACATCAAATCAACATGGTCGTGATCAGGTCCACTCAAATATCATTTTATAACACCCCAAAAAATCCCTAACCACATCTATGCTTTAACTTTGAAATAACTTATCATGATTAAAATACTTTAATCTCTCAATCCCACATCGAATGGGAAAAGATAAGAAATAAACAAAAGGAATGATGTAGGAATCAAATAGTACATTGGATCCGTACTAGGTGGATCCGGGCTTATAATGACGCGAAAGAACTTCACAAGCAGCCTGGAATATTCATTTCAGACTTAATGCAACCATGTGGAATTGACCCACCCTGAAGCACGCATTAGGTATCCAATGGGAGATTGTAATCCCCCAATCCCATATGGAATGGAAAAGAAGAAGAAAAAAAGAAGAGAAATGAATGGGCCACTGCACACATTAGATCCTTTTAGGTGTTACTAGGCCTTATAACGACTTCAAGAAGCATGAAAAGCATCCTTGCTTGTTTCTCTCTCTCTCTCGCACTCTCTCTCTCTCTCACGTCTCTAGTTCTCTCTTCTCTCACTCTCCTCTCAGTTCCTCTTATCTTTGTTAGTCTATCTCTTAACTCTCTTGATCTTCCAAGACATTTTTTTTTTATGACGAGGAAATTCTCCAAAGTCGGACCCTTTTGGCCCAAACCTGAAGTACAAACCCCGGCCCCCTGGACCGACCCCACAACCCAGGGAGCAGGTAAGTCAAGAGCGATAATGGGGTGTTGGGGCTCGAACTTGGGACATGTTAGAACCCAAGCCGAAGCCTTACCACCACACCAAACCCTTGGGGTTGATCTTCCAGGACATTGATGTTCACATGGCAAAAAAAAGTTCTCTCTCGTCTCTCTGTTTTCATCATTTTGCCTTAGTGTCTATGTATTGTTTTCGTTAGTCTCTTCTATGTCTTTTTTGTCATCGGTGCTCTGTGGGTGTGCTTTGTTTCTTTTGTTGTGGTGTTAATGGTGTTTTTTTCGGAGTTTAGTGATTGAGGCCAAGACTTTTCACTTTTCTGTGACTTTAATGGAGTGGCATAGGAAGTCGTAGTGTTCAATCCGTTTTGGCAAATATGGGATGGTTTGGTTGGCAAACTTGTTTGGAAAGCTTGTGGAGGGTAAGGAGTCTAGAGATTTCTCGGAGAAGTTTAATGAATCGCCGCGCGCGTTTTTAGCTCAGAAATGTGGGAATAAGAGTGGCAGATATGTGGCTCTCGCAGAATTTGATGAGCAACGACGACAAGGGGCGGTGATGATCCTGGAGAGAAAGAAGAGCGAAGGGTGAAGGTCCTTTATTGTGATCTGTGAGAAACTGATCAAGGTCATTGGCGAGCTTCGACGTAGAAAAATGGGGCATGTTGCTTATATTGTAAGCAAGGAGATTTCCTTTGCTAAGATGGTGAGATCGGGGACGCCGGGGAAGATGGCGGTGGGGAAGAGTGTTCATCACCATGCTCATGCATTTGGTGGTGTCTTTAGAAGGAGCGGAATAGTAGATGTTTTGAGAATTGTTCCACATCTTTGGTGAAGTTGCAAGGATTTTTGTTTCTCTCTCTATTTAGTTGGGCTAATGCAGTGCTTTGTTGTCTTTTTGTTGATTTTGAGGATTTCCTTAGTTTTGTCACTTGTCTAGACTAAGCGTTTTCGGTATAGTCCTTTGTACTTTTTTCGCTTTTTCTAATAAGAATGGTTACATATAAAATAAAATAAAAAGCATCCTTGCTTAGTCTCTATGCCATATAAAAGTATGTTATATCTTTTTAAACAAGAAGTAGTCTTGCAATCATTTTGCAAATTAGACTAGCCCCTAGCATAGAGTAATCAATCTAACCAACTTGATTAATTTTACCACGTAGTTGCACTAAAATATAAGCACCCAAACTTGGTTACACTTCTGTAATCCATGAGAGTTCCACCTCTAGTAAGTAAGACAACCCCAATGAAACAATCGCATCAATGCCATCTATTCCAACAGTAAAATATATAGTATGAGAAGAACTGTAACCTTTGAGTCCTACCAAGTTGTATTCCCATTTACATAAAGTATAAAAGCAAGCTCTTCGGTCATAACTATAGCTTCAAAAAGAATAATCTACATACATTGAGAAAAGTTGTCCTAAAGGGAGTAAATATAGACACTTTAAAAATGCGCCTCTTCCGTTTAAAAGATTCATAGGACGCATCCAGACAGCAGCAGTTCTAAAAAGAAAACCCATAAATATCTCCGATATCAAAAAATAATAAATGAGATATACCAGAATTTGAGAAAAACCACCACCTGGTTGTCAAAAACCCCGCACCGAAAAAAAATGTACAGGAATTGTGATTGTCTAAAAGAGACAAGGAAAAAACAAACGTTTGGGACTTTTTCAAAAACCCTCGTTCACCGACCTTCCCGGAGTGACCGAAGACATTACAAATAAAAGAAGAACGCGAAACCAGGAGTTCCCACAAAATTCAACATTTAAACTTCCAAAAATTGTCAAAGTAAACGACGGAAGTATAGTAACTCGTAATTAGCCAGAAACTAACGAAACAACCGCAAAACCTAGCGAGCATACCATCACTACAGAACCAAATTCCACCACAAAAGCATGCAAAATTCTCATAAATGTAACAAAAAAACCCACATCGAATTTTCATGAATAATCAGTAACTGGAGCACAGTTTCGACCTTCCAATTTCGTACCAAGCAAAATAGAGGAAAACAAAGCGCAGGGAAAGAGAAATACCTTCTTCTTCCAAGCAGGAGGAGCAGGGAGTTCCACAGAAACAACTTCTTCTCTTGCACCCTCCTTCTCCACTGAGCTCGCCATTTCCACCTACAAAATTCCGACAAACATTCTAAAGTTAAAAATATATAGAAAAAGAAAAATTAATAACGACAAAAAAAAAAGCCAACCGAATAAACTTCAGTCAGAGAGCGAAAGGGCAGGCCTTACTTTCTCTCTGTGTCTGGTTTACTCTGGTCGGATGAGGAGGAAGAGGAACAGAATTTGAGGACAAAAGCAAAATAAGCTAAGCCGGGGGGAGACGCGCTGTGTGCATCAGAGATTTCTTCATCAGAAGCTAAGCCTGAGACGCTCTCCGAAGCCTGTTTTTGCTTTCTGCATCGGGCACTTGGAAACGTGACGGTGCGTTGTGGGCGTGAAACCTGTCCCAGGCTGAGTGCGTGAACGGTTTGGATAACGTTGGTCAGTCGGCTCTGTAACCTCTGTTTTTCCTGTGGCCGAGTAAGTCAATTTAGAATCGACCAAGGGTATTTTCGTTTTCATCATTTTTCAGGATTCTAAGTATTTTCACAATTCTACCACCGAACATATTCAGAATTCAAACACAAAAATCAATACATTATACACAATCTCCAACAATTTTTTAATTTTTTATTCAACATAAATTTTCTCTCTCTATACTTTTTCACATAACTCCAATATTTTTTTATTAAACAATTACATCAAATCATTTCTCTCTTCACTTTACACAAACACCAATAAAATACTATTCAACATAAAAATTCACAACTTCTTTAAAATCCTACATTTTTTCTCAAAACGAACATCACCCAAATTAACCTGAGAAATTGATGTGAAAACGTGACAGGATTCAATCCTTTGTTTTTTTTAAGTAAAATTTTAACGCAATAAAAAATTATAATATAATCTCTTTTTAAGGATAAAATAAATATTTAAAAATATGACCGTTATGATAAAATGAATATTTAAAAATATAAATGTTAGAAAAAGAATAAAGAAAATTTTAAAAAATAATATTTAAACATAATAATAAAAATAGATAATTAAAATAGAGAAGACTTTCATCAGAATATTTTACATTTTATGACAGTTATAAACTTATAAGTACTACTCGCAAAAGCAAAACCTTACCCAATGAGTTTTTAAATAATAAGTATATATTTTCTTATTTATTGAAGATCTTAACCTGAGGAAACATATTCACGTTTATATAGGACAAAATTTTATCTCTTAAGTTTTTACTGAATTTATAAATTCTGATGGCAAATTGTGAGATGTTTTCTTGCATTCTCATATATATATATATATATATATATATATATTCCAATAAATACCTTACTTCCGCAATATGGGAAAGAATTCTATCTGAATCAGTATTTCTGATAAATGCATAATTAAGATTGTAAATCAATTCAGTAATTTTTCTATTTGGGTTCATAGTTATTATAAATAATTAATCAATGATGATATACAATAAAAAAAGTGAAGACAGAGATAATTTTAATAATTTTTTTATATTTTTTATAATAAAAATACAACTTAATAAGAAAGAGAAATGATTTTAAAGCTTTTTATTATTAGTTTTTAAAGAGCGAGGAATTTAGAATTAAGTTATATCAAACTGAAAAACTCAAAAAATATGTGTTTTGATCATACTGACAACATGAACCACAACTAATCAATGGAAAAAAAGAGACGGCAAATAGCCATATGGACTACGGAGAGTAGGGATGAACAAAAACAGACCGCAAATCAGACCGAACCACAAAATTGGACTGAATTTGTGGTTCGGTCTTGATTGTGTAATCCGGTCTGGTCCAGACCTTTTGAAAATCGGTCTGGATCAGACCGAATTTATTAATATAAATAAAAAATATATTTTACATTTTTTAATTCAAATTACAAACTTAAAAAGTTTAGTTTTAACCTAAACTAAAACTCTGCATTTTTACATGTCTTCCCCCTTCGAAATTAACATAAACAAATTTTTTTAAAAAAAAATAAAAATAAAAATTTTAAAAAAATTGAAAAAGAAAAAGAAAAAAAATGAAATCGGTCTGGATCAAACCGGACCGCTTTGTACCAGTCTTTCCATATAAGTACAACCGAAAATTCAGTTCGACTGAATTTCGATCCAAAAATCGGACCGAATTTTTTGTTGTACAGCCCTAACAGAGAGGTTATTAGTAAAAGGAATAGTGGCGAACTCCCTTGACCACATTGATGGATTGTGGGGAGCTGGTAGCAAAATAGCTAGGGTCGCTCAAACTTATTGACTTATGTTGTTTCCTTTTTGTGTATTTTATACATAATACTTTGCCTAAGAAAAAAAGGACCTGATATTTACCTTTATTGAGCAATTTATTAATAGGTCATTATTATAGCAACTTCTTTGACAATAAATTAATGGGATAAACCCTCAAGGATTGGCCTCAGTGGCGAAATTAGGACTCAAGTTGAGGAGAGCAAACTGATAAGAACTCATCCGAGCCCCCAGGATAGCAAAGCTTGCAAGCATGCTTGACAAGGCCTTGAGTGCGGAGAGGCTTGCACATGGCACGCCCATAAGAAATCTGTCATGACCTATGCCATCATTCATAGCCAACTAGAGAGACACGCATCGGCATGGCCCAAACAAGGCTTATGGAGAGTTGAGGTCAGACAAGTCAGGAGGGTTGGAGAAGTACAACGAAGGTGCCACCACAAGACCATCAATCGTGGCGGTGCAACCAAAGGTGCATGAGTAACCTATGCAAGGCGTTTTCCGGAGCTCAGTGGAGCACATTTATAGCACCACCCTATGACCACCAGCCATGACGGTGCAATCACGAGTGCATGGGCAGTTGATTCAAGATGGATCCCGAGGCCAAGTGGAGTTGATTGGTAGTACCACTACACGACTACCGGACACGGCGACACACAGATGAGCACGGTGGCGACAACAACCATAAGTGAGTAGGATGGGCCATATAGGGTAAACTGAATGTAGGATCTTTATATGGTCGAATCCCCTATTTTAAGGAGTTATGTTATTGCTTTTGAGTCTCAGAAATTTCCATATTGGTGGGATTCAATTAAGGAAACAATATTCATCCTATTTTGGAAAGATTGCTCCTTGATTGAAGTTAGGAGTCTTTTAGGCATGTGGCAATTACCTTTGCTTCCTATATGGAAGCGTATGCCATACCACATCCCTAAATAGGTGAGTAATCAATCTTTGATTGATTTGTCCTTATTTTGTGGGCTAGTCTTGAGAAAAAATGCAAGATCTCTCAAAGATCTTTCATTTCTAACCTCAATAGGATCTTAGAGGATTGATTGTGTGACAATTAAGACTTTTCTTGTGAAAGGAAAGCCCTTTGCCGCCCAAGCCCATGGAGGTATTATATATACCCCTCCATAACACCATTTGTAAGGATCCAATTATTATATTTGAATAGAAGTCTCCAAAAGAGCTTTTGGTCTTTGTGTCATTATCTTTCGGTGTTCGGGGTTAAGCCTGACACTTGGGCTAGCATGAGTGTTATAATGTTATAATGCTTGGGGTTAGACCTGACATTATTCACACTTGTTAGACCTGACTTGCGTTGGGTTAGGTCTGTCAAGTTAGGGGCAATCGACGACTGAGGTAGGCTTGGAAGCTTGGGCCAGCATGGGAAGTTTGGTGCTTGGGGTTAGGACTGACATATCATCTACTTTGTCAGAAGTTCATCGTTAGGTTAAGCCGGTGTTGTTCCACAATCAGGTTATAAGTTCGTCTAGTGGTGTCAGCTCATTCGAGCTTAGGCTTACGTATCATTTTTTCATCCATTTTCCCAATCATCCATTGTAATACCCCTCTCTTATCTAAGTTACTTATGTAATATAGTTTTATACTATATGTGTTAGAATTACTATCCACGTGTTTTATCCATGTGAAGAGCATTTAATGCCTTCTTATCCAATTGTAGCTGGACGTCTAAGTGAGGTTTTGCGATTGGCTCACACCTTGACTTATTATTTACCATAGAGACGTAAGATATGGATGATCCGGGTGGCTTTTTATGATTGGTTCTTAAGTGATTTCAAATGATTGTCTAGCCTATAGTAGACCATATAGATTGGCCAAGGGAGTTGCACCCATTTGTTCATTGCCTTAGTTGCCTTAGACGAACCTACCTCGTATTTGAATCATAAACACTTTCACCAACCTATCTGAAAGTGAAAGGAAGGGAGAATATTAGCTGACCAAAGTACGAAAGACAAGAAAAGATCGTAGGAAAGGGGGGGTAGAGCCCGAGGTAATCTCGGTCTACTCTTTTCTTTCTTAATCACGATTGTCTCTTCCTACCCTTACTAAGTGGTCTTTGGTTCAGGGGTTATTATCATCATTCAGTCATTATCCTAGAAATCAATCTAGACCACTCGGCTAAGGTAAGGGTGATAGATACTTGTTGACCTGGGCGTTTCGGGATAGTCGCATGTGTAAGGGGTAGTTTGCATGATGTGTGTTGTGTTGGAAGAAAATTGTAGATAACCAACTAAACCGTATAAGTTGTTGGACCTGTCTATTTCAGCATGTTGCAGTTATGGTGTTCTATCTAAAGCATGTTAAGATTATAAATGATTTATGAGTATAGAGAGACAGATCATAACACACGAAAAGCATATGAAATAGGTCGGCCTTATTAGTGAAAATAGTGCACTGCCCAAAACTACCCCAAGAAATACTTGAAATTTTGCCTTGAAAATTTGTGTACTTCTATTATATAGTCACAGTAAAAATTTTGCCTCTATTATTGTGCACTACTGAACGATGGTGGAAAAATGATTATTAATTATAAAATTTTCAATGTTCATATTTGTAATGATGGATTTTGTTTTCAAGCAACCTTTGTTTTAGTAAAAAATTTATCTTCCAAATTAATTTTAGGCAATCCTTTCCTCACCTTGCTTTATCCTTTTGTTGTCACTGAGGAATGAATCATATCAATTTTAGGGCATGATATAACATTCAAATTCTATTATCCTATTTTTTCTCGTGATATTCAATTTCTTAAAAATATGTCTGAAGAAGAAATTAATATTCTCGGCAAAAATCATTCAAAAAAACATTTTAACTTTTTGCAAAAGGAAGTTCTTTACAAACAGATTGGCTAATAGTTAAAGGATAATGCTCTCAATCAGGATATAAAAGTATTTTTAAAGAAAATAGAATCGAAAGTTTGTTCCTTTCTTAAACTGCTTTTTGGAATCGAAAGAAACATATTATTACTCTTCCTGACGAAAAATATTCCTACAAAAACTAGGCCGATTCAAATGAATCACAAAGTGTTTGAGTTTTGTAAAATAGACATTTTCGATTTATTAAAAAAAGGTCTTATTCGAAGATCTAAATCACCCTGGAGTTGTGCCGCTCTCTATGCACAGAAACAGGCTGAGTTAGAACGAGGAGTTCCTCGTTTTGCTATCAATTATAAATCTTTAAATAAAGTTTTGCAATGGATTTGATATCCAATTCCAGCCAAAAAAGACTTGTTAAACAGGTTACATGATTCTACCATATTTTCAAAATTTGATATGAAATCTGGCTTCCGGAAAATTCAGATTGCTGAAAAAGCACGATATAAAACTGATTTTACTGTTCCTTTTGGACATTTCGAATAGAATGTTATGCCATTTGGTTTAAAAAATACACCTTCTGAATTTCAAAATATTATGATATTTTTAATCTTTATTCTTCTTTTTTCATTGTTTATATTGATGATGTTTTGTTTTTTTCTAAAAATATCAAACAACATTGAGTTCATTTACGAAAATTCTTTAATATCATTAAAGATAATGATATGGTTGTTTCTGCTCCTATAATCAAACTCTTCCCCAGCAAAAATAAGATTCCTTGGTCACAATATTTACCAAGGAACCATCACCCTATTTCCGGTGCCATTGAATTTACTGATAAATTCTCTGACTAGATTACTGATAAGACTCAACTTCAATGATTTTTAGGAAGTTTGAATTATATTTCTGATTTTTATAAAGATCTTCGTAAATTATGCAAATCTATCTTTGCTCGACTTCAAAAGAAGATCCCTCCATGGACCTCATTACATACGGATATTGTTAAAAAGATACAACTGCATGTCAAACATTTGCCATGTTTAGGTATTTCATTTCCAGCTAAAGAGAAAAAGAAGAAAAAGAAAGGAATCGAGGAAGAATCTTCATCAAGCTGTTGGATAGAAAAATCTTCAGCGAGGGTGGATTGGACATAAGAAAAATTGAAAATAACATATCTTTAATATCAAAAGAAATATCTAATGGCAGGAATTTTTTTTATGGTAAAACATTTAGAAGCAAAATGGTCAGGCTTGCCGCATTTCCAACAAATCACTTTAGTTTTAAAAGATGATCTAAATGATTTCTTTTTAGAAGAAAAATGTTTAGAGAGTTTGTAAGAAGAATTTTTCTTCTTGTAATATTTTCGAGAAGAATGTTTATGTTTTCTAGAAAATTTATCAAAATGTCTCTTTTGCTTCGAAGTGAGAATAATAGAAGGATGGCGCTATTATTCACAAAAGGATCACAACTCTCGTCGGGAGTTTTTCTTATCAAACTCTAAAGTTATATGTATATATATATATGACTACCATCAATGAAGGAAACTGATGCTATCCTTTCTCCACGTCCGGGAAGGACAATGCTACACTAAATTATCAAATACTGTCTCTCAATTAATATTCTAAAGTGATCTGTCTTTTTTTTATTAATCTTAAGTACTGCATATTCATTCTAATCAATACACACATAAAAGCACTACAGAAAAGCATCTATAATTGCTAGCACAGGCGCTATTATATGCTAGCAGTCAGATTAGCAGTGCTAGTATATAACTCTAGCTTGCTCCTCGGCTCACTTTTTTGTTTTAGCAAATACGGGAAAATATTATAACAATAACAGAGTCAACGGTATCAAACCACTCATACAGCCAAGTAGGGTTGTAAATGAACCGAAAAGTTCATGAACAACTCGAATTCGGCTCATATAAGTTTGATTTGAACTCGATTCGTTTAATAAATGAGTCGAGTTCGAATACTATTTCTAGCTTGAATATTAAACTAGTCAAACTCGTTAAAACTCGACTCGACTCGATGTAAGCTCATATAAGCTTGATTCGGCTCATTTGACTCATTTAAAAGCTCGTATTAAAAAGATACATGTAAATAAAAATATATGTATACTCTTACTATTATATATATATATATATATATCCCTATGTATATGCATGTGTTATGATTTATATTCAATTTTTATGATATTATCATATTAAGTTACGTTATAAAATGTATATATGTATATGTCATTTTTGAATATATAAGTATATATTTTATTTTGCATTTTAGTTTAAGTTCGGTTTAATATATTTGTTATAACATATATAATTAAATATTTTTTCATTCATATAAAACAAAATATTTTTAATAGGTTGTCATTTTATTTGATATTAATGTATGTATATCTATTCATACATTTTGTTATGCATTTTGGTTGTTTCTTAATTTCTATGTTATAACCACATATATGTAATTACACGTTTTACCATTTTATATTTACTTCAAAATTTAGCTACTTCAATTTATATAACATATGTGTTTATAGTAGGTAAGCATGGAAGCAACTAAAATTAAATTAATAGGTCATGTTTAGTATACCTTAAGACATAGAGTGGTCTATACTTGATGACAAATGTGCTATTGAGATTTTATCGAGTCAAAATACTACTGATATTATAGTAATTCATAAGCCAAGAGCAACATCTATCTTTAGGAATATATGTCTTTACTATTGACTTATGTTAATTATACTTTAGATATAAATTTAGAATTTTTATACATAATTACATGGTAATGAGGAGAGAGATTATTTTGTAATTTTTTTAATTATGGCTAAAATTTTGAGTGCCAAAAGTATGGTAATTTCAAATCTTGAAAAAGACTATCCTTAATTTTAAAAATACAAAATGAGCTCGAGCTTGAGCTTAAGTCGAGCTTAGCTCGTTTGTTTGTTTTATGTCGAGTTCGAGTCGAGCTTGAGCTTGTTTAAAATTTAACGAGCCGAGTTCAAACAGGAATTTTCGAACTCGAGCCGAGCTCGAGCTCTTATATGTGATAAACGAGTCGAGCTTGAATTCAACGTATATATCACTACTCGACTCGTTTACGGCCCTGCACCAAAGGAGAAGAACTAGAAACCTTTGGGAGAAAGGGAATGACACCCTCAAAATTCGAAGATGCCGCCCAATGAGCCAAACAATACATAAGTGAATTCGCACTATGTAACATGCTGCCAACTAGGGCTGCCCAAAAAATCGGCCGGATCGGCCCACCCGGACCGAAACCGGTGTACTACGGTCCGGTTCCAGGTTACCTATATGGAAAACTGGAACTGGACCGGAGTATACCACTCCAAACCGAACTTTACTGGTAAAATAAACTCAATAAGGCCTAAAAAAGTAAAAATACTAAGAGGCTCAAACAAAAAAAAGGCCCAAAATGTAATGCCCCAAACCGTCCAATCTGGACCGGTGAAACCGGAGACCGGATCAGACCGATTCTATTAGAATGACTGGTCCGATCCGGTATGTTCACTCTACAAAAATACCAATTTGGCCTGCCAGACCGAACCGGCCATTGGATAGCCCAACCGCCAACAACAAGAACCAAACTGGTCAGCCGCAGTTTGCATGTTTAGTGAAGGTTTGACTCGTTTTATATTTTCCATTAGAATATTAGAAATATATATTGACTCAACACCACTTGTTTCAGAAAAATATATAATAATAAAAGGCTTAAAACTACTAATATAGTCCTTACGGTATATATCCACTTTTAATAAATCAATTGTTGGGTATAATTTTGAATATGCAAGTTTCTGTGGTCTATTTTCTGGATATATATGTCATTTAATCCACCAAAAATTAGAGTATTAAAGATGACAAGATTCAGACTAAGTTATTCGACCTGAAAATGGAAATCTAACTCCAAATTCAGTCGAGTTTTCTATTAGTCGGTAATTTTTAGTGGACAAAAAGACTATATATATATATATTTGAAAATTAAATCACATGGACTGACATGTTCAAAGTTGTACTACAGAGACTGATTTGTTACTATAAAAATAATTAAGCAAAAGAAACCTAAAACTAAAGTGTAGAGAAAGAAAAAAAAATCCTTTAATTGGGCTGCCATCCATAAATTGGGTTGGTATTCTCTTCGCTTTTTACGTGTACGCCATCTTTTCTTTGGGATAGTTGGGGTAATGCCTAGGAAGGATATAATTAAATGGGACCATCAGAATGAATTACAAAACTCATCGACCACTGATCAATTCTCTTCAACTTAGCGCACGCTCGCTCGTTCGGTTCGCTTTTGATAAGTGGGATTCATCCCAAAAAAATGTAGTTCTTGATCAAGTGGTCCCGTAAATCCATTGAGGCAGGAATTCAAATACTTGGTCGGCGCATATGGGTTCTTTAGTGACACTCATGCTTCTTTCTAGAGAAGAGATATGTTCTACTAGTAGGGAATATCCTCGTATCAAAATCAGAATATCTCTTTGCACAGACACAAAAGAAAAGCCACAAAATCAGCCGCGCATTGTCTGCGGCATGCCATCGGACTCCTTTTCTTGGTCCACAGTGCATAGTGGGTACTGTAAAATGGAAAGCAAATGTTAAAAGAAGACCAAGATACAGGACAAATGACAAAGGCACAGCTTCTAGGAACTTCGCTGGGCCTGGTTCAGGAGAGTAGAAAGAATCACTGGGCGTCGTATTGACGACCAGCTCCCTAGCTGCTAACGGCTAAGACTTGGGCCCCTACGTATTTGTCGCAACTTTGTCCTGCAAAAAGCTTCATCGCTGGAGTTGCCTCTCCTAGCGGATTAGGCCCCTGAACTCCATCGAACCAATAAAAGCCTAATTGACCAATATTCCTGCTACCATCTGGGCTTAGAGCCTCTTGCAAGGTAGCATTCTAGTTGTCTGTTTTTTTTTTCAAGGTGCAGACATCGGAATATCCGGATATAATAAACATAGGGGAGAGAGAAGCATTATAAGCGGGACCTATAAATCCATAACTTGAAATCATTAATATTTTGTTGTTGGGATAAATACATTTTTCACTAATTAATTATCAGACACATTGCACGTTAAACTATCAGTTTTGACACATTGCACCCTCCAACTATCAAAATTAGACATTTTGTACCCTAAATTACTCATTTGACACATTACACCTTCCAGCTACTAATATTAAACACTTTGCACATTCTATCTGACAATAATACCCTCAAAAAATTAATGAATTTACAACAATATCTTCAATATATGCAAAATGGGTTAAAGACATCTTCATTTTAGTCTAAAAACTTAACAAACGGTGAAATGTGTTTAAAATTGGTAGTTACAAACTTACAAGGTGTAATGTGTCAAAATTTATAGTTTAGGGTATAAAGTGTAAAACTTATAGTAGTTCGTAGGTGAAAAATATATTTTTTCTTCTTTTTTATTTGTTTAAAAGGAAGCTTTTATTGAAAATATTTAATTTATAGGCAACATAGATAGACATACTCTAACGTCATTCATTTATTTAACGAGCCAAATGCTTCATTTTATTTACATGAAGCAAAAAAAAGTATATATAGTTTACTTATATAAAAAAGTATATACAGTTTCATTAATAATTATTTTCATTCGTTCTTGCTTTCATATAACTTGTCAATAATATTGCACATTTTCACAATATGAAAAATAGAAGAAACCGATTGAGACTGATTTGCTTAATTTTTGGAATCTTTTGAATATTGAAATTTATTGAGATTTGTAAAAAGTGTGAAGTGTATGTGTAAAAGTGTGAAATTTATTGAAGTTTATAAAATGTGTCTGGTACGGTGAAAATTTTGGACCCAAAAAATGGGCAAACAAACACTCTCTACTTAGGCTCTTGTAATTTCTAAAAAAGGTAAAAAAAGGATAAAATTAAAATATGAAAATATTTCATTTTATAGGAAACCCAAATAGTACTTGGTAGAAAAATAAATCTTCAGTGTCAGTGTACTGTGTATTAATGCAAGAAATAAGCTGTCACCGATGTCCGATTAATTTCAAAAATTCATATTTTATTAAAGAAATGAGGGGTTAAAAGTAAAGTCAGAATTCAGACCGCTGCTTTTACACCCTGTCAAATCACTCATGAAAAAGGTTCAATTTAGATATTTTTTTTCACCCTTCTAACAAAAAGCATTACTCTGGTTTATTCTTCGCTTGGTCGCTTTTCTGGTTTCTCTTTTCCTTTTCCTTTTCTTTTGGGACCAGTAACAGTATGTTCTGTGTATTTGGAATCGGAAATGCTACCTAACTTTGGATGTTCCAAGCTGTCCTTAAAAACCTTTCTTTTTCCCGCTTCCTTGAACTATAGAGACATTGTGTTGGTTCTTACTTCTTATGCTTAGAGAACATGCAATACGAAGTGATGTAACTATCTATACGTGGAGGCAAGCTTGTTCAAAACTGTCACCCGCGATCACTAGTAACAATAAATTGTGACTCAATTTAACTTAGTAGATTTAGTACTTATAAAACTCATCTATCATTTTTTTCTCTATTCTAATTTCATATGAGATTCGGGATAGATCCTTACCTCTCTCTACTTACTCTTTTGGTCGTCTCTCTCTCCCCCTCCTATCCTTATCACCCGTGACCCGTCTTATCATGTAACTGTCATCGGTAAAATTGACGCTGACAAGACAGATTTTTTACACATTCGTACCGATGCTAGTGTCAAAACCAATTGAAAATTCTTGATTAACAGTGTTGGTGCTAGTTGTTGCCAAACCAGCACCAAGATCACCGTTAATCACCCCTATATACCAAGTTTTTATTTTCACCCATCTCTCCCACGCCTATCCCTATCACTCGTGACTCGTCTTACCATGTAAATGTCATCGGTAAAATTGACACTGACAAGACCGATTTTGTAGCCATACGTACCAATGCTAGTGTCAAAATCGGTTGAAATATCTTGATTAACGTTGGTGTTGGTGCTAGTTGTGGCCAAACCGGCACCAATATCACCGTTAATCACCCCTATATACCAGGTGTTTGCTTTCGTCCATCATATATTATGGTTAAGACGAATACACATTTGCCCTTTAAAATTGTAAGTAGTTCTCTTCTAGCTAATTTAAACTCCTCATCCTTCGCAGTTTAGTATGTAATATTTCCTTTTTTACAGTGCCTACTGCCTAGGTAGTGAGGAGCAAAATGCACGTCCTCCTGTCCTGCTGTTATAAAAAGTTCTACTAGTTTATGATGAGATATTCTACCATCCAAAAGAGAATGTACGGACCTATACATCTGCGTAATGCTTTCAGATTTTATCCTATCTAAACCCAGAAACAATCCCCAGTTGATCCGCTTAGAAGAAAAAAAATGGGAAATTTGATTTTTAGTATTTGAGTTTTATCTACTTTCATTTTTAGTCATAAATTTTAGTGGGTCAAAATTTTAATTCTTGAACTTTCATTTTTGTAAAATTTAGTCCTTCCGTTACCCTATCGTCAGTCCCATTAACGGATCTCTTTGACACCTCAACAAAATTGAAGCGGTCGACCGGGTATATGAGTTAAAAGTGAGCGGTCGACCAGTACATGTAGCGGTCGACCACTACAAATTTTGACGGCGTATGACGGCAGACTGACAGAAGGACTAAATTTTACAAAGATAAAAATTCAAGGACTAAAATTTTGACCCACTAAAATTCATAACTAAAAATGAAAATGAGCTAAAACTCAAGGACTAAAAAATAAATTTCTCAAAAAAAAATCCCTAATTGATCCGAAAGAAAAAAAGAAAAAGAGAAAGAAAATGTAAGTGTGGTGGCTTTCTCAATTTGATAAGAAACACCATCTTCCTTTATCTTTTTGTCAGTTGATTGATTTGGTTTCATAAGTTCAAAGAATCCTCCTCTCTGTGTTCCTGTGGAGCCATCCAAATGAAGATAGCAACATGACAGACGACCTGAAAAAAAAAAAACACTCCACGTGAGAATTTTGACTGGACACTCTCTCTAGTCTCTCACTTTTTGCTAGCTAATATAGCTAGCGTTGATGTAGTGTTAGAAGTCTAGAAAGATGCACACGTAAATGCTACACTTGAGGATAAAGATAAGGTATCGGGGATGTTTGGAGTCCAAATATTTGAGCTCAAATATTTGGGTTTAATCATAAAAAATTCACCACATATTTTTATTATTATTATAATACTTATTAAAAATCTTTTCTCTTCACTTTTTCACCAACTCCCATAACATTTCTTTACTTTATAATATTTCTCAAACCCCAATATATTAATAGTGACACGTTGCATCACAAATTATTATGTTTAAAATATTGTATCTTCAAATTATCAATATTAAACATTTTGCACCATAAGCAATACACTTTAACACATTACACCATCTAATTACTAATATTAAATACTTTGTACCCTTCATTTGACAATAATACCATTGAAAAATTAATGAATTGATAATAATATCTTCAATATATGCAATGGGTCAAGGGCACTATCGTTATTTTAGTATAAAAAATTGACAAAGGGTGCAAAGTGTGAAAAATTGGTAGTTAAAGACTTTAATGTGTAAGAATTGATAGTTTATGGTATAAAGTGTAACACCCATAATAATTTGTAGGTGAAAAATGTATTTTCTCCAAGAAAATAATTAAGTAAAAAGCAATTTATTCCAAACATATGAAAGAGAGAAACTGATGAGAGAGGAAAAAGAAGTTGCTCCTTCCAACAATCATTCCTTGAAGATGCATGCCAGAATGTAAATCTAAGCTGCCCAGGAAGGAGCTTACGAGCTAGGCCTACGAGAAGGAGAGTAGTGTGAGAGAGGCTGCAAGTCCCACCACGGCCAAAGCGGTCCCTCGCAATTAAATGGAACTCTGATTCCCAGCTAGAGCTAACTCCCTCTTCATTTTCCACTTTCACTTATTTTTTCATGGGCCAATTTACATACTTTTACATATATACGACAAGCTTAAATACCTAAAAGGCTCTGATTCCCATACGACAAGCTATGGCTATCTCAATCTGATCCTTGTTCATGTTCCCCTTCTACTATTTTTTTTTTCTCTGGGTCCAACCTCCATGTCTAAGTTTGCATAAGGACAAGCATAAATACATATAAAGCTCATGGTTTGTCCCTTCAACATTAATTACGCATACAAAAAGTCGGTAAAGAAAGCTGTACTCGCTTTTCTCTCTTGCTTTCCTATTTCTTTCTCCTTCATGTTTTGGTAGTTAATTGATCCCCGGATGTTTTGGCATTCTATTTATGATCTGTTCAGAGTAATTGAAGCCCCCAAATTGCTTTTGCCAGGAAGAATAACGGTGTCTGTCTTTGCTATTTGCACGTACGATCAACAAATTGAAGAAAAAAATATAATAATTGAGGACAAAAACAAGTACAGAGAAACGTGTAAATAATTTCTTGAGCGGAACTAGGATTAAAATTTAAGAGTGACAAACTTTAAAGGCGAAATGATAAAAAATTCTTTCATAATGCAAAAAAATTGTCTTAGAGTTACAATGTCGAAAATTAAGAACTAAAAGTATTAAAAATATTAGAATACATGTATTATATTATGTACTGCGACTGAGAGGTGACAATTGAATCCTTCGAGTTTGCATCTTCTGAAAATGTTGTAAAATGATTTGTTCTCAACAGTTCTAAAAATTTCTTGCTCGATGTACACTATTATGCAATCATTCATCTAGTCATCTTTCATCCTATTATGCAAATCACTCTTGATTATCTAATTCAAGTTAATTTCCTACTTAATTCTAAAGCTTTGGAATAAATTACAGATGATTCTGATGATAGTGATCTTGATGCCACTAGGGGTTGTCTTTCTTAACTTTTTTGGTTACTACCACAACTAGGGTCTGCCTTTTTTTTCTTCTCCTTTTTCTTTTGACAAGAGGTTGCTGGGAATGTATTTGCAATTTACTTTCTCTAGGTTCTATGGATTTGGAATTGAAATATGTTCACATTCTCCAAAGCAACTTCCAAAGACAAAGCAACAATTGAAGGCAAACCATGCTCTGAATAATAAAAATAAAATTTTCAGGATAAACAATATTTAGTAAAACAGTTCATTGGATAAATATATTCCAAATGTGGTCAGAACTTTGGTTTGTCCTATACAAAGATCCTAAACAAACACTGCATTTTTTGAGATCTCTAATAAAAATGAAGAAACAAATCAACATAGGGAGAAATAAATGAAGTGATCTTGATTGTAAAAATTCATGAGCAAAAAGTAAATAATTTGTTACTAACAAAAATTTAGCAAGATGACAGGAAGTTACCTTTCAGTTGAAGAACTCGTAAACGATTCAAATCAGAAAATCATAATAATTGTATATTTGCCTAAGTTATTACGTAGCACTATGAGCAAAATTAGTGTAAAAAAAGAATTTATTTTAGGTTCTTGTCCAACTGACTGCTCAAATATAAGAAAATGAGTATTGATCAGAAGAAAAATACCCGTGTCGAAACAAAACATCTGTGATGACAAGGGAGCAATTTGGTTTGAAAAATTGTGTTCTTCGAATGATATTTGCTACATGTCTCACAGGAATCAATTTGAAGTTATCCACCACTCAATCTATTACTCAAAAAGCCATTAGCAAATGACAAAATTTCCAATAAGAAACCTCTAGATCAAATGGAAAGAAAAATTGGTTATTGAGATGACCAAAAATGACACTGAACTCTAGTTGGCCTGGGCCTAGTGAATGTCAGTCTCAGGCCAACTTATGAAAAAAAACACGTAAATTTTTTTTTAGCGGAGCAATGGGTGTAGGCCGCTCGGGTTCGATACCCCGGGCGTCCACCACTGACTTCAGCTTAAGAAGTGTACGTGCTTATGGTCATCATACCTGTACTAAGTTGGGCTGTTGGGGAATTCTACCTCTTTTTTTTTTTTAAGTTTGGAATTCTCCTTCAAGTTCAAAATGTTCGTGTTTTTTGGGTACTTACTACAACAACTTCTTTCACTATAAATTAATGGGTTACTTACATTTTTTTCCTAAAATTATTGTCTTAATCTCAAAAAATTCCTTAATCTTTAATTCGTGATCTCCTAATTTACGTCTACCGTTACTATTCAGTTTCTCATCTTGATTTTCCAATTATGTGTGATGTTTTCACGATTGGGGGCATGGGCAATTAGTACCTTTGCACAAGGAGGATCCTACTGTTGCTCACTTGGGATAAAAAAAAAAGTGCCACATAACGGGAAAAATAGGGTGAGGAGCTGATAGTACAATACAAGAAACTTGCTCATCAACGACGGCAACAGAAGTACATTACGGGAAATGTTCGTGTTTTTTGGGTACTTGACTTTGCTTTCCTAACAAATTGAGAGACACGATCAGGCTGTACTAGGATTTTACGTTGTCTGGTTTGTGATAGTTTTCTGATTTGCACAGCTCAGGAGTCCATTGATGTTATATGGTGCTAATATGGGTGCAATCATGACAAAGGGCGCGCAGTTATTAATTAGATATGTGTAATCATTGTCAGAGTTGATTAGACAAGAACAAACGTACGAAAGAAGGAGAACTTATTATTTTAAAAATGGATGTTATGGTCAGCTCTCTAGCTAGCATCATGACTGGAGCGATATTAGTGCATGATCAACAATTTATCTCCCCTTTTAGCATCCAGTAATTTGAAGATTTTTCTACCTAAACGTAAAGAGAAAATTTTATGTTTCCGTGTAATATTGAATTAAGAATTTTCTCTTATCCAAACAAAAACTAAGAATTCTGGCTTCTTCCCCCTCATACCTGTGCTGTACCAACAGGGAAGAGGAAGGTGTGATCACAGCCATTTCATCAATGTGGTTGCCACTTGCCATATCATCTACGTCGCATGTCATGTATATATGCTCCTAGCCTCCTATAACTTTCCTCCTCAAGCCCTAATCTTCCCAAAAAGCTATAGGTAATTAGTTCGGTTCTCCAATTAAGCCCCGTTTTCCATACGAACAGCTTCTTTTCTATTCCCGGTCCCAGCATCTCCTGCCTGCCGTACTGGGCACTACTAAACCGACTTTTTTCTTCTCACATTAGCTTACCCTTGCTCTTCCGTCTCTTCACTTCTTTGGATCCCACACCCCCCGCCCCCTTCTCTCCCCCTCTCTCCAACTCTCTCTTCCCAGAATTCCTATATATAACCCCTCTAAGTTTTACTGTTGTGATATTAGCCCAGTTCTAAAGCAGTAGCAGCTTGAAAGAGAATAAAAGCTTTTTTTCTTTCTTCTTGTTGTTCTGCAATTTGCAAGAGCTTGTGTTTGTTTTCTTCTTTTCTTTCTTCCCCTTCTCTGGTAAACAAGTTTGCTTCGACTGCTTAAAGGACATGTCGAGCTGCATCGATGTTGCGCCTGAACAACTCTGCTACATCCCCTGCAACTTTTGCAATATTGTTCTTGCGGTATCCGTAATTTGAGAACTCTTTACCTTGAGATCTGCTTTTCAGCTCTTATAACTGCCCACTGATCAGAATCTATATATCTTTGTCTGAATGTGTAGTTTCTTTCTCATATGCACATCTGAGGAGAAAGAACATTTTGACGTCCTCAAAAAAGCTAGTTTTTGCTTTTATGATCAGTTTGTGATGTTATCTTACAGAAACCCATATATTGTATTTCTGGGTTTCTTTTTTTTACCCCCTTACAGTCTGGTCTCCATCGTAGGACTTTTCTTTTCCTTGTTTCTTTTGCAGTAAAAAAAAAAAGGCACTGCACCACCTGAGGGCTGTGCAAACCAAACCTCTCTAGCTGAGGGAAATAAACGTGAAGATCTCAGTTGAATTATTTCCTGAACGACACTTCCGATCGAAAAGAGAGAAACAGAATATGCCTCCTAGGGTTTTTTTTTTTCAAACTGGGTCTTCACTAAAAGGCCAAATTAATTTCAGAACCACTTCCAGTGGGAAAGAAATTAAAGACCCTTGTTTGGTAGACCCATGAGCTTTTCATAGCCTATTTCTTGTGATCCTGTTTCATTTCTTTGGGGATTCATATAGTTGAAGCTTAAAATCAGCTTCTGATTCGATTTTTCTTTCTAGTAGTTTTTCTTTCTGAGTTGATATATATTGGACGAAATCTAATGATTTGTTTGGGGGAGTTTTTGCAGGTAAGTGTTCCATGCAGTAACCTGTTCGACATCGTGACGATCCGATGCGGGCACTGTACTAATCTATGGTCCGTGAACATGGCCGCCGCGTTTCAGTCACTGTCATTGCAAGATGTTCAGGTGCGAGCTTGCTTTTAATATCAACACAAACATCCACACAGTTCCAGCTTGTTTTTAGGGCGTCGATAGCCCTCTGAAACCTACCGGCTGTGGGTTTAATTACTTCGTTTTAGAAAATCTGAAGCCTTCAGGATCTTTGCGCTGCGCAGCTCGAGCATTTCAAAGCATTTTTTCTCTGCAAAGTGGTTGGTTGCAGGCAGCTGTACTGAAACCCTAGCAATCAGCCGCCGGAAGGAAAACATTTTTTTGCCTGTAGACCAAAACCTATAATTTTTGCCTTTTTATAGAGGCGTCAGGATATGGTGCTGACCCATCAAAGGGCAACCAATTTTGAACTTGAAAAACAAAAAAGACGTCTTGAGCCGCTTTTTCAAAAAAAAAAAACGCTACTTCGATTTGATTGACAAGTAGGGCTCTGAGGTTGAATGATTTCTTTTCAGGAAACTTGTCTTCGACTGTGGAAACAGTACCTTAAAATCCATATTTCACAACTGTCAATCTGGGTTTCATATGCTTTGTTGCATACCATAACATTCTAACTGATTTTAGTCGTCCAATTACGGGTTTCTCTCACCCTCTCTCGCAGAAAGCTTCATTTCATTTCTTTTAAGTCTCTCTCTCACTCTGCGTAATTTCTCAAGGTTATGCAGATGAGCTCATATGCATTACTTTTGGTTCTCTTTTTATCGGTTAGATAATATCAAGTCGAAGAAGAAAATATAGCCTGTGCCACCATTTGTAGACGAACTGGGGGAGAATAAAATACTCCTTTCTTTTATTAGTGGGTTTCACTGAACAAACGATACTCACTAGAGTTCTTGACTTCCTTTTCCTTTGTGGTACTCTTAAGGCACCGAACTACACCGCAGCGGATTACAGGATTGACTCGGGCTCGTCTTCCAAATGCCACAACAGGATGGCAATCCGAGGACAAACTACAAATGCCAGTGAGGAAAGGGTCTTGAATCGACGTGAGCTACCCATCTATCCAATATTTTATATGCTTCTTATGATTCTCATTATATTTTTTATTTTTTATTTGTTTCATGAGCTGCTGTTTTCCATTATTTCAGCTCCCGAGAAAAGGCAGCGTGTACCATCTGCATACAATCAGTTTATAAAGTAACGTTTCTATTGGCAATGTTCTATTGAGTTTCTTTTTATCCTTTGGGCAAATCACTCCCTAGTTTCTCATGTCAGACTGTAATTTCATATATAGAGAGGAGATCCAGAGGATCAAGGCCAATAATCCAGATATTAGCCACAGAGAGGCGTTTAGCACTGCTGCAAAAAATGTAAGCTAGGGGAGTTAGTTGCATTCTTACTTTTATCTCTTGTTCCTTCATTTTTCTCTCTTTCTGCATATTGGTTTTCAACAAAACCTCTTTAATGTCGCAGTGGGCACACTTTCCTCATATTCATTTCGGGCTGATGCTGGAGAGCAACACTCAGTCTAAGTTGGACAATGTAAGTTAGATCTGGAAAAGAGGAAAAAAAAAACCCTCCATTTTAGTTCATAAGTTGAGTATGTTCTTGAACCCCTTCTGCTATTGTTGCTAATTAGTACAAAGCCCCTCGTGAATTCTAGGTTTATATAATGATCGAACGCTTAATGTTGATCATGTACTATCCAACTATCTGCAGCAGCCCTGGCCAGCCAGGGACTGTTGCGATTGGGAGGAAGACTGGAAGACAGGGACTCGATTTGATTGAATTTTTTTCCCTCCGTTCCTGTGCTGGGATTTCTTTTACTTAATGTTGGCTACTGGCCTGGCAATTTCTATTTTGTAAGCGGGCTACTTGATAATTAAATTCTCTATATATGCTAATCGATAGTCGCCCCACATTTGATGCATATATATTGGACCTTTTCCCAAACTGGCATTTCTGATATATTCCTCCCCCCCCCCCCCCCCCCCCCCCGGTTGATTTTCAACAGGGCTCTGA
Organism: Myrica gale; assembly: GCA_963930655.1. Classification (NCBI taxonomy): domain Eukaryota; kingdom Viridiplantae; phylum Streptophyta; class Magnoliopsida; order Fagales; family Myricaceae; genus Myrica; species Myrica gale. The sequence continues at coordinate 26,754,849 of OZ005600.1, read as the reverse complement.
GAAGCATCTGCTGCCAAGGGCCGCACTGCTGAACAAATGAAGGCCGTCATGATTCTTTATGACAACTTCAGGGTTCTATGCCCTTCGAGTACACAAAAGCTCGACTTCACTTTGTTTGGAAGACATTTAACTTTATCCTGATTCATTGTATTTGCCAGTACTATTTACTTAAGGACTATATTTCCGTGAGTTCAAGCAAGTACGCTACTTTATCCGCCATCTTCATCGATCTTCCACTTCCTTAATTTCTAGTTATCGATCTGTTAGGTTCTCATACAGTTGTCCATCGTGAGGAAGGGTTATTAAGCAAACTAACATAAACAGAAGATGTACAACTACGTACGGACTGTAACCTGCTATCCTAAACAAGCCTAATTGGAAACAGTCAGATTAAAAAGAAGATCTCAAGGTTTCAAGTTGTAAAGAGTGTCAAGGTTAATCTGCATGCAGATTGGAAATATGTGTTAGAAGTTCTTGATTCTAGTCTACACAAACTTTAACGGCCTTCTTGACTGATTTAATTATAATTACATCTTCCATATAGCAATATTTTATTTTATTTTTTAAGAAAAAGACTTGTACTCTATCTGTCCTCTTCAACTATATTTAATAGGAACTCCCTCCATTCGTGACCATGTAGATGTTGCTTGAAAATTAACTGTCCATTGTATTTATTCCATCTAATAATTTAAGCATATTAAATAGGTCTTTGATAATATGTTCTATACTTACGATATAGTGTACGTACATAAGACAAAAAAGTTGATTTGAGATCTCACTGTCAACCTTTTGACCTACCTCTAGCTTCCCTCAAGGAAAAAGTACTACCAACCACTTTCTCAACCACAGTATTTACAGATTACATTGGTAATATATAAAAAGAAAACTGAAATTATGATATATATATCTGAAAATTTTGGAGCAAGTTGAATCGATCATTGACATGCATGCGTATGCTTACCAATAATACGATACCTTTAGACAAGTAAGCGGCATATTTTAATTAGTTGACGTAAAGAATGCCAGAGGCATTTGAAAACCTAAACGAAGTACAAATTTTTTGCACAATTGTTCTGAACTTTTTTCGGGTAAATGGTAAGTAGTTTCATCGATCCCCAAATTCAAGGTATACAATAAGTTCAGAACAAGCAGGGGTAAAACGAACAAGGCTTAAGCTTCCCATCAAGGCTCTAGTGCTCGAGCTTATTGCGTGACACACTACCTTTCATACGTGGAGAGACGTGGCAAAGTGCATGCTCAACCTCCTCCTCCACAACATCAATGGAATGTTGTAGAACTGGACCCAGACCGGGATACTAGAGAAGGTGCGCTTGGATAAATGCATCCCAGGTTGCCATTTCTTCACAATCATAATTAAGTTTCCTAGCCACATGATAAGGACCAGTATGCCATCCAGAGATGCAATACATGAAGCGTTTTCACTATTCATTTTGAAGACGTAAAAGCTGTCGTTATCTAGTCAGAAGACATCTTCAATTTCTTGATGCCAAGCTACCTTTGAAGGCCCATTCTTTCACCAAGTGAAAAGGAAGGGTTTTAGCCGTTGTCACTTCATGTAAGTGAGGCTCGAATTATTAATAAAAGTAATCCACAATTAAAGAAATTTGTCATTTATCATTGCCCCTAAGACCTATTCTAGCCAAGTACGTATAGGGAACAGATTATCAATAGTCCTACAGTTTTGTTGGAACGCATAATGACCATTAATTGCATCAAGGAAATTAACAGTGTCTCAATTCTTGAAGATTTTTTCTAGTATATTAAATTTTAAAGATTATTTTCTAGAGTTTTCTTTTTAAGAATTGTAGTGAGGTATTTATGTTTTTGTGTGTTGACCCATTGTTGGATGTATTTGGTCACTCTCTCACACCCTTCCACCCAACCATTGCAACATTTCACTTCTCCTATGCAAACATTCATCTCTTCATGCACATTCATCTCACTTTCTTGACTAAATTCGAAATTCCTCCTTGGTCATGTGATAAGTCACATTTATCTTCTTGGAATTTCATGAGAAGTATCTAGATCCTCTCCCCAAGTCCTATATATACCCTAGCCTACCTCTCAAGTCATTCATTCCATCATATCCCAACAAAACCCACAAAAGAGAGAGTGTTCCTAGTGTCTCCAACACTTTTCATATATTGTAAGTGTGGTCCTATCCAAGTTGTATTATCTCCTTTTCTTCAATAAAAAGTGTGTTTCTTTTTTAGTTTGATCTCTTCTATTTTGGTTGAGTCCTTGGGCTAGTGTGACTTTGTTACACTATTTGAGAATCGATTGTTCCAGTGGATTTGGGCGTCGTATTTCTCTACATAGTAATCATGTTGTGACAAGGATAGTCTCTTCTATGACAGAAAAACTATAATTAAAACACCATGATGTACATTCAGTAGTAATTCGACCGATGAGTATGTAATTTCCTTTTCTTTGAAAAGTAAATATCAGAGAAAAGATATTTTCTGTCCAAGCATATACTATAACTTATCAATTAACCCTGACCTCTGTGAAAAGGAGTTCATGGACCACCATTTTGGCTTTCGAGCATCAAACATCTCAACATTCAGAGAATCCCCCAGAAAAGCACTAAAGGTAGAGCAATCACTTTTGCAGATCGCTTCAATTGCTTCAAACTTTGATTTAATGGACTCTTGACTAAGATGTACGTAGATGGTCCAAGTTGTTCATTGCTGTCTTGTTTTTTCTTTTGTTTTTCTGCGATTCAGATGCACTATCCTCATAGAAAATGGTCAAAAGAGGCAAAATTTATGATTTGGTGCACTAGTATTTATGACTAGAAAATTGAAGAAGGGAAGTGATCTTCTCCACTTTTGCTGTGAAAAGTTAAATTTCTGATTTAACACAGAAACAGATGCTCACAATTGCGTCTTTAACACCAAAGGTACTGCACTAACGCTCCTTTAAAAAAAAGAAAAAAGAAAGAGGACGAAACCTTAGAAACTTATTAAATAGGCTTCACTTATGGCGGAAGAATACCGTTGTAACAAAACATCAAAAAGACACAAAATAAGATAAACAATAATAAACAACAAAACATAACAACCTAATTTTCTCGTGGAAATAAACCTGCAAGAAACTCAATACAACAAAAAGCACAATGAAACTCAATACAACTAGCTAGGTAGGACATGAATAACTAATCTGTAGGCGTCGACAGCTTTTTTAGGCATATACTTAACTTCGCTAAAATGTTCATCCAAGCCTTTTGCTCCTGTATTTGCCAACACTCCTCATTATACGAAGAGCAAATTCGATTAAGTGGACAACAATTTGTGTTCTTTTCAAGGGACAAAACATGATTCAGAAATTAATAAGGTCAAATATATAGGCATGTGCATTGCAAGCAGTTTGGTGAAGAACTAATGAATAGAACAGTAAGATTTCTTAAAGGCACACAAGGAATAAAGATTATTTGAAGGAAAATATTCACTTTTTAGTCCCAAATTTTTAACCAAATATCAATTACAAGTTTGAACTATGAAAACCGTGATATTTAACTCCCAAATTATTAAAATGTATTAATGTCCGTGACATAATATTGATGGTTAGATTTTATGTCAAAACAATCGTGTGTGCATTTTGATAATTTGAAGGTTAAATGTGATTATTTTCATAGTTTAAACCTATAATTGATATTTGGTTGAAAATTATAATATTAAAACTGAACTTAAAAGTAAGTGGGTACACTATACAAATTACACACAAGATTGCAAATATAAAAGAAATCGGCAAAACAAAAGGAAATAATTGAGAACAAAATGATAGTCTTCTAAAGCTGTGTTTGCACCAAATATTTCACAAAATATTTCACCAACTCCCAATAAAATACTACGATATAATCTCTCTCTCTTCCATAAAAAATATAAAAAAATATAAAAAAATTACCTCTCTCTTCACTTTTTCACTAAACCCAATACAAAAATTTTACAACACAAACATAACCTAAGTATATATATAATAAAGAGATGCAAACACCAATAACCCCAGTGGCTGACCCACTCCAACAACAGCAATGGATAGGTGGGGCTGATGGCATCGATCTGGCCATCACTGCAGGTGGGCTTGCGAATTATACTATGGTTGAAGTTTGAATGTAATTTGAATGGTTCTCGGGATCTCCAAGTGGGTAGCAGTAGAATGCAAGCTGGCAAATTGTTTTTTTTTTAATGAAGTACGAAATAAATAAATAAATAAAACAATAAAAAGGGAATTATGGTGGTGGTGGGGTAGGGTCTAATACGGCTTCTGCTGAGGCTGCCGCTCTATAACAGAGTTCTGACAATTAGAATCTGAAACGTCAAATTCATGTCTGTTTTATTTCAATGTCATTTCACCTCTGACTTCCCCACACCCCCCATCGTGCAGCCAGAGGCAGAGCCCCCTTCCCTTGCGCACTCGCTCACCTTGGAGTTTGGAATTTGGACTCTCTCTCTCTCAGACACAGAACACACACTCTCATTAAGAATGTTGTGGAGGTGCTTGTGTAAGTGGGTCCATGCCATGCAACTTTGAGATGAGATGGGGTCTTCCTAAGCTAAGTGACATCCAAGCTGAAAGCTCTCTTACGAGATTTTGAAGCAACATGTGATTCCCAGGGCATCATGTTCTATGTTAGAATAGAATGATTTTGTTCCAATTCTTCCCATACGCGATCATAAACAGTGCCACGTGGTGCTTCAGTCATCCAATCGACTAGGATTTTCTTTGGGGACGTACCAGCTTACCCTTTGTTAGTAGACATTCAATCTACTCTAATATAGGATATAACAGGAATACAAAATATTGTCGCGGTAAAATAATAATTTCTTTCTTTCTTCTTACTCACTGCTTCCTTTTTCTTTTCTTTTTTGGGTGTGTTTTTTAGGTCCCTCTTATTTGATTTTGATTGTCTAGTAAAACTTGCAAAATTCAGCCTGCTTTCTAAATTCTTAACGTTGATATTCTTTGAGAGCCTATATGAGCTCCATCAGAGCGAGAAAGAGAATCGGCTAGAGTCCATTCCACATTCAATTAGCCTCTGTTTTCTTTTCTTTTTCTAAATGCCTCTGTTTTCATTTGCAAGGGTAGAGTTTTCTTACATAACTACAAAGGTACAGCTCCGGCTAATTAAAAATTCCAGAACAAATGCTTCCTAATCAAAATCGCAGAAGAATTGTACACATTCTACCTGGATTTGGTCATACATTACAAGCTCATAATAATGCAGCTCAAACCTGTATACCCACCAGAAACGTGGATGGTCTCACGGTAACCAATGGACTGAATATTCAAGGATGAAATTTACCATTTTCTGCTTCAAATAGCTTTTCCACTCACTCCCATTGACAATGAATAGATTGCAATCTTCGAGAAAAATTAACACAAACAGAAATCCCCCAAAAATGAAATGAATACAATGGGGGGTGGGTATCCTACCATATCATGGTTTGGACAGCATCTTTCTCAAAGGCACTAAAAGATACCCTCTTATTCTCGTCTGATCCAAAGCTGAACTTAATACCCAAAGCCTCTTCGTGAATGTTAGCACTGCTTGTAGAAGGGAGGGAAAAAACAAGGGCAGGAGCAGACCTTTTTGAGCCAAAACTATAGGAAGGAAGTGCAGGGCCCTCTTTAGGCTGCTGCAGACCACCCCCTGAGAATGTCGGCACAATGGTTGGTGTTGGTGGCTCTACTACAGAAGAAGAAACAGGGAATGTAAATGCAGAACTCGTATTAGAAGCAAACGACCATCTTGAGTTGGGCTTGCTAACAGATATAGAAGGCAAAACCGGTTTAGTCACTGAAGAAGCTGAACTTTCTTTCTTTACAGTATCAGTAGCTTCAGAAGTACTCTCCTGAGGTGGAACCTTAAGATGAGAGTTCTGGTCAATTCGATCTTTACTCTTAAAAGAACTACAATTTCCTAAATTTGATAAGCTATTGTGCTCGTTTGACGCAATATTGGTCACATCAGAAGATTGAGGTTTTTTCCATGAAGCGGCTATCTCTAACTCAAAAGACTTAGTTTTAGAAGTGGCTGGATTTCTATCACTATGCTCCAAAATCTTCCTAGCCATCTGAGTAGCATGTGGGTGTACTGTAGGAACACCAACCTCAGAGCTACGTGGCTTACTGTATAATAACTGAGAATTTGAAATGCCACTTGTTCCTCCAAATTCCATACTTTTCTTCGCAGCAGGAAAGAAGCCTTCAGAGATATTGGAGTTTTCTGCCTGTGAGGGACCATATAACGAAGAATGAGAATATATAGATCCTCTAGAAGAAGATTTTGCAAGAGGTTTATGACTTGTTCTACGTATGGGTCCCACCGACCCGTAACCACTATCGAGTGCATCACTCTTTTTCACCTGTGCATTCAAACAGCAAGAACTATAAGTTCAATTCAATAGACATGGATATTGAAGTTGATTCAAATTTTACAATTTGATATATTCAAGTTCCCAGGTGTACACAAAGTGCAGGGTATGTACGCTTCATCCAACAACATTGACAGTATCTGTAAACTTTTCATTTCACCATATTTCACCGATTGACAAATCTTTACTTGAAGAACACAAACTTAAAATATTTCAACTCCAAGTATAAATTTAAGTTCCATGCACACCGAATCATACACAAAAGGATAGACAATTTCAAGCAAGTGTGAGTTTCAAAAAATAAGGACAGGCCAAGTACAGAGAAATTCTGGATTGCAATGATTAAACAACCAAAAGTGACCAAGTTTCAGGGGGTAAATATGAACCTGATCCAAATCATTGCTCAGATATTTCCACAACTGTCAGGCCTGTTTGAATCCCACAAACTAGTAATAATCTCATATATATTTGACAGGACCCTTCCAACTGACATCATTGACAACACAACCCAGATACAATACCATTTATTAGGACCAGAACAGGATGCTACTACAAAGTCCGGAGGCCCACTCACCAAATAAACCCAAGAGAATTTAATGCGTGGTCTGTCTTAGAGCACGTCTATGATTAGAACAATTACTTCATAGATGATAAGAGACTCTCCATCACATGACCAGTGAACAGATGTACAGGTTGTTTTGAAGAAGATTAAAAGAAGGAAGTGCTTAATTACTCGTAGGTTTTCATATGCTTCTATTTCATAAAATAGTGTATTTTATTCATTACTCTAGCTGGGGAAATCAACCAGCAAATATCTACAAAAACCAGAACATATATAATAAAATTTGAAAACCATCCTAGCACGCAAAACGAATATTACATCATGAAGGGATGCAATTACAAAGATTGACAAAATGAAAAACTTACCTGTCCATATATAGGAGTTTGTGTTTGCTGCAAAGGAGTAGATGAAATGTTCGAAACCCTATCGCCATCACCTCGTAATTGAGCAACCTGATGACACTAGGTAGTATAAAATGCTAATTTTCCATGTCGAAAAAAATGTATCTAAAAAAGGACAGCGTAAACTGAAACAATTCAAATTTACATACCCTGGTCTTGGACTTCGAAAAAATAGTTCTAGAATAAGGTGTTCTGGGAAAATTATGAAGATTGTATCTGCTTCTATGAGTTTGCGGAGTCAAATAACCATGTCGATCCTGTGCCATGGCACCAGGGCATGCGGATGGCTTAGGTAAAGGTGATGGAATAAATGGTTTTGCAGCAGAGACATCACCATGTAGTAATGCTATTTCATCTTCTGATGTTGTATTCTTAGCACCAAGGCTGATTTCAGATGCTCTGTTCCCCATGTATGCTCTAGCAATTTTGACTGGTGAAGCACCAACTTCATCTCCAACCTTTAAAATTTTACAGGAATTATATCATCTAAACAATTTGCGAGGATTGGTAAGAGAGGAACCATCAATTTCCAGCACAAAATCTATGAAAACATTAGGAAAATAAAGGAAAAAGGAACAAACCTTCTTTTTTTTTTATCTTTTCCAATTATAAGAGAAGGGAACAATTTACTCCAACAGGAATATAGGAATTCCGAAGAAGAACAAGACAAAGCGGTGTTGTGCCAGAGTAAGCAAAAGAAAAAGAGGTCTCCATATTGTTCAACAAAAGAGGACTAACTAGAATAGTTCTGGCAATTTCTGGGCTAGACATTATTGCATATGTTACTTATTATGCGGTTGCACTCCACTATGTACTCTGGATGGGAGCCATTTTTGGCTTTATTTGCAGAACTTCACTATTGGGAACAATATCACTGGTCGTACGTAACCTGAAACTTAAGGTCCCATCGATCTTCAGATCTCCGACACTTTCCCATGCATTTCTCAGGCTTCCATGTGTGTCACCTCATATAGATTATCTAGATGTTTAATGCTAATGTTTTTCTTTGAACGACAAATTCTAAAGCTTAATGCAGGCAAGGAAAGAATGCTTTCAAATTATTACTTGCTGAGTTGGAGAAAAGGTGAGTGAGTGAGTGATGTCGCCCTAACCAAAAGGGTAAAGCTAAGTCAATGATGTTACCTGTAAAATGGGATTATCAAGTCAGAAAGTGACGACTGATCATATGATGATGAAATTTTACTAATTATATGGCTCTTGTGATATCCTCTAGCATCTAATCTGAGATAAATCCATATGACCCTTTAGCCAGTCTTTCCATGCTAGATGGAATGCCCTTAGAGTTTTGGCTCCTGTATAACCATAGTCGGGAATCACAATTTGTATGTGATTGAAACAATCACCAAGGAGAGAACATAACAAACAACGTGATCCACATCCTTGGGCTGTTGAACAGAATCTAACCACACCAGGATGGATGGGTGCAAAGTCCTCCAGCTTTTCACACTTTTGGAGCACTTCCAGCTATCAACTAGGATTTAAAAATCTCTCTTCCCAGAACTGGAAATGAGGAATGTATTCTCCTCACAAGACATTATCTGCAAATTACTCTTAAGCGGATTCAGATGAAGTGACTTAAGGACTTATACCCCTCAATGAAGAGTATATCTTTCTATTCATCCATTCTACATCTCTGTGCAGCTATTTCTTCCCAAATATTGATATTCGAGATAACAATACTTGACCTCAAACACATGTATGCAAAGTAAAAGGCACAAAAGTATATCAGGAAAAATAGAACATATAAGTTTTCCATTGATGTGATAGCCAAATTTGTGTGTGTTCCCGTCCTCATTTGTTGGTATTTTGGGGATGCATGTCAAACAACCCTTATCCATGCCATCAATCTACACCCTAACCAGGCATCCGTTAATCATAGCAACAATGAAGCATCAGAAAAGTTTGTCTTCAAGTAATTCGACAATTAGTTAATAATGTCACGTTCTATAGAATTGATGAGATCAAACACAGCTTTTCAGTATTTAACATGCTGGAAGTATTCTCTTTTCTTTTAGGTCATATTTTTATGTTTTCTTTTTTCTCCTCTCTTTCATCAGGCTCCTAAAAGCAATTAATGTGGTATTTATGTCCCGGTCTTCAAGAATAAGATGCTTTGGTTTTGTGCTTTTACATTTCTAAATTTATATTAAAAAACTGTGCATCATGACTGCAACATAGGATAAACATTTCCAAAACTAAATTCAAAAACTGTGTATCGTGACAGCAACATAGGATAAAGACATCTATCCAGAAAAGGGCAACCTTTATAGAAGTTAGTTTCCTAGAAAGGATTTTTCCACAGCCTGTTTCACTGATTCACAAGCCAAGTTAACAGTGATGACTTCCCTATATGGCTGACTGAGAAGAGGGGTTAAACTTACCCCGGAGTTTCTCTTCCTTCAGTCATCTCTGGATTTTAAATGCTGCAACATCCCCCCGAGTTTCTCTTCCTTCAGTCATCTCTGGATTGAGATCCACAGCCCTAGAATGTAATATCTCTGCCAAGCGATTAGCTTCTTCCCTGCATCATAACAAGTCTACTGTTAAGAGAGTTGGGGTGATGATTAATACTGTACTTCTCGGGGGATGTTCGTTTTCTAAAAAAATGTAATATTTTTAGAATTTTGATAGAATTGTGAATATTTATGTAGATTAAAGTTTTATAGGTTTTTGTGCAAAGGTTGGTGCAAAGTTTTAAAGATATTTTTGTTGGAGTTTGTAAAAAGGTGTAGAGAGAGATGATTTGATGTAATTGTTTAATAAAAAAATATTGGAGTTAGGTGAAAAAGTATAGAAAGAGAAGATTTGTTATAATTTTTTTTAAAAGGTATTGGAGTTTGTGTGAAAAGTTGTAGGAGATTGTGTAAAATGTATTGGTGTTTGCGTATGAATTTTTGAAATTTTGAATGTTCGTTTTGCAGATTTTGTTAAATATATTCTTATTCTAGAATACTTTTGCAAACGAACATGCCCTCGGTATTGCTAGAAAAGATTACACTTGCAACCTTCATGGCACCAGACAACATTTCTCCTTATTAATAGCAACGAGCCTCAACAAATTGATAAAACTTACAAAAAAAGATCAGAAGCAGGCTTATTCAACAGAAGCAACCATTCGCCTTCCAAAATAACTAGACAAGGCTACCTATTTGACCTACCTAGAAAATTTTCTCTCTTTCATCAGCTTCTCAATTTCAGAAAGCCTTATGTCATCAGATAGGTCAGCTTTTTGTTCTAGTTTGTGGTCATCGCAGTCAGAACAACTCTTGAGCCTATCTGCTGATCTGCTGGGACCTGCTACCATTCTTGATCTGGACCGTCCAAGCTGCAAGAGATAGGACCAACGTCAAGAATAATGCTGATAGGAATGGAAAGGACAAACTGATCAAAGCGCTTTCATTATACTTCTGAATAAAATTTTTTTGATAAGTAAGACAATCTTATTAAAGAGAAAAAACAAAAGCACAAAACAGAGGGATCAACAGTACAAGGGACTATACTGAAAATCCAAACCCAAACCCCACAACAAAAGACCTCCCAAGGCAATACAACCCAAAGCCAATACAATCCAAAGCCACCACTTCCCCACAACAAAAGACCTCCCACGGCGCCAAGCACTGCCAAACTAACCCAACAAACGAAAGCCCCACCCTCAAAAGAAACCCCACCCTATTACACAATCAAAGCCAAAGTTTGCCCTTTGTTTTTGGTCTGCCTAGCGGTCGAAGAAGACCCTTCATAATTAATCGATGAATGCAATCCCTTTAACTCCCGAATCATCCGTCCCCCTGATTTGTTGGATTTTTTTGAGCGAAGCGGTACCCGATTGCGTTCCAAAGCAACGAAGAGATTCCTCAACTCCTCCTCGTGACCATCACTCGACACTCCAACCAAATGTCCTACAGAGGAAACCATATCTAATACCCAATCTGGAGATTTCCCCTCCCAACCATCTCTAGGAAAACTGACCGCCAAGGGGTCAACATGCACCAGTTCCTCCACGGGATCACGTAGAGGCTCGCTTACCTCTCTAAGCTCTATCTCTAGAGAATGTGCCCCAAGAGAGGAACTGGTGTCACCTCCAGAGAGGGTCCCCCGAAAGGCCTCCCCCACCTCCAGATCCTGAAAAGTATCCCCCGAAAGCCCTCCCCCACCTCCAGACCTCCTATGGAGCATCCCATCCTGAAGATCGGTTGTGTCTGGCGTCGAAAAGCTGAATCCCGACGTCTCCGGCGCTGCCCACTTCTTGTCGCCAACTTCTACAGTCTGAGCTGGCTCCGACGAGTCGCCGGAACCCTTCCCGGCCACCACAGACCACGTCGGGATCCCCCTCTGAGACGACCCATCATGAAGGTCAGCCTGGTCTGGCGCCGACAAGCTGCATCCCGACGTCTCCGGCACTGCCCGCTTCTTCGCGTCAACATCTACTGGTTGATCCGTCAAGACTAGAGGAAACTGCTTTAACAGAAGAACAGAATCCTCACATTTAATGTGCATTTGCCCTGATCACGAACACCATCTTCTTCAACTTCTGCATGCAAGTTTTCTGTTGCAAAAAGAGCTCATTATTAATCACGACCAAATTATAGGACCCAAAGGTCAGCACAAATCTGTAATTTTGTAACATAGATATATGAAATGAAGGGACTAAAAGATGAGCTTAAAGGACATTGTTGCAACATATACAGGTTGGGAGCATTGACAGCACATTTTTGTGTCTCACAGCTTATAGAATAGTACAATAAATCAGAAGGAAATCTGTAAATTATCTGGCATATTCTGAAAATGGTTTCTACCAATGTCACAAATGTGATAGCATCATATCCAACATCACTACCCAAGTAACCACACAAACAGTGTGAGATAATACATAGCCCATGTCTCTTTAATACAGTTTCCTTTTAGCTACTCTCCCACACAATCTGTTCAAAAGAAAAAACTATCTGTACACAGGAACACAGGATTTAACCGTCTCAATAAAATGCACTTTCTTCCCACAGCACCTTGGGGTGATGACCCCTATACTTCACTGTTCTCCAGATGTTTCATCCCAATTATTTTCTTTTCCCTAAGTAAAATAAATTAACTTCCTTGAACAAGTACAAGGAAATTGCATCTATCTCACACATTTTTCTTCTGCAGATTAACACAGTCCACAGCATAAGCCATCAACTCCAGAGGGTATTGAAGGACATACTCCAAAAATATAATATGACAGGGATGGGGTCTCTATCTGTGTGGGTGTGTAAATGCACCATATTATACATACACAAGGTGCGTACATAATCAATTTATCCTGAGTTCAATATGTAAAGGCACATAAACAATTTCCCCTGAAAAATTCTGAAGGGACCTTTTAAAAAGATAATCACCATCAAGTTTAATTTTCATAAAATGTATCAATAGTTTACTGCTCTAACAGAATCAAATTCTAATAGATAATACATAAGATGCAAAGAAAATCAGAAATGATGAGCAACAGATCTTTCTCTTTGGTAACATATTATGGCCTTCTTTTAGTTGTTTGGTATATCTGGCATGGGCAGGAATATCTTTTCAAACATCCATAACCGTACTTTGACTAAACTAGGAACTAATCCTAAAATATCTCATTAGATAAAGGTCGGTAATGCTTCATAAATATCCAATTCATTTACAATAGCTCATTTTCAATATAGGACTTATCAGCTAAAATAACAAAACAGCACATCCAAACCATGCAGTTGAATATGGTCATGCCAAGTTAACTATTCAATTATTTACTACCAAAAATACAGGAACAAATTTACCTCCAAAGTTAAACACATTTCAGTATAAATAAGAAGAAGCCACTGAGAAGGAAGAGTAGAGCTATAGTGTAAGTAACAGAATGTATCACTCAATCCAAATCTCTTTACACCAAAATAATGAGCTCCATAATTATGTGAGTAGTTTGTAAAATTTGTGAAAGTACATTAAAGACCTCCACTATTACACACCGTTTGATTCCTTTCCCAGAGCTCCACATTCACCTGATCTCCAAAAATCCAAGCCAAATAAGGGTCTGCCTTCTCAAGACATTAAAGATGAGCAAAAGCTCGATAATAATGAAAGGTTCCCTACCTAGTATTCCCATGAGTGAACACAGAAACTCCACTATAAGCTCTCTCAATAGGCAACAACCGATCAGGAACTCACCATGAAAATGAATCATTTTCCCCAACAATACATAAAAGTGAAGGACCATAGATGCCGAGATATGAAGTTAAACTACAATAGCGAGATATCAATTTATCAAACTTTTCATTAAAGTTGGCAAGACAGGTTAAATTAAGCATCATCCTCTTGGACACGCAATAGCAAAACAAAAAAAAGATACTAGCTAGAGACAGAGAGATCAGTTATTACTCCTTTTTTACTGGTAGATGCCTACTCCAAGCTAATTCATTGTCATTCTATAATACCAACTTCAAACTCACTTCATTAACCACCGAAAACATAAAAATGTTTCCCTTAGAAATTAAAGTTAAGGACTTCTAGGTCATGAAGAAGCTCAACAATTTAGATTCCACCAAGCAACTATCAACCAATTAGGTCAACCCTACACAATCTAGGACAGGGCACAATCTCTTTTCTATGCACGTGTGTCATAATTATACGGCGATCCTCTCCTGTCAATCTCCTCTTGTTATATTGACTAGTCTGCCGCTTTTAATATAAACGGGAAAAAAAAAAATCACAGGAATATACTACCTTAACATCTAGTCAATTTGCTTAAATAATACCAAATATTCTTCTAATAAAGAAATTCTACTCTACCTACACAAAAAAAGGCTCGAAAAACAGAATAAAAAGCAACCAAATAAAAAAAAAGTAAATTCCAACGGTTTACCATATCATAGTCTCCTATACTTGATGCAAGCAGAGGATTACAGTGAAAGAAACACGGAGAGAAATCAACTTACGACGATTTTGACTGGCGGACGAAGGGAGGGCATGAACTGAAGATGGTTTGGAGAATAACGAAGGCAAAATCCGAGTGGCACCGCTGGATAATAGCCGGTATGCTGGATCGACCATCTTCGAGAGCCAGCGGCGGCCCCCCCGGCTTGGTCTTGGCCATGAGATTGGTTCGGCGGGGGCCGAGAATACGGTGTCGATGGCGGCTTCCTGGCCTTCCCTCCAGCGCCTCTCTCATCCCCTACATCGTTCGGCCCCGACGACGTCGTCTGTCCATCCCTCTCCATCTCCACGAAGTCGTTCTTTTCCCTTCGGCCTTCACTCGCCTCTTGAGTTCGACTGTTCGACGAGGACAAGGGAAGTTACGAGCGAGAGCGGACTTCTTCAGTCAAGTGGTGGGACCAGATTCTCAAAGATCATGAAATTCATCAATGGGGAAATGCCACGTGGTATCTCAGGGTTTTACAATAGGTGGTGGTTTAGTAGTGTTAGGCTGTTAGCTAGGTTCGACCTTGAGCGAGCCCATTTTGTTACGGTGGTAATCGCGTCATGGGGATGTTTTAGTGCGGAGAACTTCGACTTAACATGACGACGAATCACTATTTTTTTTTTTTCTACGTGACGACGAATCGCCTTGACGAGTCTCTTTTATTGCTAAAAAATATAAATATATCTTAGAATTTTTACTGGTACTGGGCTAAGGTTAGAATTAAGACGGTGTTCAGTTAAGATTGTTGTGAGGATTTTTTGTGTTTTGAAAATTTTTAGATGATGTTTAATTTTATTGGTATGCGTGTTGTAGTTATTTTTATGTGAGGTTAAAAATGATGTTTGGTTGTAGAATTTTTGTGTTGTGAGAATACAAAAAAATCTTGAGAATTCTTTGTTACACGAGCCCTAAAAGTGATGCCAACTGAAAGTTCGACTTAGAGTGCGTTTGCCACCAAAAATTTCACAAAATATTTCACCAACCCACAATAAAATATTACAATATAATCTCTCTCCCATAAAAAAAATATAAAAAATTATCTCTTTCTTCACTTTTTCACTAAACCCAATACCAACACTAAACTCAATACCAAAAATTTTACAACACAAACCCACCCTTAGTGGTATAGAAAAAGTTGCTGGAGTCGGGGGAGCCCGTCCTTTTTCTATTATATTTTGGACCTGAGTAATATAACTACGTCCTTCACAAGCAAAATGAAAACAAATAGCCTATTCAATTTTCCATTAATTGAACCAAAATACAAACCAAATGGGCATGTTACTTGGTGGTGTTTGTTTGTGGAAATATTGGAGTTTTGGAAATTGTGAAAAAGTATAGTATTTTATGGAAAAGTGAGGAGGGAGAAGATTTAATTAAATAGTATAATATTATTTTATAATTTAATGAGGAGAGAGATTATTTTATGATTGTTTGGAAATATTGAGGGGTGAAAATATTGGGAAACAAATGCCCCAGGCCTGGTATCCAAAGAGGAAATATGCTACTTGATATTTAAATATCACCTAAAAGGAGGAAAAATCATTAACAGTTAGACTATAACATAACTCATAATAAAAATAAAATAAAATAAAAATCTGCTCCTGGATAATTCATTATAACATAAGCAAGTTGAGAACTAACAAGCCTTCCAGACTACATAACCATCAAGAAACACTCTTGCAGATATTTTAACTCCTTAATCTAGTGTTCTGTTGTGTGTACAAAAGCAGTGGCGATACCCTCTTTCCCCTGATCTGATGGGGCTAGATCTTGTTTGCTGGTTGCAGGTTTGCATCAGTTCCAGTGTCAATTTGGCTTGGCTCTGACATTTGCCCTGCTTCCTGCTCAATCTCATGTTGTCCTAGATGTTGGGTGAGAAATGTTGCATCTTCTGTTGAATTGGCCAATGTAGTCTTCTCAGACGGAAGTCTTGGAAGGGATTTTTGAACTGGTTTCCTGAAAAGAGCAGTGGATGATTCTTTGGTAGCACGATTTCGAGTAACCTTCTCATCTAGACTTACACGGCCTGATTGAGAGCTGCGGCTGCTTCCTTCAGAGTCTGTCGCCGGTGATCTCTTATGGCAGCCTAGTTTGGGAGACCTCGCTCTGGTTGGTGCAATCTGCATTGACAAACGTAATAAACATGAAAAGAAAAATTGAACTGTATAATCCATTATGAGAACAGTACTTGGATCAAACTTAGACTAGCAATATATATAGGTTTCTTCCATTTGTTACTTTTCATTCTAGTATAAACAGATGGACATTAGCCAGTTGTGAATGAAAGAACTCCCCACATATGGGACTCATTGCAGCTTACTTGCACAATGTAATTAATCAGATGGATTAGATGACTGCCTACCGTAAAAGAAAGGATGGAAAATCTAAATCAGGACATAAACCTCAGAAAATGAATCAAATCAACGAATTGTTGAAGGTGTGTCCTTGTACTAGAAAAGGCCTACCAATATCCTATAACTTGCACCAGAGCAGATTGTCTGAAATGAAAATGATCAGTAGATAACGAGTAGGAAATATTAGAAGGAAACCCAATGTGGAAACCATGAAGGGGTGGATCCCATGTGATCTGCATATGCACATCAGTGCATGCCAAGAGCAGAGAATTTAGGTACATGGGATGAATTTGTACACTTGCCAATAGTCTGGACTAAAACCCTCCACCATTAATATGAATTTCAATTGTCCAAGAAACAAAGTTCATTGGACCCATCTCTCTCAATTCCAACTTGTTTCTATTTTCCCCCTGGGGGGAGGGGGGCGGTTGTTATAGTTGATAGCAAATTCATTATACTGGAGAATATAAAATTTCTTCCCACTGTTACCATATCAAACTCCCGAACATCCTGACTATCCTGCCCATGAAAGAGTCACTATTCAGGATCTGCAGTTAAGCTGTTAACAGATGAGCACCAAACATTACGTATGTAGTAGTGATCTCTCAACATCACAAGCGAAGATGTTTCTCATTGGATCTTGTATTGGATGTCATTTACTTACCCAAAAAAAAAATCTATACCTGAAAGGATATAATGGATCGCAGGTTAGAAAGAAAAAACAAGGGAGAACATCATAGTACGCCTCATATCTATGGGCAAAAATCAATTAGCCCCCCTCAAGTTCAAATTTGTTTTCTTACGCCTCTCATGTTTTAAAAACAATCAATCATTGCCTTCCAAGACTTGGAGGGGCATTTCGGTCAATCCACATTATTTTCCGTCTGATTTAACGGCCAAATCTAACGGAGGGTGAGGATTGATTGTTTTTAAAACATCAGGAGTATAATAAAACAAATTGAAACTTGAGGGAGTTGATTAATTTTTGCCCATAGATATGAGGCATAAAAAAACAATAATGAGATGATTTTAGATTGATCCATGACCAAAATATAATTTAAGTCCAGGCAGAAGAAGGCAAGGAAATTATTCAGAAATGCAAAGGTTATTGGGCTCCAACTGACATTTACCAAGACACCGCAAATAAATTACCTTCTTGAACTCCACCTTGGGTGGAACAGCTTCATGATAGAAGCTTGGCATAGGAGTTGCTTTAAATTTTAAGCTCCTCCGTAGCATCTTTATTTCTGCCTCTTGACTTTCCTGAAAAATAATTTAGCATACTATACCATAAAGCACAGACTTCTGTAAGAAAATAAAGTCAGGAAAAAGCTTTCCAACAGACATGAATTGCGCTACCTTGGATTTCGACTCGAAAGTAGTTTTCTCCACTTCCTTCGCATGAACCTTTTCCTCAAGCTTGAAAAGGAACTGCTGGATCCAATCGATATAAACTAGAAGAATGTCAATTCTCAACTGAAGAAGCAGCAGTGTACAATCAAAACCGTTGTGCAAAAAATAAGAATCTGACCAACCTCTTTTCGTTTCTGAGCTCTCTCATCACACTTGAGGCTGAAGCCATAGGAAGGAAGATGACCAACTCTTCGAGGTTTAGCACTCTCTACTGGAGGGCTTCTATGAAGAAGTTAGAAAAACAAAGCCTTCAGTGAACTTGGACAAATGAAAAGATATTAACGTTAGGCAAGGCACGGCAACAACAGTTAGCAACCAACAAGGAAGCAGGAGTGCTTTCTTCAACTTTAGCTGGTGATTTATGTTTTGTCAGTTCCCTGTGGAAAAGAGTTGCATCCAAATTTATATATTTACACACACACACACACACCCATATATATGTATATGTGTATTAAAAACCCTTACGGTAAGTAAGGTTCAATAGATTTTGGAGTTGAAAGACATCAGCTGTGCTCTTCTCCACATCAACACTTACTAATCCATTAGTAGGGCAAGGAAATATGCTAGAATTGCAGGAAAAAATATACCTAAGACTTTCCGGCACTGTTGTGCTAAGAGGCGGTACTGTTGTGCAAGATTCTGCCGATTGCTGCCCAGACCAATAAGAGAGAGGGGCGGGTACGGTGAGAAAAATAGTGTAAACCATTTTGATAAAAGAGGAATAAGTATTAAGCTTGAACCCAACATAAGGTTAGGCTATGTTGCAGGTATTTACCAGGGAATGGCAAGCAGGACTTGCTGCAGATGCCACTTTCTTAACCCCACTTGAGTGAATGCTCGTGATAGATGCCGTCAAATTAGTTGTAAGGGCAGAAGGTTTCTTTAAGGCAGCTGAACCCAATTTCTCATCTTTGTTTTTCTTCACTGAGGTCACTGCAATCTTGAGATTTTTCTGCTTTGTAGCTTTTCCCGTGCCTTGAGTTTTCTGGGAATTGTCCATGCTCTTTGTGTTGCCTCCTTCCCCTGATTCCTAATAATTTTAAATCAACTGACTTAGATGGTTTCTAATGAACTAAAAGGGAAGGTAAACTACTTAACCGAGAGGTATTACCACACCTTTGCTATGGTCAAACCAGTGAATTCATCAAGGAAAGTTGGTCTTTCTACTTCTTTCTCAGATGAGGACTCTAAATTCCCACTCTTTCGCAATAGGTTAACAGGTAAGGCACTCTCATCTAGCCGTGAGTATTTAACAGTACTAGGAAGAGCACCACCTTCCTTCTCCATAATACAGTCTGTGCCAGAATTTTGCCCCTCATTTTGGTGGCTCTCCTCTATGCCAACAACGAGATCAGCAGTATCCATTACGCTGAAAAGAACGCAAATCCCCTATTATGAACAACTTCAAAGCTAACATTGTGCGGTAAACAAATGAAACGCATACTGAAGAGAAGATAACCAAAAATAATCAAAGAGTTTTTAACGCCAAACTGCAACCAAAAGCCATAAGTATTCTTGACACACATGTTCCACTCGGTTGCTGATGAAACGTGAGAAATAAGACAAAAGAACAAAACCACAGATATTTTTCTTCAAGCAAAATGGCCCCTAGGAAACAGA
This sequence comes from Myrica gale, assembly GCA_963930655.1. Taxonomy (NCBI): domain Eukaryota; kingdom Viridiplantae; phylum Streptophyta; class Magnoliopsida; order Fagales; family Myricaceae; genus Myrica; species Myrica gale. The sequence goes on along the minus strand of OZ005600.1, from coordinate 26,735,152 downwards.
AAACTAACCTCAAATAACCAAATGCTTTGCATTCGCTTGCAAAGATCCCAAATATTTACAGAACATGAGATAAAAACTAAAATGGATTTCTCTTATTCCCTCGCATCTTCTTAGCGATCACATGAAGATCAGTTACCCGCCCTAATAAGTAGCTTCCAAGCAAATGGCGAAGGACGGGTTCACAATACACGTACTTTCTCAAACATAAACACCACTGGCCAAATTTTACAAGCATTAATATTTTCATTTACTAACCGACCAATTTGTCCATCGTGCGCTTTCAGAAATTGAGAGTCAGACCCCCCGAGAGAGAGAGAGACAGAGACGCCTGCCCAATTGGGTGAAGAAGCTATGGCAACTCAAATAGGGATAAAGGGACCACTACCTGTTTTTAATAAATAAATAAATAAGTTCCCACGAATTGAAATGCCTAACGTACTCTGGATTTGCCAAAGCATCATCAATGCATAACTAAAAGAAGAAAACCACAAAATCCACCAAAAAGAAAATCCAATCCGAAATCTACAAATGAAGAACCTCAGAGACGGTGCAGAAACTATGGCAGAAGGGAAAAGGAAACCCAAACAAAAATTAGAAAACTTGTTGGAACCAATGCAGGAGGAGGATGACTTACGCTTAGAGCGCGTTAGGAAGAAATGGCGGATTCTGATTTACAGAGCAAGGCCGTACAGACAGACGGAGATACTGATGGGAACTCCAGTTTGACGGTTTAAGTAACATCGTGGGACTGGGATTCGGTTACTTCGCATTAGGTAGAATACGAGGAGTGGACGGTTACTCCCCAGTTTAGGATCCGTAGTTCTCACTTTTCCACATTTTAACCGCCCGTACATCCTTAGAAAAAAAAAACGCCCGTACATCTTTCTGCTTTGGACACTGTGCCAGAAAAAAAAAAAAAAGAGAGAGAGACTGGATGGATTATTATGTTCTAAAAAGACACCAATAGTGTTCTATCGAACTGATACCTCCTGCCCATCTCCATCCATTCTCCCTTGTCACCATCAACCCACTCCTGCGTGCTGCTATGCCACCACCTCCGCCTTTATTCTTTCCCTTCTTACTCCTCCCAGAACAATCTCTTTCACTAAACCATTGTTTAATACTTTCCAACGATCTTGGCTTTTTCGTTTGCTCTACTATTTAGATATTCCATGCACTTATACAGTAGGACAAAGAAATTTACAGTCTCCATCAAATAATTGAAAACAAGTTATATCTGTTGATATATTTTCCGTGGAAAACAATTCTGCTGAGAAAATATTCAGAGCTTTAATGGCAGAGCAAAAACCTTTTTTTCTCACTTGGCAATGTTTAGAGCCAGCCAATTAGGAGTAGACTAATAGTCTTACTCACCCTCTTTCAAGCCTTATTTTTCATGAAAGTTGTAAAGCTAAATGAGACAAGATGCAAAAGCTAAACACTAAGAAAAGAATCCCCAACCTAACACATCCTAGGTCCCAATATTGGAAAAGGACTTTCACCTTTTCCTCGCCCTCCTCCTTTCGTACGTTTCATATGTGAGAAAATGATAGCTGAACTAAAAAAAAAAAAAAACTTTTTCATGCCTTATCTCATCGACATTCGACACAGAAAGGGAAAACAAAACAAGGGTCAACCATATATAAGCTCTTTTGGTGCCGTGGCAGTGGGGCAGATCTCATGTTCAGAGACAACTAATTGTGCAAAAGCCTAATTGGTTGGAAAATGATGTTCACCTATGCTCATCAAAAGTAGCCCAAGTTATATTATTGCTGAAAGGCGAAAGTAGCAAGTTCTGTGAACAATTGCCTGATTGCCTAACGTATAAGGTTCCCCTACAAATTTTGCTGCCATGAACATGACTTATGGTTATGACATAAACGACTCTGATGGTTTTTGAAACCAAGCCCAACCGGAAATCCAGATATAATCATATGACCAAAGCCTGCTGTGCTGTCTTTTAGCACTTAGGCGCACAGCGAGCTGAGCGATTGGTAATGATTCTACCAGGGTGGAACAAATTCGTAACTGATCCTAGGTAATCGCTTGTGGGTCATTGGATTCCGAATGTCCGGTAAGAACCACCCGAGTATCAAGCGAAGAGCAATATTCAGTCATGAGGAACTCCTTTTTCAGACAATTGTTATTGCTGTTTAATTCCTTATTAAGCTTGAAATGCCGTATTTCTGTGGCATGTGCTTTCTAAGTTTACCAATCACAATCATCAAGTCCTTGTCGTGAAAATTAAGTTTGAAAATCCTGAAATACCTTGAATCATTCATTGTCCTCAAAGCAATAACATAAAATTCAGGGGATGCATTGCTCTTCCCATTGTTATCACATTGTTTGGAACAAAATCACAAGAGAAGCTTTTACCTTTCTGGTTTTATCTCCTGGCCCCAGAAGCAATGGTGGTGGCTGATTGATCATAGATGAATTAATACTTTGACATAAAGCAAGAAAAGTTTAGCTTAACCCCCCCCCCCCCCCTCTCTTCCCAAAAAGCCAGAAAAGACGGTGAGTGTTAGTTCGAAGTGACGACATGTAAAAGCAGGGGATGATTAAGTTCTCCAGTGAAAGTAGCCAAACATTGGAGGACAGAACCAAATTCCGCATGCTGATGGCCGATCAACTTTTTTGGTTTCTGCTGGTTTGTAGCTTGTTCTTCGTGTGTTCTCTTCAATATATAATATGTCTGGTTTTAACAAAAAAAAAAACTTTAGTGACCTCTTTGACACAAGTAAAGAGCCTTGCGTTCCTTTCTCCAAGAAGTCACTCGGTAAGAGATGTTTGGCTCTTATTATTACGTGTACAAATCTGTAATATTATATTTTGTACATATTACTATATACGTCCTAGTTGTAAACATACAAATTTCATGAGAATATTTTTTCTCTCTCCATCTCTCGAACTTTCTTTCCCTCTTTCTCTATCTCTCTAGTTCACAAAGTCAAAGTTCATTAGTTAACATGGTATTAGAGCACCGATCTTCAATCTCGATTGATTCTGTGCTTATTTTCATCCACTGATTTACGATCGATGATTGTTGCAACCGAATCTGAAGGATCTGGAGGTTCTGGAAATCTTTGAACGTCAATTTCTACTGTTGTCGAATCCAATTTTCAAAGTCCATACTATTTGAGTAATAGTGTTATTCTGAATATTCCACTGGTTTCTCAATCTCTTACGAATAAGAATTATCATTCTTGGTCCAGATCTATGTTTCTTGCATTGAAATGTAAGAACAAATTAGGTTTTATCGATGGAACTATTCTAAAACCTTATGTGACTGATCACTTTAGATTTCTTGGATAAAATGACACAATTATCCTTTCATGGATTTTGAATTCCTTGTCTGCTGATATTGTGTTGATAGGTCTCAGTCAGAACTAATGCAAAGTCGATAGAATTCTCTTCGGGTAAGAACAAATCCCAAGTTGTTTGGATAAAAATATGCTTAATTTCATTAACGCTTCAAGCAGAATTTAAATAAACAACTAATAACAATTTTTCCTAAACTTAAGATCACAACTTCATAAAATAAAGACAATAATTAATTGCAAAATATTAGCTAACACAAAACAGTCAACAACCACTATGACCAAGTCTTCAACAACCCAACACTTTTCTCCTTTTACTCCATGTAAAGAAGTTGGGATCGTGGTCTATCAATACCCCTTCTTTCAATGGATCATTGTCCTCAAGGTCCACGTGGACTCAATTCAAAAAACCGCCCATGTCACAGTTCGACCATCCTTCTTGTGCTCTCGGCGCAACCATTGTCACCATTGCTTAGCTTTACCTTCGAGATGGAATGACTCCAACGAAACCTTTTTGTGCTTCCATAGTGCCTTGATACACAAAGAATAGATCAATGCGGTTGAACCACTTAGTAGGGTCATCACCGGAGTACCTTGAAAACTCGAGCATAGCCATTTTTGATGAAATAATTTGCAGGCAACCATCCGTGTCGTCTTTATTCTCTGCCTCTGTGGTGCGATAACGGTCATTGTGGTGATGATTGGTCCCGACGCTGAAAGAAAACAAAGCTTCGGACAAGCAGTTGATCAACACTTCCAGTTGGTGGAGTTTGTTATCAACATCAAGCAACATTTGGTGGAAGCATTCTTGAAGGTTGTCAACTCTTCCTTCTAAACGCTCGATTCTCTCTTTGTGAGTGGTCATTGAACCAGGCTCTGATACCATTGATAGATCACAGTCAGAGGTAATGCAAAGTCGATAGAATTCTCTTCGGGTGAGAACAAACCTCAATTTGTTTTGGATAAAAATATGCTTAATTTCATTAATGCTTCAAGCAGAATTTAAATAAACAACTACTAACAACTTTTTCTAAACTTAATATCACAACTTCCTAAAATAAAGACACAATAACTGACTGTAAAATATTAGCTAACACAAAACAGTCAACAACCACTATGACCAAGTCTTCAACAACCCAACACTTATCTCCTTTTACTCCACGTAAAGAAGTCGTGATCATGGTCTATCATGCGACAAGTGTGATTTACATTGATTCATCCAAAGAAATGTGGTTGGAGTTGAAGGAATGATTTATGCAGAGTAATGGACCCCAGATTTATCAATTACATAGTGTTATCTATATTCTTAAACAAGATCAATTGAATATGAGTTCATACTTTACCAATCTTAAGATCCTATGAGATGAATTGCTTAATTACCATCCCTTACCGGTTTGTAGTTATGTTGGATGCATCTGTGGTGCTTCGAAGACTTCTGCTGATTATCATTAGGGCTGAACAAAACCGAACTGCAAAACCAGACCGGATTTGCTGTCCAGTCCGGTCTTATTTTTTAAAATGTGGCCCGGTTCGATCCATGCCTTTTGACAAACCGGTTCGGACCGGACCGGATTTATTAATATAAATAAAAAAAATGTTTTTTATATTTTTTAATACAAGTTACAAACTTAAAAAGTTTAATTTTAACCTAAACTAAAAATCTACATTTTTATATGTCATTCCCTCTTTGAAATTAACCTAAAAATTTTAAAAAAATTAAAATAAATGAAAAAATTGAAACCGATTTAAGTGGTCCGGACCGGACCGCATTTATAAGGGGTCCGGTCCGGTCCTCCATATAAGCGTGGACCAGATTTCCGGTTGTGCAGCCCTAATTATCATCATCAATAATATGTGATGTGTTTCTTGATGGGGCTAAATAATAGTTTCGCAAATGTGAGAGGACAAATACTGTTATTAGATCAGTTGCCTTCTATTAACAAGGTTTTTTTCTCTCATTTTACAAGAGGAACGACAAAGGGATATTGGTATAGTAACTGGTCCTTTTGTTAAGTCAGTAGCTTTGGCAGCTAGTGGAGGAACTAGTGGTAAACCTAGACCAATTTGCAGTCATTGTGTGTCTAAGTGGTCATACTATTGAGAAGTGTTACAAGCTACACGGGTACTCTCCTGGTTACAAATTAAGGAGAAAGGGAAGTTTTCTTCATCTGTTGCTAGTGTTCAGATGGATTCTCCTCCAATGAATTTTACTCCAGAGCAATATCAATAATTGTTAGTTTTGTTCAAGCCTTATGATGTATCTCCATCAGTACATCCAGCTGTAGCTTCTGTGAATACAACTTTAAGCCATAAGTTTACGGGTATATCCTTCCATTTTTATTCCTCATGTAGCATCTATCATCCAAATTCATCTTCTTGGATAATTGACACTAGGGCAAGTGATCACATGATACATTCTTCTGTCTTATTTTCTCATATATCTAGTTCTTTGATTTCTAGTACTGCGAGATTACCGGATGGTAGCTTAGCTCCAATCACTCATATTGGAGATGTGATCATTTTTAGCATATTGTCTTAACTGGTGTACTATGTGTACCTAATTTTTCTTTTAATTTGCTTTCAGCCAGCAAATTAACTCAATCTCGAAATTGTTGTCTTGTTTTATTTGCTAATCATTATCTTGTTCAGGACCTAGTAACTTGGAAGACAATTGGGACAGATGAGCTTAAAGGAGGTCTGTACTACTTGAGTCATCTTCCACTTCAAGCTACATCCAATTCATCTTCTCTTGTTTCAAGTCCTTCTCTTTGTACGGTTGTTAATAATAATGCTTCATTTCTTTTGCATAAAAAATTAAAAAGATTAGGAAATCCTTCTTTGTCTAGAATGCACTTACTTAAGCATTAATATACATTTGGATTCTTTGTCTAATCCAACTACTTATCATACTTGTCCTCTTGCTATGCAAAAGCGACTGCCTTTTTTCATTAGCAGCAATAAATCACTTTGTCCATTTGATTTGGTTCATTGTGATATTTGGGGCCTCTTGCTACTCTTACCATGGATGGCTTTAGATATTTTTTAACAATTGTGGATGACCACACTAAAGCTAAATGGGTTTATCTCATGCACTCTAAATCTGAAACTAGATCTTTGTTGCAATCTTTTTTTAGTTACATTAAAACTCAGTTTTCTTCTCGAATTAAGGTCATACGGTCTAATAATGGTGTTGAATTTGCTATGAAAGAGTTTTATGCTACTAAATGAACTAATATGTACAAAATATAATATTACAAATTTGTACACGTAATATTATACTTACTCGATTGATACAAGATCATATTATTTGATTGATTTATCTTACAATTACTCAACCAGACTTAGCATATTTTGTGCAACGTTTAAGTCGATTTATGAGTAAGCCAAAGGAGCCACAATGGACTACAACCTTACGGGTGGTTCAATACATCAAAGGAACAATAGGTTTAGGCTTATTTTTCTCTTATGCTGTGACAAATTTCCATTTAGAAAGCATTTACAGATTCAGATTGGGGTGGATTTCAAGATACTATGAGATCTATTACTGGTTATGCTATGTTTTTGGGTGAAAATCTGATTAGCTAGAAATCGAAAAAGCAACAAATTGACATGACTTAGAAGTTTATTGATTGATTTTAAGATTGAGCATCCTCGTGCTGCCTTGATGTTTTGTGATAATCAGACATCCATTCATAGCTCGTCAAATCCAGTTTTTCATGAACGTACAAAACGTATAGAGTTAGATTGACATATTGTGAGGGAAAGGTGAAAGAAGGCCTTATTCGCGTTTTACATGTGAGATCTTGTCACCAGATTGCAGATATCCTTACTAAGTCATTGGGTCTTTCTCAGTTCAACCATTTGATAAGCAAGATGAGACTTCTCAACATCATAGTCCATCTTAAGGGAGAGTATTACGTGTACAAATTTGTAATATTATATTTTATACATATTAGTTGGATAGCTGTCATTATAGTGCGAGCTTTAGTGTATTTTACAATATATGTTGTAGTGTAAACATACAGATTTTAACGAGAATATTTTTCTCTCTCCATCTCTCGAACTTCCTTTCCCTCTTTCACTCTCTCTCTCTAGTTCACAGAGTGGAAGTTCATTAGTTAACACTTATTGGTGATGTTTGTTTCCCCAACATTTCGGGGCATGAAAATTTCTAGCAAAACAAACACGCTTCAACATTTTTAACTTTTATACATACACACTTTACTTTTCACAAACTCTAATAAAATCTCAATAAAATAAAAATTTCCAAAATTTCGAGAATATTCACTAAAATTTAAGCAAAATATCATACCCATTATTTCTCATCATTCCCAGACTCATTGTGGTCTTAGACTAAGGGCTTGTTCGGCCATTTAGTATTCTCAGGATTTTTTGAATCCTGAGAATACACAAACCGAACATGTTTTTTAATCTCACCTAAAATAACTACAACACGCATACCAATAAAGTTAACATCACCTAAAAAATTCTCAAAACACATAAAATTCTCAAAAAACACCATTACCGAACAGCCTCTAAGACTAAGGGCACTTGAATTGTGTGACATAAATAGCATCTGTCTTCAGTGATACGGATTCTTTTCCCTTTGGCCATCATGAGTTCGTGATATTTAGCGACTTGTTTAAAGATTCCGGGAGGAATAAATTCTAGTCACTGACTTGGAAGCTTGAAATGGACAATGCCAGCCTGCATAGCCATGTGTAGCAGCAGCAAAAGAAAGAGTACTTCTAAAACCGCCCATCCATTGATGTCCTTGCAATGCACAAATTTTCTACGTGCACGAGCTCCATTATTCCCAGGCCTAATCCATCAATCATGACAATCAAATCAATCATCAAAGTAACTAGAGTCCACTAACTAGTCCAACTTGCTCAGGATTGCTTTCATTCCCAATCGAGCCACTCTTTTGTGGGTAACCTGCTTTACAGTTAGAAACTTTTGAGTACCGAATATAATCCGTAGTTCTTTGCAACCTGCCTCGGTCTTAGCTAGGCAGAATGTTGGTCAGATCAGCTTGGATCAATACGCTTGTCTAATCAACAGTTATTTTCCCAATTTTCAACTGCCATTTATATGAAATGAAATCCCAACTGAGAGTCTCAGAAACCAGTAAGAACACAAAGAATGGAAAGTGAGAAGGGTCCTCGAGACCAAAATGAGCCAAGAGACACTTACAAAATCGCCTACATAATCCATTTCTTGCTTGGCGCTGGCAATTTGCTTCCGTGGAATGCTTTAATCACGGCCATCGATTACTTTACGTATCTATATTCAACCAAGCACGTTGAAAAGGTTTTCTCAGTCGCTTACATGAGTTCTTCAGTGCTAGTTCTGATTGTTATGATGAGTTGGAGTGACCGGAGTCGGAGGCTGAACTTTCGATTCAGACTGAATTTGGGATTTTGTATGTTTGTCATCTCACTAATGGTAGCTCCGACTATAGACTGGGGTTGGTGCAGCAGTGGCTCCAAGGGGCCACCAAATGGAGCCTACAGTGTGACAGTTGCATCTGTCGTGCTCTGCGGGGTGGCTGATGGTTTGGTGGGTGGAAGCTTGATAGGATCAGCAGGAAAACTTCCAAAAGAGTTTATGCAGGCTGTTTTTGCTGGAACTGCTTCTTCAGGTACCATATACGCCATCCTTCTTATCTAGTTTTCTAACTCGACTAACTACACTGAGAGTCTAATAAAAAAACAAAGGAGAAGATACGTGCAAGGAATATGAAGCATCTTATGATTGAAGCATTTCCGGATTTGTAGCAGCAGCCAGCATATATGTTTTAAAGGCAAATATTCATGCCTCAAACCATTAAAAAGGATACCCGTTCTCAGATTCTCCCTCGCAAGATGATTTTGATATTTCTTACCCAGAAAATACAATTTTGCATATCCCTTGCTGGAACTGATAACAGAACCTGTAGGCAGTCCCCTCCTGATCCTGGTTTGTGCCTCGAAAGCCTGTGAAATGGACAGAAGTTCTTAATGCGACCGGCAACAGTTAGCTAGAGTCGGTTTGTGTTGTTTTTGCCGCAAACTTCACAACTTTTAACTGTAGGTGAGTAGGAAATTCCCATGCAAACTACCTTGATTACTGATAAGTCTTTCGCTTTTGAACAGGTGTCCTGGTTTCTACTCTGAGGATTTTAACAAAGGCGTCTGTTCCGCAGACTCCAAAGGGTCTTCGAACAAGTGCCCACTTCTATTTTATTGTTGGCGCCGTTATCCTCCTATGCTGCCTACTTTCTTGCAATTTGTTGTATAAGTTACCTGTCATGCAGCAGCATTATAGACTTCTTGGAGATCATGACCCCTTGTGTTCAAGGCCCAAATTTTGGTCCGTGGCAGGAAAAATTCGATGGCCAGCTTTTGGAATTTTCATCATTTACCTTGTGACTCTGTCCATTTTCCCAGGATTTCTAGCAGAAAATCTGGAATCCAAGCTTCTTGGGGATTGGTATCCTATTCTGCTGATCACTACGTATAATATTGCAGATTTGATGGGAAAATGTCTGACTGCAATTTACCTTCCTAAAAGCATTTGTATGACTACATGGGCTTCCATTGCCAGGCTTATGTTCATCCCACTCTTCATGGCATGCCTTCATGGACCAAAGTGGCTAAAAACAGAGGTACCGATGATGACTTCGACGTTTATGCTTGGATTGACCAATGGATATCTTACCAGTGTCTTCATGATCCTCACTCCTAAGTCTGTTCCAGTTTCAGAAGCAGAAGTTTCTGCAATTGTAATGGTTGTGTTCCTGGGACTTGGTTTGGTAGCTGGTTCAGTTCTTGGCTGGTTCTGGATTATCTGAGCCTTATTAATTAGTTGGTCTTTTCAGTAAAATTGGTAAAATTGACCATGATTAGATTAGTTTCCTGCAGTTGAGAAATGCCAAACCTTGTCAAAGCAGGTCAACGAGAAATCATCTGTAATCTTATTTTAGTACGTAGTAGTTCAACATGCAGTTTAGTTGTCAGCCAGTGTCAGTTCTTTTTTTTTTCTTGTTTCTAATAAGAGTAATCCTTTTCGTACACAGAGGTTACTGCAACCAGGCGATCAAAATACTTAGAAAAAAAAATGAATGAAAAGCAAAGAATGTAAAGAAAAGGCAAGAAGCAGAGAAAAAATCAAGGGCCTTGAAACCAAGTTTAGAATAAAAGAGAAAAATAACATAGCAAAAAGGCTTTTCACCCACGAACTAAAGGGTCGATGTCACTTTAGAGAAATGAACTACCAAGTAAATTACATCGAATTTCGGAACTATCAAAATTCATCAATTTGCGCTAGAAAAAAGACCCGATAGTAAAAATCGTGTCACGTGTTATAAATGAACCATGTGACATGATTTTGACGTCGAATCTTATTCGAGGGTACACATGGATGAAATTTAGTCGTTTGAGTGTTCAATACGAAGAACTCGGTAGTTTGGACCCTAAAGTGACACTGCCCTATTTGAGAATGCAAAATGAAATTCCCTAAATAATAAGCAGAAATGTAGGTGACTGCTAAACGTACTTCCGTGCCCCATAAAAGCAGGTATATATCTCATTTCAGTACTCCAAACCACTATTATCTCATGCATGATGCATGGTACATAATGAGTTTGGCGCAAGGAAGGGAGAGTAAAGCTCAATAACCCTCGCAAATAAAAAGATTACATGAGAAACAGAGTCCTCAGGGGGATAATAAAACACATCGCAGTGAACAATGCCCCGGGAATAACATTGACACTAATCCAGCCACGGATTGAATTTCTACTAATTGCCCATTGACATAGGAAGGTGAGCTAAACTGTTTTGCTTAGCAGGTATCCATTTCTTTTTTTTTTTTCTTTCTATAGATAAATGGTAAGTAGTTTTATTAATCTCAAAATTCAAGATATACATTTAAGTCCAGAATAAGCAAAAGGATAACTTAACACCATCGACAACGTAACAATTTTACAAGTATATAATAATCATTGGCAAAGCTAAGACATAAAACCTAAACGGTTTACTCTGAGGGGGTCTTGTCATTAGTATGCTCACGTTAGTCTTTCCCCTTGCTGCCTTCATCTCTTGAAGCCTTCCATCTAGGCTATTATTGAGCTCAGCATGTGACAAATTACACGTTATATGTGGAGACGGGGCGAAGTGCTCGACCTCAATTGTTTTGCCTTTCAATCCGCGAATTAGCATCTCCTCTAACTATTTTTCCATTTGTGCTTTCCTTTTCGTTCCTCTACCACTCCTGATGTTTAGTTATGGGAGGGCAAGTGTGTTTCATGGTAGGATGACCAAAAACTTCATAAGTAGTACACTTTGGGGGTTTCCAATTTAATTCCACTCCAATGGAACATTGAAAAACTGGACCCAGACTGGGATACTAGAAAAAGTGCTACGAGGTATCCACTTCATAGTCCACTTAGGATGCGCATCCATGAACCTTATGAGGGACGATCGAGTTCCCGCTTCAAGATCCAATTGCATGCTTCCAAAGAAGACCCTTCAAAATAAATATGTTCCCTTGTGAGGCCCAGAGCAAGATACAAGCGAGTAGGCAAGCCTTGAGCTCTCCTACCAAAGAAGGGAAACATGGTAATTCTTACTGGACTCTGGTTGAATGTAAAGACGAGTCCACTCTGACCCAGCAATAGACAAAAAAGAACACGCAAGTCCACAAGATAAGCCACGGCCTATGGCGGTTTGGGAGGGAGCAATGGCAAACATCTGAGCCCATGGCGAGCCAAGGTAGCTATCAGGACTTGCACCAGATAAAAAAAGTTATGTGCGAGCTATCTATGATTCTAGAGAGAAGCAGAGAGAGAAAGACTAAGAAACGGCAGCTACAGAAGGGGGTAGAGGAGCTCCAAGGAAGAAACCGGGTGTTGACCTTTTCCCTAGTTTCTTCTTCCACTTCATTGTCCTCTTCTATCTTTTTCTTCTTCAGCGTCCCAAAGAAGCTAGCACAGGATGCAAGTACATAACTGCACCATCAAAGCAATAGAAAGAGTTACTTCACAAAAACCCAGACAACAACCTATAACAACACGAAAGATGACAAGCCTTTATTCCTACTTCAGAGTACAGACAAAGGCGGATCCAGCCAGGGGCGGTGGGGGGCGGCCGCCCCCCATTGGCTGGATACCTATGAAGATTTATATATATATATGGGCTGCCCCCCATTGAAGCAGGCCTAAGCCCAATCCTCTTACCCAGCCCTCTAAACCAGCCTCTCCAGCCTTCCCCTTCAATGGCGCCCGGCCCAGGCCCTTAAAATAAAGACCCAAGCCCAAGCGCTCAGCCGGCCATTTTTTTAAAAAAAATCAACAGGGGTGAAACGACGCTGTTTCACCCCTGCTGATTTTTTTTTTTTAAAAAAAAGACAGGGTTTCACGCTGGGTAATTCCCCCCACCCCACCCCCAAAATTTGTCCCCCATTGGCTCACTCTCTCTGCTCTCCCTCCCGAGTCTCCCGACAACGCCAGCAGGCCCTCCGTCCGGAGTCTCCGGACCGTCCCTCTCTCCTCCTCACTCCGCCGCCGTCCACCACATTCTCCTCTAGCCTTCTCCGCGACTCCACCTCTCAGCTCTCTCTCACTGCTCTCAGACTCTCTCTCTCTCGGCTCACTCGGCCTCTCCAGCTCCTCCTCCAGCAGCCCTCTACGGCTCTACCTCCAGCCAGGCGCCAGCCTCTCCATCTCAGCCTCCCCCTCTCCTCCACGGCTCTGCAGCAGCACGACGACGACCTCTCAGCAGACTCAGCTCCTCCTAGGGGCTAGGCTCCTCCAGCAGGTACCCAAATTCGGAATCTGGGAATCCCTCTCATTGCTCTCATTCTCAAGTCTCACGCAGAAAATAATTAAACGTTTAGCTCACTTTGGTAATTAAAATTGAAAATGGGAAATTTGGTCAATTCTTCCTTCTGATTTCATTAGCTCCATTTTGGGTTCGTGTAGCTCCATTAGCTCCATTTGGTAATTAAACGTTTAGCTCCATTAGCCCCATTTTGGGTAAAGTTGATTTCATCTGTTTGGGGAAATTTGGCAAGTTTGGTCAAGTCTATGCCAATATGCCATATTGTTGACTGTTGTATTTCTTTGTTGAGAATTTGTAAGAGTATGATGAAAAAGGTTAATTAAAACAAAACAAAAAAAGTTAGATATATTGTCTGTCTGAATGTCTGGTCAAGCCACTAACCTATGGTTACGAGTTATTCATCATCTGAATGTTGGAGCAAAATTTTGAATTATAAAGAGAAGGAAAAAATATAAAGAAAGAAAGATTGACCGAGACATTCTTGGGTGACATTCTTGAGTGGTTGTTTTCCAGTTCAAATTGATTTCCCCTTTGTTGATTTGAGTGTACGATAGAGAGTAGTTGTCATTATTCATGGATTAGCTATGTTGTTTTTTCAGGTTAATTTAGAAGCTCAAATTTTGCTTGGTGTTGGGCTTATTCAGGTAATTTGTATCCTAAAACCCTACTAGGAATTCAAAAAATGATCAAGTGGATTGTTGGTTGATGTTGGAAGGTGGTTTTTGTGAATTATTGGAGATTGGAAGTCAGGGTTTATGTTGGATCTGTTGTTTTTTATGAATTGTTGGAGATTGGAGGTCAGAGCTTATGTTAGTTCTGTTCACTACAAAAAAATCAGCCTATAGCCGCGGTCTTTTTAGCGGCGTTTTAAAAAACCGCTGCAAAATATTTATCTATAGCCGCTGTCTTGGACTGCTGCTATATAACCCCTATAGCGGCGTTTATTTAAAAACGCGGCTAAAGGAGACATTTTTAGCAGCGTTTTCGAGAAAACGCTGCTAAAGATGTGATATACAGCGGCGGTCTATGTGACCGCGGCTATAGGGATAGTTTATAGCAGCGTTAAACATAAAACGCTGCTATAAATCTGGTATCTACAGCGGCGGTCTATGTGACCGCCGCTGTAGATTACACCTTTAGCGGCATTTATTTAAAAACACGGCTAAAGGAGACATTTTTAGCAGCGTTTTTTGTAATATACAGCGGCGGTCTATGTGACCGCTGCTAGAGTGTTAGTTTATAGCAGCGTTAAACATAAAACGCTGCTATAAATCAGGTATCTACAGCGGCGATCTCTGTGACCGCCGCTGTATATTACACCTTTAGCAGCGTTTTTTTAAAAAACGCTGCTATAGGGCTAATTACAAATAACAGTTTTTATTTATTAATTATAAGTTAATTAATGTAAATAATTATTTTATATATTATTATATTCATTTGAATACATAATTTTATTTTGTCATGTATATGAAAATTTTTATTTTAGTGGACCTACTTAATAAAATATGAAATTAGATGGATTGTTATGAAAATTGAAGTTGTTATATGATATATTTTAAATTATACTGATAATTATTATGGTAATTGCATATTTATTGACTAAAGCTAAGTAGTTTAGAAAACATCTATTATCATATTTATAATGAGCATATATGTCCTCAAAAATAATTATTAATATAACACTATTTATTTAAAACATATTATTTAAGATATTGTGAGATTATTTTTTGTAATTAAAGTACATAACTTAATATATAGTCATAGGGGCTATGATTTGTTCATTAAGTATATTGGTACATACATATAAAAATACTTAGGGTAATTAACACATCTTGTATACGATAAACGCATATAACAAATCATGTAATATTATATAAAAAGTATTATATTTTTAAATTATAAGTATTATATATTATTACAACTAATTTATTTTAATTAATATTATTATACTAGTTATAAAAAAGAGTGTAAAATAATATCATATATATTTAATAATAATTATAAAGATTTTTAAATACTATTAAATACTAAAAAAACATCAAATTTTTATTGTTTTTTATATGGGCCAGGCCCCCAGCCCCGAAATGCCCAGCCCGCCCCCATCAGGCGCCCAGGCCCCCAGACCCAATGGCCCAGCCCGCCCCCTTCAGGCGCCCAGGTCCCCAGCTCGAAAGGCCCAGTCCACCCCCTCAGCCCGAGCCCAGCACCGTTCAAAAAAACTACTGAAAACAGGGTGAAGCGCGTTCACCCTGCGCAGTCTCCCCTCCCCGGCCGGCTCCCCCTCTTTCAATTCTCACAGTGTCACTCTTCTCCCCCGCCTGACGCCAGCCTCCGTCCGACCGTCCCTCTCTCCTCCTCACTCTGTCGCGGTCTCAAAACGCTAGCCTCTTGCCCTCTCTCACGCCAGCTCTCTCTCCCCCTCTCGGGCTCTCGCCTCTCGGCCCTGTCCCCCTCTCCGATCGTCTCTCCTCCTCCACAACCACTGTTCTAGCCCTCTCTCACGAGTCATTTTGCCTCTCCAGCTCTCCTCCTCCGGCTCTCTCTCTCCCTCTCTGCCTCTGCCTCTTCGTCCCTCTCTCCCTAGCTGTGTTGTACGTGTAAAATCTGAACAAATTACACAGCCTGAAGCTCTAGGAATATCTGCAGAGCTGAAATCGAAGGTAAATTTTATCTTCAAGCTTATGCTTTGATTTTGAATATTTGCAGCCCGAAGCTCTAGGAAGCTCTATGATTGTGCATGATATGGGTTTAGGGAATTTTGTATTTCTCTTTTCTCTCAGTGTTGATTTGAGATTTGAATGCGATATGGCTTGTAGATTTTGAATGTGATTATAATTTCGTTTAGTTGATTTTGTTTTGGATTTTTTTGAGTTTGTTTGGGATTTGCCGATTTGGTAGATTTTTTTGGCCGGTTGATTTTGAATGCAATTTGAATTTCGTTTGGGATTTGTTGAGTTCGATTGGGATTTGCAGATTTTGGATTTTTGGTTGAAATTTTTATTATTTTTTTGTTTATGATTTTGGTAGATTTTTGCAAGAGTTTTTGAATGTTTTTTCCTCTGTTAGACAAAGGGCTTTTGGTTTTCGTTTGCTAAGTTTTTCACCTGGCCATCCACCACAAAGTAGAAAATGTTTTTTTTGTTGTTTCCTTAGTTGTTCGGCTGCACAAAATAATTTTGCATCTTGGTGCTGAAGTATTCGATTCTTGATTTCTACTTGCAATCTATGTGTTTTCCTACACTTTTAGCACTATGAATAATGAAACAAGTTTTGATTAAATCCATAATGCGAGTTTTGAAAATATTTTGGTAGAGGAGGTTTGGATTGGCTACCATTATAAAGAAGAAATTACTACAAACATAGGAATAAGTGAACCGTGTATTTGTGAGAATAATGTCAGTTTTCAAGTTTGCACCCTTTGCTTAGAAGGGAAATATTTTTTTTTGTTTCTTTCAGAAGATGCATAGTTGCTGGTAGATTTCCTGCTTCTTTTGAAGTTTTGGTGCCATATGTTGTCGATTTGTTTAGAGGCTCACTTGTGTCTTTGGAACATTATCAGGTGTCTCTAGGTAATGTTGTTGAAGTGTCAGAGATTTTCATTTCATATTGTGAAAGCATTTAGAAATTGCATGATTTTTATGACTAAGTTCATTTCATTTACATGGAGATGGTTTGGAATTTCCTAATCCACTTTGCTTTTTAGGAGCAGTAGCCTATCACAAATGGTCAGTGTATCACCTTGATCATATTGCTTTGTGCAATTGGGAATTGATTGAAAAGAAAATGTCGGATCTATACCAACTGAGCTTAAAAATAAGATGTAACTCTACAAGTATTATTTGGTTCTACATAGCTTAAAAATAAAATGTAACTCTTTGGTTTTTTTATCTCAAATTGACCCCTGCTGTCTCTCACATCCCATATGGTTCTTGATATCCTAGGCTAAATAATTTCTGATGAAAATCTTGAATGTAGTCTCACGTTTGACAGACGAATGTGACAGATGCATCACCTCTGTTATATATTTTCTGTTTGTATCTGTATGTTACCTTAACATCATGCTTAAGAAGCTGGTTAAGATCTAACTGAACCAACTACCAACTTGCTCATTATAATGTCTTAAATGTTATATTATCCAAGAGATTCCCATCCGCCCATCCCTGAGCATCTCTCCGCTGAGGCAAAGGACTTTCTATTAAAATGTTTACAGAAGTACATTCCTTGTTTCTGCGTTTCTCCCTGTTGTCATGTTTCTAATCCCCCCTTCCCAAACACACACCGAAGCATTTCTCTATAAATCTACTGGTTTTACCTTGTGATTTCTATTACCTAACTTTTCTTCTTTGAAATTCTTACACCCATCAAACTGTGATGGTAGGGAACCTAACGTAAGGCCTGCTGCATCAGACTTGCTGCAGGTAATTTCTTAAGTTATTATGTATGATGTGTGCATAGATTAAGCAGCAGTGGTAAAAGCATCATGATATACATGCCTAAAACACTTGCTCGTGTTGACTATGCCCATTGAATCTGAATACTACTGTCATTCATATGTATTCTTGTACAATGACAAGTTTCTTACTTATATTACTGTTTAAGTTAAATCTATGACACCCATTTGTCACTAGAGAGTATTGGGAATCTCATCCAGTTTGCACTTCAGTTGTGGTCAGTAGAGTTGCATTATGCTATATTAGTTTTTATTCTTATTCCTTTGATTACCTTATCTCATAGTTTAATTTTCACAATGTCAGGAATCCGGAAACCTGTTATCAACAAAATCTTTGGGTTTCATATCCATAACGAAAAAGATTTACATGTTATGTTATTCTTAAACCTAACATGACACTTACATCTGTACATTTCAATTTTTCTTGTTTAGATTTTGGACTATCTTTTGTTTGTTCTATATAAATTTTTTGTAGGATTTTGGGGATATCTATCTCTCTGCATTTTCAACTAATTATTCAAAACTTTATATTTATTCATTGAAATTTTTATTGAATTTTAAAAAATCTTAAAACTTACTAAAGTTTTGGTGATTAGTACAATAGATAATATATATTACTAAAGTTTTGGTGATTGGTACAGTTGAATTGATCAACGAAGTTGTGAAGGTTTTTAAAACGCTCTGCCGACCATCAGGTAATTATTATATATTGAAATGGCAGATAATATATGCATATGATATTTTGCGTGCTTTTTTCGAAGCTTAGAAACTGATTCAAATACATTTTCAGATTTGGTTGTTGTTCCTAATTGAGGGTTGATAAGTGACTTGCTGATAAATAATTGCTCTTTTACAGGTCAGTGATATTTTGATTCTCGAATATCAATTACAATTATTACTGTTTCTTGGTTTCTGTTGGAGTTTGTGGTTTCTGTTGGAAGGCGGAGGGCAGGGCTAACTATTACTTGTTGTTGGTTCTGTGGAGTTTATTGGAGATTGAAGGGGTAATTGTTATCTGTCATTGGAGATTGGAGGGGTAGGACCAACTCCTTTATCTTATTCTGCAAACATCAGCAGAATATCTACTCAGACTGCATCCTCTAATAATGAGAAAATGATGGAAATGCAGGATAAAATGAAGGCTATGGCGTCTCAGATTTCATCGCTTCAACATACAATCCAAATGATGGCTAAAGCCTGGGTAGAAATTTTATTCACCCTCACATAATCACTATTGATTCTTTTTATGTATTTTCTTAAATAATTGTTTGTTTAACTTTTGTAGGAGCAGCGTGAAGACCAAAATGTTGCCAATCTCAATCTCGACCAAGTTCTACCATCAATTCCTAGATCATCTTGTGCAAGTCGAAAAACGTTTAATGGTAAGATACTAACATAATTGAAGACTGCCATTAATTTGATTTTAAGTGTACACTAAACTTTTGTGTTTGTATTTATTTATTCCTATATTTGTTCATGTCATTATTGTTTCTTAATTTTTCAATATTGCAATTGCAGATAATGTAGATGGTGAGGGCGACGACGCTAGTGGTAGTGTAAATGGTGCAGAAAGTGCTGGAGCAGATACAAGTGTTGAAGCTGCTAAGGATTAAAGAACTTGGTGTTTGTTGTTAAATGTCATTACTTATTAGTTTTTAAACTACTGAAAACTTTTAGAACTAATTTGTGTTTATCCAAAAACTTGTAAGACATTATTTAGTCAATTATAAAATATATTTTATTTTATTATACTTTTCTCTTTTTGCATCAATAAATTAAATTTGTAATAAAATTTGTATTTGAAAATTATAGAAAAAAAAAGCAAAAAAATGTGTTGTGGGTATATAGCGGCGGTCTAGACCGCCGCTATAGACCGCCACTAAAGGTATGCGGTCTATAGCAGCGGTCTAGACCGCCGCTATATGATCGCCACTATAGGTTGGTGGGTCTATAGCGGCGGTCTAACCCGCGGCTATATGACCGCCCCTATAGGTTGGCGAGTCTATAGCGGCGGTCTCGCCCGCCACTATAAGAGTGCCGCTATATGTAGCGGTCCTGTAGCCGCGGTCTAGACCGCCGCTAGAGACCGCGGCTATGAGTTTGTATATACCTGCGGTCTCAAAAACCGCCGCTATAGCCTACTGCGGCGGTGATTTAGCGGCGGTCTGGACCGCGGCTAAAAAATCGCTGCTAAAGTTTTAGCAGCGGTTTTTTTTCCTTTAGCAGCGGTCTATCCGCTGCTAAAGGCCGTTTTTTTGTAGTAGTTGGTTTTTGAGAAGTTGTTAAAATTGAAATTGAATTTGTGAATTGTTCATTTATATGTTGATTAGAGCATTGGTGTCTAAAGTTCATTTTCGTTTTAATTTTAAGACATTTTTGCATTACGTAGAAAAAAAAAATTTGAGATGTCATTTCGCTTTAGGAATTTGCCCACTTAACTAAAATTCTGGTTCCGCCACTTAGTACAGGGTTAGTTGTCTGCCAAATCCTGTTTTAGGATTCGCTCTCCACCTCAAAGAGACTGAAATTTTTAACTTTTACAGAATTTAGACATCAGAATTTTGAAGTGGCCGTGCAAGAATGATCCTCACCAGTTATCAGGGGAAGCCTTAACGGCTCGATCAAAGTAATTCTCAGCTCTAGGTGAATCCTTATGGCTCTGCCACACTATATCTGCATGCATCAATAACACATTCCCGTCATTTGGATTGGCCAAAACTGCTCTTGCACAGTACTCCTCCGCTTTTACAAAATCTCCACGAACCTGTTCCCATTCCAAATGGCTTTAATTATAAATAGAAAATCTCTCCCAAAGCGAAAAAAAACCACCAGTGATTATTAAATTGGACGAAAAAGAAAAAAAAAATTGAGTTTCTTCTCTTTTCCTCAATATTCTCAGAGGAGGGGAAAAAACCTCAGACCCCAATCAGTTGTACTCAGGGAAAGCTAGTCTTAAACCTACCTGTTTCAAAAATCTGGCGTAGTTGCCAAGCAGAAGCGAGCTCCCCGGATTGGCCTCGATCATTCTCTGATCATAAAAGTCTGTGTTATCGTTCCCTTGATTCGAATCCCCGAACGCAAAGCCTCCATCATCTCCACCGTCTGATCCTCCTCCACCGCCACCACAGATCCTCCCATTGCCGCCGCCAACCCCACCCGCCACCAAACCGCTCACCAGTCCACTATTACCCCTCATCGAGACGTCACGCCCTTCACTGAGCGACGCCATTCTCGAGTAACCGAACCCCGTCTCCTCTACTTCAGCGACCGGAAGCCCGCCAAGGGTTTCGGAGAAGGGCTTTTTCTTCGTGACTGACAAGCCATGGAGATCGCTCTCAGACAGTGCACGCGTCATCTTCTTAGTGGTTGCGCCGTTGATCGGCGATAAGGAACCGGAGGAGGCAACCCTTATGGAACGAGGTCTGGGAACTTGGTGCCCCATGTCTGGCTCTGGGGACGAGTCTTTGGAGTGGGGAAGGCATGAGTTTAGGACAGGTGTCGAACAGGTTCGTAATAGCATGACTGCACAAGACGTCCTGCTTAGGCAAAAGTTATTGTGTGATTGAGGTTATTGTGTGAGTGTATGAGTGGACGGATGAGATTAGAAGTTGAGAAATCCACTGGAGATGTTTTATAGAATGAGACTCAAAAGAAGGAGAGACAAGAGTAGAGCTCGCAGGCCAATTTGCGCGGGGTCTGGTAGGAGGGAGTACGGATGAGATCCGGGCCGTCGCTGTTCCCAAGTTTTTCTTTGTTTTTCTAAGCCGCCGCTGTTCCTAGACCCTAGTGTTTTTTTTCTCTCAGCAAAACCCTAGTTGCTACATGGCGTGCGTGGTATTTTAAAGTAGAAAGGTTGACTTTGTTTCTTTTTCCTCGCAAATATAAGCTACTTTTAGATCAAAATATAAAAATAAAAAATAAAACAAACAACACGGTACAGGTAAACACTCGGTCCAGAAAGTATCGGACTAATAATAGCCCACCAAACACCGCAGTAGGGATAGGCCTGAAAGCCAATTATAAAACACAACCGTGGAGACAAATATATAGACCCAAGGGCTAGAAACAGGCTGCTTGAAAGTTGAACCTAGGACCACGGCCGGCTCTAAGGTCTTAGGTCAAACTTAGGTTATGTTTGTGTTGAAAATTTTTTGGTATTGGGTTTTATATTGGTATTGGGTTTAGTGTAAAAGTGAAGAGAGATGTAATTTTTATATTTTTTATATTTTTTTATAGGAGAGATATTATATAGTAATATTTTATTGTAAGTTGGTGAAAAATATTGTGATATTTTTTGTGCAAACGCACCCTTAAAAATGTGACTTTTTTATAATAATTTATAAAATAATATATTTTAAAAATAAAATATTAATAAAAAATTAATTAAAAGTATTTTTATACATTTTTAAAATGCAAAATTATTTATCAGTGTTATATTTTAGATTTATTAATATATCATTTTCAATTGATAGTATTACTAATTCATTTAATTTTTCTTGGGTCATACTCAATCTTAAGTAAGATTTTAATAGTTTTAATGATAATTAAAATAAATACAATATAAAATAAAATTAAAGTAAAGTAAAAATTTTAGAATAATGGCACCTAAGACTTTAGTTACCAAAGATAAGAGTTGAGATGCACTAAAAAATGATAAGAATAAAAAATGAAATGATTGAGAAAGGATTTTTGAATATTTTTGGCACTTGACAGATATTGTCTCAAATAAGTTTAAGTCATTTTAAAGATAGATTTTTAGTTGTTAGTTAAGGTTTAAATAGCTAGCAATATCTAAATTAAGAAAAATTAAATAAATAAAGAGATTGCAATTAATATCTTCAAATAAGAAGATTTTATGTGGTTGAACGGAGACTTTGTAAGTACCACAGAAAGTGAAAAGTGAATACTCCTTCAATCAAGGAGATTTAATAGGTATCTTCAATCAATATGCTCTTTAAGTTAAGTTTTTTAGGCCTTAATATTAAACTTTCTTTAAATATACAAAAAAATTTAAATTGGGGCCTCTTAGATTTGGAGAAAAACTAATGCTCCTTCAATTAAGGAGATTTAATAGGACTCTTTAATCGATATATTCTTTAACGTTAAGTTTTTTAGGCCTTAATATTACATTTTCTTTAAATATACAAAAAATTTTAAATTTAGAAGGAATTTAATAGACCTCTTAGATTTGGAGAAAAGTTAATGCTCCTTCAAGTAAAGGGATTTAATAGACATCTTTAATCAATATACTCATTAACATTAACTTTTTTAGGCTTTAATATTAAATTTTCTTTGAGTATATCATTAATTGTTTTTTGAATTTGAGGCCTCCTAAATTTGGGAGCCTTAGGCAACCGCCTATGCTGCCTATAGCTAGAGTCGGCCATGCCTAGGACAATATGGACAGGACGACACCAGCAGTGGAACAATGCTGTGATTTGAAATTTTGAGGCATGCCGCTTAGGATCCCCTTCCGCACCTTTCCTTCTAAAGAACCGTGCAGTTGTGCACACAGAGACAGGTCTATCCCATGGAGAGAAGAGATGACATAAGAATGGTCGAACAGAGAGACAAGAAAACAGAACGCAAATTTACGGCCCATTAATGCATGTGTTGAAACATGGCTATATATATATAGGGTTGCACAACCCCACCGGGAAATTCCAGTGGATCCGGCACCGGGTTGCCATTACCTGGCTTCACAGGTGCCGGTGTCGGTTTAAGATTTTCTACAAAACCCGGTGTCATTCCCGGGTTCCCGGGTTACCCGGCACCGGATTCCCAGATACAGGGAACCGAGTTTTGTTTTTGTTTTTTTACAAAACGACGTCGTTTAGTTTTAGTTTAAATCCCCCCAGTCCCAAACGGCCGGACCCCATACGGCCATACCATTCGCGAATTTCGCATCCCCCGGCCCCTGCGAGTCTGCGACCCCCAGCCCTCTAACAGTTTCTCTCTCTTAATAGCAATTAAGGCGAACAGGTGCATGTGGGTATAAGCCGGTGAGTAACAGTTTCTCTCTCTCTCTCTCTCAGTGTATGTCCGTCATACCAGATCTTTAACAACAAATCCACAGTCACAGTTTGATCAAAAACATTTTAATCGTCATGTCAATTTTGGGGGAGAAACCATCGTCGTCTTTATCATCTTTGGCAACAGAGGCATCTTCATCATCGTTTGTACTTACTAAAGAGATTGATCATTTGTTGAAAGACTTCAATGAGAAGAAGCAGAGCTTCTGGCCTGATTTGAGAAGAAAGAATACCTTTTGAAGACGACGACCATATTATCAATTTCCCAAAAAAAAAATACACAACTTTGAAAAGCGAGTGCAACGAGTGACACATGTAAGAGGCAGGAAAGAACCAAATTCTCCGTGCTGATGCTTGATGGCGAACCACTAATCTCCCTACACATTTCTGATTGGCGGTGATAGGATCAGCGTTATCACTCCCAAGTTCCAACTGTGTTTTAAAGCTTATACACAGCTGGTCCTCGTGGAGGTTTCACAACCAGAGACGTTGGATAAAATCTCTCCCAAATCACTAACGTCTCTGTCGTAACGGAGATTTGATATACTTCTTTTTCGGATAGTGTACAGTTTCTTGCATATAATAAAATACAACGACACGCTCAGCAACACGTGTACATTTGAAACGTCAATATTTGCTCTCCATTCGTTTCGCCCCCTTTGTTTTCCTTGTTTCCGTTCGAGCAAATGTTGCAGATTTTCTTTTAAAAAAAATGTTGCAGATTTTGGTTATTGTTGGGTTTTGGGCTAGCTCTCCCGGTTAATCTTTTGGCTTAATTATTTCATTTGTTCACGTGGTATTTTAAAATCTCAATCTTGTGTCTACGGTATTTTTCTTCCTAAAATAGTACATGTGAAATATTAATGTGTCAATACAACTTTTTTCTGTTATCCGAGGTCTATATTTGGACAACAAACTCATAAGTGGTCAAAACAGACACGTCCAAACTTCCAAAACAATATCAAATTTTGATGTATCTATTTCTAGTGGTTTAAAATTAATTAGTTCCACCTCTTCATGATATATTCTAGGGGAAAATACAGTTTTCACCCACAAACTACCATAGATTTTACACTTTACACCATAAACTATCAATTTTGATACATTGCACCCTCTAACTACCAGTTTTTGATACTTTGCACCCTATATCAAATTTATAGACTAAAATGACGATAATATCCTTGATCCATTTTGCATATATTAAATATATTGTTGTCAATTCATTAATTTATTAAGGGTATTATTGTCAAATAGAAAGTGCAAATTATTTAATATTAGTAGTTTGAGGGTGTAATGTGTCTAACATTGGTAGTTTGAGGGTGCAATGTCTTAAAGATGGTAGTTTAGGGTGCAATGTGTCATTATCCTGGTAGTTTGTGGGTGGAAAGTGTATTTTTCCCTATATTCTATTTAGGTGAGACCTCTAGTATGACGTGGTGACATATATATGAGGTGACACTCATGAATTTTTTACTATTGAAAATTGACACGTGAAGCTTTGGTATTGTTTAGGATGTATTCTTTTTAGGCACGTATGAATTTGTTGTCTAAATGCAGACGTAGTTAACGGAAAAAGCTATATTGACACATTAATATTCCGCAAGAATTATTTTAGAACGAAAAATTCTATAAGAACCAATTTGAGATTTAAAAATAACACAGACAAATAAAGTAATTAAGCCTAATCTTTTCGGCCTTTATATTCTGTTTTGAGCCCTACGATATGGCTAATGGAACCTTACGGGTGTTGAGATTTTTTTTGATAACTCAGGAGCTCCCAAAGTCGGAACACTTTGCGTACTCGGCCCTAAAAGTCAACTTAGGGACATGTGTCAGGGCCTCACTCAACACAATCCAAATAAGTCAGGGATGATAATGACGATGTTGGGTCTCAAATTTGAGACATATGAGAACTTAAATCGTTGTCTTACCACCAGACCAAACCTCTGCGGTGGTGTTGGGATTCAACACAGATAGTGCATTAGCATTTCGTCCAGATTTTCGGGAAAAAAAAATATTGCAGCAAAGTATATGAAAAGTGTAAAGACGCCCGCATGCAATTACACGCATTATAACGGTGCTAATTAATTATGCGCAATCTTCGCCCACCAAAAACACAAATGAAAAAAATAATAGACAAAATCAGCACCCATGCATACTCATTAATTGTTTTAAGAGCGCCAAAATCAATTAGCTCTTAAACTTTAAAATCTATCAGATTAATCTTTAAAATTTAAAATTCTTTACATTCTAACGGGTTTTGGAGAGATTAAAGTGTTAATTGATTTTAAATTTTATGAACTAATTTAATAAATTTGAATATTTATAAACTTACTTAATTTTTGAACAAATATCGTGGACGAACGTTGTATTTATTTATATATATCTTTTAGATCGAAGCCATAACTGTGTACTTAGGAGGTGAGAGTTTGTGGTCTTTTTATTCTGTGACGTTAGTGTTAAGTTGGTAGAATAATTAGTCGGATTTTAGCCCTTGAATCCAATTTTTCTTTCATCCGTTAAAAAAAGAAAAGAAAGGAGACTGGAGCATTCTCAATGGGGGAGCAGATCTCTTTGGATTCCTAGTTGGTTAGGGTGGGCAAATATTCGACCAGAAGAATCGAATGCTTTATATATATATATATTTTTTGGAATCGGCCAGCACAGGCAATCTTTACTCCCTTCCTCCTCGCAAGAGATTTGCCTCCTCTTTGAAGCCCCCTTGGAGCAGTGTTCAAACGCCAGCACGCCGGGGACAGTGGGGTTCACCTGTACCTGTCAGCAAGTATTCTCAGTCGGCGAAGCCTAGATCCCATGGTTGGAGTTTTCCCTCTTTGAAGAAAGAGCGGTATATATATCCAATACAATAGATAGTAAGACAGAACTAGATGCACCTTTCTACCAAACTATCTATTAGATGAAGATATGGGATTGATATAGATAAATATAGAATATATATACTTCTCAGTCTTCCTTTTTCCGAAATCTCTCAGGCCTTCTCTTATCAACCTTCTCCTACCCTCAACCGAATCTCTTCCTTTTCCTTAAAACTTCTACGCCTTCAATCTTCTACATATCATCTATAATTCCTTTCCTTTTATTATTTTTCCAGTTTCTCATATATCAACTCTTCCTGTCAAGTTTCAAATTCCTGTTTTCAAGTCTTCAATATTGTAAGTTTGCTTTTAAGTTTGAAACGTGTAACCTGTAAAACTTTTGATTTTCAATATGAGTCAAGATCTTTCTGTATTAATTGTCATTACTTTATTGCTTAATGATACTATGAATACGCTGCTCGCCTTTCTCTTCTTAAATACTATTTACGGTGCATATTTATATTCTCAATATCTTGAAGACAATATCAATGCATTGGATGAATGTATGTTTGAAGAATATGATAGTGACTGCTCATTATATTCAACTGATAGTGATAACTCACAATCTGGTGATAATTTTAACGACGATAACAACAGGGCTTAATTTGGTATCGGAGCCATTAATTCATATCTCTTCACAGCACTTCATTCATCATTCGTTAACTGTTTCACCCTTACTTTTACTATTTTAATTCCCTCTGAAAATACTTTTCTACCGTGATTCCTCTATTCGTTCTATTTAGGTTACAGAAATAGTTTTTCGCTATAATCTATTGCAAACGTTGGAATTCACCTGAATAGCCGTTGGATTAGCCGTGAAAAAGGCCGGACCCGGTTGGTGCGACCCGTTTGAAATAGCTTATTGTGAAAACGTACTGTGGTTTAAACAGGATGTTTAGACGCTCGAACAGTAGAAGTAGTGTTGCAAGTGGAAGTTCTAATAGTAATAGTAAGGAAAATAGTATTGCAATTGACAATACCTTATCATCTGCATCCAATATCAACACTGATGAATATCACATTTCATTAGGCATCAATAAACCAATAAATAATTGAGTAATACCTAAAGTAAAAGACTCTCAATTATATAAAAAATCAACCTTTTGCTTTTAATACAGATTATGCTATTAAAACAATAGAACAATTAATACCAATCGGTAAAGAATATGAAACAATTCATTTAATAAAAACAGACATGATACGTAAACATATTAATCAAGGTTTTAAATACATGCACATGGGTTTGGTTCAAGTTGCTGCTACTCCTTTAATTCGTGAAGGTTTAAATACTTCTGTATTATTATGTTTAAGAGATGGTAAACATAATCAATTTTCTAATTCTTTGCTTGGAATTGTTGAATCCTCTTTACATCAAGGTCCTATATATTTTAATTGTTATCCCTGTTTTCCCTTATCTTTTTCTGATCCTACTATTTTACATTCTTTAATATTAAATATTAAAGCCATGGGTCAGGATATGATGCAAGGTACTCAATATCTTGCTATCGTATACCGACTTCATTATAAGTTAATGAAGACAACTTTGGATCCTAGATCTAAGGTTAGTCCTCATTCTGGCGAAACATTGTTTTTAACCACTAGTAATGAACATTCGAATATTACTATACCTAAAATGATTAAATGGGATAATGTTGTTCTACCCGATAATTGGAAATTACCTTTAATTGTTCCTCCTCCTAAAAAAAAGAAAATAAATAAATTGAATATTTTACCCAACATGATGATGGGTCTGTTACTTTATCTTTTCAAAATAGACCTAATAGATTTTCTACTAGCTCTAGTCTTACTCCATCTTCAAGTTCAAGAAATTTAAATTTTAAATCTGCTTTAAATTCTTTCAGAACTAGTACTTCTTCAATACCTCCATACATACCTACGTATGTACATCAAAATATTCCTCATATTCCCGTTGGTATAAAATCATCTGATAATTATGTACAAAATCCAGTTTATGAAAATGAACAAATTTTTAAAACTTCTCCTACACAGTCTGAAATTATGTCATTACAACGTTCTCGTTCTATAAATATGTTACAGTCTGAATTTTCTATTAACAAAGATGCACTTCGTAAAGATTTTGATTCTATTTTTAATATTAAGAAAAAACTTTGGTTTTTGGAAAATTATGACGAGATTGAACAAGCTTTTATTCGTTCTACTTATTATGATCATTTGAACAAAGTTCAACAAAATATTCTTTTCTTTTCTTGGTTTGATGAGAATATTTTCAATTTAAATTCTACTTTAAATGTTCTTACCAAAAATCCTCCTTGGTTAACTACAGATAGTAAACACGTTTATGAATTTTATCCTCCCAGAACTACTATTAGTATTGATAATCAATCTAAACAGTATTTTGCTTCTCCTTATAAAGTCAATGCAATGAATAATACTGATAAAAACTTTGATAATATCATTCAACAGAATAATTACACAAATGCTTATTTACAACAAATTGGTACGCATTTAACCAATATTGAACAATTAATTAAGCCTGGTAACCCCTCAAAAATCGAATCTGCAAAACAACCAATGTTTATTCCTTATGCTTTACCCAAAATGTCTCCCATGAAACCTGTTGATTCAAACACCGAAAAATTAGATAAAATAAATGAAATGCTCGCAAAATTATCTTTGATTGATAATAATAAAAAACCCTTATCATCTAAATTACAAGTGTTAAATCAATCAAATTCTTCTTCAATATCAGACGACTCTTCCGATGATGATCAAGAATCTGTTGAAACTCAAGATATTAATGATCTAGAAAAACAATTTCAAGAAGATTTAAATATCAATAAAATACATCATACTAAGAAGAATAATAATAATAAATATTATAATTTAAATCAACGAAATTATTATCCAAGACCTACTCCTCCAGATTTACAATATGAAGAAAGACATTTAACAAATACTTCTGTTTTTTCTGCTGATAATTTATATGAATGGAATATTGATGGAATTGCTGAATATGAAATTCTTAATATCATGAATGAAATGGCCATGTATGCAAATGTACTACGTAATAGTCACAAAACCGAACAAGAAGCTGCTAATTGTTTAATTTCTGGATTTACTGGTCAACTAAAACATTGGTGGGATAAATATCTTACAGAAGAAGCACGCACTGCCGTAACAAGTGCTGTTAAAAAAGATGAGAATAATAATATTATTTATGAAAATAACCAAACAATTCCAGATGCTGTAAATACTTTGCTTTATACTATTACAAGAAATTTTGTTGGTTCTCCTGATGTTTATCGTGAAAGGGCTTCTGATTTTCTTTTAAATTTAAAATATCCAACTATGGCTGATTTTCGCTGGTATAAAGATGTATTTTTGTCTAAAGTTTTATTACGGACTGATTGCAATCAAGCCTATTGGTAAGAAAAACTTATTGCTGGCTTACCATATTATTTTGCTCAAAAAGTTCGTATTAATTTAGCCAATGAAGAAGGTGTTATTTTGTATGATTCTTATATTTATGGTGAAATAATTAGTATTATCAATCGTACTGGTTTACTTATTTGTAATGATATCAAGTTAAAGAAAACAATAGAATTAGAAAGAAAACATACACATAGAGAATTAGGTCATTTCTATGAACAATATGGTTACTCCATTCCGATTGCTCCTTCTAAAAGAAGAAAACATAATAAATATTATAAATCTAAAAAGTCAAAATATAACACGAATAACAAATGGTTTAACAAATCTAAATATTCTTCTAAACCTAAACCATCTTCTAAACCATTTAAGAAATTTAAAAAACAAAAAGATAGAAAAAATGTTGTTTGTTGGAAATGTGGAAAAACTGGACACTTCGCTAATAAATGTTATGTCAAAAAGAAAATCGAATAATTAGAAATTCCCGAGGATATAAAAAATAAACTGTTTAAAATATTTTTAAATGATCAATCACCTACTCCACTTTCTTCTTCTTCTTTAAAAGATGATTATTCTTCCGAAAATGATGAAGTCCAATTATGTAATTGTTTAGATGATAATTGTACTTGTAAAAAAGTTTTTGTTTTAACAAAGCCTGATCAACTTTTATTAGAAGCTATCACTCAAATACAAGATAAAGAAATACAGCATGAGTTTCTCGTAAAAATGAAAAGTATGGAAATACAATCTTCTTCATCCTCTTTTTCGAATAAACAACCCACAGTTCATTATGATTATAGTAAAATATTAGCTAGATTTAATAATTCCAACAAACCTGCTACTACACAAGATTTACAAAAAGAAATACAAATTCTTAAGCAAGAAATAAAACAGTTGCAACACTCTCAGATAAGTTTAACAAATATCACCGATCATTTATTAACAGAAATTTGTCTTTTAAAAACTCAAAAAGATGATAATAACAACCTAACAATATCAGATATACCTTCCTCTTCTGAACCTTCTGAAATAGATACGCAAATACAGTCTACCGAAGCTTTCTTACAAATAATAGATAAAATTATTTTTCAAAAATGGTATTCTGAAGTTACTATTCGTATTAAAGATTTTTCCTTTACTATTGTTACTTTAATTGATTATGGTGCTGATTTAAATTGTATTCAAGAAGGATTAATTGATTCCAAATATTTTGGAAAAATCAACTGAACGTTTATCTCAAGCTGATGGAAAGAAAATGACAATAAATTATAAAATTCCAAATGTTCATATTTGCAATAATGGTTTTTGCTTTCAAACTACTTTTGTTATGGTTAAAAATTTAACTTCTAAAGTTATTTTAGGTAATCCTTTTTTATCTTTATTATATCCTTTTATGGTTACTGACCAAGGGATAACTTCTCGTGTGCTTGGTCATGAAGTTACTTTTAATTTCTATTATCCTCTTTTTTCTAGAGATATTCAAGTTTTGAAAAACATTTCGATATCAAAAGAAATTAATATTTTAAATAAAACAAAAGTTCTTCGTAAACAACAACATTTACAATTTTTACAGAAAGAAATTATGTATAAACAAATCGATGAACAGATTAATAATGAACAGTTACAACAAGCCATTAAAAAATATCAATAAATATTAGAAGATACTATTTGCTCGTCTGTTCCTAATGCTTTTTGGAATAGAAAACAACATATCATTACTCTTCCTTATGAATCTGATTTTTCTGAGAAAAATATCCCTACCAAAGCTCGACCCATACAGATGAATCATGAATATTTAGAAATTTGTAAAAAAGAAATACAATCTTTAATTGATAAAAAATTAATTCGCCCTTCTAAGTCTCCTTGGAGTTGTGCTGCTTTTTATGTAATGAATGCTGCAGAAAAGGAACGTGGTGTCCCTCGACTTGTTATTAACTATAAAAAACCTTTAAATAAAGTTTTAAGATGGATAAGATATTCAATCCCTAATAAAAAAAGATTTGCTTAACAGATTGCATGATGCTTGTGTTTTTTCTAAATTTGATATGAAGTCTGGATATTACCAAATACAAATTGCTGAACAAGATCGATATAAAACTGCTTTTACAGTTCCTTTCGGTCATTTTGAATGGAATGTTATGCCTTTTGGTTTGAAAAATGCCCCTTCTAAATTTCAAAACATTATGAATTATATATTTAATCTCTATTCTTCTTTTGCTTTAGTTTATATTGATGATGTTTTAATCTTTTCTAAATCAATAAAACAACATTGGTATCATTTGAATAAATTTCAAAAGATCATTGAACAAAATGGTTTAGTTGTATCTGCTCCTAAAATAAAATTATTTCAGTCAAAAATAAGATTTTTAGGTCATACCATATATCAAGGTATTATTACACCAATATCACGCGCTATTGAATTTGCCGATAAATTTCTTGACAAAATAACTGATAAACAACAATTACAAAGATTTCTTGGTAGTTTAAATTATATTGGTGAATTTTTTAAAGATTTAAGAAAAATATGCAAACATTTGTTTGATAGATTAAAGAAAAAACCTTCCCCTTGGACTGATCAACACACAGAAATAATTCAACAAATAAAGAAGCATGTAAAGCATTTGCCTTGTCTTGGAATAGCATCACCTCATGCATTTAAAATTGTAGAAACAGATACATCTAATATAGGTTATGGTGGCATATTAAAACAACGTATGCATCTTGATGATAATGAACAAATAGTACGATATCATTCTCACGCATGGAATATCACGCAGCAAAAGTATAGTACTGTAAAGCAAGAAGTTCTGGCAATAGTACTTTGTGTTTCTAAATTTCAAGACGATTTATTAAATCAAGCTTTTTTAATTCGTGTCGATTGTCATTCTGCCAAAGATATTTTGATGAAAGATGTTAAAAATCTTGCTTCAAAACATTTGTTTGCCCGATGGTAAGGTATTTTATCTGTTTTTGATTTTGATATATAAAAGGTTCTCAAAATTTTGTTCCTGATTTTCTAACTCGTGAATTTTTACAGGGTAAAATAAAAAATGAGTAACAAATCTTCCTCTAAGCAATCCTCTAATTTTCCTCATTTTCCTCCTTTTGTTTATCGTGGTAATACTCGTCCACCTGGTCCTCGTCCTCCTGGTCCACGGCCTGGTGCCGTTCCAATTCAAAATCAATTTACTATTTTAGGCCAAATACCTCATATTCCTCCAATATCAAGTCCTTTAGCTTCTGAGCCTCCTCCAATGACTGCCACCTTTAGTCAAAAGGTTTCTTCTTCAATATCATCTACCCCTATTACTCCAATATCACCTCATTTACCTGATGTTAACCCTTTAATGCCTAAATCATATATCAGATTAGTGTGTTTCGTGGAAAACCCATATGACAATGAGTGTGACCCATACAAAGTTGCTGCAAAAATATTACCTCCAGAATGGAACTATGTTCCAAAGCATCCTTTATTTACTCAAGGTTTTTATCAACATGTTTTAAAGGATACAAAGTCTGTTGAATTTGAAACCACTCCCTGCAAATTTGACTCTTCAAGAGTTGGTTTTTCTAAATTCACAATACGCAGGATAATATCACAAAAAGAGTGGGGTCCACCTTGGACTCTACGTTCTCTTTCTGAATCTTTTAACAATATCAAAACAATTTCATATTATGATTACATTGACGCGTAGACATACACTTTATTTTTTGAAAATAATAATCATCGTCATACTTGATTTATACGTTTTAAAGGATTCCATGGTACTGAACCGATACCCCATTGGTTTCTCCAGTGGTGGGACCGATTCGGTCTAGATGAAAAACTTTTTCCTGAAAGTCTCAAGAAAGCATATGATCAATGGGCTGTCAACCCTCATGATACACCTTCCCTAGACAGATATCCAACCATGTAAAACCCTCCGTTCAAAAATATATCTGTCCTTCTCCGTTTCTATATACAGTTTAACCTTGTCCCTTGAATTTTCTGTTGGAAGTTTGTTTTTTCCCAAGAAGACCATGTCAAAATATTGGTCCAGAAATTTTTCATTAAATGATGGAACGTTTACACCACCGATAATATCATTAATTCCATTGCCAAAGCCAAAACCCAAATATCAAACCATCCTCAATTCCTTGCTCAGAGAAGTCAATTACAGGCTAAACTTGCTGCTGCCCAGAATAAAGATGATTATAAAAATCAATTGCTCGAAGTTCTATCCCAACTGTCACAAGAAGATGAAAATAAGGCCACCTCGGCATCCAGTTCTGCTCTCTGTCCAATACCACAATATCAAGATGCTCAAGACCCTTTTGATGGATACAAAGTTCATTTATCCGATGAAGAAATAAATGCTATAAATCAACAGTTCCTTTGATGATGCAAGCATGACGTCAATATCAATAATGTCAGAGATGTAATTTTTCAAGCTATCAAGGATAAATATCTGAATATCAAGGTCAAGATAGTCTTTTCAAGATGAAGATTATTGTTCTGCCGACATTCGCAGACAAAGCACTGTTCAAGATACTATTGCTTTACCTGTTTATCTACTGTTCCCGACAAAAATCACTATTCATCTACAGTACTCTGCCGACAGGTACTGTTTTACTTTCCAAAAATACCCTTCCTATTCAAAAATATCGGAGGACATTTCTCATCCTTTTATCTTCTCTCTTTTCTATATAAACGTTCATTTCGTCTCTCATTTCACGAATTGAATACTTCTCAGCCTTCCTTTCTCCGAAATCTCTTAGGCCTTCTCTTATCAACCTTCTCCTACCCTCAACCGAATCTCTTCTTTTTCCTTAAAACTTCTACGCCTTCAATCTTCTACATACCATCTATAATTCCTTTTCCTTTATTATTTTTCCAGTTTCTCATATATCAACTCTTCCTGTCAAGTTTCAAATTCCTGTTTTCAAGTCTTCAATATTGTAAGTTTGCTTTTAAGTTTGAAACGTGTAACCTGTAAAACTTTTGATTTTCAATATGAGTCAAGATCTTTCTATATTAATTGCCATTACTTTATTGCTTAATGATACTATGAATACGCTGCTCGCCTTTCTCTTCTTAAATACCATTTACGATGCATATTTATGTTCTCAATATCTTGAAGACAATATCAATGCATTGGATGAATGTATGTTTGAAGAATATGATAGTGATTGCTCATTATATTCAACTGATGTAAATATATGTACATGTACATGTAAATAGGGCTAGATTTTTTGGCTTCAATTATTTTCTTTTATAATAAAAATTAGAGTTCAAATGGAGTATATTGTATATTTTGGATGAATGTTTATTTTACATTTTATATATATATAAAAAATTAACCAAAATTCCAGTCATTTTGGGCCAATTCAAGTCCAAAATAGCTCACATAAAATTTCTTTGAAATTTCAATACCTGAATCGGAACCAAATTTTGCATTCCGAGTACGACACCGGATGCAACCGGAACTAAATGTTGCATTCCAGTACAGCTGGTGATTGTTAGCAGTTTGTGTTAGACATGAGAAGGGAGGATTCTGAGAATACCAACCTCAAATCATTCAAAATGGACTATGCCAGCAAGCTTAGTCATGTCTAGCTTCATGACATGAAAGACTGCTAATATCGACCATCTACGGCGACGATTCCAACTCCCCGTCAATACTAACGTCAATAATTCAAAATGGATTACGCTAGTTAATAGGTGTTCTTGGGCCTTCTTAACTCCAAAAGCTAGATCCAAATGCGAGACTTTCTCTTACACTTATAAACTGACCACCAGTCCCTTCCACAATCGATGTGTGACTAATTCCAACAATCTCCCCCTCACACATCGGACTCTAGGTTGGGAGGAGATAACATATTTCTCCTATAGACTGTTGGGTCAGACTTGTTAGTAAACTTAGGCTTTGATACTAGTGATGAGTGTTCTTGGGCCTTCTCAATCTCAAAAACTAACTCAAAAGGTGAGGTTTTCCCTCACATTTATAAATTGACTATCAACCCCTTCCACAACCGATGTGAGACTAACTCCAACAAACCATCTTATGTTTTGTAAAATTTTAGTGTTGTTAAAATTTTAGGTATTGAGTTTAGTGAAAAAGTGAAGAGAGAAATAATTTTATATATTTTTTGTAGTGAAAAGTTATGATTTGATAGGAGAGAGATTGTATTGTAATAATTTATTATGTTAAAATTTTAAAAGGGTGTAAAATTTTATATAGTAAACACAACCTTAGTCGCGTGTAGCTTCGTGACAAGAAAAACTGCTAATATCAACCATCTACGGCCACGATTCCAACTCCCCCGTCAATACCAACGTCAATCATTCAAAATGTACTATGCCAGCCAGCTTAGTCATGTGTAGCTTCATGACAAGAAAGACTGATAATATCGACCATCTACGGCTACGATTCCAACTCCCCATCGATACCAAAATCTACCATTAAAGTGAAGCCTTTGCTTTTATTTCCAATAATTACAGCCACTTTTTTGTTTGTAATTTGTTTTGAGTGCCAGAAACTTTGCACGTGAAACATATGCCGTGGATCTTTGCGCTCTCATCTAAAGCAGCATTTTGGTCGGCTCAGCTTTGATTTGCATGTCTAATTAACCACTTCTTTGTCCCTGTTTAATGGTCTCCCATGTGATCACTACAATCCAACCACTAAATGCTATCTGCAAATCTGTAAGGAGCAAGGACACGGAAAATTGGAAGGTGTGCAGAGTACCCCGCATCAAAATGATCTGTATTCAACTACTCCCTGTAGATTAACAAAAAAAAAAAAAACTACTCCATGTAGCTTACAGCCTTACACGACTTTTTTTATCCTTTTTCTAAACGATCTCGGAAAAGAGGAATACATCACAAGTGACTTCTTTCTGTTACTTTGTGTTTATTAATAAATTTTAAATATAAAAAACAACTTTAATTATTATCATTATTTTTTTTATACCTCAACAATTTCTACACCAACATCAATACAACTCTAACATCACCTAAAAATTTTCAAAATACTCTAAATTCTACAAAAAAAAAACTTCAAACGAACATAAACTTGTATAAAAATTATTGCAACAGATTTTTTTCGTTAAAAAAAAATAAAAAAAATTAAGATTTTGAGAGATTAAAAAAGGAGGGGCCAAAATATGTTTTTGTTAAAAAATCTTTTATTGGAAGTAAGTTAGATTCTATTATTATTTGTGAAAGATTGATAAATTTTTTTCAATTTTTTTTTCGTGTGCATGATTGGAGCTAGCAATAATTATGACCTTTTGGTTTGCTGGTAGAAAAACGATGGTATTAGCGATAAATTTGGGTGGAACTGGAAAGTTCAACAAGAAAAGGTCAACATTTCTCCTTTAATTTTTGGGGTAAATTGCTCCGTACGTCCCTGAGGTATAGCGCTTTCCTAATTTCATCTTCAGGGTATATTTTTCTCTACAAAAGACCCTGTGGTTTGGCCCTATTCCCCGAAGAGTCCTGTCGTCAACTAAATGGACGGAAATGCACACGTGGCTGACGGTGCACACGTGGAAACTGATGGCTCGATTACTAACCAATCTCAGTGTGACACGTGTCAGTGAATAAAAAATAAAATTAATAAAAAAGTATTTTTTATTATTTAAAAAAAAAAGATAGAGGAAGGATCGGATCCGATCCTTCCCGGTGAACCTCCACCGGCCGATGGGTATTTTGGCCGCCCTGGGGGAGGAGAAATCCTCCCCCACCGGCGCGGCTGGGGGACCTCCCTCAGCCCCGGGCGCGCCCAGACCACCGCCCGGTGGAGGAGGGCTCCCTCCGCTGGCCGCCCATGCCTCCTCCACCGGGCGGTGGTCTGGGGCGGCTGGGGGACCTCCCCCATCCCGCGCCCGGGGTGGGGGAGGTGCCCTCCTCCCTCCGCCGGCCGGTGGAGGTTCACCGGGGAACGGATCTGATCCTTCCTCTCTCTCTCTCTCTAAAATTTTTTATTTTTATTTACTGACACGTGTCACACTGCGATTGGTTGGTAATCGAGCTGTTAGTTTCCACGTGTGCGCCGTCAGCCACGTGTGCATTTCCGTCCATTTAGTTGACGGCATGACTTTTCGGGGAATAGGGCCAAACTCCAGAGTCTTGTGTAGGGAAAAACATACTTTGAGGATGACATTGGGAAAGCGCTATACCCCGAGGACGTACGGAGTAATTTACCCTTAATTTTTTAGAGAAAACTAATCCACAATGAAGTGGCAGCGAGAATGCCCAAAATGGTGAGAAGTCTTTAATTTAAGAGAAATTTACTTTTTAGTTCTTTGATTTTAGACACATTTTCATTTTAATCATTGAGTTTTTTTTTTGGCAAAATAGTCCTTCCGTCAATCTGCAGTCTATATGCTTAACGAAGCTCTCTGACACGTCAATAAATTTGTACCGGTTGATCACTATATGTACCGGTCTACTGCTCACTTTCAAAATATATATTCGATCGACCGCTTCAAATTTGCTGACGTCTCAAAAAGATCCTTTAAGCATATTAGACGATGGACTATAATTAAAGAAAACTGTAAAGACGAAGGCACCCAGGTTTTGCACATGCGTTTTTTAAAATAATAAAATGGATATGTTAGGGAAGACTATGAAGACACGTCCCCAACACTCAACAGTATACGTGTCAGTCACGTCCCTCATTATCACCTACAGCTACAGGCCGACTCTCCCACGATTTCCTTTTCCCAGCTGGCTCTCACATGATCTCGTTTGCGGTTAAAATCAGACGAGGTCATCCCGCTGACCAAATTAAACCCAAATTTCCGTTGCCGGAGCTCCGGTGTCTCTAGAATCCGGTTCTCCGGCCAACATCCTTCAAGCTTCTTTTTTCTCCGGTAAGGCGAAATATTCTGCTTTATGTTTGCTTTCGCTCAGATATTAACTGAAACGACAGCCGTAGAGTTCTTGACTTTTCGGTTTTTTGTTCATTTTCCTTTGATTGGTCGGCATCCTGAGGAATTCTTTGGGTGTATATTCTTCGTTTATGTTATATTTGGCTTTAATTTCCTAAGCAAACTTGAAGGTAAAAAAGAACTATCACTAACCAAATTGAGGGTACAAGTGTTTTTTTCGGACTCCATGTTCTTCATCAAGGTCGATTACTTTATTTTCTTGTTACTCCTTTTCTCAGGAATACAAAACATGCTCTTCGAATTTGGTTTGTGAATGCATATCTTTTGAAATTTCAAGTGATTCGTGTTTTGTTTATTTGTGTCGATTCTTTAGTCAAATCGGTGTTCTTTATGCTTGGCTTGGTTTACAAGAGTTTTTCCTTTACGTACGCGGATACACCAAATAAGGTCTGCCGTCTGTGGGAAATGAGCTTGGAGAGAAGATGAAGAAAGTGTCGAGAAAAGTCGGGAAGTATGAGCTGGGCCGAACCATCGGCGAGGGAACTTTCGCCAAGGTTAAGTTTGCGCGGAACACGGAGACCGGTGAGAGCGTGGCCTTCAAAGTTTTGGCCAAGACCAGCATTCTTAAGCACAAAATGGTTGATCAGGTACTTAATTCTTTCATAAATCCGTGGTAGAATTTTATAAATGAGGTGTTTGCGGTTGCAAAGTTTGATATGAAAACCAATAGCTGTCTTCTGGTTACTGACGTCTACTGTTTCCAAAGTCTTAGGTTAGTAAATCGTGTTTCTGGCTGCTTATGAGATTATGTGAGTGGTGCAGTCTGCCCGTTTTTCTCCTACTTTACTGCTCAAATATTTAAGGTGTTGGAGTTTGTATTGAATTTTTTGAGATTTTTTATGTTCTGTTATGATTTTTTTTTTTTGCTTTCAAAATATTTCCTCAAACTGGTGACTTTTTTAAATGGCCAAACATCACCATCTTTAGGTTTAATAATGCTGTAAAAATGCGCTTTTACATATTCCACTCATTTTCTTCTTGTTTGAAAGGAAGTTTTTTAAAAACATATTTGCAGTTTTGCTCGCATCAAGTATTAGCAAGCAAGACCATCTTGAATTTTTCCACAGAAATGTCTCGATATTACTTTGCTTTCCTCTCGTTTCCTACTCTTCCGTCAAACTTTTTTCTCGAGTCACAAATCTATCCCAGTACTCATTTCTTTATAGGGGAATGTTTGGAGAGATCTCGTAGGAGGGGACATTAATCACAATAATGTGATGGTGAAAACGTACTCTTTAAGTAGAATATGGATATCTTCTTTTTCTTTCCCCACCTTCTTTCTATGATTCCTCTGTCACCATCCGGTGCCTTTTGTCCTTGGTGATGGGCCCTGGAATGCTAATCACTAGCTGAGACTTGTTGCATGATTTGACTCTGAACCTTAGTCAAACTAGACAAAACCCTTGTCCTGACTATCTTGGTGACTTAAGTCAGTCTTGGTTAGCCCTCGAGCATAAGGATTTAGTTATGCCTTTGTATCGTAAAATTATATTAATGTTGGAGCTGATTCTTACATCTCCTTCCTCTATTTAAATGTTTCAGCTAACCTCTTCCTGTACTGAGTTTCAGATTAAAAGAGAGATATCAATAATGAAGATTGTCAGGCATCCATATATAGTAAGGCTGCATGAGGTATGCTTCTGCCTC
Organism: Myrica gale; assembly: GCA_963930655.1. Lineage (NCBI taxonomy): Eukaryota > Viridiplantae > Streptophyta > Magnoliopsida > Fagales > Myricaceae > Myrica > Myrica gale. Next base: position 26,694,658 of record OZ005600.1, on the reverse strand, counting down.
TTAAGATACCTATTAATATAATGACTTTCCTCAATATTATCTCATATGTTTGTGTTATTGATGACCCTTCCTGTTCTCTACTCTCCTATTCACTTTTATTTTGAAGGTTTTGGCTAGCCGGACAAAGATTTATATAGTTCTTGAGTTTGTAGCTGGAGGGGAGTTATTCGATAAAATTGTAAGGTTTCTCTTGTCCCTATGTACGTGAGGAATGACACAGTCTGTGTGAGTTCTAGGTTGCTTTGCAAATTTGAAGCAAGACATGTTTTTTTATCACGAAAATCTTGCTGAGGCCTCCAGTTTACTGCCTTCTCCTAATAAAACGCTGTTTTATATGCATAACCTCTCATGGAGGACATTTGTGTGTTCACTCTTTATTTGATATGTAGGTTCACCAAGGAAAGCTTCTTGAAAATGATCGATGTTTATATGCATAACCTCTCATGGAGGACATTTGCATGTTCACTCTTTATTTTGATATGTAGGTTCACCAAGGAAAGCTTCCTGAAAATGAATGTAGGCGATACTTTCAACAGCTTATAGATGCAGTTGCACATTGTCACAGCAAGAGCGTGTACCATAGAGACCTGAAGGTGCCATCAATATCTAATGTGCAACTTGTTTCTTTTCTAAAGCTTCATATCTTGATATCACTGGTTGGCTAATTCTTCCCTATTTTCCTTGTAATCCATAGCCTGAAAATCTTCTTCTTGATACATATGGGAATCTTAAGGTCTCGGACTTCGGACTGAGTGCATTGCCCCAGCAAGTAAGCACTTCTGCATTAAATAACCCAAGGAGATTTTTATTTCATATATTCTTCTTAGTCACTACTATGTATCTCTGTCTCTGTCTCTCTCTCAATCTATATGAACATGCAGGGGGTTGGCCTTCTTCGCACAACATGTGGGACCCCGAACTATGTTGCACCAGAGGTACATCCATTTTAAGATTAGCAGTAAACGCTGAAAATATCTCTCATGCTTTGCTATTTCATTGTACTCTTTAGGAATTGGGGTTAGATGACTCAGGCCAATGTGCTTGCTAAATGCTAAGTCCTTTCATGTTGACCCTCTTGGATTGATAGACTATTTCTATTATGGAGGCGCATGTGTTTATAAAATAATCTTTCGATTGCAACCATGTTAAAAGTTTATGCAATTTTTTGAAGAGGATTTCACTTTGAGTTGATGTAGATTTTCTCAAATTCATACAAATGGGAGTGGATGATAATAAAATATCTGCAAATGTAATCCTGGATATTACTCGGTAAAATCTGAAGAGTAATAATCACCTATACATTCCTGTTCAGTACAGGAAAAATATTTTGGTGGAAGACTCTTTCTAAAGGTAAACCGGATGGTGAAATGTGGGAAATGATAATACGTTATGACTAGATGCTTTGGCATTTATATTCTGGCTGATTTATGTGCTTTTCTGGAACTTATACTAGTCATCCCTGACATCAATACTTTTCTTCATGTTCATCTCTCCGTTCAAATGTTCCTTTAAATCTTTTTTCAGTATGGTTTATTCAATTGTGATGGTTTTGGTCTCTGTTGAACTTCATATGTCAAGAAGTGTGCATTTCTTAGACTTTAGGAGGATCTAACGTGAGATAATTTTTTTCATCCTTTCGGAACTGAATCATATGCTGTCTTTTACTGAGAGATTTTTCAAATGCTTACATTAAATGACTGCCCAACAGGTGCTTGAAGAACAGGGGTATGATGGTGCAGCTGCTGATGTATGGTCGTGTGGGGTCATCCTCTATGTTTTAATGGCTGGTTATCTTCCATTTGATGAGACGGACCTTCCAACTCTTTACCAAAAGGTCTCCTCCTATCGTCTGTGCTTCGGGTTAATTAAATGAATTCTGCATTTGCCTAGGGATCTTGGTCATAAATTGCACAGTTTTGTAAAGCGCACACTTTCCACAGATTCATACCTTCAGTGTTAAGTTGTGGATGTACATGTATGTGAAACCCACCTCTTTTCCTTGTGCTGTCTTGAGTCCCATGTTATATCCCTACGAGGCGCGTGATAGATGTGGCCAATGTAGACAATATAGCCATGCCTTCCTTCTTTTGTACAGGGTTTAGTTTCCAAAACCTTCTATATCTTCTTTTATTTCTCATGAACAATGGGGAACCTTTCTCAGCAGAATGACTGTGCTACATAAGATGTATTATGAGGCAAGTATGAATGGGTGCTTCTAACTAACTGCTCCTGTGGTTGATTTCTAGATAAATGCAGCAGACTTTTCTTGTCCATTCTGGTTTTCTTCTGGGGTGCAGCGGTTGATACATATGATACTTGATCCAAATCCTAAAACTGTAAGTAATTTGTTTCACCATCTTCAGATACTAATTTGTAGTACTTAGTTTCGTCTTTTGCAGAATATAGAATTTGTTTCGTTCTTTACACATAAACATTCACAAAGGTTGTGCTCTTTTTAGGATGTATGTTGGATGCCAATTGCTTCTCAATGGGGTGAATTACTTGATGAGGCTATCATCAAGTAACTTTTTTTATCTAATGGATAGTGGTGTCCATTTCAAACACTCTTTCCTAACACTCTAGGGATCAGTTAGATAATGATTGTATCTTGGGTGGCCGGTCCTTCATGCTATGGCAATAAATAAAAAATTGAACGTATGAGCTCCTCCCTCTTTACAACGATGGCTGAAGTGCTAAGAGGGGTATTACTCTAGGATCTGATATTTATTGAGCTAAATTTCATATTATCTGCTTCAAACTTCAAGATCATACAATGCAGGGCACGTACTCGACAAACACGGAAGAATTTTCCTTCGTATCATATGGTAGATTTTTAAGTTAGGATAGTGGTGAAGTGAGTGAATATTGTTGTGACTTAAAAGTTATTTATGATCTAAATGTAATGAGAAACTCACCTGATCTCTAATGTAGATGTCTTTCTGGTCATGATCCATCTACTGTAGCTCGGTTGTCTTTCTCTCTCCCTATGTTTTTCCTTCTAAATTCTTTTTGGTGGGTACGAGGAATTTGTTACATATTATGATCTTGTAAGTTGCAACAATAACCAACAGAGCTAGAGGTTTGGAGTGGTTTAGGGTGTTCTTAAGACATTGCTTCTTGTAATTGGATGCTGATCAGGAACACAATAATGAGAGAAAAATCTTCATCATTGTTTTTCCCATCTTTTTTTCTCTGTCAAGTTCAGCTAGATTCTGAAAGTAATAATCCAAAGCACTCAAAAACTGGTCTGGTCTAAGGCATCATAGCATGCAATTAGGCCGTTTAGGATAGATTGGGATCTTGGGTTCTGTTTTTACATTTGATAAAGTAAAATATCAGAACACAAGTGCCACAAGCTTAGAAACCTCTTATGTTTGGATTTGCCTTTGCTTTCGGTAATAATATCCTGTTTTAATGCAGCGCATTCGGATTGAAGGAATAAAAAAAGATCCATGGTTTCGAAAAAACTATGTTCCTGTAGAGCATAGAGACGAGGAAGTGAGTTTGGATGATGTTTGTGCAGTTTTTGACGATATTGAGGTTGGCTATTTCCTCTCTTTTGTTTTGTATCATTGTCTTTCCTGTCTATTTAAGAAACTTTCAACTGGAAGTTAAGAGAGTCTGGGTGTCTGTCGTTTCAGTATTAAAAGCTAAATAGACGTTTACTCGGTTCAGCGTATTAAAGTTTTAACATTGGTTTGCAGGACAACTATGTTGCTGAGCAGTCACAAAATTTTGAAGGGGGTCCTTTGATAATGAATGCATTCGAGCTGATTACCCTATCACAGGGGTTAAATTTGTCTGCATTGTTTGACAGGGGACAGGTAGGGTATGATTCCAGCATTTATGCAATCAAATCTTAAATAGAAGTCCTTGACTATTTCTCTTATTCTACTATACCATGAGTCCATAAGGTCTTTGTAGTCACTATATGTCCACTTCAATGTGGATACCTTAAAAGCAAGTATAACTGATATCTATGTGTTTATATAATATTCTTTTGCACATTTATGGGCAAAAGAATATCTGTCTACATTTTGCCAAGTTAATTGTAGCTAGTTTGCTCCCAAAAACTGGTTAAAGTTTAGCTGTCTCAAATTATCATTGTTTGAATGAGCACAATATGATGGATGGTGTAGTTTTAGAATACCTGTAAGTCTATGAAGCATCATGGTGATGGCGTTGTCTTTTTTTGTTTGATTCAATTTTGCGTTTTATTGCTGTTCTGTATTTTTCTTGATTATTGATGAAACAGCTTATGGAAAACGAGATTTGTGGCTGATTATTGCTAGGTTTGAGCCATGAGAAAGAGACCCTATCTCACATATTCAAGAGAAATATCTGCTCTTTTGCTTAAAATTTGTTAATGAAGCAAGTGGGAAAAAAGTTTTAACTTTTGCAGTGCACTTAATTGAAAAGAGCAAAAGACCAGAAAACTACAGAAACTCACGGGCTGGGTTAAAGTCAGAAGTTTCAGAGATGCAGGGTTTTCAACACACTTTCTTTAGATTACTTCTGGCACTGCTATTGGGTTGTGTCGTTTCTACAGTAACCTTGTTGTCAATGTTTTGATTTAGTTTATTCAGATGCTTCATTCAGCGTTTCTGTAGATCATCGAATCACTCAGGACGTTCTTGTTCTCTGGCAGGATTATATAAAGCGGCAAACTCGTTTCGTTTCCCGAAAACCAGCACAAGTTATTATTGCATCTATTGAAGCTGTTGCAGAATCGATGAGTCTCGGTGTCTATACGCGGAATTTCAAGGTATGGCCCTTAATGTCTATTATTCGTATAGTTTTTTTTTTGTTGAAATGAGTTTCAGTTGCATCTGCATCTCCACCACCAATCCAATACAACCATCTTAAGCAACCTTTGGCTCAAGATACTGTTCTTGCTTGTCATTAAACTCGTTGGAAGTGGTCATCGCTTTCCTTCGACTCTGGTTAGTGTATTGAGCATAATTGTGTCATTTTCTAAACTCTTTAGCCAAATACGATTTGAGAATTGAGAATTACATATTTTGTTGACAAACAGATTTCCAATCAACATACGGGTTCTTCAGTATATTTTTGTCCGGCACATAAATTGCACATGAATTGCTCATTATTGTGTCATTAACCTTTTTCTTCTCTTTGAAGATTAATGTGTTTTCATTTTTTTGTTAAAACGTTTTCCCCACAGACTAGGCTTGAAGGAATATCTGCTAATAAGGCTGGACAATTTGCGGTGGTCCTGGAGGTAACATGCTAGATTTGTTTCCTGCCTCACTGATTTGTATTTTCTTCCCCCTCGCCCCTCCCCCCACGTCTTTTTTTCTGATAGTAATGCCCTGATGTTATGTTTAGGTTTTTGAAGTTGCACCATCACTTTTCATGGTAGATGTTCGTAAAGCTGCTGGGGATACACTTGAATATCACAAGGTTGGTGTCTACTTGTATCTTTAAATTCATATGAGATCCAGGAATCCTGTACCTTTTATCATTACGCCCTCTCAGATGAAGTTGTGATTTCTCTTGATTCAACACCACTTCTGGGTTCCCTATAATGCCTTCAACACTAGACGTGCTTATGTTCTGGCTGTTGCAGATATTGGTCTTCTATTGCATCCGACTAAACCACCTTAACCATCTTGCCTGGTTGTTTCTCTTTTGGTGCTACCTCTAATGGTGGCGTCCAGTTTGATGCTTGTCCTATCCATCCGTTCTTTGGCATGTATCAATTTGAACATCTCATGTCAGCTGGGTTTAAATCATCAACTTCAATTCCTTGTTATCGTCTTTCCGTGAAACACGTTGACATTGTAGCTGACATACCTCCTTTAAGATATCTATAACTATAATAACATCTTTCTCATGGGCTCTTTTTGCAGTTTTACAAGACTCTATGTGCCAAACTAGACAAAATCATTTTGAAAGAACCGGAGGGTATGGCTAATTCCAGTCTGCTTAGAACAATGACTTGCTGATCCATTTCCGTGGGTATGATGCAAGTCAGTAGGCTGATCAACAGAGGGAGGCTATTCTTCTTGGGGCAAATCATCTACAACAACTAGCAAAATCTTGCTCTTACTGGGCTACGTGTGTTTTTGCGGATGCCGTCGAAATCAGTATGAACGAGAGTGCACCAATAGATTGTGTAGCATCGTGTACAGTTTGGTAAGACTTATATAAAGTATCGTATTTAAAGGTTTTACATAAATCAAGATCTGTCTCGAAATGTTTTGGGTAAGAGAAGAGTACTCTTCCCACGTAATGTATACATGTTTCTTCACCCCATTGAATACTAATTTCTTTACTCTCTCTCTCTCTCTCTCTCTCTCTCGTTTTGGTGTAATGCCCCTAACGTCACGATCCAGAACTACATCGTTCATGACATTCCTTCTAGCGATCTTCCCCTCGGCATCCCCCGCATAGGCTTGTATGCCATTTTGCAGTTGGGATCCATGCCTACTCTTCGCTCCTGAAGGGTCGCCATCCAAAAGTAATGGAAAAGGCGTCCGATTGGGGGGGACAAGTGATGACATTTTATAAGAGCTGGCTGACACATAAGCGAAAGATACTCTGGATTCTGGGAAAATTTGGTAACCGTCATACGTGGCCTTCTTTTGTTTGTATGTTCTCATTTGGTTTGGCTGGAAAAGGAGGCCCCTTACGAACTTAGCCTCAAGAATCCCATAGTATTCTGCGGTTTCTTTATGAGGTTGGGGATTGAATCACGGTGTTTGGTAAGCACTCATTCGGTACACCCGCTGAGTGATCGCCAACTTTCCTACAGAATGAGGGAAGTTGATAGCCATTCTCATGACATGAGGGAGTTTCATGAAAATTTCTCCAATCCACTATTTTTTTTTTCACCAAATCCGATACATTTTTACAAACTCCAATAACTTTTTACAAAATTCAATGCATTTTTACAAATTATAATAAGGTTTTCATCCATCTCCATAGAATCTACGTAACTTAAAAAAAAAAAAAAGTCTTTCCTTGTGGCCTTTTTTTTCCTGAGAAAAGAAAAGTTGCATACATAGGGGGATGGTGTTCCCAGTTCCCCTACATTCACTCCTCAGATTTCAGACAGTGTGTGTCACTAGCTAACTGGTTACAGCCAATTTGTAACGTGGAGAACTGGCTCATCTTCAAGCAAAAATCACCCGCATAGTTTTACCAGCTTCTCTCTTAGCAGAAAATAACAAGTTAAATAGAAAAAAAAAGAAAGCTGACTGTTCTTCATTCTCAATAACCACAAGAAATAATCTCACAGAAACAAGCAGCAAAATCATCTGCGTTCTAAATAATGACAAAGCAAGGACCACCCTCCGCTGGCGTCCATAGATTGTTGGTACATATATAAGAGTGTCTGCAGATAAGCTAAAAACTCTCAAGGTTGGAAGAACTTATCTTTACATTTGCACTTCCATGAGAGAAGATAATAGCTCTCATCTCTCTGATACGATAGGTTAAAATCGGTTTTATGGTGTGGAGACGTAACTAAAGCAGCTATGCAGGGCCTGCAACTCGTGCACTTGTTAACGCACCGAGGAGGCCTTGAACCCAAAACCAGTTTCATTTGATGCAGACGCTCACTATCTCTTAGTAACATTGACCCAGCTGCCAAAGGAGACAAAACCAACAGAGAGAGAGAGAGAAGAGGAAAAAAAAAGACGACTGTTATTCGCGTTGACATTAAATGCCGCAGAACCTCTTTATGAGGAATTTCAGCAGTGCAGTGACTCAGCTTAAATGGTGTTTGTTTTCCTTTTTACCTGATTCGGAAGAGAAGAATGCGAGAGAAAAGACTAGCATCATAATGACTGCAATCTCTAGCCCATTTAGGTCTTTTCTTGATGGAGCCATCATCGTTTCTTTCTTCAACTAAAAGGTAAGGAATATGAAGCTACGCAAGAGGAGATTGTGACACTGTTGAGAAGCAAGAGCTGAGAAGGGATTTTATCAGGGGAGGTGATAGATATTGTCTTTTTCACTTATACAATGCATCTCCATGTCGAGGGCCCCAATAGATTACTCTTTTGAAGTTTTTTTGGAGCAACAGTGGCTCTGACTCAAAGGTCTTCAATGTGATTGACAGAAGTCACTGTTTTCCCATGATGCAGAACAGATGAAAAAAACGACAAGACAATGTAAACATTAGAGTTTCACAAACATGGTTATGATATTAATGAGTCTTACCACCCAATTAATTGAGGCTCACCAATAAAATAGAAGTCTGCCAAACTAATGCAGGAAAGATGAAAGAAAACAAAATAAATTGTTAAGTGAACAATAAATATTAGGGTCTGTTCGTTTAACCAGTATTTTCAGGATTTTTTAGAATCCACACAACACAAAAAATTCTACAACCAAACATCATTTTTAACACTACATAAAAATAACTACAACACGCATACCAATAAAATTAACATCACCTAAAAATTCTCAAAACACAACTCAATCGAACACCATCTTAGAGTCTCGTTAACACAGACAAATCATGAGACCAGTGGCGTCTCGTCACCTATGGAGGTATCACACCAATGAGAAAGGATAAGTCTCAATCTCTAAAAAAAAAAAACTCAAATCAATATGTCCTTTATTCATTAATTTGACTCCAATTTATAGACTTATAAATTAGAGAGAAATAAAATATTAGACTTCTAAATGTGTGCAACTACTAGTATACACAATAAAATTAACACATCCCTAGTAATAACTATTTTAATTTAAAATTAAACATAGACCTTAATGACAACTTTTGCTGGCTGAATTGACAACGCCTTGCCACCTTTTCAAATTATTGTGAGTACCCTCCTTTTTGTCATCATACAAGATGAGACTACAGTACCGGTCTTACCATTCCCGTTGGTTTCTGTCCTTTTCTTTTGTTTTCATGGCCGTGAATCGATGACCACCTTGCCGGTGTCTTTCGATTTATGCACTTGATCCTAAAGAACACTGACGATTAAACAGGAACTAAGATGCGCTAAACTGAGTGATTATCATCGAAAGATTTGACTCTTTAACAATTCTTTCTGGTGCATTTGATACTCGCGGGGTGCAAAAAAAGGCTCTCGCAAGTCGCAAGACCATGAGCTTCAACAGAGACGACGAAAGTGCCTGTACAGTGGACTACGTTTGAAGTTCCGTTGTCAGAGCTTGCGTTCAAGATGTTCTCATTTCAACTTTTGGTAGTGTTTTTGTTTTGTGAGCACAAGATTATTATATTATAATAATTACCTATGGGTGCACCCGATATTTCTGCGAGCTAAACTGACGATGCGTTTCCTGGAAGTTAGTCCAAATGTCCCTGCAGTTGCTGTGAAGACGCGGCAGCGAAAGAAAAGTGATTTTGCCAGCCAGTGCCTCTTCGACCGAGGTGTACTAGATTCCCACATGACTTGTCTCTTCCTCACCAACGTGAAATGACAAAGCAATCGAGTGTTTTTGACGACTACAACATGGACAGATTGAGGAGAGGAGATGCATGTTTAAGGTCTTGACTTTTACACCCTCTAGGAACAATGCAAAAAACAAAAACAAAACAAAAGTTAAAGAGAAAAAGGTCAATCACAGACAGGGACATCCATGGGGGGTAGCTGGAGCACCTTCCTCCGCCATGGCAAACCAGAACCAGAGTACAGAGACCTTCGATCTGCTCCACATTTCATAATTAAGAACAAGCACATGGTACTATATGACAATGTTGTTAGTGTACAGCCAACCCCTACCCCTTCATTATTTCAATCATCACCGTTTATTTATTGAATCTTAAATATAGGTATACCGACTAACAAAGTATGGATCATCCATTCAACTAAGCCACCATTTGTGGATCGTCTCCTCAAGGCTAGGTTCAAGAGTGCAACGTAAGCAGCATATGAAAAGCAAGAACACACTTGGTTACCAGCCCATTAAATTAATGTCACCTTTTGATTCAACAACAGATTCAGAAGAAAATGAAGCTGAACCATCAAATCTAACGAAAAGATTTCATAGGCATGATGAAGCAATTTCTTCTGCTGCATCCTAGGCCAGAGAGAGAGAGAGAGATGAATCATAAACCATTCCTTCCGCAAATGAGAAAGCAAACGACAACAAAGGGTAAATACCCCGTTCATGACTATATAACAAACTAGTTGCAGAGTAAAATCCATAAGCAGGAGGAACCTGCAGATCTAATATTGACCGGAGTGTGAACTAAAAAACAACCAACAAGGTTGTCATGACAGACCAGATGAAGTTTCTGCCACCACCACTTCAGCCATATTAAACGAAGGGTCCTGTGCTTAGAACTGCCCAAAGCAACTACATACTAATCCCGAACATGTGCGGGAACCTTACTAGACACGAGAAACTAAGACAAAGTGAATCTGACAACAGACTTCTTGAGACTGGAAATAAAGCAAAGCTTAACACTAACCAAGCCAAGTGACCCAGCTAAAACACTGCGGATGGAAGATCCAGCAAAACAAAACCAAGAGCAAGTGGTAAACCTCAAACCAAGACTTGGTAACTGTATTCTCGGGGAACCATGGCCGTAAACGAAGAAGCCTCGTATCAACAAGAAGCTAAATGTCGAAACAAGCTTTCCAATGTCAAGAAAGCCTGCAAAAACGAAGGATGGAGAAGTAATCTGCCAGAGTCCCCTGGAAAACAACCAAGCCACAGAGCCACCGCCCCACTCCTGATGGGCTAAAAACCTATTGCTGCATGCTGCTACCCGCGAATCAAGTGTAAGAGCCTTATTCATCTATATCTACCTCTTTGATCGAAATTCGCATAGTGTCCCAACCCTGATTAGGCGAGAATATCACATCTCCACAAGCTCTCCACAAGCAGTTCAACTGCGCTACTGTTAATTGAATTGCACTGTTGGAGATTCAATCCCACCAGGGTTTTACCCAATTTCTCCAGGAAAGGCACGCATTTGTTTGATACTTCAGAACATCCTGATAATGAAAGGACCTCCAAATTGAGCTGCTCTGCACAAGAAAGCACTTTGATGCCAGAATCAGTGATTGCACACGTTGACAGATCTAGATCACCGAGTAACAAGCAGTTGTCTGAAATTGCCACCAAGCTCGTATCAGTTATCTTTCTGCATCCCTCAAGATTCAGCAGTTCAAGGGTTCCCCCATGTAGCCGAGTCAAGGCCAAAATTACTTCATCTGTCAAATTCAGGCAGCCGCTAAGTACGACCCTAACCAGTCCTGCCTCACAGCTCTCTAGAAGAGGGAGAATCCCAGCATCTGTAATTCCATGAAGCCCAGTCAGGTCTACATGCTGAATCTGAGGGCACAGCTTACCCACCATAGCCAGGCTAGCAGTACCAAATCCAGGGCAGTTTCGTATAGACAAGGATCGAAGAGATGTGCAGGGAGAGGGCATAGCAAATCCCCCAGTCATATCCCTGATTCCCATGCACTTCACTAGGGTAAGAGACTTCAATTTAGTTCCAAAGTTTGAGAGGGCACCAATAATCCCCAACTCAGTGACCCTGTTACATTCTTCCAACTGCAGGCTCTCCAGAGAACCTGCAGCTTTGGCAAAAGCTACCAGTCCATTGTTGGAAACAAAGCAGCACTTCCGAAGGCACATCTGCTTCAGGTTCATGCATCCCTTGCCAATGGCTTCAAGACTCATATCTGTTATCCCCCGACACGAAGTAACTGTCAATGATGCCAGCTTTTGCAGACCCCGAGCAATACCCATGACCCAAAAGCCCTTCTCACTCACATTTTGCAGACCACTAAGGACTAGATTCGTAATGGCTTGGCCATAGTGCCCAACAACAGCAAGGGAGAAATCTGAGATGTTCAAGGCCTGAAGCTTTACCTTTGACAGCATAGAAGCTGATGACAACAGACTCGACACGCCATGATCCCCAACAAGAGGGCAATCTTTGATAGAGATAGATTGCAGCTTGGGACAAAGCCTTCCAATAGCTTGTAAGCCTTCGTTCCCAACCTTGAAACATGATTCAATATTCAATGAAGTCAAATTAGGGCAGTTCTCTGCAATCGCAATCAAACCCTTGTTGGAAATTGAGGGACAAAGGCAAAGGTCAAGCTTCTCCAACACATGGCATCCTTTAGCAATCTCAGATAGGCCATCATCCCCAATAGAAGAAATATTCCACAAAGATAGAGCCTTGAGAGAAGGGCAACCGTGTGCAACAGCTGAGAGACCAAGGTCAGTGACTCCACGAAGAGAGTTGCTTCCTCGAATCGACAGCTTTCCCAGTCCCCCACGGCCACTGGTCCCAACCGCGATTGCTGCAAGTCTAATATCAGTAGCTTTCTTCCCTTCCAAACACCTCGTAAGGTATCCATCACTTTCAAGATCTTGATCTTCATCACTGGTTACCATATTATCGTTATTCAAAACAGGCACCTCCATGCAAATTTCCGCCTTACGAATGCTACTCAAAAACACAAGCCAACGCTTGGAGACACAAGCACCGGAGCTCCTGTCTTTGCCTTCAGGAAGGCGCCTGAGTATCTCGAAAAGACATTCCTGGGGGAGAATATCAATGGAAGGTTTCTTGTCCTGCTCAAACCTATTCCCTTCGAATACGAATGGGGCACTAATCCGAGCTCGTTTGCCAGGAGGGCAGTACACATCCACATGGGAACCAATTGAGAACAAGCGACCCAAATCCAAAGCATTTGAGTAAAACGAAGCCCCTGGATAGAATTCATCATCACCTGAAAAACCAATGGCAAAAACTAATATCAGCCAAAACTGTCCAAGCATATTTTGCAAAGAGATTTGAGTAACGATCTATCGTATAATTAACTCCCAAAACAAACAAAGGATTAGGCTTAGACCGATCCGCCAAGAATTGATCGACCACCGGAAAATTAACAAAAGAAAAAAAGAAAACAGCAAAGACCCAGAAAGCTTACCACCGTAATTGACGAGGGTAGACATGAGCAACAACTCTTAATCCACAAGAATCCAAATCCCAACTGAACCCCAGAGTGAAACTCACCGCTCAGATCAAATAGAAGTACGAGTTCAATCACAATAAGAAGGCTCAAGAGCATTTGAAACCCCAAAATAGGGCAAAAAAGGAGAAGAAGAAATTGAATTGAGGAACTCAAAACTGTAATGGGTATTTATGTTCGCGTCTTTGACTGCAAATGCTTTATATATATATTGGGAATAGAGCAAAAAATAGGTGTCGCTCTTAGAGTCTCCTTCAGATACATTACTGCCTTTCCGAACATGCAAAGTGCAATGTATCTAACCTCCAAAACCGGTCATTTGAGGCTTGAGGTCCAATCGCCATCTCAGCATCGGCTAGGCAGAAACCGGAAACCCGGAATTGCCCTTTTTCTTCTTCTGTTTTCTTTTTTCCAAGTTGACACTACATCAGTTCTTTGATTTTTTTTGTTCTTTTTATTTGAATGAAAAATACGAAGACAATGAATTGACTCCCAACGGTTTGGTGCGGTGGTAAGGTTTCAGTTTGGGTTCTAATATGTCTTAAATTCGAGTTTCAATACCCTTATTATCGTCCTTGACTTACCTGCTCCCTGGGTTGTAGGGTCGGTCCAAAAGGCCGAGATTTGTACTTCAGGATTGGGCCAAAAAGATCCGACTTTGAAAAATTTCCTCGTCATAAAAAAAATATGAATACAATGAATTTTAGAAGGCCACAAGATAATTGCACATAATTGATGCTAATATTCAGCCCTCACTCCAACTTTACCTTATGGCTTATGCCTAAGGTATCAAATTTAAAAGTATTTGGTTGGAGTTTATTGTAAATTTATTTTTAAAATTACATGTTTCGTTGAGACTGAATAGAGATTAATTAGCTCTTCGGTATATGATATCATGTTTGCTTGCGAGAAAATAAAATAAATATTGTCACTAAAACTAAGTGTTTCTTTGTGAGTTGGATTTTGCTTTTTCCTCTTGCATGTTTCCAAAGGAAATTTAAGCAACTACATTTTAAAATTAAAAAACTTGCAAAATAAAAAAGAGAGACTTTAATTAAAACGTATAAATTGTACCTACGCATTCTGAAAGGGAAAAAATGATTTCCATTGTCCTATTCATTTATATTTTCCTAAAAAGGAAGAAAATATCACAAAACAAAAAGACTAATTATAATGGTTGAATCTATCGTGTCCAATTGGGATTTTTCTCCCTTCTAAATATTTCTAAATTTTTTGGTTCATCATGGAGAAAAGAGTACATAGTTATCCAATGTTCTAACCCAAAAACTTCTATCGATCGGGTTATCCAGGATCCGATTGTGTCATTTGGTATGATACATCAAATCTGACCCAATTCCTTCTGTACGTTGAAAAGTATGTGGAATGATAGAAGTTTAACAACTAATAAATTGATTGGTAGGAAAGACGGAAAGAACAACTAAAATAGTTGCAAAATTGGAAAGATACTTAACCTATTCTTTTATAGAGAAGGTACTTGTCAGTGGCAAACTGAAAAACAAAAAACTTATTATATAAAATTGGATTAAAATGTACCAAGTTGAGCAAATTGTACTTTGATTATATGAGGTCGATTGTGAATTAAGGCGTAAAGTTTTGCAAGTAGTTTTAGTTAATTGTATTTAGTCGTCACAGCTCACTGGGAAGTAGAAGCCGTGTGCTTTTCACAGTTCTCGATTAGGACGATAAGAATTGGGGTGTGGGATAACGAAATGTGGGGTTATATCAAGTTTGTCTCTCTATAATAGCTTTTGGGTTATCGGATGAGGATTCTCTTTTGTCCTTCCTCTGTCACATTCTCAAGGACCAAACAAAGGATATGACTTTTGGAGATTAGATTATGCGCCTAGTAATTGGAATATTGGATTAGCTTGAGATAGAAGAATTAATTGGACTGATGGACAATGTTTTGTCAATTTTTATCTGGATCGTCATGCTTTCGACACACAATAACTTTTAAAGAAAAATCAGCTGTCTAATCGCTTTTCTAGTACAAAATTCATGTAAAGAAAAATTAGATTATGAGTGTTCTAGAGAGAGAGAGGTTCTGTCTTCTCTCTAGAACTTTCCCCTCCTAAATTCTAGTATCCTTTCTTTCTACCATTTTTTTTACGATGGGAGAATCTCCGGCTCTTCCCACCGCCCCCTTACTCTTTTCTTTCTCTTCTTCCTCTCCAGTCCTTGTTGTCTTCTCCTTCCCTCTCCTTGGCTTTTTTGTTCTAAATCTTGGCGATGAAATCCTGGTGCATCTGTGTGGCATCAGTGGACACAGCCCTGCAAGACGCCGTCAGCTCCTCCCGGCGAACTCACCCGCTAAGGTCCGGCTTCAAATAGTCGGCGCGTGGCGCCTGTTTTCGGCGCCTCTCCGTTCGTCTGCAGTGGATCTTTGATTATGTTTCTGGGTTTCTTTTGTTTTTTGTTGTTCTATGTTGTTAGTGGTGTTTTTGTTGTTCTGTGTTGTTTTTAGTTGTTTTGCGTTGGTGTTTCCGTCTCCTCTGTGGGCTTCTCCGATCCCTTGTAGTTCTTTTCTAACCATTGTTAGAGCTTGATGTACCAGGTTTGTAGTGCTTTAATTACTGGCTAGTCTAGGTCTTGTAGCTTTGTATATTGTGTCTAGCCACCGCTCTCACTGTCAAGTTTCATCCCAAAACTAATTGGCAATGAGAAGAGGTGGTCCAACAGGTATATGAAGCACAAGATTAAATGATCCCTAATCTATGTGGGACTCTAAACCTCCTCCTCACGTGCAGGCCGAATGAACATAGTCCATGCACGTGGACAACAATTGGAAACACAAACAAGTGTCAAAGTCCATAAATAGTTGGCTCTCATACCATGTCAAGTTTCATCCCAAAACTAATTGACAATGGAAAGAGGTGACCCAACAGGTATATGAAACACAAGATTAAATGATCTGTAATATATGTGGGACTCTAACACTCATTGTTTTGCATAGAGCATATAGTTATTTTTTCCGATCCTTTTTGGGATCCCGACAATTTATGTTCTACCTGGTCTGTTGTATTTTCGGTTCCATTTTTGTAATGTGATCATAAAAAAAAATCAAGCAGATTCGAACCCAACCTAATATTTTTGGAGCATTTAAACTCAACCCAATTTTTTGTTTTATAAACTCAACCAAATTAAAGTAAATTAATGAATCTCACTAATTAGTTGCTATAGAAGCCTATGAAGTCAACTGGTCCGACGTTTGACCTGATTAACAGTGGTCAAAAATTGTTTCCCGTGGCTCGAGAGAGGAGAGAGACGGAAAATATATACGTTGGTTGACTGAAAATTTTGAGCTAGGGGGACCCATGTCATGTGGTGGGGCATACATTCGTGTGTACACGAAACTTGATGATGGTTATCTTCTTTAAGACAAATAGGTTGGGATGTACAATGTATTTGGCTTAGGATTATATATTATATGCGCAGAGTCCAATGTATGCCGCAATAGAGAGAGAAAAACTTGTGTTAAAATAGTGGGTTAGAATCAATGGATCTCTTTCAGCCTCTCGATCAGCTATACCAACAATTTGGCTTTTCCTCAAAACTTTCTATGGCTCACCACCTGGCCCTTGCCAAGTTTCTTCCCTCTTTTTCTTCCAACTTTTTATCCTTTTATTTGGATTGCATCTTTCATTATAATCAATGAAGGCAAACTTCTAAGAAAATTTAAGAGGGTTAGGGCAGACTGCTTGGGCTTAAGGGAGCGGTCTGAAATTCAATAGGCATCAACGGGGGCAAGCCTTAAAAATTAAAAAATTAAAAAAATTAACGTGTAAAAAAAAATTTGTGGGAGCCAACTGGGGCAATGGCCCCTGTTCGCCCCCCCTCCCTTTGCCTATGCTCATATATATATATATATATATGATCCAATAACAAATAAAAATCACGTGGGATGTTTGTTTTATAAAATGGTAATTTTAATGGAATTGTGAATATTTATATAAATTTGAATTTTATAAGTTTTTGTATAAAAATTATTGAAAATTTTAAAAATATTTAATTTTGTTAGAGTTTGTAAAAAGTTGTAGAGATAGATGATTTGATGTAATTTTTTAATAAAAAGATATTGGAATTTCGGTGAAAAAGTGTGGAGAAAGAATATTTGTTAATTTTTTTAAAAAAAATATTTGAGTTTGTGTGAAAAGTTATTAGAGTTTGTGTTAAAGGTATTGGTGTTTGTGTGTGATTTTTATTTTTATTATTATGTTTTGGATGTTGTTTTTGTGAATTTGTTTTATTTATTGCAGCCTAGAATACTTTTGCAAACCAACATGACATAATTTTAAGGGAATTTGACATTTTGGTCCTTGAGTTTATACCCATTTTGCAAATGAGTCATTCACTTTCAAACTTCAAATTTTTAGTCCTTGAGTTTTCTTTGTTTGACGAAATGGTCCTTCCGTCAGTCTGTCGTCCATATGCTTAACGGAGCTCTCTGACACGTCAGCAAATTTTACCGGTCGACCGCTCACGTTCAAAACATATTGTACCGGTCGATCGGTAAAATTTGCTAACGTGTCAGAGAGCTCCGTTAAGTATATGAACGACAGACTGACGGAAAGACCATTTCGTCAACACAAAGAAAACTCAAGGACTAAAAATTTGAAGTTTGAAAGTGAATTACCCATTTACAAAAATGGGTATAAACCTAAGGATCAAAATGTAAATTTTCCTAATTTTAATATTGCAGCAGATTTTTCATCGTCAAAGTTGTCATCTTTTATGGATGTTGGAGTCGACGAACTGCATTATGCAGTCCTCTCCATGGACTGCGATCTTATGACTACTATTGTGGCGACCCTTTTCTTAGTGACGATGACAACCTCTGAGCCAAAAAATTATAAGACCTGGACCACTCCGCGCGTCGGCCCTATTTCCCTTCTCTTCTGTTTTTTAATTTTTTTTAGTTCTATAACAATATATTAATTGTCCTAGGTTGGTTGTAGGGGCTCTTGACCCCTTCCTTTTTGTACATAAAATCTGAAGAAGATATTTTGGAAATCGGTGATGGTTAGGTAATTTCTATATTTAATAATACAATAGTATAATTTGGATTAATATATGCTGTGAATTTTAAGCCTTCGCACATTTAAAAGCTTTTGCCTTTTAAGTTATATATAAACACTTGCATCTAAGAATCTGGCAGATACAATGCATGCACATGCGTTAATTACTCTTTATCATTTATTTTACTCGTTTCCTAAGGAGGTCAACATTAAAAAAAAAATATATATATATATATTATTACACATTTTGCTGCTCATTTGATGTAATTGGTTAGGTAAAGCCGAAAAGAAATTGTTACAACAATTGATCAATTTAAAATTCGAAGTTCATTTATAGTTGATCAAAATGTAGATTCTTTTCGTACTTAATTAGATTCATTTAAGAAAGGTTCCTGTGAGGAGTTGGAGAAAGAAAATTGTGAAATAGCTACCAATACATTCAACTAACTTGCCAAGTTAGGTATATAAGAAGAAATTGCCCACTTGGGTTGTTGCTAGAGGTACAAAAGATCACTTGGCCTGGGCTGGGGCCCTTATGGCGTTATGAATCAAACTATAACAGATCCCTCGAGCTCTTACTTCTTGATCATCACTTCGCGTTTCCCCTATTTAAGATCATATTGGTCTGCACCTTCCGTACTATATGTACCACACGGCTTCAGAGATCACCCTTAAAGCTAATCATGCAGAAAAGAGAAGAATATTATAAACTGTACGTACCTCAATTAATTAATGACAACTTTTAACAAAAGTCCTTTATCCCCTACCTTATTCATCCAATTCTTCCCTAATTATTCGATTGCATGCCATGATCGATCTGTTCTGTTTAGGTTTTTCCTTTCTAGGAAAAAGAACTTGTACAGAGACAGAAAAGTTCATGCAAATGATAAAAAGGTCAAATTTTGGGTATACAGTGATTTAGATGATAGATGCATGGTCTTGGGCTTGCAAATGGTGGCCTAAAGGGTGCATGAATGGCACTTGGTAAGCTCCTTTAAAGGACAGTACTGGCCAGGGTTTGGAGGTGCATTGAATTATGAAAATAAGTTGGCAAGGCGCTGTATGGGTATGGAGGTCCTATAACCAGGTATGGCCAGAAATTAAAATCGCGCCGCAGCTGAGCAAGTGGGTAGGAGAAATGGGAATCCAAGACTAGGAGCATTGGATCTCTTATTGAAGCCTCAGGCCACCTTTCCCACTAATTTCCTTAGGGTCTGTATCTTGGACATTCACTAGGTAATGTAAGAAGACAAGGTAGCCAATTAACACCCCAAAACGTATATAGGTTTCTTTCAACTTTATAGTAGGATGCATAATATATTATATATATATATATCAATTAAGAAATTATTTCTTCGGAAACTCCTTTTTCTAGCAAAATAATATTTTCACACTAGGCGTTATAAAACCTACTCTCTCTCTCTTGTATTATTTTCGAATTTTTTTACAGAGTTTCAGTTTGATCTATTTCCAGTAGTATATATAGGATCAACTTGAATTAGTAAAATAATATCCATCGGATTCAATGCTGGACCCTAGTCATTGTCTTCTTGTGACAACAAGGCAAACGGCTGCCAAACTCCATCTCTTGCTAATCTCGATGTCAGATACAATCATGCCAGTTCATTCATAAAGTCTTAATTAATCAAGTTGTGCTTAACAGCACCAAGATTACGATTTTCGATGGATAACGCGAAATCTTCTGCAAATAGATTACACGATCGAAATTTTCTAGGCCACTTATTTAATGGATTCCATTTGATCTTCAAAGTGATCTTGATGATCATGTTTTGAACCATAGTGCACCAAGTATACTTTAAAAAGTAAAAATAAAAAAATCCAATAAGAACGATTAGAAAAAGAAAGAAGAGGATTATCCACGTACGGGTAAAAGTGAGCTCATGAGGAAACAAATTAATTAAAAGTTTACATGCATATGATCTTATAATAATTATATGCCACAAGCTTAATTAATTGCATCTGATAAGGCATAAACTCTAACAAATATATTAAAGAATAATAATAATAATAATAGTTAAGAAAGAAGCACTGTGCTAGTTGCCAAGTAACGACAAAAATAGTTCAAGTTGGGTTCATTCACTGGGGGCATTCTTTGATTCTGAGCAGATTTCATGGCGTACGAGAAACCCACAAGCTCCAAGCCTCCAAAATAAAGGTTCTTCTCCCTGCATATTGTTCTTTCTGCACATTGTTTTTCTTTATTGGGGTATAGTACTACTCCATCTATAGCTTATACAAATCTTGCATGGCAGGACATCATCCTATCATATATTAAAATATACAGCTTGAGGGGAAAAAGAAAAAGAAAAAGAATGAGTCATGAGGGCAAATCTCTTTATGGGTTTGGTTGAACTACTTTTAAGATATTTCAGAAGCCCAGATACACTGTAGTGTTTTTGTCTTTGATGACTTGGTTGTTTGCTGGTCTTTGGAAAATATGTATTAGATAACCGGCCATCTATGAATAGTCTGAATCCAACACACTGAGCTATATAGTTTATTAGGGTTATTTGTTAAACTAATGGAGATATTAGAAACCACTTGACCAGTTCATCTATGGACGGCCAAAGAATACAGACAAAGTTGCTGCATTGTTTTATTCAAGTTGAGGCACTTTTTCTATCTATATATGGTGTTGGAATATTCATTGAATGGGGATGTTTCTCTGCATGTATCTTCTTTATTTAACCAGTTTTTCTGTACCAGCTTGTCAAACTAATCCGAAAATTCGGCCGAGATTAGTATGTTTCTAAAAAATAAACTAGTTTCTAGTCCTGATCAGGGACAGCTCAATGGGTAGCTAGGCTACTGAGGCGTCTCGAAGCCTCTGAAAAAATAAGACTCTTAAAATATAGCCCTTAAGAGTAATTAAAGACCCTGAAAGAGTGAGTTTTTTTAGTTGCATTCATCATGATCAAATGATAATAAAAAATTAATTAAGGAAATTATGACCAAGAGCAAGTTGATCGAGAGAGAGAAATATATATATATATATATATTAGTCCATGAATCTTTCTTTACATTCATCTTTGTGCTTTTATACTCCCCTCAAACATATATATTTTCTGATGCGTCCTTTTTTTCTACACCTACTATTATTTTATTCTCTCTTTTTAATGCATAATTACTATAATTTTAAATATTTGACAAAACATAAAATCACTATTATAAAAGGATTGCGAGTACTGATATGTCTTATAGTTCCACAAACTTGATTAATTTTTGTTAGCTATTATTCTCCCTACCCTCTTGCTCCTAGGTTATATTGTTCTAAACTTTATAATATACATTAACTTAATTATAGTAGAGTACTTATAACGGGTGAAGTCTGTTTGTTTATTTGCTAATATATTTTTAAGTCTTGGATATATATATATTTGGACTTGAATATAAAGTGTAAAAAAAAATAGTTTAGTCTCAATAAGTACAAAAATAATTTAAAACAGGTAATTATTTTATATCCATAGTAGATCAATATGATTCTTCAAATTTAAATGAGTTTGAATAATTTAAAATTCTTGAAAATATCTCTAGTGTTTTTATTTAATTAAGTAGAAGATTTTAAGATCTTTTGATCATGATGACAGTACTTTAAAAACACTTATCTCAGATCAGATAGTGATGGTCTAAATTCGTTTTGAGAATTAAGATTGTTGAAAGAAGTACTGCAAACCAAAGCTTAGCTATATGAAAAAAAAGGTCTAAATGCATAAAAGAATACAAATTGCATGCAACAAATGCTTCTATATTGTTTTTAAAACAACTAAATTAAGGTCTTTTTTATAGAGGATTAAATATGACACCAGGTTTTTTGATATTGGCTCATAAATTTAAGTCATCTGAGTACAAAAATCGACAAATAAATTTATTAATTTTAGTATCTCAGGCATCTATTTTTCACGAGCCAATACCATAGGGATGTAATATGGTGCAATTAAGCCTTTGATGTGCTATTACAAGTAAGATTAACTGACGTAGTTATATTATCTATCACAAATAATATGACTCAGATTTTTTTTCCTGTCAATCTCTAGTATAGTATGTCTAGAAAATGAAACAGGAGAAAAGTATACCTAAGAATAAAACCTAATACATATTGAATTACGATCACCCGTATTAGCTCAGACTCCATTGACAAAGTGTTGGTGAAAATTCTGACACCTACAATGGGTGTCTACACGCCAACAAATTTCTATAGGGAACAGTCGGACTCTCAAAAGGTTAATTAATCTTAGCGTCCGTTTGTTAATTGCTTGTAAAACTTGTTTTCAGTATTTGACAAATACCTAAAAATGAGTTCAAATTAAAAAGTTTTCAAGTCAACGGTAAAAGCTCTATTATTTTTTAGAAAATAAAATAAGCTCAAATTTTTCGTAAATCAATTCTTTTTTTGGAACATTATAGTACGACTCATATATTGACAAAAATCAGTAAGCCTCCCTCAAATTTCAAAATATGTTATCATGTCTCGTATGTTTAAAAACAATCAATTCTAGCCTTCCAATTGATTTGGATATTAAACCACATACAAATAATCAAAATGACCCTCCAAGATAATTATTAAAATTATTTAAAAAAATAAAAAAAATAAAAAATAAAAAAAATATTTTCTAAAAAGAAATTGAATTTGAAGGTTGCATATGATTTTTTAATATTATTATCTTTCCACGCCAAGTGGGTACTTCTCCGATAATTGAACTGTGGGGACTAATTTTATCGCAAAAATGTACCTCAGGGACCTTCATGTCGAAATAAGTACCTTATGGACTAAAATATTAAAATTTTGAGAAAAATTTCATTAAACGGGGCAGCCTATAATGAACGTTGAGATGATATCTAAAATCCACATAAGTACCATAGGACGGGGGATCGATTTGTCTAAAAAACTTACTTCAGTAGCCCGATAAATAAAATTGATACCCGAGGGATTAAAATATCAAAATTGTAAACTACATAAACTTGTACAATAACGACGTTTTTTTTATGTAAATACGTAAATTATGTCAAACATAAAAAAAATATTTTAAAAGAATAACCTAACATTAAAAAAACGAAATTTTTTCTTCAAAACATTTCAATGAAAAGTTTTTTTTATCATATAATAATAATTTTACACGCAAACAAACGCAAACTTATATACAAAGTCATTACACCTAATACTCATGATCAGACTTAGGGTATGTTTGTGTTGTAAAATTTTTGTGTTGTTAAAATTTTAAGTATTGGGTTTAGTGAAAAAGTGAAGAGAGAGGTAATTTTTTATATTTTTTGTAGTGAAAAATTATGATTTGATAGGAGAGAGAAAGATTATATTGTAGTATTTTATTGTGAGAGGATGTAAAATTTTGTGAAATATTAGATTGCAAACGAACCCTTAGATGAGCTTACCTCCGATAGCTTGCCGTAAAGGATTTCTTCACGTTTAAAAAAAAAAACTTTAATATGCAGATGAGTGGGCCTCGTTGTCGACTATCCGCGGCAAGATTGCAAGGCATTTTTCGCAACAACCGAGTCAGAGTTGTTATCCAAAGAAGGACAAATTGAGATGCTTGTGTGATCTCTGACAAGTAAACGGTGAAGATTCATTGGGTCGGCACTCGATTCTTTGCATCCTAAATTTTTAAGACCCATCAGCTGATGCACGAAGGGACAGATGCCAAGATGTGCTCGAACAGAGGCATAATCTCATTTACCTTGAAGAGAAGATTTGGCAACAACCGACCACCCAGCATTGAAAATTATACTATTCCAATCGAGTCGCAGCTTGGGACTTCCTAATCCTAGGGACACTTTGGCAACTTGCATGAAGCTTCAGATTACTGGGGAAGAGCACGTTACCTTTTCAACCACCGCAGCAAAACGAACTAGAATCTTGAAGGAATGTCGAAACCGACCTAAAATACTTGGAACCATATGTCCTCCTACATGAACCGCAGAGCAGTCCTCTAGAACATTGACAGAGACCAAGACCAAAATAAGCTACTTACCCTCCACCTTCCTTCCGTGGCATCGGGATTGTCGGTTCGTTCCGCGTACTCGACCTAGTTGATAATTTATGTCCTGTTGTGCCTCGAACAGTCAACTATACTATGTTCTTGTGAGGGTGCGTGGACAGCACAGTAACCTTGTGAAGTTTCTATCTCTGGTTCTGAGTGGAAGAAAATTTGGAAAGAAACACAACCAAACAACATGATGATGAATGCACAATAATAACACGTGGACGTGCGTGTTTGTGCTGGGGTTTTTTTTCATACACCATGGCCACATGGGGCAATAGGTAATAGCACCATGTACATGCACCTGGCTCAATATCTTCTAAACACAAATTTTCACATAAATAAACACCAACATTCGAAGGAAGAAGATGAAGAAGAAAGGTCATAACAGGCCCATCAAAACTAAAGGGAAAAAGAAACAAAAATATTAAAGCAGTATTATCTACACATTTGCATCTGTGTTCGTTTGAATATGGGAGAGGGGAATGTTCGATAGGGCATTTACAGGTCAAAAAGAGATTGAAAAAAAAAAATTAGTGCAGCAGTAAGATTTAGATAGAAAGATGTGTTCGATGTTTTTGTCCTTGGCTTTCAACTATACACAGAAAAATTATTAAGAATTACAAAGGCAGAGTGGACTCTGATACAAGGCACTTCCTCAATCATACAGCCCTTCCTGCTCCCATACATCTACCAGAAACTCTATCATTTCCTACGAAGCACAATTCATACACACAAATTGATAATTGATTAATTAGCATATATTCCAAAAAAATACATCAAGATCACAAAATTACAAAGCACACTTACAGCTAGAGGAATGGGCTGGGGAAAAGCTGTTTGGCCCCAAGCAAACTTTCGTAGGTCGGATTCCAACTGCAAAGACATCATAAGTCAAACCACCATGAATGATCACTACTATGGCTCTCAGAATGGGAAGAAAACAGGCAATATCATTTGATATATCTGTTTCTTCTGTTGTCCATATGATTCTCCCTTCAATCAAATTACAAAAACACTAATTCTATTACCTTGTTGGATGGCTGCCACATAATTTCAACCAATGAAATCTCATAAAAGGCACAAGTAACACACCCTAATCTGGGATTCCTACGTTGTTGAGTTTGAACCCTGGACCTGCTACTTCCAATCCGTTGAAGCCTGCTTTGGTTCCAAAGAAGAAGACCTGCAATCAACAAATGCACATGTTAAGATGACAGTTTCTCATAAACCAGACTGCTCCAAACCAGGCTTCAATGACGTACCAGCCCTGAAGCCCACAATGATGAACATAACTCACCAAAAGGGGTCACAGCATTCTCCAGATTGCAGCATTTATGACCACCCATATTTTTTCAGTACATAAATGAAAATTAAGGAACTAACAGAAGAAAACTTGACATTATTTACGAAGTCAGAATTGCTGTTAATGCTACCAATGGCAAAGCCACTATTGAGGATCTGGTTTGATGTGCTGATAGATGAGATGCTTCTTTGAGACTGAACGGTGCTGTTGTCCAAATCACATGTGCTGGTACTCCAAAAATCATCGACATGGTAGCTTTTTTCACCATGCGCCCTTGAATTTTCAGTCCCTTTGATGGCTCATCCCAATGATTGGAGTGGGTTTCGTGCAACATCCAAAACAACCACTGTTCCATTACAAACCAAGTTAAACTACATATACAATAAAAAGCAGCAAGCAATAGAGTACAGCGTTAAGGTCAGGTAATCAACATTTTTCCCCCTTTTGTTTCCTAATTAGGAAAGAGTATCTTAGTTCAATAGTTGCAAAGTTTGGTGAACAGTTCACAAAGGATCATAAAACTTAAACCACGATTATCAAGGAAACTAGACAAAAAGCACATCCTGGTGCAGTTTCTCAACCAATTTTCCCAGATAGAAATTGATACTAGTAGTGTGAGACGTATACGAATAGCTAGACATTTTCATCTAGAGTTGGGGAACCAAATTGTCATAATATTTAAGAGCCGACTCTATAGATATGCATGCACAATTTAGTTTAATCTAGAGTCTCTATGAGTACATTCATTGTCTTTTCGTTCGGACTCCCATACTCTGTTGAAGATGATGAATTCCTAACCTAGCCTTCATTTGTTTCCATGTCTGACCTAATGTATCCTCAAGTGTCATGTTAAGTTTTCATATCCCGCTGAAACCTTAGGCAGAGGAATAAAGCACAAAGGAATATCTAAGAACAGAAAGCAGACAGATAACTAGTAAGATAGGGTGACGTAGACAAAGTCAGGCCGCTTCAGCAATTGGCAAAGAGGTCAGATTTGGAAAACTTAGCGTGAGAAAATATACTAGACTATTTTCTCACAAACAAAAAGGGAAAACACCAACAGAGGATGCAAAGAATAGACGGACTGACACAAGGATAAATATAGGCAATCCTGATGTGTCTTCCCGTTTTCAAAGAATGTGCAACAGGGCTTCTTACAGTAGCTGGAATTAGGTTTACCATTTAGGACATGAATGCTAAGGTTGTAGTTTGTGGTTACAGATTGGTTCTTGCATTGGAAATAAACGCATTCAATTCTCCTTCTGCAATCCCACCACCCCAGAATGACACTTCCTTATTTGTGTGTAAGTTACAACATCACTCTTTTCAACCCATTGTCACCAGTTGATCTATTCAAGGTCTGTCAGAGTAGGAATAGCAATTTGCAGACAATACATGCCTGTTTCCATTACCAAAGCTCCTCGGAACACCCACAATCTTGTGTCTATAAAAAACCACTCCACAAAAGAAATGAACTCTACATACATATATATACAGATGGCCATGGGTCAGATTCGAGTTAACTCAAGTCTACCTCTTTCTTAATGATAGACTACTCAATAGCTATCAAGGGATTAATATTGTACCAATTACACCATTAGCAACTAACAGTCATGCCAAACTTCATATTTCTGATGATCATCTAGTATCCAGCAGTATACACTTTTTTCCACTGTGTGTGCTGCAAAATATATATATATATATATACGCAAAAGCTGAAATTGAACATTAATTGTGAAATATTTCTTAAGCTCCAACAGTTTTGATATTTTCAAGCATGGAGGGTATGGGGCAATCTAATCCAATGCTAAGTTCGTCAAAATGTTCATCCATAGAAGAGTTATTTAGTATAAATATGACAAAGAATTGCACCAGGTGTCACTTGAACTCAATTCCATAAAGACATACGTCCATTAATACACGAACTGAAACATTTTATTTACCCTCTGGCTTAAATTTTGAATACTCCCCTGGAGGGTTAAAAAGAGTTCCGATTACTATCAGTGGCCATATTGTCTGAAGTACAACGTTTTGACTAGAAAAAAGTACTACGGGAACGAACAAGTCAACGAACATTCCAAAAAGAAAAGAAAAGAAAAGATAAACGCAACTTATTAATAACAGAAACAGCACAAGCTAAGTACTTTCCTTGCAGGTGGACATAAAAATCACGGCAATTAATTCAATCCAAAAAGCAAGAAATTATTTCTGAAAAACAAATCCACTTCAACTGAATATTGAGAATTAGAATCTGGAGCTCGAAATCGAGAACTTACCCCATGTAAGCGAGGAAGTGACGGATCCAAGCAGCGATCGAGTACCTTGGCGTAACCACACTCGCCATAAAAAAAAAAGAAAAAAAAAATCAACAGCTGTACATGGACTCTGAGTAAAACACCGGCTAGGAAACCCAATCCCGCAAAAGAAAGGGGGCTCGGCGATTTCTAGGGTTTTGAAATGGTAGTATCAAAAAAATCGTGAAGATTCCTCAGTTTTTGGTCTGCACTAATGTATCAGAACGCTGAAATCCCGGAAATTATTGAGCTTCTATCAAGATTGGTCCGTTTGATTTTCACTTCGACGGGCTTTCCGATGCTGCTGCCGTTCCTGCCACTAGCTCCACTTCCCTGTCCACTTGATTTGTTGCATTTCCTTACCATGGAATGGGACTGAATGAACTAATAAATTCTCTCACGTTTTTTAGGTAAAGTTTCTTTCAATATCCTTAAAATCATAAACTGGTATTTTAGAAAATAAAAATGAATTTTTTAACAGATAAATATAAAGTTGGTGCATCATAATGTAGCTGAAAATTATAAACTTATTAATTTTTATACAAATAATATGGACTTAAAGAAAAAAACATATACAAATAATATGGACCATAAAGATTTAGCGAGGTTGTGTTTGGTAAACAAAATTTTAGGGCATAGTAAACTTTGTGTTGTTAGAATGTTTCATGTAGACAAGATTGTCATTTCCCCTTTCCTTTTTTTTCTTCTCTTTTCTTGGTTGAAGAAAAATTGCACTTTACATCTCCTTAACTATCTTGCTTTTTATTAACTTAGTACAAAAAATTATCAAATTTTACGCATGCCTCGTGGAGTACCAAGAACGACAACAATGAAAAGCTTTCCCCAAATCTTCTGTTACTTTTCATTAAGTTCTTCCCCACGAATCAAATTACATATGCTATCTCTAGTCTCTACTCCCAGGCAAGCATGTTTATTTACTTCCTTATCACTCTTTCCAATTGAACAAGTTGATATAGAGTGCGTCCTTACACAAAGTACTCAAGAATCTAGCATGGGCATTTGACAGGAATATAAAAGGTAGGTCAAAAGATGACAAAATGAACTAGCAGCACAGAAACAAAAATTCAACATGGCAAAACGAGTCTGATTAATTCTCTTATCAAACTTCGCGCCAGTCCCATTTCATTCTTACCCTTCCGATAGGAGGATGCTAATTGACCTTTTTAAATAGGATGGATGCAAGGCCTGCACTCCACCCAAACATTATTGAAGCCTCCTGCCTTTTGGGTATGAGGGAAGCCAAACCAGTCCGTAAGCTGTGACCAGGCAAAATCTCCACTTTGGTACTTGTGTCTGAAGACCTGAAAATTAAAAGGAACGGGTATATTACTCAACATTCCATTGCGGTTCCAAGAAAATCAGTATCCTGGTTGTGCGTTATATTGCTCAGTGAAGTAGCTGATCAGACACTATTCAAAAGAGATGGGTAAGTCTTCAACAATAACCAAATGATGAAAGAATGTTCCAACTAATCGTGAGCATGGATACACATGCCTTGCTCAAGAATAAGTGGCAAATAATCAATTTATGCACTCAGATCAGGTTATAAATTTATAAGAAGCTCACGAGGAATTCTCAACCTCTACAGTGAAAAGTGAAAGAAGAACCAAAACACATGCACACAAAGAAATAAGGCCTCATTCTCCAGGACGGTTCTAATATTGTCAAGGATAGATCATCATGTCCTTGATATTTTATACATGCACTAAATAAACAAAGTAGCTAAAGGCCACTGAAAGTTACCAAAACATTGATCAATTAAACTTCATAAAGTTAGCCTGATTCAGCTTCCTTCATTGTAAAGGGAAGCTAACTTATATTTTGTAACATAGCCTTGAAATCACAAACAATCATGTGAAAATACAAAATATGTATCGCCTCAAAACATCCACTGTTCAACCATGTCAAAGACTGAGCCTATCAGCTTACTCTGAATGCATCAAGTAATAATTCAACAAAAAGGAAAAAGAAAAAGCCAGAAAGAGAAAACGAAAAAGAAAAAGAAAAAAAAGAGAAAGAATAAACCACTGGAGAAAGAATGCATGAATAACTGGAGAAAAGGCATACGTAGGAGGAGATGGGCCGTCATATGCAAATGTTGTCATTCCTTGTCGTTGCTTGTGCTTCGGATTAGATGTGCATATCACATAAACACGACCACGGCGTTTAACAGTCTTACAAAACTCGCACATCTTCTTAACTGATGAGCGCACCTTCATCGTTACTGAAGATCAAAAAAATTAAGATGTCATAAAGTATGATATCCAACAGTAAAGTGTATGATAACCCTTATTGCTATTCGATGCAGAATTACAGGATAGATGCCATTTCTATAAAAACCTCGCAACACCAATCAACCAACATTGTGCAAGTAGGCAAAGCTCTCACTGCCCATTAGAAAAGGAGCACCATAAGAATCAGAAAAATTGGCTTCATACACAAGGCAATAAATGGATACATCAGTACAGGAGCATCAACAATTTAGAAAGAAAGCTTGCCCAGCGAGATATCCAACAAGGCTTAACTCAGAGAAAGGTTAGCATTAACTTGTTAGACCCAGGTTTCTCTCTCTTTTTAACAATTGCAAAGGGATTGCTAAATGCATTGATAGGGCATCTTTAACACTTCTATTCAGAATCCAGAAATCGTCGCCACCACATGTCTAGCGATAACCAGAGCAAAAGTCCAAGGAGGGTGTCTACGCTATGGATCTTTGGAATATTGTGTGAGATGTTTCCCTTGTCTTGAGTAATAAAAAAGAAAAGAATATGAAAAGGATGTATTTTAAGAACAATACTTCTCAAATAGACAAATGAGCATGCAATTAGGCCATCCACACTCTATATCACTAGATAGAATTCCAAACTAAGGCTGCGTTTGTTTCATGCAGAATATTTTCAAAAACATGTGTTTGGTAGGGGCTGAAAAAAAGAGTCAAAAGGAAAATGGGATAAGTGCTCAAAGGAAAATAACTCGTATCAGGCTGAAAATAACTTACCTTCTTCTAAGTTACTTTCCAGATGACTATCTTTTTTTCTAATAGACGCTATCTACTATTTTTTCTCATCTATATTCTCTCTACTATCGTAACAAAATAAACTTAAGTTATTTTTCAGGTGACTATTTTTTATCTATTCTATCGCAAAATATGTTATCTACTATTTTTTCTCTATTCTATTGTAACATAAACATACGCTATCTATTTTGCGATAGAATAGATATAAAATAATCACCGGAAAAAAAACTTAAGTTTCTTTTGTTACGATAGTAGAGAGAATATAGATGAGAAAAAATAGTAGATAGCGTCTGTTAGAAAAAAGATAGTCATCTGGAAAATAACTTAGAAGAAGGTAAGTTATTTTCAGCCTGATACGCGTTATTTTCCTTTGAGCACTTATCCCATATTCCTTGACTCTTTTTTTCAGCCCCTACCAAACACATATGTTTTTGAAAATATTCTGCATGAAACAAACGCAGTCTTAGTTTGGAATTCTATCTAGTGATATAGAGTGTGGATGGCCTAATTGCATGCTCATTTGTCTATTTGAGAAGTATTGTTCTTAAAATACACCCTTAAGGGCTGGAAAAATATGAGATGGATGGCATATGTCCGTATGTGTGAATGCATGGTGTTTTTTGTAAACTTGTGAAAATGGGAAAGGAGAGGCACAACAGTGTTTATGATCAATGTTTTGGAGCCTTAAGGGCTGGAAATATATGAGATGGATGGCATATGTCCATATGTGTGAATGCATGGTGTTTTTTGTAAACTTGTGAAAATGGGAAAGGAGAGGCACAGCAGTGTTTATGATCAATGTTTTGGAGCCTTAAGGGCTGGAAAAATATGAGACGGATGGCATATGTCCATATGTGTAAATGCATGGTGTTTTTTTGTAAACTTGTGAAAATGGGAAAGGAGAGGCACAGCAGTGTTTATGATCAATGTTTTGGAGCCTTAAGGGCTGGAAAAATATGAGATGGATGGCATATGTCCATGTGTGAATGCATGGTGCTTTTGAAAAAGGAAAAATTAGCAAAGGTGGCTTTTCTATGAAGATGAAAAATTGGCGTCCATCTCTGATTGTAATTTGGTGTAATTTAAATGCTCCAAGTACATAAGTCCATATTTTTCCACCCTTGAGGGCTGGAAAAATATGAGATGGATGGCATATGTGTGAATGCATGGTGTTTTTTGTAAACTTGTGAAAATGGGAAAGGAGAGGCACAACAGTGATTATGATCAATGTTTTGGAGCCTTAAGGGCTGGAAAAATATGAGATGGATGGCATATGTCCATATGTGAATGCATGGTGTTTTTTGTAAACTTGTGAAAATGGGAAAGGAGAGGCACAGCAGTGTTTATGATCAATGTTTTGGAGCCTTAAGGGCTGGAAAAATATGAGATGGATGGCATATGTCCATGTGTGAATGCATGGTGTTTTTGAAAAAGGAAAAATTAGCAAAGGTGGCTTTTCTATGGAGATGAAACATTGTCGTCCATCTCTGATTGTAATTTGGTGTAATTTAAGTGCTCCAAGTACATAAGCATGCTTGCATTGGCATGTAAAGTCAAAAGAAAAGGTGCATGTAAAACTACCCTAAGGAACCATGCTATCCGAATGCCCTAAGGGATTTTATAATAGGCATATATTTTATTTTGACACCAAACTGTCCATATATGAATCATAAACCAAAGATAAATCATTTTAAGAAAAGAATCATAAAAAAAAGAATCATAAACCAGATATAAATTATAAACCAAAGATAAATCATAAACCAATTCAGCACTTCAATCTCCAATCACCAACAACACAACAGAACCAACAAACCAATTCATCAAGCCCTGACCTCCAATCTCCATAGGCAAAATATTATAATTTCTGAAATATAGGGTGCATAATGGCAAAATATACACTTACCTGAGCGGGTTGAAACATATATAGGGGAAGTTAAAGCTAAACCTTAACCTCGAACCGCCCTTGATTATCAGCTGCTTAAGTGAATTAATTCATCCACCCTTACCATGTTTAGAGAAAAGACAGAGAGACACCCCATCACCTAATTCTCCCACCTAATCTTCCACGTGAAGTCACTTAGTGTTTATATAATCATGATTAGTTTACTTGATAAGATATGGAAGTACATATATAAGCAAAAGCCAACAACATGGAGTTGGAGTTGGAGCTGGACATTATATGAGGCCTAACTTAACTAGGATGAGGTAATAAGATTGGTGGGCGGGGGAAGGGAGGGAAATCATTGGAGAACTTTTTGTGTATTAATATGTGTTAGATGGGAGTGCAATATCAATAATCAAAGCAAAAAGCATTGGCTCTTTCCAAGAAACCAAGGGAGGAGCCATTAGCTAGCAACCCACCCACCTTTACAAAAAACAAAAAAAAAATACAGTACATTGGGCATGTTTGATACCCAATTAGTTGGGCTTAAAATTTTAGGTTTACTAATAAAAAATTTACCACATAATTTTTTACTATTATAATATTTATTAAAAATCTTCTCTCTTCACTTTTTCATCAACTCCAATAACATATCTTTACTTTATAATATTTCTCAAACCCCAATACCCAAAATTTTCACCCTCAAACATACCCATTGTTTTGGAAAATCCCGGTTGTTTCTCTTTTTTCATAAAGCAAAATGTTTTACCGACTTGCTGAGGTCACAGAGAAAGAAAGTTGTTTCAGGTGGCATTTTAGAGTTTGCAGACGTCAATGCATGATCCTCTGCACTGCAGGCAGGAGGAGGAGGTAATTAGTGATTGGATGATCCCACTTGGGGCTTTGCTCATTCATTAAAGCTTCCTTTCAGAATGGGGTCTACTATGTACTATTAGATTAATAAACCATGAAACTTTAGAAGATAACTATTCAAAATATAAAATTTCTCCCTTAAAGCCAGACCAATATACTATTGGTTGTTGTTAAGCAATTAACAGTGATTATTAGAATGCTTTAAACCATAAAAGCAGTTAATTTTTCATATAAATTATATAACCTCAGAGAATGGATATTCTAAACCATTCAATTAATCTGTTTTCCAAAATTATTATACATCATACAAATTGTGGAGATTACTAATAATAATAATTACATTAGAATATTCACCTATGTTAATCTCATCTCTGTATTATATCTTCTATGTTCACAATGTAAAAAACAGAGAGAAAAAAAAATATGAGTTTCATATCAAAAGAGAGAACTCAGCTTTTGCTAACCAAAAAGCTTTTGCTCAAGTAGTAATTTGGTCATATGATTTGGATTCTCACAAGTGTCATAAACATATACTAGCGTAATGTAGCATTTAGCCGACTTGTGTATTAGGTTCGGACAAACTTGGACCAACTAGAAGACGCACTGAACGGACTGAGAGCCCAATGACAAACTCTGGACACTCAAACGGACCATACAACCCTAGTATTAGTCAAGTGAAAGACTTGCTCGTAGACCATATGATTATAACTCACGCTCACATACTAAATACAATTCAACTCTGGACACTCAAACGGACCATACAACCCTAGTATTAGTCAAGTGAAAGACTTGCTCGTAGACCATATGATTATAACTCACGCTCACATACTAAATACAATTCGTTTAGGAGTGGAAGTCTGTCCTTCCAACCATTGAACTATCACCCTTCAAAAGGACAATTAAATTTTGAATAAATTATCACCCTCAGCTTTTCTAAAATTTCACTCCTATGTACTTTGTCCAAACTATTGCCTTTCCCTTTTAAAGCGAGGAAACCACTACTCTAAAGTAGTCTAGTCTTGAAATGAAAACCAAATTAACTTTCCTGCAGATAATGTGCAGGAAGAAAAAAAAAAGTAGTACCGATAGTAAGGTATAATTTATTCCAAAAAAAGAAAAAAGAAAAGCAGGAATTCCATGAGAAATCTAGAAGAAACAATAAATCATGCGTGTCCTGTCCGTCATCTTTATTAACTTGAAGGTATTGGTCACTTTCTTGTGGACTTTTGTATTTTCAAAGTACCAAATATGCAGAAAGAATGGGGGCACTGGCCTCTCTCAAGTAACACCCAAATCCATGGTGATTTTAGATACATCTCCCTGAGTGTATATTGGAGCCAAGCCAGCCAAAGACTTTAAGTTGGTTTCTGATAATTCCATTAGTAATGTTGTAGGCAACTGCTTTCAAACAGCAGCTAAAAAAACCTAAAGAAAATTCAGCAAAACTCCTCCCAAAGATGCAGAAGGGTTGCGAATAAGAAGCTCTAATTTGCATAATTAAGCACAAGCTCTAGAGGAGTTAGATTTACACCTAACACTGGTTTTCCACATGAACTCTATTACCTTCTATTCAAACCCATATAATTGCAAATTATATTCGTTTTTTAGCTGCTCGTTTTGGAAGACACATGGCTTGTTCCAAATACTCTCCTCTACCAATAATTGGTTTGGTCCCACAGTTCACTCGCTTTGACTAGAGGCACTTGCCAAATGCAATGTCCTCTCCCCCTATAGGGTTGGGACCATCCATCTCCGGCGCGCACACCTAGAATATTGTGGCATAATTTGAATCGAGACAAAAACTCACTGGTGGGGTTGATCCATGCTAGTCATGATTGTTGCGTGTGGGCAAACCCAACAATCAAACCTAGTGAATTTTTAAAATTCAGAGCACACTGTCTAAGGCAAAGCAACCTAGTTTGTATGCGATTAACATGGAGTTGCAACGAATAACGAGAAAAAATCGAGGAGGGAAGAAGCTGAGAGACAGATCTGGACCTGGACCTTGACAGAGAAGCCGAGAGAGACAGACGTCGAGATGGAGACGGCGTGGCCGAGAGAGAGACGTCGAGAGAGGTTCCGAAACAGAGAGACGCCGATGGGGTGTGGGGCGGCGGCTAGGGCGTCGCGTCGAGGACTCGGGGGAGAGAGGGCTAGGGCTTGAGGGGATTCGCAATTTCGCAGGGAGAGAGGGCGACCAGACTCGGGGCCAGGGGGTTAAGTTTCGTTGAGTTGGGGGGCATGTATTATATTGAATCATATTTATTAAAAATAACACAATACCCAAAATGCCCCTCGGTTCGATTCGTCGCACGATTTTTTACACCTAAAAAGGTGGGCTGAACCGATCCATTCGGTTTTGGGTATTTTTGAACCGACAGCCGAATCAGACTGTGCTCAAACCGATCGGTCCATTCGGTTTCGGGTCGGTTTCAGCCCAAAAATTAACAGCCCTAGTTAAAATAGTGGTTTAGAATCCATGGATCTCTTTCAGCCTCTCGATCAGCTATACCAACAATTTGGCTTTTCCTCAAAACTTTCTATGGCTCACCACTTGCCAAGTTTCTTCCCTTTTTTTCCACTGTGTGTGCTGCAAAAAAAAAAAAAAAATATATATATATATATATATATACACGCAAAAGCTGAAATTGAACATTAATTGTGAAATATTTCTTAAGCTCCAACAGTTATAATATTTGCAAGCATGGAGGGTATGGGGCAATCTAATCCAATGCTAAGTTCGTCAAAATGTTCATCCATAGAAGAGTTATTTAGTATAAATATGAGAAAGAATTGCACCAGGTGTCACTTGAACTCAATTCCATAAAGACATACGTCCATTAAAACACGAACTGAAACATTTTATTTACCCTCTGGCTTAAATTTTGAATACTCCCCTGGAGGATTAAAAAGAGTTCCGATTACTATCAGTGGCCATATTGTCTGAAGTACAACGTTTTGACTAGAAAACAGTTATCTGATGGGATATGGTAGTGGAAAACAGTATTATGCTCATAACTTTAATAAAGCTAAAATTCAAGAAAGACTTGATCAATTTAAAGATGTGGAAAATTGAAGACATTGAGAAAAGTAATGTTGAATTCATGGATAAAGCTCTTCCTTAGAGTCACATCACCCCAACTAATCAAACATGTTTCCTCCGGAATACCATCAATAATTATTGACGTTTACCCCCCAAAAATAAAGTCAATCATTAATGGCCCATAAAGATTTAGCGAGCTTAAGTTACGTGAGTGAGTGTTAAAATTTTAGAGTATTAATTTGGTGTAAAAAGTGAAGAGGATATGCTTTTTAATATTTATTATAATGAAAAGTAATGATGTAATGATGAGAGAGATTATATTATAATTTTTTATTGTGCTAAAATTTTAAAAAGTGTAAAATTTGAGTGTTAACTATGTGGCAGTAGCCTTTTAGGGCATAGTAAACTTTGTGGTGTTAGAATGTTTCAAATTCTTTTGTTTCCATTATTAGACCACAAATCTGTCCAGCTTCATAGCTTGGTATTGTAACTGAACAGAGAAACTTCACAGAATACTTCATTGAAGTAGAAGGAAGAAAAATTGATGGCTCAAACTGGACATTCTGCTTTGAGAAGTACTCCTATGATCATGTCTAGAGAGGGTTGCCCTCTCCCCTCCTTTTTGACCACAAAAGAAAAAAATGAAGAATTGAGTTTGTTAGGTCCTTTAAAGAGAGGATATCCTGCCTTGCCTCAATATGATATCAAGTTATAGGAACTTCAGTACTAAATTAACCTTCGAGTACCAAGAACGGCAACAATGAAAAGCTTTCCCCAAATCTTCTGTTACTTTTCAATAAGTTCTTTCCCATGAATCAAATTACATATGTTATCTCTAGTCTCTACTCCCAGGCAAGCATGTTTATTTACTTCCTTATCACCCTTTCCAACTGAACAAGTTGATATAGAGTGCGTCCTTACACAAAGTACTCAAGAATCTAGCATGGGCATTTGACAGGAATATAAAAGGTAGATCAACAGATGACAAAATGAACTAGCAGCACAGAAACAAAAATTCAACAAGGCAAAACCAGTGTGATTAATTCTCTATCAAACTTCGCGTCAGTCCCATTTCATTCTCACCCTTCCGATAGGAGGATGCTAATTGACCTTTTTAAATAGGATGGATGCAAGGCCTGCACTCCACCCAAACATTATTGAAGGCTCTTGCCTTTTGGGTATGAGGGAAGCCAAACCGGTCCGTAAGCTGTGACCAGGCAAAATCTCCAGTTTGGTACTTGTCTCTGAAGACCTGAAAATTAAAAGGAACGGGTTTATTACTCAACATTCCATTGCGGCTCCAAGAAAATCAGTATCCTGGTTGTGCATTATATGTTCAGTGCAGTAGCTGATCAGACACTATTCAAAAGAGATTGGTATGTGTTCAACAATAACCAGATGATGAAAGAATGTTCCAACTACTCGTGAGCATGGATACACATGCCTTGCTCAAAAATAAATGGCAAATATTCAATTTATGCACTCTGTTATAAATTTATAAGAAGCTTACGAGGAATTCTCAAAATCTTCAGTGAAAAGTGAAAGAAGAACCAAAACACATGCACACAAGGAAATAAGGCCTCATTCTCCAGGACGGTTCTAATATTGTCAAGGATAGATCATCATGTCCTTGATATTTTATATATGCACTAAAGAATCAAAGTAGCTAAAGGCCACTGAAAGTCACCACAGGAGATGACTTTCCACGGAATTTAAGCTTCCAGAAAAGAGCAGAAAAATTGTTGTTGTTACTCAATCCTGTATCAGCATGGGCTTGAAAATGTGTTAGCAATATGATCAATTAAACTTCATAAAGTTAGCCTGATCCAGCTTCCTTCATTGTAAAGGGAAGCTAACTTATATTTTGTAACATAGCCTTGAAATCACAAACAATCATTTGAAAATACATATGAATTTTATATATATCGCCTCAAAACATCCACTGTTCAACCACGTCAAAGACTGAGCCTATCAACTTACTCTGAATGCAACAAGTAAAAATTCAACAAAAAGGAAAAAGAAAAAGCCAGAAAGAGAAAAAGAAAAAGAAATTAGAAAGAATAAACTACTGGAGAAAGAATGCATGAATAACTGGAGAAAAAAATAAGAAAGGAATGAATGGGAAAAGGCATACGTAGGAGGAGACGTGCCTTCATATGCAAATGTTGTCATTCCTTGTCGTTGCTTGTGCTTCGAATTGGATGTGCATAGCACATAAACACGACCACGGCGTTTAACAGTCTTACAAAACTCGCACATCTTCTTAACTGATGAGCGCACCTTCATCGTTACTGAAGATCAAAAAAATTAAGATGTCATGAAGTATGATATCCAACAGTAAAAGTGGATGATAACCCTTATTGCTATTCGATGTAGAATTACAGGATCGATGTCATTTCTATAAAAACCTCGCAACACTAATCAACCAACATTGTGCAAGTAGGCAAAGCTCTCACTGCCCACTAGAAAAGGAGCACCAAAAGAATCAGAAAAATTGGCTTCACACGCAAGGCAATAAATGGATACATCAGTACAGGAGCATCAATTTAGAAAGAAAGCTTGCCCAGCGAGATCCAACAAGGCATAGCTCAGAGAAAGGTTAGCATTCACTTGTTAAACTCAGGTCTCTCTTGTTTTTTTTTTTTAACAATGTCAAAGGGATTGCTAAATGCATTGATAGGGCATCTCTAACACTTCTATTCAGAATCCAGAAATTGTCACCACCTCATGTCTAGCGATAACCAGAGCAAAATTCCAAGGAGGGTGTCTACGCTATGGATCTTTGGAATATTGTGTGAGATGTTTCCCTTGTCTTGAGTAATAAAAAAAAAGAATATGAAAAGGATGTATGTGAAGAACAATACTTCTCAAATAGACAAATGAGCATGCAATTAGGCCATCCAAACTCTATATCATTAGATAGAATTCCAAACTAAAGATCATTCGCCTTGATGACAGTTTATAAAAAATATACATAAGCTACTCAAACATACTTGTCTATAAAGCGTACAAACTTCTAACCTTATGTCAGTGGGCTTCTTAAAAGATAAAAGTTCAGAAGAAAATTTAGTCGGGTTCTTAGAAGAAAATTTTATATAGTTCCTACTTTTCGTCAGTTCAAGATCAGCTTTACACTAGTAAAATTCTTGCACTTAACGACGTAGCTCTTAAACACTTAACACGGAAGTAGATGAAGCTCACATTGGGCATTAGCACGACCAATTTAGAGGTCACATACGAACAAACAGAGATAACCAATCGAAAAAATTTGCCGTCTAAACAAAGAAGCCTAAAAACAGCATTTCCCTTTTGAGTTCCGTCAATCTGAATGTAAATACGGTAGACACAGAATCAGAGCCAAATCTACACTTTGTATCAAACAGAAACCACCAAGTAAATTATTTGCGACACTAAATTAGCCCTAGTTCTGAGTTGCATAACAGAGAAACTATTACAGAGAGGAACTTCATTATCATAGAAACTCACAAACATACCCGATGCTACAAAACCCTAAAGGTTATGAAGCGTTTGATTAGAAAATGGTGGGGAAGTACCTGCCGCCTATTCGGCTCAGAACAGATTGTCCGTCGGACTTTCTTTCTGCTCCTTCGCTTAGGCTCTTCCCTTGGACTGTAGTGAGTGTAGTCTGTGAAAAGAACAAAACATTGGGCTGGTCCAGGCCCGCACAACATCAAGATTTAGGGCCCAAAACTCATACCTGTTTTAATTGATTTCTTAAAGAGGCCTAGTAAGAGAATGAGAGAAGCGACAGCCTAGTAAGGGTCGGTACCGGAATCGGAACCGGAATGAGCCTACCGGAAACGGAATCCGGAAATTCTGGTTCCATAACTGGGCCGAAAGACCCAGTTTTATTTTCCGAAATTGGGTTTTTTTTTTAAAAAAAAAATTCATGTTGCATCAATTTCATAATATTGTTTTTAAACATATCATGATCATCAAGACATTACAGGAAAAAAATGCATCACTGCATTTGTCTCAAATAAACTAAACTATACTAAAAATTTATTATTATATTTTAAAATACCGGAACCGAAAAATTCCGGCATTTCCGCCGGAATTTCCGATTCCGGTTCAAGAATTTTCCCAAAAATAAGTTCCGGTTCAGTACCGGAATAGGCCGGAACCGAAAATTCCGGGATAAATTACTCACCCTTGCAGCATAGTAGTCATATCAGTCTCTAATGGCCTACACGTATATATATAGCAGTCTTTCTTTTGCTTTTTCTTTTTTCTAAATCTACACGTATATAGGCTAGCAGTCAATTTGTTGGCGAATTAGAAATAAATGCGTACCACTTTCACAAAATAATAATAATAATTATTGCCGAAAACGATATGTGTTAGGGATGTTCCAACATTAAACGAAGGCACATCATTAGACGTCAGTCCACAATGATTAATTGATCAAAGATTAGGCGGGTTAAAACATATATAATGGAAGCTAAGCTACCTTATCCTAGAACCGCCCTTGATTATCAGCTGCTTAAGTGAAGTGAATACATCCACCCTTACCATGTTTAGAGAAAAGACAGACAGAGACACCCCATCACCTAATTCTCCCACCTAATCTTCCACGTGAAGTCACTTAGTGTTTATATAATCATGATTAGTTTACTCGATAAGATATGGAAGTACATAAGCAAAAGCAAACATGGAGTTGCAATAAAGAATAATAAACGATGCAATTTGAGCTCTTTCTCTTAGGTTTGAATGGACATTATATGAGGCCTAACTGGGATGAGGTAAGATTGGTGGGCGGGGGAAGGGAGGGAAATCATTGGACTCTGTGTATTATATGTTGGATGGGAGTGCAATAGCAACCCACCCACCTTTTGCAATAGCACTCGGTTATAAATTTGTGTATTATGTGTATTGGGATATGCACCTATGTTAATCTCATCTCTGTATTATATCTTCTATGTTCACAATGTAAAAAACAGAGAGAAAAAAAGAGAGTTTCTTATCAAAAGAGAGAACTAAACTTTTGCCATCCAAAAAGCGTTTACTCTTACTCAAGTAGTAATTTGGTCATATGATTTGGATTCTCACAAGTTTCGTAAACATATACTAGCATAATGTAGCATTTATGGGTCTATCTAGTAGTACAATTTTCTTTTTTTTTAGGTAAGGATAGAAACTCGTTGCACCCGACTTGTGTATTAGGTTCGGACAAACTTGGGCCAACTAGAAGACACATTAACCGGACTGAGAGCCCAATGACAAACTCTGGACACTCAAACGGACCCTACAAACCTAGTATTAGTCAAGTGAAAGACAATAAATCATGCGTGTCCTGTCCGTCATCTTGATTAACTTGTATGTATTGGTCACTTTCTTGTGGACTTTTTGTATTTTCAAATTAAGTACCAAATATGCAGAAAGCATGGGGCACTGACCTCCCTCAAGTAACACCCAAATCCATGGTGATTTTAGATACATCTCCCTGAGTGTATATTGGAGCCCAAAGACTTTAAGTTGGTTTCTGATAATTCCATTAGTAATGCGGTAGGCAACTGCTTTCATACAGCAGCTAAAGAAAATTCAGCAAAGCTCCTCCCAAATATGCTGAAGGGTTGCGAATAAGCTATAATTTGCATAAGCACAAGCTCTAGAGGAGTTAGATTTACACCTAACACTGGTTTTCCACACGAACTCTATTACCTTCTATTCAAACCCATATAATTGCAAATGTGGTCCTAATTATATTCGTTTTTTAGCTGCTCGTTTTGGAAGACACATGGCTTGTTCCAAATACTCTCCACCAATAATTGGTTTGGTCCCAAAGTTCACTCTCTTTGACTAGAGGCACTTGCCAAATGCAATGTCCTCTCCCCCATATAGGGTTGGGACCATCCATCTCATAATTTGAATCGAGACAAAAGCTCACTGGTGGGTTGATCCATGCTAGTCATT
This sequence comes from Myrica gale, assembly GCA_963930655.1. Classification (NCBI taxonomy): domain Eukaryota; kingdom Viridiplantae; phylum Streptophyta; class Magnoliopsida; order Fagales; family Myricaceae; genus Myrica; species Myrica gale. The sequence goes on along the minus strand of OZ005600.1, from coordinate 26,652,292 downwards.
GTTGCGTCTCTCCCTTTTAATCTATGCCGTGTGGGCAAACCCAACAATCAAACCTAGTGAAATTTAAAAATTCAGAGCACTCTCGATAAAGTCGTATATCTGTCAATGCAGTAGAGAACCATTTTCTGCATACCAGTTGGGATACAGGAACGCAGAATTGGCGGCGAGGACTGAGTGATTTGGTCAACAGGAAATTCGGTTTCTGGGAGAGACTTTTGGAGGCGAAGCACGAGGAGGACAGCGGTGCCGGAGACAGCCATGGCTGTGGCCAGGACCACGCCTTGCAGGCCTGTAATTGAAGACATGGCTACAAGAAAGAAGCAAGCTGGACCCAAAAAAAGAAGTATATATGAATGGAGGTGATGTAAGGAGCTGAGAAGAGAGAGGGGGAGGGGGTCTTATAATTCTTTTACATTGGTGGTAAAGCAGGACGAACTGCGACTATTGTATTTGAATCAAGAGGGTATTATTTTATTGGGAATATACTATGAGAAGGAGAGGTGGTTTGGTTTAGGGTTTTATTTTATATTTTATTTAATTATTATTTTTGCTATTTGTAGCTTTTTAATTGAAACAGTAAACCAATGGCAATGGAGGCGAATGTGCATGGAAGCAGCCAGCAGGCATGTGTTTTGGCGTTTGAAGAAAGGAAGAGACTGTCTGCTAACTTTTGCTCGTGCACCGCACGGCAGTGCGAAGGACAAGTGACGTCAATGGACAGTTTCCTGTTAAGAGTACTGGGTGGGAATTTAATGCGAGAGCCATGGCTGCGCGTGGATAGGGTGTTTTTTTTTTTTTTTAACTTTTCAACCCGTCTTTTTTATTTTATTTAAAAAGTAGAAATAAATGGGTGCAGCAAGTTTCAGTTGTGCTAGCTTGAAGAATGTTTAATTATTTTAGAAGTTGTTATCGGTTGATCATTGTAATTTGTATCACACTTAAACCACTTATTTTATTTTTAAATTAGAAATTTATTTACAATTTTGTTGGTAAAACGTTATCTGTCTAAAGGAATTACAGAATTAAAGAAAAAAAATTTTAAGTCAAAAAAACATTTTCAAAAATCAAATCGGAAAAGGACTAATTAATCTCCTCTTTCTATGTATCATAAAGGCTTAATTGTATTACAGTTCCTGTAGTCACCCGTCTAGATAAAAGTTAGTTTATCCGTCCATCAAACTAAAACACACTAACGGAATGAGAGTCGGTCGACTGCTACAAAGAGGCAAATTGCAGCGATCAACCGGTTCAAGTAGCGGTCAACCAGCTCGTCGTTAGACACGCAACATCATCTCATTCGTTACTGATGTGGTTAATGTAACGGTTGACCGGTTCGTCGTTAGTGTGTTAATGTCTGATAGACGGAGTGATACCACATAAATATGATCCATGATGAAAACGAGCTTACCCATGGGCCATGATCCCCCGAATATTTGGGATTTTGCGGCTTCTGAGGGCTACGTGGCAAGCGGTTAGAATATAAACCGACCAGCTTCTGTTGAAAAAAATTAATTTCGAGGTTGATTCTAATGCGGCTTTCCAGATGTCCATTTCAACTCTTCGAGTTATTTTCAAATGCAACTTCTTAGATGGTCTTCAATTCGAATACTTCAATATATACAACGTGGGAAAGGAAAGGTGCGCGCTTTGAACGAATATGTAAACAAAATGACTTTCATTTTGCTTCTACGAGTGGGGGCTCTCACATATTGTTCTATTTTTCACGCAAATGATTTCCTCCTCCTAGCTCGTGTAATTTTGTATCTCTTTGGTCATTTTCTCAAAGGACATGAATTTATAATTAATCTTTGGTGAATTCTGAAAGCGTGTTACTTGTTTTTTTCTTAACCTCGTCGAAAAAATATCAAAACAGGTAAGTTATGTTTGGATAATAATTTTAAAAATATTTTTTCTTTTTCAAAACCAAACTAAACATTCCAATGTTGTAAATTTCATTATTTTATTTGTAAATTTCAATGTTGTCTATAAAACCTCTCGCACATATATAACATTGCATATGTCCTTTCCATTTGACGCCCTACTACAAACATAAACATGGCGAAAATATAATTTTATTTCCTCAAAAAGTAAGTTAGGAGTGTAATCTAAATAAAAGGGTTAAATGCAATTTGCCTCCTCTATCTTTAAGGTCATTTATACTTTACATTCTGATATGTTATTTTTGAGACATTAGATCTTTTAACTTACATATTTTTTCAATTTGGGTCTCGTACTTAAATTACCAGTCAATTTAGAAGATTCTTTCAAAACGTGAAGTACAATGTGTAAATACTCCTAAAGATAATGAGTCAATGTGTAAATACTTCCAAAGATAATAAGAGCAATATGTAAATTTTTTGACTGAATGTCTAAATTGACGAACAATTTGTTACGGGTCTAAATTGATAAAATGTGTAATTTTATGAGTCTAATATTTAAAAAATATATATCAGGATGCAAAATGTAAAAGACCCCAAAAATAAGGAAGTAAATTGTATATAATCCAAAATAAAATTTTCGAACTACAGCCGGCAAGTTCACCCTTTAACTTCCACCGTGAACGGGGGGAGTGGATTAAAAACTTTTGGAAGAGCGCGTGGAATAGCCAGATAAATGAACTATTTAGGTTTTTCGTCGAATGTTAATAGCCCGTGTCATCCCTGACACGTTCCCCATGCCATTACTAGAAAATTGGGATCGAGTTCAAGATCTATACGAAGATCATTAGAAAATGACTTTGCGCCAATTGGATCAGAGCTTTGACCTCTTAAGAAATACGCAAAACCCTTTATTTATGCTGCCCATGACACTGCCTAAGTTATCATCTTCCCCGAATCATGCGACCCTTTTCCTCCCCAAGAGTGTAGAAAAATAGAAATGGAAGAAATAATCAGGAAAAGAAATTACTCCAAAGACACAACAAAGTTGCTTTTCTTAAACGATATTTGTCCCCATCAATTTGTGCACAAGGTAATTCAAATTCGTTTAGGGTACAATAGAGCCTGAATTTAGGGATCCACACGTACAAAATGCCTAGCACAACTCACGAATAATGTATGTACCATCTATTGACAGTTTAAAGCAGTTTACATTTAAAAATGGAGGCAGTTACTAAATCAAACGTTGTATTTATTCAGTTTAAATCCAAACGTGATTCTAGCAGTTTAAAAACTGCTAATATTGTAAATACGATTTAATCACGTTTTAATATTCATGATTAGATAAATAACCATACGAATTTAAAGCGCCCCTAGCGCCCTACAGCCCACACCACGCGCGTGCGCGTGTGGTGCACCATAGACTCCATGTCTTGCACTATAGCAAATACAAGTTAAAGTTCTCCACTAATAAATGCAATCCTAGAAAGAAGGAGATCCCACGTGGGACACTTAAATAAATTTCCAATCCCAAAATATAATATATAATAATACTTATTTTGAAAACACTTTAACAAAGAGCCAAGGCCTTAGCTTGCAGTTGAAATTGAATGCGCTTAAATAATGCACTCACGTTTGTTTTTAACTACATAATTATTCCAATTTTTTTTTTGACAATAATCCAAACTTTGGATATATAACTGAAGTATTAGTACTGCGTTAAGGGGGGAGGAATATTGGGAAGCAAAGTAGTCAGTTCAAATATAGAAGCAGAAACCATCCAAATCTCCTACTACAAATGTTGTCTTGAACTTTTTAAGGAGAAAAATGATAAAATTGTGAAAGGTCGGTGGAAATTTATTGACAAACAACTATGATTGGACAGAGAGAAAGGAAAAGGGTTGGGACCATGTATTATGCTAATATTCCTAAAAGATTCCATTGCCATCCATACCTAAAAGGACCATGCATTCAATATTTAATCAAAAAAACGAAGATCATGCATGTGCAGTAATCGCTTGTGTCTGTATATCTTCTTTTCTAATTTTCCATTTTTATTTGGATGCCCTTATTGTCTGTACTTAAAAGTTAAAACCCTGGTTCATTAATGGGGTCCTGTCCAACTTTTCCAAGTAACCATTTCTTATCAGGGTAGCTCTCAATTCATAACCGAGAAATTAAAATTTTTTTTTTCCATAAAAAGCCCTAAAAAGAAGAAAAAAAAGAAGCTCAGATCCGTCCATTTTCTTCTTGATTATTAAAAGAAAAAGAAAAAGAATGCGCACATCATAGAAGCTCAAGACGAGTTTAGGTCAGTGTAGAAGAGACCTAGTCAGAGATATACACAGACCTAAACAATAGATTTAGACAAAGAAAAATGGCTGCGGCCGCTTGAATATGCAATCAACCGTGTGTTCAAGAGCATTTAAGGGATTAGTTTAGGTTTAATTTGTTCTTTAAGATTGAGTCAGCCTCTAGAAAGGCCGTCATCAGTGATCAGACGTACGACGACCTTTTCTCTTTTCTCACCCTATTCCGCCGATGCCATCAACAACTCTGCTTAGAAAAGGGGGTGATGACATGCGCGGTTTCTTCCAATGAAACAAAAGGCTTGCAAAACTGGGAACTCCTGTTTTTCTAGCGTACACTCTTGAAAAGTTTCGAGAATCTGCAAACACTTGTGGAAGTGAAACTTCTTTCTTATAATCATGATGCTCTAGAATAGGTTTCTAGGGGGAAACTTTGAAAGGTGCCCGAACCTACCAAAGAAAGAAAAAGAAAACTTTGAACAGGGAAAACTATCTTGCTGAAAACCAATGGGTCACTTACAACTCCCCACTTGTATGTTCCACACTTGGCTGATTAGAATATTTGGGAGTAGTTAGTGAGAGAGAGACAGAAAAGAATCTCATTGAAAAAGAATTCAAGCGAATAATCTAGCCAGCTATGGATAAGGCTGATGATTCTTCTTCTTAAAGTCAAAAGTTCCCAAAACTAAAGATTGGTGAATTTGGTGGACACGGATTACTAAAAGCTATAGTAATTATTACAATTTTCACAAAATGCAGCGTAAGAACAAGGACTTAGCAATAACTAAAATAAAAATTAAATATATTTCTTATTTTAGAATAGGGTTCTGTTTCGATTTTTATCCTAATATTTTTATTTTTATTTTTATTTTTATCAGAATATTTTTGCTGATTCTAATGTCTTCATTGCGGTTCATTAATGCATGCATGCATATCATCTCAGATAAGGATCATAATCTCATATCATATCATATGAACCTTCTGCTAATCACGTGTGTAATTTGATCATAATATTTGAATTTGTTGAAAAATATATTGGACACACACATATGTATGTATTGTGTATATATACACGCATACATCTATTAGTATTTTGCTTTTTGCCTTGGTGGATATGTTGAAATTGCTATAATGGACTCATTAAAGTCTTTTGTTTTCTGTTGGCTCAGGAGACCTAAGATTTCTCAATTGATTCCCTATTTATTCATAATTCCTTCTAATTTTTTGCTATTCGTTCTAGATTTACTCCAATGTCTGAAGGAAAGATGTCAAGGTCGCGAAGGTGATCTAGGAAACAAAATATGGTACATTTAACTTCTCCTTCAATTGGATTAGAACTGTTTGCACAGCGGGATTGACTAGATGAGAGGGGATTGCCTCCGAAGGCAATCCCCTCCGGATGGCTAGATGGACGGCATCATCCGGACATCCGGAATAGATTGCCTGGATTGCCTTCGGAGGCAATCCGTTCCCTTGACTAGACTACGGACTACAGTGAAGATTCTGAGTGCAAATTTACAGAACGTCTGACAATTATCACCCATGGTACTGGGAATTCTGAGATGAACCAAGAAAGGAGCTTATTTCATAGATCAGATAAAGGAAATTAAGTAGTGAGAACTGGAGGAAGTAACTTAGACTTGGATCCAAGAACTTTAGCCTTGCGTCTTGTTTTTCATCCTGTAGCTCACAGTCTTATACGGGCCATACTGATGATAAGGATTCGAGAAACTGAGAAGAATAAGTAACCATAGTGGCATGCACCATACCATAGGGCTATAGAAATAAGAATTGGAAATAGATAGTATAAAAGTCTCCATCTCACCGCTTTCGTCCTCGGCTCCCTATAGCTCCAGCCGCTCGCTGTAATAGCTTGCTTCTCAGGTGGCTCACACCCCGGGTGGTGCGGCTGAGCCAGAGTGGGCTCAGCAGTCGGCCTATGTTTCCGGGCGCACGCGTAAAGGCATGATTAGTTCCACAAATCTCACTGCACTAACCATAGTAAAGGTGTCTGGGAAGAATTCTGCCCCAGGTAACTGTGTGACCTCACCATTTTCATTGATACTGATGGGATAACTGAGCAAATGGCTCGGCAAGTCATGGTCCAGTGTCTCACAAGAGTAGAGGTCCCAGTACTTTCGGGCAGTTTGGTTCACTTTTTGAATGCATTCCAGGCTCTCTGGATGGAGGAAGGAGTTATCTAGCATGCCTAAGTGTTCATACCACAATGCCATTCGGAAACCATGGATCTGGCCCCTGGTTGGCTGCCTATCGGCTAGGTGAAAATGGTTGATAGCCACCCATGGCAATCTCTGAATCCCTGGCACCATCCATTGACCTCTGATTTATGTTGGCAGATCCAATGATTATGTATTCTTCGTCAACTGCAAAATGCAGGCATGGTCCAAACCTGGTTAAAGCCTAAAGAAACTGTACGAGTTCACTGTTCACACAATCATAACAAAAGCACGTTTGCTCATTCTCAGTTAAATGCAAACAAGTGTGTATCTGGATTTCCGAAAAAAAGTTTTTAGTGGAAATTTACATGGATTTGGGATGCGGTAATCTCTTCCGTTTTAGCAAAAAATCGTGCATCTTTGCAATAGAAAAATTTGTTCTTCTATCTATTACAGTGCTGAAAAGTCATATTTTAAGGGAAAATGTCATTTCAACCTCAACCAGACAAATAAGAACTGTGAATGAAAAAGTGGTGGGGGGATGGATCCGTGAGTCTTGATCAATATTATGATGTTTGCCACAAAATGAGTTCACAACGTGAATGCATAGATCCATAGGAATTGAAGTTTTCCTAAGCATGGTTCAATATGAAATCCATATGAATGAATGGGATTATAGCCTTATAGGGGATTCCAAGATTTCCAACCAAACAACCAAAAAGAAGGCTTATAAACCAATCAAGAAAAAATTCACGAGCAGATTTACCTATCATCATCTTAGCATGAACATATATCATGAAACGCCTGGCTTGCTATATAATCTGTACCATGTTCTGGTTTCTCTGAAGATTCATGTTCTCTACTTTTCTTCCTGTCTAGATTGCCCTGGCAAAAGAATGTCAAGTAGTCCTTTGGGTCTGCCTCAATCCCCTTGTTTTGAAGGGCCTGAACTATGTCTTTGTACATCATCTCCATTGTCATATTTTGCCACTTCAATATTTCCTGCACAGAAGAACTCTCTGGGACACCCTCTGGCCACATTGGAATGACAACATAGACACTAAATCTTTCTCCTGCCTCGATCTTTCTGACAATCTTTAGTGACAGTTCTTTTGGAATAAGATGCACAGCACCGATCTCCTCAACCTTAAAGTCTCGTGAATTCCAACAGAATGAGCTTCCAAGAAAATACTGAATTTCAATGCATATGAAACTCTTTGCTCGTCAAATCGCATTGATATAAGCGTCCTGAATACTTCTTTCAGGACTTTTGGAATAAGTGACAGTTCTTTTGGAATAAGATGCACAGCACCGATCTCCTCAACCTGAAAGTCTCGTGAATTCCAACAGAATGAGCTTCCAAGAAAATACTGATTTTCAATGCATATGAAACTCTTTGCTCGTCAAATCGCATTGATATAAGCGTCCTGAATACTTCTTTCAATTATGTTATCCTTCCAAGTGACGAGACCTGCTCTGGCTGCATCCTCAGGAGTATCAGGGAATCCTAAGGCAGCTCCTCCATCAATTGACCGGAACAATTGAACATTCCATGTATCATTGTCCTGGGGGTACATAACAGGAGATGGGGCTATCAGTACTTCATCTAACTCTCTCAATTGAAGAAGCAAGTCCTTCATGCCTTGCTTCCTCCATCTCTGCTCGAAATTGTATAAGACATCCCAGGCAACAGGCCCTTCTAATCGGCAGTGAATGTCATGCCAAGGCTCCCTAGGTCCACCTTTTTTAATTGAGGCGCCAGAAACGTTGGGCTGATGAAAATCATCATGGTGAGCTGTATCTAGAATCCTGAAAATGGAATGGAAGGGAGTGTCATATCTCCCATCACAGAGATCAATGCCACCTATGAAGCTCACTATCCTCCTCTTTTCAGATTTTCTATCGGGCAACTCGCTGTCCACCACCACAATCTTCTGGTGATGTGTGAACATGGTTGAAACCTCCAAGTCTTGAACAATGCTTCCAGCGTTGTCAGGATTACGGGGGCATAAAACACAGTGGACTCCAGTGTTATGGAAATAGCTTCCTGTATCTTCATCATGGGTGGCCATTACTCCATCACTCTTTAGTAATTTTAGAGATGTTCTGTCATCCCAAACAAGCATCAAGACCCTAACCCCTTCACTTGCCTTCTTTTTAAGAAGCTCCCCCAGGGTCAGCTCTCCCCCAGGCTTTTGTCTCCTCAAGTCCCTTATCAACGTGATCTTAGTATATACAGACCATCCGGTAATGTATATTAAATGCTTTGCGGCAGAAATAGCATCAAAAACATCTTCCCAGCATCAGTGTGGCTCATAAAACTTACCCCCAGCAACAGGGATTTCAGGAATAAATTTGTCTGGGACATGAGCATCTTGGTAAAGAGTAACTCTGCAACCATGTCTCTGTTCAAACAAGGTGTAAGGGACTCCCGGGAACTTATCACTTCTAATTCCTCGAGACCAGCATCTCTCTCGAGTGACATCAATAAATTGTAACTTCACATGGATATTGGGACTTCCGTGGAGAGGTTTATGGTCATTATTCAAGATCTCAAGCCATCTGTCTACTTCTTCTCCATTTACTAATTCTCCAACAGGCATATAAGCTCTGCCCAGTACTCTTGCCCCAATGTGATTACCTTCTTTGATAGAGAATACAATATGAGAAGCCTTATGAGCGCAGTAAATGTGGAAAGACTCGGACCACTGGGGATTGGAGCATTCATTTTCTACTAGTCTTGTACGGGCAACTCTAGCATTCTCTATATCTATTGCTGCATAGAACTTGGAAGCGCCTTTTCCAAAGCCCGGAGTTTCTTTGTTTTCCCATAGCTGCTGGAAAAATCATTGACAATTTGATTATAGAAAAATAAATCTGAAATCAAATCCTTGATAGGAAAAAACAAGGTTCTCATTTCACCAAGAAGCATGGAAGAGGAAATCTAAAGTTTGAAATCTTCCCATTGTTGATGTTTATGCATTCCTTAGACTCGAAGTTAATTTCCTCTACCCACTATTCTGGAAGATCGAACGAACCAGTGTGTGAAAAGGAATCCTTAGGAGAAAGACTAGAAAACTAGATTAAACCAAACCATCGATCCTCAGCAGTATAATTCTGATGAGCTTGATGACCAAAATGGTAGTTGAAATATATTCATTAAAAATTACAATTTCTAACATTATGCTTACTATGTTAGAGATCAGAAAGAGGAGCCAAATATTAAATAGCCTAATCAAATGCTTTAGCGTTTGAAAGTTCATGCATCTTGATGGGTTCATGGTGGGTTCCTTGACCTTTTAAATTATGTAACGTGGGAACATCACATTACGATCTTTGGCACATAATCGCAAGTAAAGCAGAAATGAGAAAGCTACCAGACTAATAATATATGTAAAAGATTCACATGAACAGAGAGAAAGCATATATAGACACATAGGATAATGCCGAAATTATTCATCTGAACAGAGAGAAAGGGAGACCTTAATTTCTTCTCTCCTCAAAAGACTTCCGACTTTGATGCATAGCAACATTTTTTCTCCTTTTGTTTTTGGATGAACAACGCTATTGTTTGATTTCCTCTCCCTTATAAAGTTATAACCATATTTCACAAGAAGAAATGAAGAATAAGCAAAAGCAAGACGATCGTAAAAGAATTCTGCCCTACTAGCGGGAAGAAAAACGTGGATATAATTTTCAGAACAACATGAATGCACCTTGCAGAAGAACACGCAGCAACCTTTGATAGGAAGTCTATCAACCTCGAAGACTGTAGCACGAAGAGTCCTGTGCAGCAGCAGTTGGGACATAATTTTTCTTATTTCCCTCACCGGAGAGACCTCCTCTGTCATGAAGTTCCGAAACAAAGTTGTCGAATGAAAAACCACAATGGAACACTGTTAAGGACCAGAAAGAACCCCACAAAATCAAAAGACGAAGGAGAAGGAGAAGGAGGTCAAGCAGATGACCTGGAACAGATAACATTGAGTTGACGAGAAGAAAGTCAGCAAACAGAAATTCTTGCGGAAGAAGCAATGTGAATCCCAGAGTTGAAGTTAAAAAAAGGAAGTGGAAGAAAATAATATTATGATCTATCCGCAGTAGTGGTTTAGGTGAAGTAGGAGAGCAAAGGAGGCTAATTTGATTGGTACGCAACTTCTTTTTATATTTTAACTCTAATCTCACTTGCATAAAATAATTGCTTCCCAGAGAGATGACTAACGAATCTGATTGACGGGCCCACAGAAATTCATCGGTCCGACTGTAGTCTCGTCCAAGCCCATAGATGCGCCCAAGGCCCCAGCCCACGCATATGTGAATTGTCTCTCCATGCTTTTCCGCTCAAAACTATTCAAGGAGTCTTAAAGGTTACATTATTAATACTATAATCTCCCACATATAAATAGGCAAATAGTCTCCTTCATATTTTCTCAATCTTTAATTGCTCTTCTAAAACTAAACTCTCTCGTGGATATCTAACTTAGACATCGGAGTTTCCGGATCCACTGCCGCGCCTCTTCCTGTTTTCTTTCAGGTTTGATCGGCTCCGATTATTAGTGATGTTGGTATCATCTATTACTTGGTAATTTTTTGCATCATCAGAAATCCTTCAAGCCATCCATTAACGACTAGTTGGCCGCGAAAAAGATGGTCTTTTTCTAAGAAGAATTTCAGATGCCAAACTACAGGGGGAAGGAAAATTATGATAATAATAATAGTAGTCTTAGAGACCGGTGAGCATCATTTAGTACTTGTTCAAACATATATTTCTTCCAGATTTGAAGAGAGAATCGATATTGTATAGGTGAACGAGGCTTCTGTCTTTTCCTCCTTGGTCTTTGAAAGACATATAGAAAGCCTATAGTCATACACGTTTGTCTTTGGCATTTTAATCTTGCCAAAGAATATGGTCTGTCTTAGCTTTGCGTATTAAATTTAAACTGTATTTTCTAGAGTTTTCGTTATGCTATTTTTGAGTAATGTAATGAGGCAATTATGTATTTGTGTGTTGAGTCATTTACTAATATTGGATGAATATCCTCTCTTGTCATTCGACCTAACCATTAAGACTTCTCCTTGTCCCGATGCAACTTTTCACTTCTCCTATGCAAGCCTTCATTTTCTCATGCACATTCATCTCATCTTCTTGTCAAAATTTGTAGTTCCTCCTTGCTCATATGAAAAGTTTCATATATCTTGTTGGAATTACATGAGAATTATCTAAAACCTCTCCCCTGTCCTTATATACCCTAGCCTACCTCTCAAATAATTAATTTCATCATATCCCACCTAAACCCACAAAAGAGATTGTTACTAGTTTTGTCTCCCAACTATCTCCATAGTTTGTAAGTGTGATCCTATTTAAGTTGTGTTATCTCATTTTTCAAATAATAAGAAGTGTGTTTCTTCTTTTAGTTTGATCTCTATTTTGGTTGAGTCATTGGGCTAGTTTGAGTTTGTGACACTACGTTCCAAATATTTTGGACATCATATTTCTCTTACATTTTTTACACCAGTTTTTTACCGGGTCACACCGTATCTTAAGGGTGGCCCCTAAGATATAATTGCACAAATGGGATTTCAATCTCTGCATCTACACAATAAGAGATACTTATCAAGGATCGGCTTGCAACTTGAGCTATCCTTTTAGGGTTCGAATGAACGTTTCATACTTAGCTAATCAGGATAAAGGGTGGAGAAAAGAATCCGAGCATGACTGAGAGATGCGACTCTTAAAATAGATGACTCAAAGGAAAGAAGAGTCCCCAAATGTGCTTTTCTTTCACGGCATTTTTTAAGGTGTTCAGATGTCCACAACAAACCTAATCCAGTCATTTTTTTTGTACAAACAACCACTGCTTAACAACAGCCAGACAGTGCACTCGAGACTGTACAACGTCATGAAAAGAATGCTTACACTCTGTAGTCTGTACATAGATCTTAGTAAATCACATGTTCATCTGACTGTGGTTGATGTCAATGAAATGGATCCTTGGAAAAAGATAACAAAAGAATTGTTTTGGGTTAGATTAACTCAAGCAATAGCATATGTCTGCTTTCATTGCTACAAAACATGTTGATAGAGACATGAGTATACAAGAAGCACATCTGTGTTGGGTCTACGGAGACAGCCGATAGGAAGATGTGTCAGGACTGAGATTCTGAGCTACCCGAAGAAGATGTTCTATGTTGATATCAGGGTAGTGCTGTAAAAGTTTCAAGTTAGCCACAAAATCACCACTTAGTAGCCTGCTCTTAACACATAGCAGCATTGCACAACAAACTCGTAGAAGCATATCCTGCAGTCAATGAATTTTGTTTCCGATAAATGAGAATGCAGAAAGATTGGTGAGCCATTGTGTTAGACATGAAAGAAGATGGCCAAAAAACTAGATTAACTGAGAGAAGATCAGCGCAATGAAGTTAATCAGTCACAAGTAGCTGAGAAAGGGGAGATAAAAGAGGGAAAGAGAAGGACCTGCACGCCAAAAGGATTACCCAAAAGAGAATCCCAAATTCTCATGATGAATTGAAAATTGAATTCTTGAGTGAGTAGCAACGTGATCCACCTGAATGCATAAAATTGTGGCCTCACCTGCTCAAAGAACCAAAAGATATAAGATTGTACGTTTCAGTGTAATATGAGCGAGCAGCTCTAAGACAATTGAGTTCTTATTGACTAAGATGGCTCCCAGAAGAACTCAAAACAACAGAATATTGTATGTACTTGGTTAGGAACAAGAATGAGATATCATAATTTACATCCTAAACAGTATCCATCATACTTCGTCTTGATTAACTCACCTTGGTTGTAAACTCAAGATGCCACCACAATTCTTCATCATTGGCTTTTAGAAACTCCGATAAGCGAGAAAGGGTGGAAAGGATTCCAACTGCACTATTATCCAGTTGTTGACAAAAATGATCTACCGAGTCACTCAAGAGTCTGACAAAGCAGGAAAAGCTATCTGCTTCTGCATTTACCTGCATAGAAGAACAAAATGTTTTTACTCATGGTTAGCCTTCCAAGTTCAACAACAGGAAAGCCAAATAAGAAAGTTTAGATGCAAATGTTATCATATGACACGAGAAATAAAAGCAAACAACTTATAGAATCTGTCATTCAAATCCAAAATAATAAAGAGGTGTCTATGAAGTGTCGGAATTTTTTTTAGGATATGAAGAAGAATAAGGTCTAGGTCGCAGGAAAAAAGAAATGCACCAGGTGGTGAAAACAGCCCATCTATGGAGTAAGCTGTGAGAATAAAAAATCATTCTGCCAGTCCATTGGGTTTCTCAGAGATCTGCACGACTGGCACTACATGGAACTATGAACTTTGGCGCCAAAACACTCTCAAGCCAAGATAACTAGAGCTGACAATAAGATAAAGTCTAATAATTCGAGTAGAAAAAAAGGACAATCTGCAGAAAATTTCTTACAGCATTTTGCTCATCAGTGTCAGTACTAAACACATAGTAGATTGGTGCCAAGACCTCATTCATGCCTTGCACATATCGGATTGCTGGGTTCAGTTTTGCAAACAGGATAAGAATGTTTCTCATTGCTTCCTGTAGATGGAAATACAGCGCAGCATAAGTCTGTGATTCTGGTGTATCTTCAGCTTGAGAATTCTTATAAATAAATAAAAAAAACTAAAGAGAGTGTTAGGATTAGGCTATGAAATACTCTGTTTCTCCTACTGAATGACGAGTCCGCAGAAAAGAATTTCATATCTGGGTGTGTACGTTGCAAATCACGATCAATCTGTTCTACAATCTCTGTATGCTAGAAATAAATGAATGTTAACTGACAAACGTCAACTCAGCTATATAAGAAGGCATCAACTCCATTACAGCAGCAGGCATCCAAGAGAAACCTTAAATAGGAGAAGACATTCACCTGAAAGTATTGATGCCAGACACTTGCTTTACCAAGGCTCAAAGGATGGTCTTCTTGAGAAATTTCATGTCGCCTTAGCGGCCCATCCATGATACTGTCAACGTGCTGCTCATTAGAACTAGATGCTTCATCTTTTCTCCTTCTAACTTCTGACTGTCTAGATTAAAACTTTCAATTAGTGCCTCGTAACAACAAACCAGAAATAATGCACCTGCTATAATCCGCCTAAGATATTGATCTGCAGCTAGACGAGTCCATTAACAATGTGAACAATTGCTTGATTTAGCTGCATCTTACAGGACTCAGGAGAAGCTCCTCTTTTAGCTTGACATATTTCTGTCTATTCTCAGTCAGCTCCTTTTCCCAGAGGTCACGAGAAGGAGGTAAATAACCTAGGAGCAGCTGGTTGAAAACAAATGAGGGCGATCAATACTCATACTCAAACTATCACAAGTATCAAATTATATAAATTCCTACTATCTTTGTTGGTGAAACATTCTAGTATTCAAGAATCATCTTGATATCTAGACTAGAAATGGATCTTTTAGTCTTTAGACTTTGGAATAATCCTCAAGTTAGTTGCCTTATAGCTGTTAATATATACAGATACGTAGGTCTGGAGTTATACATAATTACCGATATTTATAAATGTATTTTTTTTTTCAGTTTTCCAGTGGATAAAATAGAAGAGAGCCTTTTTTTTTTTCTCCTAGGCAGTGAAATATATATATTAATATTCGAGAATAATACAGCCGGTACAAAACAGGAAAAAGGCCAGAGAGCCAACGAAAAACCTAAACGGACCCGAAGGCCCTACAATATGCCGGACACAAGCGCCAGAGCCACCAACAGCCACGAGGGCCCTTCTATTTGTGAAAAGCCTGATTGAAAATGGGTAACTTGGTTGGTTGTCTAGATGCTGTGTCGAGGCGTCTAGGCAGTAACTTTCTGGAAACATGAGCCTAGACATACATGCATGCACACAGAGGTACTCTGCTGATATCTTGATCAGATGAAAACCTCCTGCTACCAGTAGATTGTTCATCATTTATGAAAGAGGCATCCTTTACAATTGATGCAAGATCGGTGTTGCTTTTCAAATGCATCGACTGAACAAAGGTAAGTTCAAACGAGCTACATACTCCCCAACTGGGACAGAAGCTTCAGACGAAATTCCTAATCATCCAATTAGTGCAGTTATAGTAAAATGGGTGATTCAGGCAGTGCTTATATCATCGTAGACGATCTGCTCAATGCCTATTTGACCATAATGACCTCATATAACAATGATATGATTGGGATAATGAGAACTAGGAAATTAGCAGCACCGATATCAGTGCGGATGTTAGCCATTAGCATTCAGCAAATTAGTTAACTTTGCGATTCTTCATATTCAAGAATTTATCGATGAACATCGCTTGGGTTCACTTAGTGGAAGTTCATTTTCTGCAGTAAACTTACGATATCCAGAATTTATTGCATAATGTAAACATGGCTAACCAAAGAATGGAACCCTTACCTTCCAAGCTGTTGCACGCAAACCTCCTCCATCAGGAAGCCCTGTACTAGAAATTCTTTGTAACTTTTCCAAATTGATCTCTGGTTGAGAAAGCTGATTAATTCAAAAGGAAAAATCAGAGAAAAAAATAATCAAAAGTCCATTTCTAAGAAACATAAACATAAGAAGAATTCACTTAGTTTCGATTCCTTTTCCAACATTTTCGCAGTGACCTAACTAAGCGTAAGACCAAGCATACAAAATAAACCTCCACATAAATTCTTCAGAACTCAAGAACCTACCCAAATTACAAAGCTAGAAAAAAACGTACCCATAAACCAACTCTACAATAAAAAAGGCCCCTATCTTTCTACACTTCTATCAGATTAAAGCTCAGATGCCACACCTCATATTCAAGATCGGATCTTTTCTCATCAGCCGCAATGACTTGCAACGCCGAAACCGGACCTGCCACCTCTTTGTCGGGTCTCGGCCAAACTTTTAAATCTGATTCTTCCACAAATTTATCATCATCCTTGTTCTCTCTATTAGATCCAAACCCGTTGGGCTGAAATGTCTCGAGCTCCTCTCCGGGCTCAAGTACTATATCCGAGCCTCTATTATCTTCTTCTTTGTCGTCGAAGCCAGCAACCAAGCTGCCGAGCCGGTCAGGGAAAGCCCGGCGGGCTTTCTCGGGGACCGGAAGCTTGAGCTTGCCTTTGAGCATGGCGGGCGAGTTGGGACCAGTTCAAGGGTGGAGACTCGGTCGAGTTGAGTTGCTGGGCACGCGTGATTCCATTAAAGTTGTATAGAGGTGAAGAGGGAATGTGGGTGTTTGGGGGGCGTTCATGAGTCGGGAAATGAACTCAGTATCTCGGTCTCTCTCTCTCTCTCTCGGCGCGCGCGGGAAGAATGGTAGTTAAAATGGTTGAATGGTAGGTTGGCCCACATTCTTCTTCTTTTGATGGCCCATTTTAGTTGGGCCGATTGGGCCCAATACTTTGGACTTTGTTTCTTTTTTCCCTTGTGTCCTTCCCTCTCAAACTTTTGTTCCTTAATTCTGATCCTCTGGCCTAACTGGTCAGGAAGGTCTTAAAAACACACACAAAAAAACTATATCTAGATCTTTGCAAGAAAATAGAACCTTGATTTTAGAACGTCGATATAGGGAGCAATATCATTGTAAATTTCATGGGTACATGCGTTTAACTTGATTTTACTTGCTGTTTTCCTTGTGATTCTTCTCTTAATTAGTGCACTGATATTTGTTTTTGGGTAAATGGTAAGTAGTTTCATTAATCCCAAAAGCAAGATATACACAAGTCCGAAACATGCAAAATGGTAACTTAACACCCACAAGTCTGCCAAAGGATTCACTTTCTTTCTTCGATGTGTGAAATCGTCTAGGCTCTTGCTTGCCATTCCGAATCCAGCATTTTAGGAAGTCTTGCCCAGGGGAGTCAGTTGTTTGCCATTGAGGTAAGCTCGACTTCTCGATCTTGATTTAACCCCGCTCCTATGCCATTCAACGACCATGGTGCATTACTCCACGATGGTTGGGTAAACCCCCTTTAACGCTTTCCCCCATTCGCTTCGTTGTTTCCCCTCGGGGGGATTTATTGAGTTATTGTTATGAGAAGTTGAGCACTAAATCATTTTACAAGTAAAATGATACAATAATCATTGGCATAGCCAAGGCACAGACAACCTAAAAGGGTTAGTCTAAGGGGATCTTTCCCCCCTGTGACTTCAACTCTTGAAGATTTTCTTTTAGACTCTTTTTAAGCTTAGCATGTGACAAATTACACGTTTGTGGAGAAAGGGCGGAGTGCTCGACCTCACCCTCATCAACAAGTAGTTTCCTGTTTTGTTGCTTAACCAGAAAACAGGAAATGCGGTACTTTTTAAAAGTTAAAGCCATTAGGGGAGCCACTGTATTGGCCTAAACTTACCTCGAAGGATAGATCCTTTAGGTGCGCACATAACCGTCCCCATAACTTTGTACACTGTAAGTCTAAGACTTGCATAATGGTAGGAGCATCAATTTTATGCCCATGTGACTTAAATTTAGTACGTCGAATTCATAAAAGGCGACCTCTCACCATTAGGCTGTCCCTCAAAGGCAAATGCAGTACTCTTTCCTCACAATATACATAGTGAAAACTTTTCTCTTACAATAGGCCAAGAAGATGGTCCCCGCGGCTCTGCACGTACGGCCTTTAAATTGTAGGGTGCATTGGAAACTCATTGTTCCGAGAAAGTACTAATCAAATTTAAGGCTTTTTTATTTGTCTTAGCTTGCTCTTTTTGGGTCTATTATTCGGACCCACATTCTGTTCACGAGTCAAGACAAATTGGCTCTATTATCGATCGTTGCATACCAGCTACTTCAAATGACTTTAGGAATACTAGCATTGTGCATGTGATCAGCTTGCTCCTTACAGTTATGGGCCATTAGATTCGAAAACCTCCACAGCAAAGACGCGGTGTGACTATAGGCGTATGCATAGACACAAAACGACAGTGCGGCCAGTACTTACACCGACGTCTTCTGTACCTGGGTGATATGTACTGGATCGTGAAATACCCGACGGCCGGGTCAGCCGTCAGCGTTTCGAGCGTTGGTAGGAAGAAGAAGACAGGACACTAACAAATCGATACAGCTGGTGAAATACAATGTGGTAGAACTCTGACGTTATTCCTCTTGAATCGAAAGTTTACCGTACATGAGATAGGACTTTTAACTGCTGAGGGGAAATTAAATCCTGATTGTTTCAAATATGGAAGGAACTAGGTGCTCTGCTTATTAATTTGCCACTGACGATTTTTTTTTCTTCCTGAGCCCGTTTCACAATTTACTAATCGCATACCTTAGAAATGACATCAAATTGAATGGCCATGAATGAGACTTTTGCACAAACAACCTGTTATAATAAAATAAAAGAGAGAAGAATTATTTAGCCTAAGAGAGAGGAGAGATAAGTGAGACACAAGATTTAAGTGGTTCGGTCAATAGACCTACATCCACTGTGGGAAGCCCGATTAGGCAGATATGTGTACTCACTGGTGTGTCTTTGAGAGATTACATAGAGGCTTATTTATAAGTCTTTGATTACAATAGCCCACATTGCTTTAGCAATGTGAAACTCTAATAAACTCTAATACTCCCCCGCAAACGCAAGGTGGATACACGTTGAGTTTGAACTACAAAAAGGAATTCCCCATAAGAAAAAAATGGCACCGGAGGATGGCCGGAGAAGGGCAGATAGTCGCAGGAAGTTGGTCGGAATCTGACCAGAGAGAGGCTGACAATCGCCTAAAGATGACCGGAGAGGGTCGTCGGAATGGGGATATTGCCGGAAGTTCACCGGAGGAATGCCGGACGGGACGCCGGAAGGCCTGAGAGAAGACAATGGAGGAATGCCGGATGGGCGCCGGAAGGCCCAAGAGAAGAACTAAAATAGGCCGGACTGGACTAGGCCTAAACTAGGCCAAGCTAAGCCAACAAGAGTGCTGACTAGCCTGAGCCAAAATGGGCCACATGATCGAAATGACTCTGATACCATGTTAAAATAAAATAAAAGAGATAATAATTATTTAGACTAAGAGAGAGGAGAGATAAGTGAGTTAAAAGATTTAAGTGGTTCGGTCAATAGACCTACATCCACTGTGAGAAGTCCAATTGAGCAGATATGTGTACTTACTGGTGTGTCTTTGAGAGATTACATAGATACTTATTTATAAGTCTTTGATTACAATAGCCCACATTGCTTTAGCAATGTGTGACTCTAATAAACTCTAACACAACCGGTGTTATTGAACAAAAAGGTAGAACTGCAACGACACAAGGATCGCAAGTACTAGTCACATCTGTACTTTGATTTGAAAAAGGTTAATCAAGTTGCTCTTGAAGCTCTTTAGATTATTATAAAGTCTAATTCAACCTAGTAAAGTTTCAATGTAATACTTGACCATCTTTCACTCATTTCTCTTCTCCAACTCTGGAGTGAAATTCTGAGTATCACAAGAAGAAGAGTGATCATCAATGTTTCTTCTAAGAACTAATGAGCAGTACTCATCGTATTAAGTAAATACCTGATGCTTAATTTGCTAGTCTGGCCTTCAGTTGGTACAGGCCGTATTCTCTGAAGCTCTATAAAGTAGCTAGTACAGAAAAATATCTAAACGAATAGAGCTTCTGCGGGGTTACAACTTGGAAACTGCTCTGTTAAATTGACAAGTCCGTAGCAGGAGGGTACGGTACAAGAAAAAAGTGGGGAGAAACAAGAAAAAAAGTCCGCAGTAGGAGGGTTTTCATATGAATTTATTTCAGCTGCTCTTCGGCAAAGAAACAAAAAAAAATATATAGTACGCAAAATTCTTATAATTTGGTGGAACTGGATATTTCCTATAACGAAGGGAAAATGGGTAAACCATATCACGGACTGGTGGAAACTTGGTTTGGTGTCAAAATGGTTTTGACATCTCTTTGCACATGGGATACGCTGTCTATGTTGTGTGATTCAGTTCCATGTGCTTTGGAAACTCGTAATAGCTGATCTTAAGGCACTATTAGTTCTCCACCAGCACTTTATTTCGCTCCATAATTATGACCCCTTTATTATATGGGGAAGCACAGACTTAAATAGATGGGTCACCTTCTCTTTCGACTTGTTTACTAAGCCAAGTAAAGTTCACGTCTACCTAACAAGCTGAGTTATGTACAGAGAAGATTAAACTCGTCCGGTTCCATATATAGTCTTGGTAAGTCTACATGAAAACGTAGAGGGTATTTTTCTGCATCCAATTAATAATGCTGTCAAGTCATGTTCCAATTAGTAGCGTTCCTTTCTGCTTTGTAAATTCTATTTCCTTAAGGGGAAATGAGCATTGTGAAGTATCAATGCAAACACATCAAGGCAGGACGCATGAAAATAGCAACTCATGAGGCCAACCAAGAAATGCCAACTCAAGGAAAATATAAAGTTCCAACCAAAATTGTGAGGACCGGTCTTGTGACGAGTAGCGGCTGGCTTGTCTACACCCTCGCTTTTTTTGTCGCACCCTCGGATGTCCGTTTCATCTTTCAGGGCGTCCCGTCTCGAATCTTAAACGCAAAACCAACGAAACAGTTGAAGACTCTTGATCATACAACGACGTCTAGAATTGGAATCACCGCATGACCTTAGGGTTGGGGCCTGCTTTATATATCCCATTCCCCATCTTTAACGTACACGTACGTGACCTCAGTACGTAATAGCCTCTTGGACCATTACTTTAACTTAGTAAAGGAACACGACAAAATAAAATAATTCTCCTTGTTTATTCATTTCGGTGAGTGGGATATTTATACAAGTAGATAGTGTGCATCACAGCTAACTCTGTGGCTGAGCACATATTATAAGTAACACTATACCGTTACAACCAACCAATCATTGCTACGTACAAATGTTAACAAATATTTGTTCCAGAATATTTGTACAGCTGGTGTGCGATGGGAGAAAGCTCACGTGACTGTTGAGGTGTGGAGCTGCTTCTGAGGACATGTGCTATTATCCCCCCGCAAGTCCAACGGTGCAGGAAGGACAGTGAGACTTGAGCGCAGCAGCTGAAAACGTGAAGCAGTAATTGGTTTAGTCAGAACATCTGCAAGCTGATCTTTGCTCGAAATAAAGGCGACTTTGAGAGATTTATCAGCAACCCGATCACGCACGAAATGAAAATCTATAGCAACATGTTTCGTGCGTGAGTGAAAAACGGGATTGGCAGAAAGATACGTAGCCCCAAGGTTATCGCACCACAGTGTAGGAGCATGAGAGGAAGGAACACCAAGTTCGGTTAAGAGAGAACGGAGCCAAATTAACTCAGCAGTGGCGTTGGCAAGGGCTTTATATTCAGCCTCAGTGCTGCTGCGAGCTACGGTGGCTTGTTTCTTTGAGCACCAAGAAATGAGATTAGGACCAAAATAGACGCAAAACCCACTGGTAGAGCGACGATCATCTGGGCACCCAGCCCAATCTGCATCAGAGTAAGCCGAGAGAGATTGGGAGGGAGATCGCTGGAGAAAAAGACCATAGTGCAGAGTATGTTTCAGATAGCGCAAGATACGCTTCACAGCTTGCCAATGAGATAGACGAGGAGACTGCATAAATTGGCAAACCCGATTTACTGCAAAGGCCACATCCGGTCTTGTAAGAGAGAGATACTGAAGGCTACCAACAGTGCTTCGAAACAGAGTAATATCATCAAACAGAGGCATGTCATGTTTAGATAGAGGAGGAGAAATAGCCATTAGAGAGGTCACGGGTTTGGCCTCAACCATGTTGGTTTTTGCAAGCAGATCTCGGATGTACTTCTGTTGAGTAAGCAGGAGACCAGTGGGATGAGATGTAAACTCAAGACCAAGAAAATAATGCACAGACCCAAGATCTTTTACAGGAAAGACAGAGTGTAACTGTGCAATAATCTGCTGAAGAAACATAGTATCTAAACCGGTGAGCAAAAAATCATCAACATATACCAGCATATAGGCAAGTATGTTAGAGTGACGGTAGATAAAAAGAAAGGCATCAGATTTTGAAGCCACAAAACCAAGACGGAGAAGTTGATGCCGAAGACGATGGAACCAAGCACGAGGCACCTGCTTAAGGCCATACAAGGCTTTGTTGAGGTGGCAAACATACTCAGGATAATCTGGATGAATAAAACCAGGCGGTTGCTGCATAAAGACCTCTTCTGTTAAGTCACCATGCAAAAAAGCATTTTGCACGTCAAGTTGCTTGAGACACCAGCCGGCAGAAACAGCTAAAGCAAGAACCAGTCGGATGGTAGAGGGCTTAACAACTGGGCTGAAAGTCTCACCATAATCGAGACCTTCATGTTGGTGGTAGCCTTTGGCCACAAGGCGGGCTTTGTGACGCTGGAGAGAGCCATCAACATTCCGTTTGGTGCGGAAGACCCATTTGCATCCAACCAGATTCTGAGAAGAGGAAGAGGGAACAAGATGCCAAGTTTTATTGGCAAGTAAGACATGAAATTCCTCACGCATGGCAGCACGCCATTCTGGAGAGCGAGAGGCCTCAGAGTAGGAAGTGGGATCTGCAGGGAGATTAAGAGAAACAAGGCAGGAAGACTTGGGAAGTGGCCACCGAATAGTGCCATCAGTAAATTTCTTGGGGCAATGAATATTGGCTTGAGACCGAGTGACAATACGTGGTGGCAAAGGAGGAGGAGGGGCTGGAGGAGTACTCACAGTAGTAGGAGAGGGTGACCCAGCAGGGGTGTTGGCAGACAGAGGAATAGGAGATAGTAAAGAAGATGACTACGAAGGTGAAAGAGGAGTGGGCTGGTTTGGAGAAGAAGGGTCTGGATCATGAACAGACAAAGGTAAAAGGGTATAAGTGGAAGAAATGGGCTGAGAGGGTTCCGTAGGAACAGAAAAAGAAAAGGGGAAAGAGCTTCCATTAAACCGAACATCTCTGGAAATGACAATTTTGTTGGACGAGAGAACATAGCACTTATATCCTTTGTGGTCTGGACTATAGCCGAGAAAAACAGACCGAGCTGACCTGAAGTCCATCTTGTGTTGATTGAATGGCCGAAGATGAGGCCAACATTCACAACCAAACACGCGAAGGAATTTGTAGTCAGGAGCCCGACGAAAAAGAGTATAAAAGGGAGACTGATTACCCAAAGAAGGAGAGGGAAGACGGTTGATTAAGTAAACAGAGGTAGTGAACGACTCGGGCCAGAATTTAAAAGGAACATCAGAGTGGGCTAAAAGAGCAAGGCCCGTTTCCACTATATGCCTATGTTTTCGTTCTACGGTTCCGTTTTGGGCATGTGAGTGAGGACAAGAAAGACGATGGGTGATACCCGTGGAGAGAAGATGAGGACGAAGGGAGCGAAACTCCCCACCCCCATCAGTTTGAATGGAGATAATTTTAGAGGAACACAAATTTTCGATTAAACGTTGAAAAGCAATAAAAACGGAAAGGACATCAGATTTGCATTGTATTGGAAAAAGCCACGAATAACGACTAAAATCATCAACAATATTGAGATAGTATCGAAAACCAGAAACTGAAACTACAGGGGAAGGACCCCAAACATCAAGAAAAAGTAATTGTAAAGGCTGCGTCGAACGATTTGGAGACAGAGGGTGAGGGAGGCTATGACTCTTAGCAGGGCAGAGCATCGATGGAGGAGGAGAAACACCAAATAGAGAGTGGGACGACAAAACTTGACGAACAACACGAAAAGCAGGATGCCCCAAACGAGCATGCCAGTCAGGCGAGACATTGGAGGAGCGGGATGTGGTGGACAAGGCTTGAGGAGACGATGAAGCTGTTGGGAAGACATAAAGGCCATTATGGGTGTGGCCTTGGAGTAGAAGAGTCCCCGAAACGCAATCCTTGACAGAAAAACCATGTGAGAAAAATTGAAAATAAACATTATTATCAGCACAAAACTGACGAACAGAGAGAAGATTCTTGGTAATGTCAGGAACATGGAGAAGATTGTGTAAACGAAAAGAGGAGGTGGGGTGGGAAAAGCAGAGGAGCCAGTATGAGAGATGGAGAGAGGCTTACCATCACCAACCCAAAGCTGATCGTCACCTGAATATTCAGAAGCATGGAGATTCAATTGAGCAAGATCAGAAGTGACGTGGTTGGTGGAGGCAGTATCGGGGTACCAAGCAGAATCAAAGCCTGATGTAGGAGCAGTGCAGTAGGATACCGGAGGAGAGCTGGTGAAAGGCGTCTGGTGCTGCTGGAAGGAAAGATTGAAGCGGTTGTAGCAAGATAGAGCAACGTGGCCTTGCTTGCCACACACTTGACAGGTAGGCTTTGGGTCATTGGAGTAACCTCCCGAAGAGGGAGAGAAGCCATTGTTACGGCCGCCCCTGCCACCACGACCCCGGGAGCCACGCGGAGGGTAGCGACCTCCTCGACCACCACGAGGAGAGAACTGATTTTTAGTAGTAACGTTGGCAGTGAGCTCAACGGTGGACTGAGTGACAGTCTGTTGTTGCTGAAGTCGGGCTTCATAAGTGAGAAGAAGAGCAAAAAGTTGCTCAGAGCTGAGAGGATCAGCACAGGTAGTAGCAGAAGAGACAAAGGAGTCAAACTCCGGGCCAAGACCAGCTAAGAAAAACATGACAAACTCCGGTTGAGATACAAGTTTTCCAGAGGCAGCTAGCGTATCAATGAGCATCTTGGCTTTGCGAAAATATTCAGAAATAGAATCAGAACCCTTTTTGAGGGTAGCAAGCTGGTAGAACAGCTGCATCTGGCGAGCTTGGGACTGAGAAGCAAAGAGAGTCTCAAGGGCAGACCAGAGAGAAGAGGAAGTGTGATAGTTAACAACCTGAGCAATGAGAGAATCAGAAAGAGAGGAAATAAGAGCGCTAAGAAGCTGCTGGTCCTGTTTGAACCATTTCTTGTAGTCGGGATTGGGAGTTTTGTCTGAAGAGAAAGGGGCAGGAGCAGGAAGAGAGCCATCGACATAGCCAAACAAATCCTGCCCATAAAGATAAGGCAACATCTGAGCACGCCAGACAAGGTAATTTTCTGTGGTTAATTTAACAGTGACAAGGTGGGTAAGAGAGGAAACGGGTGGGGTGGGAAGAAGAGGAGCAGTGGGAAGAGGAGGTGAAATAGTTTGCTCAGGACTAGCCATGGAAAGACGTTGGTCTTTTGTGAGGCTCCGATACCATAAAGGAACACGACAAAATAAAATAATTCTCCTTGTTTATTCATTTCGGTGAGTGGGATATTTATACAAGTAGATAGTGTGCATCACAGCTAACTCTGTGGCTGAGCACATATTATAAGTAACACTATACCGTTACAACCAACCAATCGTTGCTACGTACAAATGTTAACAAATATTTGTTCCAGAATGTTTGTACAGCTGGTGTGCGATGGGAGAAAGCTCACGTGACTGCTGAGGTGTGGAGCTGCTTCTGAGGACATGTGCTATTACTTAGAAGCAGGAAGCACAGCTCATAGTAGAATAAGTGTGTGTCCTCATTAATATCTGCTGCTAAGACTTCAATTCTTGTTCTAATCTCGTATTAGAGAATGGAGAGGCCAGTAAGAAAACTAATAATCAGGATACTGCCCCAAAACGTAAGGAGCTGCAACAAGCTAGTTATATTAGGATCCTCATGAATATGGTGGCTTTTGTACAAGATGTTCATGCCTTCGATCGGGAAGATTATTATAGGTGCGACTCAAGTCTATTTGTGTGTGAGTTAGATAATTGTAAGCCACAATTGAACCTATCGGCAGGATGTAATCGATCGGATTTGGTTGGTTGTTCCTTTACATATATATGATTTGTAGGTTTGTGTATGTGTAATTAATGGTAATAGTTGATAATGGATTTTTGTTGGTGTTGCCCGTTGATGATACCAATACTGAATCATGTCCGGCCCAATCAATCAAATTAATTTGGGCTGACAAGCATGGTTACATCTCTATGAGACCCAGTGGCTACAACCAAGCTAATGTAGCATGCAGTTCCCGAAGGGGAGACCGTTATACATGTCATGAGCGGTTGTTAGTGGAGGAAAACGACCGTTGTGAAGACGTGAGAAAACCTTCAAAGAACACACGACCGTACGAGACGAAATTCCCGTAAGAATTCCTGCCAAAAGGAAAGAGAGGAACGTGGGAGAAAAGCTATAAAATGGAGAGTTAACAATGTAAAAGGTAAGAAAAATTCTGAGCAACCAAATTACAAAATACATATAAAAAAGAAGTTGACTTAAGCATAAGAGGTTCTTAACTTTGGTGTCCAGGGTTATTTTTGTAGTTTTGCAGGGAAGATACGTGAAGATCGATACACATTTATTCGGACGTGTTGATCATAAACCAACTAATTCACCACCCATCATGCAAGCACGAGGATAATTGTCCAACATTTTGAAGAAAAATGCAAATTTGAAGCACAAACAAGCACTAATTAACTATCTCGATTGATTTAATTTTGTAACCCATTTACTTCTTGCTAGTAAATAAATAAATATAAAAGGATATAAAAATATGGATGAAATTATTTGTAAATAGTGTTATCCGAAAATTTCCATTAAAAATTGTCATCTCATAATTAAATGAATTATAAACATCTCCAATTAGAGGAGTAAAGATTAACATAAATAAAGAGGTCATACAGCACGGTTTCTGTTTTCTTGGTAAGACGTCCGCTCATATATTCGTACGTAGGGAGGAACTTTACTCGATCACCAGTCACCCCAGAAAGAAGACAACGACTGCCCTCCTTTTCTCATGACGCATTGACATGGGGTGCACCACGGCCCCCCTACTTGATGCTGAATTAGTCTCATCTCATCACCACCCAAATTTTCAGGTCATTTTCGCTCTCGAAGGAAGTAGGGGGGGGGGGGGGGGGTCGGGCCGCGAAGGAAAACAAGGCAGCCTTAATTCCTATCAAAATCCAGCATACGTGGAAAAAATTCAGCCAGGTAATCAAGTTCATTTAATTCTTCGTACTAATTAATGTTAACCAGTATCTTTTGCAAGCAAAGGATCAAGAAATAGATTAGCTATAATCTGACGAGATTTTAATCTGTAATCTTAAAATTAGTCTGTCTTTTGGTTCAGAAAATGTAAGACTCTAAAACCTAAAAAGGACATGAGGTAATTTGATGGAGAAATGTGAGTGTGAAGTCAGGCGTATGATATTGTTAGTAGTTGGCATGAATTATTTCAAAAAATAATTCCCATATATAGAATAGATATAATGAGGGTTCGCAAATTCAAAAGGTACCCTAGACGACGTATACGTGGCTTACCTAGTCTTTTCCATCCTTCTAATGGGACATAGACGCAACGACCATAGACCTGGATGTCAAGCACATTCATTTATTGTGGGGGTTCCTATATAATGGAAGGTTTAGGTGACGATGTTTATTACAGACAATGGAGTATTATACCATTAGATCGCCGACAGTGTACGTAACCTTTGAGTGAACGGGTTTGATGCTCTAAACGCCCTTCGCTTCTCCTCTATATCTTCCTTCTGTACTTTACTATCACTGGGATTCTCTCTCTCCAACGACATGGTGCAATCAAAGAAGTTCAGAGGCGTCAGGCAGCGTCATTGGGGCTCGTGGGTGTCCGAAATACGCCACCCATTACTGTAATTGATCTCCTCTTTCTATATTCACATTACTCAAAAGATATCAGAAACAAACTTCCTCTAGTTGAACTTTCCAGTTTTTCGCTACCTCTCTCGACTTCCTTCATGTCTTTTATTCATCCCCGTCTTAATGTTTTTATGTTCTGTGTCACAGGAAGAGAAGGGTGTGGCTAGGAACATTTGAGACAGCTGAGGAGGCAGCCCGGGCCTACGACCAAGCGGCCATTTTGATGAGTGGCCGCAATGCCAAAACTAACTTCCCAATAACTCAAACTCCGACAGGAGACCTAAAGACCAGTGAGGATTCCCGATCATCACCAAAAGGTCTATCGGAAATTCTTCATGCAAAGCTTCGAAAATGCAGCAAGGCACCATCCCCGTCAATGACTTGTCTGAGGCTCGACACTGAGAGTTCTCACATAGGAGTGTGGCAAAAGCGCGCGGGGCAACACTCGGAGTCAAATTGGGTCATGACCGTTCAGCTCGGAACAAAGAATGCCAACGATGGTCAAAGCAGTTCCTTGCCATTGTCTTCGGACTCTCCGGCATTTGCAGCACCAGAGCTGCGATCAGAGATGGATGAAGAGGAGAGGATTGCCCTGCAAATGATAGAGGAGCTTCTCAACAGGAATTGTCCTAGTCCTCCTTCATCTTTTGGTATTCAGGAAGGAGAGGGAAGTTTTTACCTCTAGTGTTATCTCTCATGATATAGCATTTACATTTAAGTTTGGCTAGTACAAAGAAAACTTTTGTGTTTACAAAGAGCTTTCTGTATATGTCTAGCATAAGTATATATTTGCACGACGAGAGAGAAAAAACAAGTGTCTATGTGAACAGAAAACTATATAATATGACAACATGAGACCAAATCAACGTCCAAGGTTTATTTGGAGCAACAATCCTACATATGTGTGACACTCAATAAATCGAATTGTGTTTGGTTACAATTCCTTGCCGTGTCTTTGGTGATGGGTGCTGTTTACTTTTCTTCTTGTTTTATTTGAATCTACAATTCTAAATTGGGAAACGTTTATGATTGGTTCTTTCATTTCTTCTGCTGGTCCAAGCACTCGAGCAAGATACATCACCTACCGAAGTGATATTCTTAATTATCAGGAATAGTCACATGAGGTGATATTGTCACAAGAAACTTAATATACCCCAAAAAATTTTTGTTACGTCACAGAAAAAATTGGACCACTTTTAAACCCAAGCCCATAGTCATCCCTTCTCTAATAATTACTTTAAAGTTCATATATATGCATCCAATGTTTGATACAATAATGCCCAAGTCACACTATACATAAACAAAGGTCTAAGACTTTTCAAAGAGAAATACGAAAAACCCACTCCCCATGACCTGCACCCACAAAGGTATTGGCCCCTCTTTGACAATAATCATCTTTTTCAAGGGCACGGGAATATGTCTACTGGTTCCGTTAAAGATATATATATGCCAGGTCGGTGCTCTCATATTTTTTATGTTCTTTTCTTAATTTTACACCTGCTAGGCTACTTCACCCATGATTTGAGAGAGACGAGGTTGGCATTTTTATGGTTCTTCTCACAAATCAACTTGCATGTGGCGAGCAATAAAATTTCAAACATTAAGAAAACCACTCCCCCAAAACGAAAAAAAATCCTGGCTCTGCTGCACTCATCACAGCCATACACGCGCGGAACCAACACGACCCAAACACTGACACAACCAACCGGCCATCACAAACCATGCACGAGTAGTACTACAGCACCCTCACTGCGCGTACGTACATATTGCTAATATTTCATTCTAATTAATAACAACAGCTCCGGAAATCCACTAACACACGGATCTTGAGACTTGTTAATAGAAGAAAAAGGTAATACCGAAGAAGAGAGAGAAATAGTAATAAGATACAAGAGATTTTAAGTGGTTCGGTCTATAAGACCTATATCTATTGTGAAAGTCCTCTATGACTGTATTTTGTATTATGAGTCCATGCAGATTACAATTGAAGATCTTTATTTATAGAGATAATACAAAACATAATAGAAGAATATCCTATATTTAAATTTGAATATCTACATTTGAATTTGAATCTTCATAACAATATCAAAAATTTGATATTGTGATAACCATAATATCATATCAAATCTTTAAGATTTAATTATGATATTATCTCTAACATCCTCCCTCAAAGAGAAATATGAAATCTTGTGTTTGAAAAACGAAATCTGAAGGTGATTGGACCTTGAAGTCATAGATCCTTGCTGATCTTTGCTCCTTTGATGAACATATATTTTTTTTAATTTGATCGGAC
Organism: Myrica gale; assembly: GCA_963930655.1. Classification (NCBI taxonomy): domain Eukaryota; kingdom Viridiplantae; phylum Streptophyta; class Magnoliopsida; order Fagales; family Myricaceae; genus Myrica; species Myrica gale. The sequence goes on along the minus strand of OZ005600.1, from coordinate 26,622,063 downwards.
CTTGAAATCATATAGGCACACGACCTTGAATAAGCTGAAAGTGATCGGACCTTGAAATCATAGGCACACAACCCTTGTCAAACATATCTCTGATCTGTCTTTTTTCTCTCTCTCTCTTTCACTCACCTATTTTTTTTCTCAAACGGAGATTTGTTGTAAGTACAACCGAGGTGAAATTGATCACCAACTTTTAAGGATGCGGGATTTGTTGCAAGTACAACGGTGAAATTCACCAACTTTTAAGAATTCGAAATTTTGTTGCTCTGATACCGAGAAGAAAAATGTTATAGTGAAGAGGAAAGAGAAGAGATTTTAAGTGGTTCGGTTACATCCACTGTGAAAGCCCTCTATGACTGTAATTTGTATTATGAGTTCGTGCGGATTATAATTGAAGATCTTTATTTATAGAGATAATACAAAGCATAATAGGAGAATATCTTATATTTAAATTTGAATCTCTACATTTGAATTTGAATTTGAATTTTCATAACAATATCAAAAATTTGATATAGTGATAACCATAATATCATATCAAATCTTTAAGATTTGATTATGATATTATCTCTAACATTAATCTCATAGCTTGCCCGGAGTCTTTATAGCCTTTCTTCCTTGTTACTTGTTAGTCATCCATGGGCACTTCGATGCTGCCATCGCCATGCGTACTGGACTATAATCATCATAGAGGCAAGATATAGTGTGGCACGAAGGATGATGTCGAGGACCATGTAGAACTCAACCAACCCGCAGTTATGCTTCTCAGGGTTTGATGTCAACGCCGCATGAGATCGAGCGGGCCGTGAAGATGATAATTTGGATGACCTAGATGACGAGGGATAAGCGTAGTCAATTGCTAAAATGGTTTCTTCTAGCGCACCGGGACTAGGTTAAGGTCATCAAAATCATCTTCACGATGGTTTGGGAGGAATAAGGCCTTGTAAGAGATGAAATTTCTTCAAATATTTACGATTTTTCAATAGAGTGAAACATGTAATTAGTGTCCATTTTGATCAGTTTTTACGTTGATCAGGAAAAATGTTCCTTCGCTGATTATGCTCTTGTGTGGTACCAAGCTTCGAATATTGTTGCACCAACTTAGGGTACACGTTTGTCACATTAATTAATTAGTTGTTATAGACTCTGAATACATACTATGTCCATGCACCTACTGCGTACTTATAATAAGCTTCGAGAAGTCCATTTCCCTGATTAATTCGAAACTTTTGGTACAGATAAGTTGTTGTGAACGTCATTTTCCTTCTTAAACCCACTCACCTTTTCACTAGCCAATTACCGTTTATCCAGCCAAGTTATTGGCCGCCGGCTAGCTTTTTTGTTTTTTTGTTTTTCAATTTGTGGAAATATTCACGCGACTTTGGTACTCCAATCAGGAACTAACTGGTCCCATCCTATGTCCTTGCATTACAAAATGCATAATAGTACTTGTTCCTAATAAATACTCAGGCATTAGGTCCTCAGCAGCCTCAACTGCCTTGACTAGGGCCCCCGATGGATCAAAACTAGCTAGCTAGGTCGTATGTATTATGTAACGCCCCAGTCCAAATTCTAAATGAAAAAAAGTTTTCATATAAAATAAGGCTTTCTCACTATGACTAATCATTTATATATGTCTCAATATTTTAAAACTAATTATTACAACCTTAGCAAAATATTTATAAACCATAAAAAGTCCAAACTTATCAATCCAAGCCCTAAAATTTACATTAGCATATCCGATATTTTCCAACATCGATGAAGATCTCCTAAAATAATTATGATAACGACTTTCCCAAAATTAATCTCCAAAAGTACTCTTGCAAAACACGCATTCGAAACACAAATCTATCTGAAGCCCCTTGAACTTCTCTAATTCTGCCAACTCTAAAAAAATATGAGAATAAATGGTGAGTTAAGACTAGCTCAGTAAGTAGCAAGTCAATGGGGGTTGGGGAAAAGACAATTTTATCACAATAGCCGAAATCCAGAAAAAATAGTGTGAGTCATACCAAACCCAAAAATACAAATTTGTAACAAAAATATTCAAGGTCACGCAATATAGGGAAATCACCAATGGTTACATAGACCTCCAAATACCAATGGTCACATAGACCTTCAGGCCACAAAGACCTCCAAATACCACGAGGGGTATCAAATTGACCACACAAATCACAAGAATAAACTGGTAACACGGATATATCACCAGCGCAATGACAATTTTAACAGTATGCTCACCAAAACAAGTTATAAATATTTCAATTGAGTTTTACGAAATCTCGACAATCTCATTTTACCAAAATTTTGTTCAGTTCCCCAAATAATATATCAAAACCATATAAAAATACGGTGCACGTTTAAAAATCTCATTGAAGAACCACTTACCTTAAACGCTTAGCCAATATTTAAAGTTTCTCCAATAATTGCCGAACAATCTCTCGAAAACTAGTAACATTACCTCAATCTAAATTTTGGTCTCCAATATACATTCTCTGAGTCCATTTATTAACATCGATCTCTTCAACTTTTAAAATTCAAACACATCTATATCCGTCACTTTTAAAATTCAACTATAAGAACCTTATCCATATCTTTCAAATTCAAACATAAGAGTAATCTTTATCCATATTTTGACCTTCAAGTTCAAATATAGATCACATCTCCATCTCAACACATTTAAATTCGAAAATACGATTCAACCTCTATCCAAGAATAAAAAATAGGATTAAGCCCTTATCTTTTCGTTTAAAAATTCAAATTACTAACTTAACACCTTTTTCGGGATGAGTATTACGTACAATCTCCTCTCCTTAAAAGAAATTTCGTCTTCGAAATTTGTAGCATCTTCCATAAAGAATAGATCCATTAACAAACCAAATCACAAATAATTCACGTTTCTACTGCGCAGTACTTTGATCAAACAAAATCACTTCAAAAAATTTTCATTAACACAATTCAAGCCTAAGACCCAAGCTCATACAATATCCAAGCCTAAACTAAGATCAACATCAATATCCTCGAATCAAACCCACAACTTTAGCTCTTATCCTTAATAGAATAGTAAATACTTAAATCTCTTTTAAATTTAAAGATATAATCTCACTTCAATCGAAATCTTTCTGAAAATATAGAGTTACCACATATCACAACCTATGTTCTGACTTCAATCAAAATCTTCCTAATAGTCTACAGAATCATAAACCTAGCTCTCACTTCCATTAAAATCTTCCTAAATCAAAATATAGGATTAAGCTCTTATCTCTTCGTTTAAAAATTTAAATTACTCACTTAACACCTTTTTTCAGGACGAGGTATTACACATTAAGTGTGTGTGTATTGTATATAGACCATTAAGCAGGACATTTCTTGCAAATTAAGTTAGTTTAGCAAAGCTGGTAAGAAATTCACCCCTCACCGTGTCATATCACGGGCTTCTTTATACAATAATTCAAGCTGCTTCTTCTAATTAATTTGGATTCATATTTTTCATGATTTAAGACAATGGTAATAATATAGTCCTTAAACTTCTGCTTCTAATTAATTAATTTACTAACATCACAATATATGGACACTATAGCTATAATTTATCAGGTTTAATTTGGTTTGCAGGCAACTCATGAGCGCATCCAAATTCGATTCGGTGTGTTTCAAACGACAATAATAATGCAGTTATGATTCTCTTTGAAAGCCATCACTCAGAAGTTGGGTGATCGTATGCTAGCTTCTTCAAAACTTCTACAGAGGTATATAGTTGTGTTCTTGGTATGTCATGAGCTCTGATGGTCCAGAAAACTATAAATTCTGAGCATACAACAGTACTGATCGAAACGAGAGGTTTGCTTTCAATTGAATACGATATAGCAATTCATGATCAAGACAGTGTCAATGCATGGTTACAATTGAAGAGCTCGATCTGCAGTTAATTGGACTTTTGACAGCAGAAAGAAACATCGAAATGATACACGTGCACGCAAGTAGGGTTAAATGATGATAGTGTGACGAAGATTCTCTACCATTCTTTACCCGAATTGTATAGTATCATATACTAAGAGAGAAACAAACATTAATCTACTTGAGTCCTATCAATATTTTTAACTAGCCTGTGGAAAGATTCGAGAATTATGGACCGTACATAATTATTTAATACTCGTTGTATCTATCTTTTTCTGGATCGCAGAGGACTTTCTATTATAATGATAAGGCTAATTTTCTGCTTAGGTAGTGATTAATTATCACTTTCATATGTTTAAAAGAAGGAATTCTGTTAATAGTACTCCGAAGAGGGTCAAAACGTGACAATAGAGCAAGTAAGATCATGACCTAGACCGTGGATCCAATGGAGTTTGTAGATTGCTAAAGTCTTCTGTAAATAAAAGCCATGGAAAAAAGAAACGCAAGAGAAAGGATCCACTAGTATAGGTTGCATATATAACCTTATTTAAGGATGTAATTATGTCATTTAAGGAAACTAGTAGAACAAGCGCTCATCGGCCTACGATTCAATGACCAGCAATTATGTTCACTACAAAAAAAACAGGAATATAGCGGCGGTCTTTTTAACTGCGTTTTGCAAAAAACATCATTAAAGGGAATAGCAGTGGTCTTTTTAGCGGCGGTCTATAGACAAAACGCCGCTAAATTCCAAATTTTTAGCATCGTTTTTTTTCAAAAACACTACTAAATGTGTAAGTCTAATTTCTAGCAGTGTTTATCCAGTTAAAAAGACGTACTTGTTGTAGTAGTATTGGCAGCCGTAGTATTCTTCCTTAGCCAAGCAAATAAAAAAAGGTTAAATCTCCGTAGAGAAACAAAAGAGATCCGATATTGATCATCATGTCTAATACTCCTATATTTTCCCAAAGGGACATATATATTTCTAGGGGTAAACTCATAATTAGCCCCCTATGTTTAGGCAAAAATCAAGTTAGCTCTCTATTGTTCAATCCAACAATTTGAGACCCATAACTTTAAAAACCTATCTATCTTAGCCCCCGTCTAAATCAGGTGTTAAGTCCGACGGAAATTCATGCAAAATGACCGAAATGCCCCTCCAAAGCTAAAATTTAAAATAAAATAAAATATAAATTTAAGAAATAAATTAAAATAAATAAATTATTGAAATAGAGTTTCAATATAGTTTTATTTAAAAAAATATTATTATTTAAAAAATATCATTTTTATTTTTAAAATATTTTTAGTAATTTTATTTTGGAGGGCATTTTGGTCATTTTTCATGCTTTTCCGTCTGATTTAACGTCTAATTTAGACGGGGGGCGAAAATTGATAGGCTTTGAAAGTTATGGATATCAAATTGTTGAATTGAAAAATATGAGGCTAACTATGATTTTTGCCTAAACATAGAGGGCTAACTATGAGTTTACCCCATATTTCTATATTTTTCAGGCTACATTTAACCTGCGCATGCAGATCTTTTTGCATCCACCGCCTGCCGGCACGGCCCTGTTCATTTCCCATAAAGAACTTTATAAGAATTAATGACGCCCCATGCATGCATATATACAACCTAATTAAATGTACAAATTTATAGACAATATTTCATGCCAAGTCGTGATACTTAAATAAGCATGCATGTGGCTCATGTCATCTTGGTGCGCGGTTGGCAGCTGGTTCACCACCCCACAGCTTCCACCTCAACACAAACCCACATGACATATAACTAGTCCTAGCTCTTTTGGGGTAACAGAAAGTTTGTCGGCATATGTAACGATCGCTTCCCCCAGTTTTAGGTTAAATTATGGGAGAAAATAAAAAGGATTATGTTCAAATATTACGTTTTATCGTGGAAGAACATGAGACATATATATATAAGAATCTGTTGGTCCTAATTAATTAATTAAGGTCTCAATGTGAAAATGAGACTTATGAAAGGGTTGCCTATATAGTTGGTTAGTCATCAATGTTCTGTTATCTCATTGGATCATATTTTTGTCTCCTTCTTATGGTCCCAAATTTCTCACCAATTTATGTACGTACAAGATAATTAATTAGTTTGAGTTATGGGCGCTTCTAGCTAGCTTCTTGTTTTTTCTTTTCTTTTCCCCGGAGCTAGCAATTCTCAGCTATTAATTATATGGTCACAATAGCAACGTCGGCCTTAAAACCATAATTAATGATGGCTTTTAATTTACTCCTCGAGTTATTATATAGATCAAGTAATTAAATTAACTTTGAGTGATGACGACCAAAACGACAGGATATTGATCAGTGCAAGTTGGCAAAGACAACAAGAGTTTCATGGCGATCCTGCAGACGTAGTTTCACGTGACCTAGCTATTTAATTACGCACGTTGTTCAGCCCTCGCTATATTCGCATGGTCAACGTCCGATCGGGTACGTACTTTGAAGAATTGATAGTGAATAAAAATTAATCACATACGGTACGTCCAAGATTTCACCGAGAGAAATTAACATGTTGTAAGGGAGCAAATTATAATACGCCTTACGTACAGAATTGCAATGCCATATCTTTATATGTGGTACCAAAGCTCGGTAGATAAAAGATCATGAAACGACTTCAGAAATCTTGACCTTATATATATATATATATATAGTTGTAATTACCTAATTATAAGAATTCGGAAATGGGTAATTTGAGATTCACTGATCGATCAGTAATAGGTAATAATATGCAAGTTTTGACCCAGAGAGTTGAAAGAAGTCCCATCTGGTGTTAGAAGCTGTTATCTTCTGAGATTATAAGAGTGATCAACTTTCTTTTTCCAGGCACATGCTACGTAATTGAATTGGAGGGCCATGCCTGCATCACTATCTTATAAGAGATCATCATTAAACCGTACCTGAATTATTGCCATTGCAATAAGTCCCTGATGGCTTCTGCAACAAATTTCCATGATATCACTAGAAAGGCTTTAGCGTTTGTGTAGATCAGGGGATCTTACCGGCCCTTGGCCAGCCATATATAAGCTACGTACGTGGGTCGTAGAGCAATAAGAGAGACGAATCGTACGAGGTTCAATTTGCCTAGAAGTTAGCTAGCTAGCTGGTCAGTGGTCACTATAGCCGCGTACCTGGAACCCAAGAACAAAAATTATACATGACAAAGACTGTAACCAACCTCACGAAAAGCTAAACGTGAACAGTGCAGAGGATCGAACAAGGTGGTTAAGACCCTGAACTAATTTTCCACACGTAGGTCCTCTCGCAATTTAAGCCTTTCGATCGGTTTGCAATAGTACGTAGTACAAGGGGGAAAAGTAGGTCTTAATTAAGCCTTGTTTCACATTATTAATTATTTGAATAGCATTAGCTGTATATACATGTCATGGAAAAGTCTAGGTCTTCAGTTTTTCTTTGTTTTTCTCCATTATTCGTGCATGATTTAGGTTTTGAGGTTGGTTGTCTGTCATTTTCTTATACGGCCCTTTCGTGTTTTGAACAGTACCTCCTAATATCCTAAGGTGTGCTAGCTAGCTGCTATGCAGATCGATCGTGTTTGGAGATCAGGGGAGAATGCAACTGTGTAGGATTTTGAAGGAAATATTGTTTACAGAATCCTCCAGCATTTCATGTGAGATAGCTGTTTTCGAATTGCATGCTTAATTTCTTAATTAGCAATTCCCCTCTTAATTATATTGTTATTATTTAGGTTCGTGCACTTTCTTAATAATTTCCTGATTAGCTACCAATAGTATTAGTAGTGTATATATGTAAATTACACCACTCACGGCCTGCATTAATTATGTAAGCATATATATATAGTTTTTCCAAATTTAATCTTAATTACTTTTTGTACCTAAGAATAATATAATCTCTATTTTCAGTATAGCACGCCAGGATTAATAACACTAAATTAATCAACAAAATAACCTAAAGAAGGTATTAAAAATATTATATGGGGGAATTAATTAATGCATGTTATGAAATATAAGCTAGCATTAATAATCGATCCCCAACCAGTGACCTATAATTAATTATTAGTAACAACGTCCTCGTCTTCTCATTGTGCACCTTGTGATCAAATCTCTTTGTCACAATTTTTCAAAGGACGTTGTTAGGTCTAACTCCAACCAAACTTTTTTTACTGAGGTGGGATCGATGTTCTTGGGTACAATTGATCGATCTTTTAGATCTAGGTATGAATTATTAAGGTGCGCAGCAGAAGCTAAGCAGACCTAAGGGTATATTTGTTTGTCAAAATTTTAAGAATCTTTACGTTATTGAGGTTTATTGGGGTTTGTGAAAAATAAAATATGTATGTTTAAAATTTAAAAATGTTAAAATATATTTGTTTTGTTAAAAATTTTCATGCGTCGAATTGTTGAGGAAACAAACATCATCTAAAACTGTCATTACGGATGGGGAATTGGGCGGGAAGGGGCCCAAAAATAGTGGCCGATTGCTTGGGCTTTTTTGGTACTTGGACGTGTAAAGTAATTCTAAAGATGCAGGCCGGGGCCTCAGTGGCTAACAGCCTAACAGGAAGCAGCTTTGGACTCTACTAAAACTAAAAGACGCCCTACTGAACCATTTCGAATACGACGCTTGGGTTCGCGCACTCCCTCTACTGGCTTTCCTTCCGGCCTCAATATTAGCTAAACAGTTAGATTTAAAAAATAAATAAATAATAAGCCCTTCGATTAAGAAGGTTTTGATATTTGCATCCTAAATTATTATTCTTGTTACATTTACACTCATTAAATATTTGATTTTAAACCTTTTGTATTATCAGTTAAAAATTTCTATTGATTTTTGGACTGATCATGAAATGATATTTTTTATCCCTGTAATTATTTTAATGATCTTTTTGCGTGAGAGTAAAATCCGAAATTCCTGCAATTATTTTTATAATTTAATAAAGCCTTGCTTAGTTCCTCGTTGGATTCCTTCCCCTCCACAGCTCAAAACACGTCCCCCTTCTTCCCGAGTTCTTTCACTTTGAGGTGGTTCGATATATATATATATATATATATATATATATACTTCCCAAATGGGAATTAGATTAATCTAATGAATACCTTTATTTTGGATTTAGAAATTTATATTAAATGAGATAAATGCGAATATTATATGCCTGATGCCTGATGTGCTCGATGTTTGGTATTGGGATAGGATCCGGTGACGAGAAACTACAAAAATTTTGCATAGATTCGCGGGACCAAAAACGTACAGGAAAAGAACAAGGGAGAAGAAGGTATATGCTATTGCATGCAAAAGGCAGCAGCCGGGCAGAAGCCGGAACGGAGAAGCCTTACAATTCGAGGTCTGCACGTCTACAAACTCAATTGGAAAATGCTCAGGAGGAGGCGGGAAGTCAGGGCCTTCCGTTGGTAAGTCCGGGATTAGTTCAGAATCAATTTGGGACATCTGACCAGTTACAACCTCGAAATCAGGGAAATTCCCTAAATGATGAGAATATTGCCCGATACGGTTACACTGATCATGGTCAAATAACGGGATATCCGGAAGTAAGTCAAGGGAGCATTATTTCACATAACTCATTGGATGCAACGCGGGAGTATTTGAGGAGTTTGAAAATTGGGCCAAGCGGATTGCAATTGACGTCACGGGCTACTTCTGAAGATATATTGCCAAGCCCAATAACAAGTGATCGGAGAAGTATGCCTATGGCTGAGGCCAAAAGCCTAGATCCATTAGGGCTCACACCAGCAGAATATGTTTGTCTCGGCCCTGGATCCACTCGAAGTGCAGGAGTGAAACGTATTCTTGAAAAAGCTGACGAAAATGAGGACCATTCTCCGACGAAGAAGGGGAAAGATGCTGGTACTTATTCAGAAACTCAGTCGAATTTGTTGCTGGCAGAATTGTTCCATCCGGGGGGCAACTATGGTATCAAATCGGAAATGCATCGGAAGATTCGAAAGGATCATCGAAGTAAGCAGCAGCGGGCAACGAAATGCCAAGTGCCACAACCCCTTCGATCACATTATACTTCAAAGGCTGAGGAGGCGGGCCAGACCATGCCCCCCCCAGCCCCATGAAGTTAATATCATGGAACTGCCGAGGGTTGGGGCGACCCTCGGCAGTCAGAGCCCTCCGGGATTTGGTGAAAACCGAAGACCCGGTGAGAATTTTTCTTATGGAGAGTAAGGTTAGTTGTGAAGTCGTGGCTAGGGTGATGAAGAAGTTAGGTTTTGTTTTGTTTTTTACTGTGCCTCCAATCGGTAGAAAGGGAGGTTTGGTTTTCTGTTGGCGTCCAGGGTTCAAGTTCTCTGTCTTGTTGAAGTCAAAAAATGTGATTCATATTGAGGTAGATCCGGGTGGAGAAGATGCATGTTTTCTGTGTTCGTTGGTTTATGGACCCCCCGTGTGGAATGAGAAGGAGGAGTTTTGGAATGGCCTGAGACAACTAGCACCAACTGATGATATGGCTTGGCTGTGTATGGGAGATTTCAATGACATAGTGCGGAGCAGTGAGAAGAGAGGAGGGAGTAGGTGGATGGGCTCAAGTTCTCGGGGATTATCTCATTTTATGCAATCAATGGGAATGGTTGATCTGGGGTTTGTTGGATCTCATTTTACTTGGTGCAACAGACGACAGGGTGTGGCAAATATCAGACAGAGGCTGGATCGGGGAATTTCTTCGGTGGGATGGCGAATGGCGTATCCTAATGCTGTCATTAAACATCACCCGATTACAAATTCTGATCATGTCCCCCTGATACTCTCTTTGTATGGTGTCGATGAAGTTGTCCCCAAGCCTTTTAAGTTTGAGGAGTTTTGGACAAGGGACCCGGCCTGCTATGGGGTAGTAGCATCTGCGTGGGAAGGAGTCATAGATGAGACCCCAGCTGGAGGATTGCTCAGAAAGATCAGGGCAGCTAGATTTGCTTTGAGACGATGGAATAAAAGGTATTTTGGGAAAATTCAAGCAAACATTTCGAGCACAAAACAGCAGCTGGCAGCATGTCAACTACAACCACCGACTGCTGCTACTTTGCAAATGGAGGTGGAGCTAAAACAAGAGTTGGAGGAGCAGCAAAGGAGGGAGGAGATATTATGGAGACAGAAGTCACGAGAGCAATGGTTGACCTCCAGTGACCTGAATACAAAATACTACCATGCTTCTACGGTGATAAGGAGATGCAGGAATAGGATCAGTAAAATCAAAACAGAGGAAAAGGGATGGGTGTCAGGGCGAGAAGCAGTAGGTACAGAATTTTTGGAATTTTTTCGAGATTTATTCAAGACCAGCTCCCCAGATATTCCTGCTGACCTTGAACAATTGATTCAGCCGGTGATAACTCCTGAGGAAAATGATATGTTAATCCAAATACCCGATGCAGAGGAGATTTTCAAGACACTCAAACAAATGCCTCCGGAGAAAGCACCGGGGCCCGACGGTATGACAGTGTTTTTTTATATACATTTCTGGGATGTAGTGGGGTTGGATGTAATACGTACAGTTCAAGACTTCTTCACAAATGATATCATGTATCCACCTCTAAATCATACCAATATAACTATGATACCGAAAGTTGCAAACCCGGCTACTGTGAGTCAATATAGGCTCATAAGCTTGTGTAATGTCATATATAAATTGATTTCCAAGATTATGACTGATAGGCTGAAGATAGTTATACAGAAGATAATTTCCCCTTATCAAATGGCTTTTGTCTCGGGGAGGTCGATACAAGACAATTATATTGTTGCAGCGGAGATTTTCCACTGCATGAATCATAAAAAGGGGAGAGGTGGATGGATGGCAATCAAAGCAGACATGGAGAAGGCATATGATAAGTGGAATGGAGCTTTGTTTATCAAGTCTTGGAAAATTTCGGATTTAGTGATAAATGGATTAGATGGGTGGCACAATGTGTATCGACAACCTCCCTATCAATTCTCATTAATGGCAGTCCGTATGGAATATTTCAGCCTTCGAGAGGGCTGAGGCAGGGGGACCCTCTCTCTCCTCTGTTGTTTATCTTGTGCTCTGAGATATTGTCACGGATGCTATTAAAGGAAGAGCTTAGTGGCAGATTGAAGGGCATTCAAATAGGCAGGGCTGTACCAAGGATTACTCACCTTCTTTTCGCTGACGATTTGCTATTGTTTGGTAAAGCAACAGTGACAGAAGCTACTATGATAGATGAATGCCTTACCAAATATATGACATGGTCAGGACAAAAGTTGAATCGTTCTAAGTCTTCCCTACACTTCAGTAAAAATTGTCATGGACAGTCTGTTATTGCCATTTCAGAGCAGCTCCAACTTAGGAAAATGCCAGCAAAAGCGAAGCATTTAGGGCTGCCATTACTTATTCCTAGATCAAAGGCGGAAGTAGCAGGGGAGATAAAAGAGAAATTCCTTCATAAACTCACAGGATGGAGAGCAAAAGTCCTTTCACAATCGGGACGTACCACAATGATCCAGAGTGTTGTTGGAGCAATACCATCATATCTTTTGGGATACTATGCAATGCCAAAATATTGGTGTAAGGAGTTGGATCGGGAGCTGAAAAACTTTTGGTGGGGATTCAAGGTAAACAAACCCCGTAATCTGTCATTAAAATCTTGGGATTCTATATGTTTACCGAAAAGTGCTGGTGGAATTGGGATAAGGTTATTTACAGAGATGAATTCAGCTTTGGTATCGAAATTGGTCTGGCATATGCTAACTAAACAGGATAAGTTATGGGTGAAGGTTTTAGGAGGGAAATACTTAAGGGGGAAAACCATATTAGAGGCAGAGGCTCGTGGTGGTGACTCTTGGGTGTGGAAGAGTTTGTTACATAATCGGGAGGTAGTAAGGAATGGAATGTGTCATAAGGTGGGAGTAGGGTCTGATATAGAAGCACTAAATGATCCATGGGTGTATTCTCTACCTCACTGCAAGCCTCACCTAAGGGTGAGTCATTCTGTTGACCCTCATATCACAGTGAGGGAGTTGATGACAATGGATGGTAGGAGATGGGATGAGGAGAAGATTAGAAGGCTATTTACTCAATCTGAGGTGGAGGCTATATGTCAGATTCTTATTCCTCAGGAGGAGAAGCCCGATAGTGTTTTCTGGCCAAATGATCCTAAGGGAGACTTCTCTGTTAAGTCAGCTTTTAGAATGATAGCTGGAAGCAGACCTTCAACCTTCACCCCACTGCAGCAGGGGCAATGGACAGCTCTCTGGAAATTGAAGATTCATCAACGTCTCAAATTGTTACTATGGAAAATAGTGTGGGAAATTATACCAACTCGATGCAAAGTGGCAGAAAGGGTGGGATCTTCTGTAACGAAGGAGGAAGATATGTTGTGTCCGTTATGTGGAATGGAGCAAGAAGATTTGCATCATCTATGCTATACATGCCCTTATATCAGAGCCATCTGGTGTGAGTCTTCGTGGCAACTGCAAATATCTCAGCTGAGGCATCAGTCGGTTAGAGATTGGGTGATTACAATTCTTCATCCGCATCAACATCTTCATATTCTACTGGAAGATCAACATCGGTTCCAATTATATGCTACAAATGCTTTTGATCTAATGTGGGGGTCAAGGAATGCAGTGGTGCATGAAGGTACTAGATGTGAACCAGCTGATTTGGCAGCAAAGGTGGCCAGAGTAAGTAGGGAGCACTGGATGGAATGGACCAAATTGTTGGGTCCAATTCAAGCTCCAATCTGGCAGTGTCCACCCAGGGGGAGTGTAAAGGTAAATGTTGACGTTGCCATAAGAGATCACTTTGCTGTGGCAGCAGGGATTATTAGAGATCACAAAGGAGCCCTCAAGGGATATGATATTTCTAAAATCACTGCTGTTGAACCAGTGGTGGGAGAGGCAGAGGCAATGCTGATGGGCGTAAAGCTGGCTTATCGGATGGGGTTCAGGGATATTATTTTAGAGGGGGATTCGAAAACAGTAGTTCAAGCAATTCATGCTTTTCCACAATTACATGATTGGAAGATTCATCATGTAGTGCAGCAGGTGGATGATATTCTTCGACAGTTAAAGACATGGAACGTGAGCCATATTAGTCGGGAGGTGAATGATGATGTGCATCAATTAGCTCGTTGGGCCGCCACTGAGATTATCTCAGGAAGGAATCCCTGTAATATTGAGCAATTTCCTTTTTTCTTCTGGTTGTATTCTGGAACTGATCCACCTTGAGTTTTTTACTTCGGGTGTTTTGTTTTTCTTTCTATTTTCAATAAGACAGTCAGTTCTGATTAAAAAAAAAAGGCAGTTGGGAAATTTATGTGTGTTTAGAAGAAGCATAAAGGCATCCAGTTAGAAAAAATAAAAGCAGCCATTTAATGGCGACCGTTTAGCTTGAAACATCTGAGTCTATTGTGTCGTTGAAAATTGAATCGTCAGTACTCCTCGTAGTTGTGACGTGGCCACATGAAGATGATCTGTAACAAATGTGTGGGTTATATATAGGTGAACTTCAACCACCCATAAGCCGGTTGTTTGCTCTTGAGGGGGAGAGATTTTTATTTTTTTATTATTATTTTTATTTTTTTGGTTCTTTCTGAATGGAAGAATTATATTAATTCCAACCACCCATATGCCGGTTGTCTGTTCGGTACGTATATTAATTAATGAGAGGGGCAATTTTTTTTTTTTGTGGGTGGGGGGCAATTAAGGAGGAGATTGATATAAATCTCATCCCTTTAATATGATTTTTAAGAACTCGTGACTTCTCTGATTTTTTACATGCTTCTTAAGATATCCAAAATTCTAAGAAATTTGTAGAAAATTCGAGAATGCATGAATTTTAAGTATGTTGGAGTTTTATTTGATTGGTAAAAAGTTGGTAATTTTTTAAATATATTTGATTGTAGATTGATTTTTTATTTGAGTTTTTTAAAAAATTGTAGAGAGATGATTTGATTAAACTTTTTTCTGAAAATGTATTGAAGTTTGTGTTAAAATATGTTGAAGTTTATGTAAAAAAAGTTTCATAGTTTTTTTTTCTAGGCCAAAGTACAAAAGGTATTATAAACTCACACTAATTTAAGAGGGCTTATAATACCAATCGCAGTTTAGTATAGACGTGGGATAAGGCCTAGGGCCTCCATTCCAAAATACCGGGACTGCATTGCCCATTTTGCTATGCTGTGAGCCAATTTGTTTTGTTTCCGTGATACCCAACCCACACCACTGCGGTGACTGTTATAGGAAATCTCTAATTCTTTGCACTTCCATATCAATGTTGGACTCTAGAGTGATCTATGGAGAGTTGATAAATTTGCAAGTTAGAAGGCTATCTGTTTCAATGATAATCTGTTGTCATCCAAACTTTTGTCCCATACAGCATGCTAAATTAATAGCTTTAACCTCCCCACGTGTCCTTGTTCTGGGTGAAATCAGTCCACACATGAAGTATTTCCCCAGTATCATTTATGCAGACCGCAGAAAGAGCAGTACCCCAAGTTCTACAGGTAGCATCCACGTTAATTTTCCAAGAGCCTAAAGGTGGGGGAGTCCATCGAAGCTTCAAATCAGTTCCAAGTAATTTTTTTAAGCTTGTATGTGCTCAATAAAACGTCTTCTAACAGTAGAGAGCACGTCAAAAGGGTCAACTTTCAACCCTTGGTGTACAAATTTGTTTCTGAACCACCATATGGTATCTAAAGCCAGAGTTGCCCACATGGTAAAATCTCGCTCAAAGTATTTATCAATGTCCAGTTCTTTATGGGGGCAGCAGATGTCAATAGATAAGTTCTTAGAAAATTAGACAGTGTATGAATTTTAAGTATGTTGGGGTTTTATTTGATTTGTAAAAAATTGGTAAATTTTTTTAAATATATTTGATTGTAGATTGATTTTTTATTTAAGTTTGTAAAAAAGTGTAGAAAGATTATTTGATATAATTTTTTTAAAATACATTTGATTGTAGATTAATTTTTATTTGAGTTTTTTTATAAAATTGTAGAGAGATGATTTGATGGAACTTTTTTTTCTGAAAATATATTGAAGTTTGTGTTAAAATATGTTGAAGTTTATGTAAAAAAAAGTAACATAGTTACACCTTAATAGAAAATTCTAAGTAATAACTAAAGTATATTCGAATAATTTCAACTTAATTATAACAAAATAATTTCAGTTTATATCCTCTTATTTCAATTTTCAACTTTATCAAAATGGAGACTCCAAGGCATGGAATACTCAACCTAACACCCCTCAAATTATATTCCCATTTCTACTAAAAAAACGTCTATTTCAGTTGGAAAAACCTACTTAAATCCCAAGTGTTTGTAACAAAAAATTTTATTTGTGAGAGTTGGCGAAGGATTGAAAAAAAATTATTTGAATGAATTTTTCATGTTTATTGTAATGGAAATAAACGATTGATGGGAAAAGAGATGCCTGCAATTTTCTACTCGAACTGTAGAAAGGTAGTCACAATAGGTAAACATCACACCGTTAAATGTAAAATCTTTGGTAACATAAGTCCTATAATAAAGTTCGCATGTTGTGTCTATCTTTCTCCAAATTTTAACATGCCGCTAGGGGTGTTCATTTGCACCGGCGGTTACCGTTTTAACCGCTACCGGTACCGGTACCGTTATCGGTAAGGGCGGTTATTGTGCCTTAGCGGTGCGGTGACGATATCAAATATGTGATTCCGTCAATTGCGGTGACGGTGACGGTTTTCGCCAAACCGTCACCTACACTACCGTTAACCACCCATAGTTGAGACTTGAGATGATTATTGATTATGTGACATACTTTTTGTTGGAATATGTTAGTTGGTTTATGACACATTGTTGGACACTTTTATTAGACTTTAGTCTTTCTATTTGAATATGATATTATGTTATACTATTGGATAACTTTATATTTGTTATGATTATTGATTATGATATTGTGTTGGAAATTTAAACAGCCTAAAACAATGAAAAAAATGAAAAGCTCAAGGAAAAAGTTCTTTTTTTGCAGAACGGTTATACGGTTTAAGCGATTATCGTATAATCGTTACCGTTAATACCGACAATGACGGTTATTGTGTCTTAGCGGTACGGTGACGGTGTCAATTATGTGATTCCGTCAATTGCGGTGACGGTGACGATTTTTGCCAAACCGTCACCTACACTACCGTTAAACACCCGTACATGCCGCTCGAAAAAAAATTACATAGAATCCTGATCTATTTTATAATTATTTTATTAAATCAAAATTTTAGAACGCAAATACTCGTTGGAAATGTAGTCTCAATTTTTTATATACTTTTTGTTTTCTTTTCTTCTTTTGAGAAGTTTGCTAATTTAGTTATCAAGTATAACCGACATCTTCTTCGTGTTCTCCTTTTGAATAGAAAAAAATTTATACTCCCTTTCACGCGGCATCAAAGCTCTTACGAGTATCATCACATTCACTACTCTTCTCGTCTCCCTGCTC
Source organism: Myrica gale (assembly GCA_963930655.1). NCBI lineage: Eukaryota > Viridiplantae > Streptophyta > Magnoliopsida > Fagales > Myricaceae > Myrica > Myrica gale. The sequence goes on along the minus strand of OZ005600.1, from coordinate 26,604,735 downwards.
CCTCCCTCCCCCCACCTACTTTTCTTTTCTTTTCTTTTCTGTTCTTTTTGTTAAAAAAAAACTTTGCAAATGAGAATATAGAAACCTACTATGATGCAAGCATCTAGGAGAAGAAAACGACTATTTCATTCCATTTTTCATCGATTCCAATACATTTTCATCCATTCTAATAATTTTTTACAAATTTCAACAAATTTTAATTAATTTTTTATTAATTTTAAAAGAATCTATATTATTTTTTAAAAAAAATATAAATATAAAATTATTTTAAAAATTAAACCAAACATAGCTTCGAGAATGATTAGAAAATAAATTCTGGTTCTGAAGCTATTTTAAGAAAAATTAGGAAACAACAAAAAATACACTAAAAGCGAAGGTTTGTGGGGACCAATTTTTTTCCGAGAATGTAGAGTGTCCGCTGATGAATTCGAGTTCCCACATGGAGTATATCCCAAAGACAAATCCGAATCTTCTCTTGGGAAGGGACAAAACTGTCCCGCAATCTTCAAATTCAATGCGCAAACTCGGCCACGTTCATTGCTCGCTGGCGATGTGGGTCCAACCTCCACATATTAATCCCGGATTTACCCCTCCTTTGACATTGCCGACCGGACAAGCTAAAGGTATCACTGACAAAACCATGCTTTCTTGGTAGGCGATATGGATATTCCCAATTTCCTTGGAATTATACCATGCTTCATAAATGAGCAATCCACTTCGCTCGACTTCGGCTCTATCTCGGCTTTACGGCTCCGCATTCGTGTTTGGCTTGGCCCCTCTCCTCTTCCCTTCCTCTTAAATTTACGGGATGTTAGTTGGGAAGAAATGGGTAAAATTTTGATTTAATTGTAAATATTTAATAGATATTAAAGTTGAATTAATATATACGTAAAAATTATTAAAATGAATTGATATTTATAAAAATATATAATAAAATGTCGTATTGAAATATGTGTATTTTGTGATGTTTAACATGTAAATATAAAAATAGGATGTAAATCCTAAAAACATTCAACCGAACATACTCTTAAGCAATCCTATCGTGCAACTGAGGCCATGCTCGTCCCATCGTGCAACTTCGGTTATGTTGGTTTCGACGAGATTTTTAGAATATGAAATGTTTTAAAAATTTATAGGTGATATTTGATTTTTATTAATGTTTGTGTAAAAAATATTGACTTGTAATGATGTTTGTTAAAAATTAATATTGAATTGTATTAGTGTAGAATTAATATTAAATTATTAAGAATTTTACAAAACGACTATGCCCTCGTGCTGTTTGTCACTGTGGGTCACTTTGAAAATGCTGTCTTTCTCAATCTTTTCGGGCAATCTCGGGTCACAATCAATCAACGAGTCGGACACATGTAAATTAATCCTTTTTAAAAATATTTTCTACGAGCCCCGAATCGCGATGTGGGAAGGAACATGGGACAATGGACATGTAAATCTACTTTCTACCCGAATCTTTTATTCTTTTCGGCTTCTGATCATTCTTTTTTTTTCCTAAGTCATGTTCCAGAGGAACCGATACAAGACCAGACGATAAATATCGGCAAGATCCTATAACGGATCGGTTGAAGCCGCTATATGCTCAATGCAAAGCAGTGGGAGCGGTGGCGACTTCTGCTCATTAAATTGACACGCAAATGTTTTTATAGTTCGATGATGGGATGCGTTAAAGTTAGATGCCAATTTCGTATTTTTGTGTTTTTGGATACTGCAAAAAGAAAATATATTGTACTCAATCCCTTTATATTGGGTTGAGACAGATCAAATCCAAGTATGAGTTAAGTTATTGATATGCTCGTTGTGGATCGAATTTAGACATTTGAGTTGAAATTTGAAACCCAAGGACTAAGTTGTCAATTTTTTTTTAAATAAATAATTATTATATCTTTAAATATAAACATATTATTTGAATTTTTAAGAGTATAATCGAAATTTTGTATTAAAAAAAATGAACTTTTGACCAATTTGATAGAAAAATAAAAAGATGGTGCAATGTGTTTGGGATAAGTAATACGTAGATACAATGCGTGTATGATACAAAATGCAAAATAAGTGATAATTGGGTTGAAAAAATGTATTTTATTTTTGAGCTCATTGTCATGCAATTCTCTGAACTACTTGCTAGATCCCTCACTTCCCCTTCAACTTCATAGTGAAAACTCTGATGCAAATTGGGTGTCTTCGCAGTGATAACTCTGATGCAAGATGCTAATTGGGAGTATCAGTATTTTTGTCCCGCAAATACAAATTAAGTTAAGGGAACCTAATTTTTTTATCCCGAAATTATGAATCAAATATCATTTTGAGCCTCTAAATTATCAATTTAGTCACAGTAAGTTCTCAAACTATCAAATTCATCGATGTTCGCTTTATTATTTAACACAATATTGTGTCACGTATCCTTTTTTTTTTATATATTTCAATCACAATATTTTACTAAAAGGTTAATATTGATTTATTTTGGTAATTCAAGGGCTAAGTGTGATAAAATGTAATTGCATACTCATAAATGACACTTGGGTGATAGTTCGGGAAGCTATAAGTGAAAATTATTCTTAAATTAATTACGAGTATAGAAAATAAATATATCCCATAAAAGTAGAAAAATATCAAGTTAATAAAAACACTCAATAATTTTTTTTTGGGAAATAGGCATATAACTTATGAAATTATATGCACAATAAAAATAAGGATAAATTACAATTTCCTCCCTCAAACTACCACCTGAATTTCAAATACTCCACAAATTTCTAATCCTTATAGTTTACCTCAAAACTATATTTCTCATTGCAATTTTATCCCCAATCCACTAGAGTCATTATGTCGAACAGTTTTCTATCACATATGAATTTCTCTTGACATGAAAATATAAATTTATTCTTGTTTAAGCTCTCCCTAATCTTCTAATGTGCTTTTATCAAGTTATAGACCCAGGAATATGTAGTTATAATATTTTTATTTATTAAAAAGAAAAAAAAGACGACTCACTTAGTATCGATATGGTCAAATTTATCTTTTAAGGTAATGAGAAGATCACGTGTCTTCATATAAAATAGAAACCGTTCGACAAAACGGTTCCAACAAGTTGATGGATGAATTTGTAATGAGAAACATACTTTAAGAGTGAGTTGTAATGAGTTAAATTTTGTTGAAATATTTAAGAATCGGATAATAGTTTGAGAAATAAATTTGTAATATGCCCAAAAAAATAATCATAGAATCTCAATGCACAAAAATATTACCACACTTTATAGAAATTAGTAATGAGCATCAAGAGCAAAAAAGACAAAAACACACGCACACACCTAAAATTTACATGTAATACTCCGAGATTGGTCAGAAACTACACGCATTGAATGTACTTATAATATCCCAACATTTTCTCAAAAAGAAAAAAAAAAGGTCCCAACACTTGACGTTAGTTAAGGATTCAATAGGGCGGAAAATCGGATTTTCGGTCCGGTTTTCGGATCGGACCGGACTACTTATAAGTGGTATGGTCTGGTCTTACTAAATGTGGTCCGGATAGGATTAATTTTTTTTAAAAAAAATTTGTTAGGTTAATATCAAAGGGGGAAGTGCATATAAAAATGTTGAGTTTTAGTTTAGATTAAAATTAAGGGAAATTGACATTTTAGTCCCTAGGTTTTGGTCACTTTTTCATTTTAGTCATTTAGTTTCAACTTTCAAATTTTTAGTCCTTGAATTTTCTTGTTTTGACAAAATGATCCTTCCGTCAGTCTGTCGTCCATATGCTTAACGACACATGTAGCGGTCGACCGGGTATATGTGTTAAAAGTGAGCGGTCGACCGAGTCAAAATTGCTGACGTGTCAAAGAGCTCCGTTAAGTATATGGACGACATAATGACGGAAGGACCATTTCGTCAAACAATGAAAACTCAAGGACTAACAATTTGAAAGTTGAAACTGAAGGACTAAAATGAAAAAGTGTCAAAAACCTAGGGACTAAAAAATGAATTTCCCTAAAATTAAACGTTTCAAGTTTATAATTTGTATTAAAAATTAGGGATAAATGCAAATTTAGTCCCTGTGATATGAAAAACATCGATTTAGTCCCTGTGATTTCAGAAAGTGATAAAATTCAGTCCCTGATGGAGGACCAATAACAAACGAAAATAGAATCACAGGGACTAAATCGATGTTTTTCATATCATAGGGACTAAATCGATTTTTGCGTATAGCACAAGGACTGATTTTGCATTTATCCCTAAAAATTATAAAAAATATATTTTTTATTTTTTTAATAAATGCGGTCCGGTCTGGTCGGACCACATTTATTAAAAAAGAAGACCGAACCGCATTTTAATAACTAGGACCGGACCGAACAGCAAATCCGGTCCGATTTTTCGGTCTGATCCGGTCCGCGATCCAGTTGTGTGCAGCCCTAGGATTTAAACTAATTGGGATTACAATGTGGGGAGCAAATACATTATATATATATAAAATATAATATATATATATATATAATATATAAAAGAATGAAGATATTTTAGTAAAATGTGCGTAAAAGTTGTTTATGAAAATTCAAAAGAGTCAATTGCTGTTTATGGTCTAAGGTACAATAATACAAACTAAATTTTATTGTAACAAAAGAACCTACGTTCGATAATTTCTCCATGACTTCTATAAATTCTTTTGTGAATATCTTATTTTGCCATATTATGGGGGCTACGGGCTACCACTGTTCGTTTCGTTTCGTTTCCAAGTGTCATATAAAATAGTACGGTCTTCTTTATAAAACGCCTCTACAAATTGCCGAAAGGCCATGCCACAGTGTTAACACCTGCACTGTTGACCATGGTCTTAGTTATATTCATCACAAGCACACACATTTTGCCTAAATTATGTAATTGGGGAGGAGCAATTTTTTTATATTAAATTGTAATTTAAGGAACCAAAATGTGAAAAATGCAAAATTAATTTTTTTTTAAAAATAACTCATTTTGCCTATTTTTAGGCCAAGTTTTGGGGTGTTAGACTCTCGCCCGTCCTAGCTCCGCCCCTATTCCAACGGTAATTGAATGAACTTTTTTAGCGGATAGACCCAGTTAAGAAAGATAATTATTTAATAATTAAAACCATCAGGTTGGATATTAATCTAGATAAGCTTAATGCCTTAATGATGTATACAAGAATAATTAGTGGTTGGTTTTAATTCCTATTTAGAAGGGAATTAAAATCTCTTGTAATTCTACGTCGAAATTATATTATGCAATTAAGAAAAAGATAAATACAGCAAATAAAAACTTAGGGAAATTTGCTTTTTAGTCCTTAGGTTTTAACCCCTTTTCATTTTTAGTCATGAATTTTAGAGGGTCAAAATTTTAGTCCTTGAACTTTCATCTTTGTAAAATTTAGTCATTCCGTCAGTCTGCCGTCAGTTTGCCGTCAAATTTGTACCGGTCGACCGGTACATGTAGCGGTCGTCCTTTCATCTTTGTAAAATTTAGTCCTTCCGTCAGTCTGCCGTCAGTTTGCCGTCAAATTTGTACCGGTCGACCGGTATATGAAGCGGTTGACTGCTACATGAAGCGGACGACCGCTACATGTACCGGTCGACCGCTCACTTTCAAAACATATATCCGGTCGACCGCTTCAAAATTGGCGGTCGACCGGTACAAAAATTAACGGTAGACTGACGGAAGGACTAAATTTTACAAAGATGAAAGTTCAATGACTAAAATTTTGAAGGTTTAAAGTTAAGGACTAAAATTAAAAAGGGTACAAAACCTAAAGGCTAAAAAGCAAATTTCCCAAGAACTTAATAGTATTCAAAACTTTACACTAATAACCCGAGATATACTGTTAAACTGAGGACCCGTGTCAATCACGTGCATAGTAGGGCAGTGATTCAGTGAATGTCGCATTTGTAACCATTCCGGTAAAAACCCAACAACAGAAATTTGAAAAATAAATAATAAAGAAAATAAAATTAAAAACAATTTCTCATAGTTGCCACTCATTTCATAACTCAGCTCATTCGCTTCCTCGCACCAGCCAATCCGGCTTCACTGCTCTCAGCCCCCAGGAAATAAATATTGCCATGTGTCCTCTTCACCGCACGAAAAAGAAAATAGGAATATATAATTAAAACCCTCTCTCTCGCTCTCTCTCCCAAAAGGAATAAAACTCTGAGATATACTCTTACAAAACCAAAGGATATTCCAACTATCTCGAATATTCGGTGCTTACCGTTATATCTCCCTCCCCCTCTAAGCCTATCTTTTGCTCCTTCATCATCCCCCACCTTGCCAGAGTTCTTCCCTCAAAATTTCCCTTCGCATTCCCTCCAAATACTACCACTTTCTTTGCAACCTAATACCCACCTCCACCCCCACGCACGTAGACATGAAATTCGGAAAGAGTCTCAGCAACCAGATCGAAGAGACGCTGCCCGAATGGCGTGACAAGTTCCTGTCCTACAAGGAGCTTAAGAAGAAGCTCAAGCTCCTAGAGCCCAAAGGCGGCGAGAGGCCGGCCAAGCGTCCGAGATTTGAAGCTACCGACTCTGCAGCCGGAGAGGGTGCGGAGGTTTCGAGAGACGAGAAGGAGGGCATGTCCAAGGAGGAGACTGATTTCATTAGGTTGCTGGAGGACGAGCTCGAGAAATTTAACACGTTCTTCGTTGAGAAAGAGGAGGAATACATTATCAGATTGAAGGTATTTGTTTTTTTTCTTTTCTTTTCAAATCTCTCGCTGCTATGCGGTAGAAAAGCAATGACCTGTTTGGTTCCTAAGAAAAATAGGGTAGCGTGAATCTCAGTTCCGGATTCTTTTGTCCTCTGTTTTTCATCATCAATTCGACAGAGACTAGAAAAATCGATTCTTTGGGCTTATTAAGTTGCCACTGAGATTAGGGCTCTAACCGTTGGTGCTTTAATTTCATGCTTTCTCTAAGATTTTATTCCAAGTCTCCTCGGATTAATTTTGGTAGTTTTAGTGATATAGACCCTTCAACCCATCCTAAAAAGCAATGAGAATGTTGTTCTTAATTGTCCAATTGAATGAGTGACAGTCAGCACAGTCCATCGTGCGTGGGAAGTGAAATTGATGGATCTAAGATTCTCAATTTTCACGTTTCTGCTCTTCTTTTGTATAAAAAGATAATGGAGGAAAGGAATATTGTCTTTGACAGTAGTGCTTGCTGTGGTGGGATTGCAGGAGTTACAAGATAGGGTGGCAAAGGCAAAGGATTCCAATGAGGAGATGATAAAAATTCGTAAGGAGATAGTGGACTTCCACGGAGAGATGGTTTTGTTGGAGAACTACAGCGCCCTTAACTATACAGGTATCCTTTTCTTTCGCTATTTCTCTTTTACTTTATGCTCTGATACCAATAGAAATAGAAGCAGAAAAAAGGGTTAATTAAAAGATACGACAAATATAGATCGTACAATTCGTGGAGGTTTTTTGGTCACCTATTAGTCTGGTTCATATGCTTGCTTTTGACTCTGTTTCCACGAATATTCTGAGTGACTATTGTCAGCGATTGTGCTTTTCTTAGTAGGGAGGATGCGTGCTAATGATTTATACTTTGCTTTTCTTAAAAGGAATATCACGACTGTCCTTTTTAACGTTTAACTTGCTCTGCCTTTGCTCTACTGACAAATAAAATATCACATCTTACTTATTTTAGTACAAGGGGGAACTCTGCTTGCATTATTCTCGTTGGATCAGAATACGCATGGTTCTTTGGATTACTGGTTTAGTGTAGTCACATCATCCTACAAATTCGACAAAGTTCATATTCCTTTAATATTTTAACGTCCAACGTTTTTGAAGATTCTAAAAGTTGCTTTTGACATTTGACCTCCTTGGGATTACCAATTAGGAATAAAAAGATTGTGTCTAGGATTTCCAGAATCCAAGCGATTTCGTGTACTCAATTTGATTTTGCTAATCAAACAAGTGGTTGGAAACAAGAGTATCAAGAGTTTGATAGCAGCTATGTTTTTTGATAATTTAATGTTTCTTCTGAAGTGGGTCATCGTAGCTTCATTGATTTTGTTTGTGACGTCTCATCTTGCACTCCACAGGATTGGTTAAGATACTTAAGAAGTATGACAAACGAACTGGTGCTCTCATTCGCTTGCCCTTCATTCAAAAGGTCTTGCAGGAGCCCTTCTTCACCACTGACTTGCTCTACAAGCTTGTGAAGGAGTGTGAGGCTATGCTTGACCGCCTCTTCCCCATGAACGAACCGCCAGCTTCAAATGACATAGCTGACGGGTGTGCTCCTACGACATCCGACTCTAACAAGGACGATGGGCTGCTCATGATGCCAAAGGAGCTGGCCGAGATCGAGTATGTGAAGAGCTTATACATGAAGAGCACTATTTCAGCGCTGCGGGTTTTGAAGGAAATTAGAAGTGGAAGCTCAACCGTCAGCGTTTTCTCATTGCCACCCCTGCAAGTTAGTGGACTTGAAGAAACGTGGAATAAAATTCCAGTCCTGGAACAAGTAGCCAAGTAGCTGGGATCTTGAGAAAAGGAATTGGGACAAGCATGTGTCCCCCCATTTACCTTTTCTAAGATCTTTTTTTTCTGATATTTTTTTTTCATGTATTTCGTATGAAGCCTTAGATACTAACACATGTAAAATGCCAAAATCAAGCCGAAATGAATCCAATAGTCATATAAGTTCTGTATGATATAATCCTTTGGCTTTTATAGAAGTAAACTATTGTTTCGAGATTTGGTACGACAATATTGAGATTACAAATTCTTCATCTCTTTAGTTATTTTGTGTTTTTTGAGCTCTTTAGTTGGTTTCATAGTTGTGGACCATTTAGGTACCCCTAGGAGGATAGAGTGAGACATATATATCTTCTTCGTGGCTGGCGTTGAGGCACTTCCAATTGGGCAATTGACTGCCCTGTTCAATTCCTGCGTTATTGAGACCAAAAACGAAAAGCAAAAGCAAACACACCAAGCTCTCTCTATTACTCTATATGCAATGCAAGTCGTAAAATCACATATTCTTCACCAATAAAGGGAACTCTTTTTTTTTTAATCACCGATAAAGGGAACTTGATTCCGCTTTTGACCCAACGGCCCCTTCAGCCTCCCCCCCCTAAATAACACGGACAAAGATAGCATTGCCCACATTTCAATATATTATTTATCAGTATTTACTAATTATTGATTTAAGATATTTTGTACTCTTAAAATCTAATTTGAACAGAAAATAATTGTTTGGCCAGCAAAATAATAATTTTATTGCTATTATTTTTGTTGATGTAATGACTATTTTATAAGAGTAAAATTCTAAAATTAATTTTTGTCAAAATTAGAGAGAATTTTTAATGGATAGTGCAAAATATCTGAAATCAATAATTGACGGGTGCAATGTGATAAAAATAATCACACACCATGTTATAAATATAAGAGAAATTGTCAATATGGTCACTAGTTTTATAACTCGCTGACGATTTAGTCACTAGGTTTAATTTTTTTACTATATGGTCACTCAGTCCATACTCTCGTGACAATTTGGTCGTCTTCAAACTTCCGTCAATCCATTTAACGAAATGTCATATCACTTCAGCTTTTTAACACGTCAGCGCCACACGTCAGTCAGATTAATACGTCGGCCAGAATCCTTAAGCAAAACGTTGTGTTTAGTCATGTAAATTAAAGAAAAATTGACAATGTGTCACTAGGTTTATACCACGCTGACGATTTAGTCACTAGGTTTCATTTTTTTGCATTATAGTAACAGAGTCCATACTCGTGTAACGATTCAATCCTTCTGTCCATATTTCGTCAATCCATTTAACGAAATCTAATGCCACATCAGTCTTAAACACGTCATACAGATTAACCACGAGATACAATTATCATTTTACATGTAAAAAAATATTTTTCGATTAAATTGACCAAAAAATTTAAATGAAAATACGAAATATATGAAATCAATAGTTAAGTGAAATGTGACAAAAATAATACCTGAAAGTGAAAGTAAAGAGTGTCAACATTCACATAATTAAAGTGTGGTAAGTGTATATATCATTTAATAAAAAGATAACAGTCTAGAAGTAAAATTTCCTGCATTGGCTCATGTCTAAAGTGTGGTAAATTTATATATCATTTAATAAAAAAATAACAGTCTAGAAGTGAAATATTTAATTTTTTATTAAATTATTATTTTTATTACAATAAATATAAAAACTTACTCATCATTTTTTTAGAAGTAGTGACATTATATGAATGGAAGGACCATATCGTCACACGAATATGGATTCAGTGACCAAAATGTAAAAAAGTAATTATAAACCTAGTGACCAAATTGTCAATTTTTCTTAAATGACAAAACACAACGTTTTATTTAATGATGATCTGACGTGGTTAATCTGGCTGACGTGTGGTGTTGACATGTTAAAAAGATAACGTGGCAAGACATTCTGTTAAATGGATTGACAGATGTTTGATGGCAGGACCAATCGTCATACCCTAGTGACCATATAGTAAAAAATAAAACCTAGTGACTAAATCGTCAGCGTGGTATAAACAAGGTGACCATAATGCCAATTTTCCTAAATATGATTCAAATTTTTTGAAGAAGTTGTCAGCTTATTGATCGAACCAGGGATGCAACGATATATTATGCATGCGCGGTATTAAAAAAGATGATGAATTACAGAGAAGGGTGAAAACAAAGAAGAGTAAGATCAGACAGCCACGACGTACAAGTTGAGGACAGATATAGAAGGCTGAAGGCGCTTGGACGTGGACTCAGATAGTGACAGATACTGCTCTCTCTAGGCCCTGTTGTAATTCATGGACCTTCAGCCCTCTTTGTTTCATATAACGAGTTTGGTGTCCCAAATAGTTGGCCCAATGGACCCTTACATGTAAAGTGCCAGCATTTGTATTCTCCCCATTTTTCAATAAAACTATTTGCTCAGACAGAAAACATTACAGAATTAATCATCAGTTGCTAGTTTTTTTTAAGATAAGTCTTTACATGCACATGCAACTGCGTCTATGTCTATTGGACCTGATCTTAAATAATATGGAGATCTTTGCATCGGGCTCAGATTCACTTGGCCCAGCTTGGTCACATTTGGTGGGCTAACTGACGTACGACAAATCTCGAGGAGACTAGACAGTCAAACCTTTCAATTAAGTCGAATAACACAACCCAATTAAGGGTGTGTTTGCTAACTAAATTTTTTCACCTACTAAAATTTTAACACAATAATAAATTATAATATAATCTCTCTTTCCTCGTTACATCATTACTTTTCACTATAACAAATATTAAAAATAATCTCTCTCATCACTTTTTCATCAAATCCAATACTCTAAAATTTTAGCATCCCTAAAATTTTAACATACAAACACAACCTAAGTACGCGCTAACTATTGAGACAACCCGGGGTGGTTTCACCTTATTGTATTAGTAATATATTACACAGTGGTTTTATAAATATAATACATAGTGGTTGTAAACTCTAGGAGAGTAGCTCACTTAGGTGTAATCCAAGAGATTCATCATGTCGGAACATACTATTTGCATTTCAGTAATCAAGGTGATAGTATGTATATGCATACGCAATATGTAAAGTATATAAAAGCTAATGTGAACATAATCTGAACTATTGAAAGGATGGAAGCAAAAAGGAGGAAAAAGGAGGGGGATCAGATAATAGAGACGGAGAGAGAAGACAACCGCGTGAGGAATAAAGCTAAAGAATCAAGGCTAAGAAGAAGCCCCATTGCGTTCCCACTGAATCACTGATTCACAACAATATGCTCTTCAACTCGCACACCAGAAAACAAAACTTAAGAAATGGAAGCCACCATTGTCTACTTGGGCCCACGCGTCTCCACTAACAAAAGATGAAAGAGAGCCCAAACTTTACGATATATGGAAGCAACAAAGTAGCCTCAGCAAACCCGTATATATAGATCTTAATGGCACGAAGTTTGTTGCAAGAAGGGAGAATCATCATTAATTCTAACTTGGGACTAGCATAATTTGGTCAGCCAGTAGAGCTAGCCATGGAAGCCATATGGTTTGTTTTCCTTGTGATCATATCTGAGTTTATGTGTTCAAAGCCAGTTGAAAACTGGATTTTATTCTTCCACATGCCCAACAGCTGAGGCTACAGTGAGGTCTACAGTTGAAGCACACTTCAATAAAGACCCCACGATTGCGGCTGGCTTGCTAAGGCTTCACTTCCATGATTGCTTTGTTCAGGTGCACTTCCTCTGCTTCATATATATGTTGCTATTGCCTTGTATATTTACTTAAACACTGAAATAGATGATCAGTAGAAATTGAAAGGTAGTTGAAATGCTATTTGATGTGTTAGAGAAAGTGATTGATTGACGTTGATGTACGTTGCACTGGGTTGTGATGGTTCGGTGTTGATTACTGGGTCTTCTACTGAGAGGAATGCACCTCCAAACCTTGGCTTGAGAGGCTTTGAAGTAATCGATGATGCAAAATCACAATTAGAGGGCTTATGCCCTGGGGTGGTATCATGCGCCGATATAGTAGCTCTGGCTGCTCGTGATGCTGTGGATTTGGTATACAACCATCTCTGTTTTTTTACCAACAAGCACGTAGTCTCGTAGACACACGCATGCACTTACTTAGATATGTTCTTACGTACGTTGGCATATATCAGAGTGATGGTCCGAGTTGGTCAGTGCTCACTGGAAGAAGAGATGGCAGGGTCTCTGTTTCTGCCCAATCCTCAACTTTGCCTTCTCCACTTGACTCCATGGCTGTCCAGAGGCAAAAAATCGCAGCTAAAGGCCTTGGTGATCATGATCTGGTCACATTAGTTGGTACTCTCTCACATTAGCAGTGTTATGGTCATGAGTTTCTGTCACATGTATAGTTAGTGTAACATATTTCTATGGGGGATTTGTGTGTAGGGGCGCATACCATAGGCCAAACGGATTGTTTATTCTTCAGGTACCGTTTATACAACTTTACTGCCACCGGCAACTCCGACCCAACCATAAACCAAGCAGTTTTGTCACAGCTCCAAGCTCTCTGCCCCAAAGATGGAGATGGCTCAAAACGTGCTGCGTTAGACAAAGATAGCCAGGCCAAGTTCGATGTGAGTTTCTTCAAGAACGTGCGAGATGCGGTAATGCAGTCCTAGAGTCGGACCAGAGGCTTTGGGGAGACGCTGCAACCCGTAGCATCGTGCAAAACTATGCCGGGAGCATAAGGGGATTACTGGGTTTCAGATTTGATATCGAATTCCCGAAGGCTATGATCAAAGTGAGTAGCGTTGAGGTAAAGACAGGCGCGGAGGGAGAGATTAGAAAAGTACGCTCAAAGTTCAATTGATGAAGAAACCAACCTTCAGAAGACGTGTGGGGTGTGTTTTTAATTGAAGACAAATCTACCTTAAATGGGAGGGAAATGGGAAGCAGTCTGAGGATGTCGTGATATTGTTACTACTGTCGTGTTTTCCTGAAAGATAAAATTGTAAAAAGGTTTCCTAATACTCGAGTCAGAAAAGTAAAAAAAAATTATAGTCGTCGCCTGAGAGATTCGAACTCTCGCGGGGAAACCCCATGTACTTAGCAGGCACACGCCTTAACCACTCGGCCAAAGCGACTTAAGATGTCATAACAATCGCTACTTTTCCACTACATATTTAATTTTCAGCATTTTTGAAAAATTAATCAGGTTTGTTTATCTCTATCGCAATTTCAGCGTATATTAATGTCAGAAAACTGGAAAGCAGTTTGTAAGAATTCCTAAGTTAAATATATAGTTTATTCGCGTGACTATAAAAAAAAGATAAAAAAATACATTTTTTTACCTACGAACTACTATATATTTTGCATTTTATATCCTAAATTTTCATCTGTGACACATTGTACTCTCCAACTATTAATGTTATGTAACCTTAAATTATTAATTTTGACATATTATACTTACAAATGATCAATATTTAGAATGTAGAATATAAAATTTATGGAATTTAACAATTTAGTCCTTGGGTTTTGACCCTTTTAACAATTTAGTCTTTGAATTTCGAATTTCAAATTTAAAGCCCTTAGGTTTCATACTTTTGACAATGAGGCCCTTCTATCAGTCTACCATCCATATGCTTAACGGAGCTCTCTGACACGTCAGCAATTTAAAGCGGTCGACCGCTACATGAAGAGGTCGACCGCTTCATGTAGAGGTCGACCGCTCATATTTTACACATATACCCGGTCGACCGCTATATGCTCCGTTAAGCATATGGACGGCAGACTGACGGAAGAGTCTCATTGTCAAAAGTATGAAACCTAAGGGTTTTAAATTTAAAATTTGAAATTAAAGGACTAAATTGTTAAAACGGTCAAAACCTAAAGACTAAATCACCAATTTCCCTAAAATTTATGAGTAAAAAAAACTTCAGCCTCATTCTCCCAAGCGGCCCAACCATCTTTTCTTCCCAATCTCCGGCCCTCTTTAGTCATGATATATCCGGCATGTCACTCTTCTGCTGCCAATGCCTTATTCTCTTTCTTTTCTAGAATCTAGTCTATCCCGATTTTATATTTTCTCCTCACTCTGCTGCTGCATAGAATTTCTCGTCTACTAATAAAAAAGAAGAAGAAAAACTTAGCTAATAAGGCAGCCTATTTAATATTTCATTTATGTTTTTGATGGTCTAGTTATTTGTTCTTTCGTGCGTGTCAGTGGGTTAAATTATTAGGACACGGAACAGTTTTGGTTGGATTTTAGGTTTTTAATTATTTCATCCACAGTGTTGGATGGTATATACTTATTACCGAACCAAATACCAACAAACACCACAGACGACAGACCACAAGCAAACAAAGTAGTGTTACCGGTTTGCCCCTTGCGTCAAACGCTAAAACGACACGCTGCTCTATCTTCCCGGCATAACCTTTCCCCGACGTCACGGAACAACTTCCCTTCCATTCTATCCTGAAAATCCGTCTGCCAGTGCCTGTAAACATCCGATAAACAAATACCAGATGGCATATAATTAACGCAGAGACTCGCCTTTCCAGAATCCATAGCAGAGCTTTTTACACTCTTCGATACATATGATATAATACTGTATTAATATTTTATTATCGCTTAGTCTTCAAGATTACTTGAACCGATATTCCAAGGCAAATCCACTCCCACGTTAATATCTATCTGCTACTTGAGAGGAGATAGTGTTTTGCACTCCAAAAGCTTTCGTATACTCTTACTCTATGGCTTCTCTAACCCCAGTTTCCCAATCCCAGTCTTATTTCAACAAACCCCATATCCCAATTCCTCCTTCGTTCTCGAGCCCTCTTTCCAATTTCTCGCTCAAGAAGAGTGGTCGCCTTCGGTTTAATCTCAAGATGACGCAAGCACCCTTGAAGGCTGTGGTTGTTTCCGCGACGACGGCAGAGAAGCCCCGCAAGCGGTACCCGGGTGAATCTAAGGGGTTTGTGGAGGAGATGAGGTTCGTGGCGATGAAGTTGCACACCAAAGACCAAGCGAGGGAGGGAGAGAAGGAGGTCAAGGAGCCGGAGGAGCGGCCCGTGGCAAAGTGGGAACCCACAGTCGATGGCTACTTGAAGTTCCTTGTCGAGAGCAAGTTGGTCTACGACACGCTCGAGGGGATAGTCGAGAAGGCGGCTTTTCCTTCCTGTGAGTTGTCAGTGTTTAAATCAGTTAGTTTTCAATTTTTTTTTTCTGAAGACTTTTTGTTGCTTTGGAGTTATGTGGAGCCCTTTTGGAATTTTTATGTTCGAATGGGCTTTGGTTTCGTTATTTTGATTTGCCACAGATGATAGTGAGATTTTATTATGATCAATTCTGCTTGGATTTTTACTGCGTTTCTTTGTTCTCGATTTCTGTTGAGGGTTGTTATTACGCTTTTGGTTTCTTTTTTGGGGTTCTAGGGTTCCTAGTTTTCCATTTCTCTTATCGAGAATAAGGAGGGAGTAAAGCGACTATTTGGTTTGATGTTATTCATTCGGATCTAATTGATTGGATGCTAGAATATTTATGTTCTGCATTTCATATTGGAATTAATACTCCAATGCCTGCGTATTTGCGACTTTGAGTTCAATTTCTGAATGGAGATGGACCGGCATTTTTTTGGAGTATTAATCATTTAGCATTCAGCTGTTGTCCAATGAAACATACATACATACTGAGTTTTCCATCTTTTATGAGTGACTTTGTGATCTGATTCATCTAGGGCCTTTTTATGATTTTGTTGTGAAGTATGAAATTTCAAGCTACCATGTTTTGGTGGGATAGAGATCTAGTGCTAGCTGTGGCTTGATATTCTCTGTATGTACGTATTTGCTCATGAATGTTTGCAGTTTTTTTTCATGTGTTTTTTCTTCATTGATTAATGAGCTAAAAAGTTCAGAAATTATGTGTTTTGTTGTAGATGCTGAGTTCAGAAACACGGGATTAGAAAGGTCTGGAAAATTGGCTAAAGATTTGGAGTGGTTCAAGGAGCAAGGGTATGCCATCCCGGAACCTTCATCTCCTGGTGTGAGATATGCCCAATACCTTACGGAATTATCAGAAAAAGATCCTCAAGCATTTCTCTGCCACTTCTACAATGTTTATTTTGCCCACAGTGCTGGAGGTCGTATGATTGGGAAAAAGGTAATCAACATTTTCTGTGAACTTTTGTTACGGTATACTGTCCCTATCCCTTAAGAGTGAGACCCACCTGCTGGTTGCAGTTATGAACTTGTGTTGGTGTCCTTTGATCTGCAATCCTAATAACATAGGGATATCACCAAAATTGTCAGGTGTTCCTTTCCCTTTAATTGGTCTTTGTTCTGCTGATTGGTCAACATAGAATAATGTTCCCATTATTACACATTTTTCAGTCTATAATGGAGGCAATCATTTAAAGAAAGTAAATTATGGTCTTTTGAAGTCAGATGTGTTCTTCTTCTCCTTTGTTGTGTCGACTCATTCACCTCCGATACCCAGTGTGTAGGCTCAGTTGTGTGGTACATCGGATGCAGGAACTTCCCAGTTTTAGAGCTCTTTTTTATCTGTTTTTTGTGTATGGTTTGTGTTTTTATGGTGTATAGGCTGACTGTTCCAGCAGCTAAGAAGTATGCATTTAGTCTTACATTGAAATGTTTCCATAACCTTTTTACTCTTCAAGTTAGATAGGCTACAAACATGTAGGGGGTGTCTCTTATCTGATTCTTAATTTGAACCGTTGGGGTCCATTTGCCAATTTACAGCTCTCGGTATCTAAATGAACACCCCCCCTTTCCCCCTGGATGGAGGGCAGTTTTTTTTTTTATTTTTTCATTTCGTACCCCTGTCCATCACCCTTGCCTCTCTATCTTCTCTCCTATCCTGCCCGCTCTAGGCATTGAACACTATTGGTCTTATTTTTGAAAATACATTCCCAACCCATGGCAGCATTGGCAGTTTTAGTTTAGTTTGCAAGTTACCTGACTCAATTTCCTTTTTTATTACTCTATTCAGGTAGCAGAAAAGATACTGAACGGCAAGGAGTTGGAATTTTACAAATGGGATGGTGACCTTTCCCAACTGTTGCAGAATGTGAGGGAGATGTTGAATAAAGTTGCTGAAGTACTTTCTTGCCACCCTTTTCATTGCAATTTCCTTTTTCCTTTTGGTTTTTTGTTCCCCCTCCCGGTTTTCTCCTAGTGTTTTTTTATACAATACTTCAGTTTTTTGGCATCCTTGTAGTTTGGGGTGATCATAAATGATCTCCCTGATTTTTGGGGCCATCGTTGCAACTTCAGAAACAGTTTCGACTTGAAGAACAAAGTTGCTGTACTACCACTTTCATGGAACTTTTGCAAATTACTTTTTTAGGGGTCTAGAAACAGGTTCATTGTGGTTACCACTAGACACAAGGTCTTAATTTTACTTTTTGTCTTTGATTATTTCCTGTGCTAAAAAAACTGATTCTTGCATGGGTTTTCTCAGGACTGGACTAGGGAGGAGAAGAACCATTGTTTGGAAGAAACGGAGAAATCCTTCAAGTACTCTGGAGAGATTCTCCGTCTAATACTGTCATGATATGTGTACCTTGCAAGGACTGGCGTAAGCCTTTAGGATCTCTGTATGCATCCACAATGTTGTAATATTCTTTGTAATGTTTATAATCTATGAAAAGATGAACTCATTGCTGTTGCAGATAAGCTGATTTTTTTTTTTGCAAATGTAGATGTATTTAGGAAATATGGAGGAGGTGAGCCTCTCAGTGTTGTTAGAGATTTCTAGCTCATATGACAAGGAGCTACAGAAACTGCAAATGGATCTATTTTCCTCTGCCTGTTAACAGAACTTCATCCAGTGTATAGCATGAGAGGAATATCCCACCTTGTAAGGTCCATTTGGGGTGTCCTTGGGATTGTTAGACAAGACGAGATAACCCCGAGGTGTTAAGCGTAGTCTACGATAGCTTATTGCTTGGTCTTTGTCCAAGAGTTTTCTAGCTTGGGTTGCTTCTTGGATTGTTTGGTGCCTCAGGAAAGCAGCGTCCTATCCAAATCCTATTCTCAGTTCATTCGACTGCCGCTCCTAAGGATTGTTGTTTGGTAATCCGCTTTGCTCGTTTGAGAGGTGATCGCACGTCACAGGTTCAGGGGGATATTCATAGAGCCCAGTAAGGAAAAGAAAGAAAGCAGGTTCGGGTGGTGTATTCAAACAGGCTCAGCCAAGTACTGTAGATGCGAAAGCCAGGACGAGAATGGTATGGGTCGATAAGATGAGATTATGTTAATTCCTTGGTTGGTTTGACGCAATGGATATTATTTAGGACCTCAAAGAACGATGCCAGTTGTCAAATATAAAAAACACCGATATCAGTGTTGGTGTGATGGGTTCGACGCGTCTTGGCTAGAATTTGCGTGCATGCACGTGTGTGTGTGTGTGAGAGAGAGAGAGAGAGAGAGAGAGGATGATACCAACCAGCCTAGCATTATATGGGACTTTGTTCGTGTTTGTGTGTTTGTCCGCAGTTTTTTCAACCTTCTTTCTCATCATCAGATAAGATTACAAAGGAATGGAAAAAAGGAGCGGGGGTTGCCAATCAGGCTAAGACAAAGGGAGGGGGATGGAGATGTCAGAAAAGAAGGTTGTTTTTTTTAAGTCAGAAAAGAAGGTTGAAAGCAGGGATGTATGGGCTTCACTAAGAGTGGGGTCTTCTAGGGAAGTATGGACGAACATATCTTGCTACTATGGCTGTTTTCCTTTTTTACTACGTCGCTAAAATAATACGAGAAAGTATAAATCTGCAAAGGCCCGAGAAGGATAGTGAAATATCTGTCTAAGATTACAAGCTTAGAATGAAAAAGCCAGACAGCTAAGAACCTCAAAGTTGAATGAAAAGCAGGCATTTAGCATGGTTTGCAACAATTCAGAATAAGTCCTATCCTGGCACCCAAGTATTTAACCTCAAGTATCAACACTTATGAACGTGTACAAAAGGATATCTGATCTTCAGAGAAAATTCAGAGATTCTGGTGAAGCAAAGTATCAAAAATTGGACCCACTGTAGATCCAACATTTGAAAATTTCTAATCGTCAAATGTGCTCATGAAGCCACCAATAAAGCCAGCTCCATTACAACTCCCACACAAAATCTCCCTTTTACCTCTGCAAGGAAACATATTATTCAGATTATAAATGGGAGTCCGGACGAGATGAATCCCATATAATTCAAGCTGCAGCAGAAATCCATGTCTCTTAATGGGCTCAGAAAGATAGTTATAAAGCAAGAACACTACTACTTTGAACTTGAAAAGATTTCAGAGGTGGTCTTTACATTTATGCCATCATATGAGATCTCTTTCTATGAAGCTACCAACTAGTGCATCTCCAAATCCTTCCATGTATGCAGATGAATAAAAAACAACAGGTCTTGGGGCATCTGCATCCTATCTATGCGAGTATTCTCAAGATTTTAAAATCACATTTTGACAGTGATAACTTTCATACACGCATGATTACTTATAATGAGGTGCATACTTGCCTATTTTCCTGGCTGTAATCTCCCAAAAATGGTATGATGAATGTTTAATTATAAGAACCATATAGAGCTTAATCAATAAGGAAACAGATAAACAGAAGAGGTATCAATTAAGTGAGGCGATCTGCATCTTCAATGGGTATCGATTTTTTTTTTTCATTTCACAGGCCAGAAACAAGAAGTGATTTCGATTCTTTAGAACATTTCTTGCATCTAGTTTCTCCTAAAACTCCTATTACGTTCTTAGTATTAATTATGTGGCATTTCTCCATTTAACCTCATTTGATATATCAGCCAAAGATGAGGAAAGCAAAAAGACAGCTTTCATTCCTCTATGGTGAGGATGACAGAATAATACTAACAAGTACCCTTTGGTGGTTGAATTCAACATCAGGCACTTGTGCCTGTGCATGCGTGCACATAGAGAGAGAGAGAGAGAGAGAGTTGTGAACAGTGATGCAGATTACAATAATGAAAGGGTACTTCAACTGGAATACCTGCACAGCCAACATAATCCGCCAGCTTTAAACTGTCCATTGAAGTGGTCTACAGAATTAACTCCAGAGCCCTCACATTGAGTACACAATTTGGCACCTGGTATGGGTAAAAAATCCAGAGCAATTAAATCTATCTTGCCCCCCCCCCAAAAAAGTGATTCTCTGCAGGAACTCCATCTATAGAAAATATTGACAAGTCCACATAAAAAAAAACAATTTGATAAAGCAGAAAGTACTTTATGGAGGGTTACAAGAAATGTTTAGGTAAATGTGACTAACAAGAAAGTTTAGAAAGAAGGTGGCAATGCATTAAACAAATCCAACCAAGCTGGACTCATCACTACAACCTTAAAGCTATGGTTCAAGTATTAATCATTGATGCTCTATTGCAGTCTGTTGAAAGTAAACGGAAGCAAATTCTATCTGGAAAAAAAGATAAGCACCATTAAGTAGATCTCAACCTTAATACACATGAATTCTACCTTGGGAGTCAAAACCAGTTGAGCAAACATAAAAGGGCATAAGAAGTACGAAAAGCAAATCCTAAAGGAAAACCGAATATTCTGACCATTTTGGCAAGCTTCCTCATTGATTGATACATTAATATATTTTCAGTAAGACCCTCCGGCATTTAGCCCCAAATATGTCATAAATGCCGTCTTATATAAATTCAGGAGCTTAACAGCAGCCTGAAAAATAGATGAGAAAACTGGGTACAAAAAGTTACCCACAAGATGAGCAAGATCAAGCAAAAAGCAAGAGCATACTTCCTCTCTGAAATATCTTAAAATTTGTCTCTTGGATACCAAATCATTATACCGGTGAAGAAAAAAATTGTTAGAGGACAAGAAGGGCAAAAGCAATTGTCCTCTGCTGCTACCAGCATGCGGCACAGAATTTTACTATAAACATAATTGGCTAACACTTGATGAAGGCAAAAAGATGAGCCCGATTACTCTTCTTACCATATAGTGCTAAGCGTTTGTATTTCATCCCAACCAGATCATTTAATGCTCTTAAAGCTGGGTTTCTTAAGGGCATCCCGCAAAATTCAGCACCCAAAAGGTGAGATATCGAATTTTGTATAAATAAATGAAAACAGATGAAAAGTTATTGATAACAAGCTTACCATTTCCATCACATGAAGCACAGACAATGCTATTTGGTTTGTTGGTGCTCTGATTACTTTCTGTAGCCTGTTAATCCAAGTACAGAGTGAATTCGCAAAGAAAAAAAGGAGAACAGAGTGAATTCCAACGCATAGAAGTTCAAAGGAGAAGTCTTCAAACAATGGTTAACTTGTTATCCCTCATCCTACTTGATTGCAACTTGAGACACAATACTTTTACGTAAAAGGTTTAAATGGAAGCTTATCTTATGATTCACGAGTGATCAAATGTTCTCTCCTTTATTGAATCATAAACCTACATTGCTCGCCTAAAAACAAAGTTAACCGGAACCACATCACTCATTGTGAGGGGTGCCATCACAGACCTTGTTTGCAGTAATGCCTTCAGCCTTATATGCTTATATTATGGATATATTACCCTTACAACATAGCAAGGGAAGTCTCAGGGTCAATTTATGACATCTTTCCTTTTATCTTTTGAATTGGCCATTACTAAAGTTTGTCCCTTTCTACTAGTGCGGGCAGTTTCCTCTTAACTTCAGAGGCTAAAAACCGGTCATTTCCTATCAGAGCTATTCACGAAACCGTTAGTTCAATGTTCATAATCTAACTTGGCACCATGCAATATGAATCAAAACAAAAACAAAGAATAAATAAAACCGAAATTTGGGCTTAAACCCATCATAAAAAAGGTGTAAGTTCAGCTAAAAGTTGCAATATGGACACATGCTTATATTAGTCGATTCACACTTACCTTCGCCTCCAAAGATTGAAATCTAGAAGTCTGAGACTTCTGAGACACTTCATTCACCCGAATAACCTTCCTAGTAACCGAATTTCCAATAACTATCCCTGAAAGCCACATTGTGAAAAAAAGAATTTTCAAAGCTCCCGTCAAACGCTCATTAAAGCACGAATAGAAGGCAAGAAATATCCCCAATAACAAAACACCCAACTACCTGGTTTGTTAGGGGACTTGAAGGAACAATTAGGCGTGACGAATACAGAATTAGCCATTTAGAAAGCTTCCGAATTTCGATTTGTATGATTCTTTTACTGGAAAAGGTCAGCGGATAGAAGAGTTGAGCTTTTAAGCGCCTTTATCTGTGCTCTTCGCAAGATAAGGCTCCTTGGGAATTCCTTGTAGTTTGTAAACGATTTTACCAAAAGGTCCTTCGTGATTTTTATTCCACTTGAGTTTCTACATGTCGTTTTGTTGTGTAAGTAAGTCCTCAGTCCTACATGTCGTTGATTTCCTTCAGTACAAGATCCTTTTTTTTTTGTTGTTTCTTAGAAGTGAAGTTGATTTTCATTTTTCACCGCTCAAACAGTGGACCAAAAGAACAAACGAAAAACCAAAAAATCCGTTTCGAAAACCAAAAGCAAACTGAAAATGGCGAGCGCTCTCTTATCGACATCTCTCTTTCTCCCTTTACAAGGTGAGCAGTTTCAAGGTTCTCATCCTCGAATATTAGTTCGAATAATATGCTTTTAATCTTTTCATGCAAATTTATCTCAGTGGTTTATGTGAAATAATAAAATGCACCATTGTTTGTTTTTTCAAGTTTCGGGTTATTGGAACGATGATGTTTAATGTTGGAACCTCCGAATTGTGTCATTATGAACTGTTTAACTTCGATTTTTTGGACTAAGTGGATGCCATTTCAAACAGAAAGAGGAGTGGGTGGACTTGGGAGGAATTTCAGAAGCTCATTCTATGGGAAAGTGATGTACAATCGAAATTCTGTGAGGATGAAAGCTGCAAGCAGCCAGGGAGGCCCTGCCGTAGTTGCCTCAGTGGTTAGTGCCACTTAATCTTTCTTTGTCTTGTTACTGTACAGTGTTTTCCAGTTCAAGTTCCAGATGTTCTGGTTGCCTTTAGTGGATTTTGGGGCTAAATGAATACGTATTTTGGCAGAATAAGCAAAAAGAAACAATGGGGTTGAGTTTTTGGAGAATTATAGAGAAGAAGTAAGAGATTTGCAATATGGGTCTGTCTCTAATCTGGTGCAACTTTTTAATTGGAAATTTTATTTGTGGGTTTACAGCTTGGAAGGAGGGTCAAGAACAAAGGAACCGTGATTCCCGACCCAGATTATCGCATACCTGTTGTTTTACTTGGTGGGTGATGACCAGTATGCTCGTCAGTTATTCTGAACTTGTAGCTAGAAAGGTCCTAAATTTGAACTACACTTGGAATAGTGAACAGTTCATTTCGTAAGGAATGAACATGGTCAAACCAAGGAGGACTTATTCCCTAAAACCATTGCGTTATGGCTTCTTTTAACAATGGTGCTACAGGTAGGGTCAACAGCACTAATGTATGCGGAATAAATGCTGAATAAATCTACAAGGACTATTCAGTAGTATATCATGGGCAGTGTGGTGCATCTGTATTTAGTTATATATGGCAAGGTTTTTGAAATGTTTTAGCACCACTTGTTGGAACTCAATTCAAACTACATTCAAGCTTGTGAGCTGATCTCTGCTTGAATTTAGTTTGTCACTCTGTTGTTCATGAGCCAAATCCAATAATTAGGAGATACCTAGCTTGACACTACCAACATTGATAAGAACATCTCTAGTGGATAGCTAAAGTAAATCCTGATTGGCCATCTTAAAAATTTGAGAATTAACTCATTGGCCTCAAACTACATTCAAGCTTGTGAGCTGGTCTTTGCTTGAATTTAGTTTTTCACTCGGTAGTTTATGAGCCAAATCTAATAGACACAAGATACCCAGCTTGACGCTACCAACATCGATAAGTACAGGTCTAGCGGATAGAATAACTAAATCCTTATTCATCTTAGAAATATGAGAATTAACTCATGGGCCTTTGTTGGGCATGCCGCGTATGATAACTGGCCATCAATATTCCCTCCTTTCTCAAGATTACATCTATGTTCTAAGTTTACCTGTAATGTGAAATGATTATTGAAATAGGTCTTGCTGGTGGGCTAGCCTATACAAATAACCTGTTGCCAGCTGCACCTATCGGTCTCCTTGGATTACTCCTATTGTTCCAGGTAACTATATATAGAATTAGACGGGTGTCATTTGTTTTTAAGCTTTTACAAGCATTAGGGACCAGGCCTGCCTATGTTTATCTGGTTCTGTATCCTGATTGAATTTGAATGATGTGTCCAGCACATGAATTATAAAAAGGGATAAATATACTATACATCCTTCAACTATGGGTGTCTTGACACTTTGCACTATCTGTTAAAATTTTCAGTCAATTTGAACAGAAACTGATTTTTTATAGCGCAAAATGGAAATTTTGTCCTCACAACTTTTTTGGCAATAATCATTTTATGAGGGTAAAATCATAATTTTAGAGGTCAAAAAATCAATTTCCGTCAAAATTGACGGAAAATTTTAACGGATGGTGAATTTTTTTTTAAAAATTAATAGTTGGTGGGTGTAATGCGACAAAAAAAAATAGATATGGTGCAAAGTGTCAAGACCCCATAGTTGGAGAGTGCAAAATGTATTTATCCCTTGTAAAAATCATGATAAAAAAAGGCTGTATGAGTTATGATTTACTTAGACTTGCTCCATTTTTGTCAATGTGTTGCAACTTCATGCCATTATTTTTCCCTCAAACAAGCTAATGAATACAGTATCTTCTGCCAGACTACAAGGGTGAGGTTCGTCTTTGATGAAGAGGCTCTGGTTTGCTCCCTGACCTTCCCAAAGTCTACTATTTCTTTTAATAATGTGCAACAAAAGAGAGAAAAGATTAATGCGGGTTTGGCATATATGTGGTCTTTCTGTGACAAAATTCCTTTGCAAGATTGCATTAATTTGGAGATTGGTATGATCTTTTGAAGAACAAATTTCTTGCGTTTACCAGACAAAGGGTTCTGGTAGCTAGTCTGATTTGGTTCATATTTTTATTGGTTTGCACTGGATCCTTCTGGCAACTTATTTTGACAGCACTATGTTACTGTAGTCATGACTGCATGCACGTATGTCTATATCTGTGTAGGTCTTAATTTTCTTTATGAATCTCTGTAGTAAGTAAAATTTTAATATTTGCCAGCACTTTTCCCCGAAATCAACTTCAATGCGCCATCTTTGGTGACATTGGTGTGTCTGTGCAAGTAGGTTGGCAAACTGGTCAAGTACCTCAATTCAGCAATATGAGCTCCTACTTCTAGTGATATATAGAGTTTCTGGGCAAACATTTTCTCTTTCACCTAGAGGTTTATCAAGTTGGAGTTGAGTACTAAAAATTCTTACTCCGATAGAATCTGTCATGGATAATATATTTGCCTTCTATTATCAGCCAATGGTAAATGCTTTTGTTGGTTCTGTGGTTTTAGGAGGTAAAAGTAGGAGAGAAGCTTCAGAATTCAGGTGAAAATGTCTTCGTGGGTGGAAAAAACCGTTGGAAGTGAGAACATTGCATCTTCCCATTATTTTTAACTCTTCTAACAATTTTAACAACTGATCTTCAACTCACCTATTTGATTTATTTCAGCTATTCAACATTTGTTAATTGGGAGCTTTGGTGGCCGAATTTCCCTATTCTCGTGTATTTTAAAGAGACACAAACGAAACCAGATGGACAAGTACACTTCTTTCCAGTGATTTTTGTAAGTAAGAAAAAAATCAAGATCATACATTGTACTGGCATTTATTTCCTGTTGTAATTAGCTACCTATCCTCTTGGAGTGTTCACAGGATGGTGACCACAGAGTCCTGATAGCATCTTATCAGGGTTTGCTGGGAACATAGGGTCACCTATAAAATATATCATGGGAATTTACTGATTATTTGAACCTCAACCATCGATTATTTGAAACAATATTCTAATATTTTCTGTTTTCATGTGACAACCAGAACGGTAAACAACTCTATGATGTTATGGTAGAGAGGGCTGGCCCTTCGAAAAATAGTGGGCCTAAATAATCCTAAACGCTCGAGCTTCGTGCTTACAACCACCATGCTTGCCATCTGCAACAAATATTTTATTATCGTATGATGAGGTATGACAGAATCCTCGTCTCTTATGCTGCCTATAATTGAACATATTTATATCCTGTGACTGTAATTTTAGTTGCTTCATTTCCTTTATAAAACTTCTTGCTTGGCTTTCGCATTTCTTTTCTGAATTTTGTATGATTGGGGTTTGGCTGTCCTAATGATGTTTAAAACAAAATCGTTGTCTTGATCAAAGATGGGGATTCACATGCTGGTTTCTTTCCCTTTCACAATGCTTTATCCAATTTAGATTCCATTACTATCTATAGTTTTCTCAGGAAGTGGCTAGTCACATGTGAGCAGCTATGAGTGCTGGTTAAATGCAAGTATGTGACAAGTACTTGATAAGACCAGACCTCCCGGAATGGTTCTATTCCTGGGGGCTCTACTAAATTTGGAAGTTATGAGGTTTCTCTTCTTCCAGTAGAAGTATATTCACCCACATCTCATCTCTTAATAGATAAGTTATACTTCTTCCTGAATCCTATTGAGATCCCGTGACAGTCAATTGTAGTGAGCACTTCAGGTTCTTGGTAAGAGATATTAACTCTCCCTCTGATATAGATCTATTTATTTGTTCTTTTGCAGGTAAGATATCTATGCGCCTGATTGTTGGATCCACCTATAGTAAATATCCATTTATGCGCCTGATGATAAAATTTTAGAGAGCCAAAATTTTGGTTGCTGAACGCAGCCTTAGTTATGGTCACACTCATAGTCTGGTGCAGTAGTAGTAGCTGAAGCTTATGACTTCATAATATTGTCAGGAGCATTCTATTCTATTCTGTCCAAACTGTTCTATAAAAGGAAAACATATTATTTTCTATTATTTTCCGAGATGGAATTTCTGAAGTTAATGTTCGTTTGTGAGAGTTTTCCTCCCCTGTTCGTCACTTGCTTAATCCAATCCGTTCAACTTTTCAATGTGGTCCGATGCCAACTGGTTTTTTTATTGTGCTTTCGTAAGCATCCAGAATCTACTTAAAGGTGAGAATGGATTCTCTCCTAAGTGTAAATTTCCGAATAGGTCCGAATGGACAGAGATGATTCTCTCCCACAAATTTAACAATACGCAGTCATCCACGTCATTGCAAAGAGTATTGTAATTTTTATAGTTAAAATTATTCATTAAATGAAGTTGATTGTTATGGACTGTTAAATTTATGACAAAGAATCCATTCCGTCTAATCAGACTCCTTCGAAAATGAGCCCTTAGAAAAAAATCTGAGTCCCTTTGTTATGGACCTAGATTGCACCAGGGCTATTTGGGAGTTTTTCGTCGGAGTTGCGGAAGAGGAGAGTAAAGGTGAAGTCTTGACGCTTTGACCAGGGGAAGGCGTGAGGATGTGGAATCTTCGGGACTTAAGTTAGATTGTCTTCGAATGTTTTTTCTGCTTGGGTGGATGTCGTGTGGGCTGAAGACTGATGGGCTTTGGGCTGGCGTCAGTTTAAACTTGGGCTCATTACTGTTATTAGTTTAATAACTGCTTTCCTTAAATAGCCCATATGTTTGGGTTTTTACTGCTATTCGTTTCTGTAAGGGCTCAGCCCACCTTAGTTATAGTGTCGGGGAGCACCTGTAGGAGGGTATGCAAAATCATAACAGAAAACTTTGAAGGAGAGTTGCTCTCTCTCGAATAGAGCGAATACAACATTCAGTGATTTTCTAATCTTCCAAACAGTTCTTTTCCTATTTTACCTCATTCCCCAACTCGTTACATTACACTTGGTATCAGAGCACCGATCATTCATGGCTGAGAACACCAGATTGGCCACCATTGAAAAGGGTCTAGGCAGTTTGCAACAACAGCAAGAGGAAGATGAAAGATGAAATACGATTTCAAGTGAAGTTGTTTAACCCTGGTACACTGCATATGGCATTTGGATTGGCAAAAATCCAAGAGGAGAACCTTATCACAGTTAGGAGAAGTTTAAGGACAGGGTACACTGAGTCAAAACCTATTTCTCCATATCCTACCCGAAACACTCACCCACCTTGGGGAGGATCCAGCAAACCACCCGATTCTAAACCCTTTAATCGACCCAAAATTCCTATACAAAGACTTACATCAGAACAAATGAGAGAAAGGAGGGATAAGGGGTTGTGTTACAATTGTGATGAAAAATGGCACTCAAAACACCAATGCAAGGGAAAGAAAATATTCATGTTAGAGGAAGTGGAGTGGTTGTCGGATGAAGGAGAGGAGGAAGTGAATGAGCTTAATGTGCAAATTCCTGCTAGTGAGGATCAAGAAGTGAAACCTGAGATCTCATTGCATGCTATTACGGGGGTTGTAAATCCCAAAACTATGAGACTTATGGGGCGAATTGGAAAGAAGGAAGTGGTAATTTTAGTAGATACGGGTAGTACGCACAATTTTTTGGATCCAGCAGTTATAACCAAGGCGAGACTGTCTGTACAACCCACTAGATCTATCACAGTGAAAGTAGCAAATGGGGATTCAATGTTATGTGAGGGAAGAAGCAATCAAGTGGCAGTTAGGGTGCAAGGGTATGATTTTACTACTGATTTTTATGCCTTAACTTTGGGTGGATGTGATGTTATATTGGGAGTGTATTGGCTTAAAACTTTAGGGCCAATATTGTGGGATTTTATGCAGCTTACAATGGCATTTGAGCTGGAAGGCAAAAAAATAGAATTGCGTGGGATGCACCCCAAAGAATGGACAATGGAAGAAGCACAAAAATTTCACATATCCTCTGAAACTGAAAAAAATAGGACTAGTACTACAGTTTTTGTGTCAGATGGAGGGCAATAACCTGACCAAGGCACCAGCTCTCATTTCAGATGTGGTGAATGAGTTTGAAACAGTTTTTGGAGAACCACGGGGGTTACCTCCTCATAGAACTCATGATCATCAAATTGTTCTCAAAGAAGGGA
The DNA here is from genome assembly GCA_963930655.1 of Myrica gale. Lineage (NCBI taxonomy): Eukaryota > Viridiplantae > Streptophyta > Magnoliopsida > Fagales > Myricaceae > Myrica > Myrica gale. The sequence continues at coordinate 26,575,214 of OZ005600.1, read as the reverse complement.
CTACACCGGTGTGTGTGAGACCCTATCGATACCCGTATTATCAAAAATGAGAGATTGAAAAAATTGTGCGAGAGTTGTTGGAACTAAGGGCTATTAGACATAGTCAATCTCTTTTATCTTCACCCGTGTTGTTAGTAAGGAAGGCCGATGGAAGTTGGCGAATGTGTATTGATTATCGAGCTCTTAACAAGGAGACGGTGAAGGACAAGTTCCCTATCCCTATTGTGGACGAGCTGTTGGATGAATTGTATGGAGCTACAATCTTTTCGAAACTTGATTTAAGGTCGGGCTATCACCAAATTCGGGTTAGGCCCGAGGATGTTCCAAAAACGGCTTTTAGAACACATGAATGACACTATAAGTTTCTAGTTATGCCCTTCGGGCTAACCAATGCACCCTCAACCTTTCAAGGGTTAATGAATGATATTTTCAGAGATTATTTGAGAAAGTTTGTGCTGGTCTTTTTCGATGACATCTTGGTGTATAGTAAGGGGGTAGAAGAGCATGTGAAGCACCTTCGAATGGTTTTGGAGACACTAAAGCGGCATCAGCTTCTTGCTAAGCTTTCTAAGTGTCGGTTTGGATACTATGAAGTTGAGTATTTGGGACATCTAATCTCAGCTCAAGGAGTGAAAGCAGATCCTAGCAAAATAGAGGCTATGTTAAGGTGGCTTATTCCCAAAAATATAAAGGCACTCCGTGGGTTCTTAGGTTTGACGGGGTACTACCGGAAGTTTATAAAGGGCTATGGTCACATTGCAACCCCTCTTACACAGCTATTGAAGAAGAATTCTTTCAGTTGGTCAGAAGGAGCAACCAAGGCTTTTTTACAATTGAAAGAAGCTGTAATTACCCCACCTGTTTTAACATTACCTGATTTTTCAAAGCCATTTACTATTGAGTGCGATGCAAGTGGATTGGGGGTAGGAGCTGTATTGATGCAAACAAACAAACCCATAGCGTATTTTAGCCAAGCCTTGAAGGGTCGGCTACTCCAACTTTCTACGTATGAGAAAGAATTATATGCTCTTGTGTGTGTTGTTCAGAAATGGAGACCATATTTAGTGGGGCAGACCTTTGTGATTAGGACAGATCAACAAAGTCTCAAGTTTATCTTGGAACAAAAAGTGGGGAATCCTAAACAACAAAAATGGTTGACTAAGTTATTGGGATATGATTTCACTATTGTGTACAAACGGGGAATGGAAAATAAGGCTGCAGATGCTTTGTCCCGTAGGGAAGAAGAAGTGGATCAGATTGCCCTATCTGTCGTATCATTTCCCAATTCAACTTGGTTGGATGAGTTAAAGGCCACTTACTTGACTGACCCGGAGGTGGGAGAATTGCTGATTAAAGTACAAGCAGGAGGAGAACCAAATTCTCAGTTCACAGTAAGGAGTGGAATACTCCTTAAGAAGGGTCGAATCTACCTTAGTAAAACTTCAAAGTTTAAGGATAAGATTATGCAGCACATTCATAACAGCCCATCAGCAGGGAATTCGGGGTATCATAAAACACTACATAGAGCTAAAACTGAGTTCTATTGGCCAGATATGAAAAAAGACATTCGAGTTTATGTACGAGAGTGTGATGTGTGCCAAAGGAACAAGAGTGAGAATCTAGCACCTGCTGGATTGCTCCAGAGTTTACCAATCCCTACACAAGGGTGGACTGACATCTCTATGGACTTTATTGAAGGGCTGCCTATGTCTAGAGGTAAGTCAGCTATTTTTGTAGTGGTGGACAGATTTACCAAATATGCTCATTTTATGGGTACGTCTCATCCATACACAGCCTACACTATAGCTCAATTGTTCTTCAACCATGTTTTTAAATTACATGGTATGCCTGCTACAATTGTTTCGGATCGTGATCCAGTGTTTCTGAGTAACTTCTGGCAAGAGCTTTTTCGGCTCCAAGGCACAACCTTAGCACATAGCTCGACATACCATCCTCAGAGTGATGGTCAAACAGAAATTGTGAACAAATGCTTTGGTCACTATCTACGGTGTTATTGTGGTGAAAAACCTAAATATTGGGGTGACTGGCTAGCTATGGCAGAGTGGTGGTATAATACCTCTTATCATATGTCTACAAAGATGTCTCCTTTCGAGGCACTCTATGGGTATCTTCCACCTAAATTACTGGGCTATGTGGCACATACTACTCAAAATGCAACAGTTGATGCAGAGTTAAAAAACAGAGCTCAAATTTTGGAACTCCTCAAGCATAATTTACATGCGGCTCAGGAAAGGGCAAAACGACAGTACGATAAACATCACACAGAGAGAAACTTTGCAGAGGGAGATTAGGTATACCTGAGACTGCAACCGTACCGTCAGAAGACACTTGTACTCCGTAAGAGTCTAAAACTTTCCCCCCGTTACTTTGGTCCTTTCCAAGTGCTTGAAAAGATTGGAGAGGTTGCCTACCGTTTGGATCTGCCACCAGAGGCACAAATTCATCCAACCTTTCACGTCTCTTGCTTGAAAAAGAAATTGGGGGCACATGTCACACCTCTCCCATCTTTACCTCCAGTAGACGCCGAAGGTGTTATTCAGCTTGAACCCGAAGCAATTTTGGAGAGGAGAGTTCGTCGGCAGGGAGATAGACCTTTGACTGAAGTTCTGGTACACTGGAAGGGCACTGAACGAGAGGATGCTACTGGGTTCCCTTTTGGCAGTTAAGAGACCGATACCCTCACCTTGTGGGCAAGGTGTTTTGATGGGGAAGGGGATGTTATGGACCCAGATTGCACCAGGGCTATTTGGGAGTTTTTCGTCGGAGTTGCGGAAGAGGAGAGTAAAGGTGAAGTCTTGACGCTTTGACCAGGGGAAGGCGTGAGGATGTGGAATCTTCGGGACTTAAGTTAGATTGTCTTCGAATGTTTTTTCTGCTTGGGTGGATGTCGTGTGGGCTGAAGACTGATGGGCTTTGGGCTGGCGTCAGTTTAAACTTGGGCTCATTACTGTTATTAGTTTAATTACTGCTTTCCTTAAATAGCCCATCTGTTTGGGTTTTTACTGCTATTCGTTTGTGTAAGGGCTCAGCCCACCTTAGTTATAGTGTCGGGGAGCACCCGTAGGAAGGTATGCAAAATCATAACAGAAAACTTTGAAGGAGAGTTGCTCTCTCTCGAATAGAGCGAATACAACATTCAGTGATTTTTTTAATCTTCCAAACAGTTCTTTTCCTATTTTACCCCATTCCCCAACTCGTTACATTACACCCTTGAAGGTCCAAAATGAGTCCGGAAGTTACCAAAGATACGAAGAACTGATATGCCTGGGAGTAATGTTAATCCCCGAAAGAGAGAACTAGTTTTTCAAATGCATTATCGGCAACTAAGCAATATTGCAGTATAATTGTCTCACAACATTTTCAGGCATAATATGCTTCTCCCTCGCTGACCGACCTACGAATCTTTGTCACAGGTCGATGGAGGAGAAGAAGAGTAAAGGTGGGAGCTTTCGGTGGGAGGCTTCGAGAAGTGGTGGATTGCGGCTGTACGTGTTGTTGGTCGCGTGTTATGTTTAGGGCTCAATTCCAAAAGGCCTTGTAGTGGGCCATGGGCCAGCCCATTGTCTTTTACGTTTATGTTTAATTAGTTGGGCTGAGATTAACTCATCCAATTGTCAACAGGCCCAGCCCATGATGGGGTATACCTGTTGGAGAGAAGAATCACGTAATTGTTTTCTTTGGAGTATTTGGAGGTTAGCTGCCTCGAAACAGCTTGTTCTAGTTACGAATATTGAATGCAACTTGTGGATTGAATTTACAACAAATATCAGATTTGTTACAATCTTATTCAACTGATATCTTGGCTATAAGACAGCGCAAATTAAATTCTAAATTCCTTGACGAAACACAAGAGAATCACTGAAATTCTCTCTTTCTTTCATTGCAGGCAAACCGCTCATAAATTAAATATCCGCGATGGATTCCCAAAAAAATCAACGCAGGTGTGCATAAATACAACAAAAGGCAAACAATTTTACATTTCAAATGAAACACCTAAACAAGACCAACTACTAAGCAAGGCCGCAGCCACTTTTCTTCTAAACCAAACATTGTTCACTTGCGTTCTGACTTTCCCGCATGGACGTTTTCTCCGAGCAGTAAAGGTGCTGACTTTCACCCACACAGTTAGCCCAACCGCGCCTTCTGACAAATTTCTGATTTTTCACTCTTAGAAGAATGGGTTAGCATGCGTTTTGACGACTCTAAAATAATACATGCAAGCAACCAATCATTCGGTGGTTGAGCTGTACTTCTCTTAGCTACTTTCACGGTAGAAAATCATGTCAATTTCCCTTGGTGCAGTGCGCATCTGTACCACGCTTGCTGCAGTGACTGTAACCAACAGTATGTAGGAAGTCTCTAATCTCTTTAGTACTGCTATTACTGGCTTGCAATAATCGTTCATCTTCCTCATAGATTAGATATGGGGCTTCCCTTCCCTCTCTCCTCAGTAACTTTGAGGCTCCTTTTAGTACATGAGACTCCCACCCCTGAACATCTATTTTGATCAGAAGCACGGGCACTGATTCTGGGATTACTTCATCGAGAGGGATGGACCTCACTTGAAGTGCTATCTCTTCATTGGATTTGAATGCCATCTTTGCACCTGTTGCTGAAACAGCACTGTTGTCAAGCCGACCAACCAACTGCAACATGAGGAAGAATTAACACTAAATTTTAACTGCGATATTCAAAAAGCCTCTCCAATTCATGAACCGTTCAACACCATTAAGTGGAGGAATTTAAACATAGAAAATTGAACCTAGGAGGAGTATAGCCTGACTTAAAAGGGCTTCCTCACAAACTAGAAAAGCAAACAGATGAAAGGAATATGAATATGTTAACAGGAGTTACAGATGTTTAATGCTGCAAATCGTATTAATTTCACGAAAAACGAGCTTCTAATGCTTTCTCATCAAGCGTAACTTGAAGGCAATGAACTCTCAGGAACAAAGAATTTAGACAGATGCATAAGGACCGGCAACTTAATCTACCATCTAGTTTGTGACAAACAATTCAACTCATGCCAATAAGGAAAGTCCCCATGCTTACCATCCCACTTCGATTTGAATATTATGAACTAAATGCAGTACCTTGTGGAACGTAATGTTCCCACTCCGGTCCGATGCAGCGGCCTCGAACACCGTGATCAAGTCCCCCACCCGATTCAGATAAATCCCATCACAAATCCTCTGCAAATTCTCAAAGACCGGCTCGAAAGCGAAAACCCTAAACCCCATTGCCGCGGCTGCGAAGCTGGCCATGCCCACATTGGCACCAACGTCAACAGCAACCCCATTGTCCCTTCCTTCACCCCTCAGCTTCTCCAGAACCTCCTGAATCGAAACCGAGATATCGGGCTTCCGAAAGGGCTTGCCTTTGAGCATTCTGACAATGTTCTTATGGGGCTTATCGGGAAGGGCTCCCAAGTCGGCGAGCGAGTAGAGGAAGGGGTATCGGACGCCCTCCACAACGTTGGCGATCACCGGGTGAGATTGAGGGCTTTTTAGGCAATTGAAGGGTGGGATGGGGTAGGAAGGGAAGTCGCTTTTGACGGTGGATATGGTGTTAGGATTCGAGGGTTGCGCGATGTAGATGAAGAACATAAGGAGAAGAAGGGAGCTAATGAAGAGAAAGCCGATGTTCTTGGAGGGGTGGAACTGCGAGGGCTTGTCCCTTTTCCAAGCATTTGCCATGGAGTATAAATTGAGGCCTTTTCCAGGAAATTTTGAAGCTTTCTCAAGAAACTAAGGGATGGAATGCATCTCCAGAGACATATTTCTTTTTACGTTTTCGTTCCCGAAGAAGTGGGAGCTGAGAAGGGGAGGGGGGATTTTATGAGGAAAAGTGAAGCAAGAAGGCAAATTTTCTAGGAAAAGTGAGATTCTCCGGGAAAATGTAGGATTGGATCTGCGAAGTAGGAGAGGGAGTGTTTTGCTTAGCTCTCAGTATCGGAGAAGATCGGTGTGAGCTGGAAGCTATGCGTGTGCGAGTGTCCCAGTTGTCCAATAAGGAGGTGTCACGTCGTGGGGACACTATTGCTCAGTTTCGTATACTCTAATACTTTTGTATTCAATGTACAAGTCATTGAATAGAAACAACTTTTATGAAAGTGGATCACGAGGAAATGAGGAAAAAAAATTGAACTTAAAGAAATAGAAGGAAAATACTCGAAGCAAACTGTGATAAATGTCCAGCTTATTAAAAACGTTACATGATCTATTGGATACTACATGGACATAATTACAAGTCTATTAACTACTGAAGTACTTGCAGGTTTTTCTTTCTGTTTCTTTGTCTTTTGTTTCTGTTTTTAGAGGCCAAGTTAATGTTCTGTTTTTTGTTATATCTACATGTTCTTTCCTGTTCTTCTGAAGTCTTCAGTTTCTTTCCTACTTCCAAAAATAGTAGTTTCCACATTTTTAAATACCCTTCAGTTATTTCAAAACATTTATTATAAAAATCGTGTCTTCCTACGCAGCTATTCCCCAACTTCAAGGATCTCTCCGTAAGCTTTTCTTCTTTTGGGTTATCTATTAATCTTTTGTCTTATTTTCTCTATTCTTTTGTGTCTTCTTTTCACTTTTATGTGTACCATCTGTTTTTTTTTTCTATCTTTCTAATTTCTCTCTTAGCATTATACAATGAAATGTAACAAAAAAGAAAAAGAAAATCCAAAACCCCCCTCATTAGTTTTTCTTTTTAGTGATTATTATTCTTCTCACACGGAATTATATCTATTTTTAATATTATTTGTTCCCTTTTTTTCTTTTTTCTAAATTCTTCCAAGTGCCACCCCAATAGGGTTTTCCTTTCTTCTTTCCCTTTTCTTTCTTACCTGTATATTTTGCTCATCAGGAACGTAGTTGAGGAGGCATGAAAATGAACTGAACGTCTGAATTTATTTGCCTGTCCACAGAACGTTCAGATTTTTGTTCTAACCGCTTGATTCCTTGAAGTAGTTATTGCATGCAGTGCTAGCTACGTCTAACTCTTACGTAATAAATGGAGAATGGAATGAACATTTTGTTGTTATTATTAATGAAAGCCGCTAGATTAATTCTAGTCGATCTTAAGGTAGGAGAGATATATATATCTCTTTGAATGGAGGGAAGTACAGACTCCAAGATCTTCTTCCCATCCAAACAGAGCAATCCTCTCTCTGCAGATACATATTTTATATAAGACTGCCCTCCACTAAATTCTATAATTACACTGTCTTTACTTGCAGATAACTCGCGCATTTTGCATCGTACTCCATCCGTCTCTAAATTAGTCATGAATACTATGGTAAGAAGCTTTGTTATCTTCGCGCCGCCTTTAGAAGAAAAATTGTGAGGTTTGGTCAAGTTAAGCAAAAGCACAAATATTTGCTCTTGATGCTTCCAGCTTATGCAGGTAGTCTTTGCTTTTGTGCTCTTTTTGGGGTTACTTTCCGCGGATTTGGGTTCCTCCACTGCGGATGCAAATCCAAACAGTTTCGATGTTTCAAATTATGGGGCTGTGGGAGATGGGAGTAGAGATGATTCCGACGTACATCTTCTTTCCTTGTCAATTTTTGTTCGTATTCTTCTCTTTCTCATCAAGTAAATTGCCCAACACCTATAAATTACTGTCGTCTTTCGATGCAGGCATTTTTGAAGGCATGGAATGCTGCATGTAGCAAAGAAACTGATCACCCTACAGTCATCGTGCCAGGAAGCAAGACATTTTTGGTACATCCAGTTTTTTTCAAAGGTCCATGCAAGGCAACCAGCATCACATTTCAGGTAAGGACCATCACCAAAATATTCTGCAGACTGCAGGATACTGTTTTTTGTATATGGAAGATTCCTCGGTAATAAAAATAAACGGGCCGGACTCCTTCCTAAGGGTGGAATCTCTATCGAAACCCCAATACCTATCTGTTGTTGACCAAGAGATATTTGGATAGAACAACAAATTAAAGGAAACAATCACAGTCAGACGAGAGAGAGAGAGAGATGGATGCTTTAGGCACAGAAAAAAAACTTCGAGGTTAAGACCCAACGAGGCGGACTAGCTAGTTTTCCTTCTCGAGGGCCGAGGGGCAAAAAACAAAAAAACTAAAGATATATATATTCACTAGTAATTGAAACTTGTGCAGGTCTTAGGAAGAATTATCGCGCCAGCCTCACCTCAAGCATGGAAGGGGCTTGACCCAAGTCAGTGGCTAGCATTTAAGAGTGTAAACGGGCTCGAGATCACCGGCTCTGGCATCATTGACGGACAAGGCTCTGGTTGGTGGAACCAGGCATGCAGGGATCATCCTCACCTGGTACGCTAAACAAATAATACTTGGTACCAATTACCATCTTAAAAGTCCAGTCACAGATCTCAAGAGTTGAGTATCTAGCTAAACCATTCCTTCTTTCTGCCTGATTTTTCCAGGCGGGATGCACTACATTGGCACCAACAGTAAGTATCCCGATGTGATGGCATATATTACTATTCCCTCCCAATTAGTAATAAGATTAGGGAGCATTAATTGCTCAGTTTTCTCTGGCTGCAAAGTTCAGGAATTACCCCGACAAAAAGGGCACTCAAAACGATTTGTAGGAATATCAACTTAATTACAAGTAGATCCACCTTGTTGGAAATTCAATTCATTATGAGAAGTGAACTGCAGACAATGAAGCTCTTTTCTTGCGAGGAGACCAATCTTAGGGATCTTCACTTCCTTGACAGCCCCCAGATGCATATAGCAATATTGGGGTGTAACGGAGTCCACGTTAATAATTTGACGATCAAAGCTCCAGAATTAAGTCCTAACACTGATGGCATTCACATTCAGTCATCTGATAATGTGACTATCAACGACACAATCATAGGCACCGGTAAGATAAAAAAACTCCTTCGTCCCATGTTATTAAAATCAATTAGTAAAAGCAATCAAGATTAACATCGATCGATAATCAACAGGCGACGATTGTGTTTCCATTGGCGATTTAACTTCAAATATTAACGTCTCATACGTTAGATGTGGACCTGGTCATGGAATAAGGTAGATAAATTTATTATGTGCATTTTCCGTTCACAAAAATAGTAGCTTTAACGAAGGCTCTACTCCAACTTTCAAACAGCATTGGAAGCTTGGGGAAGGAAGGGAATTCTGTCCAGGTTGAAAACATTCACGTGAGTAAAGTCGACTTCAAGGGAACCACAAACGGAGCCCGGATCAAGACATGGCCGGTAACATATCAAAACGACTTGAAGTTTTAGACAATTAATTATCAAGAGCTAGCCATTATTATATGTAGTGTTCTGTTCTGTGAGATGTAACATTTTTCGTTGTATTTCGTTAAAAGACTGGAAAGGGTTACGTGAAAGTGGTCACATTCGAGCATCTCTACTTCAACTCGGTGCAAAACCCGATAATCATCGATCAAAATTACTGCCTCAAAGATGACGTTAGAGGTGCCTGCGCGAAGACGGTAAACAAAACAAACCTTCAGGTTTCTCTTTGTAGTTCCATTACTTGTTATAGAAGTAGAGATTTACCAATCTCTTCTCCTGTTCATGTTGTGTAAAAATAGCAAACCGGAGTACACATAAGCGACGTCCAGTTCAACAACTTGTTTGGAACGTCAGCAACCGACGTGGCAATTACTCTCAACTGCAGCAGTTCTGTTGCCTGCACTGGAATATTCTTCAAGTCTATACAGCTGAAGCCTAACAAAACTGGAAGTACAGTCACCTCCACTTGTAGCAATGCCCATGGCAACATTTTTGGAGTGGTTCAACCGAACCCCTGCATCCAGGTTTGATCCCGCACATGGAGCACTTAATGATTTTCTGGATCTCTCATTGAGATCCTGCTAGTTTTCTTTTACAGTCAAGCGAAACTTCTATTTTTCGTTGTATGATTCTAACTTTAGAAATGCAAGCCTTATGTATTATTCAGACAAAATAATACAAAAAATACCTCTTTGGTCTAAACCATACCTGGGGGGTACTTGGTATGGAGTCTTTGGGATATTCCATGTAACAGTTGTAATGGAGTTATAGGATATTGCTTTGTCATTAAGACTCGACAAAAGCCTGAGTATGGAGTTTTTCCACAATACAATTAAATTAATAGAAAAATTGCCAACACAAGAATCTGTGAGAAAATTTAAATGTTTATACAAACAAGTAAGCTGACAAATTACAGATTTTAGTACATAGTTAATGATCACAGACACTAGGATACATTCAAAATATACAAGAGAACCATCTTTCCTCTGCTTGATAGATCTTACAAGGCCAACTTTTGAATTGTCAGTTCCTTAAGTGAAGCCACTAATCTCCGAAACACCTTAAGATTGTAACCTATTTTATCCTGAGAACACATCAGCCAACATGTCAATATCCAGTTTCTATAATCCATGCGTGCACATATTAATAACTTGTAACACGAACTCACTCTTAACTAGGCATTTAATTTGTCCAAAAAGCTACAAACACCTCATAACCAAAACAATAGTAAGACCCTTGAAGAGCCTTGCAAATTACAAAAACACTTCGCTATAAGATAGAAATGCTTTCATCACAACAAATATTTAACCAAAAAGGGGAAGAAATAGGTGTGCTGGATCTCCAATAGATTCCTTGACAGACAAGGAAAACCAGACTGACGTTTCGTTGTTTCGGAGCACAAAGATTACAGTCATGCCAGTGTTTCCACTCCCGCCATTATATCAAGGATAAATATTCTCGCACTCCATCGATATGGCACTTAATCCACCACATTGAAAGCAAGGAAGATTCTTTTCTTCATTCAGAATATTAATTCATAAAACTTAAAAGGGAATGCAGTGGAGATGTTTTTATATAGCTCTGGTGCGATGTCCATTTCAGACCTTGCATTGGTGGCATATGAACAGTAAACATTAAAAGGAGTATACCTCACTTAGTAAGGTACACAAAGCATTACTTTTAAGTGGGAAGGACTTCGTACTTGACCAGGCAGTGAAACATCAACAGTAAAGGGAGTATACCTCGCTTAGCAACTCGAGCCGTCCTAAGGTCGGAATTAACTTTCCACACAGCAACGATATGTCCTCCCCCGAGTCAGACTTGTCACTGTAAGTAATTGTTTTCCTAGTTTCACTGGCATCTGATTTGAAAGAACTGCCAAGAAAAACAAAAATTCACCAAAGGAAAACAACAATAAGCAGCAAACAATATCAAGTCAACATGATCACGAGAAGATTCGATCATTGCTTCCAGGTCTACCTATCCTGGAAATGGATGAGGATGACATTCAGCAAGCGTTCTGCCAGTGGAAGTAATAAAGCTATTAGTTGATCACTATTGCCCACAACCTGACACATCTCCACCATTGCAATATACCTCCTGCACAACAGAAACATTGCAAAAGCAATATGAACACATTATATACATCAAGGAATAACATCAAATGATAACTTACAGGTCACAAAGATACATATTAAGGCCGAGAAGTAAACGAAAGTTCAAATGGACCTTCTTTAGCACCTTCACTGCATAGTAGCATTTCTTATGGCAGCCATTGGAGCATAACAAATACTTACACGAAACAAAGGTCCCTACACAAAACAAAGGCTTCACACAGACAGCAACAGTTTTCTCATGAAGACTGTTCTGGATATATAACGGCTTTCTCTACACTTAGCTGACCTCACACAATCTTATTGTAGAGAGGCTTGCTGGAAATAACTAGAGTCACATATCTGCATGCACTTTCCAAGTAACTATTTCTCAACTCTCAAACATCTTCCATCAAATCACCAGTCGAATAAATGCTGGAGAGAATGACTTTTTCATTGTCAGGAATCTAACAACCTCGAAATTCTGCCTTTTCAGACCACCACAAGTTCTCCAAACATTTAGAACTCTGTGTGCTATCAAAGAGCTTCGAATCTAACATCTTCACTTTGGCACTTTCACATGATTTAGAATACCCCTTGACAACCCTTCTAAGAACTGACCATCCGTCATCAACCATGCCAAGAGACTTAAGGAAACCCCAATTTGCGTCCAAGAATCAAAATAGCATAAAGGCAAGACTATGGCCCTCACGAAGCCCACTTGGGTCCTTAATTAAATAGCCACTGAAGTATATGAAATTTGCACACATGACAAGAAGTTTCTCGCACACAAAGAACACTACTTTCTCCTTCACCCTATGTTCTGGTCATGCACAAGTTTTTTCTGCACTTGCCTGCCAGCTTTCTTGCAAGCAATTTTTTGCAACAGTGCGAAAACTAAACTATGAACTGGCAGCCGGCCTACTGTTATGCAACCCCTTGCATACAACTATCCTCAACTGATATATCTGATCCATGCTATTGGCCACCATATGGCGTAGAGCATACATGGGCATGCCCACAACATAGGACGCCCTCATCACACAGAACACGACAAAAATACTTCCCACAGCATGTGTTCATCCAACAAGTTAGGGTGGAAGAAGCCTTGAGCCAACATGCCACATACAAAGCCAACCCTGGTACGCAATGGGCAACAACATATGTGTCCTCCCCACAACACACCAGCTTCATACAAGTGGATGTCTCGTACCCAAGTTCAATGGCTAGTAACGACACAAGGTGCCACCACATGGCATGATCCCTGTCATCGTGCTAAGGGGCTGAAAGAAGAAATGAGGGTCTGTGGCTAAGTTTAAGATTATCAAAACCATGTTGGAACTAACAAAACCCACACCCACAACCCCATCTCCCATCCCCACCAAAAAAGGGAGAACGAAAAGGAAAATGGCAGATTCATGAGAATCTATTAGACTTCAAGTTTCAATAGCAATAGAGAGAGACTTATAAAGAGAGAGAGAGAGAGGTTAACAAAGAGTGGAGGGTCATTATGTATAACCAAGGATCGAATAAGTTGTGCATTTTAGAGAATATAATTGAAGCCTCCACGATACATTTAATACGAAAAAGGGGCATCATAAGCCCATTTGTTGTAGTCACCCTGTGTAATTCATGTACACTAACAAGTTCTGAAATATCAACCCTTCACTGGTTCTCTTGGTAATCAACAAAGGCGAAAAACTACATCTTTGCCAATTGTCAAACCACATTTACAGTAAATAAAAGATTTCAAGAAAAAGAAAAATAATTTAACCATCTTGTCAAAGGATTAAACAGAAATATGTGGATAAAAGACAGTGAAAAGCACCTTCTCTGTGTATCATCAGATGATGAAACCCACTCTTTCTGAGAACACATATTGATAATTTCATCCACCTCCTGTCTTGAGAGTTCATTTATGTCTCGAATCTGCAAAAGTATTAATGTAATATTATCACTAATCTAATATAGCAACTAATTAAATGGAAACATGGAAAACGAAGATCAAATTATACTACCAGACAATTTTGTCACACCTTATTGAGCAGTAAGGATTTTTCCTCAGCTGCTCTTTCTAGAGCAGTTGTCACAGAACTAAGAAGAGAACCAAGTAAATTCAACGTGGGCAGTTGAAGTCCAACAGAAGCACGGTAATCTGAGGAGGCATCTGAAACCTGTGAAAAAAAAAGCATGTTGGTAAGAGAAGAATATCTACTCATCCATTAAGCATAAACTTTCACAAAAAGGATGCAAGTATGAAAGTTATATAGGCTCATTAGCTCGATGTTTTTACAGATACCTGCAGTCTCAGGGATTTCTTCGTGACCAGAAAATATAGGTAAGAGCTCAGGCTGAAGCATAACTGAAATGAGGTTATTTCTGATTTCCTCCGATTCTAATCAATCAGCATACAAGGGAGAAAATGAAAAAGAGATTTGTAGTGAATAAATAGAAAGGGAGTATCAGTGATTCTAGAAGCCAATTCTTGAATCTGTAAAGCTTGGAAAGGGACATAGCATACCTCAAGACATTGTATTGATCGCGGAAGACTAGGATTCTCCAACTCCCGAGAGAATAGAATCCGCATCATACCAAAAAGTCCTTGAACAAAACCATATTCATCGCTCTCCTCATAGGGCCAAACCTTCAAAAATTGAATAGTATTTTTTAACTGACACAAACCCTAAAAGAAGAAAACAAGGTTAACTAGCAGGAAAACTTCATACAAATTATAGGCAAGAATTGCCATTTTGGGAGCCACTTCGATACCACTATAAAGAAAGAAGTGACAATTTGCATTTTCTACTAATACCAAAATAAACCTCAAAACTCAAAATAGTGCAACACAATTCATGCCCTAGGAGTAAGGAAGCTGCCTTAAAGCAAGAGACATGTTGTGGACCAGTCCTGAATAAATCTTTGAGGACCTTACCTTGCTAAGTATACCAACAACAAGATTCATCTGCTCCATTTTTAATTCATTGGCTTCAGAAACATCATCCCGAATAACTTGATCAATGAGCAGTTGATGTCCCTTGACAAAATCTATGACGTCACGGACAATTTTATTCTTCACCTATTGTACACCCAAATATATAATCATATATAATTCTCCAAAGTGCATAACATAGAGCATTAAAAACCAAAGTAAAATGAAACCTTGAATTGTTGGTAAATAGAAGAGCAAATGTATTTCTTTTCAAAACCAGCTCGCTCGTGAGCTTGAGGTCACTTCAATACTTAATTGTTGATTTTTTTTGATAAGTAATACTTAATTGTTGATTTTTTTTATAAGTAATACTTAATTGTTGATAGTGTACTTTTAGGAAAATCACACCGAATTATAGACTGCAGCAACTTCTCCATGCATGAAACGGAGTTTGAAATGGAAGATAGTACTATAAAAATCACACCATTGAAGCAACAGATTGTCAAGTTAAAATGATACTCTTAGCTCTAGAGGAGAGAACAATTCAGCTGCAGTTTGGGTACAAGCAGATCTAATCAATTGATAGTGTTCCTTGGCAGGTCAAAATTTAGTAAGTGAGGTTCCAACAACATATAATCACACCAGACAACCACTATTCGCAAATGATTCTTATAGTGAAGCATGAAACTGTAGTCCAAAGAAGATGCATCACCTAATATAGATAAGGAATTTGACAATGAAGTTCCAATGTATCAGGAATGAATTGAACTTATATACAAAAAAATCAGAGAATAAAAATTAAAGCCTGACCTCAAAAAATTCAGATGTATCAACTAATGACGTTAAAGAAAAGACCAATCTCAACATTGGAGTTACGATCACTCGTTGTTTGTCAATATCCATAGCCACATGTCTTTGAAGCTTCATGTCAACCCGCCTCAAACTTCCCTGGCAAGTTGCTTAGTTTTCATTTCAGTGAATTGGAAAAAATAATACTAAGCACATAGACAATGTTTAAAAATTCACCTGTAAATTCATTGCCCTGCAAGAAGCAATATGCTCTAAAGCACCCATAGAGTATAGAACCTGGGCTCCAGCTTTCCCATACTTGTGACTAATTCTCAATAGTAAAGCAAGTTCAGCCTCAAGGGTATATGTCCGTTGCAACGATTCCAATGAATGCCCACCATCCTAAAACAGAAGTTCGAAGAAATATAGAAACTTCCATAAAAACCGTAATGAATTCAGACACTGCATTTAATGGAAGACAACAGTGGATCCACAATTTAATTGCATAAGAAAACAAAGTCACATGATATTTATAACAAACCCTTGAGTGGAATTGCATGCAGTAATACATCCAAATAATGAAGCCCGGATGAGTTATGAGTATAACTTCAGTACAAATCAAAGTAAAACTTTCCAAAATTTACCTTACAACCTTCCATTTTACTTGGAATATAGTAAAATTCACAAGAAAAATATTATAAATGTTTGGCACATAAAATCTTCCAATTCAATAAATTACAGGTGTAGGTAAAGGACACAGCCCATGAGATAAATTTTTGAAAGACGTTGGACAGTGACAAAATGCAAGAAAAACTACATCAGATTTATATTGAAGAATTGCTGAATCCAGTGAACTTTTCTTGGGCAACGGATCAGAATCTGGCAATTCCAAAGACAAAATTGCACATACTGAACAATGCTTCAAAAGTTATAAACAAGCAATGGAAGTCTAATACCAGCAGAATTGCTGAATCCTATCCACATTAAGCTCAACTTATGATATAGCATTTGTCTAGCTAAAAATTGGTCGATCAAGTAGATTCTGATTTTGTTAAAAAAAAGTGTTTCAACAACTGCTTTGCATTACAGTAAAATTTGTCCTCTAAGATATTGAAATGAGAAGTTTCTGACAGGTTCATTTACAAAAACACAGTACAAGTAGCACCTTAACTGCTAATGCAGAAGTAACCACTTGCTTCTTACTCTAATGCTTTCCCAACCTAAAAGGAAAAAGGAAAAATTGAAAATATGTATCTTAATTTTATCAACCAGTGTCTACTGGCATTGCATATGCAGGCTGTCAACCAGTATGAACACAATATTTCTCAGACCTAGCATCTCCCTAATTATGCCCACTAATATGGTACAAATATGGTAGATCCCAAATTCATTAATTAATGGTTTCACTATGGCAGAAAGGATAAACACCTCATAGGAAAAATTGCTGATACTCGTGAAGCAGGACCTCAAAAATCCTCTGCTTTGAAGTTGGCCTAAAAAATATCTTTCGTGATCTATACAAATCAATGCATCAAGAACATATAGTGAAATCGTCTTCCCAGGCTCACTTCCTTGAGTTGCATCCTTTATTACCTGAAGATTTAAGTGCAAATAGGGCAAAAAAAAAAAACAAAGGAGCAAAGAGAAAGGATAAACAATGGTCAAATCATACGAAGTTCAAAATAGTAATATTGAGATAAAAAGAATCATGAAAAAGGCAAAACTAGTACCCTAAACTAAATCAGATGTAATATCAAGAGACATATGAAAAGTGCCAACATTTTACTTACATTTAATACCACTCAGATTAAGTAAACAAAAACATAGGAGTAATCTCTACCAAATAATGAAGTATTTTATGATTAGTATAGTATACTTCAAAATAAGATTTATGCATGCAGGCAAGAAGGTGTGGTGCTAGAAATGAAAGTCCATCACTATTTCTAATCAACAGATTCTGCGCACACACTTTCCACTCGCCATCCCAAGAGTCACCGAGTACTCAATTGAAGCTGGCAATCAGTTGAGAACATGCAATATAGGTGATTAAAACCTCAGAAGCATTTAAGCCACAGTTATGACATAGATAGTTTATAGGTGTCTTCTGAGTTGATACATTTAGTTTAAACATTGCACACCCAAAACACAGAGAAGGAATAAGTGACCTACCAAATCCAAAACAGATTGTGCCTCTTTCCTCAAAATATAAAAATTAGCTCGAGCCAGTTCAGCCTTTTCTTTGTCCAACTGTGGTTAAAAAAGAAAGAAAGAAAACTATAAGATCACACAATTCTTCCAACAGCAAAAGACGGTGCAAATTAGAAAACTTCTGCAATATGGTTCTAGAAACTACACACCTTTTGGAGATCCAGATCTTCACCCTCTTGCTCATCGAGAAGGAGGTTTTGCAGAACTGACGTCGGAACATCGGCATCAAGCATATGCTCACAGTATTGAAAATAGCTAAGAAGCAAGGCATATTGGCTGAACATGCAAAGATGGTGGTCAGAAGCCAATTGAGAAGTTCAAACGTGCACGGGAACAACACCAATTTCTTAACTGAAACCTACCGCCTCCTTAGGGCTTCTGAAGTCTCGTTTCTAAGAATTGCCATGATAAGCTTAAACAATATGGATTGACAAGCACCATTTGATAGTTGTTTCAGCAAGATCATGTTGAGACATGTGACACTGTCCGAATTTAAACCACCAGGGCACATAAATCTTTCATCTCGTAGTTTTGCCATGCATGTTAGAGCAACCTAAGCAGATTTCATGTCAGACCAAGAATTAAAAAAGAATTAAGAGGCAGGAAAATGAAAACTGCTGCAGCAACAATATGCTTGAAGGACCAACAGATCATGTACCTGGCATAATATAGATGCCATCTTCAGTGAACAGTCTGGAGAAGCAGAAGCACTTAGAGAAGAATCAAGAATCCTGACAACAATCAGATGAAACAATCACATAAGAGTGTAAGAGAGAAAGAATGAGGGTAACAACGTTAGGAAAAGGACCCACTGAAACAGAACTTCAGATCGATTTTCAAGCCATGAAATTCTCCTGGAAGCAGAGACCTACACAAGAGTCGTAAGAGTTTGGTGGAGACAGCTTAAGTAAAATGAGAGAATACAAATCGATGAAGTATGCATCACATAATTACGTCGTAATGCTGAAAATCACAATTGAAGAGTTCTTAATTGATATAGAACATCATAAAAAGAACGAAACAGACCTCAACAATTTGTGACCAGCCAGTTAACATATGAAGTTGGGCAGCTTGTTCCTCAAGGTTCTTATTGAATTTCCATCCCCATCTCAACAACTGTTGAATTGTCTCTCTAACATCGTTTAGCTCAACTTCACTGCCGAAGTTACTCAAGCAGGGATAAACAGAATTGAATTTCTGATGCAACAAACTAGAATAAGCACCAGAATTCTCTGTATGAAAATCCCAGAAGAAAATATATGCACAC
The DNA here is from genome assembly GCA_963930655.1 of Myrica gale. Classification (NCBI taxonomy): domain Eukaryota; kingdom Viridiplantae; phylum Streptophyta; class Magnoliopsida; order Fagales; family Myricaceae; genus Myrica; species Myrica gale. Next base: position 26,556,652 of record OZ005600.1, on the reverse strand, counting down.
TGGGTATACACAAAGAGGATAGAAACTCATCCTCCGGCATTCAACTGACGAAACCAACCTGCCAAAGTTTTTCACCGAGTGCAGCCAGGTCAATCAAACGATCTCCACGCTCTGAATAGTAGTAGATACCTCCCTTTGCCGAAGTTGCTGGATTCCCAAGTATGTCTTCTGCCTAGAAAATATATATACATCTTAATGCAGCTCACATAAAAGATAATAAATATTAATGAACACTGTGAAGCATTATAATCTTACCAGCAAGTCATATTTTAAATTAGCAACAACCTGAGAAAGCTTCGTACTCGTATCGGGAGACTTAAATTGGAGAACTTCGAGCAACCCCAAAACCTGATGTAATGTTAATCCAAGAACCAAATTAAATTGTCTAGCAGCAAAAAACCGACATCAATCCAACAGTTTATCAGCATTACCATAAACGCTTTCACTGAAGCCTTTGACAAGGAGTTTTAGTGATGGGACAAGGAATAAATCTTATCATGGAAAACCAGCAAGTAAACAGAGGGACATCTGAAGACATGCAAATTATATTTCATTGACTTCTTGTATATACTTCTTCGTTTTGGGAGGGTGCAGTCATTCTGCTAGTACTATCGGATGATTGAACAGGGTAGGGGGGATAGCCAAAGCAAAACAGGAAGTGAGGAATTTAATTTGGATCCCCACTAAATACAATGACGTCCTACATAAATGTCAAATAATTTTTTTATTAATCATCAAAAAATTTTAACCAACAACAGACAATATAAACTCAGAAGCCGAGAAAATCTTGGAAGATGCAACGGTTTGATAGCTAAATGATAAATGGAAAATACCGTAAGACTGCTGTAGAAAAACTATCAACTATTGGCTCAAAACATAAAACCCAATGAAAAGCAAGAATATAGCAATTAAAATAAGTAAAAAAGAAACATAAACTATTCAGGTAACAAATAGTACCTTACTCTTACTGATAGGTCTGGCTCCGGAGTACTCCACACCCTTTTGAAGAGAGGCGGAATGAGATATGATGCCATTAGTACCGATTCCAACAGTCTCCCCCCCAAAAAGATGAGCAAGAATACCGTAAAATGCCTCCCGGTGATTGGAGCTTTGCACATCACCAGCATGCAACTCAATTGCTAATAATTTTAATAACCAAGCTCTCTAGGAAAAATTAAACAAGGCATGAAATCAATACAAATGAAGCCCCAGAAATTAACCATATAGATAACATACACATGCAATTCAGGAAGTCTAATTCTAATACGTCAAACAAGCTGTATGACAAATTCATGGAGATACACATCATTCAAGTAATTTAATTTCCCTTCTGATTCGAGAGATATGTGCCCGAATTTTAATTCTAACGAGGCTCTCTATTGTCGAAGTTATCAATATTTTAAAGCACCTTACCCCACGAAGACAGTTGGTTGGGCCATTTGTCATGTTAAGGGGGATTAGTGGAAGTTTGATAAATGAAAGAACCCCCACCCATCTTCTTCTCTACCTCTTTGAAAAGCATGTACAGACACCCTCTTCTCTGACCACCCATACTCGTTGCCTATATCCACCCACTTCATTAATTAGTGCAAGCACCCCCTTTTGGAATATGCCAGCCCAACGCCACCAACTTCCAAGGCCAGCCATCACTACCATCTACTGCAAACCTCCCTCCAGCCACCATATTATGACAAGGATGAGGGAGTAGCAAATTACAAAGATAGGTGGAGCTATTTCAGAATCCACAATAAATTTGATATTAATTCTGGAGCTTGATTCTTGTTTGTACCTCATGTAGAAAATTGCAGAAAATGAGATCTTATGCGGATTATGACTTGAGAGGGGCTTGAATGACAAGAATAACATAGTATTGTCAGGGCTAGGGCCTAATTTCTCAACTTCAATCAGGGGCAATCTTCCAATTTATTGAGAATTTTGTATTCCTTTAGAGAGATGGATTGGGGCTTACTTTTCCTGTATCTGTAGGCGCTTATAGTTTAATTGGTTGAAACATACCCCTCATAACAGTTATTTTGTAGGCTCGAGCCTTACTAAGTTTATATGGACTACAGTACAGTAAAAATTGACACCAGAATATTGGGGAATCCTCAGATTTGGATGGTTGAGACTATTTTCTTGTCGACTGGATGTTATCGAAGTTAGAAACAAGTCAGGACGACGAGGATTAAAATGGCAAATTTCTTCAGACTCAAAATGATATATTTCTTCAATCTTGCAAGGACTAAATTTTGTATAAACCGTTTTGAGGCAGTTCTGATGATTAAAATTTTAATTTGATAATTGACCCAGTAAGTTTAAGTTTGGTAGTTTCATGGCTAACGAGACATGGAATCATATCTTGTGTAAAGCAGATTAGTATAAAATTCTGAGTTTCTGCCCCTCAATTCTGTGTTTCAACTCCAATTCATGATTTAATGCAATACCTTAATTTAATTGAATAATCTTGCATATATTTGACTCCCCAGACTCAAAATCATATTGGATTAATTATTGTAACGAGAACCCTGCTATTATGCCAAGTTGTCCAAACTTCCATTATGAAGCTTTATCTTCAATATCAGAATTCTATGCCACACCAATTAGCTAAATGGGCAATCTGGCAGAGCATTTTTGGTTTTTTGGACCATTTTTGTATCCCTTTTGATATTCGCAGCTGTGACTGTGACTAAGTCGCTGGGTTTGTTGTTCTGGTTTTCTTTTACTCAGAAAAAAAAAAAGAGATCTGCCTGGTCTACAAGCAAATAGTGTGTTTTTTAAGTCAAGAAGAATTCGTGAAAATAATCAAAGTACAAGAAACACTGAATTTGGGCAAACACTAGAATAAAAAGAACAGAGGCAACCACGCTTCACAGTCATATTTTAAACGACCTGATAGGAATGTAGTCACTATGAACTAGCAAATTACGGTGATAGGTAAAGCTTTGACTAAAGTAAAAAACGGTCTCCAATGGCATCTTTCTTAAAAGTATTGCAGTGCCAATATATTCAAAGCGTGTACCACTACAAATGAATAAAAAATAAAGAAAACCAGAATTGTCATATGTAAATAACAATGAAAATGGCAAATCAATGTTTCTATGCATGGTAAAACTGACCCTCGCAGATACTGGAACTAAAAGGTTAACACAGCATCTCAAAATCATAAAACCAGGTGCCAGTGGTGTGAAAGTAATTATGAAGTTCAACTATTCCAGAAAGAGACCTGATGAAGGGAACTGATGCGAAGTGGCTGGTTGCTATTTCGTTTAGGAAGTGGTGCAACACCAATAGTGTCTAGATGCTGTTAACGGTCAAAGAAAAATCTTAGGACAATCACACATGATATCACGAATAGAAATTGGAACAGAACTAAATGTGACACAAAGAGTCACTAAAAGGGTTCAAATGTTTAAAATGGAGCACTAATATTTACCTTTATGAAGAACTGATACTTCTTATTACTCAAAAGATCCATGGTAGGAGCACAAGTAAGCGGATCCGAGCATAACTCATAAAGAAGCTGCAAAATACAACTCAAAATCTTTTAAAAAAGGGAAACCTTATGTAAGCAAGAAATGTACAGAAAGCTCTCTCCCAAAAGTTATAATAAACAACCACGGTCACCCATATAATCTACAACAGAAATTGTTCAGGTGGTGCATAGTGCATGAGCCCACTTGAACAACAATCTCAAAGACAGCGACTCAAATCAAGAAGAGCTGAAATTCTATAAAGCATACTCAAGAGAGGAATATTCACACAAACAACTTTAAATGAAAAGACGAGATATTTCTCCACCCTATACATTGTTTTAGACCAGAAACACCAGATAGAAAACAATCTGACCTGGAATCCAAATTCATGAAGCAATGCATTCACATCTGGCTTTACAAGCTTATCCAAAATCTCAAGAATAACCTTCAAGCAACTGTGAATTGCATAATAATTGTACAATTAGCCGCTAAATTTCTATATAAATTGAACATGATCATGTTAAAGATGACTAATCATCAATGAAACCTGTAATGAAATTTTGGCTGTAAAACTGTCCGTTCAACAGGGATGTCAAGATCAAACTTAAGCAGAAGATGTGTAATATTAGGAGCTGGCCGACTAATATTGTCAATTAGAAGCTGCAAAAACGAAGCAATCGTAAACATCACTACCAGAGTAATTTAGGTACAGAATCAGGTGGGACAACCCTCGCATGAACTCCAAGGACTAACCTGCATTATAAGAACACCTGGATCATCACCACTATTCTCCATGATCTGACACTCTTCTGATCGTAACTCAAGGCATGCTGCATAATCCTCAATTAAACTGCTTGCAGCACTGGATTTTAGCAGCAACTGTACCAGCCCAATCATGCGAGAACTATCACCCACAACAATCATAATTATAAAGCGTTTCCCAAATTTTCAACAAAACAAATACATAGAGTGAACATTTTAGTGTAAGCTACAAAATCTTTTAGCATATAAGCGCTAAGCTGTCCAAACTCCACCATATCCAAAAAAGTGATAAAGAAGGCAAAGGAATAGAAGAAAAGGAGATGCCTTAATAGACTCATGATCTTGATAGAGCACTTCTGAATTTGTGGTTGGAAATCATATCTGACATACTCCAACAAAGCAACAATTTGAGTATGATCTTGTGCAAGTATAACATCCACAGGCTGCACAGAGAAGGATCAAGTTCTTACAGTGGCATCAATTAAGGGACTTCCCCCATGTAATTAGAGACAACGATATTTAGGGGAAAACACATAAAGCAAAGCAATTGCCACAAACGTTACAACTTTCACCTTCTGTTTAAGCACTTCTCCTTAGGGAGGTAATGATTCATGCAACTTATTGGGGTTTACTTCAAAACCAAGGCTAGTTACGGTACTTAACAACAGCATTCAAATTTCTTTTAACTCCTCACAAAATTGGTAATAGCTTATTTGTAACTAAAGAAACATAAATAAGCACCAAAAATGCATGCCAAAGTCCACCTAAAATCAGTTACAATATCTGATATAAATTCCGAGATTAATATACTGAGCATAACTGAGTCTAAGTTCCATGGGCAGGAATACTGGGAATGGGCAATGCTGACAAATTAAACTCTCTACCAACTACCAAGTACGAGCATACTCTCACTATACACACAAGTGCATGCATAAAATCCACATCCTCGTGTACCGCTAATTCTTCTCACCAATATTTTCTTCATCCCATCTTAAGATGAAGTGACAAGCAAAGAAAGGACAAAAGATTGACATTGCTGGAAGTTAGAGCTACTACAAATTACGGAAAAGTTCAAGTGATTCGGCTGAGATGGCTAGGTTGCGAGCAATGAAGTCCACAGTAGTAGTCCCAAAATGAAGGTGAGGTAAAATAAAGGACTATTACGACAAACGGGGCGCAACCGACAGAGGAGCAAAAACAAAGAAAATGTACTAGTCTGCAGGACCTAGAAGTCACTATGGCTTGTGAAATAAGGTATTGTAGTTTAGGATCCATGTCCTAAATCCCAAATGGTTGCGAACAGTGTTTTGTTGACTTGAGGATCAAATTTAGCGAGTCCACTTATCCTTAAATTTTTACCACAGCCATTATGTGGATCCATTTCTGTACTCCAAAAGAAAATTTTGCTAGCATCAAACAAATATGAACTGTCAGTAATTTCCCATATTTGGCCATCCAGGGTGCTAATACTTTGAATAAGACACACATAAGGTGGTTGTGTAGCCAATGATCTTATGAAACCATTTCATACCATTAAGGATTTGAACATACTAAGCTTCACAAATCATCCCAGTTTTTTGAGCAACTGTAACTTTTTTTTTATAAGTTTTTGAGCAACTGTAACTTAGAGAAGGATACTAGAACATATGAAAACATGCATGCATATACAGGATGATCGGCTTTAAACTTCCCACCAAAGGCCATCATGCAAACTCAACTGCTTACTCGAAAAGGAAAACATTCCATCAGTACAGGTAAATTGAAAGCTAAGAACAAGAGAAAATTGCAGTTTCGCCAGCTAGGCATGGGGGAAGAATAACACAATGTACCCAAGCCACTAATAGGCAACTAAATAATTTTCATACATCATTACCTGATATAGAGGCCGCCAGAAATCAGAAAGAAACAAATCCTTCTCCATGACTAGAATTACAATTTCCAAAGAAAGTTGCACAGCCTTCTCTAAAAGTTTCCCATAGGCTTGATTAGTCCTTTCAGAGATGATGGAATTGACTCCTGGCATAAGAATGCCCATGATGTTCCGGAAAACAGTTTTGCCGCTCATGAAATCCTAGATGAAGCATACAATTTTAAGATACAAACATACTTATAAAAAAAAACAATTTTAAGATACAAACATGTTTATACAAGGAAACCAAACAAATCTATATCATCTAGTATGAGATAAAGCATAAAGACTGAATCCCTGAGGCTCATATAGGGCATGAAACTATACATCATATTCTCCTGCAATGTTACTTGCCCTGTTCCAAATTATGTCTTAACTTGAGATAGCGTGCTTATTGATAAAGAGGTAAAAATGGTCTTATTGTCATTATGTTATTCTCGAGACTGTACGACTTTTAACAAAAAAATCATGTTGGATTTTAAAGAAAGGTAAGAATGCTCGATGAAACTGAAGAAGTAAGCTTTCACGTTGAGAAAGTGGACATGAATTTTAGGGCATCCCAGCAAAGAAAGCAAGAGATTCAATTTGGAATCGAGTGATAAGTAAACCAATACCTCAACAAATCTAGACAAGTGCCTGATACAAAAATGAAGTCGATACTTATCAAAAAAGTTGGTCAACTCCACAACAAAAGTTCATCAGAAGTTCAGAAACACAAGGTCTATTTTGTCACATAAGTCATGCTTTGAAATTGGTAAGTAGGTCTCTCGAGCCTTTCTTAAAGGATAAGTACCAAGAGGTATTGTTCAAACGCAAACCTATACTTACAATAAGCAAACAAGCAACATAACAAAAACATACTTTTAGCAACTCCAAAACAGGAAGCTGCATCTGAAGTGGAGATTGTTTTGTCGGAGTTGGAAACTGTGATGGGTCAGCAATGCTGTCAACATCCTCATCATTGATGTCAAACATGCTCAGTATCCTGCATTGTAAGTCACATTGAATTAAAATCTCTCTACCTTCTACTCAACTCCAAGATCGTACCATGAAGTTCAGAAATTGATCATAGATGATCACTCAAAATAAAATCTCCACATTGAACACCAGGACAAGCATTAGATACAGACCAAATGATGTTTAACATGAAACAAAATATAGGGTTAAGAATTGACACCCAAAGGAGAATGTAATCTGTGGGAACCAGCCAAAAGTGTCCTGAACTGGCCGAAACAAGACCCTGGATCCGATAGGAATCCGGGTCGGGGTTGGGTGAGACTACACGGGCTGGCTTCACAACAAAGAATCGGGGCGGGCAACCCAACCCAAACAGCAACCCACAAAAAACAAAAAGGCCAACTTCTAGGCAACCCGAGCCCAAACACCAACCCACAGCCCAGCCCAAAGCTGAGCCAACCCAAGCCTAAACACAATATGGATGGAACCCAACCCGAGCCCAAAACCCAAGAGCTTAAATCTCCTAAGCAACCCGAGCCCACTCGGGTTGCATCTTCTTCACCCGTGCAAAATAAATGCCACAGAGCCACCAACTGCCGAAAAACTCACCAACGCGACCCAACTGTGCTCCAACAAACACCACAGACAACGCCAGGGCGGCTCCAGACCACCAGCGACCACCACAAACACACCTGAGCGACGACGTGACACCGAAATCACCACGGAAATATACCCCGACTACCAACTTAAACAGCAGCCATTCTAGGATCTGCTAACCATACTCCAACGACGACGACAACCACATTACAAGGTCATGGGACCAAGGACGAAGAAGAAAAGAAGGAAACAGAAGAAAAGAGGTGTCGGCGGCAGAAGGTAAGAGAGAAAAAAATGTGGAAAACCCTAGAGCTCTAATACCATGTTATAGAAACTAGGATTCGATGAGAAAGAGAAGAGAAAGTTGTAATCCTTCTTCCCTCACTCATTCCATATATATAGGAGAATACACGATTGAGAAAAATCTCAATCAGTCGGTGAAGTAAATAAGGAAAACCTCAATCACAATAACCCCCCATATTCTTTCCAGAACAATGCAACCCTAATTGTCTTGACAGAGAATAAAAAATAAGAAAAAAGTAGAATACATAAGATATATAAAAGCCCAATCACAAAAGCAAACTGAAAGTGGAAACTGCAGGAGCAAGATATACGCACATATGAAAATGTTGCAAGCAAGCAACAACTAATTCCCATTTCTCGCAGGGATCGGCATACGCTCTTTGAGGAAATGGCCCAAAAACATGATCATATATGAACCTAAAGATGCCGATGAATCTGCAGGAGAGAGAAGAACCCACCAACATTGGCATGGAATTGCAAAGCAATGATGTTAAGAGTAAAAGAAATCAAAAGCAACCAACGATTGGTACCTATGCCCTCTATCGCTTAGATCTCTTTCTTCAGCAATAAGAGCATTCAACAGGTTGAGGAATGATATCGTTGAAGGATACTGTTCTCTCCTCGCTTCTATTTCGTTCAACTCAAATTGCATATCATAAACCTGTAAAAATCACAAATTACAAGATTATCATATCAATAGAAAGAGCACATTCTCCTGGTAATGATGGCAGTAGTTGTACATCCAACCTACTTGCTAAAGGAAAATACAAATAACATCTTAAAGCACCTTTTATTTATTAACTCTATATGGCCTTTAGCAGACAACAGCTAGCACAGTCATGGAATTTAAGGCATCATTACGTATCAAGCCTACATCTTAATTAACGGAAACACCTATAAAACCATAAAGTGCAAACATCCATAAGAAGAAGATTGTAACAAGAGAACGATGTCTGTAAAGTAGGCAAAATTGTCCATTAAGTATAATCTCTGAGTTTCTCGATCCAATGCTACCACTAGGATTTACCATGCTCAATATACTGCATAAAATTCAAAAATTGACCTCATCCCAAGCTATACTAACCTGTGCTGACATTGCCTGCGCACTGTTCCCAACAACTACTGGTAGGTCATACTGCTCAAGATAGCCCCAAATAGTATCTTTAGGGACTGAAGACACACGAACAAAAGTAGCAATAGCATTCCGCAAAGCACCCTGTAATATCATGTGATATACCAGATTAAACACAGTGCAGAAAACTTCATGTGGAGTTTCAAGAAAGAAAAAGAGGCTGCACATGTCATACTAGGATACTTTACAGCAAAGCAGCATAAAAATACAACTTCCAACCTTCAGATATGGAGGCACATTTTCATAGCCAAGCAGTTTGAACAATGGTTCAGCATCAGGAAACCAGTTCTTCCTTTCAATGGGGTTCCCATTCTCCACAACCTGTAGCACATGCAATGTCAACGTCAAAAGCTAGTCATTCCATTCTATTGGAAGCGAAACGTATCAGGCTACCTAACTGAAGAAACGAACAAAGACCTAAATAAAGAACAGAACAAAGGTTTGTGGCTATTCGACAAAAGGAAACAATGAAGTCAAACACACCATAAACTGTTTCCCATCACTTTGATAATACATTTACCGTAAACCATTCTAGAAGAAACATCATTTCCATCAATAATTCTATGGCTTTCCTCAACAAGTGACACCTACAGAACAATCTATATAATGTTTGACAATACATCCCTACACATTTTATCAAAGAAATAACAAACAATAAAAGACTGATGATATTGAAAAATCGAACAGGCAAGAACCTTTTGTAGAACACTCAAGTAGGCAACAAGCGCTTTTGCATCCCCCTCGGGGAACTCCGGTAGCATGGCGCCGGCAGTTTGAATGGACTGTTTGAACTTCTCCTCGTAGATTGACAAGCAATCAAACAAAGTGCTCCACCCAACCGAGCGGAATGCCTTCCCCTGAAGTAACTCAAAAACTCTTGAAGCCCCTTCTTCACTACAAGCCTGAAGGTAACATCAGATAATCAAAACGAAAGTAGGTATAGCCTATTTCTCATTGAAGTACAAGATTATGAACAATATAGAACTAAGTTGCACATACCAAAGTACTCAGCATATTCAAGAATGCCACAAGCGTTTGAAAATTTGTATGATCCTCTCCAGCAAAATTTACAAATGTCCACAAAACTTCATTTCCAGACAAAAGCTCTGGCTCCTTCTGATAACATCAAGCATTTAGAGGCCACTATAACTAACCAAGACATAAGAAGCATTGCAACAGAAAGATGCATGGTAAAAAGCTAAATACCAAGCAAAACATTCAAGCACACATAGTCTGGTATTTGAAGCACATTCTAAAAGCATATTTCAGATTGATCAAGTATTCTGATTGAATTTATTGCAAAATAAGCACAAGACAACATTTTTGTCTCAATTATGAGTCAACACAGTTGTGAGAGGGATGAAAAAAATGGAAAGTACTGCACCCAAGTTTGTTTGTCCTCCGCAACTCTAACTTCTTAAGGGGACAAAGCATTTCATTCTTTCACGTGCAATACAGAAGCCACTACTTTCCCAACTTACACTTCATTATTCATTTCCATATGAACTCTTGTTTCTTTCACTTTTCATATTACAAAAAAAAAGATCAAATAGTGAAGTCATAAACACATGTTTCTTAAGGCAGCGGACGCAAACTGAGGCACATCCCAAAAAAGGAATAGAAATATACCCAAATGGGACAGAGGGAATGCATTATTCATCCGTAGAGGGTTTAACCCCCCCCCTCCCGGATTAATAGTCTATATTTTGATTTAATTAAGCACAGAAATTTAAACATCTCATTCTAAGAATCTTTAGAGATCCATTTAACATTTTGAAATATTGCTTCGACACACTAAACAAGATATAATATCAGAAGATTCAGAGAAATTTTGTCCAAACTAACCTGATAGATTTCACACACAAACTCTAAGAGGGAGACAAAGGTTGAAGACCCAGTCTCAACATCTTGCTGGGAATCCAAGTTGCCATCACGCAAAAACTCATGTGAACCAGCCATACGGTAATGACTAAGAACGCTCATAGCTTTCTCCTTTGATTCTTTAACCTGCAAAGTAGGCACAAACATAGCTAGAGAGAGAACACAAAGGAAGAAAATAAGACATCAAGCTTCTTCTTTCCCTCGTTACTGCAACCCAATAGCTCCACTGCAAACCGCAGAAGCCACTTCCAAGTCCCCCTATCAAGAATACAAAGATCTTTTATCCCCCAAGGCAACATCTCCTCCTAATCCACTAAATGACCTCTAAATTCCTATTCCCCCTGAAAATCAACTGAAACTTATCAAGGTCTATGAGCTACTCAACGAAGTAGAGACACGGGGCATAAAGCAAGGAGCAGATAACCATCATGTCCCGTCCAAAAAGGGATTACTTACAGTCCAACCCCCAAGATAAGAAAGACCAATGCCCAAAAGCAACAAGCTTAACCATCCTCTCCTACAAGAAAGTCAGAAATCGTGCACACCAAAGTCCCTCACAATACGGGCATCAATGCGTTGCCAAACATTACACTTCCACCTCTTTAAACAAGATGACTCTATGCACACACTTCATCTACCTTCTTAAGCTTCTTCCACGTTCACCCAAACTTTAGCTAAAGGAACAAGGAAAAAGGAAAGGAACAAACATTAAAAAGCATTCTTCCAACAAGACGACATTTCTTGTTCCAGGTATACAATTGGTCTGTTTGTCCAACTATAGTGCTTAACAATCATCCCTTCCCCTTCCAAAAAAAGAAAAAAAATGGGAATTTAACACGAAACTTCAAACTGTGCTTAACTAGATCTCCAATAGCAAGGAACAAAATGCCACAAAATGCGTAGAGCAAGTTGTATTTTGATGTGCAGATAAATTTAAACTTCTTTTTCCAGGCAAGATAAATTGGATTAAACAAAATTAACAAAAAGCCATCAGTTAGAGGCCGGGAACACTGACAATAATAGGAGTACATGCCATTACAATGACAACCAAAACATAAAGAAAAGCAGGAAACAGGCCAATCTTTCAGTCTATCCCAGTGGTTCTGGGCTGTAGACAAAAAAAGGGGCCACCAGAAATAGCAGTCTCTGAAGAGTCAAAAGGCTCGACTGTTTTGAGAAATCACAGAGAGATTGGATGAGATGAGATCTTGCAAAAGAGTCTGATAATCTCTATAGGCAAACGAGTGTGTGTCAACTAAGCAGATGGCGTACCATGATTTGCTGCTCAGGGGCGGTGCATGAGACCTTGCGCTATGTGTTGCATGAGGATGGGACGAATCTGAGGCTGAGAGTAGTGGTCAGACACTTTTCTTTTTGATAAGGTAAGTTTTATTGAAAGAAAGAGGGGGCAGAGCAGTACAGAGGATTGTACTGAACCATCTACAACAAGCAGGCTAGAAAACTAATAAAATCATTGAAGTCTACAAAAGGATAACCCAACACCCCATTGGCCCACAGAAACAAGGTCTGCAACATATTTCCTTTTAAGCAGTCTAAGGACAGCCCCAAGTCTTCAAAGCATCTTCCATTCCTCTCCCTCCATAAGCTCCACCAAATGCACAAAGGTATCATATTCCACACAGTCATCGCCAAATGGTTGTTGAACGTCCTCTTCCAACACTTCAACACCCCACCCATCGTCTGAGGCATCACCCAAGGGTAGTTAACGATACTAAGCATGTGCACCCACAATACTCTAGCGACCAAGCAATGGATAAGCACATGATCCACCGATTCACCATCACCCTTACATAGAAAGCATCAATTAATCAAGCATAACCCCCTCCTTAAATTGTCAATAGTTAAGACCTTCCCAAGAGCCGCCTCCCATACAAAGAACGAAACACAAGGCCGGACAGCAGTCTTCCAAATCTGCCTCCACGGAAAAACCTCACCCGAGCCCCCCACCAAGAGCCCATACAACGACTTAACTGAAAAGACCCCAGTCTTAGAACTCTGCCAAAGCATTTTATCTTCTCCCCTTCTCCTTAAAACCAAAGAGTACAACAATGAGAAGAAGGCAGAAAAGTCTTCTATCTCCCAATCGTTGGCAGATCTGGCAAACTGAATATTCCACACCCCGTGACCAGAATCCTCCTCCAGACAATCCGCAACAATCGCACCCTTGTGCCTAGCAAGAGAAAACATGAGGGGAAAAGAAAGCTTCAAAGGTCGTTCTCCACACCAAAGATCATGCCAAAACCTAACTCGAAGACCACAACCCACCACATAACGTATGTTCCCACAAAAGAAAGTCTATCTGTTGTTGATGTGCTTCCACAGACACACCATAAGAGCCATGGATCTCATTGGTTCTCCACCCGCCCAAAACACTGTCATACTTCTCCTCAATGACAGCCCTCCAAAAGAAATCCCTCTCCAAGGCAAAATGCCACAACTACTTTCCTAAAAGTGCTCTATTGAACAGATGAAAACGTCTTAAACCCAACCCTCCACAGCTCATTGGAGAACAAACTTTCTCCCATTTGACAAGATGAAACTTGTGCTCGATTCCATCGCCCCCCCCATAAAAAAGTTGTGGATTTTCTCTAGTCTTTTGGCAACCCCCATACGAATAGGAAAGAGAGACAAGAGTTGATCAACGTGAGTCTACCACGTTTTGAAAGATAGTCGTGTTTCCACCCTGCCAACCTTCTTTAAGTTCTCTCGATAATGTCATCCCAAATACGTTTGCTCTTCAAACGCGCTCCAAACGGTAACCCAAGATAGGTGGTAGGCAACGACGAGACTCGGCAACCCAAAATAGCAGCCAACTCCTGAACATTGCCCACCCCCCCCCCACAGGAATAACTTCGGTTTTTGAAAGGTTAACTTTCAACCCCGACACTGCCTCAAAGCAAAGCAATAAGCACCTGAGATATCGAAAATGACACACTTCCGCCCCACACAAGATTAAAGTGTCATCAGCAAACAGAAGGTGAGAAATACACATACCCCCACTACCACCAACCTCAAAGCCCACAATGGCGCCCCGTGCCACCACTTTCATCATCATCCTGATGAGAGCTTCCATAATGAGCACAAACAGAAAGGGTGAGAGCGGCTCACCTTGACGCAAGCCCCTAGAGCCTCCAAAAAAACCTGCAGGGGAGCCATTCACCATCACCGAAAATTTGACCATAGATATGCAAAACTCAATCCACCTACACCACCTCCCTCAAAACCGCTTCTTAACAAATACAAAAGGAAATTTCAATTGACATGGTCATAGGCTTTTTGAATATCCAATTTGCACAACATCCTCAGCAAATTGGACCTCAACCTCAAGTCAATACACTCGCTAGCAATCAGCACGGGATCTAAAATATGTCTACCTTTCACGAAAGCATTCTGGGATGGCGATATAATCGTCTATGGTCGAGCTTCGTCTGGCTCCAAGCTCACCGATTCGGCAGCGGCTCTTCACCTTCGGCCTCTGGAGGTGGGGTCGACCTCTTCTAGGTTAGCTGAAGGCTCGGCCGGAGCTCTAACGGCGAAGGAAGCTTCTCTTGTTGCCAGCCGCGCTTTGCCCAAGCATTTTGAGAGCCCTCTGAGGGCAGGTGCGGGCTTGGACTCTTCGGCCTCACAACCCACATTGCTAGTGTCCTCTGTGGCGGCCGGGAAGAGGCCTGTTGGGTCTGGGATACCTGAAGAGCGGACAAAGGTCTTGGAGGAGCTTAGTGACCATGTAGTGGAGGATTCTGAGGTGGATTGCTTTGGGAGTTTCGACTTGGCTGTTACGGAGGGCAGAGTTGGGAGATCAGCTGCTTCTTTAGAAGAGGTGGGGGCTATAGTATGCGTAGAAAGCGGTGTTGATGGGATTGTGGCTGAACCTTTGTCGGTGTGTCCTCCTAGGAAGGGGAAAGAGGATTGTCAGATGGAGTTCTCTTCTTCGGACTGGGTGTTGGATATGGTTTCATCCTTTAAAAACATGGTTGGTCTCTCTTGCGACGGTCGCGAGGGTGAGCTGATGGCTCTCTTTGCAGCTCTAGAGAAGGCTAGGGAGAGCAGTGGGCTCCTAACTCCTAGCAAATTAGGAGGCAAGCTCTTAAGGGAGCTGAAAGGGTTGAAGTCTTCAGTCAATTATTATGATGGGAAGAAGTATGTGTCTAGGAAGAGCCGGAAGGGAGGGAGGGAATTGATCAAATATTTATGAAGCCCAAAATATTAAGTTGGAATGTAAGGGGGTCGAATGATAGACAGAAGTGTAGTGGGGTGAGGAATTTGTGGCAGGGATGGAAGCCTGATTTAGTTTGTTTTCAGGAAACTAAGGTAGAGATAGTTTTTAGAGCCTTCATTAGAAGCTTATGGGGGGGTCACCACGCGGGCTGGTGTAGTCTTGCGGCTGACGGTGCTTCGAATGGGATTTTGATTTTGTGGGACTCGAGGTCTCTAGAGATGGTGGATTCTTGTGTGGGCAGCTTCTCTATTTCGGTGGTTTTTCAGAATGTTGAGGACGGAGTTCGGTGGGTGTTTTCGGGGGTGTATGGCCCTAATGATGATCGTAGAAGAAGATTGCTTTAGGAAGAGTTATCGGGTGTCATTGCTTGGTGGAACCTTCCGTGGTGCATTGGGGGTGACTTTAATGTCACCCGCTTTTCAAGTGAACGCTTGGGAGTCGGAGGATTCGGGCGTGCTATGTTGGATTTTTCAGATTTTATTTCTGAAAATGGCTTAATGGACCTGTCGTTTTCGTGAGGGTTATTTTCTTGGTCAAATAATAGAGCATCTCAATCATGGTCTAGAATTGACCGCTTTCTCCTCAGTCCGTGTTGGGAAGCCTTATACCCTGAGGTCACCCAGAAGAGGCTCCCTCGCCTGTTATCTGATCACTTCCCTATTATCTTGGAAAGTGGTAGATTTGGTGGAAGGAAGATTCCCTTCCGGTTTGAGAACATGTGGATTAAGGAGGCAGGTTTTGTGGATAGGGTGAGGGCGTGGTGGAATTCCTATGTTTTCTCGGGGTCACCTAGTTTTGTGCTTGATTCTAAGTTGAAAGCCTTGAAGAAGGATCTGAAATTGTGGAATCAAGAGGTCTTTGGGGATCTGAATATTCGTAAACAGGTGTTGATGGGCGAACTCTCATTGCTGGATAGGGTGGATGAGGAGGGAGGTCTCGATGAGGAGGGGCGAGAGCAGAAAGTGGTTGACTCGGGAACTGAATATTCTGATTGAAATGGAGGAGACCAGTTGGAGGCAAAAGTCAAGGGCTCTTTGGCTTAAAGGGGGATCGATGTTCGAAGTTCTTTCATAGGGTGGCCAATTCTAACAGAAGGAACAATTCCATATAGAGCTTGGAGGTTGCGGGGGAGTTGGTGGAGGAACCCGATAGAATTTCTGAGGAGATTGTTGGATTCTATAGCTCCTTATATAAGGAGCCCTTCTCTTGGAGACCCCTCTTGGAGGATTTAGAGTTTGCTTCTATTTCAGGGGTTGAAGCGGTGTGGTTGGAGACCTTTCGACGTGGAGGAAGTAACGAGGGCGGTTAGGAGTTTAAATGGGGACAAGGCACCGGGCCCTGATGACTTCTCATTAGCTTTCTTCCAATCGTGTTGGGAGGTGGTCAAGGGAAACATTCTATCTATGTTTAATGAGTTTGCTTCGGAGGGCAGATTTGTTAGAAGTATGAACGCCACTTTCATTATTCTCATTCCAAAGAAACCGGGAGCGGTCGAGTGCGTTATGTGTCTGTTCAAGGTCAGACACTTGAACAGACACATAACGCAGGGAATAGCATATTTGGTTTCCAAAGCCAAAAAGAGAAGTAAAATAAAAGGGGGTGGGGGGGAAGGGAAATGCGACGGAAAAAGGGTAGGAAGGGAAAAGAGGAAGAGGAGGGTAGGCGCCAGAACAGTGGCCCATGAGCACCATGGACTGCACACACGATGACATATAGCTACAATAGTGGAGCTAGGGCCAAAGAGGCAATGGGGGCCCATGAATGGATGTAAGGAGGGGAAAGACACAGAAGAGAGACAGCTGGTAAAAAGTGGGAAGGAGAGACCAGAAACTGGCGAGGAGGGGGGAGGAGCTTCACCGGTGACTCACTAAGGAGTAGAAAGCTCTCACACGAGGAATGGGGGAGCTCTTGCACTGGAGAGATACAGGAGAGGAGAGCTGGTAAACGGTGGGCTACACTACTATCATCATCCACAAGCTAGTCCAATCAGCAAAAAGTTGTGACCCACTGAAGTACAGACATGCAAGCTAAATTAATCACTGCAATCATCAGTTGGTGGAGTTATGACATTTCGTTCACTCAGTTTTCACTTTAGCAGGATCCATATGTTCAAGAGGGAAAAAGGTAAAATAAAGGGATACAACTTAACTGACCTTGTCTCTGGCAAGTGGCTGAGACAAGAAGCAGGTAATCAACTTATGCAGGTAACTATTGAAGACATAGATCATATCCTCATCATCATTCTGCATAAATTATGAAGGAACCAGATTAAATATAAGCCACTGAGTGACAAAGAAAAAGCTATAATCTTAAAGATGATTGCTAATTTCAGATCAACGACTTTTGACACATGAAATAACAATCGATTTCTTGAAAAAGAAAGTGGGGGTGGGGGTACGACTTTGCAAACATGTGCAACATCTAAAAATAGATACTCAGCCAAAAAGAAAGATAGGAAGAGACATGAAACCAAATCAAACCACAGCACACCAAGTATTCTGAATAAGAACCAGTGCATGGATGTCAGCAGTCAAAGTATAGAACTATCTATTACATGCTAAGAGTGTGTTTGCACATCCTGTGGAAATCCACTCTGTAATTTCATCTAGACCAATTAGACAAGGAGCTAATAAACCTAAAAATAGCGGGTTACACGAGGGTAGCATGTACTAGAGGGGGAAAAGCCTCAATAAAAGAATGTATTTCAAGTTTAGACGAAAGGATTTGAACAAAAGAACCTTTTCCACAGGCACAAAAAGAGGTGCTCGAGATTTTGCCAAGACGTCATGTTCAGACCAATTGCTCAAAATGGTCCTATTCACACCGCTCATGACTAGAATTTATTGGTTTGAAGTTGGTCTTATACTATGTATGTACTCTAGCTTCAAGATGAACATTAGAAACGGTATTACTGTAAATAAAGGTTAGAGGCTATTCCTTTCAAAAAGTATACCACACAAGCATATACCAATCAATTACATTATTTTTTTAGACGTATAATTGAACAGTGAGAGGGAGCTAGAAAGAGAACCTCCTAATATTTGCAAACCCTAAACACTAGGAAAAACAAGAACAAAAAGAAAAGGCAAGATCGAGGAACTATGTATTAATATAATGCTCTAAGAAAATAGTTTGAAACCTGCATTACGATTCAAGGCATATTCTATTTCAACAAGCATAAAATTTTTTATAAGTAAGAAAGTATTATTAAAAGTATGTGAGAAAAGTACAAAGGTTGTACCAGAACCACTTAAACCATACGAGCAAAGAAACTAATAAAATCCTGAAAATCTAAAAAGGGAGAACCCAACACAGCATTAGCCCAAAGGAAAAGAGAATGCAACATATCACCCTGCAAACAAAATATGTATTTCATAATAGAAAACTCCATGCCATGGAGCAAGCATATGCAGCTCCCGAAAGCACCTTAAAAAAATTTAGATTGTAAGCTGAAATTGGGAGAGATGCATTCTAAGGATGTATGCAAAAAAGTCAACATTCCTAGAAGAAAATACCAAATTCCTACAAGACGGGCAAGGAAAAATAGACATAACAAAATAAACCTGATAAGCTGCGGTTCGAAGAACTCTTTGCAGTACAGTTTGGAAAACATTGTTTGAGAAAATGACTTCCAAGCATGAATGTAAGTAACCAGAATCGTCTGATGAAGCACTTGAAATAGTATCCCTTGCAGCAATTACATCAAGGATTAACATTAGATGTACAGCCCAAGCAAGTCTTACGCCATCAGCAAAGCCCTCAACATTTGCGTCATTTCCAACAGCCATAACCTACGCACGCAAGATAATCAGCGATCTCATTGCAAGAAAGATAATAAAACCCGAGTAGAAAGAAACCACCAATGTTGTCCATCTTACAATGTCATGAAATTCACGCCTAAAAGATGCATCAAGGGAGAGAACAGATGCTTTATCAGGTGCTGCACTCAGGGCATCTGATAGCAAAGCAATGACAAGAGCGAACAGAAGACTAAATGTAATCTGCATAGACAGAAAGCAGTATCATGTGACAATAGCAGAAGCATTTAAAACAATAAGCAAATTTTAGTATAAAAAAGCACATCAGGCATAAATGCATATTATGTGTCTGTGTTGGGGGGCGGGCAATTCTCTCCAGTTGGGTTGAAGTGGAGAGGATCCGGTTCATGCCTACAAGTACTGGCAAAATATTGAAGGCATAAAACCTGCTATGTCACCAAAGAAACAGTTATGCAAGAAAGCACAAACGACAAACTCTTTCAAAGATGTAGCATCCAATGGATAGAGCCTCTTGACATCATGGCCTCTTCCTTCTCAATGGCATCTCACGCCCTTCCTAGACAAAAGTGGCAATTTCGAAATCAAAGAATACAGCTACCACCATAGCAATCCTCCATCCTTAAAAGGAGTCTACACACCTTCCAACCAGATGACAAGGATAATTTTCATATCCCTGTCACCCAAACATTCATCCCTCCAATCCTACTAGCTCAGGAAAAAAAAAACACAGTGCTATGTTTGTCAAGCCTGCTTAAGCACCTGGATATAATCCTGTAGGTCGCGTACCACAACAAGAATAGTGTTCTAGGATAAATCAATGGTCTACTTCAGTGTTTTACCATCCAAGGATTTTAACTGATTCAAATATTTGAAAAAAAAAGGCACAATTAAAGAAATACTTTCAACACTTTGGGCTTTTCCAAAAAGCACATCTCAAGTACACACTAACAAATGCAGTTTGCTTCCGGTATCTGAAGTATCAAAAGAACTACATTCCTAAGCTTTGCACTTTGCAAGTGGCAATACTGCAAAGAACCTCTCACCTTCAACTCCATCCGCCTCTTCTTGATATTCAAAAAGGAAAGACACAAGAAATCACACTCAAAGTAGCTTGGGATTCTTTTAGTAACAAGGGGCTTCCTATTTTGGATGAAAAAGAGAGTTTGAAAGCACCAAGATAAAAGTTTTTGACACCATCTTGAAGCTTTATGCTCTTCTTCAGTTTTCTTAATTTATCTCCCACGAGCACATTCAACGTAACCGTTTCTGTCTATTGAATGATATAACCTGTCATATGCCCTTGACATTTCTAAAAGAATCCTAACTATGATATAACAAGAGAGGATCCTTATCCTTGTGCATGTATCCAAATATAGAAAACATATGTCATTTATTTTCGAGGTGCACCAGCAAACAAACAAGATGCTAAAGGTTGTAGACCATTAAGGAATACCTGATGTTTCAAGGTAGTATTACTCTGACTAAGTTCAGCAGCACAATCTTTCAAAGTGGAAAATGTATCCTTAATATCCTTTGGACCTGCAAACATGACATGATTTGTAACCACCAGAATAAATAGTCTTTTTAGAGAACAGCACAAACAATCCAGTGCAGCACGATTGAATTACCCATAATTTACTTTTATTCTCCATAAAGAGAGAAACTACATAACCAAAACAATTTCAACATGGCTCTAAATTGTAGATGCGTCGAGGAAATAATTAACAAATAAATCAAAGGATTTAGCATTCAATAGTCAGATCTTTTTTAAAACGAGTTAGATGTGTTAGTGTTTGAACAGGATTTTTCAAGATGTGAATGCATATGAAAACAAATCTACCGTATCCATCAATCTGGACATCAAGAAGTAAACACAAGACCTAACTTGATCTCCATCACAAATGCTCATAAGTACCAGCTTGAAAAATATCATGAAACTACTTTTAAACAAATCCCCCGTGGCAGGATGGCCTTCTTTTTTCCTGTATTTTGAAATTTGCACAAATGACTCCTTTTCAGCGAGGCTTTGATAGTATTGTATATTCTCTTTCATGTCTCAAGGACTATCCCTAAGCTGCACAAGGTTTCAGCTAATACTAAATCAAGTTAATGAGCTTGAGTCATGCAATGCTGACTCTCAAATGGCTAGCTAAAAAAAACTCATTATCAGGCCTATCTAAAACAGGATAATTTCATCCTAGACATACATGGTTATGATAAGTAGGAGATGACTTACAATACAAATATCAGTAAAACTAAATGCTTTTTGATATGTATGAATACAACTAAAAATTTGAATTTGATCAATCTCTTGGCTGTAAAAGAATTTCAATCCAAACCCAGAACACCATCTGCTTAAACTCGAGCTGCAAAACCAAGTTCCATGCAATCAGGAGCTTTCAATTCTTACAAATGGTAGGATTTCCTATCCCAGAAGCAGGAAATCAGAAGCTTTCTCCACAAGTATGGTACGGAAGACTTCCAGGATCATAATATTCTCCTTTTAAGTCCAGCAAAAAGGACATAACTTATATTTAGTTACTATTTTGAAAAGTAACTGATTGCCCTCTAGAAGGTGCAGAAATTATTTTCTAGCTAATTTAGTGAGAAAAGAACGGGAGACACCTCAAATCACCAGACTCTTAAGACTATGGAGAGCTATGTAGCCATAATTGCAATCATGAGCTCATGGGAAGCAGACATGTGGATTCAGAAAACTTCCACTACAATAACAAAGTGCAATTAAAGGCTTCCCCTTTTCTCTTTTGCCTCAACGTACAGGGGCAAGCCAGTTATGTAGAACTGCAAATAACTAAGCTATAATCTTTTTTTCCCCAAAATTGACAACAAAAATCAACTTTCAAAGTTGCATTTTTTTTTTTTGATAAGTAAGACAATTTTATTAATAGAGAAATAAACAGAAGAAACAGTACAAAGGACTATACTGAGACCTCTAGCCCATACAGGCAAGGAAACTAATAAAATAAAAAAACTCCGAAAAGGGAGAGCCCAACAAAACATTCACCCACAAGAATAAGGTCTGCAAAAAGTTCCCTCTCAAACCCTCCAAGGACATGGCCACACCCTCAAAACATCTCTCATTTCTCTCTCTCCATAAATGCCACCAAATACAAGAAGGGATCACTCTCCATATAGCTAAGGCCCGAGGGTCTTTAAAAACTCGATTCCAGCACAATAAAACATCAGCTATCTTCTGAGGCATAACCCAATCGTAGTTCATTATAGAAAGCACCAAGGACCACAAATCCCTAGCAACCAGGCAGTGCAGCAAAATATGCTCAGCAGATTCCCCATCACTTTTGCAAAGATAGCACCAATCGAGCACATACACTCCCCTCCTCCGTAGCTTGTCAGTTGTAAGGATACTACCATGGGTGGCTTCCCTAACAAAGAAAGATGGGCGGGGCCAAAGTCTTCCAAATCTGTCTCCAAGGGAAGCTCTCATCAAAATCCCCAACAAGGCACGAAAACCAAGATCTCACCAAAAAAACTTCATTCTTGGATCTCACTCATCACATCTTATCTACAACATGACTCCTCAAAACTTTGGAGTAAAGTAAAGAGAAGAAAGAAGAAAACTCCTCCAACTCTCAATCATTAGCCCCCCTAACAAACTGAATATTCCACGAAGAACACCCGGAATCCCTCTCCAAACAGTCCGCCACCATCGCATCCTTATTGTAAGCAAGAGAGAATAAAGAAGGAAACATATCCTTTAAGGACCTCTCACCGCACCAACGATCCTTCCAAAAACGAACCCACAAGCCACTACCCACCTCAAAATGTATGTTCTCAGCAAAGGAATCCCAACCCTTGCTAATATTCCTCCAAAGACTAACACCGTAAGGGCCATTACAAACGAAAGTGTTCCACCCACCCGGAGCACAACCATATTTCACCATGATGACTTTCCTCCACAAGCTATCACACTTGACCCCAAACCGCCAAAGCCATTTCCCAAGAAGGGCCCGATTAAACAGAGTAAGTCTTCGCAACCCCAACCCACCGCATCTAATAGGAGAACAAACTTTCTGCCACTTCACAAGATGAAATTTCTGCACGTTATCATCACTCTCCCATAAAAAATCCCTCTGAATCTTCTCTAGCCTTGTAGCCACCGAAGCAGGAATAGGAAAGAGGGACAAAAAATAAGTGGGGAGACATGAGAGAGTGGACTTGATCAACGTAATTCTGCCACCCTTGGAGAGATAACACCGTTTCCACCTCGCCAATCTCCTCTCCGTCCTCTCGATAATATCACTCCATATGCGAGAGCACTTGAAAGGAGCCCCCAAAGGAAGGCCCAAGTAAGTGATAGGCAAAGAAGCAACCCGGCAACACATTATAGAAGCCAAAGCGTGCACATTAACAACATTACCAATAAGGATGGCTTTGGATTTGGAGAGATTAATCTTCAAACCCGCAACCGCCTCAAAGCAAAGAAGAAGGCACCGAATATTACGAAATTGACCCTCATCAGCCCCACAAAGAATGAGAGTGTCGTCCGCGAATAAAAGATGGGAGATGTTCACCCCTCCTCTCCCACCAACATCAAACCCTTCAATGAGACCAATGCCAACCAACACCTTCATCATCCTGCTAAGTGCTTCCATGACAATAACGAATAGCAAAGGAGAGAGAGGATCACCTGGACGCAACCCACGAGACCCGCCAAAAAAACTTTCGGGAGAACCATTCACAACCACTGAATAATTAACCGTAGAGATGCAGAACTCGATCCAACTGCACCACCTAGCCCCAAAACCACACCTCCTTAAAAGGTATAAAAGGAATCCCCAATTCATGTGGTCGTACACCTTGTGAACATCGAATTTGCAGATCATGCCCGGGATGTTGGAGCGCTTCCTCGAGTCAATGCACTCATTGGCAATGAGAACAAAATCCAGAATTTGCCTACCCTTCACAAAGGCGTTCTAAGAGGGAGAAATGATACCTCCCAAGACCACCTTCAGCCTATTCGCCAACACCTTCGCCAAAATTTTGTAAACCCCGCCCACAAGGCTAATTGG
The DNA here is from genome assembly GCA_963930655.1 of Myrica gale. Classification (NCBI taxonomy): domain Eukaryota; kingdom Viridiplantae; phylum Streptophyta; class Magnoliopsida; order Fagales; family Myricaceae; genus Myrica; species Myrica gale. Next base: position 26,532,568 of record OZ005600.1, on the reverse strand, counting down.
GCGAAAATCCTTCAATTCGACCGCTCCCACTTTTTTTGGAATCAGAACAATGAATGTTGCATTAAGGCTTCTGACAAACTTCCCACGATGCGCAAACTCACTGAACATAGAAATGACATCACCCTGGATCACCTCCCAGCAAGATTGGAAGAAAGCAAGGGTAAAACCATCCGGGCCCGGCGCCTTATCCCCATTGAGACTCGTCACCACCCCAACCACCTCCTCCTCCTCATCAAAGGGTCTTTCAAGCCAACGCGCCTCAACCCCGGAAATGGAGTCAAAAGCCAAGTCGTCCAGGAGAGGTCTCCAAGGGAAGGGTTCCTGATACAAAGATCGATAATAGCTGACAATCTCCTCAGAAATGCTCTCCTGATCCTCCAGTAACTCTCCATCCACCTCTAAGCAATTGATCGTATTAAATCTACGATTAGAGTTGGCCATACGGTGAAAAAACTGGGTACACCTACCGCCCTCCTTCAGCCACAAAGCACGAGATTTCTGCCTCCAACTCACTTCCTCCATGCTAATAAGAATATTTAACTCGGAAGACACCTCCAATTTGCGTTGTTTGCCAGCCTCATCGAGATTCCCACTCTCATCCTGCCCATCCAACGAAGATAACTCTTCCATCAACAAGAATTTCCGATAATTCAGATCACCAAAAACCTCACGGTTCCACTTAATAAGATCTGCCTACAACGCCCTTAGCTTAGCATGAAGCTTGAAACTAGAGGTGCCCACAAAGTCATAAGACCTCCACCAATCCCTCACCTTATCCTGAAAACCTTCCGCCTTAAGCCACATGTTCTCAAAGCGAAACGGTTTCTTACCCCCTCCACGCTTACCAATCTCACACAAAATGGGATAATGATCCGAGTACAAACGTGGGAGTCTCCTTTGAAAGAACTCAGGGAAAAAGGACTCCCAATCAGCACTAAAAAGGAACCGATCAATACGAGACCAAGACTGTGAGTCTCTACCATTCAACCAAGTAAAAGTATCGTCTGACAACAGGATATTCACTAACTGATTTTCATCAATGAAGGCAGAAAAGTCCAGCATAGCACGCCCTAGACCGCCCAACCCAGAGCGTTCACTTAGGAACCGGGTTACATTGAAATCGCCTTCAATGCACCAAGGAAGGTTCCACCAAGCAAAAACTCCAGCCAACTCCTCCCAAAGCAAGTTCCTACAGCGGTCCTCATTAGGACCATAAACCCCTGAAAACATCCACTGAACATCATCCTCAATATTCCTAAAAACCACCGAAACAGAGAAGCATCCCACACAAGAATCCACCATATCCAACACCCTCGAATCCCATAAAAGAAGAATGCCACCCGACGCACCCACCGCCCCCAAACTGCACCACCTAACATGTTGCCCCCCCATAAACTCCTAATAGTAGCCCTCGTCACCTCCGACAACTTAGTCTCTTGTAGGCACACCACCTCCGGTCTCTACCCCCTCAACAAATTACCCACATTGTTACGCTTTACCCGATCATTCAACCCCCGAACATTCCAACACAGAATTTTGAGCTTCATTTAAACTTACAAGGGTCCCTTCCATCCTTTCTATTTTTTCTCGACACATAGTTCTTCCCTTCATAGTTAATAGCAGATTTCAACCCCTTCAATTCTCTTTGGAGTTTACTCTCCGTCTTACAAGGTGTCTTAGAACACCAGTTTCCCCTCTCCATCTCCAAAGCTGCAAATAGGGCCTCCAAATCCGCCTCATGACCTTCACAAGACAAACCAACCAAATGCCTGAAAGAGGTCACCATACCCAGCACCCATCCTGAAGAATTAATACTGTCAGAAAAACCCTCCCTTCCACTCGGGAGAGAGCACACTGCAATAGGATTCACTTCCACAACTGGGTGCCCAGTAGGAACACACACCAACTCCCCAAGATTACTGCAAGATGGCCGACAAGAGCTCTCCCCCACCTCTAGATCAAGTAAGGGAGTCCCAGAAAAGTCCCCAAGCCCTGCCCGATACCCCTCACCCTCCCAGCTCGCCGCCTCCAGAGTAGCTAGGGCCCCATCACCAACAACTGGAACCTCTCCCTCTGGAACCCCACTCATAGAGGTCCCTAGCTTAACTTCGGCATGGTCTGGCTCCGAAAAAAGCCTGCCCGACGACTCCTGCAAGCCAGGCAAGGATCGAACCCTCGAGCCCACTCGTCGCGCCTCGTCAAGGAGAGACAGATCCCTTTCGACAACCCCAACAGCCTCCCCCTCGAGAACCCCACACTGAGAGTCTCCGATCAGTATGTCGGCGTTGTCTGGCTCCGAAAAGGCCATCCCCGACATCTCCCGCAAGTCCGACGAGGAATGGTCCAAAACAGCTCTAGAAATGGTTCCCCGATCAGGCGCCGCCGCGACACCGGAAACTTCCCCCACCACCACAGACTTCGCCGCCAGGTGCACCACTTCCGGCGCCACGGGGAGCTGGTCACCGCCCGTAAGCCACCTCGCCTGAGAAGACTCGACGTGAGTCTGGGCAGTGTTGATGGGGCTCGGGTCAGGAGAGCCCTCCCATTTGAAAAGGAAACTGGACCAAAAGGAGGCCCAGATGCCCCCAGCCCAGCTACCTTCAGTCCTACCCCCAGCCCACACGACCCCTCCTCCTTGTCGACCGAGACAAAGGCCTTCTCCTTTCCCTTAGGATTAGCAGGTCCAATAGGATTAGCCTGCTCACATCTACCGGACCCCTGACAGACCAAACATTTGAAACCCCTCCCTCTCGTCCAGAACCCGTAGGAGAAGATCCAACTCTTCCCTGAAGCCCATCAACTTCTTCCTCAAAAAATCCATGCTAATTTGTTCTTCCTTAAAAGCCTTTGCCGACACATCCTTAGATAAAGCAGGCGTCTGTTGTGCATGCTCTCTCTGCGCAGGCAACAACAGGCCAGCTTTTTTGCTACCTTCGTCATAGCACGTAGCAGATGACTGCTGGCCCCCTGTGCCCCCCACTAACTTCCCTGTTCTTACTACTTCAGAGAAAGAGACCCCTTCCCTCATCCCCTCTCGACCAGAAAGATGATACCCCTTATTTCCCCTTATACCTCTACCACTATGGAGATGGTTTACCACCGCTTGGAGCACCCCGGCCAGCAACCTCCATCCTTCTCCACCCTTGCCTTCTGGAACAAGAACCACTCCCCTTCGCCAGCCCTCTCCGAATTCAGCAATGGCGACGTACCTTCCCGCCTGATTAGCACACCGCTGTGCAAGGAAAGCCCTTGAGACATCGTTAGCTTTCGAGACGAAAGATCGATCCCTAACAGCTACCATCAATTTTTCAGTCATGTTAACCACCCATACTGCTCCAAATCTCCCCAAGGAGATCGAACTAACAGTCTTTCTACTCCATTCCGTGAGCTTAACTGCACCACCATCGCTAACATCGACACGGAACTCCTTAGCTTCAACTCTAAAACTCCGTTTAAAACCCATCAAAAACAACCCCACACACTTCACACGGGCAGCAGACTACTAAGGCTTCAGAACACTCAACCAGAATAGTCTAACCAGAGTAACCACTAAAAACTGAAGTAAACAACAGGGGGGAGAAGAAGGGATAGGAGAGAGAACAGAGGAGACATTGGTACATGATAATACTCCAGCATATGATAATAGAATTGAAACGCCTTCTAAAGGTCATTTGGTTTTCAACATGAAATTAGTTACATTGGGTGTTCTACTTGAAGATCTTTTGAAGCTTACTTGTTCGCACGACTAGAACAGAGAGGACAAGGCAATGTCCAAGTATGAGCCTTTCCCTACAAACCACAGCTCGCCGCTCAACAAGAGCACCTCTAGAATCAAGAACATAGCACTCACCGTGGGGCCCACCCAAACCACCAGGTTCTTCCCGATTGAGTTCCTACACTCAAAAATTAAAATTCTGATTAAAACAACAAAAAGGTTACAAAAATCTTACAACATGAAAGGCTACATTCAAAAAATAGGTATTTGAAGCAGCAACTAGATTCCTTTTCAAGGAACTAGATATATTATTATCACATCTAGCAATAGTCCTAGTAAATTCAATAAAGCTTTACAAGAAAAGATAATTGATATCAAAATAACATATAAATTTTTTTTTCTCCTCCAAAAATGTTTCTAGCAGTACTACAAGGAGAGAAATAATTCCCACTGTGTAGTCATTCTAATTTGGAAAGTTCACAATTTAAATACTAGAACATTTTTACTTTTGGCCATTTATATACATATATTTGTACAGTGATCACTGTCAGCAGCTATGCCTAAGCTTCCATAACAGCTTACCACTTTCTACCAAGCAAGGAAAATAATCAGCATTAGACAAATAGGAGGAACTCAGAGATCAAAAAAGCAATCTCAATAAGTCGAAAGTTCAACACAAGGTCAATACATAGAGAACCAATACACAATACACAATCAATCGACTGAAGAAGGCCTCTAAAGATAGCTGCCCAACTGCTGGCTACAGTTCCAAGCTCAAATAAGGAGAAATTTGCAGAACCGCAATAAAGTGAGAATATTCAATAGTTCACCAACTTAAAGGGTAAGTTAATGATTACTTATTGACATTATACGGAAAAATGACACTATACTTTCGTCATGAAGAAATATGCAATTCAGTTGAATTGGGAATGGCTTGATATCTGATATCTGAACCAAGAATCCAACCAACTCAAACCAAATCCAGATCTGGATTTGGTTTCTGAATGCAATGTTAACATCTATATTCCAGGACATTAGGCTCCAGTTCGGTGCAGATGACATGCGGTTAACTCAAATGAATTGCAATTTAGAAAGCATTAGAATTTGACCAAAGAAAAATCTTTCATTGGGTACAGGAGTTCTGGAAGCGACCAGCAAGAGACCTGATTAGAGTAGAAGAAAACCAAATACCCATCTACGTGCTAATATCCTCAGTAGTAAAATGCATAGCCATATTATATATTATACATATGTATATATATTACGGTATTTTTATGAAACCCTTTATGGGTAAGTTAGTAGTACACATTCCATACATCAACAATGTTGTCAAATCGAAAAGAATTACATCTCATAAAGTGCCAATGGAACAATTACATCAGAAAATCTAGAGAACAGGACGAATCAAGTGAACCACCAGAAAGCATAATCAATAGCTACAAAGAATTACAGGAAGTATGTCTGATCCCCAAACATTCTCTCCGTAGACATAACTAGTAAACATTTTCCCTACTAACAAATAGATGACTGCAGGAATAACAGTATGAGGACAAGCATACTTAACCAGGAATCACTCAGCATTTGAGAAGGCTCAATATGAAAAAAATAAAAATAAAAAATTATTCAGGTTCAAACCTTTATAAGGGAAATTAATCGTTGTCTAAGACCAGCATTGATAAGATCTTCCAAGTATTTCTGGACATCCGATATGATATCAGCTTCAAGACCCTGATCCAGCACAACAGCCTACAAAACAGTAACAAGAATTCATTACAACAAAACACAAAAGGACCAATTTGGTTTAAAAGGCACTGAGACAATTGGATGGACAAGGGGAAGGGAAATACCCTAAATAGAGTGTAGAGAGCTGTTATTAGATCTCTTCTTTCAGTATACCAAAGGCCTGCTGCAAGGCGTAAAATCTCTAATGGCTCTCGTCCCATTAAACTCCACTAGATATTAAACAACATAAATAAATTCACATGGACAGGGGATCATTTGCCAAAAGGAAAAATTTAGACAAAGTTACCTCTTGATTTGCCATAACAAGCAAACGGACACAGTCTATTTCATTGAGATGAAGGTTATCACTCAATTTCAAAGCCTGAAATCCAACGTAATTACAAAAATAAATCAAGAAAATATGATACAGATTAAACTGCATCCAGTATCTTTTTGGACCATAATCATCATTACTTCCATAGGATATAAATGTTCATGATAAAAAGTTTAATAAGAGATATCATACATGAGCTAGTAAAACTACAAATCAAAAAGTTCAATCAAAAGCACGCAAAGACTAAAGATACAAATGAAACCTCAAGATGTGAAAATAAGAAGAGACCAATGAAAATTTCATTAATTGGTCATCAGAGTACGGCCAGTACTCTCGCTAAGACCTGCAGAGACAAATCCTGCGGCAAAATACAAGATGAATTTTCCTTCCATCCATTTCTTGGCAACCAAACGGATTATGAGTAGGAGAAGAACTTACAATCTGGACATCCTGATCATCCAGCGAGATTGGGGGAGAATCCGGAAGTCTAACTTCCTTTGATTGGACTTGTGTCCGGTCTGAAGGTCTTGGAGTCTACAACACCCAGAATTAACCGAGTCAATAAGGAACAAGGAGATAATATGAGAAATCAGACAGCATACTCCTGCTGCATTTTCACACGCACAATATGGACGGTCACCAATATTAACGGTGACATCCCAAAAATGGCCAATTCAGACTATCGTTGGAGCTCCATTTTGCTTCTACTTCTCTTTTGGAAACCATTTTCTCGACAACCACAAGAAGCGTGAGAGAAGCACACTCAGTTGAGCTAAAAAAAACAGTGTTAGACAAAACGAGGAGGTACCGGGTAGGAGAGGAGTGATTGGAGCGAGGAGAGAGAGTTGCGAATGGCGTGCATCAGCTCGATTCTCTGAGAGGGCGTCGGAGGAGCAGGGCCGAGGAGGGCCGATTCAATCGTCGATAGGAGCTGCTTCGGCGAAACCATGGTGCCGTTGTAGGAAAAATTTGCCGAGGTCGAAACCCAAGGGGAGAGAAAGTGGAGGGGTGAACAAGGAAGTATATCCTTTACCGAGGGAAAATTTCGGGGAAAGGGCGGGAAATGGGCGGAGATTGGGAATAAAGAAAGGGATACTGACGGAGTAAACCCTCCATAAGCCCTAACTGGAAAATTGATGAAAATGACTTCTTATGCGGGTTTTGGGGAGGGAGATCTACAAATACAAACCTTCACCGGTGGAGTAGCACGTGCAAGTCACGTACCGCTTGTCTCGTCAACTTTTAAACTAGAGTACGACACATAGTTCAGCACTCATGTGTTTCGGTCACCAGAATCAACGAAATCATTTGGTTAGAAAAGAAAGAAGTGAGACTTTTGAAAAGGCCAAAAGTTTACTCGGATAAATTTAAAATTGGTCCCTATGTTATAGGTAAAAATCGATTTAGTCCCTCTGATATAAAAAGCATCAATTTAGTTCCTGTGATTTCAGAAAGTGATAAAATCAATCTCTGACGGAGGACCAATAACAAACGAAAATAGAATCGCATGGACTAAATTGATGTTTTTCATATCGCAAGGACTAAAACGATTTTTGCGTTTAGCACAGGGACTGATTTTGCATTTTCCCAAGTTTATTAGCAAGTTTGTTTGATTGTAAAATTATTATTTTAAGTAACAAAATTATTAAAAAATTTCAACAAACAAAATTCCCAGTGTTTGTTATTCTTTTAAAAAAATTTCAAGAAAATATTTTTTGATATTTTACACGCTTAATAATTTAAGTACTTACATTAAAAGACTTAATTATTGTACAGGTCTATGTAGTTTACATTTTTGATATTTTAGTCCATTAGTTATCGATTTCAACAGTCAGGTTCCTAAAGTAAATTTTTTAGACAAATCGATTTTATCGTCTTATTGTTATTAGCCAACATACGGAATAGTGTCTATGCGGATTTTAGATGTTATCTCAACGCTAATCTTAGGTTGTACCTGTGACATGAAATTTTTTCAAAAATTTAAAATTTGTCCACGCAGTTCAATTGTGGTTAGTCAACTAAAGAATAAGTATCCACATAGTTAGAAAATAGAAGAATATAAAACTATTATGTAACCTTCAAATTAAATTTTTATTTTAAAAAATATTACTTTTTAGTTATATATCATTTTTTATTTTTAACAATTGTGTTAGAGCGGCATTTCGGTCATTTTGTATGTAGTTTAACGGTCAAATCAAACAGAAAGCAATAATGTATTGCTTTTTAAACATATAAGGCGGAATAAAATATTTTTAAACTTGAGGTAGACTTACTAATTTTTGCCCATATATATGAGCTTAGTTTATTTTTTATAAAATAATAGAACTTTTACCGTTGACTCGAAAATTTTTTATTTTGATCTTATTTTCAAGGGCATGTCAAATACCTGAAAACAAGCGAAACAATCAAACAAAAGTAACCTAAGTTTTCATCTCTTTTCGTGCGCTTTCCCGGCAACCTAAGAAACCAACTAAATTCCTATTGGGCAATGCTAATATTAAGATCAGGAAAACGAAAATAAACGATAGATGGAATGTCGGGGTAGACAGTGACGGAACCAGGATCAAAATTCAGGGCGGTCGAATTCTAAAGACGAAATGACAAATTTTTTTCTTCTTTATAATGCTAAAAATTGTCTTACAATTACAATATCAAAAAATAAAGACTAAAAGTATTAAAAATATTACAATACATGTAGCGTGCTATGTACTGCGACTGAGAGGTGACAATTGCATCCTACGATTTTGCATCTTTTGAAAATGTTGCAAAACGACTTCCTTCTCAATATCCATAAAACATCATGCTCGATGTACACTACCATGCAATCATTCATCTATTCATCTCGCATGCTATTACGCAAATCACTCTTGATAATGTTCATGGCAGAAAACGCTCTTTCAAATGTTGCAGTCGCAACTGGTAAGATCAATGTCAACTCAACAAGTCGATAAACTAATGGAAATAGATTATTCTTTTTGGTCTCAACCATCTTCATAGCAAGACTTACAATATCTTGAAGCCCGGAAAATGCAACATTTCTTCTAACATCTCTAATATAAGTATTAAGCTGATTTTTAAGTATCAACTTGTCATCTGCTCTGAAATCTTCTAGATAAGCTCAGCAAGACGTAGTAACTTAGCATGATCAAATGCTGAGAACGAGTTTTTTGGATCAATACATGCTAAGCAAAGAAGTAACTTCGTACCTGCTTCTGTGAAGCGATTATCCAACTCTTGACTGATCAAATCAATAACTTGGCAAAATAATTCCACACGAAAAAAATGGAAATAAGTAATATTTTGCCCTCCATGCCTCTTACGACTACGAGTTAGTGCAATGTCTTCCATGTTGTGCACACTAACAGAATTATCCACACAAAAAGTATTGACTTCTTCCAAAAATATATCTCATTCATTTTCTCTAAATTCTTGCTACTGTTCCTTCACAACTTCAACCAAACACATAACATTAACTATGTCTTGATCCTTTCGTTGTAAGGCCTGTGACAGTTCGTTTGTAATTCCCATTATATTCTTCAATAAATGCATAGTGAATATAAACTCATAACTTAGCATCTTATCCATCAAACTCATAGCATTGGACCTATTTTCGTGGTGAGTACCATCATTTTTTATGTGTTCAAGCACTTCCAATACTGATGACCACATAGTAAAGAGACGGATTATTGTAAGGTGGTACGAACCCCAACAAGTGTCACCTGCAATATTATAAGAAGTATAAACTTATAAATAAAGAAAAAAACAATAAGTCTATTAGTATTGTAATGAAATATAGTAATCACCTGGTCGTGCAAGACTTGTTTCTTGATTTTTGCCCCTTCCACATGAAAGCTCTCCATTTTCCAACAGTTCCATTATCTTCTCATGAAAGCTTTCCCGAAGAGTATCTTTTCTTTTACATGAAGCTTCAACCATATTCACAATCAGGGAAATATGAGTAAAAAAAGCACCAACTTGCAAGTTATCTCGTGCAATAGTCACAATAGCCAATTGAAGTTGGTGAGCAAAACAATGGATGTAGATAGCAGAAGGATTATCCTTCAAAATGAGTGACTTCAAGCCATTGAACTCGTCTCGCATGTTTGATGCCCCATTATACCCTTGACCTCTCAACCTGGATATTGACAACTCATGTCTTGCAAACAACTTGTCTATAGTTTTTTTCAAAGTTTCAGAGTAAGTATTAGAAACATGTTCCACGCCAAGAAACCTTTCAATCACCTGTCCACGCTTGTTTACAAATCTCAAAACCACTGTCATTTGCTTCTTTACTGAATTGTCTCGAGATTCATCAACCATAATAGAATAACAAGCATCTCCAATTACTTCAGGGATAGCAAGTGTGGTCTTAGCTGCACAAGCACTCACCATTTCCTTCTGCACTTTTGGAGAAGTCATTTGGTTGTTTCCAGGAGCATTAGTTTTAAGTGTCTTAGCAACCTTTTATTCACGTTCAAAAGCTCAAGAAAATTGCCCTTCTTTCTTGAACTCCTGGACTCGTCATGACCACGAAAAGCTAATTCTTGCCCCAAAAGAAAACGAATGGCATATAGAACCGTTGTTAAATGAATGCGATAAGCATTCTCTTCCTCGCGCCCGTGTGCTGATAATATATGTGACACAGTTTGTCGCTGATTTATGAGTGCTTCACATAGTCGTCTATCTTCATTGTGAGCACTATCATGTACACCAACATGTTGACCGAATACCTCATATGTCTTTTTTCCAGTTACTAAATCCAACGGATGTAAACTTATAACACCACAGACAATATGTTTCATCCTTTGATACACTATATTCCAATCAATCGAAATCTTTAAACCATACCTCCCTAAAACCCCTCATTTCTTGTCTGTATTGCTTCTTGGGAAAATCATGGTCTTACGATTGAAAAAGGGCCTTTAATCAAAAATTTCCTACGGACCTAATCTCTAATCCCAACATCATATTCTTCAATAGGTTTACGTAATCCTGGGTCAGCAACAATATCATCCGGACTAAACGTAATGCGAGGTCTCTTTGAATTAATATCTGTTTCATAACTAGTACTCACGTTAGGAGTATTAGACGACTTCACGCTGCGTGACGTTCTTATGACAAACTTATCCATTATCTAAATAAAATAAAAACAAAGTGAATGTATCAATACATTATATTTCAGAGACCAAAGATGACAACCAATTCCACAAAAGCAAAATAGTACATCAACATGGTACATCAATTTGGTTTGTCTAGGTGAAAAGGGAGGGAAAGACCATGTGAGGACCAGTACAAGTGTTTTACCAAGGAGCCTCAGATACTATCCAGCAAGTACGATGTCAATCACTTATAACACAATCTGACAATATAGGCAAATATAGATCATCACAGTCCACCTCACAAGATATTTTGCAGATAAAGGTAAAAGAGTCAAATACTATCCTGCATTGTCTATAGTCTAGACGGAAATATTTAGATTGTCACAGGCCTGGTCACAAGAGTACTTGGCAGTAGAAGTTTTAGAAATAATTCTTCTTCACTTTTCCAAAGCTAACCAGAAAGTTGTATGCGTAATCACAGTCAATGCATGAGCAAACTTTTCCAAGGAGCCTCAGATACTATCCAGCAAGTACAATGTCAATCACGTATAAGACAATATGACAATGTAGGCAAATATAGATCATCACAGGCGGCCACAAAAGATATTTTGCAGATAAACGCAAAAGAGAAAATGCTACGGTTTGCTTTTATATCTCATAAAGGGAAAATGCTACTGATGTTAAGGCAAAAGATGAATGAAGTCTCAGGCTAATTCAAATGTCCAATGAAATGTTATAGTATAAATTTTATGTACTTAAGGAGTAGTCTTCAGTTCTCCTCTGTAGATCTTTTACAGATGGAATATGCTCAAAAGGAATCACCAAGTAATGCATGTAAAGGTGATCCAATTTAAAATATTCGCATGGTCGGATTCACAACAACAACAAAAATGGTCATAGACATGGTTGGTGGTACGACTAATATGTGCCAAATTCCAAAGAGGGGTTCACATATCTAAGAATTCTTATTGAGAACCATGGCAGAATAATTCCCCCACGTATTTAAGTGTTTGTAGAGACAATTAAATGTGAACTCGAGTTGAAATTGTTCACAGAAACATGGCAAAATAATTCCCCTCATTTCCTCAGTTGAAATTGTTCATAGAAACATGAATTTCCTCTGTTTAGATTATGAATTTCCTCAAAGGAGCCCAAGGGGAGATAATGGTGGCAATGCGACCCAAAAGCCTCCCTTACATTAGAGTGTTATCCCTTGGGAAGAAGAGAAGGTGAACTTTGAGCTTCAGAGGTACATGAAGAAGGCTTTCCGTGAAATCAAGGGAATGTGCAAACTCCAAGTCCATGACACATATCCCTAATTCACACACCTCTATTCACAAAATTCACACATCTCTATTCACAAAATTCATAAAATCCCTAATTCACAAAATTCATCAAAGCTCTAATTCACAAATTCCTAATTCAAAAAATTTCATCAAATCTCTAATTCACAAATCCCTAATTCATAAAATTCATCAAAAAATCACAACAATAATTTAATTTGTAAAGATAATTAAATCATGGCTAAGTGTCCAGACCTACGGCGGTGGCTGGTGCGGCGTCGGTGCGGCAGTGGCTGAGTGAGAGGTTTGAGAAAAAAAGAGTCTCGCCTCTCGGTAAGGTTCCGTTGCAAAAAAGATAAGGAAAAATGAGAGGGGGAGGGGGGGACGTGGACCACACGTTTCTGTCCCCCCTCTCTCTCTCTCTCTCTTTTTTAAATTTATAATAATATTATTATTATTATTATATATTTATTTATTTATATATATTTTTTTAATTTTTGCAGACGGTAGGGGAGAGGGGGGACGCGTAACGCGTTTCCGTGTTTTTTTTTTCAAAAAAATTTTAAATTCTGCGGAGGGTGAAACGACGTCGTTTCACCCTCTGTTGTTTTGAAAATAAATAAAACGGGCCTGGGCCAGGGGTATCGGGCCCAGACCAACTTGTTATTATTTTTTAAAAAAAAAAATTAATGCAGATTTTTTTTTGGTGGGGTGAGGGGTATCGGGCCCAGGCCAACTTGTTATTATTTTTTTTAAAAAAAAAATTTAATGCAGATTTTTTTTTGGTGGGGTGAGGGGTAGCGGCCGCCCAGGGCCGCTACCCCTTCCTTCGGCAACTGGGGGTAGAGTCGCATGCCATGGCTACAAGGAGCTAAAGAAAGGTAAGGGGATAAAAGTCAACTGTACTCAGCACTATGAACGATGCCTCAGCGGTGTCCGCCGACATGCAGCTACGCTTTTAGTTGTAAACTGGAAACACCCGGGTAATAGCTCAAATGCCCCTGAATCTTCTAAACATTCTAAACTTAACCCTCAAGTGTACTTCTATTTTGAATTGTACAACAGCGGATTACGAGATTTTCACATTTCTCTCTCTAACAGCAGATTAATAGCTAAAATTAATTGCCAAGAAAAAAATTTGCTAAAATTTGACATGTTTGCATTGATATTTGATTGCAAAAATATTTGGGTGATAAAATTTTTGGGGTGTTGGAGTTGGTAAAAAAAATGAAGAGAGATAATTTAAATAAAATGTTTATATTTATTTGGAGTGAAAAGTAATGATTTGGTGGAGAAAGAGAATTTTGAAAAATTATTTTATTGGGGTGGAAATATTGGGTCTCAAACATCTCCAATTCTTTCGAGATTTTAAGAATTTTTACATGCAAATATGAAATTTTCTCTCAAAATATTCAATTTTTATGATTTTCACACAAATAAGAAACTCACTATAATTTTTTTCTCTTTTTATTTTAATTACAATTTTTTTTAAAAAAAAATTGATAATAAAATTTTAAAATCATATATATTTGTCAAATCATCTATTTTCTATCACATTTAACGGGGTAGATTTTACTCAGCCCAATTAACCCGCAGATCTGAATCACAAGAGCAAAAGATAATATGACAGGCCGATTCATCAATCGGGCCATCCATAAAGGACAAAAGCCATATATGGGTCATTCCGTGAGCACAATCAAGCTCGTTCAGTCCAAACCCTTGTAAGGCGCCTCACTCATCAAGGAAAGAGCTCATTTTCCTGCAAAAGGGAACCCCTCTTTAATGCACATCAAATCAGCTACCGACCTACTAGCATCACAGTCTGCGGTAAGGCAATGAGATGGATCTCCCTTGGAAAGGGAAGCAAGATAAAGGACATACTTACCATGGATCCCGATCGCCAAGTGCAATACCAACACCACTCTCAGGATTGCCCTGCAATTCAGTCACATTGCAGGGGATCCTGATCCAGTTACCATTACTTCATCGAACCACTCGAAAAGGGCGGGCGAGACCCACACCATTCTCAGGATTACACCTGCAATTCGATCGCATTGCAGGGGATCCTGATCCACTTACCATTACTTCACCGAACCACTCGAAAAGGGCAGGGCAGAACTCACACCACTCTCAGGATTGCACCTGCAATTCGGTCACATTGCAGGGGATCCTGCTCCACTTACCATTACTTCATCGAACCACTCAAAAAGGGTGAGCGGGACCCACACCACTCTCAGCATTGCACCTACAATTCAGTCACATTGCAGGGGATCCTGGTCCACTTACCATTGCTTCACTGAACCACTCGAAAAGGGCAGGACGTCATCTCCTTGGGAAAGAGGAACGTCATACATCACCTCGAGGAAAATTTTTCTAGTAGACCACGAAAAGGAGGATATAAAAGAGGGGAGTGTACTGATAAAGATAAGTTCTCTCTCCTAACCCATAAAAGGCTTTTCCTAATATATACAAATTGACTTTTGACATTAGAGGCTATTCGCCTAGACTTGTGTAACACCCCGACCCTCTAAATATTGTTGATTAATTCTAATTTGGATTTAATTATATTATATTATTAATAGATAAAAATACTTAGAAATAGTTTTACATATTTTCAAAAATTATGATAAAATATCCTAAACCAGATCGGTTAGGAAGTGCATTCCAAATCACCTGCCAAAGGAAGTGTTTTATTTGATATGGTATTTTCAATCTCCAGAAGGCTTTCCACTCTACACCCGATAGAATAGCCGGAGGGGGAGTCCTAGGGTATGTTCATTTTCACCATTTTTTCAAGATTCTAAGTATATTCACAATTCTACCACCGAACATATTCAGAATTCAAACACAAAAACCAATACATTTTACACAATCTCCAACAACTTTTTAATTTTTTATTCAACATAAATTTTCTCTCTCTATACTTTTTCACATAACTCCAATACTTTTTTATTAAACAATTACATCAAATCATTTCTCTCTCCACTTTACACAAACACCAATAAAATACTATTCAACATAAAAATTCACAACTTCTCTAAAATCCTACATTTTTTCTCAAAACGAACATCACCCTACCCTGAAGTAATTCCTGATAAACAGTCTTTACTGAGAAGGTACTCTCATTCGCAGTCTTTACTGAGAAAGGCTTCTGCACTAGTCACATCACATACGTCTCTTTTCAAATTTTCATTCCATTGCAAGCTCTCCTGAAGGAACAAAGTCTTTACCTATAAATTGGGATTATAATCTCTGAATGACAAGCACGGTTTGGGTTTAAAAAATCCAATGCCCGGAACCCAAGAATCTCTCCGGCAATTCAGATCTAAGTGAACACCCACGGAGAAAATCAACCATTTGGCTAAAAGAGGTTGAGTCTTGAAAATCCCCTGTCAAAACCAAGAACATGATCTGGTGTAATTCAGCACACTAATAGCTTCTAAGCTGCAGTATTTTGCACGAACAACTTTGACCCACAACTTGTCCCTTTGATTACAAATCTGTCACCCAAGTTTGGATATTAGAGATTGGTTATACTCATGAAACAGACGAAAACTCAATCCTCCAACATTTTTGGGCCAGCAAATGGATGACCAAGCACGAGGAACAAAATTTTGGATCCTATCTTGAGGGGAACCCCACCAGAATTTTCTGATTATGGAATCAAGTTCCATACAATATTTGTTCGGCAACAAGAAGATGGACATAAAGTAAGTAGGCAAGGCGGAAACTACTGCCCGAATTAGGCAAGCACGCCCTGCTTATGACAAAAGTTTCGATCTCCAACCCGCAACTCGCTTCGGTAATTTCTCCTTAAGTTCTAAGGCTATATTTGCGTACTAAAATTTTAGCCACCTAAAATTTAATCATCATTACAAAACATTATATTTTCACTTTTTCATCAATTTTCATACATTTTTTCACCACCTCCCATAAACTTTTTCACATTTTCACAAACTTTTTCACTCTCTTCACTTTTTCATCAACTTCAATACCTAAAATTTTGACCACCTAAAATTTTATCATCATTACAAAACACTCTCTCATCACTTTTTCATCAATTTCCATACATTTTTTCACCACCTCCCATAAACTTTTTCACTTTCCACCAACTTTTTCACTCTCTTCACTTTTTCATTAACTTTAATACCTAAAATTTTAACCACCCTAAAATTTTGTTTCTCAAACACAACCTAAATAAGCTTTACGTTTAGAACGAGCAAGAATAAGTGGCAACCCAAGATATTTTTTGGGGTGAGAGGAGTAACCTATACCAAGAGACGAGGCCGAGGATTCTACAAGGGATTGATGTACATTTTTGCTAAAAGAAGCAGCTGATTTCTGGAGGTTGAGTGATTGCCTAGACCAGCCTGCATATGCTTGAAGCACATTGACAATTACAGAAGATTCGTTAGAAGTGGCTCTAGCGAAAATCATGGTGTCATCGACAAATAGTAAATGAGAAATGGAGGGCGTCGTTCGGCTAATCTTAACCTCATGAATTTGTCCCACAGCTTCTGCTCTTGAAATCATCCTGGAGAAAACTTCAGTACCAAAGATGAATAAGAAAGGAGACAAGGGATCACCTTGCCTTAGTATGCACTCCGGTGTGATTAACCCAAACGGTGTACCATTTAAAAGAACTGAGTAAGACAACGTAGACATGCATTGACTCACAATTTGGATCCATTTTTCGGAAAAACTATAATTGCGTAGCACTAAGAGGAGAAAAATTCCACTCCATTTTGTCATAAGCGCCTTACATGTCGGCCTCGATTGCCATAAGACCGATCCCCCTACTTCTTGTCTTCATGGTATGAAAAACTTCGTGTGCCAAGGTAGAATTTTCCTGGATCGTCCTGCCTGCCACAAAGGCAGCCCGTAAGGGAGAAATAAGACGAGGTAATACACCTTTAAGAAGATCAATGAGAATTTTGGAAAAGATCTTGTAAGAGATGTTGCACAGCGAAATGGGATGATAATGAGATACTGAGTTAGGATTTTCGACTTTTGGGATGAGGGTTATATGAGTGTAGTTAAGCTCATGTAGAAGAAACCTAGTATGGAATACATTCTGAATCATTTCAGTCACATCCTTCTTGACCAAAGACCAGTATTGTTTGTAGAATAATGTTGTTAACCCATCAGGTCCAGGGGCTTTCCGAGAGCCAATCTGTCGCACCGCATGCCATACCTCACGCTCAGTTGGAATCTGACATAACACCGCATGCCATACCTCACGCTCAGTTGGAATCTGACATAACACTGAGTTCTCATCTACTATGATAACTGGATAGATAAGACCTTCCAGGTCCGAAGGAGGTGCTGAATTGGAAGAGGAAAATAGATCTGAAAAAGAGTGAATAATTGGCCAATATCAGATATAGAATTCAGCCAAGAGCCCGTTGGGGTCTTGATAAATTCAATTTCGTTCCGCCTCCGTCGAACTATTGTGGAGACATGAAAGAATCTGGTATTAAGATCTGAAGAGGTAAGCCATTGCACCCTCGACTTGGACTTCCATAAGAGTTCTTCCATAAGAGTTTTTCCTTATTAGGGTTAAAGACTTGCAATTCGCAAGTTTTCCCCTAATAAGCAATTTTGATAAGTAGCAGGTTGACCATGAATAAACTCCAACTACTTTTGGATTCGCTAAATATTATTAGGGAGATACCCCACACGATCCCTATTCCATTTCCTCGAGGTTGTTTTGGTATTTCTTATTTTTATACACAATCTCAGTGCAGAAGATCCGAAACATAGAGTATTCCAGGCATCTTGAACTACTTTTTTACAATCGGATTCTTTTATCTAGAATTCCTCAAATCTGAATGGGCTAGCAAGGGCCCGACTTCCACCATCTGTATCGATTATCAAGGGGGAGTGATCAGAGGATGTGATAGAGAGATTAGTCACAGAAGCACGGGGAAACAGCCAACGCCAATCTGCAGTAGCAACGCCTCTATCAACAATTAGTCCAAGTGTATTGCAAACCCATAGAGCCCAAATCAATGAGTCCTATTTGATTCATGAATGACCGGAGATCACCTACCGAAGAGGCAGCAAAATTACGGCCCCCTTGCTTATCTACTGGAGAGATGATCGAATTGAAATCCCTTGTACATAGCCAAGGACCATTGTAGTTGTCAACCGTAGTCTCCAATGATTTCCAAAATTGCTCTTTTTTACCCCACTCAGTCGGAGCATAGACACCCGTCAGTAACCAAGGATTTTTGGGAGGATATGAGTAAATAACAGCGCTGATAATATTTTCACTGCACCGGGTTACTTCTAAATCAACACCATTCTTCCAGGCCATGACTACACCTCCATTTCTTCTGTTTGCAGGCCATTCAACCAGATTCACAAAACCAAAGGGAGAAAAAAAAAAAAAACAATGCAGTCGAAGAAACCTTTGTTTCAGAGAGGAAGATGATGTCTGGTTTGTATTTCCTCTCCAAAGCCCTTAAGGAATTTGCTGCCGTCGGACGGGCTAAACCACGACAATTCCATATTGTCAATCTCATTGACTGGGGGGAGGCGTGCTCTGGCCCATAGTGACCTCGTAAGATAAGCTAGTGTCAGGAGATAGCATGAGGGAAGATGGGTCTTTTTCCTTATTGCGCTCAACACATGGCCGCCACTTCTTGGTTAAACATTTATCTCGCAGATTCTGGAGTGTGGGATTTTCAATAAGGGGTAGGATCACCTCGTCAGTAGTCTTGAGGAATTTTATCCTCGAACTGGTGAAATCCGAATCGAATTCTTCCAAAGGACGCTTTCTTGGAACCGATATAGGCCCAAATCTTAGAAATTTTGGACTTACAGGGGACAATGAAGGCAAATCAGGCCCAGTTATAGGACAGTTTGTCAACATAGGCAAGGGGGCCTCTTGGGCCTGCAGGTTGGTTCTTTCTTCAGAGAATAAGCCCGAAAGAAAAGGTATCAGCATGTGGGAGGTATAAACCTTGGAACTGGAGACCGCAGAAGACAGCTCAGACTTTTTCTAAAAACAATCAACCTTGTCTTCATCTATCAGCTTCAATAGAGTGTACGAAACCACCATCAAGATTTGAAGATGGGTTCAAAACCTCCTGCACCCCAGCATGAGAGGCAGAGTGATCCTCGATTAGAGAAATTGTAAGTCCTTTTAGCTCGTAGAATTAGTCTCAGCGTCAGCCTTAGACTCAATTGGTTCGATTCGGTAGAATAAACGCGCAAGATTCATCTTCCACAACGACTGCTGACGTGTCAACGCGTGAATGACAAGTGGCATGTACGACACTCTCCCGTTAAGTGGGTAACGACAGTTGGACGAATGGATTAATTTGCCTCAAAACTATACCACACGGACCGTTTTGTTGAAAATAATACCACAAGGACTAATCTGTCTCAAACTATACCACATGGATCATTTTGTTGAAAGTCATACCACAAGGACTATTTTGTAAAAGTTAGATACCACAGAGACCGGTGAGGTAATTAAGCCTTAAAATTTTCACTATTTTTTCACAAAAATTCAATAAAACTCTAACCTACCTCAATTTTTACATCATCACCAAAAATTTCTAAAAAATCTTGCCTATAGTACTCGAAGCTTTTGAATATCACGTGTAAACTACAAGGGCGATACTCAGTAATCAATATATTAATCCCCGGCTTTAGTCCTCTTAAAATTCAGCCATTTGTAGAAGGGTTGATTTGAAATTCTTATAAAATATTACTGTTTGTATTCTTTTAGAACTCAACAGTGTTTAATGTTATTTATATCTATATACATTATGTACTTTTCTCGATTTGAATTAAATTAGTCAATTCGTTCTGCTCAAAAAATACTCCTAAAATATGAAATATATAAAGATAAAAAAGAAAGAAAACAAAAATCCAATATAAAAAATAATAACAAAATTCAAATCTATTGAAAGCTTTTTGACGTGCCAGTATGATACATGCTTTCCAAATTTTTGCCTTTTTCACCCAAAGTTCTTTGAAATTTTTATGGATTCTTGTGAACATACTCAAATATCATATTTAGACCAAATATATGCATTTTTTTATACGCAGACCAAATTATGCATTTGGTCGTGACAATCAAAATCGCATCTCCAAATTTCTTCTCCATTTTTGATAATTACATTTTGTAGATAGAAGGGGTTCTTCTATCATATTATTGGTGGACGAATTAGTGTAAATTCTCTCTCCAAGACAACCTCCAATCCAATTATGATTAAAAAAAAGTGCTAACTTACTTCAAATACATTGTCTCACAAATTAGAAATTTCAGGAACAAGTTACAATAAAGAAATAAAAACTATAGATCCAAGCAAACTAAGCTACAAAAAAGACCAGCGAGACCCACGAGGATTGATAAACCACAAATACTTCATGCCGGGCAAAGAGTGGATGACAGGATACGATACACGACAACTACTAGAACCATTTGAATGCTAGTCACTGAACTAGGAAAGGACGGCAACCTAGACACAATGCAACAAGCCCACAAAGGGGTCGGCAAGGCCAACAAGTGGCCGGAAAAGTCCCCCGGGGCTGCTACAACGGAAATAAGAGGTATCTAATTACTTGGATGTTGGGTATGAGGCAAAATTGGATGAAGTAGAATTCAAGAGTATGATGATTCACCAAACCAAGCTTTTTCCTTTTCAGCCATACAATAGAAGTTCATGTCAATAAGAATGAACGAGAACTTGAGATTAGTGAGACCTAATCTATATTACCAAGTCATTACCTCTTTTGGCTCACCCAATGCAAGTAGAAAATGGAGAATGGGGAGTGCTGCCAACAACTTTTCTCATCGATAGGATTAGAGACACTTAAGCCTTCTTACCAATATTACCTGTACCATATGAATGCTTTGAGTTGGGTGGCAACTCCGAGGGAGCCCATCACTGTCAACTATATACATGAGATCTCAAATGCTATTGCTTTCCTCGTCGTCAGTGCAATCACCCATCACGGCCACAGTCCTTACTATCATATGGCGTCGGTGATTCTTCAATAATGATAGCAGAAAACATTCAGGAGCAAATTTATGTGAAGAGTTATACAACACTGCTTGTGTAAAATGATTCCAGGCACACATATTTCTTAAATTATGTTAGGACTCTTTGGAGATCCAATTTTGTATCAACTCGGCACAACAGTACAGGTGCTAACACATTGCCAAGAAGAGATTGACATGAAGATGGAAATCTCTGATTTAAATTACCAATATGCGTGAGATCCCTTTTCTTTGGGTTTGTAGAGAGAGTCTCGTCCCTTGGGTAGCCTAAACCAGAGAAGCAGTAGAGGTGATGTTCTTTCATGTTTCTTTCGAATGTGAGATATTTGCAGGGCAAGAAGTGCACCAGATACCGGGAATATGTAGACAATATTTTGTTGGTATATCCCCCACTATAAAGCTGGCGAAAATACGCATCTTCCTGCCAAAAAGTACATCAAAAAAATTCCTAAAAATGACATATATCTAGGAAGTACCGCATGTCTCAGCAACTTCTGGCAACCAGCAGCTGTGCTTCTATCAGTGCAAGTAAAAAGTGCCTAACAGATTGGGCCAGGATAGATATTCGCCATCTCAATAGTTACCCCGTCTTTACACGCTTAGAATGGGTTTGCTTCATCCAATCAATGCATTCCTCTGCAGTTCCAGAGGGATGGGCAAGCTGCCACGCAAGCAGTTTTTGTTGCTGCCATGTAATTAATGAATTAGAATTTCCAGCCATCATAATGACACCTGACACAGAACGAGAGACACACATAGACACAGCAAGAGAGAGAGAGAGGGAGAGAGTATTTGTAAGTTCTGTAATAATCTCATGGTGCTGGAAAGAATGCCTATCCTCTCCTCCCCCTCCCCTTGGGGCCAAACTCATTCATAGAGATCATGGAAAAAGAAAAACCAAAAAAGAATTAAGGACAAGAATGACTTACCCACTCCCTAATAAGTGGACCTCCAGCTTTAAGCTGCAATACACTCATAATATCCTTCCCATTGACCAATGGTTTTACATCCCACACTTTCTCAAGACCTGCATTCGATAGATCAATAAACAAATAAAAAGGATTGTCACGAATCTTTAGCAATACTTAAGAAGAATGTAGGTTGATGGGCAATTCATGTATCACAGCAAGGATCAGATAGAGAGAGTATAATGATTTGCCAAGAATCTTTGCCCTGTGTTACGCAGCCAAGGTATTAAACACACAGGTCACTTTCCACTCATAAAGATCGAAATCAGTACCTTTAGCAAGCAATCCATCACAGGCTCCCAAAAGTTTGAAACAACTTGAGGGAAAAGCAAAAAGAGAGACTGCCTTTACCTAGTTTAGAAATGGCGCTTTCAACGGCCTTGAATAGATCTTTTCGTTTGTCCAATTGAAACTGATGCTTTAAAAAGTCTTCAGTATAATCAACCTCAGTGGGATATAACAATGTGGACAACATCAAGGCCACTCGCCAAAAATCTTTGATTTCTCGTAGTAGTAACCCTGAATAGGTAAGAACCAAAGTTTAGACAAGAATGAAAGTTATGCATCTTGAGATATACAATCTTGAATTTTGAGGACATGATTAAGTCATAAGAATGATTAAAGACCACTAAAACAGTGCTATTTAAACAAATTGAAGGGAGTGCAACTTTTGTTTTCTTTTTTCCCCCTTCATGTAGAAGAAAGATCATAAACAGAAACATAGTACACATATCCAAAAACATACAGTGACACAGCATCTTAGAACATTCAGAAGTTCTCCTGGAGACAAAGACAGTAGAAATTGAAATAGACTTCTGGAAGAACTGGGGACTAGATTAATTTCATGGCGGCTTTTTAACTGACCATTTACTAATGCCACTAGGCAGCTGAATACTTTAGAGTTTGACTCATTAAGCTTAAGCATTAATATTGTTTTATTGGTTGTTTTTATTCCCATCAACTCTTCCCTGCAGGAAAGAATTCCGCAATGATGTGTAAAAGGTTGACATGGCTCAACCTTGAGTTTTCAAGTGTCAATGTATTAGAATTCCCAGTTTCTGAAATTGCATCTTTAGCAGAGAATAACTTGTATCTGAAATCTCTTTCTCTTCACTGTTGGACGCAGTAATGATCTTGGTGAAAGATCTCATCCTCAGAAGGGACCACTGAATTTGTCAGGAAAGATGAACTCAAGTTCTGGAACCACTGGCGTAACATGGCCTTTTCTTGATGTGCAACAAGATCAACTAGACTCTACATGTGTTAGCTTCGCAGTCAACTTTAAGTCTCCGAACTCCTTTTGCAAATGTCAACCGTAACAGGGGACAAAGTGCTTATATATTCTTAAGCCAACTCACTGTTCTCCTTGGCTTCAAGGTGAAGATCACTTAGTAGCATTACTTGCAACATCTACACCCAGATCTGATGAACTAGTAGAGGTGTTTTTTGTGAAATCCGTTAAGCACTTTTAGAGAAGTTTTCAGATAGCTTGACATCTTACTGCAATCAGCTGATAAGCTCTCAAAACATTGATGTATAGTTGGCCTCTCCTTTGCCCTCATATCTTCAAGCATGTGGAAATACTTTTTCTTATCTCCAATTTGACTGTCAAATTATTTGTCAAAAATGTGGGAAAAATGTCTTTTTTTTTTATAAGTTAGACTTTATTGAAAAAAAGAGAGTGTTAGCAGTACAAAAGACTTCTGAAGTCTTATTTTAATAGACTGAATGTCAGACATGTTAAAACCCCAAAAAGCTAGACAAGATATCACGTATACATGTGTATAAAGAAATACATAATACAATTCTGTATATGTATGCAGAAGAACCAAAGATGATGAGATACTCAATAAAATAAATAAATAAATATTAAAACAGGGAATTTAATGAAGCCTTGCATGAATTATTTCCAACACCAATTAAAACTGGATCTTCATTCTGTAGATAATCATAGGGAATACACAAAGCAAACAGAAAACTATACCTGTCAGTACCCGAAGTTTTGAAGTAATAGGGACATCATCCAATCCTCTCCCCCAGTCCACTTCAGGGAGTTGCGCAGGGCCATTAGACACGAGGAAAGGAATCAGAGATAAGAATTTGTCCACTGCACTGTGTATATTAATAACCTACAATGAGGGAAAAAAAAGTTGTGAGCAAACTCTTCCGGATTAAAGAATTCCTTAAAGAACTAACAATAAACCTTCATAATTTCAATGGACTTATCCAATCCTAGAAACTTAAAATACAGGAGGTTTAAGCTCACTGTTTCAGCATCACTGGCTTTTCGCTTAAGAGACTCCCGGAAAATGTAGTTGACAACAGGTATCTGTAGTTCAAGAACACAATTCAGCTACAAATTGACAAATAAGAACAAATATTGGAGGATTACAGTAAGATGTAAGCCCAGATCAAGTAGAAAAATTAATACCAGGAATTTAAAAGCATAAGCAACAGGTTAGTCTAAATCACAAAAATGTTTGTACTTCAGACCTTAAGTAACAAAGGAATGTATACTCCTTTCTTGACTTTCATCATCCAGAGAATCAAGTATTACCAATTAGAATCAATAATGATAGATGGAACCCATCAAAGGATTTCCACTAACATTGAAGTAGAGTGAGAGTGGGAGAGTTGCTGCAGTGGCACCACAATATGACTACTCACTTTGTGGATAACAGACATCAGCTCCTTTTACTACAATGCAAATCATCTCTGCCACGCTATCTCACCCAAGAGAGGTACAAAATCTCTTTAAGCAATAAAATACTTGTCTTACACTTCAGGAAAGATTGCTCCTGTTTTCCCTAATAGCCTAGACCTGAACTGTAACCAACAAGAAATTTAGGGAGCCACCCTCCAGGAGGGAGGGTGCTGGGGAGGGGGTGACGAAAACTCCCAAAGAAAGAACAGACAAATGATTTATTTATAGCTAGAAAAAATAATTCCTGATATGAGCTTAACAGTGACCTTAGCTACTTGTGCAATGATGCACAAGGGCCAATGCTAGGTTGAGCGTGCCATTCAAAACATAACATGGAAGCCCACGAATGCATAGATACCAAATGGGGTTGAGATGGTACCTTCACTCGAGAAACAAGAGGGACATAGAGGGTACCTTTTTTGCCTTGTTATCTTTATAGATTGTCTTCCTAAATAGGAGAAACAAGGCTGCGTACAAGGAGAGCCTTCGCTGTTCATCCTATGATTCAAATGTTACAGAAAATGATTGATTCCCAACATAACAGTAGTAAATAACTATACAGGAGTAGAGAGTGAATTAGAACTACTGTAGATACGCAACTGCTAACCTAATGAGGGTAATCAAGGCAAAATGAGGATAAATTTAACATTTAGATACTTGGCACTCACGTTGAAAGAAGAGCCTCCAATTGATTGAATAAGGTTCCATGTTGCATCCAAATAGGCATTGCAAAGCCTATATAAGGTAAATATAAAAAATCTGAGCATGACAGAAACAAACACTTTTTTGTCCTCAAAGTATGACACTGACAAACACACAAAAGCAGAAATAAGGAAAAAAAAAACAAAAAGAAAATGATTGACGTTGCGGAAGAAAATTGTGCCTGAGCATGTTGATGAAACTTGAGTAGACATATAATAGTCTAGCTGTGGGCCCTCTCTCTTTATTTTATTCTTTTGCCTCATTTGGTGCCAAACATTTCCTATGGAACTATTTGAAGCAAAAGAGCACATTAAAGGTGGTGGAGACTTGAACAGCCTAAGTGCAATGCAATCTGTAGCAGAATGTGGTGCATGCCAAAAACATGTAACTCTCAGATATGCTTGTGGACCAAAATAAGTCAAAGGTTTTGCTAAGAGACCAAGATAAGGAAGGCCTAGGCATATTACAGGTTGGAACATTATGATAGCAAAAGGAGGATGATACTCTGTATATTAATGACATATTGTGTAGCTATTATTGCTGCGAAATCAAAAGAGCGAGACAGATGTTGGACCAAAAAAGAACAAGGGCAAATGAATTTCACACAAGTATCCAGATTTCTCAGAATAGTCTATAGTTCATCAGTCTTCTTCTCAAGCCAGGCAATCTAACTCAAAATGTATTATAAAAAACTGAACCTTTCTAATGTGCATCATTTTTTACTTCACTGAAGATATAGTCTTTGCTAAGAAAAATTACCAAAAATAGACCTGAAATATATAAAATTGAGAAATACCTATCACAGCCTTCTGATTTGGGGGGCTCAAAATTGGGAGGAAAATTGAAGACAATCCCAAATAACGTCAAATCGCAAATATGTGTCATTACTTTAACTGGTTGGTTTCCACTGATCATGAGATCAATCTGCATCAAGGAGCAATAAGTGATAAATATCACAAGTCATCATACAAACATACAAGGATTTCCCTCATAAGAAAGTTGTATTCCCTCAGATTATTAGTATTAAAGATACTGAAGTATCCAAGATAACGCACATACTTCAACTCCAATGCGTTCCCTGCTAATTTTAGCTGCAAGAGCATCTTTCACTTCATCACAGGAAGCAGCTTCCTTTAGCTTTTCGTCTAATACGAACCCAAATCTTGCACCTAAATGACCACAATAAGGCAATAGTGTTGAAAAAGCAAGTGCAGATACAGAAGTAGCAAAACATAAATTTCCAAGTAATGGTGACAAATCTATAAGAGGCAATTTACTACTTGCATCGAGTAGCTCATACAAGTTGACAGAGACTGGCAACCGAAGAGCTTAAGTAAATGCAGGGGAGGAAGTTTCTTGCTTTACTTGGGTATGCACCTTACTCAACTTTCTCTCAAGTCATTACCAGCATGTATTCTCCATTATGAAATTCATTTAAAAGCTTAACTCCCTAAATATTTGCTAGAAAACAAATTTTTAATGCATGCCGGGTCCAAAAACGAATGGGTTGAAAAAAAAGGAAACTTCAACTTGAGTATTCAAACCTTAAGTCATCAAAAGAAAGATGAATGAACCACAAGATAGGAGGACACAAAGAGCAACATAGATTAAGCCAATAAGAAACTGGAAAAATTGAGAAAAAAAGGAAGAAGAAGAGAGGGGGGGGGGATGCCTTCAAGTATAGCTAAACAGACATAATTAAGGAATAGGATAGCAGGAACATATTGATATCAAGCTTTGCCAGTGTCGCCGAAAAAAAAATATTTTTGACAAGCTAATGAACTTCATTCTGAGAAAGAAAAAAAGATGAACGAAAAATTTGCCTGCAAAATAAATAGGATAAGACAATATATATAAGTACCAAACCGTATAGCTCGAAGCACTCGTAATGGATCATCCAAAAAAGTAGCCTTCGGAGGTAAAGGAGTCACTATCCTTCCAGATTGTAGATCTGCAATGCCTGCAGTGATACAACAAAAGGACGTTGCATTAAAGTCCTATACAATAATATTTAAGGCAGAGAAGTTCAGGAAAAGAAAGGCAGATCATAAAATCTTATACCAACCTCTGTTAGTTAAATCTTCAACTGAGTCAGTGTTAATATTGTAGAATAAGCTGCAGAAAGAAGTGATAACGACCAGTAAAAACAAAAATCTTCTTGATCAAGAAAAATATAAAGCTATCGTAAAAAATTTTACACAGAAAAATAGAATAACAGGTCATCCTAAAGCAGCATAGGAATCCCGTTATGATGACATGCCTGTTCCGGCAAATTGCACATGGTCAAGAAGGATACCTGTTGATGGTTAAATCCCTTCTGTAGGCATCCTCTTCTGCGGTCCCAAATATTTGCTGCAAACCATATATGAACTTCCTTTAAAAGATAAAAGAAGAATTGGAACCCCAGAGCAGCAGCCACTGCTCAATTGTGAGTACATTTAACACAGCAACAGCAATATGCATCATAAGAAAATTTTCCTTAAACTCATGTTCCTGTGTATCTAAGAAACACTTCTTTCAAGAGGTTCAGCAGAAAGAGCTCCATAAATGTGTTTTAAGCATATGCATGCATGCACACACATGGGGAGATGGGGGAATAAGGAAGAAAAATACATCATACGAAACAGTTGTGGAGCAAATGGATATTCTAAAAAAGCATAATTTCAATGCATCTAACTCACATATCAGCCCACTTGGTTCCACTCATCACCTCCCACAAGCAGAGATTTAGACTGCACTTACCAATTATCTCTAACTATACTTTCTCACTGGAACTCAACAAGGGACACAAATTTGGGAGATTGTCCATTCCAAATGCTAATAATTATGATATTATTGCCAAAAGGAAAAAAGAAAAGAAAACAGTCTTCACATGATCAAAGGAGTTCCCAACAGGGGAAGAGATAAAAAGAAAGGGAAAAAGGATGGGAAGGAATGAATAAAAGTTTTCAGAATTCAAACAATCCAATGGAGCTTGGCAAGGCCTTATGATCAGCAGAAAACTTTTCACTGTTTTCATAGTCAATAAAAACCCAAAAAGAACTCAACGCATGACATACTAACTTAGATGCAACAGTAGTAATGGGAATAGCCAACATATCACATGCTAATCGGCTACAACTCAAAACTTGGTTGAGTTTACCTTCTACATGTAAACTCCACATTGTTCTTATCCCGAAGAAACCAGGAGCGGTCGAGCTGAAGGATTTTCGTCCCATAAGCCTAGTGGGGGGTGTTTACAAGATTTTGGCAAAGGTGTTGGCTAATCGTTTGAAGTTTGTCTTGGATAAGATCATCTCACCATCCCAGAATGCTTTTGTGAAAGGTAGACAGATTTTAGATCCTGTGCAGATCGCTAGCGAGTGTATTGACTCGAGGTTGAGGTCCAATGTGCCGGGCATGTTGTGCAAATTGGATATTCAGAAAGCCTACGACCATGTCAATTGGAATTTCCTTTTGTATCTGTTAAGGAGATGTGGTTTTGGGGAGAGGTGGTGCAGGTGGATTGAGTTTTGCATTTCTACGGTTAGATTTTCGGTGATGGTGAATGGCTCCCCAGAAGGTTTTTTCGGAGGCTCTAGGGGCTTGCGTCAAGGAGATCCGCTTTCCTCCTTTTTGTTTGCGCTCATTATGGAGGCGTTCAGCAGAATGATGAATAAAGTGGTGGAGGGGGGTGCCATTGTGGGGTTTGGGGTCGGCAGCAGGGAGGCATGAGTATTTCTCACCTTCTTTTTGCTGATGACACCTTAATCTTGTGTGGGGCGGAGGCGAGACAGTTCTGCAATCTCAGATGCTTATTGCTTTGCTTCGAGGCGGTGTCGGGATTGAGAGTTAACCTTTCAAAGACGGAAGTTATTCTAGTTGGGGATGTGGGCAATGTTCAGGAGTTAGCTGCTATTTTGGGTTGCAGAGTTTTGTCGTTGCCTACCACCTATCTTGGGTTACCGCTGGGGGCGCATTTTAAGAGCAAACATATTTGGAACGACATTATTGAGAGAACGGAAAGAAGGTTGGCAGGTTGGAAACGCAGCTATCTTTCGAAGGGAGGTAGACTCACGTTGATCAAGTCTACTCTCTCTAGCCTCCCAACTTATTTTTTGTCTCTCTTTCCTATTTCATTGGGGGTTGCCAAAAGATTGGAGAAGATCCAAAGGACATTTTTGTGGGGAGGCGATGGTCTCGAGCACAAGTTTCATCTTGTCAATTGGGAGAGGGTTTGCTCCCTTTTAAGTTGCGGAGGGCTGGGCTTAAGAAAACTTCGTTTGTTCAATAGAGCTTTATTGAGCAAGTGGTTGTGGCGTTTCGCCTTGGAGAGGGATAGTTTGTGGCGGGCTGTTATTGAGGATAAGTATAGCAGCGTTTCAGGAGGATGGAGAACTCAAGTGATCCATAGTTCCTATGGTGTGAGCCTGTGGAAGCACATAAACAACGGATGGACCTTCTTTTGTGGGAACATTCATTACGTGGTGGGGTGTGGTCTTAGCGTCAGGTTTTGGCATGATCTATGGTGTGGAGAAAGGCCTTTGAAGTTTGCTTTCCCCCTCTTGTTTTCTCTTGCTACCCACAAGGATGCGGTCGTTGCGGATTGTTTGGAAGACGATTTCGGTTATAGGGTGTGGAATATTCAGTTTGCTCGAACCGCCAATGATTGGGAGATTGAAGACTTTTCTGCTTTCTACTCATTGTTGTATTCTATGGTTCTTAGGAGAAGGGATGACGATAAACTGTTGTGGCAAGGTACTAAGAATGGGGTCTTCTCAGTTAAGTCCTCGTATGGGCTCATTGTTGGGGGTTCAGGCGAGGTCTTTCCGTGGAGGCAGATCTGGAAGGTCATTGTCCCGCCTTGAGTGTCGTTCTTTGTGTGGGAAGCGGCTCATGGGAAAGTCTTAACCATCGACAATTTAAGGAGGAGGGGGTTATGCTTGATTAATTGGTGCTTTCTTTGCAAGAATGAAGGGGAGTCTGTGGATCATGTGCTTATCCATTGCAAGGTCGCTAGAGAGTTGTGGGTGCACGTGTTTAGTATCGTCAACTATCCTTGGGTGATGCCTAAGAGGGTGGGGGGGGGGTGTTGAAGTGTTGGAAGAGAAAGTTCGACAATCCTTTGGCATTGGCTGTGTGGCAAATGATTCCATTATGCATTTGGTGGAGCCTCTGGAGGGAAAGGAATGGAAGCTGTTTTGAAGATGTGGAACTTTCCTTAGAATGTTTGAAGGGAAATCTGATGCAGACCTTGTTTCTGTGGGCTAATGGGGTGTTGGGTTCCCCTTTTGTAGACTTCAGCAATTTTATTAGTTTTCTAGCTTGCTTGTTGTAGCTGTGGTTCAGTACATTCTTTGTACTGTTTCGTTTCCTTTTCTTTTAATAAAGCTTTACTTACTTATCAAAAAAAAATATCAAACTGAGTACTAGGCATTTCCATATCTTCCATGACATTAGCTTCTAGCTCCAATTTGCATCCATCAAATTTCTCAATGCCCAAACCTTATGACACTCTTATAAAAGATAGGGGATCCCATCACTAATATCCATCAATATTGTAAAACTCCGAGCCTCGCTAACACTTGGTTTACCCTTACCTTAGTACCCATTAAACTTACTAGGTTGCCCACATAAGCAATCAATGCCTCTCTACAACAAATACTTTTTTCTCATTACAAAGAACCTTCTCTAACCAAAAATCTAAAGTGGCCAACTTGAAATGTGGGTCTTGACAAGGGCCACGAACAATAGCCGGGCAATTTTCTAAACAAGCCCAGTATTTATCCTACTTCAAATTCATCATAAGCATTTTTCACACTAATCCCAAAAAAAAGGGGTTTTAACTTCATAAGATGTCACTTACTGGACTTTGTCAAATGACAAAATAAAATATTGTTTGCAAGAATGCAGTGCCAGCAAAGAGTACTGATGTCAAGAAGAGAGTTTATGCAGAAAAGATAGGATAAGATTATTCCTCCTCCCTGTCAATATCGTATTATATTACAGAAGGAATAATCCAGAAAATCAACCTAAATTTATTAAGATGATTCTTCCCCTGAACACCAATACTTTTTCCTTAACACTCCCCCTCAAGTTAGAACATACATATTTTATATGCATAGTTTGAAATAAATAAAACCATATGATAAAGCGAAAGAGGAAGTTTACAACTCTATTCAGTTTGAGAGAGACAAAAAAACCTCAGAATCTATATTGAGTCCACGAGTTATGCAAAGTCATGAAACCCCTTCCTACATTGATTTCATTGATTGTGTGATCCAATATCTACTAATCCATAAGCTCAAACCTTCAAGCACAAAAAAGAATGCACATGACACCAAACTATAGACTAGGAATTGCTAACTATAAGTACCTTTGTAGGAATCCGGCTGTTATCACTGTACTCTTCACACCTTAAGTTTACGAAATCAATCCACATATCAAAAAGGCGCATCCTTGCTGTTTCTAAATGCTTGGACTGCTCTGGATTGCTGGATATCAAAGTTAAAAGGTATAAAGGCCACAGTAATTTGATAGCACAAAACACAAACCACACAATTCAAAAGAATAAAATTGTATAGTCTGAAAATGGCTACTACGTAAAGAAAGTCTACAAACCAGCCTATTAAATTGACTGTACGTAGATATGATCTAGCAAAGCACATATCAGAGAATAGCAATCACTTCTTAGTAACAAAACAGCAATGATAAAAATATAAGAATAAAAGAAAGAGAGAGAATGGATTTCACATTATACAATGCGGCACTATTCCATTATAGAGACAAAAGTAAGAATTAAAGAATAAAAAATATAATACATGTTTAACCGTGTGAAATGGAAACAATACATAGTAAATGTTCAATATGAGACAAGCAGGATGTTCTCTCAACTGCCAGCCTCACCAGCAACACCTCAACTATAGCTTGCGAGTGTCAAGGTGGTATTTTTCATTTAAAGATGTGCTATGTTGCTGTTATATTTGGACACACTTCCATTCTTTTTTTTTTTTTTATAAGTAAGACAATCTTATTAGAAAAAGCGAAAACAATACAAGGAACTATACCGAAGACGTTTAGTACAAGCAAACGACAAAACTAAGGAAATCATTGAAATCATTGAAATCAACAAAAGGGCGGCCTAACACCGCATTAGCCCAATTAAAAAGAGAAAGTAACAAAAACCCTTGCAAGTTCCCCACAGACAAAGACTCATCTTCGAAACATCTATTGTTGCGCTCCCTCCAAAGACACCACCAAATGCATGATGGAATCATACGCCATAGGGCCTTAGCAATCGGGTTGGAAAGCTTCCTATTCCAACTCCACAGCACATCCACCACCATCTCAGGAATCACCCAACAGAAATTTGTAATAGAGAGAACATGATTCCAAAGAGCACTCGCAACCGAACAATGAAGAAGCATATGGTCCACCGACTCCCCATCATTGCGGCAAAGATAACACCATTCCGCAATGATAACACCTCTTCAACGAAGATTATCAGTAGTGAGGATTCGCCCATGCATAGCCTCCCAAACAAAGAAAGATACCCTCATAGGGCATTTTGACCTCCACACCCCTTTCCAAGGGAAAGACAAGCTATTCACACTCGCAAGGAAATTATACATAGACTTAACCGAGAAAACACCCTTTTTGGACCCAATCCAACACACCTTATCTTCCTCCCCTCTCCTGAGCACCGAACCATACAAGACGGAAAAAAGGCTGAAAAATCCCCCACCTCCCAATCATTGGCAGATCTAACAAATGGTACATCCCACACCACATGACCATCACTCTCCACCAAATACTCTGCCACCATAGCCTCCTTACACCTAGACAACGAGTAAACAATCGGAAAAGCTAAATATAAAGGCTTATCGCCACACCACCAATCATGCCAGAATCTAATCCTTACCCCGCTGCCCACCAAAAAACGGATATGGTTGCTGAAAACATCCCAACCTTTACTAATGAATTTCCAAAGGCTATCCCCGTAAGACCCCCTACTAGGTAATGTTCTCCAATCTCCCACTGCACACCCATATTTTTCATCAATGACAACCCTCCAAAGCCTATCTCTTTCATGAATAAAACGTCACAACCACTTGCTTAAAAGGGTCTTATTGAATAACATAACTCTACGAAGCCCCAACCCTCCATTCGAAAATGGAGAACACACCAACTCCCACTTCACAAGGTGAAATTTGTGCACCATCCCATCGCTACCCTAAAGGAAATCCCTCTGAATCTTCTCCAACCTATTAGCCACCACAACCGGAATAGGAAACAAAGATAAAAAAATAGGTGGGAAGGCACGAGAGAATAGACTTAATGAGAGTAAGCCTCCCACCCTTTGAAAGATACAAACGCTTCCATCCCGCCAACCGTCTCTCAATTCTCTCAAGAATCTCATCCCAAATATGCACGCTTTTAAAACTAGCTCCCAAAGGGAGCTCAAGATATTTCATGGGCAAGGAGGACACCCTACAATCCAAAATCTCCGTCAACTCTTGAACATTAACAACATTACCAATGGGGATAACCTCTGACTTAGACAAATTAATTCGAAGGCCCTAAACCGCTTCAAAACACAAAAGAAGACATCGAAGGCTCCGAAAGTGGCTCACCTCCGCCCCACACAACACCAAGGTATCATCAGCAAAAAGTAAGTGAAAAATGCTCACTCTCCCCCTTCCAACCACAAATCCTTCAATACCGCCATAATCAACCACTTTCCCCATCATGCGGCTAAAAGCTTCCATAAACAAAACAAAGAGAAGAGGAAAAAGGGGATCCCCTTGCCTCAAACCACGAGAACTACTATAAAAACCTCTCGGGCAGCCATTGACAATCACAGAAAATTTCACCGTAGAGATGCAAAACGAGATCCAACTACACCATTTTGCACCGAAGCCACATCGACGGAGAATATACAAAAGGAACTTCCAATTCACATGATCATAAGTCATCTGAACATCCAACTTGCACAGCATGCCGGGCATCCCCGACCTCATCCTGGAATCAATGCACTCATTAGCAATAAGCACCGAGTCCAAAATCTATCTCCCCCTAACAAAAGCATTATGTGAAGGAGAAATGATCTTATCAAGCAAAGACTTCAACCAATTGGCCAAAACCTTAGCTAATATCTTGTAGACCCCTCCCACAAGACTAATGGGGTGAAAATCCTTAAGCTCCACCGCTCCTAGCTTCTTGAGAATAAGCACAATGAAAGTGGAATTCAAGCTCCGAACAAACTTCTCATCCCTCGCAAACTCATTGAACATCAACATAACATCATGTTTAACAAAGTCCCAACAAGCTTGAAAGAAGGCAAGTGGGAAGCCATCCGGACCCGATGCCTTATCACCATTAAAGCTATGCACCACCTCAGTCACCTCCTCCACATCAAAAGGCCTTTGAGCCAATCTGCTTCTTCCCCCGTAATACTATCAAAATCCAACCCATCCAAAGAGGGACGCCACTCAAAGGGCTCCACGTACAAGGAAGAATAAAAGTCAACAATCTCCTCAACAATCTCTTCGGGATCCTCCAACTCTTCCCCTTCCACCACCAAGCGGGAAAGCAAGTTCGCTCTCCTATGGGAGTTGGCAATACAATGGAAAAACTTGGTACAACGATCACCTTCCTTGAGCCAAAAAGCCCTAGACTTCTGCCTCCAGCTAACCTCCTCCAAAGTAATCAAGTCATTCAACTCCCGAGAAACCTCAATCCGCCTATCATTCCCCTCCTCATCCAGGTGACCCCCCTCATCCAAAGAATCAAGCGACGGAAGCTCGCTCAAAAGAGCCGACTTCCGAACACTTAAGGCGCCAAAAACGTCCCGATTCCACACCTTATGTTTCATTTTCAGCGCCTTTAACTTCGAATCAAGCACAAAACTCGGAGATCCACTAAAATCAAAACTTTGCCACCACTCCTTACCAAGGCCACGAACCCATCCACTTTAAGCCACATGTTTTCAAAGCGGAACGACTTCTTAAATCCCCCAAAACCACCACTTTCCAACACAATCGGAAAGTGATCCGACAACAAGCGAGGCAACCGTCTCTGAAGGAGCTCCGGATACAAAGACTCCACTCCACACTAATAAGAAACCGATCAATCCTCGACCAAGACTGAGAAGATCTACCATGGGACCACGTAAATAAACCACCAACCAACTCGAGATCCACCAGCCTATGATCGGAGACAAACTCCGAAAACTCCACCATGGCACTCCTCAAGCCACCATCACCCGACCGCTCACTAGGAAAACGAGTCACATTAAAGTCCCCTCCAATACACCAAGACAAATTCCACCAACTAAAAATGTCAGCCAACTCATCCCATAAAATCCTCCTACTACAGTTATTATTCGGACCATACACACCCGAAAAGGTCCACTGGATTCCATCCTCAATATTCCTAAAAATCAAAGAGACAAAAAAAATATCAACACATGACTCAATCAGATCCAACATACGGTAATCCCACATACATAAAATGCCACCCGAAGCACCCACAGCCTCCAAACAACACCATTTCACATGCTGCCCACCCCATAACCTTCTCACCAACGCACGCGTCACCGTCGCAATTTTAGTCTCCTGAAGACAAACTAAGTCCCCCTTCCAACCTCGCAAAAGATTACCCACCCTCGTACATTTATCTCGATCATTCAACCCCCTCACATTCCATCTAATGATCCTCGGCTTCATAAAGAATTGACTAAAGCCCTTCCCACCTTCCTACCCCTTTTAGAGTTAGATACATTCCCCTCGTAATTCAAAGAACTCTCCAAAGCTTTTAGCTCCCTACTCAATTTACTCCCTGACCTACCCGGAGAATTGCTGTCAATCCTCCTCTCCATCTCCAAAGCAGTAAACAAATTCATCAAATCAGATTCCAAGCCATCACACGAAACTCCCACCAAGTGTCTAAAGGACGACACCATCTCCAAAACCCAACAAGAGGGTTTAACCGACCTCGCACCAGCAAACCTATCAAGCCCCGGTTGCAATATCCTTAATGGCTCAGCACAGATTTCCTCCCCCCTCCCCCGAGAACCACCAACTCACCACCCAATCCCTCCTCCTCCACATGCGGCTGAGAACCGGGAACCACCAACGCCCCTCCCTGCCCTTCCACAGAAAGATGCGGAGAAGAAAAAGAAGAAGTTACCTCGGAACTGGAAATGGGCAGAGCAGACGCCAACCTCTCCTAGCCACACTCATGGTCATCCTCGAAAGAAAAAGAAAGCTGCCAATCCACAAAGACGGCTTGGGAGGCTCTCGCGGCAAGCAACCCCCTGCCTGCGACAACCCAGCAGACCCAAGGCCTGGTTCTGCCGCAACCAAGCCCACGGAAGCAGCCGAACAGATCACCGACGTCGTCATGGCCTCCACCGAGCCACCCGTGACTCCCTCGTCACTCAACCCTCCATCCTTCGTCGACCCATCGGATCCAGGACCCGGGTCAGCCTCAACCAAGACCACAGAGGCATCCAACGAGCTCGCCGACACCGACCGGGCCACTGCCAAGCCTCCTGAGTCTCCATCGGCAAACAGATGACCAATAATGCCCAGCCAAGGCGAGACAGGGTCCTCGACAGGCTCCAACTGAGGATCGTGGGCGTGCGGAGATAACGGTCCAGACGCATCTTGTAGCCCAGGCGAAACAGGATCCAGGACCTCGACACACACTTCCATTCTTATAGCTCTCATGCCCCTACTATGTCAAGACCCCGTTTTCCCAACTCCTATCTTTCAGTTGGTACATGGGTTTTAACAAGTAAAGAAATAGCTTTAGTCGTTTGGTAGTTTCTCTGTAGAATAGCTACTCTTATAATTTAGGCAATAGGTGTTCCTTACCTGAGAGATCGGACTAGCTTATATTTGGCAAAAATGGAATTATTTAATTCATAAATTCCGTAAAATAATACAAGGAATGGTAAATTAAAATAAAATATAAATGCGAATCTAAATTTACTTGTTATTCTTTTCAAATATTTCATATATTCTAGTATAAATTACTAACTCATATATTTGTTTACATTTAATGATGACAATATTTATCTTTACATAATCTACTAATCTCCCAGTCACAAGTATTTTTTTATAATAGGTGACACACACACCAACAGTACAAGATATCTAATCAAATAACATGTTAGGTATTAAATACAAGTACACATGCATATAAAAGACAATCCACTAGTTTTGAGTTCTATCGCCACTATCGCAACCAAACAAGTGGATAACAACCATTACCTTAATACCAATGACACTTATTCTTAATAACAACATGAAACTTGTTGGATTTTGTTTGATCGTATAGTCAACAAACTCTTACTACTTGTTGCACGTTAATCTTTGAGAGCTAGTACACAATTGTACATTTATGTATGATTAGACATCTACATTCACACACAAACAAGCCTGTAGCTAAATTGTGTGAAACTATACCCATGTTGAATTTAAAACAAGATATACATAGTACATACTCGACAAGCATGACATGTGTTGAAATTGAAAAATAAATAGTAGTTCCACCGAAAATTTGATGAGGATACTTTGTTAGGTGTAGTCATTACATAAGGACATTGCAATCACAAAAGTATTGAAAGAGAACATATTGGAACACTAGAATCACACACTTTAACAGTATGCGTTGGTAAATATTGATCTAATGGCCGATCAGAAAACCAGACCAACACCTTCACAAGATAAACATTTCCAAATCAATGAAAATGTTTTCTAGTTTGTGAGCCAGGGGCTTAAGTAGGATAAAAGTACCACTAAACTGAACTTGGATTTAACCTGCTTATTACCTACTTGGGCCTTCCCTTGGGGGCAAGCTACAAATGTTCACGCATTTGGAGTGATATTATTGAAAGAACGGAAAGGAGGTTGGCAAGGTGGAAACGTTGTTATCTCTCCAAGAGTGGTAGAATCACGTTGATTAAGTCTACCCTTTCTTGCCTTCCCACATATTTTTTGCCTCTTTTCCCTATTCCTTTAGCGGTGGCTAACAGGTTGGAGAAGATTCAGAGGGATTTTCTTTCGGGTAGTGATGAGAGTGAGCAGAAATTTCACTTGGTGAAATGGGATAAAGTATGTTCTCCTATTAGATCTGGTGGGTTGGGTTTGAGAAGGCTCCCTTAGTTCAATAAGGCCCTTTTAGGGAAGTGGCTTTGGCGTTTTGGGGTTGAGCGTGATAGCTTGTGGAGAATTGTTATCATGGAGAAGTACATTTGTGCTTTGGGAGGGTGGAGCACTCTTGAGTGCAATGGCTCTTATTGAGTTTGTCTTTGGAAGCACATCAACATTGGATGGGCTTCTTTTGCTGAGAACATCCATTTTGTGGTGGGGAGTAGCCTTAGAGTCCGCTTCTGACAGGATCGTTGGTGTGGTGAGAGAACCTTAAATGAAACTTGTCCTCTTTTGTTTTTTCTAGCACGCAATAAGAATGCTATGGCAGCGGACTGTTTGGAGTGGGGATCCGGAAATGCTTCGTGGAATATTCAGTTTGTGAGGATGACTAGCGATTGGGAGTTGGAGGAGTTTTCAGCACTCTTCACTTTACTTTATTCCAAGGTTATGAGGAATCGAGTTGAAGACAAGATTAGATGGGTGAGATCCAAGAATGGTGAGTTCTCAGTGAAATCTTGGTATTCGCTCCTTGTTGGGGGCTATGATGTGAGCTTCCCTTGGAGACAGATTTGGAGGACTTTAGCCCTGCCTAGAGCGTCCTTCTTTGTTTGGGAAGCTACTCACGGAAGAATCCTGACCACTGATAACTTGAGGAGAAGGGGAGTGTATCTACTTGACTGGTGCTACCTTTGCAAATGTGATGGAGAATCTGTAGAGCACATTTTGCTCCATTGCTCGGTTGCTAGGGAGTTGTGGTCCCTAGTGCTCTCCATTATGGACTACGATTGGGTGATGCCTAGGAGGGTAGCTAATGTTTTGCTGTGTTGGAGAAGGAATTTTAAAGACCCTCGGGCTTTAGCTATTTGGAGAGTGATCCCTACTTGTATATGGTGGAATATTTGGAAAGAGAGAAATGAGAGATGTTTTGAGGGTGGTTGTGTCCATGGAGTGTTTGAGGGGCAATTTTTTGCAGTCCTTGTACTTGTGGGTGAATACGATGTTGAGTTCACCATTTTCAGAGTTTTTGGATTTCATTCGTTTTCTAGCTTGTTTGGTCTTGGGGCTTCAGTATAGTCATTTGTACTGTTTCTTCTATTCCCTTTTCATTCAATAAAATTGCCTTACTTATCAAAACAAAAACAAAAACTTGGATTTAACCAACAATCTAAACTAAACTGATGAATTGGAGTTAGAATGCAAAATTTTCGGATTTGGACTGCAAGAGCGAGAATTTCAAAGCAAAGAGGTCAAGTCAACCCAACACCATTACGGAATTCATTTATTCTTCCAACAGTGGCCCCAAACATTGAATATAAATGTAGCTCTTATCCTTTTTTGCTTTCTGTTTCTCAAATAGTATCCTCGGAGGTCTGTTTGGTTCACAACTTACAAGAGGCTCTTGAAGTGAAGAAAAGAAGAAGAATAATTAAATCACACTCTATTGTTTGTCTATAAAGAGGAGGAAGAGAGGAAAGCCCACTTCTTTAATATTTTTATTTAGTACGCCCAACTGTTTCCCCAAGTTCCACCTATTCTGAAATAAGAGTTTGGTGCTGGACCTGAGAGTTTTTCCTTACAATCTCCTCCATGACAAAACCGAACAATTGTTTACATGTATCGGGAACGAAGAAGCAAGCCCTTTAAAATCACTTAGCGCATAAAGGAGCAGTAAAAACTTGAAAAGCAATTCGAATTCACATACCATGGAATAACAGCAACCCCTTGCACTTCTTCCCCAGTAGACAACAGGTACTCCCTCACCTTCTCAACAAACTCACTCCCCAACATATTGTCCAGTGCGATATCGATGTCGTAACATTCTTTCCCTAAAAGCTGCAAGCCAAGTCCAAACACTTCAATTACCAAACAGAAATTCTACACATTCATTGCTTTTATTTCCACCTTGAAATTTAAGCAAGCAGAGTCCAAACACTTGACAGAGGACCTTGTCGCGGACCCAGCCGCCGGCTACCCGGAGCTGATTGCTTAGACTGAAGTGACGAAGAGTGCCGAGAAGCCTATCGAAGATCTTCCTCTCGGTCTCGGTCAGTTCAATCTTCCCCTTCACATGAAAGATTGGAGGAGAGATCTCCGTAGCCATCGCTCTGCAGCGGAGACACCCTAGGGCTTGGGTTTGCGTGTTGACTGTGGGTAGGGTGTTGGCGGGAATGCGAGCGTTTCGGAAGTAAAACGAACCGGCGTTTCGGAAACTCGGGATAGGCAGAAGAAAAGGATGGACTCGTAAAACAATTCTCATCGTCTTTTTTTTCAGTGCTTTGGTCTTGGAACGGGGACTAGGATGAGTTAACGTTGAGACGGGCCCGGATCGACTTGAATTAACGACCAGGATTCACCAATGTTTCATGCTTGTTATGGGCTGGGCCTTACCTTACTTTTAGTTGGATTGGGCAATCTCTCTTTCCAATCTTGAGCAGCCCAAGATTGGATCTTAAAAGCCGAACTTTTTGTACCTTAAAACCAAAAGACCCGCCGCAAGATTGATATTCTAAATTCTAATGGTCATATGACCAACTTCCACTGGTAAATTAGCTGTATCCAGTGGATGGGTATGAGATCGAATTTTTTACTTTACTCGGACTCGAGTTGTGAGGTCGGTTTGAGTGTTCAAAATTTGGTTCAGATTCCGTCTGGTACACGAAGGATATATACAACTAATTTCTCTAGTTACCCAAACAAAAACTAAAAGTCTCACGAATAAAAAGCACTCTCATCAAATGTTAAATGTTTATAAATAAGTTCAAAGAGGTGAAACATACTGAGTTTCCTTGCGTTTGTTTGTGGAAATTTCGGGGAATATTCCCGAAAAAAGTAGAGTGTATGTGTGTAAAAGTTAAAAATTTTGGAGTGTGTTTGTTTTGTTGGAAATTTCGAACCCCAAAATTTTGGGGAAACAAACACCCCCTAATCTTCGTTAAAAAAAGTAATTATTTGATTGTTTTTTTAGCCATAACATCTCATCTCATTAATTAATTTAAGGAGGCTAAAAAACTTCAGTTACACACTCTAAAGGCTATTTAGACCCTTCGTAGAGACGATAGATCAACGAACAAAAGGCCAAAAGGTCATACAATCCAAACGCGACAAAAAGCTGAAATGGCCTATAATGGGCAAACAACGATAAACATAAATCACAAAAAGGGCGGATAGTTGATGGTGTCAGTGGAGGAGGCAACCAGAGCAGTGTCTGGAGAATCACACAGAGTGCGACCATTATTACACACAAAACAATCCAACAGAAGGTGGAGAACTGGAGGGCATCGGCAAGAGACAACAACAGGTGTAGGAGGCGTCTGAAGTAATAGGGTATTATTGTGCATGAAAAAAATTATGCAGATGATAATAAGAGTGGATATTAGTCTTTTATGTTAAAATATATGGTCCGCATGACACATAGGATATATAAGGGTTTTAATTTAGGTGCTGGGTCAAAATATAAATAAAGAATTATTTGTGGTACATTTGTAATTAATCTTTGATGGAAGGATTAAACTAGGGTTTCTATTACCTATCAAGGGGTCTCTAGCCTAGCATACATATTTAGTCTGTTCACTCCATCTAAAGGACGGCAAAACCCTAATGTTAGACTATAGGCTAGAAGATTCTCTTGCTATTACTCTGACAATTTTTCTCTCTAAGTTACAGGAAAAATTGAGATTTAATATCAGATCTACATCAACGTTTGAGCATCAATGACAGGAGGTTAGATTCATAAAGTTTTTTCGCTGTGCAATTTCTTTATATTCACATGTTTGTGATTATGTACGGATTAAAGCATATTTGGATTAGAATAATATTTTTTATGTTTTCATGTGGTATCGGAGCAACCTTTTTGCTGTTATGCTCAGTGTACGATCCGTATTTTTATTGCCTTTTGTCTGCATCTATATTTTATAGATTTGTGTGTTTGCATGTTATTCTTTCGTGCAAAGAACATATTCGGTTTCATGAACATACGGTTTTGCGTGTTGTTATTGTGTTGTCCTTTTGTGCAATGCGATTATCGTTTTAGATCTGGTATTTGAAATTTTCGAATCAATATCTGGAAATTATTTTGTTGATTTCTTGGATGTTGTAAATCTATGGCTTTCCATTTTTGGAGCAACCAGAGAGAAATTTTTCTCTCACGACAAGAGATTTCTCTCATGCGGCGCAAGCTTTTTTCTCTATGCGGCGCAGTGGGCATTGCCTAGATGGAAGAGACGAGGAAACCCTCATCAGGTGGTCAGGCCCTTTTGGGCTGGCCTAATAAGTGAGCCTGACCCGCAAAGGGTCAGGGTTGGGCTGACTCAAATGTCAGCCCAGAGGGCTTAGAGCCCATTCCAGGGTCCGGATTATATTCAGCCATAAGGGTCCGACCCGTATCGGGTGGGACTGTCCTGCGACCCGCATGGGTGGGTCGCCGGTGGTCCAACCGGTCCGGCTAGTTTGGCCGAACTGGAACAGTAAAAAAAATCCCAAAAAAATTATTCTGCTTATATGTTTTATTTGGACCAATATAAAGTTCTAAATTGATTTTTGATGCTTGAAGTTGTGATTTTTAAAATTTTTGGGAGTAGCCATAGC
This sequence comes from Myrica gale, assembly GCA_963930655.1. Lineage (NCBI taxonomy): Eukaryota > Viridiplantae > Streptophyta > Magnoliopsida > Fagales > Myricaceae > Myrica > Myrica gale. The sequence continues at coordinate 26,489,299 of OZ005600.1, read as the reverse complement.
ATCCTAAATATAATAATTATCATATAAAGTAAACTTCATAAATAATTTAAGCATCTATGTTGTAATTAACTTATGAGGTTGATAACTCGGCCCCACAGGGAAGTTATTAATTTTTGTGAGTTGATTAGGATAATGTAGTAAATTAGCATTAAGAAATAAATTTTCCTATGCCCACAGGTACGGAGAGTTTTATTGATTAATGTTTATGTTTACTAGTCTTATCATTTAAGTTTAGTAAATTCACGTGATATGCGACCTCTACCCACAGGAAGATTGAATTTACTATTTAAATTAACATTGGTTAGTTTAAAATAAAGTCTTTAAATTCATAGAATTTAAGTAATAATTTATTTGATTGTTGCAGTTGTTCCTACTGCACTTATGGATGGAACATTCCATGTTCCAATGCTGAATGGTGAAAATTTCTCCGACTGGAAAGAAACTATTGAGTTTGCTTTGGGGTGTATGAAATTTGACCTTGCGCTCTGTTATGATGCATCACCCGCCATAACGGACTCAAGTACTCATGATGAGATTGCTAAATATGAACGGTGGGAGCGATCTAATCGCTTAAGTATGATGTTCATGAAATCTCGGGTCAATATGAGCATAAGGGGTTCCGTCCTTGCTTGCGATAAGGAAAAAAACTTTCTAAAGTCCATTGAGGAACAATTTGTTACCTCTGATAAGGCACTGACCAGCACCCTGATGAAGAAACTTTCAGGTAAAGTTTTTGATAGTACTAAAGGAGTGCGTGAGCACATCGTGGAAATGAGGGACATGGCAGCTAAATTAAAGGCAATAGAGGTTGAGATTTCATATTCCTTCTTAGTGCATTTCATCCTGAATTCCCTTCATTTTGAGTACAGTCCCTTAAAAAATTTTTACAACACACAGAAGGAAAAGTGGTCAGTTATGAACTTCTGACCATGTGTGTTCAAGAGGAGGAGAGACTGAAGAATGAGAAGCCAGAAAATGTTCATATGGCTACTCATGCTAAAGGGAATGGGAATGAGAATGAGCATGCCAACAAAGGAAAATTTGTCCATCAAGTGAGGAAGCAAAGCAAGGTGTCAATGAAGCGTGATGGCAACAAAATGAATTGCTTCTTCTGCAAAAAATCAGGACACATGAAGAAATATTGTCTTAAGTATAAGGCTTGACTTGAGAAGAAAGGTATTATCATCTCTATAGTGAGTCATGAATCTTTTTTAATTGAGGCTCCTAATAATTCTTTTTGGATTGATTCTGGTTCAACAATCCATATTATCAATACAATGCATGGTTTTCTAAAAACTAGGAAGCCGAAAGAAAGTGAACTATGCGTCTATTCAGGAAACAAAATGCGGTCACATGTGGAGGCTATTGGGAGTTTTAAATTAGTTTTAAAAAACTGGTTTTGTTTTGGAACTAGAAGATGTTTTTTACATTCCTGAGTTTTCTAGAAACTTGATTTCTATTTCCAAGTTATTTGTATCTGGTTTTGGATTTAAGTTTGTGAATTCAGTTTTGATATTTATGATAAAGATATTTCTGTTGGTGGTGGATATTTAATTGATGGTTTATTTAAAGTTGACTTAAATCCAGATTTTGAAAATAACTGTTTATCCCTGCATACTGATGTTGGCATAAAGCCGAGCCAAATTAATGAGAACTCCTCTATGTTGTGGCATAGGAGATTGAGACATATCTTCATAGAAAGAGTTAAACGGTTGGTAAATGTTGGGATCTTAAAAGACCTAGACTTTGCTGACTTTGGTACTTGTGTGGACTGTATAAAGGGAAAGCAGACCAATAAGTCCACTAAAGATGTCACAAGGAGTTCTGAGATTCTAGAGATCATACACACAGATATTTGTGGATCGTTTCCTACTCCTTGCCTAAATGGTCAGAGATACTTTATCTCATTCATTAATGATCATTCTAGATTCATGTATCTCTATCTTCTAAATGATAAGGCTGAGACATTAACTGCTTTTTAAACTTATAAGGTAGAAGTAGAGAAATAAAAGGAAAAGAAAATCAAGATCGTAAGATCTGATAGAGGTGGGGAATACTATGGAAAGTACACAAAAAATGGTCAAATGATGGGTCCTTTTGCAAAATTCCTTCAAGAGGAAGACATTATTGCACAATACACAATGTCTGGCATACCACAACAAAATGGTGTGGCTGAAAGAAGGAATATGACTCTCATGGACATAGTAAGAAGTATGATTAGTAATTCAAGTCTGTCATTATCCTTATAGAGTGAAGCCTTAAAGACCGCAGTGTATTTGCTGAATAGGGTTTCATCCAAGGTTGTCTTTAAGACACCTTTTGAACTGTGGAATGAGTGGAAACCTAGTATGACACATTTACATGTATGAGGTTGTCCTATTGAGGTGAGGGTCTACAATCCAACCTAAAGAAATTAGACCCAAGGACAATCAATGGTTTTTTCATTGGCTATGCAGTGCACTCTAAAGGATTCAGGTTTTATTGTCCTCATAACACTAGAGTTGTTGAGTCTCGCAATGCTAAGTTTCTTGAGGATATTGAACCTAGTGGGAGTATTCACCCACGAATGATTGAGTTTGGTGAAACAAAATAGCAGTATACATTACTTTTAAATGAAAGACGTTTGATTATGTTTATGGCTAATCAATTTTATAACCCTGAGCAGCAATCATTCCCAGAACAGATAGCTCATGATGATGAGGTTCAAATCGAATCTACTGAAAATCCATTTGATACAAAACAAGTGGAATTAAAAAGGTCATCAAGAGTAAAAAGACCAGCAATTTCTAGTGATTATGTTGTATACCTCCAGGAGTCTGACTTTGATGTTGGACCTAAGGATGATCCAAGTTCGTTTTCACAAGCTATGACTGGAAACAACTCCACTCTATGGCATGATGTCATGAAGGATGAGATGGAATTCATGGTTAAGAATCAAGTTTGGAATTTCGTTGAATTACCAAAGGGAGCTGTAGCCATTGGTTGCAAATGGGTCTATAAGACCAAAAAGGATGCTTCCGGTAATGTAGAACGACATAAGGCCAGACTTGTAGCCAAGAGTTTTACTCAAAAGGAAGGAATTGATTTCCACGAAAACTTCTCTCCAGTTTCAAGGAAGGATTCATTAAGAACACTCATGGCTCTAGTAGCTCATTTTGATTTAGAGTTACACCAGATGGATGCGAAAATGAAATTCCTGAATGAGGATCTTGAAGAAGAGGTGTGCATGTTATAGCTTGAAGGTTTTAGTGAGCATAGTCATTTGGTTTGCAAATTAATGAAATCCATATATAGGCTAAAACGGGCATTCCGCCAATGGTATATGAAATTTAACAAGGTGATTACCTCATTTGGTTTCATAGAGAACATTGTTGATCAATGCATATACCTTAAGGTCAGTGGGAGCATATTTATTTTCTAGTCCTGTATGTGGATGACATTTTACTTGCAAGCAGTGATTGGGGGATGTTGCATTAGACTAAACAGTTCCTCTCTGAAAACTTTGAAATGAAAAATTTGGGTGAAACCTCATATGTCATTGACATATAGATTCACAGAGACAAGACACAAAGAACTTTAGGACTATCTTTGAAGGCCTATATTGAAAAGGTTTTAGAGAGATTCAGGATGAAGAACTGTTCACCCTCTGTAGCACCCGTTGTTAAATGGGACAAATTCAATAAAGATCAAAGTCCTCAAAATGCATTAGAGCAAGAGCAGATGAAAAGTGTACACTATGCATATGCAGTAGAGAGCCTTATGTATGCTCAGGTTTGCACTAGACCTGACATTGCTCATGCAGTAGTTTTATTGGGTCATTACCAAAGCCCAAGTTTAGAACATTGGAAAGCTGCAAAGAAAGCCATGCGATATTTGCAAGGCACCAAAGATTTCAGATTGACCTACAGAGCTACTGACCAGTTGGAGGTGGTTGGTTATTCAGATTCAGATTTTGCCGGATGTGTAGACACCAGAAAATCTACTTCAGGGTATATCTTTCTACTTGCTGGAGGGGCTATATCTTGGAAAAGTTGTAAGCAAACTATTATTGCTACATCTACTATGGAGGCATAATTCATTGCATGCTATGAAACAACAACACAGGCCTTATGGTTGCGGAATTTCATCAAGGGTCTCAAAATTGTCGATTCCATAGCGAGGCCTATCAGGATTTTCTGTGACAGTAGAGCTACAGTTTTCTTCTCCAAGAATAATAAAAGCAGCAGCAAAAGCAAACATATCGACATCAAGTATCTCAGAGTGAGAAAGTACATTGAGAAACAAGAGGTACATTAAGCATATAAGTACTGAATTGATGATTGCAGATCCCATGACCAAAGGATTACCGGTAAAGCAATTTAAGGTCATGTGGAACATATGAGACTCATTGATTCGACGTAAGTTCTGTTTCTCTATATTTGTTCTATATAGACATAAAGTTTAATTTTGGAGAATAAAGTTATTTTGCTCGCATATGACAACTAAATTGAACCCGAATGGCTTATAGGAAGTTCATTCATGAAGTTATATAGCACATACAGTACTTAATTAGGAGATATATTTACATAGTAATACATGGAAGAGAAAGACTCAATACATAGAGTTTTATCGCTATGATTCATGCAGATTATTTCTTGGTTGAGTGGGAGAAGTTCATGAATAATTCATGGATAAAATTTTGGCCATATTAAGGAGTCTGGCACCTCTAAGGATGTTCTTGTGTCATGTGGCACAAGTGGGAGAATGTTAGAATATATGGTCCGCATGACACAAGATATATAATGGTTTTAATTTAGGTGCTGGGTCAAAGTATAAATAAAGAATTATTTGTGGTACATTTGTAATTAATCCTTGATGGAAGGATTAAACTAGGGTTTCTATTACCTATCAAGGGGTCCCTAGCCTAGCCTATATATTTGGCATGTTCATTCCATCTAAAGGACAGCAAAACCCTAAGGTTAGACTATAGACTAGAAGATTCTCTTGCTATTACTTTGACAATTTATCTCTCTGAGTTACAGGGAAAATTGAGATTCAATATCAGATCTACATCAACGCTTGAGCATCAATGACAAGAGGTTAGATCCATAAAGTTTTTTCACTGTGCAATTTCTTTATATTCACATGTTTGTGATTATGTACGGATTAAACCATATTTGGATTAGAATAATAATTTTTATGTTTACATTTTATATATTCATAAAAGAGTCTTCGTAGTTAAATGCTAGATTCAACACTCTGTATTTGGTGAGACTTGAAACACTTGGACGAAAATCCTAAAAAGTTACATATTGGGTTTTTATTATATATACACCAGAGCATATATATTAATATGAATGTACCAATTGTAGCTAATATCAAAGGCCGTAAATTTGAGCAAGAATATTATTCCTCCTTCACATTATTATTTAAAATTTTATTTATTGTCTTTGACGACCATGTCGTTTTGAAAATAAAACTTTTTGCCAGCCACCTGAGCAAGTCCCGGTTCCAATCAGTTAGTTTCCATTCAAATCCACAAAATTGCAAGTTTGATCTTGCTAATAAGTTGCCTTATAGAAAATGACACACTTCAAATGGTTTGTCATAGAAATTATAAAAATTGGCCATTAGCACTTATCGAATGAATGTTGATGAGACAACCTTGGCGTGTCAACGACCCTCTAGTGCCTATCCACAAAATGCGTGGCTGCAATGGTCTCTGGGTTATCAAAAAAATCCATCACCACTATTAGAGGGGAGTTATACTTGTGAATCCACAACGTATATGCTTCGGTACAATACTCTCATATGTACACGATGTGTCTGACCCGATCGAATAGGGTCGGCCTATACACCGGGCGGGTCCATACCGTCGGTTTCATTTCAGCCCGACTCGACCCTATACACGTGGTTGTTGCTGCAGAAGCTAGAAGGAAGAGGAAGGAACTGAAAAAGCTAGTCTTAATGGCCGCCAGTATCGGATGCATTGTCGAGTTTAATAGGCAAGAGTTTGGTGAAGAACACAACAGTAACAGCTGTTTATCCCCTAGTTTTTGCGTGGGCTGATTGCTTAGTTTTAAAGAAATCCTTGAAGGCCTTTGAAGGAACAGATGTCGGCTTATAATCTTGTGTGCATGTCTAAGGTTCTGTTTGCCATCTAAAATTTTATCATTATTACAAAACATTCTTCTTCCTCAATTTTTCATCAATTTTTATACTTTTTTTCATTTTTCACATACTTTTTCACTTTTTTACTAATTTTTTCACTATCTCCTCATTTTTTCATCAACTCCAATACTTAAAATTTTAATTACTCTAAAATTTTACCTCTCAATCACAGCTCGGGAATTCCTGATGTTCAGCAAATTCTCAATCACAGCCATGGAATTCCTGATGTTCAAAAAATTTTCTTAGGCTGCGTTTGTCACTAAAATTTTACCCAAAATTTTATCTCTCTCCTAATAAAATACTCCAATATAATCTCTCTCTCTTCCATCAAAAAATATAAAAAATTACAAAAACTATAAAATATTACCTCTCTCTTCACTTTTTCACTAAACCCAATACCAACACTAAACCCAATACCAAAAATTTTACCACACAAACCCACCCTTAGCCTCTTTTAGGTTTTGCTGTATGTTGATTGAGCCCGCCCGATCGGTGTTTGGGCGGGCTCAATCACTCACCACAATCGGGTCGGGCTGAGGAAACCGGGCATGTGACTGTGTGGACCCGACCCATGTACATCCCTTGTTTGTATCATTGTGCTTATACAGATAGTTCTTCATTCTGCAGCTGATTCTCCTTCTGCGTAGACCTGAATCACCCGAGCTTTAACAGCACAAACCGGCGGGGCAAAATGGAGGTGACCAACAGGTACATAACAATAAAGACTCATATTGATGAGGCACCAAAGGAGTCCCACTTTGAGCTCAAGACTGCAGCTCTTGCTCTATCAGTTGCGCCTGGGTCCAACTATGTGATAGTGAAGAATCTCTATGTGTCTATTGACCCATACCAGGTTAACCGCATGAAGAGTTACAGCTCCTCTCACAAAGCGACGAGTTTCTCAGTTGGCATATGCCCCGGGGAGGTAAACCTCGAGTGATTCTCATGTACTAGTTAATGATTGCTTAATTACTGAGCCCCTGATAATTGAGTCCTTGAACCAACTATTCTTTTCTTTTTTAGGCCTTTCAACCAACTAATTTACTCGTTCTATTTGGAGTTCTTTTACTTATGGACAGGCCATTGATGCAAATGGTGTGGGAAGAGTTGTGGCGTCTGGGAATCATAATTTTGAGAAGGATGACTTGGTTATTGGTTTGCTCACTTGGGGAGAGTACAGTGTACTAAAAGATGGTAACTTGTTAAACAAATTGGATCCCATGGGATTTCCCCTGACTTACCATGTTGGAATTCTTGGTAATTAGCTACTCGTTTATCATCCTCATTACCTCCAGCTTTTCAATTAACTGGGCCAAGAGATTGTGGAACTACTGCTAAGCTAAATTCAGCAAATTGACTTTGATTCACTAAAGCCTTATGTGTTGGGAGCATGATAAGATGCAGAGCAGCATTCAGCTTACCCGGTTAATGACAAAATAATATGCTGGAGCCTGTTCTTGCTAGAACTTGGACTGTAGTAGATAACCATCAAATTTGAACCCTAGGCATTATTAAGAAAACCCTAATCGTGCCATAATAACTGTGCCGTGGAATTTAGATGTAGTTATTTCACCTTGCTAATTTTTATTTTCATCTCATCTCATATATTTTTTTGGCTCCTGCAGGATCAAGTGGACTGACAGCCTATGGTGGATTTTTTGAAGTATGCAAGCCTAAGAAGGGGGAGAAAGTGTTTGTGTCTGCAGCTTCTGGGTCGGTCGGAAATTTGGTAGGACAGTTTGCCAAACTGTTTGGCTGCTATGTTGTTGGCTGTGCTGGAAGCAAGCAAAAGGTCACACACATGGAAACTTTTTGTTAGTTATTTGAAGTGGTTGAACGTTCTGAATGTTACAGGACTTTGATTTCACTGCTTTATTATCAAATTCATTTCATAAAGGGAGTATTGTAGGTCGAATTGCTCAAAGGAAAGCTTGGATTCGATGATGCATTCAACTACAAGGAAGAGACAGATTTGAAGTCGGCTTTGAAAAGGTTGGAACCTTGAATTAATATGCTTAGGGATGCATTCAGAACTTCCAAGATAAATCAGGATTCTGCTTTGAAGTAGTTTATGCATCTTCAATGAATCAAGTTAGGTGATCGAATGTACTCTGCATTTGATTCTACAGGTACTTCCCAGTTGGTATTGATATCTACTTCGACAACGTGGGGGCTGGGATGCTGGAAGCAGCAGTTGCTAACATGAATGCTTTTGGTAGAGTAGCTGCATGTGGGGTAATTTCCGAATATACAGGTGGACAGCGAGCTGCTCCAGATATGGTGGATATTGTGTACAAGAGAATCACAATTCAAGGATTCTTAGTTGTTGATTTCATGAATATCCGAGCAGACTTTCTGTCAAGAACCTCCAACCACCTTCGGACGGGTAAAATGCAGGCAATTGAAGACATCGCGGCTGGTGTGGAGAGCATCCCTTCAGCTTTCCTTGGACTCTTTCGTGGTGACAACATTGGAAAGAAACTTGTCAAGATTGCAGACGAGTGAATGGGGAAGGGGAAGAAAAAAAAAACCTCCTTTTGCTTGATTTGTAATCTGAAATGAACATTCCATTGAATGACCGCAATAGTTAGAAATGATTTCAATGACTATTCGAGAAATGAAGTTAATTAATTTGGTATAGGGTTGTCAATCAATTAATTGGATTTATCCATTGGCAAACAAAATGTGAGTACCTGAATGATCTCCTGTGGGTAAAGTGATACTATAGTCATGGTCACCTTCAGGTAGACAGACTAACGAATAAGATACTACTCTTGTCTGTTTCCGCCTGGATATTGATGATTCTTCAGCCTGCTCTTTTATTAGCAATCCCAGTGGAGGACGTTCATGAATTCCAGTTGTTTGCCACTATTTCATTGGATTTAATTTGGGTCAATCGCTCGCAACAAGCTAGTCCATGGCACCCCTGCTCTAAATCCTCTTCTTCTGTCCCAAAGCATTGTTGCATTTGTTTTAGAGCATGGGTTGGCTTGGACTTCTCGAGTGCAGGTCTCTCCCAATGCGTCTTGGTCCCCTCCCCCTCCCGGATGGATTAAGATTAATGTAGATGCTGCCCTTCGTTCTTCTGGTTTTTCGGTAGCTTGTGTTGGTCGAAACTCGCAGGGTGCTATTCTTTTTGTTGCGGTCTCGAGTGATGATTCACATGTTCCAGTGGTGGGTGAAGCCAGGGGAGTCATCCTCGGTTTGCAGTCTGCCGTTGATCTGGAGCTTTCTTTGGTGATTATCGAGAGTGATTCTTCTATAGTCATTGATGCTTTGCAGTCGCAGCATACTCCTTGTCCTTGTTGATTTCTAATGACATTGGTAATGCTGGTCGTTTGCTTTCTGGTTTCCAGGCTTGTTCATTCGTCTGGTCGTCGCGTAGTGCGAACTCTCTTGCGCACGATTTGGCTCGTTGGGCTAATTCCTCATCTTTCCTTGAGAGCTTGTCTCCATCTCATGAGCTGCTCTCCAATTACCCGCGGGTGTACACTGGTTTTGACCCCCCTCAGCTGGGGTGGTGTTGTTTTAGTTTTTCGTTTGTTTCACTTCTTTTATGTTGTTGGTTTTTTGTAATTTGTAGTTGAACTTATCCGTGATTAATATATTTCTCGGTTATTATGCTAAAAAAAAAAGATACTACTCTTGTCCAAGTAGAGTACTCAACAAGTGATATTTCTTTGTTATTCTTTCTGCAAAACGAAAGAATTATCAAGATGTGAGTACTGCAGCTATCTTAAGATTGCTAAAACACGTCCTCGACAGTCATTTCTCTTTAAAAAATGAGTATCAGGAGAGTGTCACTCAAATCTTTTATAAAGTAGCATTGTAAAACTTCAACAATTCCTCCCTCGACGAGGCTTCCACAACTCGAACTCATGACTTTATGGTTCTAATACCACTTGTCAGGTAGTTGAGCCGACATTCCTCTTAAAACTAATTAGCTTCAGAAAAATGTACCTCATGAAATTTGACATCATTGCACCCAACGTAAGTGTTCTCATAGCCTAGGGTGTCGTGGAACTCCAACAGATGTTATCTGAAAGTATTTAGTCAAGAGAACCTGCATATCCTATGGGCTATGGTGGATCTGGTCTTGGTATTATGGACGAAGAGTCCCCGAACAAAGTCATCCAACCAAAGAGGAACTTTCGGTCTCCAATTAGTTCACTGAACCCAAACAAAGCCAATTAGATCTTAACGCTATTATCATCGTAAAGACAACCAATGAACCCCTTAGAAATGTGCCGCCATTTCAAATGATTCCAAAAAACGTTACAAACAGAACCCTCACTTCTCTGTTGCAAAATTGCAAAACCCTAAACCAACTCAAGCAAATCCATGCCCACCTCCTCAAATTCCAGACACTCGAAAACCTGTACCCCATCGCACCGCTCCTCTTCGCCACCATAACCTCCAAGGATGCATCTTTTTTTCCTTACGCTTGCTCAGTTTTCGAGCGCCTGTGTCACCGCAATACATTCATGTACAATACTATGATCAGAGGGCATGTTCAATCACTCTCACCGATACCCGCCATTTTGTGCTACTTGGACATGTTGGATTATGGCCTTGCGGCCAATAACTACACGTTTCCACCATTGATCAAAGCTTGTACAAATTTAGCTCCTTCGAAGCGCACAGGTCGTTTGGCTCATGCCCATGTCGTTAAATTCGGATTCAGTGATGACCCATTTGTTATCAGTTCTCTTATCGAGTATTATTCCGTGGTACATGATGTGGCAACTGCGAGATCGTTGTTTGATAGAACTCCAAAGAAGGATGTCGTTATTTGGACCGCAATGGTCGATGGGTATGGGAAGATGGGGGATGTCGCAAGTGCGAGATTCTTGTTTGAAGAAATGCATGAGAGGAATGTGATATCATGGAGTGCGATAATGGCTGCTTATTCTCGGGTAAGCGACTTCAAGGAGGTGCTTAGCTTGTTCCTGAAAATGCAAGAAGTGGGAACCAAGCCTAACGAGTCGGTTCTTGTCAGCGTTCTCACTGCATGTGCTCATCTTGGAGCGGTCACACAAGGGCTGTGGATTCACTCATATGCTAAACGGCAGAATCTTGAGTCGAACCCGATTCTGGCCACTGCATTAGTGGACATGTACTCAAAATGCGGTTGTGTAGAATCAGCACTCCCAGTTTTTGAGAGCATTCCTAAAAAGGATGCGGGGGCATGGAATGCAATGATTTCTGGTGTTGCAATGAACGGAGATGCCGTGAAGTCTCTTGATTTATTCAATCAAATGGCCACAAGCGGGACTCAACCTACAGATACAACTTTTGTTGCTGTCCTTACGGCCTGTATACATGCAAAGATGGTTGATCAGGGGCTTGAGTTGTTTGAACAAATGGGTACTATTTACGGTGTTGAACCCCGGCTAGAGCATTATGCATGTGTTGTTGATCTTTTGGCTAGAGCTGGTATGTTGGAGGAAGCTGAGAAGTTTATAGAGGAGAAGATGGGGGGTCTTGGGACCGGAGATGCCAACGTCTGGGGATCATTATTGGGTGCATGTAGAGTTTATGGAAATATTGAAATTGGGAACAGAGTCTGGAAAAAGCTAAATGAGACGGGAGTGGTTGATTCTGGTACTAGTGTTCTTTCTTATACTATTTATAAGGAAGCTGGCTGGGAAATGGACGCGAAGGAAGTCAGAAAAAAGATCTCTGAGACGGGACTGAAGAAGAAACCAGGTTGCAGTGTGATAGAGGTCAGCGGCGAGGTTGAAGAGTTCCTCGCTGGTGATTTTTCCCATCCTCGGGCACAAGAAATATGTAGGATTCTCGATTCATTTTCCAGAATCATGAAATTGGAGGTTCGGATAAATTGTTTGTAAATTGTTGTAACAAAGTTCTGCCTATTTTCTGCGTTATTTGTTAACGATTCTGTTCTTGCCTCATCAAAATACAGCAGAAAAGGAATAATTAGACAGGAATACAAAGTTTGCAATCAGGAATATCTTCACTTCTAGCCCCAAACCATACCCAATTATCAGTTACGGGTCTAAAGTACGAATTTGATCACATTTAACCCTTAAATTATCAAAATATATTGTGACACAATATCAATAGTTGAATCTTATGACAAAGGCAAACAATGATGATTTTGGTGCTAAGTTAAAATGACATTTTTTGGGGACTACAAATGGAAATGTTCTTTGCAACAATTATTGGAAGTTTATTATATATCTCAAGATGAAAGCCCATGAAAAAAAAAGAGGGAGGAAAAAAGAACGAAATTCGAGGGGGGTACTATTTAAAATGTCGTTTTCTTGCTTGCCATGGTGGTAATCCTAGAGATGGTGGGTTGTTCGTTAGTTCAATGGTATACATTGCTAATTGATTGGCAGCAACCAACCAACCAACCAACCGATTACCATATCGGCTGGAAATTTAAATCTGTAACTTGTGGTGTCCACGGCTAGTTCTCATAATTACATTCATCTTCCAAGAAATCTACGAGCGAGTCAAGAGATATAAGGCACAGGGCATCTACAAATTGAAGAAGCATTATTGGTCAGTATTTAATTGGTGTCCGTAGCAAGTTAGATGTTAAACTACATTGTGGGCTACTCAGCTACATGAATGTGGACCATAAAGCGGAATAATGTATTTGAGGAAAGGTAGTTGTTTCCCTTTGCCTCTTTAAGTTATTGAAGCATTCCTACGTCCTGTTAGCATTCTCCCATTATTGAGTGGGGGCTTATAAGCAATAATCCCCCCTTTGGTTGCTCGTTAAAGGAGTCATCTTTCAGCACAGTGGGCCTCCCAGGACTTTTGGGAGTCAATCAAGCGCACTGCTTTGAATTGAAATCCTCTGCTGACAACAAACCAGTGATGAGGCGTTTGAGCCTTTCAGCACCTGGACCTGGCCTAAGGTCAGTGGTGTTTGCTACAACCTGATGTGGAACAGTCAGGTTTGCATTTCCTTGCAAATTAAGCCATCCACCAGGCACAAATCCATCGGCATTGCGACCCAGAAGCTCAGAATCAATCTTCTCGAGAATAGGCTCACCCCTGCCAAATTTTCTTGCGAAGGGAGTATTGCTATCTACCATGCCTTGATAGTCATTAGCAGTAAGAAAAAGTGGGTGTTGCTTCGGGGGGTTGTCCCATGATATGAAGTGGAGGTCATGGTTTACAGTAGTGTTCTGGAACTCCGGGGCATTGCAGATGACTGTGTGGAAATACCCTTCTGGTGAAGAAAGAAAGTTGGCATAATACATGAGGACTATCCTTGGAAGGTTGTCCCATCCCCATAAACAAAATTCTACAAAAGGGCGAGAGAGCATCATCCAAGCAGAACCTGAGGAAATAAATGCCCATAGACCATGATCAAATATATAAGACAACACATTTCAAACTGTTAAGCGACAAGTACTCCTATCTTTACAAGAAGTGGCAGGTCAATAGAAGAGTAAGAAACAGATCTTCAAAGATATCAAGCAGGGTTTATCTAACCCTACTGACTAGAAACAAATTTTTGCATCATTTTCATTTTATTTGGAGGAAGAAGTTCGTATTTGGACCCTGATGCAGATGCATGAAATTAGTTGCTAGGAATGAGGTCATTCAGGGCAACTGACTAATGGATACAGATTCAGCTTTATAGGCTCAGGAAGGCAGCTATTCCAATGCCAACCAGTACAACCTTGCCCATGGACCTTCGAAAGCATTACATAGGTCTGAGGGAAACGGGGGCAAAAACACTTGGTCAAAATTAGGTAACACAAAGCAAAATTACTCACCTGTGAATAGCCTATATGCAGTTGGCACGCTCCTTTCCTCTGGCACCCAAAATATATCTTCTTTATGCAGGCTATACAAACCAGGATCAATTATAACCGGCTTGGCTCTCTGTTGCCTGTGGATTAAGGAGAATTTGCACTTTTTAAGCAGAGTTCTAAACTATTTTGCAGACTATTCATGTGCTGCTTTTGAATTAATTCCCGGAAAACTCAAAAGAACTAACAAAAGATAAAGGATGAGCCAAATACTCCTTCCAGCCAATGTCACTTGTATGCTCAATAAAATTAAGATTTCTTGGAATAGCTGACAGTGTATGAAGCAGATCTGTGATACAGAAAAAAGGAGTAAAAAAATGAATGCATCAGAAAGTGACAAATGAAGTATGACCACTAGACCAGTATCACTTTTTTTCTATTCCAAATATATTAATAGAATCAAATGAAAAATACTGTAAGTCGATTCTCAGGTCAGTTTTTGAAATTATTGCCTGAAACGACAAATTAAACACACATGTAGTGGATAATATGCCAAAAGCTGGAAACAACACACTATAGTACGGCAGCATATTTTGTGCAGTATCATCACAAGATTCCGACCCACCATTTCAAGACATTGTAAGACAAACTGAATGCATCAATGCAGTTAAGTTTAGATCTCAAAATGGCATTAACAGAGTAGGTAGAAAGGTTTGTGACACATAAATCAGCCCTTGTTAGATTTTCACCAAACCAAATCCTAAAAAACAATAAATCCTATGCAATAACGCATTCGAGGACAGGCAGAATCAGCAATTACTTGACACCCGGTACTGCCACTCCGACAAAAATGGACGAACACCCAATCAAGGAAAAACCATCACACGCGTACTACTGTTTCCGGTTTTCTTTCCTCAAAACATGTTTTCAGTTCTCTAGATAAAATACTATACATCCATTTAACAAGTTAAAGCGTCAATACCAAAGCAACTTAACTTATAATAAAACAGAGCTTATTGGTAGTAGCAAAACCCAAAATTTATCAGCGTCGGTATAAGTTTTCTTACCATCTTGGGTTACCAATGGATAATCCGAAGCACTCAAGTTAATAAACCAATCCCAGTCTCCACCATCCCTCAACAAAATCGCCGCCGCGTGAAGCGTATTGGTCACCATCGTGGGCCCCCTATAGGTAACCAAATTCGCCTTCGCAATCATCCTCACATTACCAAGCTCCTTAAACAGCGGCTCATTCCTCACAAAGTCCGCCAGCTGGAGCCGCTCCTCGGCCGAGGCCTCCAGGTCCAAGTGCACCACGTACTGGTTCCTGGGATGGTACAGGGCCTTGAGCGTCCTCTTCAGGCTCTCTCCGTCCCCCATCGACCCGGAGATCAAGTAGGCCAGCCTCGGAACCGAATCTCGGGGCTTAGTCGGAGAGACCCGGAACTTCGATTCCACAAAATCCGGGACCTGGTCCTTGGCATGGGTTTGGCGGTAGAACAGAGCGGAGGGGCTGGAGGAAGTAGAAACAGAGAGGAACACGAGTAAAGTAGACAGAAGAAGAGTGAAACACAGTGCAAGAAACCACTTCTTCTTCTTCTTCTGCTGCGGCTTATTTGTCTCCATGCCAAGAAGAAGCGGCCACCCCACTAGAAAACACCAGTATTTGAAGCAGAATTGAGTTTAGAAAAACCGAAAAGAGAGAGACTTTCGGCTTGCCGCGGAGGATATGGTAATGTGAGCCAGAGGATCTCGGTTGTATTTTGTGTCGTGGATGCTCGAACAGAAACCGGAGGTTTGACAATTGATGAGTGCCATAATCATTTATGTTAGTGGGTGTATTAAGAGAGAGAGAGAGAGAGAGAGAGACGGTCTGTGCCTTGTGGTGTAGGACACTTTTATTGGGGGCCTTTAGCCTTTACTCTTTAGGGACGTCACCCCATTTTGATCCTTCAGCTATTAGTAATTTAGTATTATATTGGTACGTGCCTTATCACTCCGTGGTCACAGGGAGAGCGGGAGCGGACCCAGCTGGAAAGGAATAATTGTGCCTGATCATATTCATTTTTCTTTTCGGCCTGTGATTTGCATTCAACCTGTGAAACAAAACGATTCCGTCTCCCTAAGAGCACCGACAGCATCACTCTGACCATGTGCAGATACTATTTAAAAGTTAGGAGTTGTGGAATATTGAATTTGAATTTCCCAGCTGACAGGTGGTATTTCAAATTAATCCGTCTACATAGGAAGCTTGGAAGGTGGATTTTAGTTGAATTCTTAAAGCACCAATCCATCTTCTGTTTGGTATGAAATTTGGAAGGAAAAAAAATTAAATTTAAATAGTTTGAGATGATTATCCAAATACTGTTTGAATTTATGAAGTGGTTGAATCTCTAATGTTGTTAACTTTGTTTATGGAAAGTGTTAACATTGCGGCAGTCTGTTAGATGCTATTGGGTACCACGTTGGCGTGAATAACGTTAGATGTTACGTTGGTGGCTCTGTTAGGTGAGAAGAGCTTTGTCTGCGTCGTGTGTGTGAAATGGCAACATTATTTTTATTTGGGGCGGTGGGTGGCTGGATTCTGCTGATATTCTATTTTTATTTTTTTGGAATGTAAGAATTATTATTATTAAAATTGGTTGTCATTTTAAATTTCACGTAACAACTCCTAGACTTTTTTTAGTGTATATATATTTTTATGACGTAAATGCACTCACTTGTAGTTTAAGAAAATTTTAAATTAATTCTTGAGATAAAGAAAGATACAAATTAATTTTTGTAATAAAGTTTTCGTCAAAAACACGTCATTATGCTTCTTTCACTAACGACATATGCTAGTCAACACTGATCATAAAAGGAGATGGACGGAAGGATGTGTTTTTTAAGAAAATATTATTATAGGGACTAATTTGCAACTTTATTTATATTAAAGATTAATTTTATAATTTTCTTATACCTTATGGGAGGAGGAACACATATGGTGCCCACTAAAAATGGAGGTGTTTGATTGAAATTTTGGGTGGCAAAATAGAAGGAATGAGAAAGGGTAAGGAGAGACAAAAATGGAAAATAATTTTTTTCTCGGAAAAGTGAAAATCATTTTACATAGTAGGTTGTGGTTCTTTCAAAAATGTCTTTTAACAGCTAGTTTTATTCTCACATTCTTTAAGGGAATAATTTTTTAAAAAAATATTTCTAGACATTAAATTTTGTGTATCTCATCATTCTTACAAATACCTTATAAATATATTTTAAAAAAATTTCTTAATCATTATACAAACAATATTTTCAAAACCAGCCATATTTTCAATGATCATTCTAGGTGGAAAATGATGTTCGGTTCTCAAAGTCAGTCCAAAGTTTTATCCAACTCTGGTCTTTCTTTGCTTTCTCTCCTTACGAGGAAATGATTTTTTTTTTCCTTCTAATTTTTTTTAGTAATTTTAGGGAGGTTTCGGGATTTCCTGGTTCAAGACCCTTCTCAAAGGAGGAGATGTCAGCTGAGCCAAAGCTCGCTGACCCCTTCTATCTCTCTTACATTATGATTTAAAGTTTTTCGCTCCTAAATAAAGATTATTAGACTAAGGTGATGTTTATTTTTTCAATATTTCGGATTATAAAAATTTTCAGTAAAATAAATATATACCAAAAATTTTAACTTTTACACATACACACTTTATTTTTCACAAACATTAATAAATCTCACTAAAATAAAAATTCCTAAAATTTTAAGAATATTCTTCAAAATTTTAACAAACAAACACACCCTAAATAAAAGTATTGCAAACGTTTTTCATACGAGTCAAACACCCAAAAATCAAAATTTCGACCATTTTCAGTGTGTCAGCCAAACATCAGAAAAATCAATAATTTTATCCTTTTTTTTCTAAGCAATAATTTTATCAATATATATATATATATATATTCAGCTTATAAAATAATTTTTTTATTTTCTGTCTACCACAATTTTTCGTCACTACCAATCATGTTCGCCACTGAGAAAATTTTCTTAACAATCTTTTCAGTCAAAACAAACATAACCTAATATGGACTTCGTTTTGATCTACAAATACCTTTTACGTGAAGTTGGTAGAAGAACACGTCTCGGCCGCCTGCTTTTTGTTTGATGTTGCTGCCCACTGAGTCTTTTAGTTCATGGAATTTTATTTATTTATAATCTTTAATGCATCTCACCAATATAATCTATGATCCCGCAATCAACGTTGCTAAATGCTAGCCTTGTATGCTTTTTTTTTATTATTTATTTCTAAGCTAACCTTGTATGCTTTCAATGTGACGTGAAGCGAACAATTGTCCATTTTAATGATGTATTGTCGGTATAAAATTTTGGACGGCATTGAATTTACACTGGATTTTACAATATTATCTCTTCCTAATTTATAAGGTATAATTTGAATAGAAAAATACGATCTTAGCCGATGAAAGAATAGGAAGAACTGGGAATTTTAATATGCGCGTGAAGTTGGGTCCACATTTCATTTACGTTTGAGGATTTGAGAGCTTTCGAATAGAGTTGATGAACCCCAAAAAGTCATATCAGCCCGACCCTATGCTTCATATGGGCCTCAGAACATCGTCACAGTCTGGGGTGTGGTCCAACATCTGAATTGATGCCAGGACCTGGTATAAAGACGTCAAAAAGATCTTGTCTATATTCTATAAAAGAGATCTTTTTATTTTTGTTAATAAAAAATAATAATAAAAGAGATTTTTATTTTTATTTTTAAAACATAAATATACTTTGCAGCCGACTTGTGTGTATTGATAAATTAGTTGAATCTTCGGAACTCCAATGAATGAATAATAGCAAGAAATAAATATTTATTATATAAATGGTATGAGAGATTTTGATTTTCGTAATCCTCCGACATAGGAAGTTATTTATAAATAAATAATTTTGAATTATTCATAATTATATATATATGGAGTATTCAAATAGTCCGTATTTTACAAAATTTAAATAATACGTTGAGGTGAGCATGTTGAAAGTCAAAGTGGACTAAAGTTGGATTATGATCCTTTTAATGGTGTGAGGTTCATTTATTATCTTTATCTTTCTAAAAATTATATTATATAATTCAAACAGAAAATTACAAAAAAAAAATATAATCAGCTAAAGCTATCCCCTTAAACGATGGTCGTCTCTTAGTAGGCATATTCGGGCTTTCATAATTTCATTCTCATTGGTTGGTGGTATATTAATTGCACAACTTCAACAAAGTTTAACGTGTGTTCTAGAGTACCACTTACTTTTGGCTAACTTCAACTTAGCGATAATTATCACGTACTTATTACGGCTGCCTTTAATTTCATTCCATAAAGTCTAGCCTCTTATTTATATGGCTTAATTGCACCATGGCTTCATGTGGTATTCTAAGGTTGCAAATATGCCTCCGAGTTAATGTTTTTAACAATTAGGTCTCTAAAGTCGAGTTCTCATAAAAATTAAGTCATTCCGTCCATTCCCCCGTCAAAACCACTTTACAGTACTTACTGACTAGGATTTAAAATACACGTCGTAAGCAACTTCAGCCTTCAAGGGCCTAATTATTGAAAACGTTACCTCGGGATCTATTTGTAATCCTAGCATACTACATGGTCCTGGTGTAATTAAGCCTAATTATAGTGTTACATACTTGACCCTGACCAGAATGTGTCTTCCTTCTCACTCTGTTAAGGTGGGCAAATGTGGTGTGCGCTACAGCCGTCGGATGAGCGAAACAAGAAAGAGATCACTTTTGATAGAAGACTTTTGACTCTTCCACCTCGTTTTCAGCGTAACAAAATTACCAACTTGCATCTGTGGAGCTTAAAGATATTTTCTTTTGAGCCATGGCCTACATGTGATGAACTCGCAAGGCACGCCTGCATTACGCGCTAAACACGCACGAGATGGAGGAAGACTCTTTAGCTTTCGATTCTCTTTGGACGACTTTTCTTTCTAGTCCCCATGGGCAGCTTCCACTTGTACTACGGAACAAAAAGAATAATGAATTAGATTTTTTCTTAAAGATAATTTCGATATTTTGTTAAAAATAAAAAAATTACGTCTTTTTCTTTTTGAAATGATCAATTAGTTTTATGAGCAAGATAAGATGAGAAACATATGCTTTGTTTGCATTGTAAAATTTTATACTTCTTAAAATTTTAACATAATAAAATATTAAAATATAATATCTTTCTTTCCTATTAAATCATCATTTTTCACTATAAAAAATATAAAAAATTACCTCTATTCACATATTTATTAAAATTTTAAATAAATAATATTAAATGATATAAAATTTATTTATAATATAAAAAAATAGATGAGGACGTTGCTGAGAGGCGATAGTGATAGATACAATGTACTTTGAAGTCAAGCAAGTCCCATGTGAGAATTTAGAAAAAAAGTCCCATGTGAGAAAACTCTTCCCATCACTCAAGGAAAGTGACGTCGTTTTCTATACCCTCTCCTCATTTCAAGCGACAGACATTAGAAGTACAAAGAAAATTACGGGGACAGGTGTGGTGGTATCAAGGGCTGTAGTTCAACGCAGCAGCTGACGTGTAAAGATGAATGCTAGAATAAAGGGGGGTTTTTGACATTTTGTTACCGTATGGGCTTCCCAGAATATCTTGTAGGAGAAGCGAATTTCTTCGACCCATGAAAGCCCATTAATTTCAAGCCCATATCTCAAAAAATGTAACTCCTCTCCCACTCCCTTACTTTTCTCCCCAACCAGTCCTCCCTGCTCCTTCAAGGTCTTCTAAAACCCGTCTCAAATGTTCGGATGTTCCCCTCTTCCATACCTTGACCACAACAACCCTCACCCTCCATTTCCCTTCCCCTTTCCCCTCTCCTTCCTCTCCGCCATACCCAATTTATTATTTTTTAACTCTCTGTGGAGACAGAGTTTAACGTAGGGTTCCTAGATTTCCAAATTAGTTTCCATATCCACGAATCCAGAATTCAGAAATGGCTCTCTCCGAAGGCGTCATGAAGAAGGTCCTGGTCTCTTACGCATACGTGGGCATCTGGATCTGCCTGAGCTTCTCTGTGATCGTGTACAACAAGTACATCCTGGACCGCAAGCTCTACAACTGGCCCTTCCCGATCTCGCTGACCATGATCCACATGCTCTTCTGCTCTACCCTCGCCTACCTCCTTGTCCGCGTCTTCAAGGTTGTGGAGGAGCCCGCCGCCATGACTCGAGACCTGTACCTCAAGTCTGTCGTCCCCATCGGTGCTCTTTACTCCCTCTCCCTCTGGTTCTCCAACTCCGCCTATATCTACCTCTCCGTCTCATTTATCCAGATGCTTAAGGCCCTGATGCCCGTGGCCGTCTACTCCCTCGGCCTCCTCTTCAAGAAGGACACCTTCAAGTCCGAAACCATGTTCAACATGATCTCCATTTCCCTCGGCGTCGCTGTCGCTGCCTACGGAGAGGCCAAATTTGATTCCTGGGGCGTCACGTTGCAGCTCATGGCCGTCGTATTCGAGGCCACCAGGTTGGTCCTGATTCAGATATTGTTGAACTCCAGGGGTATTAGCTTGAACCCCATCACTTCGCTTTACTATGTCGCCCCGTGTTGTTTGGTATTTTTGTCCATCCCGTGGATCATAATGGAGTACCCTTTGTTGAGGGACACCTCGAGTTTCCATATGGATTTCGTGACCTTCGGAACCAATTCGCTTTGCGCGTTCGCATTGAATTTGGCCGTGTTTTTACTGGTGGGAAAGACCTCCGCGCTCACCATGAATGTTGCCGGTGTGGTGAAGGATTGGCTTTTGATCGCGTTCTCGTGGTCGGTAATCAAGGACACCGTGACGCCCATCAATTTGTTTGGGTACTTTTTGGCGTTTCTGGGTGTTGCGTATTACAATCACTCTAAGCTGCAGGCGCTTAAGGCCTCGGAGGCGCAGAAGAAAGTGCAGCAGGCTGAGGAGGAGGCCGGGAGGTTGCTGGAGGAGAAAGAAAGTGAAGGGGCCGTCAAGGTTTGATTCATATGCTAATTACAATTTTTTTTCTTTGCGAAGACAAGGAGAATTAGAACAAAGAGATTTGGAAGAATGAATGACAAAAAAACCCACATCTGAAACGGGTTGCTTGTTCTTCTAGATGAGGCGGGTTTCCTTTTGGGTATGTGGTATTTTGTTTTTGTGCTTACTTTAGCAGTGGTGACTTTGTCTGGAAGTTAATTAATTTATGACAGCTATAGTATCTATTCGTCTTTGTGATTGGAGATCGAGTCCTTATGGATGCTTTGGTACTCCTCATTTGCGAAGAAAAGCTGGAACTTGTAGTTATATATTAGGGTTATGTTTCATATCTGCTTAATTATTTTGTCCTGTATGCGTTTGCATGTGCTGGTAGTTTGTTTCTTTGTTCCTATCATACTTATTGTTGGTCGCCGTCCTAACTCTGATTCCTTGATTTATCTTTGAGAACACTCAGTCTCACCAAATATGGAGGTCAAAATTACCAATGTTTTACTTTTAGTGGCAAAGATCGAGCATCTATATTGGTAGAAGCTAGCAATTTTGGTATGCGATTCATTCTGTCAAATTGATCTTCATTCCCATTTAAGAGCAGTAGTATGGTTATTTCCGCATATAGAGTAGTAGTTTTTGGCTGTGGTAAAGAAGCACTAATTGCGAGCTTAGTCTTATGTCCCTACAATTCTTTTCCTGTCAAATGCAGAACAATTTGTGCAAGAATACAAAGCAACTGTTTACTAAGAAGGTGGATCGAGAGTGAACTTATTTTTTTGTTTCTCTTTACTAACCTAGGCTTGCATGCTGGTATGTGTGTCACAAACCAAAATTTACAGTCTTTCAGAGTCCTTCCTCCTGGTCATCCTTGTTAGGTTTCCTATATCATGGAGGACAAAAGAAGATAACTTCTACGGCTCCATAAAGCCGGAATTTTCCTTGATTAAAAAATTTTGGTTTCGAGGTCGACTTCTGGAAAGATGATGAGTGACAATCTCCATCTACATCACTCGTCTTGATTCTCGAGTTTTTAAAAAGAAATACAGAGCATCCGTGTTTTCTTCTCTTTTGTTATGTTCTCTGGTTAATTCGTAATAAGAGTGTCTGCATCTTCTTCTTGTTCTATCTGTACACGCGTTAGTATTCCTTCTTGGGTTATAAATGACTATTAAGTATTTTTTTCCCGTGCCTTCTCCGTTTACATTTATGAGACATATATAATGTTCTAATTGTGGGTTCACATTTTCTCCGAGATAGATATGAATAAGAACGTGTGCATAGGGTCACGAGGAATTTGTGATGTGGGAATTTTCTTTAGAGGCTGAATGATCCGACTTCTATATAACCTAGATAAGGAGTTAAGTTTGTGTTTTCTTTTTTTTCTCCCTAAAAAGACCAAGATTGGGAGTTGGAAATATATACCTAATTTTCTCCCTTGATCCCAGCCTAATGTGAGCGTCCAAGAAACAGAAACCAGTAAAAGGAACAGAACAAAGACCAAGACCCCTGTTATTGAACAACTACCGTTTAGACTAAAGATAATACGTATGTATAACAAGCATGGCCGGGCCATGAGATACTTTAAAACTATTACAAGAGCATAAAAAGCATTGGGTAGAAAAAGGCCGAGTTCAAACCGCCCAGGAAGAAACCTAGAACTACCGCTTTGGCCGTCACCCTTTTTCACTGTTTGGTTTGTCAGCATTCTCAACAGGATGTGCCTTGTACCTTCCTGCGCAAATCATATACAACCCCAAATCGATGGAGCCTAACACTGCTAGCAGAGCGTAGAAACAATCCAGTCTGCTACTGTTTATATCAGGGGTTAGCCAACCCTGTGTTCCTGGGACTTTCTTTACGATTGTGACCAAAATGCTACTCCCAAAGAAACCAAGCGCGGTAGTTGTGAGGAACAGGCCGGTGCCAAGTGCTTTCATCCCTTTTGGTGACTGGGTTATGAAGAAATTCAGCTGTCCAGTGTACATGAACGTCCCCCCTATACCAACCAAGATAAATTGTGGAGCCAAGAAGAAAGCAGTCATTGGTAGGGGTGTGGTCTTGTCTCTGGTCCAAATATGCAATCTTCTTATTTCCACAAGCGAAGCAACCGCCATCCCTAAGGTGGCGAAGAATAGACCCATCCCTATTTCCTGCAAGTTAGTGAAACCTGAAAGATTTGGAAAAGCATTGGGGGTCAGATTGTCGACCAAAATACTGAAGAAATGTCTGTCTCCAGGTACCCAAATATATTCTATCGATTTTGGTTTTTGTAAGTTTGATCCAAAAGTTTAGAAAATTTCCTTGTACCTTGAGCCCCCTTGGATGACTGCTTCCAGAAAGGGACTATGATGCGGTCGTATAGAGTGAGATTGATCACTATGGATCCTATATAGAAGGCATTGAATGAAGCTGGGGGGATGTCGAAACTACCAATCGATCTGTTCAAGGTGAAGCATTGGGCCACCGAGTAGCCTAGCATCTGCGCATGTATTGTCCAAAAGAAAAACGTTGTAGCAAATATTGGCATTATTTTGATCAACATTTTTACTTCTTCCACCTTTGTAACTGTACAAAGTCTCCACGGATTCCGGATTGTCGACCCATCAGGTCCACGTTCTCTGCTCGTTATGATTGCCCCCTTGTCCAACCAACTGTCTCGTGAAAAAATAACTCGGTCAGCAATTTCATTAAGATCATCAGCGAGAGTAAGATCCTAACAAGTCCTACGCCGGGAAGGTCTTTTGATATCCTCATAGGAGAGATCTCATGTGTCTTACCAAAGAGTTAAAATATATGAGAAGGGGAAAGTAAAACATGCAGTTCGTCCAAGTAAATTATAAGCCAAAGCATGTATGTCGTGGCCGGCCCTTCCATCATTGTTTAGGCATTTACCAAAATCAATTGACTCATAAGAGATAAGCAAGCAGGTTTCTGGCAAGCGAAACGACCACAACATAAGCGAAAATTATGACAAAAGTGAGAACCAAACAAGAGCTGAAGATGGATGCAACCGGCCGGCCGTAGCTGGTTCGACAAGGTTAATTCATATGAACTTTTAGGTTGTGCAAGTGCTGTATGATAGATATATGGGTGTGCCTGTTAGGTTGGGGTTGGAGCTATCCTAATGGGGTGCGCATTTCTTGCTCTTTGGTTGCTGCGGCCGGCTCTAGCTTTATGCAGTATAGGCGGTTGCCTAAGGCCCCCAAATTTAGGAGGCCTCCAATTCAAAAAAAAAAAGATATATTTAAAGAAAATTTAATAGTAAGACCTAAAAAACTTAATGTTAATGAGTATATTGATTAAAGAGGCCTACTAAATCTCCTTACTTGAAGCAATATTAACTTTTCTCCAAATCTACGTGGCCCAAATTTAAAATTTTATGTATATTTAAAGAAAATTTAATATTAAGGCCTAAAAAACTTAACGTTAAAGAGTATATTAATTAAATAGTCATCTTAAATCTTCTTAATTGTAGGAGCATTAACTTTTTTTCAAATCTAAGAGGCCCAAATTTTAAATTTTTTTTTTGTATATTTAAAGAAAATTTAATATTAAGGCCTAAAAACTTAAGCATATTGATTGGAGGGGCCTATTAAATTTCCTTGATTAAAGGAATATTCACTTTTCACTTTTGTGGTACTTACAAAGTCTCCCTTCAATCACATAAAATCCTCTTATTTGAAGATATTAATTAAAATCTCTTTATTTATTTACTTTAGATATTGCTAGCTATTTAAACCTTAACTAACAACTAAAAATCTATGGTTAAAATGACTTAAACTTATTTGAGACAATATCTGTCAAGTACCAAAAATATTAAAAAAAATCCATTCTCAACCATTCTATTTTTTATTCTTGTAATTTTTTAGTGCTTCTCAACTCTTATCTTTGGTCACTAAAGTCCTAGGTGCTATTATTCTAAACTTTTTACTTTAATTTTATTTTACATTCCATAAAGCTATAAGAATACTTTAACTAATTTTTATTAATATTTTATTTTTTAAAATATTTTATTTTATAAATTATTATAAAAGACCACATTTTAGAATTTGGCCTAAGGCCCCAATTACATTAGAGCCGGCCCTGCTGCCGTCTGTTCTGTTTTGTAACAGAGAATATCTAAAAATGGGGGCACTACAACCAAAAGGTAACACAAGAGGGTAAACACCACAGCATCAACACTTCTCAATTGATATGGTTAATGGATCTGATAAACCATCATACAGACAAAAGGGTACAAATATACAAATAATTTAAAGGCAATATTTGGCAAAAATAGTTATCGAAATTTTGAGGCAACATTTGTTGTTAACATATATACCTGTATTGATCTGTATGAGGGATGCTTGTTTCTGGAGAGGATTTCTCAAATAAAAAGCTATCATCAGATGGCAACTCAGCCTTCCTTTTCCTTATAGCAGCCACTATAACTTGAAGAATTTGAATAATGGGGCTATTGACACACTTCTTGTACCTGTATCTTTTCGTCCCCACAAGGAAGGCAAATACAGCAAGAAACATGGACGCTGCGCAAATCCCATATCCCCAGAATCGGTTCACGTGATCTTGTATGTAAACAATTACTGTAACAGCGAGTAAGGTCCCGATGCTGATGATTAGGTAATACTTGCTGAAGAATTGCGCCATTTCATCTTTTTCCTTCTCATCCTTTTGATCAAACTGGTCTGTTCCAAAACCTGGAACACTTGACTTTATCCCAGCAATTCCTACAGCTATTGTATAAACAGCTATATAGAACATGGTCATTTGCATTTTGCTGGCCTCTTCACATACGCCAGATGAAGAAGGGTCGCAAGAAGGATGGAATAGCGGCGTGGTGGATATGGCCAACATGCATGTCCCCTAATCATCAACCCCAGCTGCCAATTTTTAGTCTGGTTATGAAATAAAACACTAGGAATGATTGGAAGCAACATATATAGAGGAAGACGGACTCCTCACTAAATATTCAAACAGTTAGTTTTCACACGCAAAAATTTCTCATATATATGAGTTGTGATCGATCAATACGTTTCAATACTACCCACCAGTGCATGAATTAAAGCAGAAGCAGTAATTGTCCAATATCGACCCAGGAAGGAATCCGCAATAATCCCTCCAAGCAAACTCAGAAGAAATGCTGTGCCTACTGCATTTGTTACGATGTTTGAAGAAGTTGCACTCGGCAGATGCATTGTGTGGATTAGATAAGTCACAAGGTTGACGAAAATTCCCATGGTCGATAGTCTCTCGCTTACCTCGATACCTAGAGAGAAAAATCAGGGACCAAATAATGATCAGTCATGTATACAATATTTCTCAAGATCTTTAGTTTTCCAAACTATTATTGATCAAATATAGCAAAGTTATGGAAATTAAGGGTATCTGTAAATTAAAGAAAACTAAACGGCTGCTTGTATATAATTGCTTGCTTCCTAATTATTATAAATATAGCAAGAAACGATTACCACAATCAGAAATTAGGGCAAGAAAGTGAAGTATGTCGCCTCAAGAACAACTCTTAATTTATAATCAGATCATGTATGTAAATATGCTTTATGCTTAGTAGAGTTAATTTAGTTCTAAGATAAATTACCAAAATGAAATTAAGTTTCTAGATCTCCATTTAATTCCCTGATTTTTTTCATCATTATTTAATTTTGCCCTCCACCCCAGAAAAGGATCATCAACTGCTTAACTTGTACAATAATATAGCTTGATCTTGCAGCTTGTAGAACTATAGTATATGTATTAATTGCACTAAAAAAATTAATAAGCGGACAAAACAAAAAAGAGTGCGGTAAAATCCACCTAGGATTAGAGCTGCAGACACCCAACCACCTGTTGTGGTCCGATCAGCGGGGCCACCCTTGCAGTCGACTGCATCTGAGATGAAGGATTTCATGATCTTGCTTTCCTCCATTTGGGACTATCACGCTTAATGGTTCTTTTGGACTATGTTTCAAAACCAACTCATGCAAGCCAATTTATATATCCAGTTTTGGATTGAGAGAACCTATATATTAATTAAATAATCCGATGATATTTTTCTTTTAAGATCAGAATGGTCCCAATTAATTAATACCTAAGACGATTCCTTCACAAGATACAGTCCCTGATTGCGAATGCTCTCCCTTGGATTTCTGATAACATTTAACATTTTCCTACTTGAAAAATAGGTACGATAATAATTATTATATGTTGGATTAGAAAAATCAGACCAACGTCGGATATATATATGTTATATCTAAAATCAAATTCGAGAAAGAAAAACGAGTAAGTGATTATTCGAGTTATATATTTTGTTTTGTCATGAGCTTTCATGGACTATATATTACCAAATTGTTCAGCCATTGTTGTCTGCGAAGTCAATCACGTCGGCCACCATATAATAGATAAGTGAAACTCCCGTTTTGAGATGTGAAATGGCAGATGGGTACGTACATTGTGTGAGGACGACTGGAACTGGCAAATTTTCTAGAAATTACGCATAGTTGGTTTATTACTTTATTCATTCGTGTATTTTGTCTTTGAGTTCACCAGTAATCTTTAA
The DNA here is from genome assembly GCA_963930655.1 of Myrica gale. Classification (NCBI taxonomy): domain Eukaryota; kingdom Viridiplantae; phylum Streptophyta; class Magnoliopsida; order Fagales; family Myricaceae; genus Myrica; species Myrica gale. Next base: position 26,460,858 of record OZ005600.1, on the reverse strand, counting down.
CTCTAGGAGCTAGCTAGCTACTTTCTGCGGTACGTGGATCCGATAGTATACCTTACCACTGCTTCGAAAGCCATTTGACTAAAACAAGGGAAAGAAAGGTAATCTAAATTAACCCTTGGTGCCACTTAATTTTAATTAACGTTTCTTTCTGTGGCTTTTCCTTTTTCTCATGAGAGTATTTGTTAGAACCAATTACAAGAAAAAAAATACACTATAGTTTTACGAGAGAATGAAAAGTCGCATGATCTTCTAAAGATTATGTAAGCAACGTCTCTACAACACACGTACGACACTTTCACAATTTTCCTTAATCATATATAAAGGAAGTCGCTAGTTAGGTGATCAGTTCATTAGCATGTAAGATCTACATTTACTGTAAAAGCTCTCTCTGATCTCTATGAGGATGTGTTTTGTATTATAAATCCATGCAAATTATAAGTTGAAGATCTCTATTTATAGAGACGATACAAAATTATAAAATTTTTCCTACATTTAAATTTGAATCTCTACATTTAAAATTTGAATCTTGATAATAATATCAAAATCTTTGATATAGTGATAATCATAATATCATATTAAATCTACAAGATTTGATTATGATATTATCTATAACATTAATCTCAGACTCTCCCAACCTCGTAATGATCTGATCAAAAAATGTCCAAAGAAAATATTAGCCTGGCTCATTGAGCACCTAAGACGCGTATTCATCTCTTCTCTCTGATACATAAAATCCAATGATGGTCTTGCAACTTGACAGTAGTATATATACTACTCAGAGTGTAAAGCTAATGATGTTGTTATATCAAAAAGTCCAATGTTCGCGAAAAGTCCAATATCACGAAAAGTCCAATATTATTGTTTGGAACTATAAACCCCGACGACAAATTTTCAAAACTAGTTTGGAACCATAAACCCCGACGACAAATTTTCAGATATGTTTTCTTAGGTGTTTGTGAGAACAGAAATGAGAAAGTTTTGAAATTTATTCTTTTTGAGAATGTGAGAGTAAAAAAATATGTTTGGGTAAAGATTTTTGTGAGAGGAATTTTTATGGGGTTTTGTAAAAGGTTTTTTTTTTGTTTTTGTGTTGTTTTTTAACAGAAATTGATACCAATGATTAGATAGAAAATTTTATTGAAGATTGTCATGTTTTTTGTTTGAAAAAATCATGTTTTGATTGGAAAATATGTTTAAAATCATTAACCAAACATGGCCAATAGTTCCTGAACTAAAATCTGAGCTCGTTTTTAGCCCCTATGCTGTTGTTTTCAATCTTTTGTTTGGAGATCTTTCATGCTCTTCCCTCTTGGCTTGTTTTAGACATTTTTCTCTTGTGGCTACTCCACCTCTATGACTGCCATTGCTTTGTGCCGTTTGGAACTACCATTATCTACTTTCTCCCTTTTGTAGTTCGTATATGCATGAAAAGTTCTTTGAGTGAGTCGGATCGTTGTCTCATTTGTCCCTTCTCTAGTGGAAGTTGCCATCGACTTGCACAGTGGTCATGTTGTGTCTCGACCCTTGTGGTCGATTTGTGTTTGTATCTCAGCCCTTGTGATCGATCGTGTTTGTGATGTACTCCAACACTTGTGGTCGATTTGATTTTTGAATTCTTGGGATTCAACTTGTCCTAGAGCCTTTGCTCCCCCTCATTGAGGGTTTACGTCATTTGTTATGATTATAGGGTCTCTTGGTTCGTTTAGGTTTTCCACTAACTTTTTGAGGCTTTTCTAGATTCTGTCGACTATAATTTTTTTCGAATATTACTATGTGCATTAAGGATTGTTTAGACAAAAAAAAAAGAATAGCCATTTAATTTTGTCTTCGGGATTGAATGACCACTTAATGTCAACTATTAGATCTATTAGGGCTGAACATTTTTGGGCCGAAACCAACCGGGCCGACCCAAACCGACCCGAACTGACTGGGCCGGCCGGTTTGGCTATTGGCCCAAAAATACCCAGAATCGTGGGTCGAACCGAGCCGAGGGGTATTTTTGAGATTTCTCAATTTTATTATTATTTTTTTAAAAATATTAAGTGGGGAGGGTGAGATGACGTCATCTCCCTCCCACCCTACCCCCTTTTACGTTTCTCCACACCCCCTTTCTACGTTTCTCTTTCCCTCTCTCTCTCTCTCTCTCTCGTTGCATAACCATTCTGCCCCCGCCGACGTCTCTCTCTTGTTGCTAAAAAATCTTGATAAGAAAACTCTGCAAGCTGATAATTCGTCTTCTCCATCTTTTCTTCCTCTGTTTCTTCACAGGGGACAAGAGATATTGTGCCAAAAGGCTCTGTGGAGGATGCTTTAGGCTTTGCTTGTATTTTATGGTCAGAGAAAGCATACGTATGGCTTTGCTTGTATTCTGCCAAAACTCCACTCTTGCTTTGCAATACTCTTCCATACAATGGGCATAACTAGAGCATGCTCAAGATTGATTGGAGACGTGTTTTGTGCATTTGGAAGCTCAAGGCCAAGTCCAGTAGCTCTTGTTGATCAAGACCAACCTGTTTGCAAACCAAAAGACTCCGGAAAAGTTGATGATGCCATAGAAGGTGGCCTGGACGACGACAAAGTCCCTGTGGGCCACCGTAGAAAATTTTGGGCCCAAACCGACCGAACTGAGCCGACCCTAGATCCTGGTCGGCCAGGCCGGTTCTCCCAACCGTCGGTTGAGATTTCCTTAGAACTGAGCCAGTCAGTTCGACCCATGGTTTGGGCTCAAAACCTAACAGACTGGTCGGTTTTCAGCCCTAAGATCTATGGGGATGTTTGTTTGCCAAAATTTTGGGGAATATTCCCGAAATTTTGGGAATCTTTACTTTATTGAGATTTATTGGGGTTTGTGAGAAGTGAAGTGTGTAGGTGTAAAAGTTAAAAATTTTGGAGTTTGTTTGGTTTGTCCGATTTGTTGAGACCCCAAATATTTGGGGTCTCAAACATGCCCTATGATATCCCATTCTTAGATAGCCTCTATCAACTATCCATTGTGTGCAAATTAAATTAAGGGAAAAAGTTACTTTGCACCCTTAAATTATCAAACAATTTACAAATAGGACCCTCCAAACTACCAATCTTGACTCATTGAACCCACAAACTACCAAATTTCATCAATTTGTACCCTTAAAAAATTACAACCATCAAATTCGTGCCAAGTATGTTATAAATGAGCCGCATGGCACGATTCTGACCGTCAGATTTTAGTTCAGGGCGCGATTTAATCAATTGTGGAAGTTGAAGGGTTCAATGTGTTGAGATTGGTAGTTTGAGACCCTACTTCACTACAAAAAACAGGTCTATAGCGGCGGTCGCTAAAAACGCCGTTAAAGGGTATTTTTGCGGCGTTTTGCAAAAAACGCTGCTAAAAGGGGTATATGGCGGCGGTCACGCTAAAGGTATTTCCTTTAGCGGCGGTCTTTTTAGCAGCGGTCCTATAGACCCCCCCTTTAGCAGCGTTTTGCAAAAAACGTCGCTAAAGGTATTACCTGTAGCGGCGGTCGGTTAGCGGCGGTCAGTGACCGCTGCGATAGACCCCCCCTTTAGCAGCGTTTTTTGAAAACACCGCTAGAAATTAGGTATCTACAGCGGCGGTCATACTGACCGTCGCTATAGACTATTTTATTCCTTTTAATACATAATTTTATTTTGTCATGTGTTTAAAAAACATTTTAGGAGACCTACATAATAAAATATGGAATTAGAGAGTGTTATGAACATTGAAGTTGTTATATGAAATTAGAAATAATGTTATGAAAGTTATATTTATGATTGTTATGGTAATTGTATTTTTATTAACTAAATCTATGTAGTTTAGATATATATTATCATATGCTTATAGTGAGCATATATATTTGCAATAATTAGTAATATAATAATATTTAATTATGACATATTATTTAATTTCAAACAAAAAGACATCTATTATGATATGATTAATTAGCTTATGCAATTAAAGTACAAAAATTAATATCTGATCATAGTTATTATAGTAATTGAATATTTTATTGATCATAATTAAAAATTATATTTCAATAATTTGTAATATAAGACTAATTAATTAGGACATATTATTTATTTCCAAAAAAATGATATTGTGAATTTAACTTTTACAATTAAAGTACATGTAATGTATTATAAAAAAATATAATAAATCATATCAAATATAATTTACTAAAAATATATAACTACAAAATATAAAATTATGATTAAAAAAACTACAAATAAAAAAAAAACTTTGAAGTGAAACGCTGCCGTTCGGCCCGTTCCCCCACCTCCACTCCTTCTTTCTTAAAAACTCCCTCGCGCGGCTTTTACAATTAAATTATCCCTCCCCGCGCGCCCTAATTTGCGAAATTACTTCTCTCCCTCTCTTCCTCTTCGTCGAATGCTCTCTCCCTCCCTCGGAATCTCTCAGTTTCTCTTGCTCCAGTCGATCCCCCTGATGTCTTGCCCTAGCGCCAGGAGATGTAAGACTCGTGTTTACGCATGTACTTTGAGTTTCGATTTTCATTCAGAGATATCCTGCAAAAATTAGTTGAGTCACAAGGACGAGGATATTCTCAAAGGGTGAGGCAGTGAAGAACCAAAAGGTGTGGGTCCTTTTGCTATGCACGTTGAACTCTGTTTCTTAGCTGGTGAATAGGCTTCCGGAGCCTCTGTATACGTTCTTCAATTCTGCTCTGCAATAGCATGATTAATAGTTTCGGTCGTTATTATTTTAATCTAATAGACTTCTATCCCTCACTTTTTTGAGTTTTATTCAACATTGATGAATTTCTTTCTCCTGAAGGTTCTCTGGGACAAAACACTAGAGTTCAGATTCTTACTTCAGAAAGCTTTCTCGAGTTCAAATAGATTACCTCAGGTCATATGCGAAAGTTAACTCTTTTTATTGCGATTCTAGCTTATTGTATCCAAAACAAATCAATAGACAAGTGGCAGAGGAAGACACAGGTGACAGGGGTTGTTCATGATATTCCTAGGATTAAGGCAACCCAAGAGGGGGGGTGAATTGTGTTTTAAAACTTTTTCGAAAAATACCCCAAAGAGTGTGTTTGCTAGCTACAAGTGAAAACTTTAAAGCAATAAACTAATAGCACAAATAAAGAGATAATGGAAGAGAAACAAACACACTATTTTAGGTGGTTCGGCAAGCCGCCTACGTCCACCCCTCAAGCTCCGTTACCGAGCCTTGAGGTTTCTCCACTATTTTCCCTTCAACCAAGGGAAATGTTTCCTTACACTTGAGCTTGAGAAAACCCTCTTCAAGCCTCAAGAACGAGTTTGAGAACAAACCTCTCCAAACTCTTTCTTTCGATGAACAACCCTCACCGAAAGGATGCAAGAGAATCACTCTCTTAGGAATGTGTATGGTTGAACAAAATTTCCTCTAAAACTCCCTTGATGGAGTAGATATTACAATGAGAAATGACTAGCTCTTAGGCTTCACACAATAACAAGGATGTGGAAATGAAGAATATGTGTGAATGATGTTTGAATAAAGATTGGAAGGTTTTTGATCACTCTAAGCCTTTGTAAAATGATTATGGACGATTGAGTTGAGTTTCAAAGGCATGAAAATGACTTTATATAGACCTCAGGAGAAAAATAGTCGTTAGAGTGAACTGTTAAAACGAGTCGGTCGACTGTTACATGAACCGGTCGACCGCTTCAAGTTACCGTTGCACAACGGTCATTTTGTTAGAAGCTAACGACTCTTTAATAAATGCAACCGGTCGACCGCTTGTTGTAGCGGTCGTAGGTCCGGTCGACCGCTACATTGAGCCGGTCGACCTCCTCAATTTAAGCTTGATCCGATTGTTCTAAAAACTCGATTTTAACCAACTTAAAATACCCAATTTTAAACTCTAACTTCTCATAAGTATATAAAAAGGTTTGAGAGTATATTTGAGATATTTTGAAGCCACTAAAAAGGTTTTAATCTTACAACAAATATTAAAACAGTTTATGCAAGTTTTGAAGACTTATGCATGTGTGTGATTGACATCCTTGTTAAAGATGAAGTCTTAGAGTTACAAAGATTACCCTAGCATCTTGAGTCTTCACTTTAAGAGCACTTCCATTGAAGATGATGTTGCTTGATCACTCCGTGCTCGTTTTGAATCCGCTTTGCTTCACATCTCAATTACTTCTATTGTTATCATCAAAACATGGATTGTGACTAAAAGCCAATAGTTCACTTCGATGTGGGCGTGGTCGACAATTAGTACTCTTTGTCACTCTTTGAGTCCCCTCCTGATTGCGCCGTAGCTGACCCTTTACACCCCAGTGATTTTGTCGAGGACGGTGAATCGGATTCAGAGCCTCAGAAGGTCAATATCTATGCCACTTATCTTCTCGATTAATTTTTTGTGTATATTGATGTTGGAATTTCGTTTTGTATGGTGGTGAATTTTGATTGGTCTTTTCGGTTTAGCAGTGCGGATAACTGTGAGGATGGATAATATGGTGTTTTTTTTATTGCTGGGTAGCGATAATTTAGGTTTTTTTGGGGATTAATTCATTTGCTTTTTGAAGTTTTAAGAATGATAGGACATTGGTTTGGTGGGTGGTGGAGCGATGTTTAGTTTTAGTTTTCTCTTTTAGAATTAAATCTGTATTTCTCTCTTTTTCTCTTTTCAGTTGTTCTTGAAGTTTTATAGTATCGAATTTTGTTTGGATAGGGCGGTGAAATTGTGTTTAGTTTAGGGTTTTTTCTGGTAAACTTCGGTTGTTCTTGAAGGTATTTGGTAGCATATGATGATTATAAGTGGAAATGGTGAATCTTGTGTTTACTAGTTTTGTTTGCTCTGAATGTGGTTTATATTGTGACTTACGATGAATTTGTTTGAGCAATCATGGTGATTTTGCAAATCAATAGCGTGGGATTGACAGTGTTGATTAAATAAGTTTCTCATGGTTAATGTCACTCCCTCCCTTACAGATATAGATTTTCGTAGAACTGTGAATCATGTATGGAAATTTGTGTTCTGATTTTTTTGGGTAAGTGGTAAGTTATATTCCAAAAGAAAGTTTGTGTTCTGATTTAGTTTGGATGTACAAGTTGAATTTTCGAAATTTCAGCTTCTAGATTCTGTCTTTTTGCCCCCTTGTGTATGATTTGAACCTATGACTCATCTGGCTGCCTTGCCATTCATTTCCACGTATAGCCTTTTCAGAAGAATTGTTGATACATGAAATTGTGATGTGGAAATTTTGGGGGTTCATAACCATGTGACGATAGAAGTTAAATATGATTACTTTTTTCTCCACTCCCCCCCCCCCAAAAGGCTGTGATGATCACAAATAAGTATGTTTAAGTTCTAATCTCCTGATAAGTTTGACCCTTATTTACAGCAGTGAATAAAGTAAATATTTTCCATTTTGCAAAGCTATGATGGAGTATAATACAAAGATTCGAAGTTACTTATGATTATTCTTTGCACAATGAGTCATCTGCATTTGATATTTTTTTTTTCATTAGAAAATTAGTTGGGGACTTGTCTTTAAGAAATTTGAGGCATATTTTGGCCTAAGATTTTAGTTTTGGCTCACGTTAGGTAATAATGATTATGCTGGTCACTACAGATAGGGGCAGGTATGTTAATGGCTTCTTTGTCTCCTAGCAATTTGAAGTTGCTATCACTGTTTTATGTTGAAACAAATATACCGTGGATAGGGTTGTGTCTAATCCTAGCTATCTTGCTTCGTTGAAAAAATGACTAAGTTCATGGTGAAGTGACAATATCTTGTAGGATTTTAAATTATTTGTGATACCAAGTATTCATTTTTTGAGAGCTTTGCAGGAAGTAACTGGGACTATTGTCTTTGTATCTTGTAGACTAGCTGCCTTCAGAAACAAATCAATAGACAAGTGGCAGAGGAAGACACAGGTGACAACGGGTGCTGCTGCTATTAAAGGAAAATTGCACGCTTTTAACCAGGTTAGGCCCTGTGACTCAATTGACAACCATTCTTACCTCTATGACCACAACAGGCTCACCGAATCCTCCTCTTCCAATCACAGAATATTAGTGAGCAAGTTGCTGCTTATATGAGAGATCCAAGTAGAATGATCAAGCAGATACAACTGAGGAGATCAACAGTTGGCATTTTTGGAAATGTAAGATAATGTTGTGACAACCTCCTCCAATTTTTGACCCGTTTTATCTAGAGTTATATACAAGTAGATATTTTGTTTACATAAATATTTTGTTTATTTTTATTTCTAATGTGATTTTTATTTTCTATTACAGGAATTCAAGATAGAGGATGTTGATGTGTCAAAGGAAGAAGATTTTAATTGGTCTTTGCTTATTGTGTTATATTTGAATATTTTAGTCGGTCTTTGCTTATTGTTATTTTATATTATAAATTTGTAACTTTTTAGACTACTTGTAGAGATTTTTGTGTTTGCTGTAAAACATTATTAATATATAATGAAGTATATTTTGTTTTATTATTTTTGGTCTTTAAATTTTTACATCCAAATAATTATGATTATTAAAATAAATTTGTATTATCTATTAAAAAAGCATGTATAGGAAAATATATGAAAAATTTATTGGTGATTTGGAAATGCTAGCAAAAAAAAAACTGCAAACCTATAGCGGCGGTCGCTGACCGCTGCTATAGGTGGCACCTGACCGCCGCTACAGACCCTTAAGTGCCAAAAAACACAATTGTGCTCGGGTCTGTAGCGGCGGTCTCGCAAACCGCAGTAGGCGACCGCCGCTAAAAAAACGTTGCTAAAGCTATAGCAACGGTTTTTGACCTTTAGCGGCGGTTTCCGCTAAAGGTGTTTTTTTGTAATGTTTGTAATTTGCTTGATAGTTTAAGGGTTCAAAGTGGCTTTACCCCTTAAATTAACCACCGAAATACCCATAACTAAAAGATCTACATGTTTGAACCGTATGTACATACCTAGCTAGCTACTTTTTGGTTTTGCTTTGCCGGACCAGTAAAGAATCAGTTGGCATTACTAAATAGTGGTTAGGATCCTCTGTCCAATTGTATGTTATAATTTAGAGAGGGATAGACACAAAATGTGAGTCTTACACCATTTAATGTTGCTCAAGTAAGATTTTTGACCGCATGGTCTCTACTATAGACTCTATTGTGTCTATTAGTAGAATATGCCCGTGGAAGCAATGGAAACTTTGAGTTGCAGGCCGCCTGGAACTAGACTCCTGTTGAGTTGCAGGTCGCCTGGAAACAATGGGAATTACTTTGACGTCACTATTTCTGAAGCCCTTTAGCTCTCGAAAAGACGAAGGTAAAAGAAAGTTATAAGTGCTTGATTGAATTTTTGGTATTAAAAGCCCATGGAACGATTTCCCTTGCCCATGATTGCTAAGGGTGGGTACCGGATTGAAGTCCGGTTTGGGACGTGGTTTTTTTGGATATATTTTTTTTTAGTCTTAATAAGTTAAAAAAAATTTTGGGCCAGATTTTTGGAAGATTTTTCTGTTATTTATCATAAATTAACAATAAATGTAAACATTCATCCAAAATATAGATTTTAAAATAAACATTCAAGCAAGTTCAATAGGTTATACTTTATTTTGAGCCATATTATATATATATAAATCGGAACCAGAAATTTCAGTATTTTTTAATTATTCATCATAAATTAACATTAAATATAAAATATTTATCCAAAATCTAGATTTTAAAATAAACATTCAATAAAATTTCATATGTTATACTTTATTTTGAATACTATTTTTATTTTATTTTTTTAGAAAAATAAGAACAAAAAATTTTGCCGGAATTTTCGGTTCCATAATTTTCAAAAATGACTTCCGATATATGCCAGAATCGGAACAAAAAATTCCGATTCTTAGCTGAATTTTTTCCCACCCTTGCGTTTGTTGGTCGTGCCTGTGGTAATTAAGAGAAAAAGGCAGAAGTGTGTATCCCATGCATTAGCCCATTTTGGGATAATGACTCTAGGCTGTTGTATTAATTAGACGTTACTTCCAGTTTTATGACAATACAACAGCTGCAGTTTCCTTGATCGTGACACATAGGTGGTCTGATTCAAACTATAATTAAAGTCCATATTTGCATGCATAATTTGAACTGATAGAGTCAGGAAAACTGAGATATTTGAGGTCGTCGAAATCTAAAGACACTCTATTTATTAGCAATATTATTAGGTGCAAGGGGAAAAGAAATCAAACCCAAACTATTCCTTATTCCTTAATGTACAAGAGGCACACCATGATTAACCCTAGCTAATGGTTGACTAGCACTTCTCCTCGGCACAGGACCCATTAGCAATAGTGCTCCCCATCTGCAAATTAGCAGCTGCATTGGGTTTCGTTGGCTTATACCAAGTCGCACAAACAAGATAAGCTACAAAATTTATGGCCCCAAGTACCGCTAGGAGTCCATAGAAACAATCGAGCCTCCCATGATCGATGTTGTCTGCGAGCCATCCTTGCCCGTTCTTGCTTCCCGTCACCCTCTTCACGATCGACACCAAGAAACTACTAACAAAAAATCCAAGGGATAAAGTCGTGAGGAAGAGACCGGTGCTCATGGTTTTCATTCCTTTAGGTGATCCGGTTATAAAAAAATCGAGCTGGCCAGTGTATATGAATGCTTCAGCAGAACCCACCAAGAAGAATTGTGGGATCAAGAGGAAGACGCTTATAGGCAAAGTAGCCTTCGTGTCACCCAGCGCTTTTGCAACTGACAAACGTTTCCTCTCACATAGTGCTGCTGCTACCATTCCAAAGGTTGAAAGCACAAGTCCTATTGCAATTCGCTGGAGATTTGTAAAACCTGTGAAAGAGCTAGTCATGAATCATACTTTGTTTCGAAATATAAGATCAAGAATCTGCTTTCAATGGCTAATAGTCTTTGTTTGTAATTAGGCACGGTTAAACGCTTTCGAAGTTTCGTGAAGTCCAAGTGGTATCTTGAGATTCATGATGATTCTGCAAATTTAGGCCAGAATCAGAAATTAAACTTACCTGAAGGGGGCCGGCCAAAGTACTAATCAATATATACTTATACTTGGGTACACCAAAGAAGAGTCTATATAGGTGAAAATGAAAATAGACTATTAGACATATGGTGCTTAATGGGACTTGAGAGAGCCGGGGCATATTCGACATAAAAGTAATATTGAGAGGAATGGGGACAACGGGCGTATATAGCAATTAGGGCGAAGTAGAAAGTAGTAGTAGTGTCCTATATATATATAATAATTGATGTGGTTAATTTGTACCAGGTTTTCCTTTCCATTTCTTCCAAAGAGGCATGATCAGACGGTCGTAAACAACCAAAGTGATCATTATGGCAGCTACAAAGAAGACAGTAAGCGACCCTGCTGGAATTTGAAAATTTCCAATCGATCTCTCCATAGTCGATGCTTGCTCAACTGAGAAGGTGATCATCTGTGCGTATGTAGTCCAAAATATGATGGTTGTGGCCCATATGGGCAGCAGTTTAATCATCATTTTCACCTCCTCCACCCTTGTCACCGAGCATAGCTTCCAAGGGTTTGGAGTACTAGCACCAGAATATATCTCGAAGTCACCTTCCGTGATAATGGAGGCCTTGTCCAAGAAACTGAAGTGACAACCAAAAAACAAAACGGACAGATAATTAGAGCAAAAATCCTTAAAAGCCCACTTATGCAACTACTTGTCCTGTTAGTATAAGCACTTATCAGTACCATTACTTCGCTAATAAACCAATGATTTCTGACATATAGAAGACAAGACAGCGTACCGGAGCTGATCCGTGCGATCAATTTTTGAAGCCTCAGGAGAATCCTCATATAGCGAGGCAGCATTGAAATTAGAGAGGTCCATACTCCTTTTCCTCGTAGCTGCTACAATAACTTGGAAAATGTGAACTATGGGGCTCCCCATGCTTTTTTTGTATCTGTATCTTTTGGTCCCATATAAGAATACCATGATGGCCAGGAACATGGACACAGAACAAATTCCATAGGCCCAGCTTCTACCCACTTCATCTTGTATATAGACAAGCACCGTGACCGCAGTCAAAGTTCCAATGCTAATGAAAAAGAAAAACCTATTGAAGAAGTATGCCATCTGAGCCTTCTCTTTCTCATCTTTCTCGTCGAACTGATCAGTCCCAAATCCTGATACACTTGATTTTAGGCCACCAGTGCCTATTGCAATTACATATAAAGCGAGGTAGAGAATGCCCATTTGGAATCCGTTGGCCTTTGTGCAGTACTCGCCGGTGGCAGTTGAACCGCAAGGAGGTGGGCGCAACTGTGGCAATTTTGTTGACAATGCCAATCCACCAGTTCCCTGAATCATCATCGTGATCATAGCCATAAAACAAGATAAGCGCTTACGCACAGATAGTGCTTCGAATATCATAAAACATTGGGTGACATGAAGTGATTGCAGTCACGACGGCGGCAATCAAAGATGAGTAACATTACAGAAGAACAGGTGTATACAGCACTGGACTGAACTACTAGTACAACTTACCAGCAGTTGTATTGCAGAAAAAAGTGAAATGGTCTTGTATCTGCCGAGGAAAGAATCAGCAAGAAAGCCTCCAAGCAAACATAGTAGAAATGATGTACCCATGAAGTCTGTAACGATGTTGGCCGAAGTAGAACTAGGCAGATGCATTGTTCCAATTAAGTAGGTCACTAGATTGACTGCTATTCCCATTGTTGAAAGCCTTTCACTTAGTTCAATAACTGTTAAAAGCAACAAAAAAAAAACAACCGAGTATATTACTATATTTCATAACCACTAGCTAGCCCCTTAAAGTAAGATGGACAGTCTATGTACTTCTGATGCATTGTTTTAATTCAAAATAAGTACGATTGTTTTTTTTCTATCAGTTTAGTCTTGAAGCTTTAAAGATGGTTAATAATTGTCTCCAAATTACTCCATGTAACATGCATCAACCACAATCATTTGAGGTGACAATCAGTTTTGTATATAATTCCAACAAGATATATAAGATAATAATTTAAGAAAGCAAAATTGGCATGCGAAGAATTGCATATTTTAAAAAATACAAAGAAAGAAATAGAAAATTTGTGAATTCTTAATGCGAGTATAATTTGTCTATTTACGTATTTGATTTTCTGAGGCTAGTTTTGCGCGACTAGCTTGTGGACGAGAGTTGCAGAGAAAAAGTCCACAACATGCAATATTCACTATTATTCGTATCGCGTGACGCCAAAAGTACAATATCAGGATACCACTCATCAGGTGTTTCTAATGTAAGACTTTTAAAAAATGCCTAAAGAAATTAAAAAAGACTTTCAAGGTACATTTAAAAAAATAAATAAAAAAGACTTTAAAAGTAACCTATAGTAGCAATCCTTATCCTCCAGGAATAAAATTGGAACACATATTTAAGCTTTGACGGTCCATTTAATTCCTCCCCTACCCCCAAAAATAATGACAATTCCTCTATATATGTATCGTAAATTTTCAACAAGAACATATATAATTAAGATTTACAGAGCCGAATGTTTTATTTTTAAGAAGCTTGGACTGGATGAGACCAGGGGCTCTGAACTAGTGACGAATTAATCTGACATTTGTTTGAACTCTAATATATATCTTCTCTTAAACTCTGCATGAACTCTACCTACTGATTGAAGTTCATTCCCTACTCGTAGGAACAAGAACTCACACATTTTTTACCATGGGCTTATTTTTTCTGATAAGAACACTCCTTTTAACATCTGAAAACTAAGTTAATCTCTTACTTCTACCAGAGGAAGAGATGCATGGGCTACCGGCCGGCAAGACTTTCAGTTTTACCAGAGAAAGTATGTAAAAACGAAAGAAAAAAATGCATCAGAGCGAAGAGACTTGAATAGAGAGGAAAAAGACCTAGAATGAGTGCAGCGGGTACCCAGCCGCCGGTTTTAGATCTGTCAGCAGCGAAGCCCTTGTAGTCCACAGCATCAGCTACTGACCAACTCATCTTCCCCTCCTAATAGACACAGAAACATTTTTGAAAACAGTGAAGTAAAGAAGAGGGAAGCCTTCCAACTGCCATTAACCAAACTATCATAGAAACTAGGAGGAACTAATTAATTCAATACTGACCATTTTCGAAGTTTGAAGTTTTCAACAGGAAAAAGAGGAGCATGCAATGTAAAAGATCAGAGAGCTAGGAGAAAAGGAAGCTTAATTTTTGTTCTATGTTCCAACTCACGACTTAGCTTTGTCTTGGGAACTTCCCCTTTTATAGGCAAAGATTTTGATATTGAATTGTGACCCCTCATTATACGCTTGAGACAGATCACTGCTTCTTCTTGATAAAGGTAGGGATTAGGTTTACTGTGCTGAGCGAAGCTTTGTTTTTAAGTAGATATATATTTGTTGCAAAAGAAATAACACCATTTATAAAGGTGATGTTGATTAGTGATGAAGGTTAGAGAAAAATTGGAATCTGGAACATGCAACTCCGACAGCATTTTCAGTCTTACCTCTTCTTTGTGGTAGGATATATAGATACGTTTTGGTCACAAAGGCTGCGAACCATAGCACCTTAGGCCTTCTAAGTGCTTTTACTACCCCACAACCAAGGCCCTACCTTTTGGTTTTGTCCATTGTCCAGGTTGCATTCAAAATAACATTTTGGATACATTCTGAGTGGTCCGGTCCCTCCTTGACACATTCAGTACATGATCCCTTTAGTTTTTACTACCTCATGCTATCCTCCTGGCGCTCCTGCTACGTAGCTGCCAATTTCGGGAAATATGAGAGTATTTCCCACTTTGTAGTCATATGGGTTATTCATCAATCAATAGTGTGAGGGAAAACCTCAACTTCTGAGCTAGCTTTTGGGGTTGAGAAGACTCAAGATCACTTAACACTGATATATTAGAGTCCAGGTTTACTAACAAATATTGGACCCAACAGTCCATGGGAGAAACAAGTTGTCAACTCCCAACCCAGTGCCCGATGTGTGAGGGGAAGATTGTTGGGGTTAGTCCCACATCATTGTGGAAGGGGTTGGTAGTCAATTTATAAGTGTGAAAGAAAGTTTCACCTCTTGAACTAGCTTTTGAGGTTGAGAAGGCCCAAGACCACCCAACAAGATTCACGCTCTAATGGATCATAGAGAACCGAGTGGTATAGCACATGGGTGGAATCATATATGATCTAAATCTGGCCATTTCTTGAGGGGTTTATTAATGGACAATCTTGCTATGATCTATTTGACTATATATGTAGATAGTGAAAACGGTATAGAGGCTAATTAGAGGAAACTATTCAAAACGGGACTCATGCACAATCTTGTTTTCTGTTTGCTAATTGAGAATCCTGTTTCAATCTTGTCAATATTAATTTTAAGTTCAAACAACTAGTGATGGATTAAATCAAACTCAAAAAACATAGACTTGGATTGAAGTGTCACGGAAACTGGTGCAATCAATATGATGTAAATCAGGAAATCGATATTCTAACAAGGAGTCAAGGATACATTCCATAAGGTTCCTCTATCTCACTTCATAATATTGTCAAGTAATATCCAACCGTGATTAGCCTGAACTTATACAAAGTTATACTTAATAACTAAAAGAGTACATGTGCAATATTTGCTTCAAAACTATTCAAATTTGAAGCAAACTGTTGGATAAAGATGGCTCATATTTTTAGGATATATATCCAAATAGTTGAGTTCTAATTAGATATCCAAGTATTGAGTTATAATAGGTTTAGGGATGCAGGGTCTGAGGTTTCGTATAAATAGTCTATGATGTAACCCAAGAATTACACAAGATAGTAAAACATTTGGCCGCTCTCTCCTGTGGATGTAGGCATATTGTCGAACCACGTTAAATCTCTATCTCAATTCTCTCTCTCTTCAATTTTCATATATTGTTCATCATTGGTGTGCATTGTAACAATAATTGGTATCAGATGGTCAGGTTCAGTAATGAGGGTAAATACTTCGATTTCTAAATTCAATGTGATGAAGTTCGACGGAACTTGGAATTTTGGATTGTGGCAGCGAAGGGTAAAAGATCTGTTGGTGCAACAAGGGATGGTGGAGGCTTTACACAGGAAGAAGCCAGATGACATGAAGAAGACATAGTGAAATGAGCTTGAGGCCAAAACGGTGGCTACTATCCGACTATCTTTAGCGGATGATGTGATGTATCACATCATGGACGAAGAATCTCCGGAGACAGTTTGGATGAAACTGGAAAGCTAGTACATGTTGAAGTCGCTGACAAACAAACTCTATCTTAAGCAGCGATTGTTTGGTCTTAAGATGGCGGAGGGCTCAGATCTGAGCCAACACATCAACGTGTGTACTATTTAATCAGATTTTTAGCGATATGAAAAGGGTTAATTTGAAGTTCGAAGACAAAAACAAGGCATTGATGCTATTGAATTCTCTACCAGCTTCTACTACCTATGAGAATTTGGTTACGACCTCGACATGGGGAAAGATTCCCTGGAGTTAGAGGATGTCACAGGGGCCCTGTTGGCATTTCATCATAGGAAGAAAACCAGTGATGAAAGTTCTAAGAGGGAAGAGCTAATTGTGAAAGGTAACCAGGAGCATGGAAGAAGCAAAACCAAGGGTGGTTTGAAAAGCAAGAATTCTCGGTCGAAGTCCAGGAGTTGGAAAGATATCAATTATTTTAAGTGCATTAAGAAAGGACACATAAAATGAAATTTTCCAGATAAGAAAAAGATTCAGGACGATGAGAAATGAGGTTCCTAAAAATCTGTGACTGTAGTGGAAGAAGACTTAGAAGACATGGATGGTGATATGTTTTCTATTTCATCTGTTCTAAATCACCCCATTAATTCTTGGATTATGGACTCAACATGTTCGTTTCAAGTAACGCCCAACCGAGGTTAGTTTGACACCTATAGGTTAGTTAATTCTGGTATTGTGACAATGGGTGTGGTTAGAATTAACATATTTGATGGTGTGGTTAGAACGTTATGCAATGTTAGACATGTTCTAAATGTAGAAAAGAATACGATTTCATTAGGAACTTTAGACTCAAAGGGTTTTTGTTACAAGTCTGAAGGTGGAGTAATGAAGGTGACTAGGAGTGTAATGGTACTGATGAAAGGGCAGCAAAGTTCAAAAAATATCTACAAGTTGTTAGGTAGTACAATTGTAGGGGGAGTAGCTTCTGTGGTGTTTTGTGGCATATGAGTTTGGGTCATATGGGTGAGCGAGGTATGTTAAAACTTCACAAGAGAAATTTGTTGAAGGGCGTGAACCCGTGCAAGCTTGATTTTTGCAAGTTTTGTGGAAGCAGAACCGAGTGCAATTCAAGAGATCTACACACAAGACAAAAGGTGTACTTGATTACATTCATTCAGATCTTTGGAGATCGGTGAATGTATCATCACGGGGAGGACATGTGTATTTTGTCACATTCATTGATAATTTTTCCAGAAAGGTCTAGGTGTACTTCATGCGGTACAAATCAGAGATGTTTGCCAAGTTCCAGTTGTGGAAAGCTGAAGTGGAAAATCAGACTGGAAGGAAGATAGTGTGTCTGAGGACAGATAATTGTACTGAGTACAAGGATGCAATGTTCATGAAATTTTGGGAGCAACATGGGATAAAGAGACACTTTACAGTACGCAAGACACCACAACAAAATGGTGTGACAGAAAGGATGAACAGGTCTATTGCAGAGAGAGCACAATTTCTCAAGTTAAATGTTGGACTTGCAAAGAACTTATGGACAGATGTAGTATGTCATGTTTCTTGATTAACAGATCACCAAGGGCAGCACTAGGTTATATGGTTGCAGAGGAGGTGTGGACAGGTAATGAGGTATATTACTCTAGATTGAGAATTTTTTGTTGTCTAGCCTATGTGCATATTCCTAGTGAAGAGAGATCGAAGCTTGACCCAAAGTCTAGACATTGTATTTTTCTTGGGTATGAGAAATAAGTTAAAGGTCACAAGCTTTGGGATCCAAAGACAAACAATGTTATGATCAGTAGGAACGTGGTATTTGATGAAAATTTCATGTTAAAAAATACTCAGTGTTAGAAATGAAAATTTTGGACTGAAGAAAAATTATTTATACTAATAAGTGAGACATCTACTATGAGAATGTCCAATTGGATTTATTAATTTTTTCACTTATATTTGATGAGGTTACATAAATGCTTTATTTACAAGTCATTAAATACAATAGCCCAATACTCCCCCGCAGACTTAAGGAGGAAACACATTGAGTTTAGACTTACAAAAATAATACAAGGGAAAATAACAACGCCGGAAGTTTGTCGGACTGATGCCAGAAGGTCACCGGACTGATGCCGGGAGGTCGTCAGACTGATTCCGGGGGGTTGCCGAACTGATGTTGGGAGGTCACCGGACTGATGCCGGAAACCTTGCTCCGATACCATGTTAGAAATGAAAATTTTAGACTGAAGAAAAATTATTTGTACTGATAAGTGAGGCATCCACTATGGGAATGCCCAATTGGATTTATTAATTTTCTCACTTATATTTGATAAGGTTACATAAAAACTTTATTTATAAGTAATTGAATACAAATAGCCCACATTGCATTAGCAATGTGAGACTCTCAACTTTAATATTTTTAGAGAATATAATTCAAATAATAAAATCTTCCTCTTCCTATCAGCTCAAGTTTTTAGGATGAGTGGTAGATTCACATGGTATCAGAGCCAAGATCTTGAGTTCGAAACCTGACTCCGCACTCTACCCCAATTTCAATTAAATATTGGACGCGTTGGGCCTCCCAATTAAAGGAGAGTCTGACCCACACGTGAGGGGGAGTGTTAGAGAATATAATTCAAATAATAAAATATTTCTCTTCCTATTAGCTTAGCTTAAACTTTTGGGATGAGTGGTAGATTTTAAAGAGAAATATGTCCAGAAAGAGATAACAGTGATAAGCATGTGGTGCAGGTGAAGTTAGAGGCTTCTGTGCAGAAGAACATTGTTCAGGGTACATAGGCTACTACTTCAAAACTTGAGGAACGTCATAGTATAGCCACAGACAGACCTAGATGCACTATTAGGCCTTTAGTCGGGTATGATTATGAAGATATGATTTCATATGCTCTTGTCATTAGCAGTGAAGATCTTACAACCTTTCAGGAGGCAATCAATAGCCAAGAAAAAAGTAAATGGATAGGTGTTATGGTCGATGAGATAGAGTAATTGCATAAGAATTAGACGTGAAACTTGGTGGAACTTCTTGAGGGAAAGCAGACAATAGGGTGTAAGTGGGTGTTTAAGAAGAAAGAAGCAGTATCAAAAAAGGAGAGGGAAAAGTTCAAGGCTCGCTTGGTAGCAAAAGGTTACTCACAGAGGAAAAGGGTTGATTATGATGAAATTCCCCCCGGTTGTCAGACACAATTCTATCAGGGCAGTGTTGGCATTGGTAGTTCACTATGACATGAATTTGGAGCAGATGGATGTGAAAACAACTTTTTTTACATGGTGATTTAAAAGAGCAGATTTACATGGAGCAACCAGAAGGGCTTAGTCAACCTGGACATGAGAACGGTCTGTAAATTGAAGAAGTCGCTTTATGGATTGAAGTAATCTTCAAGGTAGTGGGACAGCCGATTTGACTCCTACATGATCCAAATTAGCTACCAGAGATGTGAGTATGTTTGTTATGTATAAGTTAATAGCCTTGATGACGGTTTATTACTTTTTCTGTTACTGTATGTAGATGATATGCTTATTGCGGCTAAGAGTAACAAGGAATTCAACAAGTTGAAGTCCTTGTTGAGTAAAGAATTTGACATGAAGGATTTGGGCGTAGCTAAGAAGATTATTGGGATAAAGATTCGCTGGGACAGGGATGCCAGAAGATTATGGTTATCTCAATTCGACTATATGGAGAAGGTGTTGGAAAGGTTCAGCATGGGGAATGTAAAACCGGTTAGTACACCTTTGGCGAATCATTTTTGTTTATCTACCTCACAGTGCCTAAAGACAGTTGAAGAAACTGAAGATATGTCAAAGGTCCCTTATGCCAGTGCAGTGGGGTGTCTAATGTATGTCATGGTATGTACCGGGCTAGATTTGGCTCATGCGCAGTCAGCATGGTGAAGAAGTATATGGCAAATCCAGGAAGACAACATTGTGATGCAGTCAAGTGGATTTTTAGATATTTGAGGTAGGCCTGTCCAAGTTCCGGTCCGGGCTGGTTTGGCCGGCCAAACCGGCCATTTTGTAGAGTATATAGACCGGACTGGTCATATGAACGGTCCTGTCCGGTCCCCGGTTTCACCGGTTCGGTCTGGGCCGGTTTGGATCGGTTTGGACCATGCCATTTTGGGCCGGTTTTGGGGTTGGGCAGTGCTATTTTGGGCCAATTTCCGGTTTGGGCCGGTTTAGAGAGGTATACTCCGGTCTAAGTCCGGTTTTCCACATGGATAACCCGGTACCGGACCGGAGTATACCGGTCTCGGTCCGGTTTGTCCAAAATCGGTCCGGTTCCGGTCCGGGTTGTCCGGTTTGGTGGATAGGCCTAATTTGAGGGGCACTACGGATTATGACATTATGTTTGGAAGACAACATAGTGACCTGTCAGTTGTGGAATATGTGGATGAATATTATGCTAGTGACATGGATGCCAGGAGATCGAACATAGGTTATGTGTTTACTATTGCAGGAGGGCCCATTTGTTGGAAGTCCATAATTTAGTCCGTTGTTGCAGGTTGCTAAGGAAGTTTGTGGCTTACATGCTAATCAAGGAGCTGAACGTTCAGCAAGGTGGAGTTCAGTTTTATTGTGATAGTCAGAGTGTCATTTATTTGGTGAAGAATCAGGTGTATCATGCAAGAACCAAACATATTGGTGTGAGGTTTCACAAGATCAGAGAGTTGGTTGCTTCTAGTGAATTATTGCTGGAGAAAGTTAACACCTCTGAGAGTGCAGCAGACATGTTGACTAAGCTGGTTATCACATAGAAGTTCAAACATTGTTTGACCTTGATAAATATCTCCAGGTGCTAGAGAGAGGAGGTGTTCCTAACTTATTAGTTCCAGGTGGAGGCGAAAACTTGATTAATTTTCTCCTAAGGGGAAATATTTGCCAAGGTGGAGATTGATGGATAAAGATGACTTTGATTTTTAAGGATATCAAAGTAGTTGAGTTCTAAAAGGATATCTATGTATTTGAATTCTATTAGGATATCAAAGTATTTGAGTTCTAATTGGATATCCAAGTATTTGAGTTCTAATAGGTTTAGGGATACAGGATGATCTGGGGTTTCTTATAAATAGTCTATGATATAACCCAAGAATTACATAAGATAGTAAAACCTTTGGCTGCTCTCTCCTGTGCACGTAGACATATTGTCAAACTACGTTAAATCTTTGTCTCAATTCTCTCTTTTTAATTTCTGTATATTGTTCATCATTAGCGTGTATGGTAACAACACAACCCTTGGTAGACTACCATCTGCGCCAGGTTAATTTTGCGAACAATTATGGTAAAACGAGGGCATGCAGACAATGAATATATATATAGAACAAGCAAACGTTGAAGATTTGGTCTGACTAAAATCACTGTAATTGAGTAGAATGGAGAGTTGACAATTAGGTCTCTCAGGCTAGCAGGCATGTGCTCTGCACATGACGCATGGGTTCTTGCACCTCTCAGAACTTGTGGACTAATTATGGATATTATGCACTGAGTCTAGTACCTACCAACTGACAGCACCGGGCTTATCGCATCCATGCACCGGCCATTAGGCACTAAAGCAACATGTAACATGAAAAAGGTAATCCCACTGAGCAGAAGAGAGGCCAAACGATGCCCATAACCGGACATTCCCTCTGTGGGTCCAATTCTTCACCTCCTTCCACTAACCCAGAATATGCAACACAAAGTTGTCTAATTCCTTTTGACTCTTATCGAGTATCACATGAATCGCAGCTACCGCTTGGGCCGACCTACGTTGGTGTTGTGGCCTACCTTCCGCCCCTCTCTAGATTTATATTAGAGTTAGTCCCACATTGCTAAAGCAATGTGGGCCATTATAATCAAAAGCTTATAAATAAAGCCTCTCTGTAATCTTTATCCTTACACCAGTGAGTACACACATCTGCCCATTTGGGCCTTCCCACAGTGGATGTAGGTCTATGGACCGAACCACTTAAATCTTGTGTCTCACTTCTCCTCTCTCTCTCTCTTAGTCTAAATTTTTATTCTCTTTTATTTTAGTCTTAACATGGTATCAGAGCCAGGTTCGATCCTGTGGCCCATTTTGGCTCAGGCTGGTCAGCACTCTTGTTGGCTTAGCTTGGCCTAGTTTAGGTCTAGTCCAGTCCGGCCTATTTTAGTTCTTCTCTTGGGCCTTCCGGCGCCCCGTCCGGCATTCCTCCGGCGACCTTCCGGCGTCTTCTCTCGCGCCTTCCGGCGCCCCGTCCGGCATTCCTCCGGCGATCTTCCGGCGTCTTCTCTCGGGCCTTCCGGCGCCCCGTCCGGCATTCCTCCGGCGACCTTCCGGCGTCTTCCCCATTCCGGTGACCCTCTCCGGCCATCTTCAGGCGATTGTCGGCCTCTCTCCGGTCAGATTCCGGCCAACTTCCAACGACTGTCTGCCCTTCTCCGGCTATCCTCCGGCGCCATTTTTTTCTTATGGGGAATTTCTTTTTGTAGTCCAAACTCAACGTGTATCCACATTGCGTTTGCGGGGGAGTATTAGAGTTAGTCCCACATTGCTAAAGCAATGTGGGCCATTATAATCAAAGGCTTATAAATAAAGCCTCTCTGTAATCTTCATCCTTACACCAGTGAGTACACACATCTGCCCATTTGGGCCTTCCCACAGTGGATGTAGGTCTATGGACCGAACCACTTAAATCTTGTGTCTCACTTCTCCTCTCTCTCTCTCTTAGTCTAAATTTTTATTCTCTTTTATTTTAGTCTTAACAATTTATGTCTCCTTTGTAGTGTAAATGCTCCTAGTGTAAAGGAGGGATAACATGTGTGTATAAAAAAAAAAAAGATTTTAGTATATGTTCTCTTCATCTCTTGAGGAAGAAGATCAATCTGCTCCATAATCTCAAGGTTTCCAAAATCTTTTCTTCCTGGTCTTCATCTAAAATCGGCTGCCAACAACAACATGGGCATCTTTTTCTTTTTCGTCTTAGCTATAATCTGCTTTGTGCGCATGTCTCCTTTCATCCTCTCACACCACATGCGAATTGAAGCAGATCCCTTAGGCGCTACCACAAGTTATTTGGCATTAATCTCCATGTATAGTTGTGGTACTGTTTTTTACAGATTCAGATCACATTCCTCGTTATATATGGTCCATATTATTTAAGGTTCCATGATTATATCTGATCAAGGTAGAACCATCAAGTCAAGAGGCCTGCCTAACAAGTAACAAGATATATATTACGGAAGATATAAAAGCATGAACCAATATCTTTTGTTACATCTATTATATGCTAATTAAGCCCCTTTTTTAGTCCTCTTGGCCATGGTTATATGTTTACGTGAGAAATTCCTCACGTTAACTTTCCTTTTCTTTCTTTCCCCTGCAACCAGAAGCAACATTAGTGCGCACCAAACGGACGTGATTTTTTCAAGAAGAGAATCCAGGAGAAAAAATGAATTAAAATATGCCCGTGTACGCTGGAAGTCAAATTCCAGCTTCCAAAATTGCTTTAGCGCTGTGCGCCTGTAAAGCAATTAGGTAATGTTAGATTCTCACGTTTATTATGAACTATTTAATTTTGTACTTCATATACCTGTTGGGTTACCTCTTCTCATTACCAATTGATTTTGGAATGAAATTTGACATGGTATCGAAAATAATTATTTCTGAGCTTGACCCACTTGTTTGTGTTCTCTATTGTTGTCCACGTGCATGGACCATGTTCATTCGGCTTGCACGAGAAGGGGGTGTTAGAGTCTTACATTAATTAGAGATCATTTAATCTTGTGTTTCATATACACTCTTCTTTAAATATGATGCTTTTATGGTTCGCACTGATGTGCAATCAGAGAAGGCTGAAGCTTCCGAGATCGATAACGTCGTGCAAGTTGTGGTTTCAGAGAGGAAGTTAAACAACGTGTATAGTTAAATGCGAGTGTTTTACCCTCTATAATTGGTGGCCCAGAAAGCAACTAATTATTTGATAATTGCGACAAGATATCTTGTACGACTTTGATTCTCCAGATCGATGCTTCGTTGTCAAAAAGCCTTCCAAGAAAATAAGTGGCTGACATTATTTAAATGTAGCTTTTGGAATGAAATTTACACCAAAAAGGAACATAAAACTACGTCTGCAGAATCTTTGAACTTGTCCGACCTGATCAGCTATCAGAAAATGAAGGATTACTTACCCAAACACAAAACAAAACAAAATGAACGATCTGTACGTGTTCTTACTTTGCTGTCGTAGAATTGAAGATTATCAATAATGTATATATTATCAGAATTTATCTATTTATTTATTTATTCATTTATTGGAGATATTAAGATTTTTGTTCACTATCTGAATTTTTTATAAGATACATGAGCATGCAACAGGTCCCTATTCTGTTTTGGCAGTTGTTTTCAAAAATAATTTTTTATTTGGAAAGAATACTCTTTTTCGGCAATAACTTTATATATAGGGATTAATAAATTTTGTAATTCAAACCATCAATTTTATTACATTTTACCTCTGAATTACTAATTTTATACTTTTTTTATTAATTTGGTAAAAATTAATATTTTTATCCAATGAATAACTACACTCACCCTAAAAAAATCACTGTCCAAAAAAAAATATGAATAATATCGTGATTTCACAGACAAAAAAATATTATAAAATTAATCAGTTCTCAAACTCTAAGAGATCGAGAGCAAAAGATAAGAATATAGATCAGAAGATACGAACGTACTACTCTACAGCTGGAATGTGACTCTATAGTACTACGCTAATAATAACTCAGTGGGGAAACCTTTAAAGATTGGCGCTTAAAGGGGAGGGAGATCACGTGAAGAGCATTTAAAGGAAGGTCAATTCAGGAGACGATCACTACTCGAGCGATCGAGCCATGACCCAACAAGAAGCTCAATAAAAGATAATAGTACTCATGATAATAAAGAAGCCGGAAAATATATATAGAGATAAGATCAGATCATCATGAATATCACTCGCGTAGCATCAAGCCCTAAAGTCACTTATAACATGATCTCTTCCTTAAAAATTATTGCATGTTGGAGATCAAACAAAAGAAAG
Organism: Myrica gale; assembly: GCA_963930655.1. Lineage (NCBI taxonomy): Eukaryota > Viridiplantae > Streptophyta > Magnoliopsida > Fagales > Myricaceae > Myrica > Myrica gale. The sequence goes on along the minus strand of OZ005600.1, from coordinate 26,435,647 downwards.
AGAGTGATGGCTCATTTTTACCTCGTTACTTAAAAGCATATATTATTCATTCCGATCCTTTTAAGTGGTTTCACAAATCATGAAAAACAGAAAACTATATGTATGCATCGTGGTCCTCCCCGACATCAAAATATGGATCCACCTAGCTTCCCATTTATATCAACATGCAAATCCCACTTCTTTCTTGTTTCAAAAATGCCTATTCTATCCACACATGAAAAATAATTTAAAAATATTAATTATAATATCAAAGTATATAGGAAACTAGAAAATCCAACAGAAAAAGGGAAGCTCCTTAATTTAGAACCATTTCCCCGTAAATATTGGAATCTCACGGCCACCTGCGAGGGAAGGGTTCTCTCCTCTTTCTGAACTCTCTCTCTCTCATCTCTGCTTTTTTTTTCAATATTTCTTCATTTTTTGTGTGTAAATAACATTTGTTATGGTATAATAGACATTTGGCAATAAGAAAAAAATGATGGTGATTGGACCTACATAGACGAAAAGATAGATTTTAACAACGGACACACTACAAGAAAAAAATAAATTGTCACCCAAAGTACTAATTTCACCAACTAAGATTTTGGGTGACAAAATCGAGTTGTCAGCCGGTTTGTCACCTAAAGCTCGAACGGTTTGGTGTCATACTGATGAAATTGAAAATCGTCATATCCAGTACAGTCCATCCGTTCTCATGAGTTGTGCAAACGTTCTCTCTATACGTTCGCACAACTCATGTGAACGGTTAGTCCAATGTGACGAAATACATTTTGTCACGGAATAAACGTTTGCACCGTTGTATAATAACGTCCGAGCGATAATATAAATATGTCCGAACGCATTTGTGAAGACGTCTGCACCGTTGTTTCTTTATGACAAAATATTTTTTGTCAGCTTCAAAAATCGTTCGAACTTTTACAAACGAAGTTCGGATGCCATTTTCGTAGAACACGTTGGAACGTGTTTTATTACCGTACGGACAGTTTCCTAATAAAAATCGTGTGCATGCTAGAAATATCGTTCGGACGGAGTAAGTGTTCGGACTTGTTTTGTAAGCGTGCGCACGTTACAACGTTCGAACGACTTTTATTAGCGTTCGAACCGTTTTTCACATATTTGAATTAATTTAATTAAAATTTTAAAAATAAGTTACAAATAATTTAAATAAAAATATATTCAATACTCGTAGTATAATAAAATATCTACAAATATATAATCATCATTAAAAGTAAATAAAATCCATAATCAATAAGTGCTAACAAAGTAGTGTAAATACATAAATCTACCCAAATTTTCATTTGGGTGTTGTACGAAATTGCAACTATCTTATCTGCTCCATCAGCTGCTCACGAATCTGCTCCGCTATTAGTTACATCATCTGTTCTTTTTGTTCCACTAGATTCATTTGTTGTTCCTACATCATCTTCTGATACTCTTCGTCTTGTTTTCGTTGTTGCTCTGTCATCATCTGCATTAGCTCTTCGTCTTTCTTCCGTTGCTACTCCTCTCCTCTATCATATGTATAGCCCTCATCTCCAAAGTTGTCAGCCGACAATTGATATCACTGACCATCTCATGGGTAGGCCGCAAGACCGATTGCATCCGCTCAGTCAGCTGCATCATCATGTCGTTCATCCAACTCGATGGATGTACCCCAAATCCCTAGGTAGAGCTCTGCCCCAAGATCCTGTTGCTCCCTTGCATTCTTAGGTTGCTCCTGTCATCTAACTCTAGCAGCCCCGACGACATTCAATGCTCGACGTGTCTGGACAATCAATTTGGAGAGCGTTGTCTTGTTGATAGACCCAATTGGAACGGGCCTCGGCTCGTCAGCACCCTCGGGTACCAACAGGGAGGGCAGGAATTGGGCCAGTAGAATCTTGTGAGGCAATGAAGTTAAAGCATACGTCTTCAGGTACAAGAACTTCGCCCAGCTATAAGACAACTCCGTAGTGTGCTTCCTCGGGTCGATGGTGGATAATAGGATCAAGTGCATGATTCGCCAAAAAGGACACAACTGCCCGTGTTCCATATACGCTCCGTCCAAAATCGTTGTATCATCATCCAGCATGGTCCGAAATACCTTGGTCTTAGTAGGTCGGTCCTCCTCGCTCATTGGCAAGTTTTAGGAACGTTATCAAATCCCGCTTGTACCCCAAGAATCTCACCAACTCATCCGGCGAGAATACAATCAGAACATTACAAACTGTGAGCTTCATACTAGGCTCCTCGAACGACTTGCCACCGTTATCGCGCGATGTGACAACGCACAATTGGCTGAAACAACTGTTTTCAACCGGCGGGTAACGTAAACACTTGTAAACCATGTGACGGTTGCAAAAGCATCCAGACTTTGTATTACGGTCGGGTACAACTGTTTTCGAATCGTGTAATGTAAACACGTGTAAGTCATGCGACTGTTACAATCGCGTATTACTCAACCGTTCCAACCGCATCATTTCATCATTCGAGTCCGAACTCTACCATTCTATGTTCGAACGCCTACCTCTATAGTGGAGTTCGAACGTTATGTTTATCGTCCGAACCCCTAGCAGATTTATTTGAAAATTCTTTTGTTTTGCCGCTGGCCTTTGAGTGTTTTTCTTGCTTGTATAGGTTGTATTTCTCGAATTTTAATATGCAAGTTTGTTGCCTAGAAAAAAAATAGTACAGTACGAGTATTTCAATATTTGTTGTGTTTTTAGTCCTTAATTTTTGATATTTTAACTCTAAAATATTTTTTCGCGTTACGTAGTAAAATTTTTTTGTCATTTTTTCTTAAAAGTTTGACCCCCTTCGATTGCATTCTTGGTTTTGCCATTGTATCCGATTGCAACTTGTCATGTTGATAAATCCGTCAAATAGAAGAGAAAATCGAAGGAAAAAAAAACGTTGCTTAAGAAATACAGAAAGTATGACTAGGAAAAAAAAAATCGAAGGCAACTATTTATTTAAGAAAAAAAGATGGTAAACACCCACTTGTCCAAGAGAAGAATTTTGGAATTCGAAATTTAAGACTCGAATTAGAATCATTTCTAAAATTCGGGACTCTTGCCTATTTTTTTCAATCATTTTAGAGAAAAAAAAAGTATAATGCGACCCTCTCTAATACCATGTAAAAGAGCATATTTCTTCTTCCTATAATAAAAGGAATAAAAATCACGTGTAAAAAATTTAAGAGTAAAAAATAAAAAAGAGCTAAAAAGTAAAAAGTATAAATAAAAAAAGAGGAGGCCAGGCGACCCAGCCTGTGCGGGAGGCCCAACCCAACCCTCGTAGGGATGGGCGACCTCACCCCACTGCGAGTCTGCGAGCAGGCTTCCCCCCCCCCCCCCCCCCCCCCACACACAGTGCGCGCGCACACACGATGGGGCGGCAGCCCGGTGTGGCAGTCTTTTTTTTTTTTTATCACTTTATCTTTTTTATTTTAAAAATATTTTTCAATCTAAACATCATTTTTCACATAAAAAAATTTATTTAATCATAGATCTCAATTAATGTAAAAACAACACAAAAACAAAAACATATTTTACGAGAATCCATCAAAACTCTTCTCATGAAAATATTATTTTCAAACATTCTTTTTTTACTCTCACATTCTACAAAAGATTAAAAAAATTTCTCTTTTCGACATCGTTTACATGAACTCCATCATTCTTACAAACACTGAAAAAAAAATTTCTTAATCATTATATAAAAAAAAAAGATTAAAGTAGCCATAACATAGAGGACAACATCACGATTTGGTCTTTATTTACATTTATAATGCAAATATGCGTCCTCCATTACATGCTGCGTGATTAGCGGATATGGACTCTTACTCCAACAATGTTCCAATATGATTACGTGTTCAACTCCCTAGTAGTTAGTTTTCTATACGTCCAATATGGCCCCCGACCGTTGGGATTCCCATGATTACCCGCCATCTGGAATTCAGAATCCTTCGCGGACTCATACCCAAGCAATTGTCACATAGCTTCGTAAACTTCCACTCACTCCAACATGGACATCACCTGTTTGATCGAATTCCTCAGCCAAACGCCTTCCTCACTAACCGTGCAATGCTCAACTATCTGCACAGGAACCTTCCATTACAGGCCCTTGACATCTTTAAGAATCAGCTTTGGTTTGGTTTGGTCGACAGTTGTGATCAAGTAACGATGGGGCTGGCGCTCAAGGCTTGTCGTGGTTGTGGAGACCCAAAACCGGGGTGCCAAATCCACGGGTTTGCTGTTTCTTCTGGGTTTGTTTCATACATTACGGTTTCGAACTCTTTGATGAACATGTACTGTAAATCTGGACACTTTGAAAGGGCTTTATGTATCTTTGAAAACCTGATTGATCCCGATATTGTTTCGTGGAATACCCTGCTTTCCGGGTTTCAAAAGAATGAGGACGCATTGAACTTTGCTCTTCGGATGAATCTGAACGGGGTTGTTTTTGATTCCGTGAGTTATACCACAGTTCTTGCATTTTGTTCGGACAATGAAGGTTTTCTCTTTGGCTTACAATTGCATTCACTCGCTATAAAATTTGGGTTTGATTGTGAAGTTTTTCTTGGGAATGCACTTATATCAATGTATTCCCAATGCGGACAATTAGTGGAAGCTAGAAGAGCGTTTGATGGAATGCCATGTAGGGATTTGGTCTCATGGAATGTGATGTTATCAGGATACTCTCAGGAGGGAGATCGCGGCTTAGAAGCAATTTGGGCATTCATTGAAATGATGAAAGAAGGGATGAAGCTTGACTATTTCTCATTTACTAGTGCAGTTTCAGCTGTGGTCATGAAAGAACATTAAAGCTTGGAAGACAGATACATGGTTTGGCTATAAAAACAGGATACAGGCAACATGTTTCTATTTGTAATGGTTTGATCTCAACTTATTTTAAGTGTGAGTTCATTGAAGATGCAAAACTGGTGTTTAGGATCATGAATGATCGCGATGTGGTCTCTTGGACTACGATGATTTCTGTAAATGAAGAGTGCGCTATGTCTCTCTTTAATGACATGAGATTGAATGGTATATATCCAAATGAGTTCACATTTATTGGATTAATTCATGCTCTATCAAGCAGGAATTTGGTGAAAGAAGGACGAATGGTTCATGGGTTTTGCATAAAGACTAGCTTTCTGTCAGAACCAAATGTCTGCAATAGCCTCATTACCATGTATGCTTAGTTTGAAACTATGCAGGACTCGTTGAAGATTTTTGAGGAGCTTAACTACAGAGAAATCATATCATGGAATGCTTTAATCTCTGGGTATGCTCAGAATGGTTTGTCTCGAGAAGCTATGCGTACGTTCCTTTCTGCAATCATCGAGTCCAAGCCAAGCCAAACCAATATACATATGGTAGTGTCTCGAGTGCAATTAGTGCTGCTGAGGATATTTCTTTAAGACACGGCCAGCGATGCCACGCTTACTTGAAAAAACTCGGACTTGACACTGACCCAATTGTGTCAGGCGCTCTCCTTGACATGTATGCAAAGCGTGGGAGCATTTGTGAATCTCAAAAAGTGTTCAATGAGATGCCCCAAAAAAACTCAATTTGGTTACGGCAGTCATTTCTGCCTATGCTAGGCATGGAGACTATGAATCAGTGTTGAAATTCTTCAAGGAGATGGAGAGGGAAGGGGTAAACCCTGACTCGATCACTTTTCTTTCTGTCCTAACTGCATGCGATAGAAAGGGGATGGTGATATTGGGCGTCAACTCTTCACATCTATGGTTAATGAATACAAAATTGAACCGTCTCCGGAGCATTATTCTTGTATGGTGGATATGCTGGGCCGAGCAGGGTGATTGGAGGAGGCAGAGGACTTGGTCTGTCAGATCCCAGGACAGCCTGGATTTTCTGTGCTGCAAAGCTTGCTTGGTGCTTGTAGAGTACCTGGGAATGCGGAGATGGGTGAGAGGATAGCTGATGCGTTGGTGGAGATGGAGCCAATGGGATCAGGTTCATATGTGCTGATGTCCAACTTGTACGCTGAGAAGGCGCAATGGGAAAAGGTAGCAAAATTAGGAAAGAGATGAGAGAAAGAGGGGTGAAGAAGGAAGTAGGGTTTAGTTGGGTGGATGCTAGTGATACGGGTTGTTCATTGTATTTGCATAGGTTCTCATCAGGTGACATGTCCCACCCACAATCTGAGGAGATATGGAGGGTGGCAGATTGCCAAGGATTGGAAATGCAAGTGTTGAGAAACGGGGAAAAAGGGAGGGAGGGAGAAAAAAGCACTTGCAAGATAACCTCGTAGAAGATGATGCATACATTGGAGCCTTTCAACATGGAGATTTAAATTGTCCCATATAGTTATTTACATGAAATTCAAGGTTGTTTCTCTTAATTTCTGGAAAGATGAGGCTTTACGTAAGCAGATACTTTAGAGCCCTTCTTCCTGGTATACATCCTGGATGTGTACTGTCCAATCATTGTTCCAGAGACGTATGTACTTGATGAACCAGTTGATTTATGGTCAACACGTGGGAGTAGAGGTGCTTCGTCTTCGCGTATCTTTCCTGCACAAATTACAAGAATGACCTCGGACACCGAGGTTACTAACCTTCAATGCCTAAGTAAGCTTTTGTTGGTGGAGATGTTATGCGAGTATTCAAGGGATTATTGTATGCCTACATCTCCTATCGTTCCGCCTCTCTTTTATAGCATTTTCTTCACGTTCTCTCGTTTCCTTCTTGGCGGGAGTTTCCCCTTCGTGCGATCGTGCGCTATCCGACAGTTAGTACACGTTTGAGTGGGGGTCGTTCTTTCCCACTTTCGGTATCGAGGAACCGTGAAGTTGGCTGTTGTAAAGGGGTTGTTTGAATAACCGTTGAAGACACGTTCGACGGTCTATGTTTCTGGACCAATATACTTGATGAGTTTGAGTATAGCTTTTGGGCTTCGAAGAGATGTGATCACCTTTGTCGGTCCAAATTGGTTTGGGCCGGGTATCATCAGTACTGATTTACGAAATGAAGGTGCAATGTGGAGCGTTGGTAGTGGAGAGCATAAATGAATGAAGCTCAGCTTCAATCAGGATTCATTATGGTCTCCATTGTGATTCTAAGTTTGTCTACGAGGGCAAAAGATTTAGGAAGCATATTGGCGATGAGTAGCATAAATATCCAATCTGACATTTTTGTTTATTTAAAAGAAGTAAGAATATTAACCCAAAAAAATACAAAGATTAAATTAAAAGAATGTTGACCTTGTATATCAGGGCAAAATATCAATCCAACCGCAATTTAAAAATTTCGCCGGAGTGTACGAAAACGTGGGCGGCAGGATTCGAACCTGCGCGGGCAAAGCCCACATGATTTCTAGTCATGCCCGATAACCACTCCGGCACGCCCACTTGAGTGATGACAGTTGCAGAAATCATAATTCTAACAAAAAATAACAGTGCGCGAAATGTACGACCACCTTCAGATTCCAATTCAGTTAATTAAACATTCCGAAGGACGCGTTTAAGGAATTGAAATCGTTTTATGTAAACAATTTCCTCATGGAGAACTGATAATTATACGCCTATATCCTTTTTTAGCAATAAAATAAAATAACAAGACCCCTCCCCCCCCCCACTTTATTGGTTTATATTCCTTAACCAAAAATCAGAAATCTGTGATTTTGTACCTTCTCCAGGAGCCTACTTTTCAAACATTAAAAGGGTTTACAAAATTAAAAAGAATGATTTTGATAGCTAGTCCTTGGGCGTGTGCGAACTACATTACTCTATCCAGGAGCATGTGTTTGCATGCTTGTAGAGGACAGGTCGGCACCCCCACTGCCTCTAAAGGTCTGTCCTTAGTCAATTGTGATCGCCTGCCTCTACTCTACAGTTTACACTAATCTTCAGGGGATTATAGGTACAAAACCATCACGCGGATTTCTCAGAATTGTGCTTATTTACAACTCACGTTAACACAAGCGAACAAGACCAAATGGCTTTAGGTACAACAGGAGGGCCCAAATTAGTTTTGGAGAAAATCAAAGGAAAAGCGCTCACCATTAAAATGAACAAAATGTAGACCAGATGGCATAATTTTTGGGGCAAAAAAACCTCACACTCGCCTCTAGGTAAAAAGTGAAAACTATAATTAAATGATAAAATTTAGTAAGGAAACAAAACGAATAAAAAACTTCAAAAAATACGATAAACCGAGACCCAAAAAAATATAACCTTCAAAAAATGTACTAGGAGCAACGAAGTCAAACCTAAAAGGAAAAAAAATACAATTAAGTCTATTAGCATGTATAGGGGGGAAGAGAGAGAGAGAGGGGGCGAGAAAGTGATTGGTAGTGCCTGAGGGCGTCAAGGATGATGATGACGAGGCGATTTACAGCAGGCTTTGTCCAAAAATGTGAAGAGTAAGAAGAAGACGACGAAGAAGAGAAACAAGGTGATTGGGAAAGATATGCGCAATGGCTGTAATAGGGGAGCTCGGTCCTTGTCAATAGGAAACCTCGGGTGAAGATTAGAATGGCCAAGCCATGAAGAAGCAGTACCAACCAAAATACCCGTGTCTGCTCCCATCTCCGCCACCATCCTTCCATCTCCACTGCCTTTGCCTGGAATAATACGTTTACGACGATTCAAAATTTCAAACTGTTACCAACGACATATATGTTAAGTTTTTACAGTGTCGAAATTACTATCATTTGTCAATTATCCAGAAAAACAGAAATTGTAAGTTTTTAAAACGACAGGCCGTCTCAATAATAGCTTCTGTAACTCGCCCCAAACAATTTAAACAAGGTCAAAGAGAGTTGTTTTTTTTCGTCTTGACAAAAAGAGTGGTTTATTAAATTAAATTCTTTTCTAAGCGTTTATTAAATTCAATTTCAATTAATGTCAGTTTGTTTGCTTGTAAAATAAATTCTGAGCATTTGGCACGTACTAAAAAATGAGGCCAATTATGAAAACTCTATTATTTTCCAGAAAACAAACTTTTTTTTTCGAACATCATAGCATGCCCTTATCTATGGGCAAAATTTTTTTAAAAAAATCCCCCAAGTTCCAAAATGGTTTATTCCGCCCCACATGTTTTAAAAAACAATCAATCATCCCATTTTGTTGAACCACATGTAAAATGACCAAAATATACCTATAAGATAAAATTATTAGAAATATTTTTAAAAAAGCATTAAAAATAAATAATATATAAATAAAAAATAATATTTTTAAAATAAAAATATTGAAACTCTAATTCATTAATCTATTTATTTTTAATTTATTTCTTGAATTTTTAAATTTAATTTTGGAGGGGGGCATTTCAATAAATTCATATCACTTTTCGTATGACTTAACGGCCAAATCAAACATAAGTCACAGTCGAATAAAATGTCGACTAGACATGTGCAAAAAAATTGAGACCCAACTACCCGATCCAAAACCTATCAGATCGGGACATGTTGGGGTTGTGAATCCTGAAATTGAAAAATCCAAACCCGACCCGAATATACTATGTCAGGGCTTAAAATAAAATAGCCCAGGGTGCCTTGGGCTAAAAAAAATATAGTCCTAGTCGTCCTGGGCTTAAAAAATAATGTGCCCATAATGGTTTGGGCCTAAAAAAATAGTACATAGCCATAAAAAAACTAAAGTAACCGAAACCCGACCTCGACCGTAGTCGAACCCGATTTGCACGGTCAGCTCGGGTTTATGGGCAATCGGGGTCAGGTCAGGTTACATATCTCTTGCCTCGATTGATTCGGGTCAAGTTCGAGGTGGGGAAAGCTGGACCCGAAATGTTCAACCATAATGTCGACTACATATCCCATATGAGTCTTGATTGAAGAATTTTTTGAATTTGAATGATGCATATGATTGTTTTATGTTGTCTATAATTAGGTTTTGATGTGTGAGATTTTATTTCTTGTGGAAACTAACTATTTAATCTTTAGCACGTATTAAAATTTTTATACAATACGTAAATCATTAAGCGTGTCAAACATCACAAAAATATTAGGCGAATCTGAAGCGCATGGATACAAAATTTTGCCTTGGAATGAAAGACAATCCCCATATTAGACAGTTATGTTCGATTTAGCCGTAAAAATCACATGCAATTCTTTAAGGGTTCATTTGTTTGCTTGTAAAACTATTATTTTACGTAAAAAAAAAATTCATTGAAACGTTTTCAAGAAAAAAATTGTTTTCAATGTTTGGTTATTCTTTTAAAATATTTCTTAACGTTTGTCACACTTAATAATTTATGTAATTACATAAAAAAATTAATTACCGTACAGGTTCCTGTGGTTTACACTTTTCACATTTTAGTCTTGAAGTATCAATTTCATCCGTCGGTTAACTGAGATAAGTTTTTAAGACAAATTGATCATCTGTCCAATTGTCATTCGCCAAAGTACGGAATGATGCTCACGTGAATTTTAAATCCCATCTCATTGCCAATCGTAGATTGCCGAGTGGCATGGAATTTTTTTCCTCAAAATTTAATATTTTACTCTCTAAGGTACTGATTTCAACCTCACTGAGGTACACTTGTGCAATAAAATTGGTTTTTGCAGTTTAATTGTTGTTAGCAAACTATATTAGAAGTGCCAATGTGGTCTAAAAAGAGAATAATATAAAATTATCATATGAAACTTTCAAATTCAATTTTTATTTAAAAAACATTACTTTTATTTATATATCATTTTTAATATTTTAATAATTTTTTTCTTGGAGGGACATATTAAGTCATTTTGCATGTTATTCAACGGCTAAATCGAACAGAATGTAAGAATTGATTTTTTTAAACATCTGGTATGAAATGAAATATTTTGAAACTTGAAGGAGACTTTACTGATTTTTGTCCATAAATATAAGGTATACTATAATGTTTCTATAAAAAAATTGATTTACGAAAAAATTGAACTTAAATCTGTTTTCTGAAAAACAATATAGATTTTACTGTTGACTTGAAAATTTTTTATTTTTACTTTATTTTTAAGTGCTTGACAAATACAGAAAAAACAAGTAAAACAAATTAAAGATTTTGTTTTACAAGTAAACAAATGGACACTAGAAATTTTTTTCCCGAAAATATTTCAATGAAATTTTTTTTAAGTAAAACATTAATTTAAATAACACAAACTATAAATTTTATAAATCTATGTCACTAAAGACAAAATCCACGTGTCGTAACCTCATTTACTGTGACACGTCCCAACGTGTGTAATTGGCCCACAGATCTAGTTACGAAATCGCAAAACAGTCCTCCCGTTCGCACCTCAAGAAACAGGAATCGGTTACTATGCTGAGGAGTTAACCTGCTGAGCATACTGGTGGACGGTGAGGATGAATTTTTCATGATCTAATGGCTGTAATCAGGACATGTCACTTAATGAATTTGACCCGCCCGTGTGACCCGATTCGAGCTTCTTCCGACCCGGTTGGGACGCTGACCCGCGAACTGACCCAGCAAAAAATCTTCTTCTTCTTCTTCGCAATCTCAAACCTTCTTCGCACAAACCCACTGTACCACAGCACAGCTGCCCAGCCTCCGTCCCAGCCGTTGCCCCCCCCCACAACTCGAATTCTTCGGTAAGACAATGTTGCAGAACTTCAAATCAGAGCTGAAGGACATCAACTAGTATTTCCTTCTTGCTTTGTTTTGTTGCTAATTCATAATTTTTCTCTTTTGTTTTTCCGAATCAGTATGTATTGTCTACACTCATCAAAGTTTCCTTCTGCCTTTAATTCACACCGTGCGTTTCGAACTTCGGTACATTGAAGTTACTTAGGTAAATTTCGAAGAACAATTCTACCGCTTTCTTGCAATGGGAGAATAGATGAAGAAATACCAAAATAATATTCTGGTATATTGTTTTTGAGGTGTAGCCACCGTATATATATGTTAATCTGTAACCTATATCAGTCCCTGGAAATCAATTTTAGAATCCTAAAAAGATCTTGAAGTATAAGTATGACTGCTGTGATTGTGTGTGCGTGGACATTTTTGTTGGAATCCTAGTATGTTCGTTTTCACCATTTTTTCAGGATTCTAAGTATATTCACAATTCTACCACCGAACATATTCAGAATTCAAACACAAAAACCAATACATTTTACACAATCTCCAACAACTTTTTAATTTTTTATTCAACATAAATTTTCTCTCTCTACTTTTTCACATAACTTCAATACTTTTTTATTAAACAATTACATCAAATCATTTCTCTCTCCACTTTACACAAACACCAATAAAACACTATTCAACATAAAAATTCACAACTTCTCTAAAATCCTACATTTTTTCTCAAAACGAACATCACCCTAGTTTTAATATTGTTGTGCAGGATTTTGAACGTGAATGGGTGGTTCCTTAGTGTGCTATAATATTGTACTAAGGCTCGTCATGAGGATGTTGATGATAAATGGTTTGGAGGCTGTTAGAAATCAGGATTTAAAGTTAAACTTGTTATAATTTCTTTAAGATTGTTGAACTTTAAGTTTCTTCTATTTATATGTGTGTGTATTACTGGATCTTTTGAATCTTCCAAATTTTAGATTTTAGCTTTTCCTTTTCTGTGTTTATCTTGTATACTTCTTATGTACTAGGTTGTGCTCCTTTATTGCATCTTTTCCTCTTAATGAATTTTAATAAATAAATCCAGTCCTCTGTACCATATCGAACTCTGGCAGCTGGCTTGCTTGTTTCAATATTGTTGATTCTTGTATTGTTTCTGGTGGAAGTTAAAAGTATTCTCTAAGTTACTGTGGTGATGGAAGTGAATATATATCCTTTCTTTAGATAACTTACATGTTTCTCTCTGTTCTCTTTCTCATGTGCACATAACTTACCTCAATTTCCGTTTGACAGGGGAGCTGAAGAAACTTGCAAGCCTTGTTGTTGATGTAAAAGAAAAAGGTCCAGAAGTAGTACCTACTTTGGTCAGATTGATGCTTGAGAAAAACATGTTCCTCTTTTGGTCTGCGGAGATAAATGAAGGCTATGTTACAGAGACGGCACTTCCATGCGAAGCTAAAGTGGTGAAAACTCAGAGCACTTGGAGTTTGATGATCTGAGATATGCATCAGAGTGTTGCCCTGTTTTATAGCTAGTTGTGGAAGAGTAGATCAGATAAACTTTCGTGTTGTAGTTGAATTTTTTTCCTGATGGTAGTAAATTATCGTGTATGTAATAATGCTGTAGTTGTAATTGAGGTTTCCGAATCTCTTTGGGTTTTAATAAATGAGCTGTTTGAATGTCATGAGCCATGCCAGGTGAAGATCTTTTGTTTGTAAAACGATCAATGCTTAAGGGTATATTGTATATCTTGAATTTGAGATTAATGAAACTACTTACCATTTACTCAACAACAAAAAAAGAGGTGCAGCCATTTTCAGAAAATGGACCTAAAAAGTTTGGGCAAAGGAATCCTCCAGATATATGACAGCAGCTCCCCCATATGACAGCAACTCCCCCATATGACAAACTTCATTCTCCATAGAAGATGCAAATCTAGATTACAAACTGTTTTGCCATCCGCATAGATTGCATTCATAAAACAATACAAACTGATACCTTACTAACAGTAGAAACAACAAAAACTACTAAATAAAGTTCCAACCATTATCCTAAAACCTATACCAGAGAGCATACACTTTATCCCGTTACACAGACCCCTCCATGGATACACACGGCTTACACAGGTATAAACCCATTCTAATAAGTAGTACCCAGGACCCAACCAAATAATATGTCATGCGCTGCTCTTTCTATTTATGTTTGTGCTTCAACTTCCAACTTCTTCATCTTCTTGATCATCGGAGGTAAAATCTCCCAACCACATGGACAAGTTGGTGGATCGACCCACTAGAAGAAATTGCAACCTGGCTGATGAGAAAATAATTATTAGCACCTAAGCCACTAACAAATCAATTGCAATTCATAACCTGATGATGTTGTGCTACAAACATACTGACTCTACAGAGAACAGATAGCAGGATGTTTGGTTCAAAAGGAGCACCAAACTGATTGTGCATATAACGAGCTTCTATGATACTCTAATAGACTTACAAACTGGAAATAGTCTTTCACTGGCCAAGTTTAAAAGCATTAGTTCTTGGCAGAATGGCTCTATAGATAAGAATTAAGCAAATTACACTTCTGAAAAGATAATTCTTAAATGTCAGATGCATGTTTCTGCAAAGTTTGGCTCCGCATTCAAAAAAGTATAATTTATTGATTCAGCTTATATGCACAAGCAGCGAGGTATCATCTTGCAACATAGAACACCTAAAGTGACCTCTCAATTTAATGAGAATATGGAAGATGTTACTTCTACTGCAGGGCCTTCTTCACGACTGAATTCATCATTTCATATGTAATATAGAAGTGCTAAATAATTCATCTACTTCTTTAATGAAACCCAGTTCCCTCAACGAAACCATCATTGGAGGATATATTATTGCTTCCTGTATTAGTCAAAACTCTATCTCCACTGAATAGGTCATTCCACTCTAAAAGTATGAATTGACAGTAAAGCAGCTGGATAGCAAGCTGGATAGTAATGGCTTTCAAAAATTCAAATCCAATTCAGTGTTCTACAATCATGGAAGACACAAGTGTATAAATGTCACCTCATGCTCAGCCTATATGACAGCCATCCTCTATAGCAATTGAAAAAGAAAAAAAAAAGAACTCTAACAGAAGAACACAATACAACAAAATTTCCAAAATCAGATTGTCCAACAATAATAACTTATTTTTCACCAAACCATATAAACTCTAATAAACTCTAATCTACTCTAATTTTCACAAATTACTAAACATTTCTAAAATTCCCTAACAGCAAAAAAAGAAATAAATCACTTGTCCAAGATCAAGCAGCAGTGACTATGTGCCTTTCAACCAACGATTAATATATTTTGAATGATTAAATTGCACTTAATCGTCTCAATGTGAATCTAATTTTCAAGGTTCCATAAATAATTAAACTTTGTAGTGATACCCTAAACTTGGTAATCTGGACAGCTCCTGTGGGATTTGCCCACTAATTGAAATGTTGTTCAGATGACTGCTCACAAGGGGAATATGGAAAAATAAAAGGAAAATAATAGGTAAAAGGAAAAAATGAAGTACAAGTGTTAGTCATTCTAGAACTGATTTTAGACAAAAGAAAATTTGAAACAAACTTACAAGTGCTGCGACGGAGGACTGAGCTCTTCAGGCAGGTGCAGATCTGGGACAGAGGACCAAGTTTGGAAGATAACCGAGCTCTTAAGGTGAGGGATTACTTTGCTGGGATGGAGGACCCACAAACGGGCGGCTGTGGGACGGCGACGGCGGATTTTGTGCGAACAAATGTTGCTCAGCGAAGAAGAAGAAGAAGATTTTTTGCTGGGTCAGTTCGCGGGTCAGCGTCCCAACCGGGTCGGAAGAAGCTCGAATCGGGTCACACGGGCGGGTCAAATTCATTAAGTGACATGTCCTGATTACAGCCATTAGATCATGAAAAAATCATCCTCACCGTCCACCAGTATGCTCAGCAGGTTAACTCCTCAGCATAGTAACCGATTCCCAAGAAACAAGCCATTTCAAAGTTTCTGAACCTTGATACCCATCGGAAGAAGGTTGAAAGAACGATAGCAATGGGATGGTTCGGAGACACCATTGACTCTGCCAAGTCCTGTCGGATGAGGCTAGCTCTCTCTAAGGCCGTCAATCTTGGTCCGTCCGATCCCCAACCTTCTCCGTTCCCTGTTTACTATATTATTCCTCTTACTGTTACATGTTTCATGTTACCTGCCTGAAAATGCGTCCGATTACGTTCTTAAAGATTGGTACAGAATCTTGTTTTAGACAAGTATGCTGGTCTTGTTCTTGTGGTCGGATTTTGTCTGTTTCTCGTAGAATACTATTAGAATCTCGAAAGGAACTTTTCCAGTACCATATTACCCACTCTACTCGTTGTTATTCTTTTGTGGTGGGGTGGGGGGCGAGGGCGCAAAGCGAAGCGAAGCTTATGAATAAGAAATCTGACTTTGTTTTGGAAGTCATTAAAGACACTGTCTAATTGTGCATTGAGGAAGCATAAAATGAGCAACGGAAAATGTGACAGACAGTACGAGATGACTAAACAGTGTAGTAGCACTTTGCTGTTTGATGCATTATTGATGCATCCAGCCTTTCTTATGAATCAAACGAAATGCATGCGTAGACACTTTTCAGTGGAGTACTCCTTTTGAGGTAGGATTTGAATTGTACTTGATGTCTCTTCCTCTCAGCAATTTGAGGTGGGGAAAAAACTTATGTTTCCATGATGCTGATGTTCCCTTTAAAAGGAAATTTTTTTGGTTAAACATGGAGTTAATGCACACAAGACGTTGTACAGTTTCTGTAAGCCGCTCTGAGGGTGGCACTTTCTATTCTTTTTCAGGCGTAATTCTAACGTCAGTGCTGATTATATGGAAAGGGCTGATATGTATAACTGGTAGTGAATCGCCTGCTGTGGTTGTGCTCTCTGGAAGCATGGAACCTGGCTTCAAAAGAGTAAGTCCATAAGGAGAATATAACGATTTGTCTCAGAGCATTTGGGTGTTGTTTGCATGCCAAAATTTTACATCGTTGTAAAGTGCTTGATGCAAGTTGATTAATATCACGACCATTTTCAGTTTTCATTTTATTGTGAAATAATGAAGCCTTCCAGAATGGTCGTCTTGTGTTACTTCGAGCCTGTGGGGAATTTGGTATCTGGATTCAAGAATGTAATGTCTGGATTGTACTTCCTGTCACCATAGTTATGGAAGCTTGGAGGGGTTTATGAAGCTATGATAGGGGTTGTTGTTGGAAGATGGTGATGTATTAGAAATTGTAGCAGCAATAACACAGGATCTTGGGTTTTAACTAAGTCAATTTTCTGAGAAAGCTGTTTAGAAGCCTATAATTGAATCTTAAAACCTAGCAGTGAATACCTACATTCATATGACAGTTGAGATTCTCACTATATTATGCACGGTTGTTCTTTTAATAAGCAATACCAAACCATCATTCCAGTATGGAAATGTTTGACATTTCTCTATGTACATGGAGGAGGGCTTAGCTGTTAAGTACTTGTGTTTGGCTCAAAGTGGTTTAAGGGCGTAACTTTCTGACCCTCTTGCAGGGTGACATCTTGTTCATACATATGAGCAAGGATCCCATTCGTGCAGGAGAAATTGTCGTGTTTAATGTAGAGGTATGCTCCATGTTTCTACTACCCACATATCCATTGCTATTTAACTCCATGTGTCAGGGTTGTTGGTCCCTACTCTTTGCTGTCTCTGAATTTAGGTTCTATTTCTGCTTCGAGCTAGACTCGATAAGCAGTATAAAGAATTCCAGTGCTGATTGAGGATCATCTTTAATATGCATTTCGTGTAAGTTTCCGGTTGGATATCTCTGACCATAGCTTTTGATGTTGTCCAGGGACGTCCAATTCCAATTGTCCACCGAGTAATCAAGGTAATGACTCTATGTAGGTTTCATCCAATCTCGCCCCCTCACTTAATACAATATGACATTGTTAGTTCTAGCTGCATTCCAGGCATTGAAATGGTAGAGAATCCTTGGAAATATCAAATTTACACTTGGATGCATACTTAGATGCAATACCCGTACTTAAAACTCATGTCAAGAGAATAATATCTTTGACAAGGGATGACACAAAGGGTAGTACCAAACCAATCATACTATCTATCTTTGCAATTTCTCAGGGAATTATTTGTTTGTATGTTATATGAAATTATCAACCGTTGAACCCAAACTGAACGAAGATAAGTAAGTGAAAACCTTAACTATGTACATAACAATTTCTGAGGTCAAATTTACTCTTGGATACATAGTTATGGAGTTTATGCTAAAAATGATTAGAATAGAGGTTATAAGGGAATATCCTGAAATTTTAGTAACCACTTTCTTGCTTCTATGTTTAGTAACAACTTTCAGTCCCTGTTAGGTTCATGAGCGGCAGAATACGGGAGAAGGCTATGTCCTCACAAAAGGTACTATATTCACACTTTTTTAACTGTTGGGAGAATTCCTTTTCTTATGTTGTCCTTAATGGTCAACATCAAAGTTTCTTCTTAACGGAATTACAAAGACTTTACGTGAAGGAAAAAAAATCCCCTGAATTCCTTACATGATTGCATTAGACTTTCACCACATAATTATGAAGTTCATAGTGTCTTTTAGATTGTACTTTTAGTCAGACTATTTTGCTGTCTGTGGTCTTAATTATTATGGTTCTTGCTTTAGCAACTACAACTTGCTTAGCTCCTCTAATCATCCTTGGCTAATTTTATCAGGAGACAATAATCTTTGGGATGACAGGCAGCTGTATGCAAGCGGCCAAGATTGGTTGCAGCGACACCATGTCGTGGGCAGAGCTGTTGGGTAAAGTGCACATGCAGAATACTACTTCCTCTTTTAGCGTTTGTGAAATCAAAACAATTCTAAAGATGCTACGGAGGTTGTTGATTGTGCAGCATAAAGTTTTGAAATTATGCACATGGCAAACAAATCAGCTTATACTTGAGATACCATTGGTTGAGATATATGCATTTTAGCCTATACAGATGTCCACTATCAATCTCATGCTACGTAGAGGGGTGGATAAATGTGCAGTCATTTAAAATAATTCCTGAGCATATCCAGATCCTTAAAGGTGTCTCTGTCAAGATTTACATTTCGTCTCGGTCATCCATGAAGCCAGATATATAATGACTCGACCATATGGTTCCACATATGACCAATTCCTGTCAATCTATTACAGCAAGAGTAATAGGCTTAGTGAATGATAGCTTTTCATCTGCATGATGTTCAACCAAATTGCTTCTCCATGCAGGTTCTTGCCTTATTTTGGTTGGGTGACACTAATCATGAAAGAAAAGCCCCTGGTCAAGGTTTGCTTGCATTGAAATTTCATAGATTTGCAACTTGCAGATTTTTTATTTCCATCAGTCCAAGTCAGAGTGAAGTTCTCAAAACTGGTTTAAATCATGCATATTTCCTTTCTTATGCCTAAAACAGTTCTTGCAATCACTAAAACTCCAAATGAATGGAAGTATGACCAGGGACTGGGCACTTTAAGTGAAACTAAATTGTTTCTTTGCATCCCTGCCCCCACAATACTGGTAGAAACTTGTGCATTTGACTTCTGAGTTGATTATCTTCTTGCAGTACATACTTATAGGTGCATTGGGATTGCTGTTTATAACCGCAAACGATTAAGGGTACAAAATTCCAGTTTCAGAACGCATTACTGACCATACAGATTTTTAATTTCTAGACGGACCAGAAAAATAAGGATAGATAGATGTGGACATACTGAAGGCATGGATTGTATGGATCCGAGTACCCTTCCTGTTCTGTAAACTATACTGAACATAGATTGTTGTATACACAGATTGGATTAAATACTTGTTATGATGTTTCGTATCAGTTGTAAGAAATATTTCCATGGTTGATGTGTCTCGGAGACTTCGATTAGATGATCTTGCTGTCTGCGAGACTGCGATCATGCTAGTTGGAAACTTTTTTCTCCTAGTTGTCTAGCTGTTTGGCCTTGACTGGGTCTTTCTTATGTTTGAAGAGTGCATTTGCCAAAATGCCTGTAATAGCATCGTAAGAAAACCTTTCTGCACAAAATAGTAATGGCCAAAATTTGCTTCAATGATGGTTTTTCTCATTTTTGTTTATAGAAGTCAATGCTGTGAAAAAGTAAGTTCAAGGCTATTCGTTGTTGGCCGGACTAAACCAGAGATTTTACCTCGAAAACTAGTATTGTTCCACCGTTATCTTCCTATATCTGAAGGAACTGTTTCAGTACTTTCGGTTTTGAAGCACATTTTCTGTTTAAAGAAGGAAGAAAGAAAGAGGTTTCTGCTTGAACTCGAGCATGGTGAGTACTCTCCAAAGTTTTGTTTGTTCCAGCTATACGCGCAACGATTACATAGCACAGTACTGTACGAAATTGCTGGAAAGTCTTCTGCGATTTTCCTTCCGTGGTCTTATTTTCCGCCACGGGGTTTCTGAATTTTGGGTGTAGTGGAAGCCCAATGAATCTTTCGTGGTAGTGTTTTTAATGATTATCAATTATTACCTCACCTCTTGGCTCTTCAAGCCTATGAAAGGCTATAAGGTCTCTCCAACTGATGCAACTTCTGCAGAGAAGGAAACATTTGGCCTGGAGTACATGGGCTATCCAGGGCGATAGGAGGAGAGGAGTAGAGAGGCTAACACCTCAGGATTTCTCGTGACTTAAAAGACAACAGCTCAATTGGCTGTCTAAAAATTGGAGTATAAACTGTAATTCATTCCCATACGTCTATCATTACTCACATCTTAAAAGCTCCCTTCGAGCAAACTTCTAACAGGACTTGCAAGCCGTGATAACCCTGCATGTATAAACCAACCTACTGTCTATGCCCGTGATGATGGCCGTGATCCAGATTTATGTCTAACATGCATGATCGGTGCCCAGTCCCCAAGTGCACACACATACATAGAATATAAGAATACTGTATTCGGCATAGTAGATAAACTATAAGAAAGAATACTGTATTCAGCATAGTATATAAACTCAATGGGTAAGGTTTCAAACTTGCTGGATGCATCCACGTTTATGAACACTACAGCAACCATTCAAAGATGGGTTCAAAGCCAACAGGGATACAAAATTCATGGCGCAGGTGTAATACACCATAAGTTTGAGTGCACTAGATGTACAAACTATAATCATATTCCTCCCTTCTGCAGATTCCAGTCTCCATGCAATCTCCAGAATAAGAAATGCTAAACCAGTGGCACTGAATAAACAATCTGCAAAAGGAAAACAAATCACTCTACACTGAATAGCTATACCTTAAACCTTGACCATAACAATGCAAAATTGAACTAATTAATTGATATATTAGAAATAATATATGCCTAAAAAAATACTGCAAATAATTATATGATAAGACTCCATCAAGGATAAGGCAAAGTGAAACAGTCAGACATCTACGGCAACTTCAGCAACTTATCTCATAAACTATGTTTACTTTTAAATGCTGATGCAGTATTTGTAATGTAGGGGAAACTCAATAACAAGACTGAAGGCACAGATGTCACGTAAGCTGCCTCTTTGAAACTTATGCTCGTCTTGCAGCCTTCATGTAATTGCTGTATTTCTCATATCTGATGTCAGATCTTATAGTTGAGACATGAAAAACCCATCTTGAGCTTACAAAGCTGAGGTAGCTGCAAGCACTGGTGTACATGCCTAGTGTATTTCAGGAGAGACCTCGAGTAAATATCTAAACCATTAGAGTTACCAGGTCCCATTGCAGTCTCCCCAAGGCTCTACAATTCATTCAGAATTAACCGCCTACAGTAGCATGTCCGGCAAGTATACAGCTATATAACTATCATGCATACTAGCAAACACATCTAACCTTTCAAAATTGGACTGGGATAACCCCCAACTCAACTCAAAATTAAAGCACATATCAGAATCTATGGCATATGGCACATAATACACTGTAGTCAAGTATTTGTGCCGGTATCGATCTTACCAAAGCAGGGTATTTGAGAGGGGAGGGTGAAAAAAACTTCTAACCTACTCTCGTAAGTATCATAAACAACCGAGTAGCTTGGAACATGGTAGGTTCTGCCATTCTGGAGCCGAGGGCTGCCCCCTCTTCCCCTCACTCTCCTTTTCCTATTATGAACCTCGAGTCATCAAAGCCTTTCTGACTCGGCCTGGCGCGGTCGCCCTGTGCAACTGGTGATTCAAAAGGCGAAACTCTCATCGTAGTTTGGAGACTTAAGGGGCAGACACTTTTTGTTATCTAAAGGCGAAGACTCTGAAGCGGGCAAACCCTTAAATGTACCAGAACCTTTTCCCAGCCTTATAGCTCTTCTTTCCTAACTCAAATTTTCCTTCAGAAGCATTTAACAATTACAGCTCGCTGCATTCCATAGAAGTTTGCAATTCATGACTATCCAATTAGAAAAATGTAAGGACTTGTTTATCCATATCGCAAGTGCTGACTTCGCCACTGCAACACAACTTAGTTAAGTTCATTGTTTTGAATGAAATGATTATCTACAACTGCGGGTAAAGCCACTACCAACAACAAAATGCAATAACTTAACTAGTGTGCAACACCAAATGGCAGAAGATAAGACATGACAATCTTTGTACGTCCAGAAACAAATATTTCGTCATATAAAATCCCATATAGTTAAACGGATAAAAATGCCTGCTAATAGTCTGCCTACAAGAACAGAAACAACTTATTCAGCATTTCCTTAATTAGTCTTCCTTAAGAGTGATCCAAAACCTGTATAATACAGTATGTAGGGAAATATAACATGGGAAAAAAAATTAATAACCTTGATCCCTAACATCAGGCGACGGACTCAAACCGCTGTAACATGTCACAGTGTGGAGTCTCGCGAATAAATCCCCACTGGCGACGCTGTATCTCAAGCCGGCAATTTTGTGACAGTATGTTAAAATACTCCCTCTCAACCCTCCCTTCAAGGGCCGCACGTTCCGCACTACCTGATGGATAATCCTGCTCGAACTTCGTCGACTTAACATAATAATTGACACCCTTTAGCGTAGTAAACCTGTACTCATATGGATAGGACCGAGATAGTGCGTAAATGGGCTCCGATGATGGGAAAAAGCTGAGAAGCAGAATAAGCAGCACCGGCAGCAACTGAATGAGCATCCTAGCATTCAAACCACCAGTAGACCCGTTATCACCACCCCTAGGTGCCGTTCCAGTCCCAAAGCTAAACCCGCGGAACTGGGTCGTCGCCGGAGCCATTCCTCCAAAGAAGAAGTTTCTAAATATTTCCTCCGCATCAAAATCAGCCTCGTAATACCCATTATATCCTTGCGGAGCACCACGCCTCGCCGCACGCCGCTCGTAGACGGGCTCGTCCGACCCAGAAACCTCATACTTTCGCCGAGTCTCCTCGTTGCTAAGACACTGAAACGCCTTCGACACGACCTTGAAGGCTTCGTCGGCACCAGGGGCCTTGTTCTTATCAGGGTGAACCTTCAAAGAGAGTTTCCTGTAGGCTTTTCGCACATCTTCAACGGTGCAAGACCTCTCTAGCCCCAGAATCTCGTAGTAGTCCTTCTTCTTCTTGATCTGCCTCACAATAGCGATTTGCTCTTCCGTGTATGACGCCGATGAAGATGCTGAAGACGAAGCAGGCCCAGCTGATGGAACTCGATGGCGGAGCGATGGCTGATCGGACTGCTTCGATGGAGTTGGCGGCGGCGGCTCTGCTGGGCCGTTGGAGGGCCAATTAGAGTCGTGGGCCTGTTGATCGGCGGCCCCATTAGAGTCTTTCTCTAACGCCGATAAGAGATCGTCTACGGGTAGCGTGGGATCGAGACGGCTAGCTTTGGTGATGAATTTGAAGGCTCGGGTACGATCCCCACCCACCAACGCTTCTTTCCCGATTTTCAAGCACTTCAAAGCGTCATCTTTATTGCCCTCCATCTCGAATTACCACCAAAAATATCCAAAGAAAACCGAAATTTTAAAATCGGAGAAAACCCTAGAAAATTAAGGCAGGAAGGTAAAGAAAATTAGGGATTCTGAGGACTACCAAGAGGTACTCTTCTGAATCACAAGAAATTGGTTTGCGTCTGATGAGAGAACCAAAGCCAAATTGAGAATCTTAATTGATAGATCGAACCTCCCAACAGATGGGATCTGAGCAAGGGGTGGTGGCTTTTGGGTCGAGGACACTAGGTTTTCATGCCTCAGTGATTATTGGAGCTTGCTGTTGTTTGATCATGACTGGAAAATACGGGGCACAGAGTGAAAGTGGAGATTTGAGGGAAGAGGCTGGGGGTCAGACTATTACTAGTTGAAAGGTCGTCCTTCGATATTATAGGTCGTCAATTTTTTTATTTCTTTTAAACGCGATCGTAATTTTTTTGGGCTTGTTTGGAAAACGTGTTGGGTTATAGTTTTAGGTTTAAATATGATTTTAGAATAAAGGGTTATTTAGTTGATTAAGT
The DNA here is from genome assembly GCA_963930655.1 of Myrica gale. Classification (NCBI taxonomy): domain Eukaryota; kingdom Viridiplantae; phylum Streptophyta; class Magnoliopsida; order Fagales; family Myricaceae; genus Myrica; species Myrica gale. The sequence goes on along the minus strand of OZ005600.1, from coordinate 26,411,624 downwards.
TTTCGAATTATTTATATTACTAAACAATTAAATATGATTTTAGAATAAAGGGTTACTTAGTTGATTAAGTTTCCTAATTATTTTATATTATTTTTTGTTTGATAATATTATTTGGGGAAAATACATTTTCCACCTACAAACTATCAGGGTAGTGACACATTGCACCCCAAACTACCATTTTTAAGACATGCACCATCAAACTACCAATGTTAGACACTTTATACCCTAAACTATCTACTTTGACACATTACACTCTCCAACTATTAATATTAAATACTTTGCACCTTCCATTTAACAATAATACCCTTAATAAAGTAATGAATTGACAACAATATCTTTAATACATGCGAAATGGGTCAAGGGTATTATCGTCATTTTAGTCTACAAATTTGACATAGGGTGCAAAGTGTCAAAAATTGGTAGTTAGATGATGTAATGTGTCAAAATTGATAGTTTATGGTGCAAAGTGTAAAACCTATGGTAGTTTGTGCGTGAAAAATGTATTTTTCCCATATTATTTTTAATTATTATAATATTTAAAACACAAATAAAAAAATAAAAATCGTGGAAATTTGTATAAAATAAATAAAATAATAAATCTAAAAAATAAGAAAAAATTAAAATCCAAAAAAATCCAAAAAAACAACTTAATAATATTTAGCCAATGTAATAGTTTAAAAAATATTACGAAAATATAAAAATTTAGTGAAATTTACTAAAATAAGGAAGCAGAATTGATTTATAAAAATCACAGCAAAATTAATAATAATAAAATCATCGAAATATTTACAAAAATATATGAATATCTCGAAAAGTTTTAAAAAAGCCCATAAGCTTCGTGCTTTATCCTTTATCGGGTTGGACCTGGCCGAGTGGGCGATAATTTATTGCTCATCGTGTATATATATATATATATATTGGACCAGTGACTCATAATTAAAAATCAACATTAAAGAGTTTACGCCATATGAACCTAAAATGTCATGTTAGGCAAGTTCTTTGTAAAAATAATACACTCTCAAGTGATTTAGGAATACGTGACTGCTTAAAATTAGTGTGATCGTCTCTGTCAACTAAAATGTTAATTTGATTATCCAAGAACTAGTATAAGATGAAATATACACTAAAGATCAATTTGAGATCTGGTTATACTGGAGAGACTAGTGGACTAATTAATTTTTTTAAATGAAAATATTCTACATGGTTGGTCTACCAAAAATGAAAGTGATCATGTGAAAGAGAATTTTGTCCACCAAAAATTTGTAGGTAATATTTTTTTATTTTTTTTTATTTTCATACCAAATCAAGAGTTTACAAATATTTTTCTTTATGTTTTAAGGTAATATCATAGTACACCCCCTAACTACAAGCAAAAATCAATCGCGCCCCTTATCTTTAGACATGATCAATGCTAGTTAAGTCATACAAAAAGTGATGTGAATTACTCAATTATCTCCAAAATAATATTTTTAATAAATAAATAACTAAATTGATTTAAAAAGAAATATTAATTTTATTTACATATCATTTTTTCAATTTTTAATAATATTGTCTTAGAAGGTCATTTTCAGTAATGTTGCATGTATTTTAACGGTCAAAACAAACCTATAGGAGCATTAATCATGTCTCTCGATGTCACAATACACGTAAAAATTTCAATCAAATACCTATTCTTATCACTTTTTTTTATCTTTTTATTTATTTATTTATTAAAAATATCAAAAAATCATATCAAATTATATTTGCATAAAAAATCAATTAAATGGTCTATCTTTTTACCTTTTTATATTCTAAAAATTTTCTAATCTCTCAAAAATTTAACAAAATTTTCATTTTTTTTACAAAATCTAATAAAACTCTCATATATATCAACTTTTAATATACTTTGATTTTTTTTAAAAAAAATTATATACAATTATTACATGCTACTATAATTCTTTATAATTTTTTATCCGAATTATACCTACAATTTAAAGAAAAATAAATCGAGTAAGTAAATTCCATATCATTTCAATATTATTTATATAAAATTTCAAACAAAGTAAATTTTACGTGTTCCACTTGCTCTCTATCTTTTTCCCACTCGCACTGTATAAAATTCTCATCCAGATGACATGTACAGGTGAATTCGAGAGAAACTAACAGGAGACTGCCGTACGAGTTGACTACGTTTTGATCCTATAGGAAATCAACTCGAAATTGCCGCTCCGACGGAAGCAATCCGGTGATTGGAAGTATATTCTCATGTTGACGTGTCCATCGCTATACTTGTCTTTTTTGTTTTTGTTTTTTTTTTGCGTGTGCTTTTGTTTTTAATGAAACAAAACAGTCGAAAAGAGGGAGGAGAAAGATACAGCAACAAAGAAGGCCTTGGGCCCTGCTTCGTCAATCAATGCATTGGGCTACGTGTCCAACCAGATGGTGTTGTATGCTTCTTTGGGCCTCTCCACTCTCTGTACTCATAGTTCCGCTGAAAGACGGGTTGGTTCGAAGGAATATGGCGTGCCAAATGGGAGAAGTGGGACGGCGAGAGCAGCTATCTGCAGGCGAATGGGACAAAGGAAAGCTTCTTTGATTCCACTGACTTCTTTCCCCAGCCGAAACAGAGCGTCACGATCTACGGAGAGATTGAGAAGAGGTTGAAGATGAGAGGCATCGAATAACCGTCTCAAGATTTGGAGATTTTGAAGCATATCCTCGAAGCTCTTCAACTGAAAGGTCTTTTGCATTCTACAAATGCTTGCCAACCAAATGAATCAGAGGAAAGTGAACGTGAACGTGATTGATTTGGAGAACAGCCAAGAAAAAAAAAAGATTGACTTGGAGAAGAGAGTGCATCCATTCCCAGCCTCATCATCTACCGAAGTGGGTCTCGGCTTGAGAAGTGTGAACCAGAGAATCGGGATGTTCGTTTTGGCGAGATTTTTAGAATTTGAAATATTTTGAGAATTTTTAAGCAATGTTAAAATTTATTGGTATATGTGTAAAAGTTATTTTGCTGTATTGATATTTGAATATGTTCAGTTTGTAAATTTTAGAATTTATGTGTATCTTAAAATACAAACCAACACGAACATCCTCTAATTAAGAAAAGGTTAGTATGGGTGGGGGTAGGTTAGGGCATGTTCATTTCGTTGAGTTTTTGAAAATTCGCATTCAAGTTTCTACCAACTCAAACCGAACATGTTGAAATGAAGGATGCAACTAATTTTTTTTTTCCCAAATTTGGCCCGGTCAAATTGATGAAGAATTACCGAAATATCCTACTGTACTACGTTGAGGACATAAAAGGAGAAGGATAAAATGAGTTTGTGTAAAACATGTGGCCCCCACACGGTCAGTGAACTAAATTCGAAGGGCTTGTGAATGGACAAAATAACCTTGACTGAATGCGTATGCGTTGAGTTATTTGAGGGTGAATATGGTCATTTTACCTGACGAAAGACAACTTCGGTCTGTTTTTCGATTTTTGCCCCTCCCCTATCGATTTTTGCCCCTCCCCAGAGGGCTCGGGGAAGGAAAATAAGGGACACACGGGGGCCCGGGAGGAAACACAGGTGAAAATGGGGAAGGGGAGCAGGGGGGAAAGTCTAGGGAGCCTGGGGAGTCAGGGGAAAAAGACCAGGGGAAAAAAGCCCAGGAAGCCAGGGAGCTGTGGGGAAAGGGAAAAAAAACCAGGGGAGCCGGGGGAAAAAGTCTAGGGGAGCCTGGGGAGTTGGAGGAAAAAGACCAGGGGAGCCTGGAGAGCCTGGGGAAAGGGAAAAAAGACCAAGGGAGCCGGGGGGAAAAACGTCATTTGTCATATTTTTTTTATAACGCCCCAATGCCTTTCATAAAATTGCATCACAAAGAAAACAGAAAGGGGAAAATACATTTTTCACCTACAAACTACCATAGGTTTTACACTTTGCACCCTAAACTACCAATTTTGATATATTGCACCATCTAACTATCAATTTTTGACACTTTGCACCCTATGCCAAATTTGTAGACTAAAATGACGATAATACCTTTGACTCATTTTGCATATATTAAAGATATTATTGTCAATTCATTAATTTAGTAAGGATATTAATGTCAAATGTAGGGTGCAAAGTGTTTAATACTAGTAGTTTGAGGATGCAATGTGTCAAAGTGGGTAGTTTAGGGTGTAATGTGTCTAACATTGATAGTTTGAGGGTGCAATATCTTAAAGATGGTAGTTTGGGGTGCAATGTGTCACTACCCTTGTAGTTTATGGGTGGAAAGTGTATTTTCCCCAAACAGAAAAAAAGGAATTTTGTTAAATTATATCCCTACTATAAATAAATATCAACATTTATCTCACAATAAAAAATAGAAAATAAAAAATAAAATGGATTTTCTAAATTATAATAAATATTAAAAATAAATATCAACATTTGTATCGCAATAAAAAATAGAACATAGAAAATAAAGGGATTTTCAGAATTATAATAAATATTATAAATAAACATCGACATTTTTATCACAATAAAAATAGAAAATAAAATGAAAATTTGAAATTATAATAAATATTATAAATAAACATCAACATTTGTATCACAATAAAAAAATAGAACATAAAAAGAATTTTTGGAATTTTAATAAATATTATCAATAAACATCAATATAAATATTATTTCATATTTTATCTCTACACACATCCCAATAAAGGTAATCTACAGACAACAACCTTAAAAAACATAAATTTCTTTTTTATATTCATTAATAAAAGTCAAGAACTATTACACAAACACCAATACACCTCCAACATCACTTAAAAATTCTCAAAGCACTTCACATTCTACAAATCTTCTCAAACCGAACATGCCTCTAGTATGTCTCGAGGGAAAACAAATGTATCACGCCAGAATTTTTTTTTGTGAGGCGTCAAGGCATATGTGGCAAAGCCAATTTGGATAAACAATTGACGTTGAGGGCTTACATGGAGTAAGTTCTGGCAATAGAAGTTAACGGAATGGAATGAGAGGATCATCGACAAACTAGTTATGAAACATGGAGACTAATACTATGATTTTGGTATCGCAAGGACCAAATGGATTTTGTCGTATACTATCAGACTAATTTAACATTTATCCCTTATTTAACCAATTTAACATTTATCCCTTATTTAAATAAGGGAAATTTACAAATAACTCTATAAGTTTTATGGCCTTTTAAAAAAATTCACTGAGTTTTAATTTTTTTCAAAACTCTTACTAATTTGTCATTTTGGTATCAAAACTCACTAGATTCAATGTCGTAAGATCGGTTTAACAGAAAATCTATCTCGCCCAATCACAACGTGACACAAGTCACTAAATAAATAAAATATATATTTTTTAAAATAAAAAATAAATATAAATTAATAAAACAAATTATTTTTTAAAAAAACAAAAGAGAAAAATTTACAAATAACTCACTAAATTTTAGCATCTTTTTAAAAAACTCGATGAGTTTTAAAAAATTTCAAAACGCTCACTGACTTTGTCATTTTTGTATCAAAACTACTTGACCCAACGCCATTAAACCTGTTTAACGGAAAATTAATCTAGTCCAATCACAATGTGACACGTGTCATTAAATAAATCTAAAATAAATAAAAACGTGATTTTTTTTTTATAAAAAGGGTGTGGGATCGGGGACCCTCGATCCTCTCAGTGGATGGGGGATCCACCTTGGGCGGTGGCCTGGGGTAGGTCCCCGTCCGCCCTAGAGCCGAGGTGGAGGAGGGTTTCCTCCACCTTCCGCTGGCCGCCTAGTTCTAGGTGGCTATTAGTGGACCCCCTCCACCCGTCGGGGTTGCGGGGTGGGGGAGGTCCCTAACCCCCCACCCAGACCACCGCCCGGGGTGGAGGAGCCCTCCCTCTGGCAGCCCAAATTTGGGTGGCCAGAGGTGGATTCCCCCTCCGCGATCTTTTATATATATATATATATATATATATATATAAAATAAAAATAAACTAATTTTGTTTTTTTATTATTGTTAGATTTTATATTTATTTAATGACACGTGTCACATTGTGATTGGACGAGATGAATTTTCAGTTAAACAAGTCTAACGACGTTAAATCTAGTGAGTTTTGCTACCAAAATGACAAATCCAGTGAGCATTTTGAAATTTTTTAAAACTCAGTGAGTTATTTTTAACATTTTTTTTAAATTAAGTTATTTTTATTAATTTTATATTTCAAAATTTTTTTATTTATTTAGTAACACGTGTTACATTGTGATTGGACGAGATGTATTTTCCGTTAAACCTGTCTAATGACGTTGAGTCCAGTAAATTTTGATATCAAAATGACAAATATAGTAAGCGTTTTGAATTTTTTTAAAATTTAGTAAATTTTAAAAAGGGATAAATGCAAAATCAGTCCCTGTGCTATACGCAAAAATCGATTTAGTCTCCGTGATATGAAAAATATAAATTTAGTCCCTGTGATTTCATATCACGGGGACTAAATCGATTTTTGCGTATAGTACATGAACTAATTTTGCATTTATACCTTTTAAAAAAGACTATAAAACTGAGTGAGTTATTTATAATTTTTTCTTTACATAATGGACCGCCTCATGTCTTCGGTTGCGCCTCCAAATTTGTTCTCGCAGTTAGCAGTCCTAATGAGAAGGAGAAAATTCACTTTGCACCCAAGAACTTTGGAGTCATTTCTACGTTGAACCCATTTTTATTGATTTCGTTACATTAATACCTCAACGTACCATTTTACGTTAATTTCCACCCTCCAACTCAATTTGCAGTCACTTCTCACGGCAAACCATGTACGTGCAGTCTATGTGACCACTTAAGGTAACAAACTTCCTGTTTTACCCTTTAATCAAATATTCATTAAAGAAGTTGCAGAGAGCGTCTGTTCAATGAGCGAAGTTTGCGGAAACGCTTGACCAATATGGTGATGTTGGTACTACTGAAATAGATGTCGTAGAGAGGTTTCCAAGAAAACAACTAGAAGATGTTTGCGGAAACGCTTAACCAATATGGTGATGTTGCTACTACTGAAATAGATACCGTAGAGAGGTTTCCAGGAGAACAAGTAGAAGATGCAAATGGAGACTTCCTACATGTCTTGGCCCAAGAAAAGAAAACCGCGGGAAGCTTCTGCACCGGCAGTGATTTTGAAGGGGAATGGATCGGTTCTGAGGCTATTGATATGGAGTGGGAGGAGCATCTTACTGCCTCACAGATCGCTAGTGAAGCTGATTATTCAGTCAGGACTGATAGTGAATTCGATGTGGAGTTTGGGTGTCCATTACACAACAATCATCTCGATAGTGAAGCCGATTATTCAGTCAGGACTGATAATGGATTTGATGAGGATGGGGGTGTCACATAGAAAAAAATCATGATTTCCACGATGAATATGTGATCATGTCAGATGACATCGTTAGCAGCTGCAACGAAGTGATTATGGATGATGTGCAGGAAGAACTCTTTGAAGAGGAGAGTGCATGCTCTGAATTACGATTTTATGATGTTGATTTTGAACTAAATGGCCTCCAGAACTCCAATGTTCAGGAATCTAGCCAAGCGTCGGAGAGCTTGAATTGCAACCAACTTTCTTCAACTAAAGACACATTCGAGGACTCAAAAATTGCTGCAGAAGAAAATTAACAACCAGAGAACGTTAATCAGAACCGAGATCCCGTCAGCTTCAATGGAAGAGTCAATTGTGGAACCAAGAGCAACCAGCAAGGGCAGTCAAGAGAAGAACGGCGAACGGGGTTTTTTAAGCAGAGAATCTGATCCTCGCAAGCGATCCTCAATTTGGAGATGATGAAACCAATGACACTCGCAAAGCAATGGATGAAGCTTCAAACGATAAGGAGATGCATACAACTAACCAGCATGATGAAGATGGAATGGAAGAGACAAAGCAAGTGGATGACGTCAAGATATTGGGTGGAATCCGACGATGAATGAATCCACTTTATCTGAAGTGAACACGGAAGAAGTTGAGAAATGGCAGTGGAAGACAACACCGAATTAGATGCAGTATCGGCGGGCAGCAGTAAGAAATTGCCATTCCCGTTCAAAGTGCATATTTGATTAAAGCAAGGGTAAAACGTGAAGTTCATTGCATTAAGTGGTCATGTGGACGACACTTATATGGTTTGGCGTGAGAAGTGAAGGCAAATTGAGCTGGAGGGTGGAAATTAACGTAAAATGGTAGTTTGAGATATTAATGTAACGAAATCAATAAAAGTGGGTGCAACTTATAAATGACTCCAAAGTTTTGAGGTGCAAAGTGGGTGCAACATAAATTTAGTCCCTGTGATTTCAGAAAGTGATAAAACAAGTCCCTGATGGAGGACCAACGACAAACTAAAATAAAATCACAATGACTAAATTTATATTTTTCATATCAGGAGACTAAATTGTTTTTTGGATATAGTACATAGACAAATTTTACATTTATCCCTTTAAAAAAAATACCATACGCCTGAGTGACTTATTTAAAAATTTTTCTTTACATAATGGACCGCCTCATGTCCTCGGTTGCGCCTCCAAATTTGTTCTCGCAGTCGGCAGTCCTAATGAGAATGACTTTTCTTGCCAATGAAGGGACAACTTTTGAATAACAGACCAGGGATACATTTTAATACGTAAGCCCTGGTATTGAAGATCTCGTCACCTCTTTCTCTTCTCTGCTTTGTTTACAGAGGCAGAGAGAGAGACCTTCTTTGGCCTTTACTTGACCAAACAATCTCTTAATTCTTATAGGCTATAGCATAAATATTGTCAGCCACCTCCATTCTCTCTTCTATACTCCGGCACGAAAATTTGACTCATATTCTCCAAAATATTCGCTTTCTTTGCACTTTTCTGGATACTCACTTCATAAAGTTGCGGTTTTGGGTGCCCATTTGCTTCAGCCCGTTCGTTTCCTTCTCAAAATTCCGACTTTTTTTGGCTTCTCTGAAAGAAAATTTGGTTTTGGGCATATTGAAGACCTCAGAAAACATCTTTGTTTGAAATTTTCATGTGTAGAAGAGATTTCCAAAGTGTTGCACGTAGCAACAAACATGTTGTGAGTCTAAATACAACTCAAGATGGGTGAATTAGGTTTAACAAAAACTTACCCATTTTTCAATTAAAACACAGATCTGAAAAGTGTTATTTCTCTAAGAAGAAAAATGCAGATTTGAAATACTAAATGATAAGCTAAATATAAGTAATGAATCATGAATCATAAAGCATCACAAATATGGATATGAAACAAATAATAAGCGAGATAGAGTTAGAGAGATAACACCGTATTTTTAGGTGGTTTGGCCAACACTTGCCTACGTCCACCCCAAGACTATTGACTTCCTTGAGCTTCATTCACTATTCTCCAATAGCAAATACACCTTAGCTTCCCGGGTGCTAAGGAACCTTTACAAAGTGTTTTCCGAGCTTACACTTCAACTCTCTCTCACAAATCCTCACAACCTAGATGATTTATTCTACTCTCACAAGTAGGATCAAGTGTTTTCCCAACACTCAAATGTTTTACAAAGGATGGTTACAATGAAGGTTCTCTAAGCCGAATGAGTAAATGAGGCACAAAAGTGTGAAATGACTCTCTAAGCCAAATAAGCAAGTGAAAAGCTCAAATCGTTTGGAATGACTCTTTAAGCCAAATAAGCAAGTGGAAAGCTCAATAGAGTGCAAGAAGACAAGATTATAAAAGAAAAGCTAAAGTTTGGAAGATGTGAGGACAAACATTTTTGGTAGATTCGGTTTTCCCGCTTCTTCAAAGCACTTTCTCTCTCTAGAAGTTAGGGCAAGAAGTGATTGCAAGTGTGTTGTCCCTTCTTCAAGAAATCTCTCTTTTTAGGCTGGGTCGTCAATGATGAGCAAGAGAATGAGATTTGACAGTGAAGCTTTGGTCTTGAACGAATCAGCCACCTTCATTCTCTCTTCAACGGTCATTAAGGGTCTTCCTGTAAAGTTTGAGTGTCGTTGGAGGTCATTTAAGACAATTTGAAGGATGAGTTGACGTCGTTTCCAGATTATCTGCAAAATAGCACAATGTGTCGACACATTGATTGTATGTATTGACACATTAAACTTGGTCTGAAATAGACTCTCGAGTGTTAGTTCAATGTGTCGACACTATGATCCAATGTGTCGACACTTCCAACACTTAGACAAAAAATCAAGTTGAATGTCCTGAAATGAAAACTATCGGGTGTTAGTTCAATGTGTCGACACTTCCAACACTTAGTCAAAAAATCATTTTTGAGTTGTTTGAAATGTAAACTCTCGGGTGTTAGTTCAATGTGTCGACACTATGGTCCAATGTGTCGACACTTCCAACACTTAGTCAAAAAATCATTTTGAGTTGCCTGAAATGTAAACTCTCGAGTGTTAGTTCAATGTGTCGACACTTCCAACACTTAGTTATAAAAAAATAGTTATTTAACAACAACTACCCCAATTCAATAATTCTCAAAAACACTTGCAATATAAAAGATGATCAATTAACAAGAGTAATGATTATCAAGTAAGCTTAGAGAGATTTTAGAATAAGGAACCCTTGATACATGAAAATGTAATGATCTTGAAAATGAATTTCAATGTAAAATCTAAAAGACTTGAACAAGTTTGAAAACTTTGTTATCATCAAAATAAAAAAGGATTGTTTGTAAAAACAACCTTGAGCTAACAGATGTGGTTGTTGTTAGTTCTGGAATTAAGATTCAATGGGATCCTCTAGAGGGTGGTTCTCAATCGGGTGGCGTATTTGCTTGCGTTGGTCAAGCAGGAATGGGGTTTGGGATTCCTACAAATCCTAAGAATCCTAAGTTCTTGTATGGTACCTCATACATGACGTATCTGTCAATGCCTGAATCAGAGTTGCGGTTTTCTAGGCTTGCGGAAAAGTTGGGTGTAGAGGCATTGGAGCTTGGAGAGGAAGAGCTGGTGATTAAGAAGATAAGTAAGGGTCTTAAACTGAAAATTAAGATTGGTAATCCTTCAATGAGGAGGTTGATTAGTGGGGTAATTGCGGACGCGGTATCAAGGACTGTGGTGGCACCACTGGAGACAATTAGGACACGTGATGGTTGGGAGCTTAGGACACTCGACAACTGAGGTGTTCCAGAATATCGTGAAAAGTGAAGGATGGAAGGGCTTGTTTAGGGGTAATTTGGTTAATGTAATCCGGGTTGCTCCAAGCAAGGCTATTGAGGTGTGCAGTTTATGATTCTAATTTTATTACATCGATAAAGAAGCATGGCATGATAGTTTCGACTGTTATATATTATGTTCTTATAGTCGTTCGATTGCTAAAGTTAGCATTGTTTTGCGGGCTAAATGATTCGACCAGTGTATGTATCATAGAGAGATATGTATGATTTTTTCATATTAAATATGGACTCGAATTATAGGTCTCCTGTGTTGGCTGTCACAGTCATTTTCTGTACTGAAATTTCAGCTTGAAACCATTCGTTGATTCACTCGTTTTTTCTGTTTGTCATCATATCGTGGATTTTGTATGAACTGTTTTTGTGGTCCAACAATATCTCAACCTGGTGTGGGACAAGAGTAACCCTTTTGGTTGAAGTTGACAGCCTTCTTTGGGTCTTGAAAATGGTTTTCAGTACTAGGTCTTAGAGAGCTAATGGTCTGGTATTGCACAAATAGATTGATGCTCTATGATTGCTCTTGGAGTCGTATAAGTAACCACCAGTAATGTATTTGCTTGTTATCATTTATGATCTTCCTGGATTCCTTTCCCCCTGTTCTTCTCAATACATTTCCTTTCTTTGTCTAATCTCTGCTATTCTTCCATTAGAATCCTGTCTACTAAGGATTAATGAGTTCTTTCTTTGCTTACCTGCTTTTCCAAATGAGTGCAGTATAATTCTTCAAACCTTGTTTGCTTTCGCTGAATCAGTCTATAAGACTTCTGTTTAGGTCCCTTTTCCTCCCCACGCCTGCAGAAGAAAATATATATGCAAATCGTATTATGTGATATTCATGTCATTGACACACTATATCGGATGTGAAATTTTGCAGTTATTCGCTTTTGATACAGTTCAGAAGGACTTGATTCCTAAACCTGGAATACCACCAACAATCTCAATTCCTGGCTCATTAATAGCAGGTGCTGTTGCTGGAGTTAGCTCTACCTTGGCTACATACCCTCTCGAGTTGCTCAAAACCCGATTAACTGTGCAGGTAGTGTCAAATTCTTCAATAAGAAGTCATAACTAATAATTTACCTAATGGTTCTCATTTTATCTAACTGTAGAGAGGTGTGTACAAGAATCTCTTGGATGCATTCATGAAGATTCTGTTGGAGGAGGGGCCTGCGGAATTATATAGAGGCCTCAGCCCAAGCTTAATTGGAGTGATCCCATATGCTGCCACCAACTATTATGCTTATGATACATTAAGAAAAGCATACAAGAAAGTTTTCAAGGAGGAGGAAGTTGGGAGTATTATGACCCTCTTAATTGGATCAGCTGCTGGTACAATTTCCAGCAGTGCAACTTTTCCTCTTGAGGTGGCTCGGAAACATATGCAGGCCGGCGGAGTATTAGCGGGAGGCAGTACGAGAGCATGCTTCATGCTCTTGTGAGCATACTTCAACATGAAGGAATTCCAGGACTGTACAAAGGGTTGGGCCCAAGCTGCATGAAATTGGTCCCTGCTGCTGGGAAATCTTTCATGTGCTATGAGGCCTGCAAGAGGATACTGATTGAGAAACAAGAAGATAATTGACCTTGAAAGAGGCATACTTTGTGTTCATTTTTGAGAGCTATAGATCGTTTTGGGTTCTTACACAGTTTTCTGAATAGAGAAAAACTAAGGTCTACCGCCCGTGAAATTAGCTTTTCTGCATTACCTTATTATTTTAAGTTCTTAGGGGCTTACTTAGGATGATAATTCGAGTGAATTGTTGGCATCAAAGGTGCATTTAGAAGTGCTTTTTGCACTTGCGAGAACAGGAATTGTTTTGCTGTTTAAGATGTATGTGACTGGATATTTATTTGTGGTAAGACTGCTTCACACAGTTTGGCAGGCTGTGAGATATGAAATTCTCTCTCCAAATGCTCGCTAGTATTTGACATTATCATGCCAACACGATAGAAAAGAGGATCGCGTGCACGCCTGGTAGCCACAGTTGAAAATTTGACACAGAGAACGGCTTCAAGCAATCATCCTTTGGCTGAATGATGATTTCCATTTAATCTACGATTTTTCCTGGAGGTGACCGATAGCTCTTAGGACGATCCCCTTGTGTTACCGACAGCGACACGAGTTGTGAAATTTCGGAGGCAGGGAGAGCATTCCCCTTAATGTCTTTCACCACGTCCAGATGGAGTAGAATTGAAGTGACAATTACACCTTTGGTGTATACCATAAGATCCACAAACATGTTCATCTTTTCGGTGCAAAGAGACAACATAGCATACTGAAACTTTCACTTTTCTAAGAGGAATAAGATCTAATCTCAGGTTGTCAATTCATATACATCTTTGGGTGATCATTGTAGCAAGCAACCTAATTCTGAGGATCAGAATGGCAACAGCACTGACCCTCTGGCCAGAAGAATACCCGACACTTGACAGCATGTTTGAAAAACTTGTCTCAAGAATGACACTTGTATTTACCCATATCAAATCTGGATTACAGAACCTAGATTACAAAGGATTTGGATGTGAAGCTCTCAAAACACAAACCCAGTTTTTTAAATAGGGACCTATCAAACTAAAAGAAAGCTTGGCATGCAGTAGTCCGTCAGCTGCCTTCTTTTCAAGCCTAATCTCGCATATTAAAGCTCAATTCAACAAAATCTTTCAACCACGGCCACTACACTTATAATAGCATCACATTGACCAGAAATTCCCAACAAGAAAATCAGACTTTAAATAGCAAACAGAATTTGCTTTCTATACTACTACAAAACTTTTACTGGTTACAAAATCATTTGGACGATAATCCAAGATTCCTACAAAACTCTAAATAAAACTGACTGAGTAAGTGCATTCGCCAGTAGGACAACAAAACCAGACTAAGAAACAACCCCCTTCAATTTTGCTCTTCACCATCTCCTCCAGCCTCCCTTTCCTCTGCAGCAGCTGCCATCAATTCGTCGAAGTTTTCAGTCTTGCCCAGCACTATTTCGATCTGAGTGCACGAAAAACAATAACCATCTATTATCAACCTCGTGAAGGGAGATCAAAAAATGAATTTCACTATTACAATGACTACAAAGAGAGGAAAATCCACCATGAACACCCATCAACACTGCGTAAAAGACTTAACAGACGTAAATAGAATAACAAATAATACCGAAAAATGGTTCCTTTGTAATTAAGGTAAATGCCTGAGGAACCTCAATCTGCAAAGTCCCACTAAATATGCATGTTGGGTAAAGCAAACCAGGAAAACACATTAGCCTTGAATTTACCTTTGCTTTTTGGATGGGTCGCCCTCTTGAGTCATCCTTAATATCAACTGTTGAAGTTGTAATCTCTGCAGAAGGTGAATGTTGCTTCTTTATGAGAACGTCCTTTTTTTTACCCCCTCTATGAAAATCAAAAGCCAACTGTATGCTTATTACTAGTATATAGAAGACACAAAACTTACTCTTCTCAACAGCCAATCCATTATTTTTCAAAATTTCTGCTATCGTAACAACCGTGGCAATAGCTGAAAAATAATAGAATACCAATATTAATAAATGCAATGGGACAATGAAGTACAGAAATTAGTCAGTTTAAAACAGAGGACGCAACACATCCTAGCAAATGGCCGCAAAAGTAAGTTATCTACATGGAAAAATTTCCACAACTTAATATGGGAGAAGCATATTACTAATTCATGCTGCAATGGTAAATATCTCAGGTCCGCATTTAGACACTGGGTAAAATTGGTAGAATTTGGCAAAAGAAAATAAAATTTTTAACATGATAATCAATTGTTATAGCTCAGAATGGTTCTGGATCGATCTCACCGGCAAATCAAAACAAGTACTGACCGTGCAGCACATGTATGACGCACCGCAGTTTATAGGAAAGCATACATATATTAGTTATTACCATACCTCGACATAAAATTAAATAGTTACGCCATTGTTTTCATACGTGAGCTAACAGATAAAGGAATTTAGGAAATAAAGATTACTATTTATACTAGATTAATATGAAGAAAAATCGATTCAACCGAACGAAACATTACCCATTCCAAGTGCAGAGAGCTCAACCTCATTATGCTGTTGCATATACCTCTGCAAAAAAAAAAAAAAACCGTCGGCGTTAACCGAATACGAAAAGCAAATCGTGGGCAAACATCAACAAATTCCAAGAGAAAAAAAATTCAAAAAACACAAAGAGTTGTGGAGATAGTAACCTATCAACCACCTAAAACCCAGATCAAAAACTAAATGTACTCAGACAAAAAGATATAGAACCTTGGCCAGATTGACGTAGAAGAACAATGGTTTCTTGGTGTTGGAAACTTGGATCCGGTTCTTCTTGTGGGCATCCCCGGCCAGGATCATGACGTTCACTCCCTCTGTGATCTCTTCCATTGAAATCGTCTAAGCTGAACCCTAACCCTAACCCTAGCCCTGACTCTCCGCCTCTTTCCGATGAGATTGGAGAACAATATCACGGGAAAACCAACACTACTGAGGCGCTGAGACAAACCGCCTTATATTGTTTGAGGAATCTTGGGTGATGTTCGTTTTGATAAAAAATTGTAGGATTTTAGAGACGTGAATTTTTATGTTGAATAGTGTTTTATTGGTGTTTGTGTAAAGTGGAGAGAAATGATTTGATGTAATTGTTTAATAAAAAAGTATTGGAGTTATGTGAAAAAGTATATAGAGAGAAAATTTATGTTGAATAAAAAATTAAAAAATTGTTGGAGATTGTGTAAAATGTATTGGTTTTTATGTTTGAATTCTAAGGCTGCGTTTGCATGTAAAATTTTCTCCAAAATTTTATCTCTCTCCTAATAAAATATTCAAATATAATCTCTTTCTCTCCCATAAAAAAATATAAAAAATTACAAAAACTATAAACTATTACCTCTCTCTTCACTTTTTCACTAAACCCAATACCAACACTAAACCCAATACCAAAAATTTTACCACACAAACCCACCCTAAATATGTTCGGTGGTATAATTGTGAAAATACTTAGAATCCTGAAAAAATGATGAAAACGAATATACCCAACTGTATAACAGATCGTAAAGCGAAGCTGACCGTGCCCTATTTTTAGGGCTTGTTTGGAAATGAGTTGTGGTTGTGGTTTTGGTTTTGGTTTTGGTCTTGGGTTTAACTTTCAAAATTCAAATTTTAAGATTTAAATATTGTTTTTATGTAAGGGTTTGTTTGGTTGTTTAATTCTTGAAATGATTTATATTTTAATTAAATAAAATAATATTAATTTTACAGTTATTATGATATTCAAAAAATAAAAATAATTCAAAAAAAATTAGAAAATATATAATTCAAAAAATAAGTAGAAAATGTTCATAAGTATAAAAATAGATAAAATGTGAAACTAATAAAAAATATTCATAAAAATTAAAATACAAAGATAAAAATCGTGCAAAATTAATAAAACAAATATTTTTTTTAAATAATAAAAAACAATAAATTCCAAAATTCCAAAAATAAAAACTTAACAATAATTACTTAACATGCGTTTATGACTCATTTCCATCTATTAATTAGTAACATGATCGGCTGCCTTGGGTTTTTGAGGGGAGTGATCCCCCTTAGTAACATGCATGCATGACTCTCTCATCAATTTGTAAATCATTCCAAGAATTAAACAACCATACAAACCCTTACATCAAAACAATATTTAAATCTTAAAATTTGAATTTTGAAAGTTAAACCCAAGACCAAAACCAAAACTACAACCACAACCCATTTCCAAACAAGTCCTTAATGAGCCCAGTTACTTAAAAGCTATATGATAAATAAACTTTTCACCTTTACTTCTTCTCACTAATTTTTTTTAATTAATCTAAACAAAAAATAAATTTTTATATGCAAAATAATTTTTTTATAAGAGTTACCATTTTATAAGAGTATTGTAATTTTCAGAGGCTAAAAAATAAAATTTCATTTTAATCAACAATATAATGATTGAAATAAATAATTGATGAATGTAATTTAATAAAAATAATAGATGAAGATAC
This sequence comes from Myrica gale, assembly GCA_963930655.1. Taxonomy (NCBI): domain Eukaryota; kingdom Viridiplantae; phylum Streptophyta; class Magnoliopsida; order Fagales; family Myricaceae; genus Myrica; species Myrica gale. The sequence goes on along the minus strand of OZ005600.1, from coordinate 26,394,448 downwards.
AAAAAATAAAAAATCTTGATAATTTGAAAATATAAGATGTATTTATTTATTTTTCTTGTAGTCCAAACAAAGGGACTCAATTAGTATATAAGAAGAGGGAGACAATTGTTTAGAAAAATACCTTCTTCTTTTCTTTTTTTTTTTCTTATCATCCAAACAAAGGGGCTCAATTAGTAGACGAGGAAAGGGAGAATTGTTAAGAAAAATGCAACTTCGGCTACAATCGAAAACTGGCTCCAGGATAGTAGAAGTAACAAACAGGCAGCAAATGTGCACAACTAAGGGTGTGCATATATTCCAGTTCAAATTAGAATTTTCGGTTCTGGTACCGGTTCCGATCATTTTTGGTACTGGAACTTAATTCAATTTTAGGGAAATTTCGGCAGAAATACTGGAATGTCAAGTTCCGGTACAATTTTTTAAATTTCAATTTTTTTTGTAATTTTAATTTAGAGTTTGTCTTTTTCAATTTGGATTATTTGATGAATGTTTAGTTGTTTACTTATTTGTATGGTTAATTATTTTTTAGTAGTTTTTTTATAAATTTAATTTAGAATTTATTTTGACAGTGTTTATTTTGTTCTGAAATTTAGTTGTTTAGTTGTAATTTTAATTTAGAGTTTATTTTGAAATCATGAAATAGTGAAATATTGTTTTGGAATTTAGTTGTTTAGTTGTAATTTTAATTTTGAGTTATTTGACACATAAAATAAAACTTAAAATTTTTTTGGTTCCGGTTCCAATTCCAGAACAGAACAAAAATAAAAAATTTAATTCCAATAAATACCGAAATTGGAATCGAAATGGACCATTCCGATTCAGTGCGTTTCTGTACCCACCCTCCCACACAATCGGTGATCCGGCGATAGGTTATAGTCTCATAGATGTACCTTTTATTTAAGGCAAAATAAATAACAGTTTTAAACGAAGTCAACAATCACGAAAAAGCGTTAGGCACAAAGCCCAGGAAGTCCAAGTTGCGTATATTTGACATTGAGCACAAAGCCCGTCCTACAGGCCCAACACAGTACCATTCATTACTCCACGTCAACCATGTTTGATCGTTGCACGTGGGTCAAATCCTTGGTTGCTGAATTTACATATGAAACACGCAAAAACCAGACAGAAAAATAGAGACCAAACACGTGGCATGCTCAAATAGTCCGACGCTCACATTTGACCTTGTAGGGTGTGCCGTGTCCCGCGAGGAAGGAGAAGACAGTAGACACGCATTGCTACGTTGTGCTTGCGTGTAAAGGGCCGGCCAATGGTTGAAAATTGCATTTTTATTCGAAAAAAAATCTCCCGACAGGGTCCAATTAAGTTATTGCTATTAAAATTAGCATCCAAGTTAACGTTTTGAAGGGATCCCTTCTAATATTAAAAGTTGTGTTAAGTTGTGTTTTGAGACCAAGTCCTGCACTTCATTGCCTCTCTCTTTTCACTCTTTCAATCAGTTTTTGTCTGATTAATTTTAAAATACGTCTGATTAGTATAATTTTGTGTTCTAATTGTTTACAAGTCACGAAATACTTAATTATAAACGAGAAAAGAGACATTTTCGCCATTACGCTAATTCCTTATGTCCATGTCCGTCCTTTGCAGCAAACCCAGGCTATAAGATTCCTCAAAATCTCCCGCAGCATTGCGTTTGAATTTGGCAAATATAAATACGGAATATATATAGAAGAGGAGGATTCAGGTATATTAGTCTCAAGAAAATGGGAGCTGTGAATATCTGGAACGCCATGGAAGTGGCAGATATTCAGTCTTCTTCTCTCACAGTCGATGTCTCCCTTCCTGACATGAAGCCTGGCCTCATGTTCGTCAAGCTTCTCTCTCTATCTGATACGCATTTCTATCTCTTAGCAAGCTTAGCTTTCTTTCTTTTTTCTTTTTTTTTCTCTTTTTTAATTTGGTTCAACAGGCTTTTATGTTTTTCTCTACTCTTTTTTAGTTGTTTGGAATTTCTTTTCCTGTTTATGTTGTTCTTGATTTTCGTCTTCTGTTTTGGAGCTGAGAAACCGTTGGAAAACAAGAAAAATATGAAACTTCCGGTTACTGTCTGAGCTAATGCGACAAGTTTTCTTGCTTATATATGTATTTTCCAATCTCACGGAAAGCAAAAGCAACATGAAGCATGAAATCGAATACAGTCTTACTTCTGGTTCTCGTAGTGCCCTCTCTCTAGTCCAAAAAAATTTGATTACACTCGTTTCTCTTTGCAGACAATTGTGCCAGGATCTATTCAAGAAATGGTCAAAATTGGACTTTTCCCGCTTTTCCGTGGAGACCGTTTCCGGCGGCATCACAAATCTTTGTGCGCATTCGAATTCATTATACTAGCTCGGGAATTGCAATACAATGGATTAGGCATATTAGGTTGCTTTATTACCGTATTGGTCCTCGAAGTATTGTTCGAACTGAAAGTTGATCTCTGATTTGTGTAGTGCTGAAGGTTAGTGTTAAGGAAGAAAATGGAAACGAGGAGTTGGTGACAGTCAGATTATATGGGCCTAACACTGAGATCGTTATCAATCGTGAACGGGAATTGCAGGTGGCTCTCTAAACTTTCTGATACTTATGTGTAATCAATGTAGAAGTACCAGAATCCCTGTTTTCTAACCAAACGGTTCCGGTACCACTTGTTTGAACTTCATTACGTTCGATTATCCTAGGGATTAGTTTTCTTGTTTTTCTTCAATGTTTTCCAAGAATTATTCTCTATTGAACTGAAGAAGTTTAAGATTTTATGCTATCTTAAGCGCTTTTCTTATTGTATATTTTTTTCCTATTACTATAGATAGTATCAAGCTTCGAAGATTATGTGCATTGCCATATCTCTGTAGACTGTATTTTAGTTGATGTTCTGCTGTACAGTATGGAGGACTAATGACTAGCAATTCAGTATCTATTTTGTGGGTTTTGCTATGGAGTGCTCCCTAGGATCAAATATAATCAGCAGAATTTGCATGTTGAGTTCAGCTTCTTTGGTGAAGGATGTCAATTCTCTTGAATATGACACGTAGTTGCTGTTTGGGAGCTTGTATAGAAACTCCTTACAAAGAAAAAAAGAGAAACCAAATATTTAGAAAAATCTGATATATCAACAACTGGATAGAAAAACAGTTGTTTTGGCTCATGAAAATGGATTTTTCTTTTAAAGATTATATGTCATCACTGCAAGATGCGCGACCCAGTATTCTAATGTCATTTTTTGTAGTTGCTGACTTTCAGTTGCATGTGTCACTTTTTAATTGCTGATCACATGCTGTGTATAGGCCATCAAATACCTCTCGGCTGCAGGATTTGGTGCCAAGTTGCTTGGAGTTTTTGGAAATGGAATGGTGCAATCTTTTATCAATGCACGTACGCTAACTCCACCAGGTAAAAGTCAGAAAGATATCTTTCAGGCTGGGACTACAAGGGATTTTGGTTAATTTAAGTGATACTCTATATTTTCATGTGCTGGAGAAAATTTATTCATCCATAAATTACTGTAGAATCCGAGGGTTAACAGAAGTTTGTTGATTTTTTTTTTTTCTTTTGTTCAGTTCTATCTGAGCACTTGCATGCACTTAACAAGGCCTGCGGTTGGGGGGGATTGAACCTTGAATCATACCCTTCCCCCGTAAACTAAGTTGAAGGAGATGCAAATGAGCAAAAGGCTCATTGGCAATTGATCCCATGTACAAGAGACTTTTGTGGCACTAATATTACCAATGATGAGAGTATATCTTATTCTTGCATTTAAATTCTTGTCATCCACTTCAAGGGCACTCCCAGACAATCTAGTATGGAGGGTAGAGGACCCCTTGTTGTCCCATTCAATTTGGAGTCGAAGGTGACAAGTATCTATACCAACACCCTCCCCTGCTCATGATGTAAGCAGTTTGTTGGTGACTGGGATTCTATTAAGTTGGGTCCTTGTTCAAGTTGAAGTTTATGTTTAGTGTTAAATTAGAAGTCAATAATTATCATTAGGTCTATGTTTAGTTTTGAATTATAAGTCAATAGTTATCCTTATGGATGTTTTAATTTTATAGTGCTACAAGTAGTTGCGCACATATAGCTAATATTTTATTTCTCTCTAATTTGTAAGTCCATAAATTGGAGACGTATTAATAAATAAAGGACATATTGATTTGGGTTATTATTACTTTTAAGAGGGTGAGACTCATTTTCTTATTGGTGAGACACCAATATGAGGTGTGACGCCTCAATCGTTGTGGTGAGATGTGTATCATGATCGGTTGGTGTTAGTGAGACTCTTAACATTCATCGTTGGCTATGTTATCAATTTATTTCGTTTTATTCTTTCTGTACTCTTTCTTTTCTTATTAGTGAGACGCTATTGTAAGATGTGACGCCTCAATTGTTGTGGTGAGATGCCACTAATATCATGATCGGTTGGTGTTTGTGAGACTCTAACATTCGCTGTTTATTATGTTATCAATTTATTTCGTTTATTCCATCTGTCCTGTATCAGTTCACCCTTCCCAACCTTTGGTCACATGGAAAAAGGATATAGAGTTTCTTATCCCTTGAAAAGATGCTGGCAATCCTTTCAACCGTATTGGAAGTTTTTGTTTTACAAATTGCTTGCTTGCGTGTGTTTGTGGGTGTGTTTTTCTATTGTGTTCTTTTTCCTTTTTAATAAGCCTATAGGTTTTTTATTCTCCTCTGCAGAATAATTTTCTTAAGGTATTGACCTCAGTGGGAACTGTAGGTTGTTATCATTTAAATAGCATACTTATGCCGCCCAAATCCGCGTGCTCACATACATTCATTTTCAAGCTTTTGGATGGCCTACAACTTGTGGAACATCATTACAAAATAACCAAATATATTTTGCCTTGCAGACATGAGAAAGCCAAAGCTAGCTGCTGAGATCGCCAGGGAACTTCGCAAATTTCATGAAGTAGAAATCCCAGGTTCTAAAGAGCCTCAACTGTGGAATGACATCTCCAGGTTCTTTGACAGAGGTGTTCTACCTTACCTTGATGGATGACTTGCTATGCAAGTTAATCTACATTGTTCTAGTCTGATTTACTTGTCTGGTCTTGATTTTTCAGCTGTGTAAACTATTTGTTGCATGATCCATGCTTGATTTTTAATGTACTTGCACACATCTGCACACCCACCCACCCACCCACACACACACACACACACAATGTATTTATGTATTTATTTATGTATATGAATAGTTGCGTATGTGCTGTAGTTTACCATCCATAATCTTTTAATGTTTGTGATGCCACCTTTTATTGCAGCATCTATTCTTAAATTTGATGATAATGAGAAGCAGGGAATTTACAAGACAATTTCATTTAAGGAAGTTAATGATCAGATTGTTGAGCTAAAGGTAGGGGCTGTTTTCGTAGTTTTTTTTCCCATGTGATTCCTTTGTTTTTCTATCTTCTAGGAATGCGAATTTGTTAGTTCTCTGCACCTGACTTTTTCTAGACACAATGCAAGAGGTTTCATTAGCTATGTTATTCTTCTGACAGAATGCATGGTTAAATACTGTGTAGATACGAACTTGCTGATGAGAACTTGCTTTGATGTACATTGATGTTGTAAATCTTAACAGCTGAAACACTGTCATTTTTTTTCCGAAATCAATTGGAACCTTGTTTTTCTGATTACAATCATATAGAGATGGGCCCATAAGTGTGAATGCAACTGTGTGTATGGGTATCCAGAGCCACAGTCGTAAGATGCAGTATGTGCCCAGAGTTAGGGGGGGGGAATGATCTCTAGCATTTTCTTACGTTATTATTTTAACCTTGCATTCTTGTTTGGGGAAACCACACAAGACTATAGAAAGTTGAGCTGATGGTGGTGAATCAAGGCTATTTATGTTTACTTGAGGGAAAAGAACGTTGTTCCTCTTTATACATCTGTCTTCTGATAATGAAACAGGAATTGACAGGCCTTCTCAATGCTCCTGTGGTTTTTGCTCACAATGACTTGCTTTCGGGAAATCTAATGGTTAATGATCAAGAAGGTATGTATTACCCTTCCTTTCCAGTTCATATAGTTTGCCTCTTTTGTTAACTACATAAGGTTGATAGTCCCGTCCAGGGACAGAGCCGGGGGGGGGGGGGGCACCCCAGCCCCCTCAAACCTCAAATCCAGTAGAATTTTTTATTCTCTTGGGCAAAAAAATCTGATATTTTTACACAGTTTTATTTGTACTTTTTGGAGTTTGGCCTAATGAAATTGCCAACCCCCCAATCCCTAATCCTAGCTTCGTCCCTGGTCCTGACTTGTTTTTTCATCAAAATACGGTCTATTTCTGCCAAAATGTTTCATTGTTAGTTGGTTTTGTAAAGTGTATATGTGCTGAGTCAGCCCCATTTGCAAATCAAGCATCTCCCTTTGCATGCAATGATGTGTGGTGAACCACTCATTCTAAGTCAGTGCACTCTCTCTCACAGTCAGAACATGCACACTAACAATGGAAGACATTCACAAACAACCCTAACCACCTCCTCCATGATACGGAACTGCAAAACAGGAATCAATCACATAATTGTGTCCAACATCCAGAGAGGAAAACAACAGACTTCTATAATAGAATGAGCTTTTGGTTAGCTGATATGTTTTCCATTTTTCTCTGACCTTGTCGTTTGTTTGCTGAATGTTCAGAGAAACTCTACTTAATTGATTTTGAGTACGGATCATACAACTATAGAGGCTTCGACATCGGAAATCACTTCAATGAATATGCTGGCAAAGATTGCGACTACAGCTTGTATGTCTCATAATTTTTTGTTCCTCTTTGCTTCCCTGTAATTTACTATGATTACTTAATCAAAATACTATTTCTGAACTGTTGGGCATGTTTTTAATTGCAGGTATCCTCATAAGGATGACCAATACCATTTCTTCAGGCATTATTTACAACCTGAGAAACTGCATGAGGTATTGAAGGATTTTGTTTTCGTTTTTTTTTTTTGGCAACTTGGCTATATATAGATACCCATCCTTCTTTTAAAATCTTGGGTAACTCAACTGGAGGTTAACTGTATTGATTTGATTGCTGTTAATTCTGTTGGTTTGTTTGTTGTTTTTCTTTCTTTCTTTCAGTTAGTGGAATGCTTTATTAATCTAGTAGTAGCCCTATATGGAAGTCGCAATTGCTTGAGATTTTGAATTTTGTAATTGGATTTATTGGCCTGTTGGTTTAGCCCATATCATCACAGCCATGCTAATCCATGATCTTAATTAGCTTGTAGTTAATAACAAAAGGCATCCAATTACTTGGGTTTTTGTTTTAGTGTCTAATTTGCAGGAATCTTTCATTGCTGGGCCCAACTCTATTCTAGTTAGCAGCTTATATAAGTTTGTCGGTACTGTTCTTTTTTCTAGGCAAGTTTGCGTTTACTAGGTATGGTACTAAAATGAATTGTTCTGACAAATTGGAACTCAGAAAATAAGCAGGATATGAAAATATCTGCTCATGTAACAGACATCCCCATTGAAAAGTGCATTCTGCCCACGTTATTTCATTTAGGATAGCTTTGTGACGAAGCTATTTTTTTCCTTCTTTATAATTCTAATGTTAACATCTCGGTATGTGACAAAGACAACGAGCCCTATACGTTGAGTGAAATGCGTATATATTAGCTTCATACTTACACATATATGCTACCCTTGCAATTTTATCTTCTTTAATAGATATAATTTAACAACAGGTATCTGACGAAGACCTTGAGGCCCTATACGTTGAGTCAAATACATATACGCTGGCTTCACACCTATATTGGGCATTGTGGGCACTAATCCAGGTATCTCTATTCCTCACGCTTTGCTACTGAAAACTTGCTAGTTCCTGAGGCGTCTCTCACTTACCATATTTGTTTCTGTTATTCACAGGCAAAGATGTCTCCCATTGAGTTCGATTATCTTGGCTATTTCTTCCTTCGATATAACGAATACAAGAAGCAGAAGGAAAATTATTTCTCGCTTGCAAGAACTTACCTCTCAGGATCTAGGGCTGGGTAGATATTGCCCGTTTACACTACTTTGAGAATCTGTATTTTACAAATTTGTTATACCCGCTTCTAGCAAGAGGTTCTTGATTCCTCCAGTTACAGTCTTGTAGACTATTCTTTTGTACCCATTCGTGAGGATATTTGAAAACAACTTTGTACAAACAATTATTATGGCAATCAGGTACTTAATGTTGTAATTCTGAAACTATTATTGAAATTAGCAAAAATATGTGTTTTCTTTGTTACACAACATTCTTGCTGAATATTTCTGAGTCCTGGCCGTTATAATAGGTAATCTTGTTTAGATGCTCTTTATTTCAGACTTGTCTATTTTGTACAAGTGAAGGACTCAGTCCTCGCAACTCTTAACTAGTTCCCAAAGAAAAGGGCCAGTAATAAGAACACAACAACTTGAGACAGTAACCCAGTGACTCAACCCACCAACCCAAAAAGACTCAACCCAAGCCTGCACATCATGTAAAACTCGAGACAACTTGCACTACACGCGCACAGGAGCAGGATCATACTATGCTTTTCTAGCTGATTTCCACTCTTTTGGAGCTAATTCTATGCACACAGGCACATGACATTAGGAATGAATACTTAAGTTCGCAACTTACTTTTCCCTCTTTTCTATGTTTTTTTCCTTGGTTGGTGGAGGAGGGATCAACATTCAACACTGATTCGTTCTTGGGCAATGTTGGTTGGAGTGTGTGCCTAGCCACGTCAACGCCAGAGTTTTTGAAATTCTGGAAAGCCCATTTGACGTATGGGCTAAAGCCAAGGACCAACTGACTGCATGCATGAATGATCTCGATTTTATGGTAAATGCAGCAAGCTTTTGCGTTTTGTTTTCAATTTCCAATGTGTAACAGCTGTTGGCAGACGTAACATGTTCAAACCGTGTATTATATATATCTGTAACACTAAAAGTCTAGCAAAACACCATCCATCAAGCATCCCTCGCGGTAAAGATGATTTCTCCTTCCAATGCGCCCTACAGCATATTTATGTGCATCTCCAACAACGAATCAGGCAAGTTTTGAGCTTTACATGCACGTCATGGCCCCTCAAATATGTGAGAAGTTCAGAGCCATCTTTGGTTTATATTTAGCCTCTTCAAGCTTGAAGAACCTGGCAGTGAACAATGTGACTTTTCAACCGGTTCCTCCCAGCAAGGCTGGACAAGAGATTCGTGACTAAAGTCTTGAACTGTCCTTTACCTGCTATAGTTTCCCACAAATGTTCTGCAGCAGGCTCCGTAGCATCTTCTGATCTCAAAACATCCACAAGAGAAATGCTCAAATTATTTCTGATAATACACAGTTTTCCATTGAGGGGAAGGAGAGAAGCAGCCTCCAGAGCACGGGAATTCCCCAAATGCAGTTTACTGTCAATATGCTTGCTCCAGGAATCAGTTGCTTCATCATAAACCCGAAGTTTGCAGCCATCCTTGCATTCCAAAGCATAAAGGTGCCCATTAAGGGAAGTACTTGGGCTCCTCCAGCCTGCAACCATTCCGTCATATACAGGGTACCAGCTGTCAGTTTCTGGTTGGTAGAACTCACTTAGAACCTGCCGATGAGACCCCAGGCCCTTCAAGTACCACTTGCCCTCATAGACGACCCCAATAAAGGGTACCATTGCAGTGCTCATATCCGCAATAAAGGACCATCGATTCTTGTTAGGATCATAGACTTCAGCTGATCTCAAGGACCGGTGAGCATCCTCATTCTCTCCACCTGCTACATACAAGCAATTGTTTATGACACAAGAGCCAAAAAATTGTCTCCGACGAAGCATATCTGGTGCACGGTGCCACTTATTAGTTCTGGCATTATAAAAAATGACCCGTCGCATTGAACCCTTTAATGGGTCTTTACCACCAAATAAATAGAGGTGACATCCACTGAGAACAGCACAACCAAATCCAAGGGCTTCAGAATATTCCTTAGGGACGGGAGGGAGGGGCTGCCAAAGCTGGTATATGGGATCGAAGGCATGCCATGAGATTTTCCCATCTCGGTCTCTTTTAATGACATATATCCATTCTTCTGCAATTCCAAGGCTCTTGCGGAGTGAGTAAAAGAAGTTTCCAGTCAAAAGACGATACCATCTTTTGCAGACCAGCCGGAGTTTCCGATGCTCAACCCTTGGGACCCGGATTAGGCAAGCAATAGCAAGATCATCCGGGAGTCCTGGAAGCAGAGGGGATTGGTTTCTGTTTCGGTCACTACGTGATGGCTTGTTCCTTGTTGGATGAATGGAAGGTTTAATGTCAGGCTGAAGACAAAGCTTTGTCCCAGGAACAAATCTTCTGGCGCCGGCAACAGTTTTGAGCCCTACATCTACCCTACATAAACATGCTGTTGTATCAACCTGCAAAGAGAGATGACCACAATAATCAGCCTTCTCTCTAGCAACTCTGGTCCTACAAGGATAGGCTACTTAACAAGATATGTTACCCCAGTGGCCAAAATAAAAAGGAACACATAATCTTGATGTGTCAGGGTGTTACTTTGTTTTAGATAAAGAAAACATGATTTAGCTAATATAGGCAAGCTCCTAATATCCCGGTCAGCCTGTAGTAGCACAAATGATAAGTTAACATATCTAATAAGTTTTGAGGTTTTAGTTCTTAGTTATTTAGCTGCTTAACAAAGGCAACTTTTCTGTCCTTTTTTTGTTTGTGCAAAAGCAGGAATGCAATCATGCAAAAAAAAAAAAAGCACACGATTGTACTTTTTCCATACGAGACTAACATGATCAATGAGGTAATAATAATAATACAATAAATCACAGCCTAGAGACTCCTATTATACATAGTCAGAATTTAAAGAGATTTGAGGCTTATCGAATAAGGCTTTTGTTCTTTCTCCCAAAAGTGAAAGTTGACGTAATCAGGCTTGCAACAATGCAACCACTGTTGAGAATAGTCATGATGCAACTTAGGAAACTCGAGTCTCAAAGTGAAAGGACAAGAGACTTGTAGATACCTCATCCACTGAAGTAGATAGTCATTCACCAACCGCAAAATGGAGCAGCATCAGAGTAATTTGGAAACATACACAGGCTTGGAATTTTTAGCAAAGATGTCAATGAAGTGCACTGAGTCCAAGCACTTGGATCCTTGCCTTTAACGCCATAAATTGACTGAAAGGACTCATTTGGTCATATGATCTTTTGCTCCAGTTTTCAAATTCAAGACCTCTAAAGTGTCTGCCACTTCAAAGAATACTGGGCAAGAAATATTCTTTACGTTTATGCCCCAGCAAAGCCCTGAGGGATGATGGCTGATGATAGAGTAGTTGGGACACTTTGCAGTTAGAATTCATCCATTATACCATGCATACGTCATTTTTCTATCCAAAAAACCCCATTCCGTGTGTAAGTCATTATAATCATTCCCTAATGCCATTATTTTCATGCTAAAAAAATTGGCATCACTCCCCTACAGGATACCCGAAAGTTTTTACTAGATTCAAGAAATTCCGCTGAAATACTTTATCTTCATCCAACTGTTGCGAGGAGATTTTTATCTAGGCTTCCGCAGACAAGAGAATAACAGGTAAAATGTCTGTTGCACAAGAAGTAACTCCATAATATTCATAAAGAGTGCATTTTTCCAATTTCTAAAAAGCATTTGAAGCTCAGAGTAGTCTCATTACTCGTCACATCTTTTTTAAGCACCTCAGCAATCAAACCAGAATCAAAATTGAACGACAGGAACAAACAATAAACACAAATTTGCACACAACCATGAGAACAGAGCACTTTTGAAAGAGTCAAAACTATTCAGAGGCAAGCTGAACTCAGCATTGTATTCAATTAAAAAAAAACAGAAAATTTGATGTAAAGTAGGGCAGAAAAATTAGCAGTAGACGCTTATACGCAATTTACCAAAGGAGGTTGAATCACTCTGTCCATTTCTCGTTGTTTAAGGACTCGCCAACACCAGATTTATCAAAACGCACGTCCAAAATCAAGCACCTATTTCGCAATCATCATTCCCACACGAAATAAAGATGTATAATCCATCACAGAACCAAACTGTCACTGTCACTCAAGGTCCCAAATCCACCTTCAAAACATGAACATATAAAACTCTGACACTCCAGTAAAGTTCCTCTTAATCTTCCGACACAGACATCCCGAATCGAACACCCGTCTCAAGGAAGCTCACGGGCAGCTGAAAACTAACCTAAAGATAACAAGCTGAACACAATAAAGAAGCAAGAACCACGAACCACAGTCAACCGTAGTTGACCAAACATTAAACCAACATCATTACCTCATTATCTCCAGCACCCATGTGTAAAAACCTCAGAAAGTTAAGCTACCATGGTCTTCAGACAGAGAACTAAGAAAACCCAAGATCTTATATTTTCTGAGAAAAACCCGAAGAAACCTAAATGCGAGACAGCAGAATGGGGGAAAAGAGAGCACTGAAAGATGGATAGAGACCGCTCGCACCATTAAAACGTTCAGTGGAGTTTAGGGCCCATCACAACGGCACAACCTACCAAGCACAAGGGTGTTCAAGAAGAGAGAGAGAAAAGCAAACCTAAACCATTAAAGGAAGAGAGAAAGAGGGGCTTCGAATGATGACATTTTGGTGGTTGTTTTCCAGGAAAAAATTAAGGGGGAAAATTCACACTTTAAATTGGAAGATAGCTCTTGTCTGAGACTTGGGGGAGAGAGAGAGATTAAAAATGAGAGTCAAAGCGCTTAAAAATGGAGGGTGACTGTTTCTTTTATTGTTTTCTTCCTGCCAATGCAAAAGCGGGAAAAGATTCGATCCAAAGCCGTTAGTTCAAAGATAACCAAAGGCACGGTTAAGATTTATTTTGTCAGATTTAAGGGACAAGATTCGAACACCTCATTTAATGAGGAGAATTGGCTCCTGATCGGCTCGAATCAATTTGGCTCATCAAGCTCTCCTCGTTTTTTTCCCTTCGATCCTCTTTTTGTGAATGCTCCGGTCCGCCTTTTTCCCAATTATTTTCTCATTTCCATTCTTTTATAGTTTTATCCTTGCAGTCGCTCTCCTCCCCTCCCCTCGTTGGACAGATTTTCTCCCTCACCGGTTCCAGCAATACAAGAATACATGAGATTAGTGCTAACACTTCCCTCTGTAATTCACCAATTTTGTACTACCCAACTCCTGGAGTCACAATACAAGATTGCCCACCAACATCGAAATCAAGAGAACTGTGAGGTTGTCTTCAAGCTCAGTAGTTATGGGGAGCGATTCCACCAGCATCAAGGCAAAGAGCCACAACCAAAAAACCCATAACCATTTTCCAACTCGCCTGAACAAGTCCAAATGAGGAGAAATAGTACATATACCATCCACAACATTATTTATCATATCCAATCGCTAATAGATGATGCGAAGATAAAAATGTGAAAATGAAAAAGAAATAGGTGAAAAGTTATCCTAAAGATGCTAAAAGACCGGCATCTGCCATTGTAGCAATACCAACTACAGACTTGTTTCTGTTGTAAAGAAGTTTAAGACTAACTAATTGTCTTCCAAGGAGATCTGCTAAATCTGAAATAGGGGTGTAAACACCCATCATCTCCTGGACACAGAGAGAGAACCTTGAGAGAAGACCATTGGGAGTAGCTGGAAGGAGAATAAAGGGCGAAGAAGAAGACCTGAGGAAAAAAAAGGAAAGCGAATTGCAGAAGACAAGAGAAAGACGTCTGAAAAACTGAGCCAAGCCGATCAGGGGCCAACTCTCCTCATTAAATGAGGTGTCCGAATCTTGTCCCTTAAATCTGAAAAAATAAATCTTAACCGTGTCTTTGGTTATCTTTGAACCGACGTCGTTTGGATCGAATCTTTTCGCCTACAAAAGCAGTATAGACAAAGATTCAAGAAAACAAATAACGTAATGGGCACCACAGCTCCAGTCCCACCAAATGCTTCAACGTAAAAGATTTTATAGCAAGTGTTGGCTCACCAGGTCTAAGGTCTTATAATTCCTACTCCACAAAGGGTATTTTGGTAACTGTGGAAGTTGGGCCCTATCATCTTTTGCTGATGATCGGAATGGGCCATGGTTATATCACATCTTCTCTTTATTGACAGAAGAGTAACGGATTAGATTATCATGACCCAAGCAATATAATCTATACTTTTTCTTTTATATGTTCTCTACTTTGTTGTTTTTCTCCATTCTTTTTTAGTGGAAGGGGGTTATGTGAATTGGTCAAGAGATTATACCCGGCATGTGCTTGATGTAATTTCAGCAGTTAAACACCAGGTTTGAATGCAATTAAAAAGAGATTGCTTGGGCTTCACAATATTTTCTTCCGTACGAGGGAAATCCACCACATCTTGTTGTCCAGAGTTTGGATTGATATGATCTAATTTGGTTATCTTTGACGAACTTAATACAATAACAAATTCAGGAGAGACTAGACCACAACTCAAATTTTCAATTAAATCACTTCTCAGATAATCAAACTTGGGATCATGTGTCTGATTCGCACAGCTAGGGCCAACTCAAGAGGTAAGCAAGTCTAAGACCCTAAGCTAGACCCCAATAAGAGTAAAGCCTACATTTGTTAATAAAAAATTTACACTCGCTAAAATTTTAACACAATAAAAAATTACAATATAATCTCTCTTTCTTCATCGTATCATTACTTTTCACTATAATAAATATTAAAAATCATCTATCTTTTCATTTTTTCACCAAATCCAATACCCTAAAATTAAAACACTCAAACACAACCTTTTAAAAAGCTTTATTTTATAAAATATTTTTTTGTATTATGACCTAAAAAAATTGTAATTCATCCCTAGCTCTATATTGAAAAATAAATTATTTAATTTTTAAGTATAAATATCAGTTTAAAATTTTACTTTTTATTATATTAAAAAACAAAAAGCCTTCACCTAAATTTTTTGTCTTAAACCTCCAATTTTGATTGAGCCGTACGTCCTTGCACACGCCTTATGTAATTCCTAATTCCTAACCACTGAGAGAACTCAGGATATGGGTTAGGCTCAACAATATTGGATGCCCGATGTCCTGCTTTCACTGCATTTTCAAATCCTAATCCTACAGAAGCAACGCAGTCTTTCATTTGTATCCTAGCCAGCCTCGTGCAGGCAGTAGGCTTCTAAATCTAACTTCCATAACTAATGCAATTATTTCTCCCCCCCCCCCCCCCCCCGGTGAGACTTTTGAGCTACAAAGGGTCTCTCATGATGGTCTACATCTGTGGATGGCATTATAACTTCCACATGGAACGTAATCTAATGATAACCTTCCTCCTAGTCAGGGAAATTGGTAAAAATAATCCTCGCGAGGGGGCACATGCTTTGATTTGGCTATTCAAATTAGCCCAAATACTTAGTTTGTAAACGGCTATTCTTGGGGTTCCAATTGATCTCTAGAAGAGGGAAGACTTTTCAGAATGTCTAGAATTTGCCAATCTCTCTCACAGTGCGAATTCGACAAGTGGCACCCGCCCAACAGGAAAAGCAAAAAAGAAGATAGTTTTTCCAAGATGTGTGCTTGCCCCTTCACATCTAAAGGATCACGAATTCCATTCCTCGTCTTAGATCTTCAACACCGAAAGTCACTCCTAACCATCTGTCTGAACTCTTTTGTCTGGTTGTTATATTATTTTCCAGGATTAAGGCCAAGTTCAACACATTTTCTTTTTTGTATTCCCCCTTCTGAACAATAATTCAGAAGATCCAAGCAGGCCAATATCGTATGAGGTAATGTGAAATGGACCCACCTAACTATTCTTTACCTATTCTCTACAAGCTATGTACAGAGGCTTTAGCCTAAATTCAATGTTATATTTTTTTGCCACACTATCCTCGACAAAACAAAAGGTTTTTTAACAAGGTGGTTCATATTTGCAGTTCAATTAGTCCTCGATAACTTTATGCTCTGCCTATTCCCATCACTATCTCGCACAGTCTTTGCCATCGGAGATTCAGTGTTTCACAATAATTTCCATGCAGAGTCGCAAATTATTCTGAGCACTAAGGTTAGAATGATTAGGCTGCTTTTCCTTTTCTGGGAGGGGATGTTCAAAAGACGTCTTTCCCAACTAGGGGGACAAGGCATGGTTGATGTTATTGTGCAGATTAAGAAGTCACTGCAGTGGGGTTCACCTTAATATTCTCTTCCACACACTTTTCCACTGGTAAACCACCTTAACAAGAAAAGCAGCGGCCCCCTTACATAGGATGATGTCGGGACTCGGGGGTGGCATTCTCCATCCTGTCTTGAAAACTAACTAGGGGCCAAATTCTGTTTAGCAGATTTTACTGGTATCATGCGTGAACAAACCCATTCTGTTCTAATTTCTTTTGACGTCAATATAGCGGCACGACACTTTGTCTTTAATTCCTGAGATTAACTCTCAGTAAGCTTACATTTATAGGGGACTGTCAGTGTGCTTGCGCCAGCCAGCGAGCCCGAGGACAGATCTACCCAAAATCATGGAAAGAAGTCTTGAAGGAAGATTAGGTTGTCCTTATAAGGGGTTCCAGTCTTCCCTTCAATACTTGTTTTCTTGCTGATCCCACTAACTCCCAACCATCGAGTTTAGGGTCCTAAAGAGACGCAGTTGGCTGATTTTTGGGAGATTCCACAAGCGTAGTGAATGGTCTTCTACTAGTTTATTCCACCGGAGCACATGGTTCAAGGCTACGAGCAAATCTGAAATGCTGATGCTGGGAGCATTCAATATCTCAGATACCTAGCTGGCCTCCTGCATGTTCAGGCCGTCCAAACAATTCGAACAAAAGTTCAGTGGAATTATGGAAACCCAGGACAAGTTAATCTTCCCACAAGAAAAGGTATCAGACTATCGGTTATATGGTTAGAGGTCAGGCACAATTTAATGCTGGTTCTAGCAGGTTTACAACGCAGAGGTCCCGATTTTTTAAAAGGAAAAAATAACAAAATAATTAACCATAAACAGAAATAGAATGGTCCGTTTCTGTAATTAATTTTCAGTCGAGAGAAAACTATAGCGCCAAACAATTCAACAACCTTTTTCACGTCAGATTATCCAGCAATCCTGAGAATTCAATTCTATTAACGACAGCACTTACCCAAAATAAAGATAAAAAGAATTGACGACCTGCTATTCCAATGGAGAACTGCACAAAACGAAAAGCAGTAAGATGACAAATATGTGACTCAATCGCTAAGAAGAAGAAGAAGAAGAAGACCACCACCACGGTCTGCCATCACAACAGACCCGAACATGCCTATTGGAGTAAACCATGCCTCATTCGCATCTTATAAATAGAATACCAGTTTCATTGAATGAGAAAAATTTTCTTCCTGTATAATGAAAATCTCTGACTGTACCATCGGCAGGTATCATTCATCAATCATAAGATTGGCATGTAAGCTGACTGATAAAAACAATCAACTTTCTCATGGTAGCACCAATATGGCCAAAAAGGCAAGCAATGCGTCATGTAATGGAAGCCAAAACTCCGATCTGTAGGCCCTGCTACCAACCGGCGACGTCTGAGTTAGCTACTCTTCATCTATGTCAGTATTGTTTCTCGCTTGTGTCCTGGGAGGCTTAATCTGTCCGGAACATATCATATTGTGGCCTGAATGTCCCAATCAAAATGTAGGGGAATATAACCATGCAAGCCATAAACAGTGTAAACTGCAGAAATCGTAAGAAGGAATTAATAGTTAACACGTAAAATGGGGCATAAGGTATGACAAAAACCAATGGTATGTAAGATTACCAGAAGAGGAAGGGTCAGGAAATTCCATATTGGCCATAAAGCAAAAGAGAACCTGCAAGAGAAAAGCTCAGCGATACAAGAGTGGTTTTAAATACATCACTTTGTAAGTTTAAACAGAATAAGCATGATGGTTCATCTTACAAGCAAAAGGAGATAAGCCCAAGAAGGGTAACGAATGGCAAAGCAGATATACTGGTCAGTTCCCATTTTCCATCGAACCTCCTGACACCCCAAACAGACATGCTTGAGTAAAAGAAGACGAGAACATTCAATCCAATACCCACCATTCCAAGGTATAAAGGCAATCTGCAACAAATTAATATATATATAAGACACCATGAAGAAAAGATGAAGCTGCTCAATAATGAAGACCACTGTCTCACCATTGGCCTGATAACCTAATGGCAGTTCTCCTTTCAAAGATAGCGGTCTGGGCTTCAACATATTAAGGGAGGATACTTATGCAGTTAATGTTTAATCTATCCAACACACACACGGACACACATGGCTTTACACTATCTATTTCCAACAAAGATGTACAGAACGTCTAGTCTCTCCTCCCATGGGTATAGCATCTAAGCCAAAGGAGCCCACCATTTATTTTAAAAGAAGAAATAAAAACAGCAAAATAATTTAACCTAATAGGGATAGAGAGACGCTGTAGGAACATAGTTTGGGTATAAGAACCGTTAAAACAAGGAAATAAAAACACTACATAAATTGCCTGTTTCAACTCAGTTACCTAAGAGTATCCATATTTTTCCGTTTCTGCATGAATTACAAACTTCAGCAACATCCTAAATTGCCTCTTTTCTTTAACTTTACTGAGGAGGCCTCAATAATTCTAGAGATTAGTCATTGCTTTTGAACAAATCTCTGGGTGCAATCCTTTTTTTTTATATTAAAGTAAGTTAAACTTTATTAAAGAAAAAAAGAGTTGACATAACAAGAGATTATACTGAAAACACTAGAGCATACAAGCTAAAATACACAGAAAATCCGGAAAACCCTCAAAAGGAAAACCTAAAACTGAATTCGCCCACATAAAAAGAGAATGCAACACTAGAGTTACATTTGTTCTGACAGCAGAACAAATATAACCTCTTAAAAACTTGAATTCATGCAAGTGCATATACAATGTTATAATAAAAGAGGTCCTTAGATAGCTTCCTGTCATGAGAACTTTACTTTAAATAAAGTCAAGAGTGCCCCAATCACTGGGAAGCATTTGTCTTGGGCTATATGGCTCAGTTATTCCGATATTGCAACTGTGCAAAGACTAATGTACAAGAACCTGCAATATAACATTCCATTCTAAGTAAAGCAGTATTTATATCCTGATTTTTCATACCTACTACTATAATTTCCTATTCTTTACTTTATTTATTCTCACTTGGTATAATATAGCTAATTCTACTGAGATTACGTAGACTTCAAAATCCAAATAGAGTCCCAATCCTACATATGAATCTTGATCCGTATTCAATAAAACAGTAAAGATAGGAAGAATAATGCCTTGGACATATGCTGTCTCCTCCACCCACCCTAAAGAACAATCTGCAGGGCTTCTAATGACCAAATAGAACCGCCACTTAAAATTTGACTTTGAAGATGATCATTTTCTTATAGTCTACACTACGCCTTCAAAGGGGCCATGGGTTTTCCATGGTCAATAGACCAGAAGAGAACTTGGATTCTATCTTTTGTCAGGCTGGGCGTTCTCTTCATGAATTGATGTGTCATGCCTATACTATAAGGTGTGTCAGTCAATGATTGAAGGTGTCCATGTTTCGGACGATGAATTAATGATGTATTTCGCCCCTGGCCGATTGGCCTTTAAGGCAGAAGGTGCTGGGAAAACGAGGATTTTCGCAATCCCAAATGCTGTTAAGCAAGCTCTCTTACGTCCTGCGCATGATTGGTGTATGTCTGTCTTGAGGTTAATACCGATGGACGGTACATTTGATCAGATCAGGTGCGTCCCTTGGATAGGTGAAGAAAAGAGCGATTTTCAAAATGCTTATATAATAATGTCTTGTTGCCTTCGCCTAAGAATTCTTCAGGTGGCCAGCAAATGAATCTGGAAGTAAAGAGAAACGAGACACCAAACTATATTCTCATGCATTCTAGTTTCATGTTGACTTTGCTCTATGTGGAGAGTAGCAGTCATCCAACTGTCTTCCTTGATTTCAAGTGTTTTCCATGCAATTTCATATTATGACAAAATTAAACTACATTTTCAATACTTCCGAAAACAATTTGATAAATAAGAGAAACAATAGACCAATGTAATATAATATACTTTTTAGGATCCAAATGCATGAGCCATGAGTTCCATAACATTTAGGACTGAACAGCCAGATCATGGCCTCTAAAATAATGACATTCAATAAACAAAACATATCAAATGATACTTATTACATCAATCTCTCAAACAATTATTGGGGACTCAAATGTAAGGAAAAAAATACCAGGCAAACTGTTTACCTTCTGATTCGGTCATCATGCCACAAGAGGTATATTAGATTGTGGTGCCGATCACCGTAGTATATAATGAAAGCTGCTGAAGCAAGCCAAAGCATATTCTCCAGGATCTCAATCCATGTCCGGCTTCTTGGAATTGAAGGAGATGGCCTTGAACAAGCATCATCCTCGAGGTCATCACCACTCGAGGCATACCCCTGGCTGTGCCTCTGCCTCATATATCCACCCCCAACTGGCGTCCCGCCCGACATAGTGACCAGTAATGACCACTACACAGACAACATGCAGCGCAAGAGTGGCGCCCTGAAATCAACAAAACCTCTCCAACCTCCAAACCCACAAATGAATTAATTCTCCAGGAACCTAGTAGAAGATAACCAAACTCACAACATGTAAAACACCAATCTCGCGCAGTATCAATAAAACCTCTTCCGTTCTAACATCACTAATGACATCTAATTTTGTACCACTTCCCACTCATCCAATCAATATAACCACCTGGTTTCGACATTTACTTAACCTCTAACAATTGAATGCATAAGCGACAAAGTAAACTGAATGCAACAAGCTTGCGGAAAGAAGGTATGCACAAGCGAAAAAGTGCAATAAACTACACGTTTGCCCAATCACCAGTTTCCGAATATCACTTCAAACCAAAAACCCAGATACCAATTAAGACCGAAAAGACAATGGAATACAAAATTACTTGCCAATCAACAGAACTCAATTCCAAAATCCAAATTTTTCGCAAAACCCTTATAGCTAATTTGGTCGATACAGAGAGAAACAAAGACCAGAAACAGAATTCCGCGAAGCAAACCCGTTTGTAGGCTCAGGTACCGCGCGCCAAAATGAATGCGTCTGATTCTTCCAACCCACATTCTGATGTCAGACTCTCTTCGATTCTCCCAAACAGCAATTGCTTTGGTTTCTCCAAATTCCACTCATCAATGCAGAGAAGTGCTAGCAGTAACAAAATAAGGACTGCAATAAATAAAAACCAAAAGGGGTACTCTGGTCATTTGGTACCGAGGGTGTTCTCCGTGTGTATATGCTTGTAAGGTGACGGGAGGGATCTGTGTGACGGAATGTTCAAGTTTTAAACTATAAAGATTTGAAAAGAAGAGTACGCAGGTAATACGTTTCGTGCAGAGAATGAATGTATGATTCGAATCTTCCACGATTTTCCTACGATTTTTATTTTATTCTGTTATACTCTTTGTTGTGCTTTTTTTTTTTTTTGGGGTTCGCTCTGTAGTCATTAGAGTGTGAGCAAACGGTTCAGGGGTATGTTCGTTTTCACCATTTTTTCAGGATTCTAAGTATATTCACAATTCTACCACCGAACATATTCAAAATTCAAACACAAAAACCAATACATTTTACACAATCTCCAACAACTTTTTAATTTTTTATTCAACATAAATTTTCTCTCTCTATACTTTTTCACATAACTCCAATATTTTTTTATTAAACAATTACATCAAATCATTTCTCTCTCCACTTTACACAAACACCAATAAAACACTATTCAACATAAAAATTCACAACTTCTCTAAAATCCTACATTTTTTCTCAAAACGAACATCACCCAAGTGACCACACAAGTTAGAAAAGCGGCACAAAAATTAAAAGAAGTAACATTTAAGAGTTTATGTGATTCGGCCTAAATTTGATCTACGCCCACTCAAGATCAATTTTATTAAGAACGCTTACGAAAATCACACTACTCGCTCAATACAATAGTTACACCACACTCTCTTTTTCTCTCTCTCTACCCAAGACTCACGCCTCACGTCCCACTTTTCTCCTATAACATAAGCCTCTATTTATAGGAAAAAATACAAAGAGAAACCCTAAGAGAAAACCCTAAACTTGGAATGGGGAGGAAGTAAACTTCCTCTAGAAGTCTATTTATATTCCAAGTCTATTTTATATGGGTGTGGACCCCAACAATTCTCTCCCTCCTTACCCATAAGGTAAGAATCAGTTCCTGACATCTTTTGGTTGAGTGCATCCTAGGCTCCCATCAGTAGAACCTTCCTGCAACTTTGATTTTGTTGCTCCCCCTTGCTCACCACTTCTTGCATCCTTCTTTTACTGTCACTTCAACCTCGTCCTTGTCACAAAACGACCAACTACACTCTCATCTGAGTGTCATGCACCCCCGCCTAGGGTGCCCGCATCCACTGCTTGTACCGCCGGACCCATGTAGAACAATATCTCCCTTTGCTCTTGCATCTCCACCGACTAGTACCAAGTACCTCCGCGTGCTACAAAAATTCGGAGTCATCAGTCAACACTAAGGTTGCTGATGATTTCTCTTTCTTTCCTTTGAACTTTGGACAATTCCACTTGATATGCCCCTCTTGGTCACAATAGAAGCAGGTAATCTTGCGACCCTTTCCTCTGGATTTATCCTGGCCTCCTGTATTATTGTCCCATAGTTCAAAAGCGCTCGTCTCTTTGGCTAAGTGATGGAATACCTCTGGCCCAATCCATTGAAAAATCAACCATTTAGTCTTCTGGTTGATCTTCTTCCACTTTGCCTCAGCAACCCCCTCCGGTTTCTTGCTCTCGTTCTCCAATGGATCGTACATATCCTTTGCATAAAGGATATCATCCATCCGTGGCTTCCAGCTCATGTAATTCGTAGCAGACAACATCATGATACCGATAACCATACTCTCCGTCATTTCAATTTATACTAATCGAGGCCGAATTTCACAATTCTAACTGCACCAATGGATCCGGGATGACCTAAACCTTAGTAACCAGTCTGACCTGCTCGAAAATCTGCCTAAAACCACTATGAAAAAAAAACCAGAATCTTCTAGAATATTCCTTCAGGAATATTCGATTCTCTGAAATATTCCCTACTGACGTGGCACGATGATGTGGCACTGACTAGGGCCCCTGCTAACGTGGCGGATGAGACCCACTCGCTGACTGGGGACGTGCGCGTGCGGCTCGTAGGGAGAGTGATTCCTACGCGTCCTACCTTTCTTCGACGCTTGTGGCGAGTAGACGGCGCGCTCCGACTTCCTGCGGTGCGTGACGACACGTCCAGGGTCTTCCGGCGACGCGGTTTCGACCTTCGGCTTCATTTCGATCTCCTCTACAGGTTTGCGTCATCCTATCTCTGATTGAACCACTTTTAATTTTTGGACTTTCTCTGCTTCCCCCTGAAAAACCACTCCGGCTCCTCGAACCAAGCTCCGATACCACTTGCTGGGAAAAGCGACATGAAATTAAAGAAAGGAACACCAATAATTTACGTGGTTCGGCCCCAATCAGGCTTACGTCCACTTCAGAGCAATTTTATTAAGAACGCTTAAGAAAATTACTCTACCCGCCCAATACAATAGACACCACACTCTTTCTCTTTTCCTCTCTCTCTGCCTAAGACTCACGTCTCACGTCCCACTTTTCTCCTATAACATAAGCCTCTATTTATAGGGAAAAATACAAAGAGAAAACCCTAAACTAGGAATAGGGAGGAAGTAAACTTCCTTTAGAAGTCTACTTCTATTCCAAGTCTATCTTATATGGGTGTGGACCCCAACACACTCAAACATGTTGGACAACTTCCGGCCCAAGCTGCCATCCTAAGAGCTCGGATGGGTATCCCAAACACGAAGGAGTGGGGTAGGATCATTAGGTTATAGATAAGTTGCAGCCTGCCAGAAACATTACAAAATCATTTGCTTTTGAGTTTGATGAGACTGAAATCATTAATTAAGATAATGATCTGATAATATAATCACAAATCATGCCACCCACGTATACGTCCAGTGGTGGAACCAGGAATCCAATCGAAGGGGGTCGAACTCCTAAGGAAAAATGACAAAAAAATTACTACTTAATGCAAAAAAATATCTCAAGAGTTAAATATATCAAAAATTAAGAATTAAAAACGCTAAAAATATTAAAATAAATGTACCGTACTATTTGCTGATACTGAGAGGTGGTAATTGGATCCTACGAGACTGCATATTCTGAAAAAATTGTAAAATAACTTCGTGATTAACCTAACAAGGAAGAACTCCAAGCAATGAGATGTCTATCAGTAATTAACCAAACATAAATGTCAAAGCAGTCAATATAAATGCCAACAATTAATTACAAAATCATATTAACTATTGCAATTTTTTTTTTCCTTTTTTCATCCCCAAACCGTTTTTTTTATGTTCATTGATATGCAGGGCAATGATTTTACTGCTTCCAAATTTTCCAGCTATTCTAACATGTGAATTGATGATCACAAAATTCTGTGCAACTCTAGTTTCAAAGGTAACAAAGTATACTTTAACCCTACTATAGAAAATACTATTAAATAAAATACAAAGACATGATAAATTTATATGTATTAAAATTGTTAATTGCATTGACCTAGCAATGCTGAAATGATATCATCAAAGTCCCACTATTTATCGCTAGTTCATAAGAGGCAATAAGTCTCAAGGAAAGATGTGCAATCTCTTATGCGCAAAAAATGCTTCTTTGAGGCATATCTGACTAGATTCTTGAGGCTTATGTAAATTCTCCTTTGAGGTAAATCTACAAGATCCTGTTTTCTATATTTATGGTAAGTTATTTAATGCATGGCGCAAATAATTGAACGTAAAAGCCAATTATCACTAATGAAACGCATAGAGGAATAGAAAAACCAGCAGAATAAGGATAATATTGTTGCTCGATAAATAGATTGAAAACAATACGAAGTGCATAAACCATTCGATTAGCAGAACAATAAGGTAGAAGAACCAAAAGAATGCAAAAAAATAATAGTATATCCTTATTATCAGCGAAAATTCACCCAAAGAAGCAATCACAAAACCTTCAATCTTATAAGTTCTTCAACCCATAAATCAACTAAAGAAATTGAAGGGAATCGGGCCCAGACCGTTCAGGGCTTAATGAAGATCATATGAAGTTGGTCTGGGCCTATGAGTATCGAGCATAGGTCATCTTCTATTTTTTTTAAAAATATACATATAATTTTTTTTTGGGGGGAGCCAAGGGTGTCGGCCGACACCCTTCGCTCCCCCTCCTTCCGCCCCTGTATACGTCTCACCTCACATTGCTTTCAGAAATAAGTATAGGGTATTTCTTTGATTCGTTTTCCTTTGTTTATGAGTCCACACCATTCCAATTTGCATTTATTTGCCTAAAATATCAACATCTGGAAATAATTGTGTGCACGTAAATGCATTATCTTCGGAGTTGTCCTTGGGAAGTCTCTCATCTAGGAGTCATTTTCCTACGCCCACGTCTTTGGCTTCCCATTGGGCTTAATAAGTTGTGAATTGAAACGAATTCAAGCATTAACTGAAATGTCAAATGATGAAAAATTCTTCTTTGATGTTCTTTCTAATTCTTGATGTACAAGTCTCTCCATCAATATGAGTGGTTAACGGTAGTGTAGATGACGGTTTGATAAAAACCGTCACCGCAATTGACGGAATCACATAATTGACACCGTCACCGCACCGCTAAGGCACAATAACCGCACTTTCCGGTGACAGTATTAACGGTAATGGTTATACGGTAACCGCTTAAACCGTATAACCGTTGTGCAAAAAAAATACGTTTTTTCCTTGAGTTTTTTCCTTTTTTTCACTGTTTTGAGCTATTTAAATTTCCGACATAATATC
Organism: Myrica gale; assembly: GCA_963930655.1. NCBI lineage: Eukaryota > Viridiplantae > Streptophyta > Magnoliopsida > Fagales > Myricaceae > Myrica > Myrica gale. The sequence continues at coordinate 26,368,547 of OZ005600.1, read as the reverse complement.
ATAATCAATAATCCTATCAAATTGAAAAATATCATAACATATTCAAATATAATATCATAATCATTAACAATCATAACAAATATAAAGTTGTTCAAAAGTATAACATAATATCATATTAAAACATAAAGACTAAAGTCTAATAAAAGTGTCCAACAATGTGACATAAACCAATTAACATATTCCAACAAAAGCCCAACAAAAATATGTCACATAATCAATAATCATCTCAAGTCTCAATTAAGGGTGATTAACGGTAGTGTAAGTGACGGTTTGATGAAAACCGTGACTGTCACCGCAATTGACAGAATCACATATTTGACACCGTCACCGCACCGCTAAGGCACAATAACCGCCCTTACCGGTTACGGTAGCGGTAGCGGTAACGGTTTTAGCGATAACCGCCGGTGCAAATGAATACCCCTATCCATCAATATCAAGAATTAACTGCTGCAAACATACACTACCTATCTTGTAGAATATCAATGATAAACAAACCTCTGGTTCGAGATCTAGCTTTGAACATCAAGGCCAACTTATCATCTTGTACAATTCTGGTGTTTTCTAACTTCTCACATCCATTGAATATGGTATTGTATCTTTCTAATCATCCACCTGTTTGTGAATATAACCTCATAGTGAAGTGGGAAAACCAACGAATGAAACTTCATCTGAATTGATAAACATTTCAAAGTTGACATTACATGCAACATCTGCTGCCTACAGAAGCCATTACGAGTTTCTCCTATTCTTTGAGTGCTAAATAGGAAAAGGAAATATATGGAGGTCATTGGCTACCACCTACACTACACAAGCTAACCAAGTCCATCAGTGTTGAATATAACACATCTAGGGACAAATGGCCTAAATACTTCCTATATTCTGATGCACCATCAGAGATGTCCATGTGAAGTTTCCGCTCCTCAGTGTAACTATCATCCATCACCAACCACCAGGAGATGCAGCCTAGATTATCTTCTGGGTCCACATGTGCCACCAGGCTAAGTGTTTCTCCCTGCTCCAGCTCAAAGGATAAACATAGGAAGTCTCGGTTTGTCTTTATTCCCACCAATAGAGCCTCCTCATGAAGCCAACCAATAACTTGGCTTGCAACCTGTTTCAAATATCCAGATTATTTTCAGCTACACGGAGGAATTGCAGGGTCACAATAGTCCTATACGTATACGCCTTAGACATGAATCCATGCACTGATAGGTTAGTCATACATATATGCATCTACAACATGACCAAAAAAAACCAACCTGTTGCAGAATTATTGCAGGAAGATCTGCTAAGTCACAATCATATCTGTTCACAGAAGAAATTTCCTCTGCATCTCCTTTGAACAGGCCAACAACATTAGGAGCACCTTCCCCTTCTATGTTGATGCAATCATCATTTACCACCACCTTTGTACGGAACTGTGACTTAATGACATTCTTCACAGGATGGCTGTTTAATGTACGGGCTTGGAAGCCTGCATGAAGAATGGATTGAGGAACCTTCATGACGAGTGTCCAGGAGGAAGTCCGAGAATGCCAGGTAGGGTGGGATATCAAATGGAGATAAGGGACTCTACAAACCTGCAGAAAACAACCGAACTTTGCTCAGAAAAATGTCCAATCATAAAAAAAGCAAAGATCGTGTTTAATAAATTGCTATCCAATAAATGTGTCTATACCACGTTTTCCAGCTCCATAAGCACTTTGTTGGAAAAGATTCTATGAGCCAGTGACATACAAAAATGACCCAAAAGACCGGACCCATCCTTTGTTCCTTGACCAGATACTCGTGTACCGCCATAGACTGGTCGATTCTTCGCTCTTGCAAAAACATGCTCATGGAAAATCTGTTGTAGGTATATTTCATAGCTAATAGGATTGGGAAAACCCCACTTTTCCTTAGGGGTATCATTTTCTTCTTCTGCTAGTGTCAATCCATCCAAAGTGTCCAAAGGCAAAATTGCATTTTCTAAATTCTGGCTGCTTGAACTTTCAATCGGTTGATCTCCTTGACTAGATGGTGCAAGTGATACAAATACAGAGGTTCCTTGACCAATGCTCAATTGTAAATAATTTTCACGTATACCACTCACATTAAAACCTGAAGATCGGTTAAATGCTTCACGATTGACCAAATCAAACACCTGGACCAGAAGAACTAGGGGTAATTGACAGCACAAAGAAGTATACAGAAACTAAAAGACAAACCGGGAAAAAAGGGGGGGAAACGGGGAGAGAAATTATACCTGCTCATCAAATATTGCTCGATGGACTTCACAAAGGTGTGTGTGTGTTTCTTTAACACACTCATCATCACTTACAGATTCGGTCTCACTTTCTCTTGAGGAATTGTCCGCTGAGGATTTACTGTTTTCCCTCAGAGTATCACTTGAATGACCAAGGAAACCAAATTGAAGAGAGCGGCATGACTTTGGAGGTAAATTTATTGAAAGCATGCCAGCTGAGTCATGGTCAATACGGACAGTAGATAGAGATGATGGACGGAATAAAGCTGATGGATCATACAGTGAGTTGTCAAACAGATCAATTGTGAAGCCTTCACTTCCAGGAGCTGAAGCTGCCCCACGTTGTCGTTTAACTTTCCAGTTTTGCTGCAGTCTATCCGCTTGTCAGGAAATGAGTAGAAGATGAAATAACAGAATGAAAATTATATTGGAACAAGCATCTTGCGCATATTTAGTGAATAAGCAAGTTGAGAAAAGATGAACTATCAGGGCTCTATGTAATAGTAACATAGTTTATTTAGTGAATACAGTGTGCACAGTGAGAAAGAGATGGCACTGAAATGCCTTTCAAAGTCAAGTATATCGAGCCTATTATACAGCGTCTATTTTCCGGTTACCCTACAAAGGCAAGCTGAACAAACAAAAAATATCTATTACTCCAGCAAATTTCTGAAATTCCTGCAGTGTGATTTGAAAGGAATGTAATTAGGTGTTCGAGTGCCAAAATTTTGGCTTAATTAAAAAAAATACAAAATAATCTCTCTCTTTCTATTAAATTATTATTATTAATTATAATATTCATTCAAATCTTCTCTCTCTTCACTTTTTCACTAACTCCCATAAACTATCTTTACTTTTTCACCAACTCCCATACTCCAAAATTTTAACACTCAAACACCACCTTAATAATTTACTGAGACAGACTCACCTGATTAAAGCACCATAAAATCTTGCTTCCCGTGCAACCTGCTCTTCCAAAGCTTTGGTAGACTGCTTGAAATATTTACCAAGATGCTGCATAAGAAACAACAAATAAGAAGAATATCAAGATATAGAGGCATTTTATCAACAGTGATTGAATTGGAGAAGAATGTTTGCAACTCCTACACATGTAATTTCAGCTCAAATTGGATTACAACATGTAGCATGAATTGGAGGATTGAAAGTAAACCATTAGCTTGTCCAAAGAGAATGAGAGAAAGAGGACAAGACAAAAAGAGTACCCGGAAGCATTGTAGCTTGGTTCCTGCAGATACAGAAAGGTCAGAGAGTATTTCATTTGGCAACGGTTTCGGCCTGGTCATGCCAGCCACTGTTACTGCATCATTAGCTTCCACCTACGCAAGTCAATTCAAAGACATATTACCATGAATATAAGTCCACATTCTTTCATGATCAGCAAATTTCTTCTCCACAAAGTATTACTCGGAATGTTTAAGCATGCATAGCATCAAGCAAACATCAAACCAAAATCAAGAGCTGACCTAAGAAGTTATCTTAGACATTTTACTTTGCGGTGTTGCTCAGATCAAAGAGAAAAAAGCAAAATCCTAACTGTGCATTAGTTGAGCAAAATAGATGGTGGAAAGCAGTATCAATTTTGATGTTTTAAGCTTGTAAAAGCCTATTTTGAATAAGTGGAAAGGAAAAAGTGATAAGTTCAACAAAGTAACTAGTTCATTTAGACTCTTTCAATCCTTCAGAACTGCAATTCTTTCCATTAAGAGATCTACCATGCCCTATGATAGCTTTTTTTTGATAAGTAACCAATCTCATTAGAAAAAAGTGAGAACAGTACAAAGTGCTATACCGAAATCACTTAATCTAAACAAACCAAAAAACTAAGAAAATCATTAAAATCAACAAAAGGACAGCCAAGCACCACATTAGCCCAACTAAATAGGGAAAGTAACACAAGTTCTTGCATCTTCACCAAAGACAATGAACAATTCTCAAAACATCTACTATTCCGTTCCCTCCAAAGACACCACCAAATGCATGAAGGAATCATTCTCCAAATAGCCTTGGCAATCGGATTGGACAACCTCCTACTCCAACTCCACAACACTCCCGAAACCTCTTCCGGCATTACCCACTGAAAATTTGTAATGCCCAGCACATGATTCCAAATTCCCCTCGAAAACGGACAATGGAGGAGCACGTGGTCAACCGACTCCCCATTATCAAGACAAAGATAACACCAATCTGCAATATAGATACCTTTCCTCCGAAGATTATCCGACGTAAGAATCTTCCCATGCGTAGCCTCCCACACAAAGAAAGACACCTTTAAAGGGCACTTCGTCTTCCAAACTCCTTTCCAAGGGAAATTAACTCTGCTCCTACTGACAACGGAAGAGTACATAGACTTAACCGTAAAAGAACCATTTTTGGAGCCAGTCCATGCCATCTTATCCTCCTCCCCTCTCCGAATCGCTGACCCATACAACTTGGAGAAAAACGCGGAGAAATCCTCCAACTCCCAATCATTAGCTGATCTAACAAAGGAAACATTCCATGCAACTATACCATCATTCACCGCCACATAGTCCGCCACCGTAGCCTCCTTATTAAGAGCCAAAGAAAAGACCACCGGAAAAGCCAAAGACAAAGGAATATCTCCACACCAAACGTCTTGCCAAAAACTAACCCTAACACCACTCCCCACCACATACTTGAGAGACTTACTGAAGGTCGCCCACCCTTTGGAAATGAATCTCCAAAGGCTAACACCATACGGTCCCCGGAGAGAACGAGATCTCCAATCACCCACACAGCTCCCATATTTCGCAGCAATAACAAGCCGCCAAAGCCTCTCTCTCTCATGAGCAAAACGCCACAGCCACTTACTCAACAAAGCCTTATTAAACATGGATAAACTACGGATCCCCAAACCCCCATCATGATGAGGAGAGCACACCAGCTTCCACCTCACAAGATGAAACTTATGCACAGTCTCATCGCTGCCCCATAGGAAATCTCTCTGAATCTTTTCCAATCGATTAGCCACTGCAACCGGTATAGGGAATAAAGAAAGGAAATAAGTCGGGAGGCTTGAAAGAGTAGATTTAATGAGGGTAAGCCTACCCCCCTTAGAGAGATACATCCTCTTCCACCCCGCAAGTCTTCGTTCCATCCGTTCAATGATCTCGTCCCAAATTTGAACACACTTGAAGCTTGCCCCCAACGGAAGACCCAAGTATTTGAAGGGAAGCGAGGACACCCCACATTGCAAAATTCCCGCCAATTCCTGAACATTATCAACACTACCAATAGGAATAACTTCGGACTTCTATACATTGAGTTATAGATGACATGACTTATGCAACCTTATAATGGGTCAAAAACGGGTTAGCAAAAGTCAGGTAGATTTGAAAGCAACTGATCCAACAAAGATGGCTCTTGATATCAGTAAGGGCCAGCTTCGCATGAATCATAGGTGTGAATCACACGCGTTGTTGCAGGGAATTTTTTTCTTCCCTTTTGCCTTCTTTAGTTGCATGAAAAGGTAAGAAATTGTGGGAATCCATTAAAAAGCTTTGCAAGTAAGTCTTCTGTAATTCTTGAACAAGCCTCTTTAATTTCCAGTATAGCATATGATTTATGCTCTACGAAACATATGTGTTGACAGGCTATCTGATTTGCTTTTGTTATTTTTTTCCCTCTGGTTTTTCTCTTGGGGTGGGTTGCAGGGGACCGGAAGAGAGGGGGGGGGGGTGGATTGAAATGGCAGACTTGCTGCCTAACCTATCCTTCCTTAGTTGCGGTGTCCTCATCCAAAGGACTGTTTAGTGAGAGGGTTTCAGATGTAAGGTTTCTTTCTTCCCTCCTTAATTGAAGGTTTTGAAATAGTTAAGGTTAATTCCAAACAACATTATATTTGAATTGCCGAACCTACGTGAATTTGCAGTCGAAATACCAACAAAGATGAACTTCATATCATTAGCATTCACTGCTATCATGATTCGCACGCAAGCATAGAATGCAGGTAACTAAAGAGTTTCAAAAGTTTTTGCATCTCATACTTTTTGCCTATGAAGATTACTTTCTTATTTTGAAGATTGTTTGCAACAGAGAACTTCACAGCTCATGATTCAGCCTTAAATTATTTTTTCAAGTAAACATCACCAGCTAGCAATTATCTCCCATGTCTGTAATATTCACGATTCAATATGAAGCTACATTGGATTGTGAATTTAATATGAGCCACTCACGGTGTTGATGAGATCTATGATGACAGAGAGCTCCTGATGAGCCAACTGCAAATTCTCCACCATGCTCTGCCATTGCCATGGCGTCGAGCTTTCCTTCGAGCTCTTCTTTTGCTTCTTCTTGTCATCTTTCTCCAACGCCCATGCAAAGTCGATTCGCCGAATCAGTGAAAGCCGCTTCTCATCGTATCCTACATCTCTATTTTTTTAAAGAAAAAAAAAACCTCTGAACCTTTTGGTAGCTAACAGAGCTAAGGAAAGTAATCAAGAAATGGAATTTCATTAATTAGTAACTACCAATTAACGATTTGGTCATGTTCCTTAGGGTGATTTAGAACCTGACCCAATGAATTAACAAGTACAGCAAAACAATAAATACGGAAGAATAAAGTACGCTAAATCCTCCCGTTTGGAAGCCAAAAAAAAAACTAGGAAAAATAGCAGAAAGTGAAATTAAGAATCATAATCAGAAAATTGCTTTGGTTATTTTCATTGCGGACAATGTCTCGGAAACCAAATGGAGTTTAAGAAAGGCAAAAGGAAGAACCGTACGGAGGGAGGCGTTCGAGGCCGTTTTCTTCAATAGCGCCCAAGCGCTTGATAGGAAGCTTGTCAAGAGAGACTTCTAGTTCTCCGTCCATTTTCTCTCGGTAATTTTCCGGTCAAGAAACCGAGTACCCCGGCGGCAAGTTAAGGGGTTCAGTCTTCAGCGAGATCCAGACACAAAAGGACTAATCTGTCCCTGTGGAATTGAGAAATTAGAGTGGAGGATTGACGTCGGTGATCAACGTGGACAAGACAGTACAGTAGTTCGTGTTTTTCTCTTTGGGCCTCATGGCCCAGTTTGGGATCAGAAGAAAAATAAGGCCCATTTTAAAAAAGAGTTGTGCTGAGGGTTAATAGGAGCCCAAGATATTTGTCTTATGGGCTTTGCTTATACCCCCGCCCAGCCTGTAAAGTTCTTTCGCTTTCCTGGAGCTGTGACAGCTGTCGTTGGTTTTTTGGTCTAATAAAGTTTATTGGGTGTCAATTTTTTCTTTGGGTGTCCGCTATCAGATACCTTTCTCTAGGATAATTTCCATAATTTGCTCACATATTAAAGTTCCATTATATCAAGCAAAATATGTCAAATGAGCTTATAAAATTCCAACCATTCGGTATTACCATAATTTGCACAATTTCGTATATACTTTACCAAAACAATATAAAAGATAGTGCACGTTTAAAATCCACATAATCTTTCTAATATCAAATAATGTAATTTCGCACCATAACATATTTCCAAATTTCTATAACAATGAGAATTTTTGAAAAAGTCCCATTGAAAAGTCACCTAATTACCTCAAATATTTAACTCAAATCTTAAAGCTTCTTAACCTTCTAAGAAAGTTCATTAACGCACCACTTGGTGCTTAAACTTTTTTTCTTTTTTGGGTTTGAGACGCTTTTTAGGGCCGGGGTATTACATGTTTACAGTTAGCTCTAACTAGTAATAGATGGTTTTCCTCTGTTTTCTTTTGAAGTGCGTACGGATATATTACGATCTTCTTATGAGCGTTTTAAGTAATATTCTTGAAATTAAGGGCGGGTACTACCGGCCCATTCGGGTTTCGGTGTCAATTAGAATCCTTTTTTTTTTTTCTTCAGGTTACATTCCAATAAACACCCCTTCTCCGTCAGATTTTGGTCATATTCAAGTCTGATTTCGGCCATCTTACGCCGACTCTCCGCCTTTTTTCGGCTAGATTCTGGCGACTGTCTGCCCTTCTCCGCCGCCAATTTTTTTTCCTTTATAGGGAATTCGTTTTTGTAAGTTCAAACTCAACGTGTGTCCACCTTGAGTTTGCGGGAGAGTATTAGAGTTATTGAAGTCTCACATTGCTAAAGCAACGTGAGCTATTGTAATCAAAGACTTATAAATAAGCCTTTATGTAATCTCTTGGAGAGACGCAAAGCTGCGAGACAACATATCAGGGGCGAAGCGACAAGACAATAGCCGGCGAGGCCTGGTACACAAACAAGATCAGCTGCACAAGGTGGCAAACAAGATCCGACGAGGGTCGGGGCAGGACCCGTCACACAATTGCGACGACAAAAGATCTGGTTAGGGGCTAGTGCAGAGATAAAATCCGGCAAACGATGATCGAAATACTGGATACGTCGACGAACGACACCTGAAATACTAGATACGTGGCTGAAATACTAGACGAGACAGAGAAGAAGGTTTGAAGAAAACCTGGCTTTGATACCATGTTAAAAATAAAAATAAAATAGAGGAAAAAATAATTTAAACTAAGAGAGATGAGAGAAGTGAAACACGAGATTTAAGTGGTTTGGTCCATAGACCTACATCCATTGTAGGAAGGCTCAACTGGGCAGATTGATGTATTACAATAGCTCACATTGCTTTAGAATTATGATACTTTAATAACTCTAATAAGAGTCAACCTCTATTTTGAAAAAAGAAAAGAAAAAAGAGTGGATCTTATTTTTAAGGGTTAACAATTTATATTAATTCTGTTCTATTTTAGAGGCCCATGAAGCTTTGAGCCTATAAACACGCAAAAAGAGCTGAACAGTTCCAAGCTATTCCGAAAAAATTGTTCTTATAATTTCTTTTGCTTGTGGATTCAAAGAATCTACAAAGAGAAAGGCATATACTTCTCCCCTCTTTCTACTAACCGGCACGCAAGTGAGGAAGATATAATCTACACGATCCACCACAAGTGGCTTCAATTAATTGCTTCAATTATCGACAATCTGATCCTGTCTCGTTGAAACGTTTGTTGCTGAGCTTTTTGCCCACACAAATCCTACAAATGGGGTGAGCCACTGAAACGCTCCACACCCCAGGTACCTCAAGAAAGGATGTTTTTATTCCGACGTTGAGAAACTTAAATATATATAACATCACCCATCAATGTCTACTCCAACAAACATACCAGACCCAGCCCCACGATTTGTCAGTTTATCATAAATGCTCGTTCAAGAGTGTTTTTTTTTATATTGAGTTTCTTATTTTTTTTATTAAAATGATAAATAAAAAATCCTTCCATACACAAATACAATACACATCAAATATTAGAGATAAATACAAGATTCATCCATGTGCGCGAAAGTTGTTCTAAACTTTAAAATTCATCATATTAATTTATGAGATTTAAAATCATTCACGTTTAAAGAGTTGTAAAGGAAATACTAAAATTTTGATAAATTTTAAACTTCAGAGATTGATTTGATGAATTTTAAAGTTTATGAACTTATTTAATTTTTACGCAAATTACACGGACCAACTTTGTATTTATCTTTAAATATTATAAAACTTATGCTACTTGGAGTTTTAGATGATCATATTAAATACTACATAACATACATGCATGCTTGATTAATTTGTCTCTTTTCAAATGTTTCTTAGCAATTGGAAAATAAAATTAATGTAAAGGAATTGAATGTTATAGAACATATATTATCCAGGTAGTATTGAATGTTATAAAGCTTATATATTATGTCTATTTCTCTTCGAATTAATAGACCATCCGAATTGGATCATAATCCATTCATGCCTATCGTGCTTATATGGGAAGTAGAACGCATATGTAGGTACAAAATGAGCTCATTAAATAATTTGAAATTGGGCATAGAAGTAGGCTCCGATTGACTCCGATTAATTAAGTTCTTTTATATTTGCTTAAAGTTTTGCCCCTCTGAAACTTCAAATGTGAAGAAGACACTGTCCCTGCAGGCTCCCTGCTTTCAAAGGTTTCCTAGTACTTCTTATAATCATCTTGACTGGAAATTTTGAGTGGCTGAAACTTCTCTCTTTCAAGTCAAGAGAAGACGGACTCGGATTCCCTCCTAAGAAGAAAACGCCTAATCGGTCCTAACCGACCATCGGATGAGTGACAGCGCATTAATGAACTCATCCGACGGCCGGTATTAAAAACCTTAAAAAAATTAAAAACTAAAGAAACGGAAGTGGATGGGGGCGTTAACTGGTAACATTCCAAACTCACCGTTTCACTTAAATTTTCCTATTTGTTCGAAACCCAGAGCAACGCCCCCGCGGCTTTGCGCGCGCCCCCGCGCGCGAGTCCTACCCAGTGAAACATCATTAATGTGAAAACAAGAGTGTCCAAGTCTGATGTCGTTTGTCCTAAGCAAAGTCTAACTGAGTGGATATTCCACACGGTCCCAAATTCCCACTAGGATAAATTGCGGGCTACCGGCTACGACTGAGCTCTTTCAGACGTAGGTAGTAAAAGCCGCGCGCGACAGGCTCTCGCATAACCTTCAAAGAATGCTTCTTTTGCTTTGACCATGGCAGCTACGGGAGTTTCTCTATCAAGCTCGATAGTTCCAGACATTGGGAAAGCCAAGGATGTTGTTGCGCGCATGACTCTTCTTCATTGATGCAGGTTCTGACCATTTGAGGAAGGTGCTGACCAGGACATTGTTGCTCTTTTTGAAGCACACATGGTTATATTAGCCTGTCGCGCGCGCACCCTGCGCACGGGGCGCGAGCGACAAGGTAATATACACGTCAGTCTGCCATTTCATATAACCATGCAGTCGTACACGTTAATTTTGCAGAAAACAGAATTGAATTAGTACTTCTGATCAGTGTATACGCGTCAGTCTGCCTAATTTCCTAGTGTAGCGTACTTGCTATATATCTAAAGCAGTCAAGGAATAACAATTGGCCCAGTTTTTATAAAACAAACAACCATATATACACGTTGAACATGTAGGCCTGAGGTGACCTTGACAACTTTGAAGGTTTCGACTTTTACGCGGATTGAGGAACACGGGATCCCAAGCATTATCATGTAATGCATCATAATGGCAATTAAAAAGTGATTGAGACCTTGTCCCCTATTGGTGTCATTTGGAAAGATGTTTATTTACTTATGTAATCGAAATATATAATTAGTGCGTTGGTGTCATGAACCAGTAGTCAATGAAACGGACTAAAAGGTTTCTCCGGCTTGTTTTTCTTTGTGATTGAAACATGCAGTTTATAGTCTCACTGTCATGAACCAGTAGTCAATGAAACATGCAGTTTATTGGATGAGGTGAAAAAAAAAAGTCTAAGCCGTGTTCTTATATCAGTTCTGGACTCAGAAAGCTTTGGATAGAAAGATGAATAGCCTTCCTCAACGTGATCTCAAGAATCGTTCAGGCTTAAATGACATAGGATCATCCCAGTATTTGGGATCTCTAGAAATAGACCATGCGTTTATTAAAACGCGGCTCCCCTTGTCGCGCGCGCCCCGTGCGCGGGGGTGCGCGCGCGACAAGGCAATATCTTGCCTTGCGTTTGAAGGACTCCGATAGTTTTTCTTTCTAATTGAATGGAGGTTAGAAAAGTTTTCTGATATTCGATGTAACTCTAGGTACAGTGGTTGGTTTGATGCAATTCGTAACGTCTAGGTACAATTCTGACTTTGACGCATTGGCTGGGAATATTGCTCCTACTTCCGAGGACACCGCTTTTGTTAAGCTTAATTCTCAGTTTGGCTTGTCGCGCGCGCCCCGTGCGCAAAGGTGCGCGCGCGACAGGACAAATGTTGCCCCTGTCGCGCGCGCAACGCCGCCCACGGGGCGCGCGCGACAGGCCAATATACCCACTGCACCTGCAATTTATTAAGTCAATTGAGGACTCTCGCTCGTCTTTTTGTAAGGCACTATACTAGTCTGGATATTAAGTGCATTGACATGTACAAGTTCTAAAAGTATGCAGAGGTAGTGGATATTTTTTATCATCATAAAGTCAAAAAATGGTATTTCGTTTTTTCTCATATGCTGATATTTTTTTAATACAACACATGGATGGGAATTATAATGCCCTATCAGGGGATACAAAGTTTTGGTACAGCAAAGAGATTGAAATTATAATGACCTATCAGCTATGAGATTTTCAGTGCCCTGTCGCGCGCGGCCTGCGCACAAGGCTGCGCGCGCGTCGCTCTGGGATTTCCAGGAGGGGACCGTTTTAATGAAACGGTGAGTTTTGATACTTAACGTCTCGTTAACTTCCGTTTCTTCCGTTTTGAATTATTTTAAGTTATTTTAATACCGGCCGTCGGATGAGTTCATTAATTCGCTGTCACTCATCCGACGGCTGGTTAGGACCGATTAGGCGTTTTCTTCTTAGGAGGGAATCCGAGTCCAGAGAAGACTGCGCACATGTGGAAACATGCTTCACGCTTTTGGTGCTGGACATATACTTCGAAAGTGGCAAAGAAAAAGTCAAAAGCCTGCAATACGTACAAAAGACGAGAAAATTTAGCAAATACCAAACTCATCTGTTCATTCCACGATGTCTTCTGGAGCTACCATAACCACCCTAATGATTCATCTACCATTTAGAAAGCTTTAACACAAATTATTGGTTGGCAAGGCATTTTTTCACTTAATTGATTCTCTCTGTATATCCTGTTGACTTGAGAGGAAGGAGTATAATCATGACAACGACGCTTTTGTTCGATACCGCAACAAGATATACGGTGGAGATCGTAGGGCTCCATGTGTGCTGGCCGTCCACAAACAAACCATTAATGGAGACAAAAATGCTCCACAACCTAAAGATGATCAGTCTCCAACCATAAGAAGTGCCATTATTAGAAGCAACAACAAAATATATCAAATCTCTCACTACACCAGAGCCACCATTTATTTTATCGATGACAACAGGCACTTACACATGGCTTGCCTCTTAAACTATGTTTCCCACTTCCTAACTCAAATTAATTTAATGGGGGCTTCCTTGTGCTCATGATTCCAACACTCCTTCCTTCAAAGGTGTATATATTTTGTGCGCCTCAAGTAATGGAAGCTACCCACTTCAAGAGCCTAAGCAATGGCTACCCGCGAGAAGCAAAAGAAAGGATTCATGTCCAATATTTACAGGTCCACCGTCGGAAATCATTTAGAGCCAGTGCCGGAGCCGGCTGTGGTGGATAAAAAACCCATTCAACGCGGTTGGCTGTTGAGGAAGCCGAAAGCATGTAAAGAGATTGATCAGCATGGTGGCCGGACGGTGCAGATAGAGGGAGGAGTAGTTGGGGAAGAATTTGTTGAAGCAAGGAAATCGGTTTCCCACGTTGAAACGAATTTAGCATCTGTTGCGACATTTCTTCAAGTGAAGGTATTGGTCTCCGACATGCCTGGATTCATGCAAGTGCATGCCTTCCGCTGCGCTAGGCGTACTTTTGATAGCTTGGAGAAGTTTAGCTCTAAACACATCGCCTTTAACATGAAAAAGGTATGCAATTCAGAGTTCATTTCATGAGCATTTCTCTACAATACTAAATTCTTAAGTAATTCATGACTCGAGGAACAGATGATCAGCTCAGAGATGCGGAAGCTTATAAAATTTTCATGAGTTTCTTTAAAAATGTTTTGGGGGACTCGGATTCTAAAATTTTCAAGGTCTAGTTTCCAGCAAGGAATAACTCTATAAATATAAGCCTCACCGATGCCAAGCCAGAAATCTGTCTTCTGATCAATCATATTCTTGGTATGTCTTTCTGGGATTTTCCAGCTTGGAAAGAGATTGAGCATGGAATATGGATCTCTGTCTTCCTGCCTAGGGATGGGTCCCACTGATCGGTGTTGCCCCCATCAAACATCTCAGGGTGGAATCAGTCAGAGTTTTAAATTCTGGATCATTAAATCTAGACAGAATGCACCACATCTAGGTTGTCCTGGATTCTCTAAACATAGTTTTGTAAAATGTACATTTGGGGTAGAACAGGCCATGTGTATGATAAAAGACAAGAACCTGTATATTATGTAGCTAATCATGAATTACATTATTAATTACTTATATCATGCGGCTAATCATGAATTACATTAATTATTAATTACTTATGCTCGAAATGTTATTTCTTGATCTAAGCACATGTTTTCTATAACATTAAAATTTATCTATAATTCTTATCCCCCGAAGCTGGTTTTAAGATATTAGAGAATTTAATACCTCTTCGGTGTTTTTTTTTTTAAGGAGACAATATTCTTAGCTAATCCTATGAGTGTCTCTCTTTGACAACCTCTTGAATCCTTGATGGTCGCGCAGGAATTCGATAAGGTGTATGGGCCGGCCTGGCATTGTATCGTGGGCTCAAGTTTCGGGTCCTTCGTGACCCACTCAACAGGCTGTTTCCTATATTTTTCAATGGAGAAACTGTACATTCTGTTGTTCAAAACGAAGGTCCGGAAAGCTTTGGATTGATTATATAGGATATTAAAGGTTATGTTCCATGAAACGTACACTAATTCCGGTATCGCGATCTAATAGTATTACAAACCCTTACTTTTGTATTTTTCTGTTTTCCGAAGCCAGCTCTAATAATTGCTTAATTATTTGTATCTGATAATGAAATTTGATGATTTCAGCTTGTATTTAGATCTGAAAATGTAATTAAAATGGCATTGTGATCTCTAGTGATTCAATTATCTTAACTAGTTTAATTTGGCCCCCTCTCACAATCAGTCCTGTGTGAATTATTTAACAATAATGTTTTTTCTCATTTTTCTACGCCCTTTTCAAGTTGACGTGGTGTCCTAAATACCCCCCCCCCCCCCACACACACACATATATATGTGCAAGTTTCTTTCACATGGCTGATTCTGATTCCCTGGTCTTGATGAAAGCGTCGGCAGATCAATACGAATGAATTCTGCTGGTACGCAGCAGCCGGAGACATCAACATATACAAGGCGTGGTTGGGACTTTAACGAGTTAAGAATAAGCCGAGGCATGATAACATCTTATTTAGCAAGATCCCGCCGTTGGTTCTAGTTTTAGTCTCTTGTATAGGTATGATGGCTAAAGAGGCAACCCCCTTGCTCTCACAGTACTCCCAACAATACATAACTACAGTTAGAGGTGTTTAATGGTAGTCTCGGTGCCAGTTTGGCCACAATCGGCACAGTCACCATTAAACATGGTGGGCCGTTTTTGAAATTGGCACTAGTTGGCTACAGAAATCGGTCTTCACTGGTGCTAGTGTAACGATGACGATTACAGGATAACCAGCTCATCGTGTAATCGTCTACTAACGACTGTGGCTGCGACAGGCAACAAGCGAATCCCGGGTGGGGGAGAGAGAGACAAAGAGAGTGAGTAGAAAGAGAGACAGAGAGCGGGGTAGAAACAAACGGGGGAGGGGGAATTGGCACCAACGACTGTTTTGAACATCCCCTAACTACAACGGCAGGCATGGAAAGCTGAATTAGGGTTAAAATTTAAACTAAAGAAAAAAATAATTTAGAGTAGAAAGAAAAGGGAGGAGTGATGAGAAATATACAAAATTTAAGTGGTTTGGTTTATAAATTTATATATATTGTTTAAATGCTCAATCCATGGGGCACTCTTGTATACTCAATAGGGCAAGAAGTATATTACAATGAGAGCTTTATTTATAAGCCTCCGATTACAATAGCTCACAGACTCTAATACTCACACGCAAACTCAAAGGTGTACACATGTGGAGTTTAGACCCTATTAACACATATAGGGGTAGGATAGGTATTTCTCCACTATTTAAAAATTCAATAACAATTTTAGAACAAGTCATAAAATTGTTGAGTCTAGATCTGAATAATCAATCAAGAAAATATATATGCAGCGGAATAATAAAATAAATATCAATCACACAATAGACAAGGATTTTGTTGAAGAAGTGGAAAACCTTTGAACTTACCTTTCAAAGAAAAACCACTCCAGGCTAGAAACCACCAAAAATCCACTAAGAAGTAAAACCTTACAACGGTGATTCAGACATAGGCAACATCCAATTGCTTGACTCTGACTACCCCGATGTAATAATCTAAGTAATCCAACCTAGATCCGCTTCCTGCGGTTAACCCTCAGCTCTCTGAGGTTCTTCTTATGAACTCTTCATGAACGTCCTTGTTCTTCAACACCGGGAACTCCTGCAGCCAAACTCTCACAAGAGTTGGTTTCAAAGGTGATTGAATCTAGATAACTGGAGAAAATCTGAACTGTTTATGAGCATGGATCTCTGAAGAATTTTCTCTATTTAGGGAGGAGGCTTGAAATTGAATAAAGCTTGGAATTGTCTCCTCAAATTTTCTTGGTCAATCTCTATATGTATTTATAGAGTTGGTTGAGTTTTATTTCCAAAAGAATTCTAAAAGGAATGAAATATTTCAAAATCCAAATTTTGAAATAGTTTCAGAGACTTTGCATCACCAACTTCTTGTTTTTAGCTCTTCATCTTGATGACATCTTATCCTTTCAAACTTTGAAAGACTCCTTAATCTCTTGAACACTTTGACCAAATTTAAAATACAACTCGATTTGAATTTAAATTGTGACACGGAATTACGCTAATATTAAAACACTAACAAACTCCCCCTTTGGTGATTCCGTGACAAAACCTACATTAAAAAACAAAAATGATAAGATCATTGTCAGTCACCAAAAGAATAACCTGTTTTCATTATAACTCAACCCTATGACCTCAAAACAAGTGTTCAAGAGTCTTCTGAATTAAATTTGTTTCTTGAAAAAAAAATCTCAACAACCAAGTGAAAAACATGGGAAACAGAGTTAGAATATTGGATAATATTTGATGCAAAATAACAACATATCCAATAAAACAACAAATTAAAATAAGAGAGTATTTACTCCCCTTAATTTATTCTCCCATTATGCCAGTTATTCATTTACACTATCAATTATATATATATAAAAAATCCCTATAAGAAAAAAAATTACTCTGAAAAGTTGGTGGAAGATGGCTGGAAGTAGTCGGATGGTCATTAGAAGATGACTGGAATTGGGGGACGGTAATCAGAAAAGATTGGAAAGTGTACCGGGCGATGGCAGGTGGTAGCGGACGAGGCACTAGAAAGCCCATAAAAGATGTCAGAAGTTCATTGGAATAAAATCGGTTGGGAGTGTCGAAAGGCCCTAAAGTTGTCACAAGTTCGCCGAAACGATGCCGACGAGTGAATGAATTTTAAAGAAAATATGAACAAAAGTTGGCCGAAATACTGTCAAAATTGTCTCCGGACGAGAGCCGGAACTAAACTTGGCCAAATTGGGCATGGTTGGGACTGGGCCGAATTGAGCTAGGTCTGAATTAGACTAGGCCGGATTGGGCCTTAAAATGGATAGCAGAAAACGACTAATTAATAAATGTTTTAGTATTAAAAAAAGATTTCGTGAACAACATTTAGCTGGAAATAGTACTATTACTTCGGTTTTTGTAGGCTTAATTCCTAGCTACGTACAATGGTGACTCGATTATTCGTGGGTAATTAATAATTAATACGTGGTTGACGGTGGTCATGATCTTGGCCTTCAACAAAACCCCACACAATCTGCAAATATTATCCTGTTTTACTTTTTATAAAACAATTTTGAACGAAACAAATGTGTCTACTAGCTAGTTTTTTTTCTAAGTAATGTCTACTAGCTAGTTACTTTAATTAATTTTAATTTCCTGAAAGTCATGCTTTTTTCCAAGCTAGCCCGTGATTTATACCTGATCACAAGAATATGACAGTGCGAATGCTCATTGCCGTTGAAATATTATATATATATATGTCATATCTTCCATTTAAATTATCTCCCTTGAAAGATAAAGCAAGTTACTGCTGAAATATATATGGTTAAATATCTAATGACATAAAATATTGGAATTCCAGTGTATATAATATTGTTTCGCATTAAAGCCACCAATTGCCCACCTCATGTTCTCTTCCCATGCATTGACTTGAAATCATGCACGTGATCCGTCTGTAAATTAGATGGATCCTAATTTGTAGGCTAATTTGGAGCAAAATGAGATATGATCCTGTATATTTTTTAGTTGATCGATACCACTCTTCTGCATGATGTACTTCTCTCTCTCTCTCTCTCAGGTTGGAAATATATCGTATATTCCCGATCCAGATCGATCGAATTTTAAGCTCTATTAATGGAGGGTAATTGAGCACAAACAATGGAAGGTTTAAGTTGGGATATCAAAGGAAATTAAGAAAAGAAGTGATAATTAATTAGTATTGATCATGGAGAGATGATGGATGTCTTAATCCTAAGTAATTAATGGAGGCAGTTGATTAATTCCGTGGTTAATTAACTATAGGGTTAAGAAAAGGTATTACTTTAATTTATTTCGTATTAATTTACTTTTATGTATTATATATGTCTATGCATGAGGCTATGACTATTGAGGCCTGCACAAGGGCAGATTCATAATTCATGAAATAAAAGAACGATATATAATTTTTTTTATTTCCCCTTTTCCCTCTCCTTTCTATAATTTAAATTGTAAAACTACAGACAATAGAAGCATGCGCGAGGTTTTGTCTTGAAATTGAAACCATGTGCATGAGGCATGATCACACAGCTCCCATGAAAACTCCAATAGTTTTATATTAAATTACTGTATTTTCCATCCTTAATAATCCTTTTTAAAAGAATTTCTTACGTTTAATCTGGCAGCATGAGACGAAAGAAGATTGATCACAGGGGTGCTATCGCGGAACAAGGGCAGACAGGAAAAGCGAACTTTGACACTGAAAGTGACCTAATTAATATAATATATTGATCAAATCTATTAACTAAAAGCTGGGTTTCTTAAAGCAGCCATATATACTTCCAAGTCAATTCCGCCTGTATCTAGGATATGATCATGGGTGGCAGCTCATCTGCTTGTGAATTGGTAGGCGATAAGCATTGGAGAATATATTAAACAAAAACACAAAAAAAAACAAGGTTGTTTACATCGCAACCCAACTTGGTTTAATTAATTAATTTTCGATGGGTTTTTATTTTGAAAGCCAAATTAAGCTCATGTAAACTCATGTGATTAGCAGGATCCAAGGGCTATTAATTAGAGCTGATCTCTCAAGAGGGCTAGCTGATCATGGGGGGCCCCGGTGCCCATTGAGTTCATGGAGAACTAGTCAAAATGATCTTCTTTTTTATGAACAGACGATACTTTTGATCAATTCCCACTCTTTTTCGTTTGGATGATTACAGAAATCGCATGGTGGAAAATTGAATCCCAAACAAAATCTTGGAAGAAAACATATCCGTTTGGTTTGTGCTGTCTGATCGATTCTTGCGCCTCAGTTCAGTTTTGTTGTGGTTTAAGAAATTAAAGTAGTACTATATACATAGACATCACAAAAGACCAAAAAGAACAGTATAAGAAAACCAAAACGTACGAAAAAAGTGTGGGGAAATTGGAAATTGGACCGCCCGTGCATGTCTCCTACGAGCGAAAGTCACTTTGACCTACCTCTTGTTTGATTTGGGACGTTGATGCATCATCGTTGCCTTACCGAATATGCCACAGAAGCCGCAGCCATCAAGCTTGGGAGAAGGCGGGTCGTCGGTTGCTGGTGAAACCTTGACCGTCCGATACTCAGGTCCTCCGGACGGGAAACGGCCAAGATCCATCACGCTGATTAATCCTGCGCTGCGGGATGGCCTTAGCTCTCTGAATTCCACCTCCCCTTTCTGATGATCTTGGTTACGCCTCATTTTGTTCGGGTCCGCCGATAGGAACTTGTCATCCCACACCATGCCCGATGACCCTTGTCTCCTGAACGCTGTTGTCGACCTTTGCAACCCAGTAGCCATCTCTCTCTCTCTCTCTCAATGTGTGTCTCCCTTACAGACCCTTGTCTGGATTGTTCTCAGTTGGATGGAAATGTGCGTGCAATAAGCTATAAATGGGATTGGACTTTTTCATGCTTACGTGATGAATAGGAGCGAGACGGGGGGAAAACGACAAACGAAGCATAAGCGGAAAGAAAATCATTAGGTGGAAACTATGAGATTAGTGACAAATTATAGAAACCTCCTATAAGATTTCCGAAATTTGAGAAGTTTCCCTCATCTGTAAATTATATTGCTTTGTTGACTTGGAGATAAGGTGAACTTAATAGTTTTCTAGAGGGTTTAACAAGTAACTAACCAGAATATATTCAATGGTTTCGAGATTTGCTGCCTATTTATGCCAAAATTGGAGATAGGTACAGATCAGATATGAGGATAGGCTGCATCCTTGTGAAGATGGCCGAATCTGATGCTTTGCAGTTTGATTTGGTAAGCTCATGAAAATGACCGAACCCACACACCCACCCCAACCCACGATGGAGTGAGAGTAAATGAGAGCATGGTATAGTTTTCCAATTTTATTCACTCAAGTGATCTGTAAAAGTTTTAATTTTTCGAAGTTCATGCACATGGCTAATGTCATCATTGACCTGCCAATAGTGTCAAAGACTAGAATATTATGGGTAGATGAGATTGCGTTCTAGTTCTTAATATTGAAGCAGATGAACAGAAATCGGTATATCCAAAGTTCATTAAACTTCGCATAAATAAAAGGGTCTTTGTTATTTGAGCCTGAAAATGGAGAGTTATATGTGTGAACTTCTTTTGCTAAATTAAAGACATTGAAAAGCAACACCAACACATAAAAGATATATTAGTAGAAGGATTCCCAAATATGATACAGTACGCATTCTAGTAATGAATTCGTCCTACGCTCATCTTATTTCTAAATCTAGTAATGAATTTATCTTGCGATCTAAACCTTCATGGGTTGATGTTTAGGTAACTGGTCTAATTCTACCATGTCATCTAATTGTAGTCTTAAAATCTCATAGACATGAGAAGATCGAGCAGGCATATGCTTATAAGATTAAGATCCTTTGTAGTTTTCTATCCGAATTGCACCTTAATTTAGAAGAGACATAGACACAACATGATAGATCTCATTATAAAGTTCATGCTACCCGAAATTTTATATGAACAATATTAAGTAGTGTAGTCTATATATTGTATCTATCTCTCTCCAAATTGCATTATGCAATTCGAACATGAAATTGCAGAAGATCGTAACCAATACTTTTGTACATTTGGGTACAAAAGACCAATGACCAAACCAAAAAGGAAAAATAACAGAAATCAATGGAGCAAACGAACACAGCCTACACGACTTAAAAGGGTCACACTATATAGTATCCAGGAATTCATCAGCGCCTCTGTACAAGAAATTCAGATAAGTTTGACAGTAAGTAATGAAAGGTCTGTGTAACATGTATTAGGCGTAAGCAGAAGCCAGCCAATAGACTGCTTGAGCCTTTTGCTCTAAGTGATTAGGAATAGTTTGGGTGCTAAGAAGAGATATTGAACAGGCAATGCAACTGCAGGTAAGCATCTCCTCAAGGTCCTCCTTACCTTCATCGAGTAACAGCAAGAATACTAAATCTATTGCGTCAATAACAGAATCCTGCACATGCAAGGATCACGAGATTGTGGTAGAGCTTTCCTTCTCGGCCCATTCTTTTTAGTCAACATCATCTTTTGCAGAAATTCTGGTTAATACTTATATGATCACGATTCACCTGTAAAATCTCTACTTATTACAAAATTAGCATGATTCCTCCCAGCCTCAAAGGGTCCTTTTTCTAGCAGCCGCTAATATCTTTGTCCCTGATAGAATCCACCTTCCTTTTCTCATCGAGGATTTCACTCAAGTGTTTGGGACCCTGGAAATCAGCCAATGTAGTTCTGCTTGAATGCCCATCTTTCCAAATAAGATCTCCATTTTCTTCAGCTTTTTTCTTCTCTTGTTTAATCTGGGCAAGGGTCTTGGGTCCTGTAAATGTAGTAGGCTCCTGAATCGATCTCCTCTCTCTCGTAATTGATTTCTTTGAAACTTCACTTGAGAACTGCCTTTTGGCCAGTCTTTTTTTCCTGAAATGCTGCTTGTTTGATCTATCTTGCTGTGAGCGCCTCAAAAAGTTACGCTGTCTGGTGCCATTTAAAAGAAAGGTTTCATTCTCTACATGTGATTCAATGGTGTTCTTCCCCACTTCCGATGCCAATCTTCCATGTAGCTGATGACCCATACCACGCCTCTCCTCGCTGCGACCAATCAGATGAGATGAGCGATGCCTTCTTGATAAGCCAGCAATTGGACAACCTTCAATCACCCTGCGTCTTCTCAGATGTTCTCGAAGATCCATGCCATTACAGTCACCAACTGTCAGTTCCATTGGCACAAGCTTCCTTTTCCTGGACAACATGGAATCTAACATTTTATCTCTTGAATGACCAGGGAATCTTTTGACTGTAGTGAAAAGATGCTCAGCATCCAGATGATCAAAACCATCATATATATCATGTTCAGAAATATGTTCCGCATCAGGGTACGTGGGATCATACACCACTGAATCCTCAAAATCATAGAAGTGGCTATTCAGCTCTCTGTGTTCTCTATCCATCTCTAGCAAGTATTCTGGATCGTCCTCCAAATTGTCCGATTTATCGCCCACGAGAACATCAAAGCCAGGGGATGATTCCCACCGCTCCTCTGGCTCAATATGTTCTTCCACTTGCTCCTCTGAAATCTGATCTGTGCATAGAAGAGATCTGCCTTGAAAAAAACCTGCTGGAAGCACGGTTTCGGACCTAATCATAGCAGCCTTATCATGCTCACAGACAGCAATCTGTGGAGAGACACTTCTCTGGAAGCCATTTTTGGGCACTAGTTGTTGAACTTCTTCCTTGGGTAGATAATCCAAATCAATGGCCATTTTAGTGACAATTTCAGATGGATTCAGATATGTTTCTGTCAGTGCTGACCCTATCTCACTTCCCCCATATGTCTTGCTTTCTAACAAAGGTGCATCAGTGCTTGCAGATGCAGGCTTAACAGATTTCCCAGAAGGTGCAGTTCCATCAGAACCATGCATAAAAGAACATCCGTCACCTTTATTGCAGAACCCATTGAAGTAGAAGTAACAGGGGACGTTGGTCTTGTTCACAGGTGTGGAACATTTTGCAGATTCGGATGGGGCTCCAGCATTCCCATCCAATGGCTATTAAAATAGCTAAGTTTAGTTCAAATGACAACACTAGATATCTGAGAGATAAAGAGAATAACGAAGATGGCCATCCACCAACATAAAATCCATCACATAGATTTTAACTAAAAAACACTTAAAAGAAAAAAAGATATGCGGAAAGACATGCTCCAAAACAGTGAAAGGTGATGCAACAAGTCTGATGTTAAGTTGGAACAAGAAGTTTAATTCCTAACTTATTAACAGACAAAAGCTTCTAATCCCTTGCCAAACATACCAGCCAGGCAAACAAGATCAAGATCTAAAATCCAAATTGAATTCGGCCACATCATAATGTCAGGAACACGCACTTCCCCTTCATAGATACCCTTGGTGAAGTGGATTTTAAAAAGGACAGGAAAAAGTTAAGTTTATTCGGAGTATCCTTTGTAGTAAATAGACATAATCAAATCAATCAGTGTCCTACATTGTCACTCTTAGATGGGTGGTCAGCGAATTAATTATATCAAGTACTCCTAGAGTGGAGCAGTGTCTAGCAGGTGAATAAAGTGTTGACTTAGCAGGTGACTATGGCAAGTAACCAATATCATGTTTGGTTCATTTTCTGTTCCAAACTTATATTGGCACCCAGTCATGAGATCCTACACAATACTGAAGAAATGCACAAGGAATCCATCTCTGACTCTCCTTCCCTCTGACAAGGAAAATAAAAGAAAGAACTCTCCCTCCCTGAAAATCTTGCAACACACAAATCAGGAAATCTCCTAACTGAAATGATGAGACACTTGTCATGAATATTGAATCAACTTCAAAAGAATGCAACTGCCAATTCTGAAGACAACATATATTATATTATTTGCAACAAAATTTGTCAATCATTTCCTCCCATCAGGGAAGGAATTTTCATTAGGAGAAGCCAACCACCCTAGAACTCCGTTCATCCTTTTGGCAAGAATTCAGCAACTCAACTTTTTTTGGGTAAATTTTAAAATTTTTGGGTAAGTAGTAACTCAACTTCACTATGGAATATCACTCATTTGAAAGTTGCACTAAAGGTTTTCCAATAATCTTGCACTAAAAGATCCTTATCAACCTCTGATGGATCCTCCTACACTACATCAATGATGATGCACGCGCCACTGGAACCAAGGCCTTGGTATAAGAATATAGACTGCATATGCATTTTAAAGTGCATCTCCCACCAATTTCCAACCAACCAGTCTTTAGATTTGGTCAAATCACTCTTGTTGCCTCCTAATTTGCGAGTATACAAGGAAAGCTCTGTAAAACCCAACAACTCATCACTTCTTCCTCCACATCAAAGAACACCAGACATCAAACTCTAGCTCCCGACATGACAAGCATAGAGAACTAATATGTGTGACACAGGGTAACAAGTAAATTCCAACAATCAGGTCAAATTAATAACTAATAAAAGGAAAACATGGTTTTTAACCCACAATAAGCCAGCAACAGGCTGGAATGCAACGGCTTTTTCAGTGGAACCCAGTGACCCACGTATCTCTCATCTAGGAAACTCAATTGAGGGCATATGGCTCGCAAGGAAAACACTAAAATGATATTGTTAGCGAGATAATATAGACGATATGTTTCTCAAGATGTGATTGCCTTGTCTTAAAGCTATCTCATGCAAGATAACTTATGCAACCACCTCACAAAGCAAAACTACAACACATGCAAGATATTAAGGTACTGTTCGCAAACCTAAAATATTGGGAAATTTTTAACCCATCCAAAAATTTTGAATGCAACTATAACTAACTCAAAATTTTGGTTAAGAAAATAATAATAATAAAACTTCAAAATCATTTACCACTCCCCACCAAATCGTCTCTTTCTATTACAATAAACATAACAAATTCACTCAAATCATCTCTATCTTCACTTTTTTACCCACTCCCATAAAATTATACTTTTCACAACTTTTTCTCAAAATCCAATAAAACTCTAATCTACCTCAGTTTTCACAACATTCCCGAAATTTCCAAAAAATCTTGGTTTGCAAATACTACTTAAAATTGGTGAAAAATAATGCATAACCAATAGACAGGTTTCTGTTATTCCATGTACAAATCATATCAGGAAATAAATCAATATTCTACCCAAAATACATGTAGACCATTTACCAAAACAGAAAAAAAGGAAAATATATGGAAGAAACACCAGCTTACAGGATGTCGAAAAGCACAAGTAGGATTAAGACAGTTTCCAGATAACCAGTACCAGCAACCTCTAGGATTGAGCCTTGCAATCTCGCTGTGCCGATACTCACAATCACTCCCCTGGATAAAAAAGAGAAATAAAAAATATTCAAAGAGAACAAAAAAATCTCTCGATGAAAAAAAAAAAAGATTATGGCGTACAAAGTGGAGAAAATTCATTAAAATAGCAACCACAACACCATAAAAATCGAAATGCAAGACAATCTTCAAGTGAAAGAAGTTGGAGATTGAGTAATTTGATTCACGTATAATCCAAAGTCCCAAGTCATCCTTCCCATCAACAGACCCTATATAGTACACGACCCTTCAAATGTAGGTGCACTCCGACAGGTTGTAGAACAATAATCACAAAAGCAAGCAGAATCCTCAGCACGTATAAAGAAAAAAAAAACAACCTCAACAAAAAACTCATAATAGCAAGGAGATTCACCGAAAAAAAGAAAAAAACAAACCGCATTGCTTTTCACGGACCTTCTTACAGGTGAGAGGCGAGGCCAAGAAATACACGCAGTCGGTGTTCCTTTTTTGAAGTTCTTCGTCCATTTCCGAAAGTAAAAGAGGGTGCTTCACAGTGAGAAATGTGAGCAGATCATGAAAAGGCCATGAGTGTTTGAATTGTGGCTTCAGATGGCGGAGAGATCGAAAACCAGGGATGGACAGAGAGAGAGGGAGATTGGGTTTTGTTATGGCGTTCCATGGGCGGTTTGGGTTTTTGACGGGGCTCGGTTTTTCCTTATATCTAGCCAAAAAAGATCAGTTCCCCCCCCCCCTGATTTTTCCTGATCATTGAGGAAAAAAAAAAGGGTGCGAAATTTGCTTTTAGTCATTGGTTTTACCTCTTTTTATTTTTAGTCAAATTTTTAATTCTTTAATTTTCACTCCGTTTAAATTTTAATCCTTAAACTTAATGAGTCAAATTTTTAGTCCTTTAATTTTCACTTCGTTTACATTTTAGTCCTTAAACTTAACGAGTCAAATTTTTACTCCTTTAATTTTCACTCCGTTTAAATTTTAGTCCTTCCGTAACCCTCCGTCACCCTAATTAACGGAATAATTTTACACGTCAGCTTCCATCTAACACGCCACCCTTCATTTCCATGTTAGCCTTAACCAATTGAACGTGATTTCTTAAACGACTTGTAGCTTCTATTTAATTGAAACTCTACATAAAACTTAAAGCCTCAGCCTCGTCGTTCTTATGTCAACCGCAAGAGGCCCTTC
This sequence comes from Myrica gale, assembly GCA_963930655.1. Lineage (NCBI taxonomy): Eukaryota > Viridiplantae > Streptophyta > Magnoliopsida > Fagales > Myricaceae > Myrica > Myrica gale. The sequence continues at coordinate 26,341,761 of OZ005600.1, read as the reverse complement.
AAATTTCAAGTTCAACACTTCATCGGACTTCCACTTCTCGTGTATAGAATCCACCAAAGCCTGTGTAATACCTGCAACTCTCACCTTTGTCCTTTCCAGCATCCTCAAAGATATATTTCTGTGTTCCTTGACATGAGAACGACGAGGCTGAGGCTTTAAGTTTTATGTAGAGTTTCAATTAAATAGAAGCTATAGGTTGTTTAAGAAATCACGTTCAATTGGTTGAGGCTAACGTGGAAATGAAGGGTAGCGTGTTAGATGGAAGCTGACGTGTAAAATTATTCCGTTAATTAGGGTGACAGAGGGTAACGGAATGACTAAAATTTAAACGGAGTGAAAATTAAAGGACTAAAAATTTGACTTATTAAGTTTAAGGACTAAAAATAAAAAGAGGGTAAAACCTTGTGACTAAAAAGCAAATTTCCCAAAAAAAAATTATAACAAGAGACTATTCCGATGTTTTTTATTTTTTGTAATCAGGCCACAATTTATTCCAAAGCAGGATCCCTCTAACGGAAGAAGAATTACGCAAAGGAGGATCAGTACCAGCAAATAATCAAGAAAAGTCAAGCAAATGCTCGGGGAATGCCAACTAAACTCAATTCAACAGCGGCCTAACGAGCAAGGTGATGCACCAAAAAATTTGCATCGCGATAGACATGAGAAGCATGCCAACTAAGAAAACACCGACCCAATTCATGAATCTCCTGCACAACAAGACCAATGCGCCATTCATAAACTTGGGGCCAACACCGAAGTGCTTTGACTACAGAGTCCGAATCTCCTTCCAGCAGAACATCCAGAAAACCATAACGATATGCCAACTCCAATCCAAGCCGAGCAGCCTCAGCCTCACCTTCCAGCACCTCAACAGCACCAAGCTTCTGCACTGTAGCCGCAAGCACCACACCCCTGGAATCCCTTGCTATCGCTGCAATCACCGCGTAGTGCTCCCTAATAGCCACGTCCACATTAACTTTAATTTGTCTAGCTGGTGGGGGAATCCATACATGCAACCGGCAATCTTGAAACTTCTTATTCCAGGCGGCCTTATGCTCCAGGCTTAGCCTTCGAACAGCATACGCCAACTGCAAAGCCTCACACTTGGTTCCACCATGCACCACTTTATTTCTGGCGAGCCAAACTAAATCGATCGCATTTATAGCAAATATCTGGAACAGATGCTGGTCGTCAATTGGAATACCAAGAGAGAGATGGGGATGGATTAATTTTTCCACCCAGCTCACAACCGATGCTTCTCGAAAAACCGATATGTCCATTTGCCACGGCGATTCACTCCACACCGCTCGACTAAAAGGACAGGAAAATAGTAAATGAAGAGACTCAGGTTGATCTTCACAGAGAGAACAGACGATATCAGGAAGCTCCCTCGCAGAAACTCCAACAGGGGCATATCAGGTTGATCTTCACAGAGAGAACAGACTATTCCGATGTATACTTTTTGGGTAATGTTACCCCTTAATTATAGATAAATAAAATTTTAAGTTTTAAAGCTGTGATTTGCGTCTTTCAAATATGACAACAAAAAACATATAAAAATGATGAAATGCTCAGTCAAGACAAATTTTTTTTAAAAAAATAGAAATTTCAATTTTTTATTTAAAACATTATTTTATATATATAATTTTTAATGAACTTTTAAATTTTAAATAATTTTATGTTTGAGGGATATTTTAGTCATTTTATATGTGATATGTAAATCACTATTTTAAAATTTGATTACTCACTACTATTATTTTTATCACATTAAACATCAATTATTGATTTTAAATAAATACTGTTAAAAATTTTAATCAATTTTAACAAAAAAAAGTATTTTTTGATGCGTGAAACAAAAATTTATCTCCATAATAATTAATCGTTGCTAAAAATATTCTTTGGGTTAAATACACTTTGCTAAGTTAGATGGAAAAATATTTTTTGAGGTGCAAAATGACAATTTTGTCTATATATTTTTTCCATTTTATAAGGATAAAATTGTAATTTCAGGGATAAAAAATTTATACAGAAAATTTTAACAGAAGTTGCAAAGTATATGAAATCAATAGTTAGTGAGGGCAATGTAACAACAATAATAGATCGGGGTGTAAAGTGTCGAGACCCCCCAAAGTTAGAGGGTGCAAAGTGCATTTATCACATATTTTTTAGGATAAAAAATCTATTCTAAATGGAAAAAAATCATTTTTCATCAAAATTAAGGAAAGAATTTTGTTAAAAGAGGTAAAGTGTTAGAAATCAATAATTAATGAATGTAATGTGACAAAAAAAATATTTTTGAATGCACACTATTAAGATCATAGAGTGAAAGGAGTATATATATTGCTAAATTTTGTGCAATATTCTTATTTTCAAATCAAAATCATCTGAATCATTTTCCCGTAAGTGTTTTTCTGTTCTTCAAGTTGTTTTGTTTTAAAAATGGTAAATTTTCCTTCGTTTTATTAAATACTAAAATTTGCCCTTAATGGCATATTTCTGTATAGATATTACAACCAGCTCGGCGGAATCAATCCACCAGAGACTCTGAAAGGTTCTTCAAAATCAAAACACCAGTCAGTGTGAGCTCCAACAATGAATTCTTTTCCTCGAATACCATTAGCTGCCTATGTTTATTTAGGGGACATTTTTAACTCAGAATTTGAAGTTAATGTACAAAGGCCTCAGATGTTCAATTGCTTCCGTCAAAATTTGTATACCATTTGCTCGGTATATCCTGCTTCTTTGAGTACGCCAGAGAGCTGCAAATAAAGAAAAGCAGCGAACTCAAGTTCAACACAACATTTTAGCAGCTGGTTGACACTGATTAACAAAGCAGAAAATGCTCTCTCATACCTCTCCTTGAGAGCGGTCTTTACCCTTGTCACCAGATACATGATTCATCAATCCAGGGGGGCCACATACCTGAACAAGCAGAAGAAAGTCGTTCAGGGAGTCGAAAATTTAAGAAAAACTGATCCGAATCCCGAACGTTTAAAACCCTGTCAGTCTGTTAGAGACCACAGATGTGAACTCATTAAAAACAAGGCTTGGCCGGCAACCCCATGATTCCACAACTTGTTTCGAGTGAATTTTCAAGTACGATGTATGATGGCGCATCTCTGATCTCCAATACTGAGATTTTGCCACATGTAACCTCGTAGAGGACAGAGAAATAGCTTGGGGGGGGGGAGTTTAACTGTACAAGACTCTTATAATTCATAAAAACTAAGTGGATAGCACCTCTACCCTTTGTAAGACTGTAGTTAAAGGTCTAGTCAAAGAATAATTTTGTGATACTATTGCTACAGAAAGGCTGAGCTTGTTTGGAATGGGCAGCACAATTATGGACCACACTCAAAGGCCTTAATCTGTTTCAAAGGAGATATGTCAAAAATTACTATAAACCTATCGACTCCCAAGCAACAGTAGTGAACTCGAACAAATGTACTTCTCAATTTTCCCTGAACAACACTCCAGTTGATCCAGGAAGTTGATAAATTTTGGTTTCACAACAAAGCCAACCCAGCTCATATGCAGATTGGCTTGTAACTCAAAGGGTGATCTTAACTCAGGCAGCCAAAAAAAGTAAAAGCGTCATTAGAAACTCTCTCATCTGCTATTTGTACCAGAATGCGAGATGAAGGAATATTAGAAATTGAAAAAAAGCCCCACAAGACAAAAGGCTTAATCCCTACTAATTAGGTCAGCTCCATGGATCCTATCTAAACAATATTTGGGTCAACTATATGTATTTCTTCTCTCCACTACTCCTTTTTTTTCTGGATCTCTCCATTACTCTCTTCCCTCATCTATGTTACTACACTGGTAAATAAAATGCATTGCATTTGGAATGGATCTCCTTTGCAGGTTGAATCTGATGGCATATCATGATCAAGTAGACAAGCATGTGAAAGTTGAGATGCTGAAGTAACAAGCAACACTCACAAGGATTAGTGTGTCAGCACCAGGACAAGGTAAGCCTTTGATAACCATATCCTTTGATATGTAGCCTGTACCTCCTCTCCAATTCTTTGATGGATTATCGACAGTGTAGAACACCTGGGATTTTTGCCACAACAAAATAAGCCATATTCATTTGACAAAAGTATGCAATTTGAGCAAAAGAGCCATGCCATCTCGTACTGAAACAACTGTACCTTCAAATTTGGGTGGCTTGTTGCAAGTATGTCAAGTTTCTGTTTAAGCAGTATGTCATCTGGGGAAACGTTTCCATAAAGCAGTGATACCTGTAAAGACACTAAGCCACAATTAACCAATTTCTACAACTGTTTACTCAGGGCAGTATACATTTAGAGTGATTGGACACTGTTAGATCTACAGAAACAAATGAATCCATAATTGGGACAGATGCATACACACTGGTCAATCTGCACACTCACCTGAGTTTTGTCATCAGGATTTTTCAGTATAGCCTCAATAACCTGAAGCATTGGTGTTATGCCCGTGCCACCAGCAATCTGAATGAAGAAAACACAATTAACTTCAGATAAAGATGACCACACCTATTAAAAGATTTCAACAATACTCCTTGCTGCAATTACTAGTTTGCAGATAAACTACGGATATTTCATTCGAAACGGACAATGAGAACTAGAAAGTGAATGCAATACTAAGAATTGAGAGCTCACTCCAATCAAGAGCAGATAATTTGTCATTGTTAACATAAAACTTGGAGCCTACCACTTCCATTTCACTGTACACTCAATTGTAGATACAGGACATCCTAAGCAGAGGATACAGCTAAGATGGATTGTCAAAACTATCTTCAAATCAGAAAAATCAGATGTAATTTCTAAATGACTTCTCTTACCATCCCAATGTGTTTCTTCATATTGGGAGAATATCTTAGCTTCTCAATGGGCCTGAAAGAAAGGAAAGCTTTGCATGAAGACAATATAAAACATATCATCAGCTAATACTTGTGGAGTTGAATAATCCACCCTACCCTTTGACCTCAATTACATCACCCGGTTTTAAGCTTGCAAAATGCTGACTCATTTTTCCTTCTGGATACACCTGAAGAAAATGACAAAAGCAGTTCATAGGTTGAGTATTACACGTATGGAGCAGCAGAGCACACTTTCAGTGTACGCGATAGATAAAAAAAACAATCCCATTACCTTGATCAATAAGTCAAAGTATCCCTTAGAATCTGGATCAGATATAGGAGTATACCTGGAAACAGAGCAAATCAGTTAGTACCACGAATTACCAATGAGAAACATCAACAGCAGCCAACAACATGGCAAGTAAATGATCGCTACATGATCAGTTCCATTTTAAAAAAATTGGAATGACAACATGAACCTGAATTTAGGACTACGTGCCTTTTTCCTAGTTTTCTTCTGTCACCAAAAAGAAAAAGAGAGACTAATCTCTCTAGTTATAAGTATCCAAGTCAAAATGTCATCTATTGTTAAACTAATTTACAACTAATCCAGTAGAAAAATACAATAAGGTATTGCATTATAATCAAGTAAAAGAAATTAAAAAAATGAGATACAACATGGTTTAAATAGAGAAGCGTAAAGGTTTCATACCAGCAAACATTGCATTTGGAGCTTGTAATAAACTTGCCCTAGAAATGCTTCAGAACAAAAGCATGCAACATAGATACTACTTCACTTCACATGGGATTGAAGTTTCCATCCACGTTTTATTTCCTTAAAGCTTCAGTTAAAAGATACTACATCGATGAAGTAAAGAATTATAAAGCAACAGTAAAAACAGAAGACACTGGCAGCAGGATACCCCAAAAACTATTTCAGAGATTGAGAACAAGCATCTGAGATACTGAGGATTCAACCCAAAAGATTGCTTAGGGGAAAATTCTGATTTCCTGACACAAATAGTACGTATAAGACAAAAATGGTTTAAAGTAGAAGAGGAATAAAAATGAAGGGATGAAGATTGAATTTAAATACTATTTCTGATTTGGCCTAATATCTTTACAGGACCCCAAAATAATTATTTCTGAATTCCTCATAGAAAACAAAGTTATCTAGGAAGATGCTGTTAATGTTACATAGAGAATATAGTTATCCATGATGGCACCACGATGAATGGTAAGATGATGATATTAATGACACACTTCTTATTCTCTGGTTCATCTGTTGGAAAACATTTGTGGAGTTTAGGGATGAAAAAAAGAAATACATAAGCAAATTGAATCAAACTGAACACAGTTAGCTGGAATTGTAAATCTCTTTGATCCCTCAGGGTCATTGGGCCTAATATAGATCTTGATGTGAGGACCAAAAACTATATAGCTTATAACAAATTATTTTGACATTATCAATCCATAAAGGATTTTATTCTCAACTGCATATACTGTGTACAAAGTATAAACCTCACCATTAATACGTACATTAATAAGACACTTAGCACAAAAGTGACACTATCAGGTACTGTAGAGTCGGAAATATCTTTCAGATCAGGCCTCTAATCAGTTACAAGGAGCGGAAGACTTACGGACGTATGACGTATTTTATTTTTCCTTCAGCATCTTGTCCTGTTGAAGCCCTACAGTGACAAAAACTCATCAAGATCATCACTTTAGAGGCCAATTTATTCCAGGTCTACTGATTCTTAACAGCAAAGTTCACTCATCGCATACAGCAGAACATACCTTGTAAGGATACATGAAGCAACATCCAGACCCAACTCCACATTAGGATCAAATGAAAACCTATGATGTACAAGGAGAAGAATTAAAACTAGTTACAAAGAACAATCTTTTCAAACAATAGCTAAAGGCACTGGGTAGCCACATTCAGAATGTAAAGCCTACATTGTCACTAAAACAAGGACGGTACTTTTGATAGCACCAATGACTCTTTCTTTTCCCTTTTATGTTATCAAATTAAAGAAATAATTTTGCAGTTTCTTTGGAAGAACACATTTATGTGTTATTTCAGGGTGTATTATTTTGCAAAATTATTCACTGATCTTAGCTCTAGCTATAACAGCAGATATAACTGGTGTGATGTGGATATGTTCAATGGTAAGTGACATCCAACAATGAAAATAAAACTCCATGAGACAGTTGTCCCTTTTGATAAGGAAAGTAGGAATCACAAAAGGCCATATATATATGAAGTCTAATCAGATTATATGCTATGCCATCTGCAAAAACCCTCAGTTAGATTTTAATAAACAAAGAATCTTTAATTGCCTTCCACAAGCATTTGGAACATATTTCCTAGTTTGACTCTCTTTATTACCCTTTGCTGTCTTTGTTCTGAGTTTTCACCCGATTGATTTAGTAATTTCACTTTGAAAATGATCACAAATTATCTGAGCAGAGAATTTCATCCATCAAGGTGATCCTCCAGCAGCTGATATTCCTTAAAACAGAAAAAATGATTGATCAGAGATATTTACCTAAATAGTTGGGAATTGTGGCTGACCCTTGCAGTGTCTTGCAACTTAAATTCAACCCATTTATTTGGATTGAGAGCTGTTAATAAACAAACAATCAATTGACTATTAAAAAGCTAGAGTTTTGTGAAATAAGCAAAAACTTCACAATTCACTTAGCAATGTTGAAAAAATTAAAGACAGCATTCTTTCAGAAACTTCCTTATAAGCTTTTTGCTAAAATACTCACCAATTTTTGAACCTGTCTCTTCCTTGATTTCATCTAGATGTACCTGTGAACAAAAAGCATACCCATTATAGAGGAAAAGCATACATGGGTGACATATGGTTATCAGAATCTAACGATTGAATGTATTACTGTAGGAAAGTTTCAATTCCTCTTCCCACGATATCTCATTATTCTGTTTGGTAGTTGACCAAAATAAGTAGCGTACTAACTCTAAGAACTCTTGTGTAATGAAAATACGAATACCTTTTATCTATTTGTGTCCACTACTGTTTGGTAATTAATAAAAAATGTAGTACTGTACTAATTCTACCAACTCTTGTGTAATCTAAATTACGAATACCTTTCTCTATTGTGTCCACCTATAAATAAAATCTGACACATATTCATCATTGCTAAAGAAATTCCAAAGTGAAATCGCATCTTTGTCGTATAATAGACACAATCTTCGGTAACTATTCAAAGCTCACAGACCCAAGTGCGAAACCACACCATTCACAAGAATACACACAAAATCAGCAACTGAGCGTTTCATTTTACGATTCAATAAACCTACACAAAAAGTCAGGAAAAACAAATTCTAAGCAGAAACATAGTCAACCACAGCAAATTTCATCATCCATGGACAAGTAGAAGAAAATCCAGATGTAACTGTAAAGAAACATTACCAAATTGGACGAGGAAAAGTAGTAGTAGGAGACTCCACCAGAAACTGCTGCGATTGCTCCAATGGGTATCCGAAAAGCAGTGAAGCTGGACTTGGATTGGCCTCCAAATACATTGGTGAATGCGATCGGAGTGGCTCTAGCTACCCCTCTTGAAGAACGTAGCCATTTTCAACGGAGAAGAAGAAACGAATAACGCTCGAAAATAGGGTTTTACCCTTTTAAGAGTTGAGACTGCAGTGTCCGTGGCTTTCTTCTGGAAGAGGAGAGAGGAGTAATATGCGGTATGTGTAACAAATGGGACTGTAATGGATGAATGTTGTAATGCATTTAATTCCGAACGATAGAAGCAATGCTTAATTCGAGGTAGCAAGCCGCCAGAATTCTCTCAATCGGAATGATACAAACTTCTCGATACCTATCACAATGAAACTAGCCGAACAGATATACCTCTGGTTACTAAGCAGGGCCGGACCTGTTGGTAATGGGCTGTAACAAACCCAACATTTGTGAATGAAATGTAAAGCCCAAATGATTATAAAGCAATAACATAAGTGACTAACACTGGCCCAACCCAGTGAAAGTCCAATGGCCCAGCCGACACACGTGACTTCCGAACCCCACTTCATCCCACTTCGAGACTACTCTCGAACTCTCCCATCTCCAGCCGCACTTTCTCTTCTCCAAGCCAAAGCTTCCTCCTTTATTCACCATTTCACCTGCACCCCATCTGCCCCCCACCATCTGCCCAGCCTTGTAGCAGTGTGCTCCGTTTTAACTGGAGTGGACTCGGCTTAGGAAAAAAAAAAGGACTAAAGCAACAACATACAAATAACAAAATAATGCCTAGGAAAAAAAAAACAGCACAAACGAATAAAAAAAGAAATGGGACAAATTCTCCTTTCAAACAACCACCGATTTTTTAATATTCGCATAAACTTTTAACTTTACAATTCACTCTCAAACTATGATTGTCGTTGCAATTTCACTCCTAAACTTGTTGAAGTGTTATGTCAAATGATTTTTGAATTAAGTGAATAAGATGTGACATTCTTCGTAGGTAAAAAAATAATTTTGCCCACATTGATTTTAAATGAGTCATCTTTTATTAATAAAGAAAAATTTACTAACTACATATTATTTTTTAAGTCTATAAATCGTGAGAAGAACCGTAGAAGGTTGAGAACAAGTCAAATGAGGGCAAATTCGTATTTTTATATAAGAAGAATGTCACCTGCTTGTCAAGTAAGACAAAAAATGTTCAATATAATGTCTCTAGCGAGTTGGGAGATAGAATTACAATGAGAAGCATAATTTGATGTGAGTTGTAACGAATTAAAATTTATGAAGTATTTGATAATTAGGTAGTAATTTGAGTAGAAAATTATAATTTAACAAAAAAAAAGGTTAAATACACATTCCGCCAATCGACTATTGGGGTTCTACACTTTACCCCCAATTACCGATTTCGTCTCAATTACCAACCGTTTACACTTTGCACACTTGCTATTAATTTGGAAAAAAAATTTATATTTTGGTTCCATGAAACGACGATGTACTCGTAACTTTCATTGAACCAAAATAACAATTTCTGTCCAAATTAATGGTGGAGGTGCAAAGTGTAGACAATTGGTAGTTGAGGGATAAAATGTAACAAAACCAGTAGCTTGAGGTGCAAAAGTGTCAAAACCTCGATAGTCGAAGAGTAACATATATTTTTTTTTTTAAAAAAATCATCCAAGTGGTAGGCTAATGGTTTGGATCAAGTGTCCATAAAGTCATGACCGATGACCAAAGCATTGAGGAGGCGACTACATCTTCCATTGGACTTACGACAGGTCAGGATTAAATTATGGCTCAACTCTCTCTTCAGGGAGCACCTGTTGTCCCGCAGTCTAAGCTAAGGGTGGGCAAAATTTCGCCAACCTGACTAAGCTCAATTCGAACGGGTCAGATTACCTCAGATTTAGGTTTTGAAAACATAAAGCATTGAGGAGGCGACTACATCTTCCATTGGACTTACGACAGGTCAGGATTAAATTATGGCTCAACTCTCTCTTCAGGGAGCACCTGTTGTCCCGCAGTCTAAGCTAAGGGTGGGCAAAATTTCGCCAACCTGACTAAGCTCAATTCAAAGGGGTCAGATTACCTCGGATTTAGGTTTTGAAAACATAAACTCGAGAAAAATTGAGTTCAAATCTCTAATACGCCCTATTTATTTTTCTCATACCTCTAATGAAATGATGTCGTTTTGCTTATTTTGAATGGTTTTTCTTGTAACCCAACCAAAACTCGAATCTTGAACCTAATGGGTTCATTTGAAAAGCGGAGTAAGGTTGGACAACCCCCACTCCGACTTTGCCCGCCCCTATTCTAAGCCCTACTGAGTGATGGTTCTCATGTAGGGACTATTATGGTAACACCTAAATAAGGTTGCCACCCCCTAGTTGTCTCCTCTGGACCCTTTTCGTTTATTAAAAAAAGGTTAAATACATTTTACCACATTATTTTTGGGGTCATTTACACTTTGCATACCGATGTATTATTTTTGACACATTGGACCCCTTAACTTAACATTTTTTTTCAATTTGGGCTCGTACCTAAATTGCCCATCAATTTAGACGGATTCCGTCAAAATGTGGGGTGCAATGTGTAAAAATTTCTAAAGATAAGGTGACGTTGTGTAAATACCACTAAAGACAATGGGACAATGTGTAAATTTTTTGACGGAATTCGTCTAAACAGACGGACAACTTGGTACATGGTCCAAATTGAAAAAAAAAATGTAAATTTATGGGTCTAATGTGTCAAAAATAATATATCCAAAAGGACAAAGTGTATTTAACCCTTTTAAAAAAGCAACTCCATTGTAACTTGTTAAAACGACTAACGTGTTTAGAGTTTGTGAGGGGGCCTCACGTTGAGACTATGGGCCTCGCAAGTTTATGTGGGCCAAAGTTTGAAAATTGGGCTAAGAAGTTTTAGGCCTCGCTGTAAAATGGTTGTAATGGTTAGCCCACCAATGAACTAAATGTTTTAATGGACCCAAAAGCAAGGTTTGCGTTAGAACTTTCCAACTTTTCTGTCCTTCCTAAGCATCAATCTTTTTTCTCTAAGTCCTTCCTAAGCATCAATCACTTCCACGCGATTACCATTGTACAACAAACTATAATTCCTACTATGTTCACATATATCGCTTAAGCGAGGGTTCATTCAACCCACAAAGTATAATAAAATGTATCTCTTCCAAATAATATAAATTTTTGGGACAAGTAGTAGATGAAGAATTATTTTGTTTATTCTGAAAACAAAAAGAGAAAACTTCACGAGATTCTTCTATAATATATATTATCCGAGATTCTACTATAATAAGAATCAAACTTGACCTTTCAGGGTTTTGTTTCTAGCACTTTGATAAACGGCATCTAACAAAGAAATTAGTACTAGAAAGGAAACACAAAATCTTAGCAAATCTAGATGATCTCAAGCCTGACAGAAATGAGGATGAAAAAAAAAAGATTTTTTTGCTATCCATGTTCTTATTCCAATGATTGAAATTTCTTGTCAGAGAAAGAGACAAGGTCATGTGGTCAATTCATGACAGCAAGGGGCGCAAACGTGGGTCGTTGGCTCGTTGCAGTTCCTCAACCGTACTCTATTCAGACCCAGGATACAAATATGAGCTAAAATGGTAGGCAGCGCAGTAGCTTCTTCAAGAGCTCCAGACCAGGGGGAACATGAAATCCTTTTTCTTCCTCCAGTGCTTCAAAATGATCTGATGAGCACACGAACATGTTATAATTCAACGAAGACTAGAGTTAGCAACTTAATTAGCATGATGGCTGATAAAGATATGGGAGTAGAATTTTGTCGCGGTTCACGATCTTCTCCGGAGAGATCTCTTTGGCTCTGTTCTTTCCTTTTCACGATCATGGACAAAGAAAACAGTGCTTATAGAATAGGTCAAAGGCGGAGAACCAGAAGACAAAAAACGTACCTTTCAACATGTCTTTAATGAAAACAGGCTGCGTTAAGAGTACAATATGGGAGTAAACTTTTCAAGGCTAACTCCATAATTGGAAATTTGGACTTAACTGAGTAGTTGGCTAGTTGCCACTTGATGGTTATACGTGTGCATCTGGGTCTTCTGGGCATTAGAATTATTAATCTTGTTGGCTAGCTGAAGTCATTTTATACCTTGATCTTCAGACCATCACATTGAAGCAAAATCTCAAAGCGAGTATTGACGGTCGGAATAAGAGACACGAATACATTATATGATAGAGAAGAATACTTTCTATATTCTAAGATGTGTATAAACTGTACAATGAACCATCTTTTTATAGGAAGAGAAGGCAATACAATGTAATCATATGGGTGGGCAAAACTTTTGGGTCTTCCCGAAAGTTCCGTGTCCGGTTCCGGTACCGGGTATCGGGTACCGGTTCCGGCATATTCCGGTATTGGAACCGGATACTTGTTTTCGGGTTTCTCGGTTCCTGACTTTTTTTTTCCGTTATTACATCGTCGTTTTGAGCCCTGCTTTCTTCTTCTTCTTCTTTTTAAAGGGAAGTGACCTGGGTCAAATGACCCAGGTCACTTCAACGAATGAGTCCTTCACTCCTTCGTTTATTCTATTCGCGAAGACAGCCCCCATGCAGCAGGCAGAGGCAACCTCCTTGTTACAGTGTCGTCTCTCTCTCTTTATATTTTCGTAATGAAAATAAGGGTTCTAGTGGGCACCGAAATAGATCATTCTGGTTCCATCCGTTCCGGTACCCACTCTTAGGTAATCAATTGATACAGAATCAACTAATTAAGGCCGATTACACAAATCTCAATCATCTTGATCTGAGGAAATCTTTCTAATTCAGAAAGATCTTGATTTGAGATCTTCTTGATTCAAAAATATATATTTGCATGATCTTATTAAATCAAATCTTTAGGCTAGAATCATGGAAGACCTTTGATTAAAAGATTTCTCTAATCTCTCTAAATTATACAGCTCAAGCCAATATTAACTGTTTGCCTCAGTGGCGGACGGAGGGGGGGTCGACCCAATGCAAACGTTGAAATATATATATATATATATTTGCTGAATCTGACAATGATATTGCCAACAATCAGTGATTTATCGCGCTGGAAGAATTGAAGCTGCAATCATAGAGCATAGACAATTTCAAATCCTGCCAACTCTGTGTTCTTAATTGCTGATAACCTTTTGCTAAATCTTCGTTGATGAAATTGGAAGGAAAAGCACAACCAGAGAGGAGGGAATAAGGAAACAGAGACATTAAGCGTTAGTGTTAATTTTCTAAATAGTTGACAAAATCGGAGCCCACTTTATAGCTTAGAAGGCTGCACTCAATCTATAAAGCCATTGTACACACGTACCAAACGACCAAGTTCACCAAAAGAAGAGAATAACGCCCGAAAATTTCCATGAGTTACAACAATCAATTAATGATGCATCTAAAATTGTTCTGCCAGTTTGGAATAAGTTCTTTTCACCTTCTTCTCTTTGATACTGCGTAAATTTTGGGTTCGAGTCTCACGGTCCATTCAGACTTTCCAAGGTGTCATGGAAGAAAATTTATCCCTCGGATGCATGAGCCACTTCATCAAAATATCTCTCTTCTATTTGGTAAAAGTTGTTTTGTTCGTGAGCATCATGTTGCCAAAGTCATCACAATCATAATCTTATAACAACTTTTGACTCTGATAGTGTTAGCTGTCTTGAAGCGCCCATTTCATGCAGAGAAATTTCTGGATAACTTATCTGCAGTTTTTCTCGAAATCTAATTGTTGCATCTTTTCAGATAATTTTGGCTACCAACATAAAATAATATTATAACTCAAAAACATATAGCATTATTATTATTGTGCCTTTACCACATTTCAGTTGGGTTGGCTAATCGAATAAACTATCTATCATGTGGGAAACTCACTTTCTGTCATGACTTATTTTCAGATCAACTCCCTCATTATTTATAATACAAATCAATTTAATTTTAGTCATTAATTTTCAATATTTTAACTCTAGGAATTTTTTTTGCATTATTTAATAAAAAAACTTCTGACATTTTCCCTTTGGCCCCCCTTTAGATTCATTCTTGGTTCTGCCACTGCTGCTTGGTAGAGAAGGTGTAGCCTTCCATACACTAGGGGGCTCAACCTTTTTAGGGTCTTAGACAAGTCATAAAAATGAAGCCTTTTAATATTAATAAATAAATAAATAAAATAAAATTCAAAATTCAAAAAAATTCAAAATTTAAATTAAACCATAAATTTGCTTCTTGCCTTTTTAGATGCAAAATTACTAATTAAACTTTTGTATTCAAGTTTACCCAATAAATCAGTTTCGATAGATAAAATTTTTAAACTGCTTAATCTATCTTGAATAATTTTTTATAATCTTTAGTTTTAAAAAACTTCTTTCTACAGATGCAACTGTAACAACTATGGTAAATATAATATTCTATATGCAATAAAACAATTTGGAAAACAATTTAATTCTTTTACTAGATTAAGTATTTCAAGTGGAGTACTAATTTATGTTTTGTAACTTATTTTAAAACTTTTAATTTCGAAAATAAATCAAAACCATCAATATCAGAGCGCATGTCATGCTTAATAAAATTTTCAAGATTGCGACTTTTTTTTTCTAAAGCGCAATCATCAAAAGATATTAAAAATAATTCAAATCTATCCTGCATGGAAGATATTGCTTGATTTAGAATATAATAAAAATAATCAATTTTGAAAGATTCCTCTGCGAACTTCATAATCTCATCATCATTTTCATCAACTTTTCAAGTTGTAAGCTCTTACTAACTGAATTTACAGCAAAAAATTATCTCATACTAGATATTCATTCCCAATAGAAATTCAAAGTTTTCAATCTCATATGTTGCTAAGCATTTAGTTTCACTCCTTGTCTAAGGATCTTCTCTAATTTCTGCTAATTTCAATAAAGCATCTCTAATTTTTTAGGCTTGAAATTTTAGAGCTTTAACACTTTCAATGCGACTTTCCCAACGTGTTTGGCACATAGGTTTATGAGTCAAAGTAATATACTCTAATAAAACTTTCTATCTTTTTGTAGAAAAAGCAAATAAAAAATATATACGTTGTACTACTCCAAAAAGTGATATTGCTTTAGAACATGAATTAGCCATATCACAAAGAGCTAAATTCAAACTATGACGGCCACAACAAGTATAAAATGCTCTAGGATTTAAATCTAAAAGCCTTTTTTGCACACCTTGTTTGTTATCTTTCATTTTAGCCATAATTGGTGTGACTATCGTTTAAAAAATGACGTTAAAATTTAATTATTTGAAAACTTAATTAGCAATAAATTAGTAGTTGTGGTAGAAAGTGTCACTTTACCGTTAAAAAGATTACGTTAGAATTTAATTTTTTGAGAACTTAATAAAGTAGTTGTGTACTGTTGAAAAAATTAAGTTAGAATTTAATTATTTGGATAATTAAGTACGTAGTTGTAGTAGTTGGGATTGAGCTAAGAATTTATTGTGAATGATGCTATTATTTTGAAAATTGCTGTTGGTAGTGCTAGTTTCTAGGACGAGTTATTTATTTCTAATTTTTAAATATTCTTATTTTATTGGTCTTTAATTAAGTTTTATCTGAAAAATTTTAGGCTTTTTTTTCTTCCCTTAATTTTAATTTTACTATAATATATGTCTTTATAATTTAAAATTTTCAATATTACTATAATATAGGCTTTATAATAAGAGATCTTCCTAATTTGGAGGCCTTAGGTGATCGCCTCACTGCCTATTGCTCTGAGCAGCCCTTGACACAGACTGGACCAAAATCTGGAAAAACGAGATGGCCCCTCCATATAAAACCACTCTTACGGGGGAAACAACAAAAACATTAAAAAAACATTAGGCATTTGCCAACAAAGGTCGTGGCACTGGCAGCTATATCTAAAGAGAAAGACCTCTGAATTAATTTACAGGATTAGAGCTGTTGAAATACTCTGTTGCTAGCATGGGCCATTAGGAGCATAATGCATTAGTTTGTTTTCCTATTCATAAAAGTACTGTCTCCATACAGATGAAACACTAAGGATATAATACTTCAGTGCCAAAGTGAGCAACAACCTAAGCCACTGCCACGTTAATCCTGGGTGTTTATCTTCGACGCTGTAGTCTGTACCAGATAAATATATCTATAACACATTTCTCCGGGGGAATAATAGCTTGTAAGACTAAGATCTTAATAAACAAACGAGGATATGTTTGTATATTTTCTATGTTAAGCCAACGTTATATCATTTTCAAGAAGAAAACCCACCGACAAGACTCTAGTACTGGTGCTCCAAGTCATCATTGTGTCAATCCAAGCTGACCAGTAAGGAGAGGAGCTCAATTACATATCAAGAGTACTGGATAAGCTTGTCACGGAATATGAATTAATATCTCACCCCATCTCACAGTCTCCTAAGCAAACCAACCAACCAGTTTAGACCTGACCAAGACTTGAGGTTGAGATCAAGTCTCTTGGTGGATAGTGCTTAACCAAATATATCACTTTAACTAGTCAATCCCGTGGATAACCCCCAAAACATAAACAATTAATTCTTCTTACATTTTACTTTAATGATAAGAACAAGAGGTTGATTCATAGCCTAGCCAGCCCTAGCTACCTAAATCTACTGATCAGAAAGACAATTGAAAATGTATATATGTACCTCAAACTTATGCTAAGTGCTTATGTGTCCAGGCTCCATATTTGACTCATATCTGTGCTGGTTGCTAAGGACGAAACAATTTTAATTATGGGTTAATTACAATTTTCTCTTTTAAATTACGACTCGATTCTTAAATACCACACAAAATTTAACTAATGTATGTCCTTGTTGTCAAAGCTTTCCTTGCCGTACATTAGGTTGATCCTTCACTTTTTATTTTTATTTTTTTTGAAACCACGTTGTTTTACCAGAGCAGATAGGTTGATCCTTCACAAATGGTAAGAGATTCACACTAAAGGGTAAGATGCTCTATTGTTTTCAAAGTATATATCTTTAATGTTCTATTTTTCTCTATTCCTTTTGGGCTATTATGTTTTTCAGCAGTTAGCGAGTGTTCCCCGAGTCCTTTCACAGTGCTATATTTATCGTATCTGACTATCTGTCGGACAAGGATGTAATATAATGCATGCCGATGTAAGGAATATTTGTCTTATTATGGATATTTTATCACTGAATCTTTAAGTATCTGTGGCTTTGGAAGGTTGACATGAGGCGGTCGCAAAAGCTGACTGGGTAACAATTATGCAAGATTCCTCCCAACTTCTCCCTATTGGACATTCAATGAGCATATATAAAAGCCCTCCATAGTCGGAGGATCATGTGCTTAGCTGCCTTTTGCGGTCCGCATGCCTTGGTTCTTGATTCTGAAATCTGTCTATGACTGAAGCAGGAGCTAATTTGTTTAGATTACGTTGTCAGTGTTGGGATCTGGCGTTTACAATACCTTCTGAATCTTTTTGGTCTTACAAGGCGAGGCTTAAGTTTAGAGGCAATATGCTTATAAGACACAAGGCAGAAACAGCTTCTTTAGCATACTGGGGTTTCTTGGACTGACGCAGGGGTTTCGTAATTATCTGTATTTTGAAAGTCATGACATAAAAGATTCTCTGAGGTGGCATGGCTATTAAAGATGGGAATACAGGTGTTCTTATGTGAACTGTACACGGAGAGATCTCTAGTGGCCGATAGATTTTATTGCTTTACAGTTTCTGTGGTGAGGTCCATAGGGTATACGCAGAAGTACTAGTTCCCAATAGTAATTATCTGCAGACTACAGCCTACAGGAAATGGCAATGTCCTTCCACGCATTAAATTGCCCACCATTTCTTCTAGGTAGTGTAAATAAGAACAAAACCCAGTACAGAACAAGATCAAATCCATCTCTAGCAGCTCTGGTATCTTCAGTCTCCATACCAACGGATGAGAGTGGAAACTTGCTTGAATCCAAGAGGAGTTCGGGCTCAGGTAATGCTCTCAAAAGATGTCAGACCCCAAACTCCCTGCTCAGCCAACCAAACACAGTTGGAATAATTGGAGGCGTATCTGTGTTTTCTACTCTAATTTTCTTGGAAAAGCTTGTCCGGTGGAGTTCTAAAGATGGAAAAGAATGTGTTCCTTTTGTTGTCTGCAGTGACCCAGCGTTAAGTAAAGAGCTTCCTGCACTTAGCTCACTTCATCCATTGAGCAGTAAAAATGCTCAAATCCAATTCAATCATGGCTCCATAGTTGGAAATTTGAGGCGCAAACGGGTGTTTCTTGAGCA
Source organism: Myrica gale (assembly GCA_963930655.1). Classification (NCBI taxonomy): domain Eukaryota; kingdom Viridiplantae; phylum Streptophyta; class Magnoliopsida; order Fagales; family Myricaceae; genus Myrica; species Myrica gale. The sequence continues at coordinate 26,323,144 of OZ005600.1, read as the reverse complement.
GTCTGGAGCTTGTTGCATAGTTATGCCATGCCATCTCTCGCACGCATGGTACAGTGAGATTTCCGAGGGATGCTCTCTCCCTTTCCTTCATGTCGGTGACTCTGTAGCAAGGGAGCTCAGCAAAGCACAGTTGAGGCCACTTGAAGCTGGAAGTAATGTGCGGATTGGGGTGCTTGCTACAGATGCAACTTCGATCGCTGGTTTTTATCAGGAAAAACTACAAAATCAGGTATTCTAATTACTTACTTTTCTGTGGCTGGCTTGTATTTGTCAGAATCACAAAATGCTTAATCAAACTAAAGTCATTATTGGTTAACCAAATAATTGCGAGATATAATTGCCATGAATCATAATTAAGTTGAAGTCATATGAAAGAATCATATTCGCTAATGACAGAGATCCTCTCCAATTTGCTGCTCGAATTGAATTACCCAATTCAGAAGATAGACACATAGTGTATGCTTAAAATGACAAACTTCCATGTGCAGGGCTTTGAGGTTGTGCTGCCAGACCAAGCAACCCTACAGCACATTGTAATTCCTGCAATTGAAGCGTTGAACAGAAGGGACATTGAAGGGGCAAGGAATCTCTTGAGAATTGCCGTCCAAGTTCTTTTGATGAGGGCCGTGAACACTGTGATCCTTGCTTCTGATGAGATGCACGGTCTTCTGCCTCACAACGATCCTCTTCTCAAGAAATGTATTGACCCCATGGATGCTTTGGCCAGGTCAACTATAAAATGGGCAAAATCTACAGAAAAGGTACGTATATTAGAAATCTAGCAATGCTAGTAGCATCATCACTGAGAATATGTACAAGTTGTCTGTGTCATCCTGGTTGGAATATATGTTTGTCAAAAAGCAGTGCCCTCCTCCTCTTGTGTTGTTGTGTCCATGAACGATGTGCTAAATTCAGTGGGGCTTACAAGAAGAAAAACCATACCAAACTCTAGTAATTGGACATCTGACACTGTGTTAAGGCATGGAGTAGATGGTGTACTTCCCTATACTGATGTGCCAAGGAAAAAGAACTCCACCATTGAATATGAGCTGCTTTAAAGATCAATCCACCTGGAGCTGATTAGTTGGATGTACTAGGGAGATGCAGGGATATACCAAAATGACTCACTATTAAGACTGTCTGATTGTATACTGATTTGGGTCATATGTATATCTCACCCTGTAAAAAAAAAGGTTTTGCATTATTGGGAGAAAAAGTTATTGTACATCTATCAACTATGACGAATCAGGATCCTCTTTAATTTGCTACCTGAATTGGATGATCAAATTCTTAGAGAGATAGACACAACATGTAAGCCTTACAAGATTAAATACTGCCCGTAGTAATTGTGTCAGACAGTGTGGACCTATAGCATTCAATATGTGTTGTATCTTTCTCTCTCGAATTGGACCATCCAATTCATGCAGCAAATTGAAGATAATCATGATCCAACAATGACACATTCCTCCAACTATCAGAAATTCGCAGTATGCACCCTTGTTTGAAATCTGATAGTTAAGATTGTCATGTGGCCAATTTTTTCAGACGTGTTAAAGAGCATACCACAAGTGGGGGTGCATAGCATGTAGGTTGTAAGTTCTTAGTAATTCGAGAATGCATGCAATAAGTTAAAGTTGGTATTTTGAGTATCACATGGCAAAATGCGTGATAGCTAAAAGGTGCACAATGTTTTTCTCAATAAAGATAAAAACTCAGCTCGACAAGAACCTATTTTGTAGAAAAGCATTTGCCCTTATCAAAACAGTACATTTGCAGGGCATTTCCTATTTTCTAAATCTTGCCCAAGGAAATGTGCATCTTGCCTCATGTTTTGTGAGAGGATGTGGGATCCTAAGAAACATCTAAGATTATAATGTCATTTGTTACAGTATAATGGAAAAAAGGAAAAGATGATGGGGTACCACGCCAGCTAGCCCGCTTTGTTCTAGAGAGAATCTCCTCCCTCTCTCTAGAACCCCCTCCCCCTTTGCCTGAAACTGCTCCCCTCGCCTCTGCTCTGGGTCTGGCTCCTCCCCTCCCTCTCCTCTCCTCTGGCTACGCTTCTGGTGGTCGGAGTTTCTCTTTTCCATGCTTTTTTCGGCCTATTTTTGGGCTCTTTGTTTGTTTTTTTTGGAGGTTAGATCCCGGCCTCTCTGATGGTCTTTAGTATGCACGGCCCCCTTGGTGGGCACCCTCTCCTCTCGGCGTCCAGCTTTGGCCAAGAGCTGCATCAATCGGCTGGTGTGTGAGCCCTCACGTGAATCTCAAGTGTCCGACCTCTTTTGCCACCCCTCTGGTTGTTTTACGCGTTTTTTAGAGGTCAGGACCTGCCCCGCTGTGCTCAGCCCCCTTGGTGGACCCTGCTGTCTTCGTGCGCCTAGAGGTCAAGCTCGGCCTTGCGCTGGTTTACCGCCTAGAGGCCCGACGTTTTTGCTACCTGCTGCCCCTGGTAGGTTCGTGAGGCTCTTTTGTCGCCCTTGCTGCCTCCCTCTGTTTGGTGGACTGTTCAGGCCGTTTTTCTCCGATGGATCTCCTTACCACCGCTGTTTTGTGCCGCCTGCAGTTACCCCTTCTCCTCCTCCCATTTGTGCAGCCAATCTTTGCCTGAAGATTGCCTTGAAGGAGTCAGATCGTTGTTCTGATTGCCCCTCCTCCAGTGGAAGCTGTCATCGCCTTGAGTGGTGGTTTTGTTGTGTCTTAGTCCTTGTGACCAGTTTGTTTTTGTATTGTGCTCTGGCTCTTGGAGCTAGTTTGTGTTTGTATCGTGTGTTGGTCCTTGTGGCCAGTTTATGGTTTTAGTTGTTTCACGACCCTTGTGGCTATTAGTGGTCCCGACACTTGTGTTCGGTTATTGTAGGGCCTTTGGATCCATTTATTTTTTTCCCTGGCCTTTTGGTCGATTTTCGCTGGCCTTGAGTGGTGGTTTTGTTGTGTCTTAATCCTTGTGACCGGTTTGTGTTTGTATTGTGCTTTGACTCTTGTGACCAGTTTGTGTTTATATTGTGTGTTGGTCCTTGTGGCCAGTTTATGGTTCTAGTTGTTTCACGGCCCTTGTGGCTGTTGGTGGTTCCGACACTTGTGTTAAGTTATTGTAGGGCCTTTGGGTCCATTTATGTTTTTCGCTGGCCTTTTGGTCGATTTTCTATTTTGTTATGGCGGTATACTTCTTGGTTTTTAATATTATCTTTGCCTAGGAAAAAGAAAAAGAAAAAAGGAATACGAAAACGAAGCAGGAAATGAAACCAACTTGGTCTGATCTCATTGACTCTAGACCATAGGACCAAGAAAAGGATTGCCTGGTCGGCAATTGTTGGAGTAAAACAGAAAGACTGTCGTGGAGCATCTGCTACAAGAGAACAGCAAGAAGTGCAGTGTTGAATGTTGTTGACTACGATGAGGCGGCCTGTACTGAAGATCTCCTCTCCTGGATCTTTAGATAAGGAGCATGAACCCAAGGCAACTCCTAGGAAAAGAGAATCCAATACCATGTTCATTGGTAAAAATGGAGGGCTGGATATCTGAAACAAGATTTGTGAAGGTAAGATGTGGCCAGGCCTGGAGCTCAAGCTTGTGTGGCCTAGGCGCCAGTGAAACTGGAGAGCGGAGGGCATGACAATGCGGCAGATTGTTAGGCATGGATGCAAAACGGAGCGAAGGATGAAGATCTGTGCACATCGAGGACGTTACTATGTAACAGACTCAAAATCTACCTATCGGTCTTGTGTGCATCAGTGGCGCCAGTCCTATATGGAATTGGCACTAATACAATGACAAATGCAACAACCGGATCAATGCTTATAAAAAAAAAATGAAGAGAATAAAATAACAAGTTCTAAACAACAAGAATATGTGTTGCGATCAACATGATTTCTGATTTATCATAAAATAATTAAAAAGTTACAACATGATACGAGTTACTTATGGCTTTTTTTTCTAAGCGTGTTACATATGGTTAACAACAAAGCTATAGTGTGAAAAAAATAACAACATAAATCAATGGAAGAAATAAAAACTGCTCCTCTTTTGGGAGGCTGCAGAACCCTCACAACAAGGACATGGTAGAATTTCCATGGCATTAAGGCACCGACTACTAGTTAACATCTTAAGAAAAAATAGGGGAGACTAAAACCTTTGACCATTGAAAGACTATAATTCCGTGACTGGCTTCTCGATATAATTCCGTCTTAAAGAAGGAATTGAGCAACTTGCTACAAATTCAGTGAACCACTTGGTTGTTTCGAACAAGGTTCAACACCGTTGGATGCATCTTGGTAGACCCAGGAAGAGATGAGGTGATGGGCAATGGCAAATGGCCCAGGGATAAACATGGGAGCAAGTTCACCAATTTCCACGTTGAAATCTGCAGCCAAGCTCTGTTCTCTTTCAACTCCCTTGCACATCTGTTCTACCTTGACTGCTGCAGTTTCTTGAGCTTTTTGGTATTCAGCAAATGTCAAAGCTTTCTTCACATCTTCTCTACTGTGCCACTGAGCATCTAGCCAAAGAGAAGTAGCAATATTTCACTTTTTTAACTTTTATATCTTCAAACAAAGAGGCAAGGAAAAGAAAATCTAAATAGTGCTAAACGTTCACAGTACCTACCTTCCAACTCTTCCTTGTCCACGTTTATTTCCAGCGATTTTGCATATGCATGAAAGCCAACCATCAACTGGCATGGCATGCTATTTGGTCCCACTGGGGGAAAAAGAACAAAAGTAAGAGAACAGTAATCAATAGTAGGGAATTGGAAACAATATGAAATTTTGGGTAGATTGACTTCATATATATCACCAGGGACGTAGTGACAGTCAATCGTTAGTTGTTAAACAGAAGCACAGGGCTGAAAAATCAATTAAAAAAACCAAAGAATACAGATATTGTAGGAATCTCAACACATGATCCTGCCAAGACAAAGGTACCCTATTTCTATCTTACCTAATATAAGGGCAGAAGAGACCACACTTATGCCTTCCAACACCCACCCCACAAAAAAAAAATCTGACGATACACATGATTCATGGCACTGTATTTTGGCATAGAACTTGACAAATAGAATCTTTTTACATGGTTTATACAAATGATTCCAGAGAAAAGATAATGTAAATCAGAACGATTCCCATGAGCAACATGAATAGGATGTGTTTTGAAAAACCAAAACCACCACATCGCTAAAACCTCTCAGAACCCATCCTTCTAAGAGTTCGTGTTCATAAGATTGAAAAAGAAAAATATGAAACATAAAACTTTTTCTTAAGTTTGAAAATTTAGGATTCTCTCATCCAAGAGAACAAAACTTTGCCACAACATGCCATTGATTTTGATGCTGCGGAGTTCCAATGAAATCGTGCAGCTGATAGGTTAACCAAAATCCTATGTCCGCAGAAGTGATAAAAGATCAATGAATAAAAAATCCTTATTAGTTGCCATAAATCTAAATTTTTGGTTAACTATGTTCGACAGGCTTTCTGCAATAGTGGACTTACTAAACCAACGGTGCAATTCTCATAAGATGGTCATAAGAGCATATGCATTTATGTTTATGAATCCTTCTAATGAAGAAAAAAAGACGTTAAAAATTGAGGAAAATATACGAATGTAAACTCCAGGTACAGAGATTATGCAATGTATGATGGAGAAAAAAAACGAAAGCCATAAAACTTTTTTTTTTTTGATAAATAAGTCAATCTCATTAGAATAAGTGAAAACAGTACAAAGGTTATATCGCAACCACTAATCCAAACAAGCAAGAAAACTGAGAAAATCGTCTAAGTCCACAAAAGGGTATGCAAGCACAGAGCTAGCCCAACAGAAAAGAGAAGACAACAATATACCCTGCAAACTAACGAGGGATAAAGAACTATCTTCAAAACAGCGACTATTACGCTCCCGCCAGAGACACCACCAAATACAAGCCGGTATCAATAGCCAGATAACCTGCGCAATTGGACTAGAAAGCTTCCTCTTCCAACACCACAACACACCTACCACCGTCTCCGGCATGACCCAATGAAAGTTCACAATACAAAACACATGAGACCACAACCCGCGAGGTAACGGGTAATGCAGCAAAACATGGTCAACCGACTCCCCATCACATCTACATACGAAGCATCATTCCGCAACATACAAGCCCAAAACGAAGATTGTCAGTAGTTAAAATCTTCCCAAGTGAAGCCTCCCATACAAAAAATGAAACTCTATACGGACACCAAGACCTCCAAATGCCCCTCCACGGGAAAGGCACAGAGGCCCCACCCGAAAGCGACACATACATAGACTTGACCGAGAACACCCCTCCCTTCGCACCCAACCAATCCATCTCATCAGCCACCCCTCTGCGTAAGACCTTCTCATACAACAACGCCAAAAAGGAGGAGAATTCCTGCAACTCCCAATCATTTGCAGCTCTAGAGAACGGGACATCCCACACCACATGATCACCTCCATCCACAAGACAATTGGCCACCATAGCCTCCTTATTCCAAGACAAGGAAAACACCATAGGGAAAGTGAGACATCCAGCCTCCGGCGTGACCGAGCCCAGAATGCCTTGGCCAGTCGGGAACTCGATACCACCCTCATTTTGCCACGTCAGCCTTGACAGAGGGCCTTGAGAAGGTGTCGTCTGAAGGCCATGGCTTCCCTGTAAGACCAGAAAGCCCGGGAAACCCTGAAGAACTCAGGCCCAAAATAGGCCCCTCACCCATCCCAGCCAGACCACCCAAGAGAGTATGGGCTACAGTCGAACTCGAATGGGCCACCAATTTAAAACTATAAATTGAGCAGCTTAAATCCAACTGGGGCTCCGTCACCACCATCTTGCTTTTAACCAACCCTATAACATTATCCAGCTAAGCTCTCAGATTCATTAAATGCGCCCACAAAGTGCTGACAGACCTAGGCGCCGACGCAGTCTTCGCAGCACCAGGATGACAGACTGCACCCAACATCCCTCCTGCATCCCTACTAGCGGAGGTCACATGACCTACGCCAACCTCTGCAGACGACGCCCTAGGGAATCCAATTGTCGCCTGCCTCGCCTTGTTTCCGTTACCAGCTTGATGCTTACTAGACTCTCCCACACCCTCCATCGTCTTCTTCGGTGAGCCAGCCCGCACCATCTGGGCAAAGGAAACTCCCTGCATAATCTCTGAAACTGCAGGCCCCGAGCGTCTACGTCGTAGCTCACTAATAACAGAGATCAACCCCTCAAGGATCATTACCGCCCCTCTCCGCCTTCGATCCCCAATTCTACCAAAACAATGTATCGAACATTTGCATTCGAGCATTTCTGGGCATGAAACACACAGGAGGATTCTTTGAATTTCACCGAGAAATCGTTGTCGTCGTGCTCCTCCCACAGTTTTCCGAAGAGGTTGGCAAGCCAAACCACCCCATATTTGCCAATACGAACGAAGCTCTGCGACTTCCAACTCAACTCCGATTACATAACGAGACCCAAATGGCTAACCGAGAAATGAAACGTCTTCGCCTCAATCATTAAACTACGAAAAAACGCCATCGCGCATAACAATCCTTAAAATAACAACTAAAGACAGAATCTGTAGACCTTGTTCTTCAAACTCAGAATCTGTAGACCTTGACCGGCTCACGCAAGAACAGAAAAATGTATGCCATCCTTTGATGATCTAAACAATCAGCAAAATCCATAAAAGCAATTCTAGGATGGTCTTCCTTGTCGGGTTTGGTTTTGGTGTCCGCGGCGAAGCAGCAGACCGAGGAGAACTACGGCTTTTTCCTTTGGTAGAAAGCCATAAAAATTAAAATAATGCATCCAAATATAGCATCAGGAAAACATGGAAAGAAAGAATTCTGCATAATTTATACCAGGCCATGGTTGAGAACTGTGATATACAACTTCTCCTACTTCAATACCAGTCTCCTCCCATGTTTCTCTCCTCACGGCCTCTTCCAAGCTTTCTCCTGGCTACAGAGAATAGGAAGCATCAAATTAATGAATCTTTTACGAATTTATCATAACAAGACTGAAGATTAGGCTACACTAATGCTTCAAATCATTATTACATTAACAAAATGTAAAACATTGAGATTCTGGAGGCTCTTGGTTAAAAAAGGATAACAAATACATAAAGAGGGGTCCCATTTCAGGCCATATAACCTTTATTTTCCATGAATAAATCTAATGTTTCTTTTTTGTTTTTCTTGGTGGTTAGGCCACCTCAGCACAACCATGACAGCTTTAGAATACGCCATAAAAAAATGCCTAAACATGCAACTCGTGAAAGTCTGCCAAGCTCATACCTCTATAAAGCCAGCTAAGCAGCTCCACATTCGGGGTACAAATCTTGATTGTCTGCTTAATAGTGCTCGGTCATTCTCTCTGTCAATGACCAACATAATGACAACCTGTAACAAAAGTAATCCAGATGAACCAACGTCACACTCAAAGCATCCACTTTATAGGGTTTTTTAATGAAAACAACAAGTAGAGGACTTAAGCTGATCATACCGGATCTACACGAGGGTATACCCTCTTTTTGCATAATGCATTTGAACATTCCTTCCGTCTCCCAGCTTCCATGGGGACTGTTTTCTCTCCACAATGTCCACAAAACCGTGTTACGCTGTGCCATTCTAGCAATGCTCTGGCCTAATGAAACCCGAAGACTAGAAAAATTACATGCCATTCTCAGGAAGTTTTAATTATGATATAATGCAGGAAGAAAACCAACAACATAATCATGAACAGGAACAAACAAAAAAACAAACAAAAGGAATCTGGCCTGTCAAAAAAAAGGATTAAGCACATTGATGAGAAGCTTTTGGATGTGTAAAAACTTCTAGTATACTTCTTCAGGAAACTTCTTTTGTAGAGACTGAAAGTGTAGTCATGCGTATTGATATCTGGCAAGTAATTGAAATACAGAAAAGTTTGTAGACACAAAGGGAGGTGTGGGTGTGGGTGGGTGGGGGGGGGGGGGGGGTTGAGAGAGAGAAAGAGAGAAGACTAGGAGACTACAAAAAATGTATCTATCATCCACCAAAGTATGTACAGGTCAACTATTGCGTTCTTTGCACTCTTACCATCAAACTTTGTTCATTTGGGTTCTTTCTTGATCCCTAAAATATTTGGAATACTACAGTCACTTACTTTAAAGAGTGATTCCTATTCCAAAGTTTACCAGAAAATCCCATACAGACATCTGCTCGCTTGACATTCATAAAGCTTGTCATAGCAAGCAGTCAGCTAAACGACCACAATTAGATGTTGTCAATCAACACCTCAACTAGACTCCCAGAGAAACTAAAATTGTGCATATGAGAAGTGTTCAGAGGACACCTAACCAAAATTTCAATCAGTTTACACATTATGCATATAAAATGCATTTTACATCTAACCGAAAAGCTTCAACTATTAGCTAGAGAGGCTCATCTAGCACAAACCAACAATCATCACCTACATGTTATCATTCAAGAACAAGACAGAGACCACATACATATCACGTATATCCCAATGAATCCCAATCCTGACCAAATAGCCACAACCACTTACATGACCGGCAATAGCCAACTCTCCCATAGCTCGCTCATCGGCCCAATCCGTCGCCACCATTAACGTCCTCAGCTCAACAAAGCAGAGCTGCTTGCTCCCACACTTTGGCACCAGACCACCCTCATTAGAAACATCAATTGCCCAATAAACGAGATCTCCTTCGGGCCTTGAACCCAGGTATACCATCGAGTCCGCACTCAAAGTGACCCCAGAATTGGCCAAGCAATCCTTCCAATCCGCCAAGCCAATCCAACCCAGATGCCAATTTGGAGCCGAATCACCGGACCCAGCACCCGAAGATGCCAAGGGCCTGCCTTTCCTGAAAGGTAGGACCTTAAAAGCAGGGGAAGAGAGGCGGTGGTGGGAGCCGGTATCCAAGAGCTGGCTCTTGAGAGTTTCAAAGGCTGAGATTGGCGAAAACGGGTCTACAGGTTTTGGGGTCTTGGATCTCAAAGGGTTGCCTGCAAAGGCATGTGACTGCAAGTTAATGGCCATGGTGGTGGTGAGACGTGAGAGAGGTCTTCTTAGGATCTGCAGAGAGAGCTTTTTAGAAAGGGAAAGGAGGGAAGAGGTCGTTGAGGACGAGAGGAGGGAGAGCATGACTGTCTTTGTCCATTTGATTGTGGCTACGTTTTGAAGGAGCAGAGGTAGGTGATGACTGATGACGGAAAATGTTGCAGTAACGACATCTGTCCTGATTGAGTTTTTCGCGTTGGGTTGGGGGCTTGGAGACGCCTTACCTCACCAGAGTCGAGCCAGTGACCAAAAAACAAAAACAAAACCAGACCACCGAGTAGGGCTGAAAACCGGAAATGCGGTCCGGTTTTCGGACCGCAATCCGGTCCAGACCGCATTTCCGGTTACTTTATATTTAAGGACTGGACCGGACTATTTATAAATGGTCCGGTCCGGTTTTATAAAATGCGGTCCGGTCTGGACCACTTTTTAAATCCAGACCGGATTTAATTTTTTTTTAAAAAAAAAATCGAATGGCACACTGCGCAGTGCAGCCTACTGCGCAGTGATTTTTTTTAAAAAAGAAAAAAAAAATTCGAACGTCGTGTTTCGAACGGCACACTGCACAGTGCAGCCTACTGCATGATCACGTGGCTCCTGATGTTAAAGAGAATGAAAAGAAAAAGACATACCATCAGATCTGATTGGACGAAATACCTAGAGCGAGCTGACCAAATCTGACTCGGTACCCAGCTGATCTAGTATGTGATCCTTCAGATCTGTGGGGGTGCTAGCAGAGGTGACTCTTGGTCTTGGGATTCATGAACTTGAAAAGAAAAAGAAAGGTAAGGAAGTGTCATCCATCGAGTAATATGACTATATGAGTTGTGCTTTGATGAAGCACGTGTAAAGTACTTCTAACTAAATACGTCGAAAAGAGGACCATCAGAGAAGAAAGAGGCTTAGAGGAAGACTAGTTGTTTGCACTTGTGTTTTCGTAGTTAACGAGGAACAACGAGGGTAATGCTGGCAATGGAGATATTCAGAGTCAGCGAGTGCAATTGTTTATTAGGAAAATATTAGTGGAAACAGAGCAGGAAACCACGAAGAATGAACCTTTAGTTCGTCCTCTGGCTTGTCCTTTATAAATTTAATTTAATTTATATTAGTTTGTTTTAAAAAAAAACTTTAAATATTTTTGCTATTTTCTTTTTCGTTGGGACTTGGCGGGGTATTTGATTTAATGGTTTCCAACGGATGAGATCAACCAGGAAAAAAATTTGGAGACTTGAGGTCTTAGTAAAAAGGTCAAATCAGACTGCTGTTGTTTGCACTGCGCAGTAGGCTGCACTGCGCAATGCAGCCTACTGTGCAGTGATTTTTTTAAAAAAGAAATATTTTTTAAAAAACATTTTCGAACGGCACACTCTGCGCAGTGCAGTTCTCTGCACTGCGCAGAGTAATATTTTTTAAATAATTTTTAAAAAATATTAAATGCGGTCCGGTCCGGTCCGGTCCGGACCGCATTTAAAAAATCTATGATCCGGACCAGACCGGATAAATCCGGTCCTTCAATCCGGTCAGGACCGGACCGCATTTGAAATATTAGGACCGGACCAGACCGCAAATCCGGTCCGATTTTACGGTCCGGTCCGGTCTGCGGTCCGATTTTGTTCAGCCCTACCACCGAGGGCTCGAAGTCGACCATGAGAGCTTGCTCGATATCTCATTATTTTAAGATAAAACCTACCTAAATTAACAGTAATTTGTTTTCTTAATCTTAAACATCGAAAGTGGTATACAATCCCTGACATGGAGTTTCGCAATTCGCACGTCGCATACCAAATGTTTGATAGTATATCCACATCGGCATGAAGTGCTGAATAGAATTGCATGAATGATTTCGAGCTTTCCTAAACAGTAAAAGGAAAGCCTAAAAGGGCTCGTTTTTGGATGTTTTTGAGATATTAATATACAGCTACCTCATTGTCCCGCTTAGATTGAAATCTTTGCAATCTCCTATTTGAATTTCATGTCTAATTCGAAAACGAAAGAGACTAGTGTAAACCTACAATATTAGTCCTTGCTTATTGCGAAAATATTTGTAAGATGAAGGTACTGTATCTTCATAGCCCCTCCATTGAAGGGAATCAAAGTAGTGCTGTGAGAATTTCTTATATTCATAGTCAAATCTTAAAATGTTTAATGTTCCGACTATTCTATGTTGAAGAGAGCGGGATTTATTTATGAATTTTTAACAAAGTAGTCCTTGAAACTGAGAGAGGATTATACTTGGTAAGAGCTTGTACAATTATTTTTCTAGAAAGAAAAATAAAAAAGAATCTTGTACTATTATAAAAAGGGATAACTTCATTGTTCATCCATTACGTGACTCACTGATTACCTTAATGATTTTTTACGTCCTTTAAGTTTAAAAAATGATTAAAAGTCGTTTTCTGTCTATTTATGGCGTTAAAACAGACGAATTCCATGAACACTTGTCTTTCACGTGATATTTACTCATATCACTTTACGTCTTAAAAAATCTTTTCAAAGTTTCGCTATTCGACCTCGAAAATAGACATCCCGACTCCATGTCAGTCTTCTGTTAATAGGCTAATTTTTGGGGGACAAAAGTGTTAGTGTTTTAGTGTTGGTAAAATTCGGTGCCAAATTTAAAGTTTGAGTTGAGTTGTATTTTTTAAGTTTGGTCGAAGTGTTCAAGATTAAAGAATATTTTCAATGTTTGAAATGATAATGACATTGTCAAGATAAAGAGCTAAATGGTATTTCTTTGGATCTAGACTCAACAATTTTAGGACTTCTAAAATTGTTATTGAAATTTTAAATAAAGGGAACACCTATTCACTCTTCTAAGTGTTAATAGGGTTTAAACATGAAATTTTCAATTGGTATCGGAGCCTAATATCGATCATTGACCTATAGTCTAGATGTATCAAAATCAATCCTTATCAGTGCCTCTATATTTTGATGGAAGCAATTATGCATAGTGAAAAGTACGCATAAGAGCATTTTTAAAATCATTGGATTAATTGACATAATTGAGATTCTCATGCATGCATTTTTAAATATTTTCTCAACTTATGTCTCGTTTGAAATATGATTTGAAAGTAATGCATAATGTCTCTCTTTGGTACTAGCTAATGTGATCCTTAAATGTCTTTTGGTATACACAATCACAGTGCATTCAATCCCCTTATTAAAAATATATGAAAAAAGAAAATAAATTCATTTTAGGGAATTCAATTTAGGGGTAGCAAAATTGGTCTTTCAAGTTCTAATGACATTGGATTTGACTTTCAGTCTTTTGGTTATGTTTCCTCGTTCACTAGTGGTTTCATTTGACTAGCCTTGACCTCGCTCACAAATTTAAGGTTTCAAATTTATTTGATTATGTTTTGGTCTCACACACTTATGCAGTTCACATTTTTCGATTATTGATGTTAAAACTTTCTAGAGACATGTGACATGAAATAAATGATTATTAATTTTCATGTAAATGAGGTGATTTCATATTTATTTTACATGCTCGTGAGAGTCCAATTGTATGTCTTTAAAAGTTTATTGATTTTTTATGTTGGTTTTGTTTCACTTTTTATGTGAATAGATTATTTCAAAAATTCTCGTATTTTGATATTATCATAGTCCTTCGTTTTGGCTATTTCATTCAATTTTATTGTTTTGAGACCATGATTGTCCTGTGACCATTCATGACAAAAAAGGGAGAAGATAATGTAAATGAATAATTAGACTAGGGGAGAATAAATTAAGGGGAATAAATATTCTCTGATTTTAGTTAGTTGTTTTATTGGATATGTTGTTATTTTGCATATAATATTATTCAATACTCTATAAATACATGGAGAGGTCAACCAAGAAAATTGAGGAAGAGATCATTCCAAGCTTTATTCAAGCAGTCCTTGAGAGAGAAAATCTTTTAGAGATCCCTGCTCATAAACAATTCAAATTTTATCCAATTCTCAAAATCCAATCACAATTGAAACCTCATAGTGCTGAATTAGTTTGGCTGTCGGAATTTCCGGTGTTGAAGATTAAGATTGTTCTTAAAGAGCTCATAAGAAAAACCTCATAGGGCTGAAGGTTAACTGCAGGGAGCGGGTCTAAGTTGGATTACTTAGATTATTACATCGGGATAGTCAGAGTCAAGCAATTGGAGGTTATCCGTGTCTGAATCACCGTTGTAAGATTTTACTTCTTAGTGAATTTCTAGTGACTTAGTCCGGAGTGATTTTTCTTTTGAAAGGTAAGTTCAAAAGTTTTCAATTCGTCAACAAAATCTTTGTCTCTTGTGCGATTGATATTTGCTTTAATATTCCGCTACTTATTTTGTTGGTTGATTTAATATTTCTTCATATCTAGACTCAACAATTTTAAGACTTCTAAAATTGTTTTTTAATTTTTAAATAAAGTGAACACCTACATATCCCCTCTAATTTTTAATAAGGTCTAAACATGAAATTAAAAAAAAAAAATCGACTCATATATCTAAAAAAATAGACCACTAGAACTGGCATGTTCAAAGTTGTAGTAGTAATTAAGCCAAAAATAATAAAATAATAAATCGTTTGAAAATGTAACTATGGATGTCAATGTCAATGCAGGCAATTTGCGCACGGACAATTTCACAGCTTTGATAAGAGAGTTACATCTGAAGCATTAAGACTCTTTATTGATGCTCTAATGACAACATTGACTTCGAATTACTAGAGTATATTTCAAATATATTGAAGAGGAGAACAAATGCTTTACGTAGAGAAAAAATAAAGGTAATCACAACCAAACCCTATTAACCTGATCATGGTCAGCAATGATCAAAATACTTGCAACAGAAGAAAGAATTCTGTCGCCTTCCCATGTCTTTGGAAAGACTCAAAAATATGCTGAAGACCAAAATCTTGAAGCTTGGAAGCATGACTTTCTAGAATTTTGCAATCCAACCGAATAGTAACTAGTTATTGATGCCCAAGAACTTGAACTCAGCTTTCCACTTTGCTTGGCAGGTGTTGCGTTAGCGGCATGTCGTCAAGCCAATCAGCATAGATGCGATCGATCTTCTTCAATCCCTTCCACTTCAGTAAACACTTCTTACCTTGTCCTTCTTCAACCAAAGTGGGTAGACTTGTCTTAGGTGGAGACGCATCAGGGGGAGGAACATAGAGAGGTTTTGCTAAAATGGGAATGGAGCCCACACTCGGGGTTTCCACTTCAAAAGGTGCAACAGGTGCACGTAACTCTGATTTTGAAGAAAAACCAAATGTTAGAAACTAAAATATCAGCCACCACAACAGTTACACGATCATGCAAACATGTTCGTTCTTTATATTTTTCTGAGAATACAAGTTGTTGATACTCACGTTACCACGTAGCAACTTTAACAAACACCATCCAGTGAGAACTGAGAAGGATTAAGTCCCTTTCTATAGAGCACTACATGCATAGTTGTATACTCCTACTCAGCTACAGTCTCTCGACCATATATGTTATATGTCTTAGGGGAACTCACCCCAAAAAGCTAGCTCAAAGGGGGGCGCCCAAGGCATAATAAATCCACATTGACATCTCATACTACCAATGTAAGACGGATCTCGTACTCCTCAAATGATCCATAACATTCTACCACGCTCCGCAATCGCAACACTCATGCTGGCTGGCTGTGCACTGGGCTTTTCCTAGTCCCAGACTAACAATGTAATATTGGTGTCACCTTCCGCGCTGGGTGATTGCAACTGGGAGGTATGGTATAGACTCTGATACCATTTGTTATATGCCTAAAGAGAACCCACCCCCAAAAGCCAGCTCAAAGGAGGGAGCCCAAGGAATAATAAACATCACATTGGCGTCCCATACTACTAATGTGGCCGGATCCCATAGTCTCCAAATGGTCCATAACAATATGATGCCTAGATGTGTGATATCTCACTGTGGTTTTAACCACATGTCCCAGCATCTGGTTACTTCATCCATTTAACTGATGCCAGGAACAAGTACCAAAAGAATTCAAGTATTCAACCTAACAGATTCAAGCCCAATAAAATTCTGGCTCAGGTAATAGATCTGACTCATGCACATTAGATCTGGAATTCATGAGAACTTCGCTCAACAATTCCAACAAGTAGGCTTTCTACTCCTAACTTCAAGCAAATTAATAGACACTTCAATTAGGACATTAGAGGTACTAGCTCAAATAAGAACATAATGAAAACGCAGAAAGTTCCTCTGCCTGATGACATGCTAACCATCTGTTATGTTTCCACTTTTAAATGACCTTCACGTGACAGCCAATTATTAGTTGCAGAGACACTCTATCCTAAATGTATAAGAGTTCTATAAAAGACTTTTGGATAACAGAAACGTACAATAGAATGATAATAGAATGCCAGACATTTTAATTAAACATCAACAAGAACAATAACTGGAAACTTTAACATATAAAGAGTCCTACTCTCAGTCAAATTTATCACTCTAATCTACGGATAATGGTGCACTTATTGCATGAGCAAAAGATGAACCAGAACCAAAAGAATGATTTCCCAAGGTGGATAATGAGACGAGTAGTCTGCTACTTTTACTTTTTCTCTTTGTACCTACTGTCTGAAAGAAAGCAAAGAAACTCCTTGAATCTGTAACAGCAATACATATTCCCTTACTACAATTGTTCTAGAGTCAGATACCTTTCTTGAACAGAATGTTCAAAGATAATCCACGGATAATTGAGACGAATCTATCTATTCCAAAACTTTCTGATGACCAACCCCAGGAAATGAACAAATACATTGGGACACAAAAAAATTTCTGGATGGCAGCTCTGGAAAGTGTAAACATGTCTGAAAACTAACTCCAAAAATTATTTTCTGCCTGAGAGAGAATTAGAGTGCTGGAAAGGAAGAGTGGTGCATTTTATGCATAATTACTTTTAGAGATGGAAAACAGAAGGTTCACTCTGCTTCTTATAACACATATTACAACCAAATTAAGAGCTGAACCAAAGTAATGCAGATAATTAGTGGGGACCCAGGGATGAAAACAGTAGATACCGATGTTTACAAGGGAAATATGTGAATCTTACATGGAGACACTACCGATCTTTCAAGTTGGGCACTTCAGAAAATCGTGAGGCTCCTCTATTTACAGCCTAAACTAAAAGCTCACCATCCATGATTCTAAACTAAAAGCTCTTGCTACCACTATCTTCTTTCACTCCGCATTCTCATGGTCAACCAAGACAAGTAGTATAATGGCTTCTGATCAACCACGATTCCAAATTAGAACTAAGAGAATTTGAGTTTAGGAGAAAAAGACAAGATAACAGAGTTAATATGACAGGCAAAGCATAACCATGCACCTGCTTGCCCGTGAGCAAAGTGGCATTTATCACCATAGTGACATTGGCCTTTCTCCCAACTGTTACATATCTTTGTCTTCAAATACGGCTTGGTATTTACTCGAAAAGCATCCGAACCACTGTGCAAAGACCTATTAGCATCAGAATGATTAGAGCCACCTCCGTGAACCAAAGATGATCCACTAGTTCCAATGCTTATCGCCGAGCTCTCCCTAAATCTCCCTGAATCATCCCTAAACTTTGCTGGATCTTCGTGAAGAAAATTACACCTGTCCCCATAAGGACACTCCTCCCCGTTATAAAACTTCTTGCAGAGCTTCATCTTATGGATAATTTTCTGGTCATCATCCCAATGTCCAGATGATCTATCTTCACCACCACGTAAACCAGTAAGTTCTTGCCAATTGGGTGGAGGTTGCCGCATATCTTCCATACCATGAGCATACTTGCAATCCGGACCTTTGCTACACATACCCGCAATAAAACTTGTACACATCTTAGTCTTGTAGAAAATGTTGCTCATTCCCTTATTGACGGGAGGATTTGGGAGGTTCATCCTAGAATTCATCGGAGGGCAGGGGAAAGCATTGGATTGATTGTCTTCAGAATTTCTAGGCCTCTTGAATGGCTGTGAAGGCAGGTCGAATTGGTCATTGTTCATTGAGACTTGAGGCCAGACACCAATGGCGTCACTGCCAGCAACAACATGCTGGGACTGTACCATAAACGGAGGGCAAGGATCCGGAAAACTCATATCGTCAAGTTCTACACGCCTTATATCAAACCCAAGAAGATAAAAACTTCTCTTTGCGATCACACAAATCAAGGTACAGAAAACAAGGATCAAAACAGGACCAGAAAACCCACCAAATATTTGATGTAAAATGACAAGGGAAAATCACAAAGCCTGAGCCAGATAATGATCAAAGATCATGCAGACAACAATTCGGAATGCTAAATTCGGAATCTGGTGAACAAGAACTAAGATTGAATTCAACGAGAAGAATAATCAGAATTCAGAGATTGAGGAAGAAAAAACCAAGAATAAATGTATGGGCCAAGAAAAGTAAAATTTCAGAATTGAAATTCAACTTGGGGAGGAAGGGGAGACGACGAATCAACGAATCTACTAGAATCACCAAGAAAACTAGAAGATCACTGGTCCTAAAAACGAGTCTCACCGACAAAAGGTGAGAAACCGATATTGAAAACGAAATGCTAAAGGGGGTGGCGAGTGGCCAAAGTTAAGGACCTTCAGACTATCTAGTAATGTGGGAACCCTAGGGACGGTCCAATTAATACAGATGCAGACACTAACATAAGCGAAGGCGGCAAAAGATCGAGTGGGAGTCGAAACCCTAGACAAACCCTAATTCAGAAGGGAAAATTCTTTTAGGTTCGCAGCCAAGCAGCAGCGTCCAGTGGGAAGGCTAAAGCCCTAAACGTCTAAAACCCATAACACCTCTAAAACCCTCAGATTGCGGGAGGTAGTTTTTGTTACGTAGACGCCATGTCATTCTGCCGCGAGTGATTGTATTACATGGCGGATCGTCAAAGAGATACGACATAGGACCTTGTAATATTTAATATTAAATCCTAGAATTTCTAAATTAGATAATTTGATTTCTTTATATTTATTTTTTATGATGGAGGTATTTGAAACTTCTCCCCAAATAATCTTTCGGATTTGTACAATCCCTCCGTCCCACACAATCTAGTTTAATAGTATACCGGTTCAATCTTCTTCTTTTTTTCCTTAGCAAACACCCAAACACCAAATCAAACCGTCAGAGCCACAATATTAGGGGGAAGAGAATCAACAAGAATACACCCCTCAATATGAACTAAAGAACACCAACGAGCAAGAGCATGTGCAACGTGATTAGCCTCAGTCTCTCCCATTGGAACGACCAAGACGAAAGTTCACTTAAACGGTGTCTGATAAACGTCTTCTTCAATAACCCAATCCGAGAGCATAGCAGAGTCCTGGATCTACTGGATAAGATTTTGCACATCACCTTCAACAAGCACCTGATGCCCATTAAACTCTCGAAACCATGTCACCGCAAGCGGAGCTGCAAGAGCTTCACCTTTGAGAGGGTTGGACCTTGGACGCCAGCCAACATAAGCTTTCACAATAGCTCCCATAGAGTCACGACATACCGACGCATAAACCAGAGAATGATTCAACGTGGAAGCATCAAAATTGATCTTGAAGCAAAGAGGGGCCGAGGGCTTCCACACCGGGAGGGGAAAACCAAAAGCAGAGGTCCACGCCAGTATCTGCTCATCATATCTATGGTGAATAGTAGCCAGCAACTGATCAAATTGATTGACAACGTGCTGATGGACCACAGAGTACGAGCAAACCAAATGGAGTCAAGCACAACCGCAATATAAAGAATCAACTCACGCCACTGATGGCGTTGAGAAGCAGGAAGGTTAAGCGGATTTAACATAAACTGCAGCTAATTAGAAATAGGAAGGTCCAAGAAATCTTCCAACCGAAGAGGCCAAACACCTACACGCCAAATACATTGGCTCAAAGCCATTCAAGAAAAAGATGCGAAGCAGTTTCAATATGCTCCTCACAAAGTGGACAGAGAAATTAGGACCCAGAGGAGCAGCCTAAAACACCTGCCAACTTACCCCTGAGAGGGAGAGCGTCTGCCATGATTTTCCAGAGCAATAAACGAAGTCGGTGTTGCATCTTAAGCTTCCAGATGCGATTCCAGTCTACCGAATTAGAAGAGACAGGGGCAGACAAACCATGAGCGCAACGGTAAGCAGAGCTCACCGAGAACACACTTTTCGCATCAGGTGTCCATTTAAGCAAGTTTACATCCTAATCGGGGGACAAAGGAATGGAAAAGATAGCAACTGCTGAGGGTTTATCAAAATAATAACGGATGTCCGCCACATTCCAGCTGCCGGAAGTAGTGTCAATAAGATCATAGACTCGAGAAAGCTGCCGCGGAAGTAGGATACCAGGCTTCAGCGCAGGGCGAAAATTGGGGAGGGTAGGGACCCAAGAATCACACCACAAATGAAGTCTCGTTCCAAACTTCACAAACCAGCAAGCGCCTTGAGATAAAATATCACTTTACCGTAAAATCCCTTTCCAAATCCAGGAGCTATCCGAAGCAGGGGAAGCAGTGAGGAAACGTTGGTTTCGTAAATACTTAGCCGAGAGAGCACGAACCTAGAGAGAGTTCGACTGAGATAAAATTTGGGGATAAAATCACTTTGAGCCCTTAAACTAATAAGCATATTACAAATAGGGCCTCAAACTACCATAGGCGGGCAAGGTGAGTGCCACAGATTTAATCAGAACAGTACGCCCCGCTTGAGATAAGGCTTTAGCCTTCCAGCCAACTTCACAGCACCTTGTCTTTAATCTCAGAGAAAGCAGCTCGTTTAGAACGAGCTAGCGCCAAAGGAAGACCCAAATAAACCCCCGGATCTGGGGCCTGACCAAGGTGTAAAATCTGGCTAATACAACTGGACTCAGCCGACCTCATATTTTTGCTAAAAGAAACAAAGGAGTTAGACATATTAATAGTCTGCCTAGTCCAATGCTTAAAAGTAGAGAGAATATGCCGAAGCGAGTGAGCTTCGCGAGAATTTGCTCTATAAAGGAACATAAAGATCATCGGTGAATAATAAATGAGATATAGAAGGAGCGCACCGACCAAGCTTGATACCATGAAGAGCACTGTCTCTCTCTGCCTTACTCACCAACTGCAATAACAAGGATAGATAAGAGGGGAGAGAGTTGATCGCCTTACCGGAGGCCCCGGGATGGTTTGAAAAAACCAAAAGGGCTGCCATTAAGCATTACAGAGAATGAGACAGTGGAAACACACTGGTGAATCAGCTGGCGCCATAGAGAGGAAAAACCAAAGCAACAGAGCAACTCATCCAAGAACCCCAAGTCAATTTTATCATAGACCTTTTCAAGATCAATTTTCATCGCCATAAGGCCGCCTCGCCCTTGCTTCCGTTTAAGCACTTGCATGATCTCATGAACAATAATAGAATTCTCTTGAATGTGGCGATAGGGAACCAAAGCATTCTAAGCTGAGGAGATTAATGGAGCCATAAGAGGCTTATGCTGAGTAGTCAAATTTTTTGCAATAATTTTATATGCCACGTTGCATAGACAAATTGGCCGGAAATGGTTTACCAAAGTTGGATTTTTCTGCTTAGGAATAAGAACAATGTTAGTATGATTAAGCTCTTTTAGCAGAAAACCAGAGATAAAAAAATGTTGAACCATAGCCACAACTTCCTTCTTAACATATGGCCAATACTACTAAAAGAATAAGGCAGAAAATCCATCAGGGTCGAGAGCCTTAGAAGGCCTAAGGGACAAGACAATTAACCAAATATCAACTTCGGAGGGGCTACGATAGAGGTCAATGTTGTCCTTCGGAGTTATTAGGGGGATGATATCCCCAAGACCTTGAGGAAAGGAAGGAGACACACTGGCAAACAAGAATTGAAAATTCTACACCACATAAGAGCTAATAGAGTCATGAGTATCCAACCAGAGACCATCCCGGGTACACAAAGAGTCAATAGAGTTCCGACGATGGCTGAAAATTGTTGACAAATGAAAAAAATCTGGTATTCAAATCTGGAGTGGTTAGCCAAGTAACTCGAGATTTTTGGCGCCACAAAAATTCTTCGCGCAGAAGTTCTTCTGCCAACTGTCCTTTGAGAGCACATTCCTCATCAATTCGCCAGCCAATAGAAGTGTGTCACTGTAAAGCATGCAACTTGTATTGCAACTGCTGGATGTTCTCAGAGATGTGGCCAAAGTGAGTCCTATTCCATTCACAAAAGGCAGTTTTAGTGCATTGGAGGCACTGAACAAGAGTAAAAGCTGCTGAGCCATAACCCGAAAAAAACCAAGAGGATTTAACCACATCAGCACTAGAAGGATCCAGAGTCCAAACTGACTCAAAATGGAAGGGTTGAGTAGGGGTGTTCATTTGCACCGGCGGTGATCGTTTTAACTGCTAAAACCATCACCGTAACCGGTAAAGGCGGTTATTGTGCCTTAGCGGTGCAATGGCGGTGTCAAATATATGATTCCGTCAATTGCGATGACGGTGACGGTTTTCAATGCATGAGGGCGTGCGTTTCAAAGACCAAGATTTGAAAAGCTACAGAACAAACGGTATTAAGAGTTTCATAAACTAATGGCATGCCTATATTAGGTGCATGCATCTTGAAATATGAAGCTTTTTTTGCAATAATTTGGGATAAAAAAATCATGTGCGTTAAATCAATCTAAGTAAAATTGAACTAATACACAGTCATTCTAGGCACTTGATGTAATGACCTAAGCTTTGTTTGGCAAGATATTATCAGATTTCGGTCGAAACGCACACAGTTTTGTTTCTCTAGCTAGGCTAAAAAATACATAAAAAAATATTTTCCAAAGTCCGAGGTTCTACCTTATGAACACTAGAAACTTCTTCCTAGGCAATGTGGAATCTATTTCAAGCGACTACGACTCATGAGATGACACAACGTACCTGCGACTTAACCCAGTTCATATATATCCCACACCTCCGGTTGGAGATGGGCTCTGATACTATCAGTAACGACCTAGACTTTGCATGGTAAGATATTTTCCGCTTTGGGTCGAAGCCTGCTCAATTTTGTTTCTTTAGCCTCAAAAGCTAAGAAAATGCCTATTGCAAAGTAAGTCCAATGTCCCATTTTATGAATACTAAGAACTTCTCCCCCTTGAGCATTAATATGACATCTCATTCACAAGCTCCCATTTGGCTAGAGAAACAAAACAGTGCGAGCTTCGGCCCAAAGGGAACAATATATATCTTGGCAAGAAAAATTTGCGTCATTACATATTTTAATACCCTTTGTCCAACAAAGTGAGAGAGAAGAAAGAATAAGAAATGAGTTATATGAGAAGTCATGTCGCACATTGAGACCTTACTTGGTAGAATCAATCCTTACAATGATTTTAAAAAGCTCCAAAAGTAACCTTGACTAGCTAGCTAGGCAAAATTGTGCCTTATAACAATTCCAACGAGCTTCAAAAGCAATTTTAATTAGTTTTTTTTGATGTCAAAACACATATGTTACTAGCGTTTCCTTGGATCATTACACTTGAAATTGTTCCACACATAAAACGCAGCTATGTTAGGAGATTCGAAGTTGCGCTCATAGCAACATGCATGGAAGGCTAAGGCTCCTGAGAATTTTTATTTTTTGGCATTTTAAATTGATATGAATTAGAGGAACCCAGACAAAGACGTGCTGTGCTCGAATCTTGGACTAAAGTTAGCAAATTATGTGCTCCTTATGTTGACAGCACTTTTTCCTTGTCCACGAAGATACCCAAAAAGGAAAAAACTTAATTATATATACCATGCATGCATGGAATGAAAAACGCAAGGCGTTCAAAAGTTGCAACTGGTCCTGCAGTATGGACCATGCATGCCGTGTGATGGGGAACTAATGCACTTGAAAAATTGGGTGCTTAACATTTACAGAGAGCATGTAAATAATGCTAGGAGCTTCGAAGAGAGCCTGATTATATAGAATCTGTCAAAAGCTAAGTGATGGAGTAACGTCGAGGGGGAGATATAGAAGACAACCAATATAGAGTTGCTTTTTTTACCAATATTATGCGCATATCATATATATTTTATATTAAGTCAATGAGGGAGCTAAAGTAAGCTAATTGAAGTTCTAATAATTAGCTTGTTGTTTTTTTTAAAACAAAATTTAGCACAAGGGTACGAGTATCTAGCTATTTGCGTCATAGCCGGCCATCTCGATGTGTATCACCCTGTATTTCAGTTATCATGCATTCTAATGAAAGGCAGAAGCGGGGGAGGTTGGATTTGTCTTGCTTTGAACTACTTGGGTATATTTTGCGTCTATGCTTGTAAAGCAGGGGCGGGCATCTGGTTCTTATCTGCATAAGTATTTATGTCTTGGAGATTTTATGCTTAAAGGGATCGTAAATTATTGCCCTGAAAGAAAGCCTGTGATCATTCGAAGTGAACAACTCGTGACCCAGGGCGTTCCTAGCTTGAATTTTTTATCTATATATATATATATATATATATATTCTTGTAGTACCTTTAAATCCATTTTTTTATTGGTTGAATCCAAAGCTCAGTGGTCCATGATCAGGACTTGGATTTCCCTCTTGGTCATAGCAAACCAGCGATACACATTCAGTATTAATGGACCACCTCGCGCGCGTGCAGTATAGAGGTAGAAACGTTTCCCCCGCAAATACAAACAGATAGCCCCGGCCTCGGCCGAGAGAGAGAGATTGAAAAGATGGGATCTCCATTAATGAAGAAGAAGATTAAAAAGGAAAAGGGATTGCTTAAGCTTCATGTAAGAACACCAGCTTGCACCATACAATAAGGCTAGCTGCACACACCCTTCCTAGTGCCAACATATATATGGCTATGGATATTGCCTGCGACAATGTTCACTCTAGCTAGAGCTTAATTATCATAAGAAGGAAAGTTCAAAAACCAAAACAAAAAGTTGGTGTCTAGAGAGGGATCAGATGCCAAGAGAAACTTGTGGTGACGCACGAGAACTTTCTGAAAGTCTTGTTGGTTAAACTGCATCACCTGAAAATAAAAGGAAAAGCTGTGTATTTACACAACTGAAACCACATTGTAGAGTGTGTACAGTACAGAACTTGTGGTGATCCATTTCGTATGAAGAAAATTAGGGGAAACACTGAAACGATTGTATAATTTCTTACCAAAAGCCCTTGGTGTTTTGCATCTGAAACATTCCGTCCTGTTCGCGTAGTTATGCAGTCCACATCCCACACTGTCCCATTCAAAGTGAACTCTTTTCGATCAGTGATAATGCAAGAGAACATGCGATATTTCTTCATGGATTACAGAGAAAGGGGGTAATTTCTTAGAATAGGGGTTTCCACTCAAAAAATTACATTTAAATTAATGTAACTTAGTTCTCTGGTCTAAGTATTTTATGGTGCAACAAAAAGCTGACTATTCTGAGACGACCATGGAACACTGATCCAATCATATTAATCTGCTCAAAAAAAGTAGCGATTCTGAACGTACCTAGTGCACATCCAGTCTCCAGTTTTCCATCCAGGTGGGGCACTGGCATCGGATACATAGGCTCCAGAGCCCGTCATGCCAGAATAGTCATTTTTATATGCACCACACCTATAGCAGCTTGAGCGACTGGCATAGTTGTGAGCACCACAATTCATGGCAGTGCAATACCAGTCCCCTGCCAAGACCTCTGTCTTGTTATATCCGTAGGTTGATGGGTCAGGACCACCATACTTCGGGTATCCACAACGTTGGCAAGTGTCCCTCTTTTTGAAGTTCAAGTGCTGGCAGGCTCCGCACATCCAATCTCCTCCTGACCAGCTCATTTTTCTGCATTGATAAGATACCGATCGAGATCATAAAGCATATGATACCGATCATATATATATATATATATCACATCCAGCTGATCGATACATCTTCTTAAATTCGTAGTCCGAGGGTAAGAGACACGCAGTACGGAGTTAATTGAGATGCATTTGGGAGGTATGCAAGTCACATTTTGTGTCTGGGAGAACTTCTAAAGGGCATCTAGTGTCTTGGGAGCCATACTCCTACTACTTGGATAAGTATCATTCTATAGCCTATTTATGTTCTTGAACTCAATGCTCATCTACAAGAATTAGCCACAACAAGGCAAAAAAGGAAACTCATGGCTATGGCATCTCATCATAGGGTACGGATCCAGTCGTAATTACATAGGGTTCATCAGGACTGTGGTTGTGAAATATATGTGCTAGCTGAGTTAAGAAGCTCACCTTCTAAGAGAAATTAAGAGTTGCAGAATTGGCAGCTATAGTACAGCACACGGCAGGCACTGGTGTGCACTAGTAGTAGAAGTAGAAGAGATCGATTGACAACACAGATGGTGATTTTGGTGCTCAGGTTGGGAGGCCTTATATACCCCTTGCTGAGGGCCTTTAGACGTCATGCGTGGGGTCCTGAATGTTCCTTTTCCAATCCCTGGCGATTGTTTCCTTAAGTGAGGTTCCAAAAGTAGAAGCACCTCAGACAGATTTATATAATAAAAACTCCTCTTACTTCCGCTCTAAAAAGAATTGTTCTTCAGAAGCGGGGGTTACAAAGGTTGAAAATGCTAAATGCATGCACTACAATTTCCAAACTGAAATTCCACGGGCGTCCCCTCGATCTTTACATGATTCCTTATCATGCATTATTGCAAAAAAAACAAAAAAACACATCCACAGATTATTCTCTTCTCCATGTCCATCCTAGGAAAGGTGTTATGAGGGGACGCTGTTATTTGAAGGAGGCTGCAGGCTATACAAATCCCACCTCAATATATATATCGCTTCTTTACATGGCAGGTTTTTCACGCGCTTGATACTGATACTCCAAGGAAAAAAAATAAATATATATATATATATACTTTGCACCGCCTCGTGATCTATTATTTTTGTTATGATGAACTTCAAAAAATTATTTTTTAAACCTATAAAATTACGATTTTATCTTTATAAAATAGTAACCGCCAAAAAATTTATAGAGATAATTGTCATTTCGTATACTAAAAAATTATTTTTCGTTTAAATTAATTGAAAATTTTAAAATAAGATATAAAATATTTAAAATCAATAGTTTATGGGCGGAATCACGCAACATGTGACAATATCCAACTTCCATAAGGATATGTATATGTTAATTAGAACTAGATTGCATATACACCTCCCCTGTAAGTTCCAGCAGCATGCTTTGAATCAGTTCCACGCGTATGATCAGGCTATAAGGGCTACGAAAGGAAAAACCTTTTCCATAGGGAATAGATTCCTGTTAATGTTCACGTCCAACTCAAATTCTCCCTTCCTTGATCGGCTTCCTTTTCGGCATGCGCAATAATTGATATACTATTCCAAGAAGATTCATATCCACTAGTGCCTTTCGTTGTATATGCATGTCCAAGTTCTATTGCGACATGAAACGACCTCGAGCTTTTGCCTTTTAGCACTGGTTGAAAGCCTTTGACAAGTAGTGTACATATACGCCATACCTAGTATTATATGCTAGTCTTCCCTGGGTCCTACTGCCTGTATGCCTGCCACCTGTCATGCATACCATCGATTTTAATTTGTATTTTAAAAAAAAAACCAATCGAGTCTTGCTTTCGGAAATTGCATGCCTTTTCTTAGTTTAGAGAAAGCGAATGTCTTAAGCAATCTTTTCTAGAATAAGAATCGCGGCAGACCGACGCTGTGCGCAGAATGGGCAGGAGCGCGCACCTGGTCGGGTAGTTTTCAAAAAAGTGCTACGTCGGAGTTCAGATTCTCTTTTACCTCTGAAATAGGTTGCCATGCCGCAACATGATCTTTAAAACGCATTAATGTCTCTACAGAGATCTGCATCCCATTAGTTTCTAGATTAGCTTGAAACACGGAGGGCGATGAGCCTGACAGCTCTATATGCACCGATAAAGCTCACGGATCAAAAGAAAATATTCGAAATTCTTCATCCAAAATAATTGAGAAAACTTACCCAAAAATGACCTACTATATAAATATGTCAAAAATCCTTTGTTGGAAAATATTGGATCCTTTTTTCTTTTTCTTTCTTGTCTTACTTTTGTTGGTGAAACACTAGACGTCAAGGAACTTTGCTTGCCCCCATTTTCCTCTACTCGCTGACTAGAGACTGTCCCAGTTAACTGGGTTGAGACCAATGAGGTAGCAGTTTATTAGCTTGCAAGCCATATTAGAACCAACCCAGAATATTATATAGTTGATCCAGAAGATTTAACGATCTGGGAAAGCATTCTGCATGCAAGCATGACCAGCATGGTCTGAGAGGTCCACATTGCTGATATGGAAAACATATTCAATTCCACGTGAAACATATAACTAGCTAGCACCAGATCAACAATATATTGCTTGCTTGCGTTTTGACCGATCGACGATTCGATAAGGAGGAATCCTCATCGTCCTATCTTTATTTTTTTACCAGACAAGATGAATATTCCAAAAATGAAAAACCTTAGATATTTCATGACCCCCCACATCCTTATTCTCCATATGTGAACAATTTTTAAAGGAGGCCATTTTCTCTCTTCAATAATACTTGGAGAATCCACATCCTAACGACATACTACACCCAAACGCAATAGCCATCCCTTTTGAATTTTGAATATTCCCTTCGAGTTGATATTTTCAGCCAGCAATATGGAAACCTTAATTATGATTGCTACAAGAATAAATTAAATTAGCGTTGGTTATAAGGACACAATTGTTTCTTGACAAGGGCACTCACATTTAAGGTCACTTTCTGAGATGGGATTTGATTGGTAGGAGACTCCCAATAGGTCATTACAGACTTTTCCTTCAGGAATTCCTCACCCAGTTATGCCGACCTTGAAAAAGTGGGACAACGACTCGTGATTGACGGGTGATTAATGTCCATTAATGAACCGAAATTGCAAAGCATCGGGCATCTTGAGTATGTTTCAGTTGCCCTTTCGATTTTCTTTCATAAAATTGACGTCCCTATCTATATATCTAGTCATTGGGTCATTTATCCTCCATTTATTTATAAATGGTTTTTTGGTATATGACTTTGGAGATCTGTCTGGCTTCCTGGAATTGTAACAATCTAGTAGCGGCCTGTAGGCTTCTCAATAGAATATGTGATGAATATACTGCTGGTAATTAATGGTTTTCATTCATGGCCTGATCAATTGATCATGATGTTAATAAAAACAGTACTGGACGTGTTCTTTTAGCTTTTCTCTCTTGACTGGACGAGCTTTAAGACCACGATTCGCTGCAAGTACACCGCGTCCCTCTCCCTTACACATGCCCGCCCCACTGATGCGCTTCCCGCGCGCCTTCTGTTTCACCATGCAATGCATCTCCTTGGACAACTCGTTCCGGTTCCATTTTCACCCGCGTATGAACCGCATGCACCTCCTTGGACGCGCGCATGGATCTCATCACGCACCGCCTCCCTGTGCAGTAGTTTTCAGCCTTCAACCTCCTCTCTTATTCCAGGAGTAGTTTCCAGCGTGTGATTCGAGTACAACCAAGGCTATCGATCGGAGTGGTGTTCTTTGGCAAGTAGCCAAGGCTAGTCATAAACGGCACAATCCTCCCTATTGGTGTTGACACCAAACAAAATAGAGGTATTCTGTAGGCTAGTGCAATAGGCAATTTGCAAGGAAAATAGAAAATTCGACCCAAAAAATTCAGAGAAAACTTTGGGATTCAATAAAATTCTCAATATTCAGGAATATAAAAAACAACCCACAAGCCAGGTTAATATAGCTGAAACCAACCCTTAATAGAATTTTACCAAAAATAGCAAAACCCTAAAAGTCTTACTAAAACGAAATACGGAAAGAAATCAAGATTTCCAAAAATCTGGTCCAAATCGGGTTCAGAATTACTTCCTAATCGATAAATGGAAGATTACCGAAAATAGCAAAAATTAACTAAAATTATGGATTCAAAAAGGAAAACAGCGGATTTAGGGCTTGAAACGAGGTGCACCGAGAGTAGCTGTGGCCATGACATGCGCACCGAAAATAGCTTTCCGAATTGGGGTCACGGGCGCGAATCGGACACTTGTAGCCAAAGTTATGGCAAAAAAATCGACACGTGCACGGAAACCGCCCCACTTAGGCTAGATCACGATTTTTTGTCATCCTTACACTGATCTGCCCGCTCCTAGTAATTCAACTCAATCAATGTGCAATATGACAGCTCGACGTCGTCTGACTCGTATCCCCCTGCATCAGGTGCAATGCTATCATTAGCGATTTGGATATTTCATGTCCCTGTTAATGTACATAATAGAGTTGCAAACAAATAATAGTACATTTGGACTTTGACCAACGTCCCTCTTGTCCAAAATTATAAATGTCACACACACACAGATATATATACATATGCACTTGATAATTACTCACTGAGATCATTATGTGTCATATAATTAGAACATTAATTATACTTATTTTCAGTGGTGCAATGAATTATTAAAATACTTCTGCACAGTAAGTGAAATTAAAGCATATCTTCCTTTGTTATTATCCCAAAACTTAGCTTACAGAATCATCACCATTCGGCAATTAGACAACACATTCTATTCGACCTACAAAATCAGTATTATTTATAATAACTAGCAATTAGTCCATTTGTAGTAAGGGTTAAATTTATCCCTGATTTTTACCATCTGTTATCAGAGAACTCCCTCAGTTTCTATATTTATTCTGCCTTTTCGAATTCTATTCTAAGGAAGTTTTACCGCGTGGTCTTTGCACCCCCCACAAAGAAAGTATTACGTGGTACACAAAATTTTCCATGTCAGACTTCCTTTAAAACCAACATAACAAAAAATGTAGAGTAGGAAAAAACAGAAAACTTGGTTTTCCCAAGAAATGTACATTAACTATTGGAGGACCACACTACAAGCATTCATTGACATCAGTTATTGTATAACCACAGTGCTCAAAGTTTCAAATGTTTAGTTTATCTCTTTCAAATTACATTATATAATTTTAGTAAGAAATTGTGGAGGATATATTTATATATCCTAATTCTCATACTAGTATCCTTTACAATTTTATGCTTCAATTATAAAGTATAATTTCAAGAAAGATAAACTTGGTTAGCATTAAATGAACATTAATTGTTGTAGGGCTCGCACTCTTTGAAACTTCACACGAGCAACATTAAATATTGTAGAGTGCATATGTTGTGTTTATCTTTTTTCAAATTGTGCTATGCAATTCCTAATAAAAAATTGTAGAGAATTCTAATCTACGTACCCACAAAATAGATTAAGATCATTTAAAATTCTCTGTCCGGAGATATAGACACGGTAAATATTAAATATACATTAATTATTGTAATAGAGAATTGTAAAAATGATCCCCTACAGAGGACTAAGATCCTCTACAACTCTCTGCCTTATTGCATAGTTTGGAGAGAGATAAATACGGTAAGTATTAGATGTACATTAACAATTTGTATAGCTCATATTTTCGGAAACTTCACATAGATAGCAATAGATATTGTATTAGAGTTATGAATGGTAGAGGATCTCGATTCATCCACAAAAGAAATGAGTGGCATGACACCCTCAAGATTGGCACTCAAAGTTATGGATCAGACCAACACAACCCTTACAAGCAAAAAGGAGATAGCTTGCCAAGGAAAAAAAAAAGGAATTTGACATTTTGGTCCTTGGGTTTTTACCCCTTTTGCAAATGTGTCATTCACTTTCAAACTTCAATTTTTTAGTCATTAAGTTTTCTTTGTTTGATGAAATGGTCCTTCCGTCAGTCTGTCGTTCATATGCTTAACGGAGCTTTCTGACACATCAGCAAATTTTACCGATCAACCGCTCACATTCAAAACATATACCCGGTCAACCGCTTCAAATTTGCTGACATGTCAAAGAGGTCTGTTAAGCATATGGACGACAGACTGACGGAAGGACCATTTTGTCAAACAAAGAAAACTCAAGGACTAAAAATTTAAAATTTGAAAGTGAATGACCTATTTGCAAAAGGGATATAAACTCAATGACCAAAATATCAATTTCTCAAAAAAGAAGAAAAAGGAGATAGCTTGAGAGTTTGAAGGGTTTCAAAATCGCTTCATCAGATGTGAGGTCCTTGCCATTTGCCATGTTCCATATATAGGTCCTTGCCATTTTCTGTATTAATTGATTATGTTTTAAAGGTTCTTTTGCATTGCAAAAATTACACACAACGAGATTTAAGAGATTTTAGTTGACGTGAGGATGATCTTTTATAATTGCTTAGATGATTGCATGGGAAATTTTTGATAAAGAAAAAAAAACAAATCATATGAGTCCACCTTTTTAATGTTGTCGCATTAATCAAACTTCTGAGTGATATAAATCCTACCGTATTTAATTTAATTTACATTTAATACGTGTTATTGTTTCTCTATCTAAATCATATGATATCTTTCTAACAAAAGAATCATAGAGGGTTGTGAGTTGTGTATATATTATAAATATGGGACAAGCACTTTTTGTTTATTTTGTGTATATATAATAATAATAATAATATTATTATTATTATTATTTATGAATTCGATGGTGTTATTACTTGCCAGGTCAACTTTCTGTTGGGAGAGAGGGAGATTGGGAGCAAAACACCGTAATGGTCCTATCTTCATCCTTGGTTTCAGTGCCAATTTCGGCATCCACTCTCCATGTCCTCCCAGCCTCTGATCCTCCGTACAAACTCCTCCAAAGCCATCCATCTCTTCACCTTCTCTCAAAATGCAAAAGCATTCAAAGCCTCAAACAAGTCCAATGTCGCATCATCAAGACCGGCCTTCACAACACCCACTTCGCGCTAAGCAAGCTCATAGAGTTTTGCGCCATATCGCCTTTCGGCGACCTCAATTACGCGCTCTTAGTCTTTGAATCCATCGAGGAACCCAACCAATTCATTTGGAATACAATTATACGAGGGCACTCGTTGAGCTCCAACCCAATACAAGCAGTAGATTTCTATGTCCGTATGATCCTATGTGGGACGCAGCCGAATTCGTATACTTTTCCTTTTGTTTTGAAGTCTTGTGCGAAAGCTGGGGCTAACCATGAAGGGAAACAACTCCATGCACACATTTTGAAGCTTGGGTTTGAGTACGATGCTTTTGTTCATACTTCACTAATTAATATGTACGCCCAAAATAGTGAGTTGCAATATGCGCGTTTAGTGTTTGACAAAAGTACTTTTCGAGATGCGGTGTCGTTTACGGCCTTGATTACTGGTTATGCATCAAGGGGCTATATGGAGGACGCTCGTCGGCTTTTTGATGAAATTCCAGTGAGAGACGTCGTATCGTGGAATGCAATGATTGCGGGCTATGCTCAGTGTGGTCGGTTTGAAGAGGCATTGGCGTTGTTTGAGGAGATGAGGAAGTTGAAGGTCCCACCCAATGAGAGTACAATGGTGACTGTGCTTTCATCTTGTGCTCAGTCGGGGTCTGTCGAATTGGGCAGTTGGGTGCAGTCTTGGATTGAAGACCATCATGGGCTTGATTCTAATCTACGGCTTATTAATGCGCTTATTGATATGTACTCAAAGTGCGGTGAGTTGGAAACAGCTCGAGAATTATTTGATGGTATACTCCAAAGGGATGTGATTTCTTGGAATGTCATGATTGGTGGTTATACTCATATGAGTCATTATAAAGAAGCATTGGCACTATTTCAGCTAATGCTAAGATCGAATCAAGAGCCTAATGATGTGACATTCTTATGCGTTCTTCCAGCTTGTGCTTACTTAGGTGCTCTTGACATTGGCAAATGGATTCATGCTTATATAGAAAGGAACTTTCCAAATATAACCAATATCTCTCTTTGGACCAGTCTAATTGACATGTATGCTAAATGTGGAATTATAGAGGCCGCAGAGCAACTGTTTGATGGTATCAATCCTAAAAGCTTGGCTTCCTGGAATGCAATGATATCTGGGTTTGCAATTCATGGGCATGCAGATAAGGCTATTCAGCTCTTTGCAGAGATGGCCACTCAGGGGGTCAAACCAGATGATATCACATTCGTTGGTTTATTATCTGCTTGTACACATGCCGGTTTGCTAGAACTTGGGCGCCAATATTTTAGTTTAATGATCCATGATTTCGATATTTCACCGAAACTGGAGCACTATGGATGCATGATAGATCTTCTTGGCCGAGCTGGGATGTTTGATGAAGCAGAGGCCTTGATGAAGGATATGAAAATGGAGCCAGATGGGGCCATTTGGGGTTCTCTTCTTGGAGCTTGTAGAGCTCATGGACGTGTTGAATTGGGTGAACATGTCGCCCAGCATCTTTTCGAATTGGAGCCTGAAAACCCTGGGGCATATGTGCTTTTATCAAATATATATGCAGGAGCTGGTAGATGGGATGACGTAGCAAGAACAAGAACCAGGCTAAAAGATAAGGGAATGAAGAAAGTTCCTGGATGTACCTCAATTGAGGTGGGTAGTGTCGTCCATGAGTTTCTTGTTGGTGGCAAAGCACATCCCCTGAACAAAGATATTTATCAAATGTTGGATGAAGTAGATAGGCTTTTGGACACGGCTGGGTTTGTGCCCGATACATCTGAGGTGCTTTATGACATGGATGAGGAGTGGAAGGAAGGGGCATTGAGCCATCATAGCGAAAAGTTGGCCATTGCTTTTGGTCTAATCAGTACAAAGCCAGGTACAACAATAAGAATTGTCAAAAATCTTCGCGTATGTAAAAATTGTCATTCTGCTACAAAACTGATATCGAAGATCTTTAATAGGGAAATCATTGCGAGGGATAAGAACCGTTTCCACCATTTTAAAGACGGTTCTTGCTCATGTAAAGGTTATTGGTAAAATTAAGAAATGAAGATTATTTTTATTCATATCATAAAGCTGATCGTTGGATACATATAATTGCTCTCGTACTCTTAAATTGGAAACCTTTTTCTAACTTATATATTCAGATGATGGGGATAGAACAAACAATTTGAATCCATGTCGGTGATTGGATTTATACTTCTTTGTTAGTGAGTTTGTTGAAGGAATTCCTCCTAGCTGTTGCCAGAACGGTCTTGTCAGCCACTATGAAATATGCTGCTCCCGCCACTGCCATTAGATGACAAATTTCTCGAAGGATTAGTAATATCGCTGAGAACAACTAACAAGTAATGCAGTCGTTATTTAGAAAAAAAAAGGTAATGCAGTCATTAAATGGTAATTAAATGGTAATGATGATAACCTATGGAGATAATGAGGGCTTGAGCAGAGTGATTGAGATTGGCCCTTGCCCAAGGCAGCATCCTCGCGCTAGCGAGCTGCATATAAAGCGCACTTAGATGAGAGACTTTCAACCCAGAAGAAAGAACGTAATTTTCTTTAATTTCTTCCTATTTCTTCACGTACGCAGAAACTCAGAAAAGCCAAAAAAAATTGTGAAATGTGAGAAATTATAAGACTTACTGTCGGAATGGCAGTTGCAATACCAGCAGTAACAGCTGCCTTGGCTCCTGCTATTACACCCTCTGCTTATCCATTCAAGAACAAAGATAAAATTACGAAAATATATACTAAGGAGCGTTTATAAAAAAGAAAAAAGATGAAAGTTGTCCAGGTATAAATGAGAAAAGGAAAAACAAAGTAAAGAAAGGTACCGTGAGAACAGCTCTTGGCCATGGCCAGCCTTTGATCAAGAGAAGCCACATTTTTTGCCATTTAAGAGATAGTGATTGGAACAATGACAATCGATGAAGTTAGCAGAGAAAGCGACGATCAGGAGGTTTGAAAATTTTTGGATGAAGGATTTGGGAGTAGCTGGTGAGGAACAGAATACTGGGGAATTAAGTTTGATGGTTTTCATCAAACTTCGGTTGATTCTTGCCCTCGGTTTTGCAAGGGATTTTGAATGCAAAAAACAAGGCCTAGAGTTATAGAGGAGAATGAATTATTTGGTCGTACGCCTCGGTTTTCAAAGGATGTAATCGAGGAGAAGCTAACGTGTACCATAAAGCAAGAAAAGGAGGGCATCATTGTAAACTCCGCTGCATGCTCACAAGTTTTGGTTCGTAAAAATAAATAAAGAAAACTACGGGGAATCGGGATTGAGATCTATCTACTCCCACTGACCCCTCTTGTTTCAAATGGGCACCCAAATCGCGTAGGGTAGATGCATTTGGTATGGTTTTTCTATTTATATATAACGTCACTTTTCGAGGATTCATGGAGATTAATGCAGAAACCACTGGTATAGGAGAAAGCTGCCTTCAGAAAACCATGGGTAGCCGGATATGTGCATTGGTGCTACATATGCACCTTTCAGAGCTAGCTTCAAGGGATTGAAACACCTGTCCTGGATCAAGGGCTCAGACTTTCTTGCTACTGTTTTGTTGATCTGCTGTTGCCGAAAATAGCACGCAAACATGCTTTGTCTGTCAATGGGTTCCTCTTCCTTGTTAAAGTTGACGGTTTTTAGTTCAGTTGGAGGCCAGTGGCGAGTAGGTTTGACTCTTTGTGCTGGACGTCGTTTTGATCCAATTGGTAATTTTCAGACGTCGTTTTGATTTTGCGTTTGGCCCGGCCGGTTGCTTTCCAGCCCATTGCTTCTGGTTTCGATATATATCGTTCTTCATTTATTGGTTTTAAAACAGAACCCAGTGGTACAAATACGACTTGCCGTAGAACTTCTCCCAAGTTGATGTGTAGTAGGCCAGTCCAAAAAACCGGCCGGACCGGCCAAACCGAACCGGCCCGGACCGGTTTTGACCCAAATCGGTTGACTTTTTTGAAACCGGGTTGACCGGACCGGTAATCGGTGTATTCCGGTCCGGTTTCGGGTTACCCTCATGAAAACCCGGGACCGGGCCGGAGTATACCTCTCCAAACCGGTCCAAACCGGAAATTGGCCCAAAATGGCAAGGCCCAACCCTAAAACCGACCCAAAATGGCAGGCCCAACCCAAAACCGGCTCAAAATGGCATGACCCAAACCGGACCGGATAAACCGGAAACCGGACCGGTCCGGTCCGGTCATATAACCGGTCCGGTCTATATGCTTTAAAAAAGTTCCGATTTGGCTAGCCAAACTGGACCGAACCGGACCGGATGTTGGACACCCCTAATGTGTAGGTGCCGAAAAAGAAACAGTACAATGTGGGGGCCTTAGCCGGGACTGATCCAATTCCTAATTGTAAAATAAACTCATTAGTTGAATTTTTAAAAGATCTAATAGCATTATATTATATATATATATATATACTTGGTTAATTGATGTTAATTGCACTCTGATAAACTAATTAATAATTTAATAGTACTACTTGCATTAGCTTTATGAACAAATCAATGTGATATATAATAGCTTGTCTCTTGTCGGGTCTATATATCACAGGTAAAGTTCTCCTTATTTACTATGACCGGAGGGTTCCCTTTTAATTTTTTTCAGATTTACACAAATTAACCAACCCATTTTCGTTTGGTATTACGAAGCAGCTTCCTGCAACATTGTTCTCCACGATATTATCCATTTAAGTAGTTAGACACGCGCTGCCAAAGATTTTTTGCTTGTTGCTTCAGAGCAAATGGTAATACGATGATGCCAATCATTCGTTCATATTAAATCAGACCTGGATGAGCCAGATTCTTCTTTAATTAGTAATTTTAAGATATTTAATATTTAATTGAAATAAGAGTAAAGTGTATAATAGGACTCAAACTCAAGGTTTTAATTCTAATATCATATGAAATTACCACTTATCTCAAAAGAGTAAACGTTTAAAAAAACTCTCCTTTATTTTTGTGTCTCTTCTCTTTTCTCTGAGTCTAATTTATTTTCTTTTATATTCTAATTTTAATATAGTATTAGAGTCATTTCGTTCATGTGGTCCAATTCGGCTCAAGATTACCAACACTCGTGTTGGCTCAACTTTACCCAGATTAGGCTCAATCTGACTTAGTTCAGGCCTTGCTAGTCTCGGCCCCGTACAATCCAGTTTAGTTTAGTTTCAGATATCGTCCAACTACAATTTCGGCATCACTCTAGCAGGCTTTTATTTATCTTTTCTTTAAGGATAAGTACCGGAACAGATATAACTAGAATGATCAATTCCGGTTCCGTTCTGATACTCGCCGAAATGTAATTTTTTTGTTCCGAATTTTTGGGACATTTTTTTGTTATTCACCATAAATTAACAATAAATGTAATCATTCATCCAAAATCTAGTTTCAAAAATTAACATTCAAGCAAATTCCATGTTACACTTTATTTTGAGTCCTTTTTTTTTTTTTTTAAAAAAAATCGGTATTTTTTAATTATTCTTCATAAATTAACCGTAAAATATTCATTCAAAATATAGATTCTAAAATAAACTTTCAATCAATTTCATATGTTATATTTTATTTTAATTTTTTTAGAAAAATCAAAACCAAAAATTCTGGTAATTCTGCCGTTATTTTCGGTTCCGAAAATTGTCAAAAATAACTTTCGGTTCCGATTCCAGCATATGCCGCAATCGGAACCTTAAGTGAGCTCTTGTAATTGAGGACTAATAAATAAAATCTCCTTGTAATCTTATTCTTATACCGGTGAGTATACAAATTTGTCCTGTAGTCAGAGCTTTTCCACTCTGAATGTACCCTAGACGGAAACACTTAAATCTTGTTTGAATTTTAATACTCGTCGACGGAGCTGGGACGTTTGATAAATTAGACGCGCCTTGATAAAGAATATGGAGATGAAGCCAGAAGATGGAGGTGAAGCCATCTGGGGTTCTGTTCTTGGAGCTTGTAGAGTTCATGGACGCCTCGAACCGCGCAACATGTTGCCAGGCATCCTTTTGAATTGGAACCTGAAAACCATGGGCTTATATATATATATATATATATGTACTTTGATTTAAAATGTATTCAGGAGCTGGCAGCTGGGATGAGGTAGCTAGAAATTATTAGCCAATAAGAACCTGGCTAAACGATAAGGAAAGTTCCTGTATATATGTCCCGCAATTGAGGCAGACTGTGTTGTTCATGGCTTTCTTGTTAGTACATCCCCTGAGCAAAGATACCTATATAGCTTATGCTGGGCGAAAAGAGAACGGGTTTTGGAGATGGCCGTACGTGTTCCTGCCCGATACATGCACATTTGAGGTGCTTTATGATAAAGAACGATTAGGAGTGGAAGGAAGGGTACTCTTTGGGTCATCGTAGTAGAAATTAGCCACTGCTTTTGGTCTAATGAGTACACTGGCAGAGGAACCCCCAATTAGACTAGTCAGTCAACAATCAGCTTCGCTTTTCTGGGAATTGTGATTCTGCTACCAAGCTGATACATATTCAAGATCTTTAAATAGGGATATCTTTGCGCGAAAACACATGTAACTGAAGACGTTATAATTTGCGCTCATTAAGCTAATGGCTGGATACATAACACACTGGTGCATGCTCTTTAGATTAATGGAAACCAATCTTCGTTTATTCATCCACATGAGGGGTGTACATAATAGCTGGCTTATTAGTCCAACGAGGTAAAATGATTTGAATCCATATAGCTGGTGATTTGGAGTTTAGACTTCATTCTCTGGGAGTTGGTACTGGATGGAGTTCCTCCTAGCAGTTGCCAGAACCGTCTTGTCAGCCACTATAAAATAAGCCGCTCCCGCCACTGCCGACCAGTAGATAAACAATTCAATTAATAGGAATTAGTAATGTCTATGGGAACAATTAGCAATGCAATAAATAATATAAGGATAATGGATATATATGCGATGGTAACCTGTGGAGATTATGAGTGCTTGAGCAGTGTGGTTGAGATTTGCTTTTGCCCAAGGCAGCATCCTCACGCTAGCCATCTGCGTATATATCAAGTATGTATAACATGAGTATCTGAAGGCTTTTCAACAAAAAAGGAAAGAATTTAGGGGTTTTGATCAATGGAAAGAGTTAACTTTTTTTTGCTTGTTTCTGTTCAAGCTATGCATTCAAGTATAGAAAGCTACAGAGAAATTAATAAAAATTTGAGACAAATGTGAGAAATTAGACTTACAGTTGGGATAGCAGTGGCAATGCTAGCGACCACAGCTGCCTTGGCTCCTGCTATTACACCCTCTGTTTATCCATAAAGAAGAAAAGCAAATGGGTTAAAATATCTTTGAGAAGTACTGTAGTCATACTATCAAGTAATCTAGCTATAGCAGCTAGTGTGCATGACAATTGCAGCATCCCTAATATGCATGGATTAGCAAATAATCAATGTCATCCATCAGAATATATAGTCAGATTTCAGTCTAATAATTTCTTGCATACTCCGGGCTAAGGAATCCAAGGAGAAAAGGCAAAAGAAAAAACAAAAAGGGATTTCCGATCTATGAGCAATTTGGTCCCCCTCCATAAAATGGGAGGTCATCTCTATGATCCATTATCAACAAAATGGGACCTCCACTTTATGATCCATCAAGAGCATGAAGAGTCAGTCCCTCCATGTGCTACCCGATGACACGGGACTATGGACCAGCTCATAAGAATGATTTTGGTGGATTCAAGTACAAATGTGAGATATGCCCACTCGAATCCTATGGTGCATAACATTAATTATGAGCTCACTCACATTACAATATTCTTTCCTTATACATTTATGCACCTCATAATCTGCTAAGAGAATATAAAGTTTGCCTGGACTGAAACCAGCTCTTAGAAAAGGAAGCGGAAGTAAAAAAGGAAAGAGCTAAGTGCTAAGAGCTAGATCAAAAGTAAAGCAAAGATACCATGAGAACAGCGCTTGGCAATGGCCAGCCTTTGGTCAACAGAAGACAGGCTACTCATCTCAAGAGGGGACTCGGCCACATTTTTTGCCATTTTTAAGAGAGAGTAATCGAAAGAAATAAGAATGGAAGAAGTTAGCAGAGAAAACGGGTGATGTTTTGAAGGTTTTGGATGAAGGAGCTCTGGGAATTTGCTCGTGTATTTATAAAGGAATTAAGAGTAGTAGGTAAGAGAGAAGGGGAGCAGGTTTTGGGTGGAGTTTGATGGTTTCATAGAAGTCTATTATGTCAGAGTCGCTTGTTTTTCAGATTTTCACTTCGGTTTCCGTTACGTCGGTTGATTCTTAGTTTAATTGTTCCCCAAAATGCCCTAGTTTTTGTCAGGACTCAGGAATTTTGGTAAAATTTCCATTTTAAAGTATAGACATGAGTTGGTAAAAGCGCAGAAAACGACAGGCGTTGAGATCCGACCACATCAAACCCCTCGCATTATAAAAGGACACTCAAATCTAGTAGAGCGGTGGGATAAGATTTTTCTCTCAATGCCACTTTTTGAAAGCCACTTGTTTAGGAGAAAGCTGTCTTTAGAAACGATGGGCATTTGGTGCTATGCTGCATGGCATCGGAACACTTGTCCTGGACCAAGGGCTCAGATTTTCTGCTGCTCCAGTAGCACTCAAACATGTTTTGATGGGTTTTTCCTCTGTATTTCAAGTTCGTGGTTTCTTCTCGAGTTGGGTGGGACTGTGGCATAGTAGGTTTGACTCGGTGCTGAACCCCCATTGCTCGAGCGATAGCTTTCACGTAAATGCCGTTTCGGTTTGGCGTTTGGCCGCGGTTGCTTTCTAGCCTGCATAGCTGTAAAACGAAAACCACTGGCACAAATTTTTCTCCTCCAGAACTTACCAAAAGAATGTGAGAGTTACTTAAAACGAGATGCATCGATCTCCCATTAGAGTTCCAAAATCACAAACTATGCATGTCAAGCTGCCTATACTGATATAGCAACATTTGGCTTGTTACGAGGAATGAGGATCAGAATCTTGTGAAATTTTATATTCAAATTAAATCATACAATTTAGAGATACACATAATTAGTAGACTCATATTGTTCGAAATTTTATATTAAAATTATTAAATAATATAAAATTCATTTAATTTATCTATCTTTTTTTAAAGTATATTGTGCAATTTGAAAATAAAAATTATAGAAGATCGCGATATAATAAATGATTACTCAAAGGCAAAATTTACGAAAAAAAAGAAAAAGATTACTTATGGAAAAGGTTGAAGGCCTTCTTACATGAAAAGTGTTGAGTGGTGTGTGCCGCCTCGTGGATGACGTGTGTTTGCACCTTGTGACCTGCATGTATTACGTATGGAAGATTCTTACCTGGCCCACGGGTGTGATCTTTGCTCAAATAATGAGACACTTCATCATTAGTTTTTGGGCCCTAAGCCCAATTTTGCTGTATATTTTGTAGTTTCTTCTACTAGGCCGGCCCGAATTAATTTCCTTCTTAAGGGAATTAGTTGCAAAACTATTGAAGCCCATTTATAAGTAACGATTGATTAAACAAGACAGTAAGCTTGATTATCAAAAAAGTCTCTTTCGTGGTGGTTTGACTACCTCAGAATCCAGGTTATGGATGTGTTGTGGATGTGCTGTGGGAAAATCGTAACAAAGCTCTACATGAAGGCAGAAATACAAACATCAATGATCTTAAGCTCTCTTTATCTCGTCGGTATCATGAACATTTCTCAGCTTGATTCTCTGTTCATCCAGCATTTGCTGCAACTTGGGTTCCCCCGA
This sequence comes from Myrica gale, assembly GCA_963930655.1. NCBI lineage: Eukaryota > Viridiplantae > Streptophyta > Magnoliopsida > Fagales > Myricaceae > Myrica > Myrica gale. The sequence goes on along the minus strand of OZ005600.1, from coordinate 26,280,609 downwards.
ATCCGGGTTATATGAAGATCAATTTCGACGTGGCTATACGTCGTTCAGGATCGTACATAACCGTCTTTTGTCGAGACTCCTCAAGCTCCCTCTTTACTGTGTATACAGAGCGAATTCGTGCTATGGACCTTATCGTTGGTGAAACATTGGCATGTGTTCGTGCGGTTGAAGTGGTCTTGCTGAAGAATTGGTCTTGTGTTGTTTTCAAAACTGATTCCAAGATTCTTGAAATGGATTTAGGCAATCCCCATCTCCCTCCCTGTTGGAAAGTTGAAGACATGGTTTTATCTCTACGTCAGCTTTTCAAAGCTCAATCCGCCTGGTCCTTACACTGGGTGCCTAGAATACTCAATCAACAGGCTCATCTATTGGCGCAATGGGCAGCTCGTTGTTCTATTTCTGGATTTGTTTCTGGTTCTTCCATTCCGTTTAGTATTTTAAATTGTGATGTGAACTCAGTTTTTTAATGTTATGCGATAAGGTTGCTTCTAGAAAAAAAGAAAGACTACCTCAGATACGCAAAATAATATCTATACATTTTTCTTTGGTCTTTTCCACTGTCAAATATCGATCTAAAGGTGCTTCAAAAACCAATCCAAAATTACCCAGAAATATGTCTCAAACACGACAGGTATCCACAAATAAACGCTCAAAACAAAAACCTGAAGTTCCCACCAGATACAGCACTTTATTTCAAGTAGAAAGATTGTCCTAAGATTTAGAAAGAAAGAAAGATTGTCCTAAGAAGGCTTAAAGTTTGACACGTACCTCGTACGTGTCAAGCTTTAAGCCCAGCATGGGTTAAGGTCGTAATTGGGAAACTTGGAAATAGTCCGATGTGTTGTTAGACGCTAAGCGATCTTGAAAGACAGGACCCAAATTAAACTTCTGATGGGGGGAAGCCCGAGGGGAGGTTAAATAGGCCGGAACAATCATTCAGAAAGGAGATAGATGACTTCTAAGGTGGTGAAAACTGCAGCGAAGTTCAACAACTTCGTCAGCCAAATACGTGGGCCTAAAGAACTTGATTATAATTTGCCTTTGGAAGCAAAAAAAATCAAAATGAACTTAAAATTTTTAAAGCTAAAATGCTGCAAAATGTTTGGTTGTCATCTTTCTGGTTAGTGTAAATTAAGCTGTAAAGAAGGGGTAGCATGGAGTGGAAGGCAAAGTCGACTGTCCATCGTCATCTGAAGTAGGGAATTTTCATTTTCTAAAAACTTGAGCTTGGTATTCTGCAAGTCTCCTCTTTTTTGGACTCTCTTTGAAAACTGTCAATTCCAAAACTACCAGTGACCCTCTGGCATGAACTTCGTATGACAATTGTGGTATGTAAGGAAGACAGTTTCTGAGATGTTATTCTAAGCTTAACGGTGCCACCCACTTCGTCCACTTGTGGTTCAAATGATGACCTTTTTCACTTTATCGTTGTTCTTTCCTCTCGAACCCCAGATTTTTCTCGTTCCAGTCTAGAACAAAGCTGACAATCTACTTTGCTTTTCCTTTTCCCTTTCTCAATGGAGTTCTTTTTGTTTAGCGCAGACAAATAAAACAAATAGAGGAAGGTTGGAATACTTCTCGTAAGTTAGGGTAAGATATAGGACAGATCTGCTATTGTAGGGAGGATTTTGATAAGTTAATCGACGGCTTTAAGAGCTAGCTCATGGTTTCTTCGTTAGTGGGTGGCTAATGGTCGGTGGATTTGACTGTTCCTGCTGCATGCTTCTCCTGCTCCTGGCTCAGTCGCTCACTAATTTCAACAGTCATTTTGTTGCGCAATCGCTTTAATTGCTTGCTGTTTGTCGGATATCATGACCAAATGTCGTTGCGATACTGCCATGTGTGCACGAAATAATTTTATCAGCAAACATCTCAAGAATCATTACGTGGAAGTTGTAGGGAAGTACAAAGGCTGTAATAGTTTGGTTTCCGTATGCTTCGGTGATAGTACAATAATTGTGTCTTAACTAAAGTGACCCAGGTGGGTGGAGTAAATAAGGAATAATTCAACTCTTCACACGGCCTTCAAAAGAAATGAGAACAAATACCAATGTAATATTTGGAAGATAGGGTTTTTCTATGGTTTTAGGGGGGGTTTTGCTTATATATATATATATATAATACACCTCTTGTTGGTATTTCGAGACAGTCAAATTACCTTAAACTGCAACTTAATCTTCAATCATTCATGACTTGAAGCAAATGTTTCCGGCCCATTTAAATGTTCAAGATCGGCGGGTAGAAATGAGGAAAACAAGGTTGGAGATAAGAGGGGGAAAAATTGGAGAATGCATTAAAAATTTGAACTGAATTGAAAAATCTTGTTTAAACCCTATTAACAGCTATGGGGTAGAATATGTGTTTTCCCACTTTTTAAAAATTTAATAACAATTTTATAACTTCTTATCTTTTAAACTTTGAAAAACTACTTAATCTCTTGAACACTTTGATCAAATTTAAAATACAACTCAATTTGAATTTAAATTTTAAAACGGAATTACGCCAACATTAAAACATATGATACTGCTGAACTCAGTTTGGTGGTATCTTTACATTTCTTGGAATGTAATCCTATGTACAAAATTTTCATTACTTTATAGTTTTAGATTATAGAAGTCAATTAAATGAAAGGGTAATTGGTCGAATCGAACATTGAAGTCGCTAATCAACAAAAGAATTACAAGAACATATGCAATAGTAAAAAAAATATTCATTTCTAACTCTCCAAGTAGTATTCAAATATCATTTACTAAAGGTGGGTATTGAAACGGATGGAACTAGAATGACACATCCCGATTTTGGAATCGTAATTCGGAAATTTCGTTTTCCATATGTAGACTTTTTTTGCTAGCTTTATTTTTTATTTTTTGTGCTTGGGCTGAATTTTTGGCCAAATTTTGTTGTTATACATCATAAATTAACAATAAATCAAATCTAAAATAAAACATTCATTGAAAATATATAATAAACATTCATCTAAATTTCAAAATCTAAAATAAAATTACAACATTCTAAAATTATATGGACATTGAAAGAATAAAATTATTTCTTCATTTGAACCTTAATTTTTTTTTTTTTAAAAAAAAAAGTTAGACCGAAATAAAAAATTTCAGAAGAATTTTCGGTTCCAGTTCAAGTTCCGAAAAGTGCCAAAAAAAACTTTCCAGTTCTAACTGGAATGTTTGCCCACCCCTATCATTCACTGGTATGAACTATGAACACATTTAATTCGATCCCTAAACTACTAATATAGTACTACATCAAATATTAACCCTCTAATGGAATCTTATTGTTAAAATATACAGAAAATAAATTGCACGTAACCAAGATAATGACTTAATTCTAAGCTTCTCCAAGCGTAAAATTCAACCCCAGACCCAGTACTGGAAGGTAGAAAGAGTTGAGTACTATCTAATTGAGTGATCTCTTCGATCCCAATTTAGGTAAAAAAAATGGATCTTTTCGATCCCCTCTTCTTAGATCCTATATGAATCAAGCATCCAGCAATATAAAAACCGAAAAACAAGAAGCACAATCACCAGGAAGTAATTATTGGAGAATATCGGTACACAAACGAGTAGTTCAAATCAAACCTTTAGCTCTGAGTTGGGCTATGAATGCTTCCTATAGAGATGGGCCTACCTAATTACCAGATTTTGCCAAACATAACTCACCCATTGTCGGCAATGTCTTTCCTTTTCCTTGTTTGATAAAACTTGTGCGACTGAAACCAGCTAGCGCCTAGCTATAGTAACAATTAAACCTTCTTATTTTAGCTAATTGATCAACTCATATAATATCACCTTTACGTTGCATATATAGATGGTCCTTAAAATCCATGGAACCCAAGTGGACCTAAAAACAAAGGGTACGTACAAGCAGGAATTCAAATGAGACATACAGAAATTATAGCGCAATGTCCCTTTCGGAATGCAAACATTCACCAGTGGGGAAGAAGAGCCTGCTCGCGTGCTACTGCAAGCTGCTGACCACCACACTGACAGCAGTCCTGATTTGCATCAATGGGGTGGACATATTAATGGCTATAAATAATATATTATGCGTTGAAGCAGTTCTAATTCAGCCTCTTGGGGCTTTTTTATATGGAGTTGACTGAATAGCCTGAAATATGCGACCCAAACCATCAAGAAGTCGTACAAGTACACTATTTCAATTATTTGTAATACTGCGCTGCAGATTATAATGACTCGATGGCATCAATACCTGAGCCCTTTGTGTGGGTAATGATGGATAAGTATTCCAAGTACTTCTTTGACGCCTGCAGTCATGAATATTGTGTAGAAAATGCATTCCCGTCAACCATATTTATATGTGCCTAGACAATATATGCGTGATCTTGCCGGCCGGTTGGACTTTTATTTTTCCTTTTCTTTTTCTACTTTTGGTAACGTGAAAAATCATGTGCAAAAGTGTTAAAGTAAGTTCGGGTATATATCTTAGCTTGCACTCAGAAGAAAAAGAAACCCGATTCTTTTGTTAGTTGGTATATAAGTTTTGGGTATAATATATGTTATTAGATTCAGTTCTCTTTTTTATTTTTTAAAACGAGGGAAAATAAACCCTTTTGTGTTTATGTTGCCCCCTTGATCAATTACAAGTAGTACTTCAGCCATAATTGACATGTGTGTGAATAATATGTGCATTATTCTCCATATTTATTTTCGAAACCAGGGAATCATAAACAATATCTTAAGAACAGGAGAAAAAGAGAACCATAGATAAATCGTAAGTGAATTAAGTACTTAAAATGATCCCATCTAACCATAAGCTAAAAAAAAAAACTTAATTATTACACCAACGGTCTCTGATCATGTATTGGCTCATGACAAAATAGTCTCTGGAGTATCAATTTCAACCTACAACTCTTTCGGCATGTTCGTTCTAGTGAAATTTTTAAGATTCTAAGTGTTTTAAGAATTTTTAGGTAATGTTTGAGCTTTATTGGCATGCGTGTAGAATGTGTTAGACTTGTATTTATGTGTGTAAAAAAGATAATAATAAATTGTATTAGAATGCGTGTTTTTGTAATGTTGATATTATAATATTAAAAAGTATGATGCAAATACTATAAAAATGTTAGAAAATGAACATGCCCATCCGTTGTGATGCCTACTTTGAAACAAATAAGTCATTCCATCTCATAGGCAACAAACTCACAACGGAGAAAAGTTTATTGTTAGTCAATGGCCATGTCATAAGCAATCGATGTTGGACATGTGGACTGTACTCGTGGTATGCTATTTGACATGTCATCATCTTGAGCTGACACTTCACCCCCACATGATCCACATCAGACACCAGCTCATTAAACATGTCAACGTCATAAAAAAATTAAAAATTTTATTATTAAAAAGTAAAAATTTAAAGTTTAGAAGGAATAAAAGACCATTAACAGATTAAAACTTAAAAAGAAAATAAATCAAACATTCAACTTTCACCTTCTTTCCCGACTACCTCCCAAATATCAGGCGAGACTGAACTGCAGCAAAGTTTGCTGCAATTGTGAGGGTCAGGCGTGGGTCCTGCCCGGGACCCACGTCTGCCCGAACAGTACAACATTGTTCGGGCATGAACAGTCCAGGCGGGCGGGACCCACTCCCGACCCTCACAACTGCAGCAGACCTTCGCCCCGAACTGCAGCAGACCCTCGCCCCCAAATATCCCCTCTTTCCCATAGTAAGTTAAGGAGAAACACGTAGCATTCTCATATTTACGTAGTAAAATCAAAGTGTCTTTCTTAAGTTCCAATTATTCTAATTACACCTTTCAAGTTAATTTACCTCTTATTCGATTCGACGATTAAACCTGATGGAGATAGTAATGTAGATTGACTGAAATGTCTCTTCAAGATAAAATTAAATTAAAAAATATTAAATAAATAAATAAAATAGTATTTAATGATTTAAGTTTTTTATTAATGTTTATTTTAAAAAATATTCAGTTATTTTAGATGGATATTTCTATCATTTTCCATCTGATTTAATGGTCAAATATAACGACAAGAGACAATTTTTTTTTATAACATGAGGAGTGAACGTCAATTTCGCTCCATAAACTTGAATTCACACTTCATAGTTCATGCCGAGAAGACAAATACGCTCGCATATGTAACTCAGTGAGCAATTAATGTGATCTAATTGGTGCTATACCTAAGATACCAGTTACATCTTAAACGAAAACAAAGGACTTTCGAGAAAAGTCTAGAGAGAGAGGGTCTTCCTTCTCTCTAGGCTTCACCCCTTTTTTCTCTTCTGCGTCCCACCCTTCCGATCTATTTCGTTCCCGGGGCGACGGGAGGAGGTCCTCCTCCTCCTGTCTGCCCCCTGCTGGTTTCGTTTTCGTTCTTGTTTGGTCTTCTCTTCTAGTAATGGTGGTGTTGTGTCCCGGTGGTTCTTGCTTCGGTGGCGTTTCTTCGGCGTCAACAGGGCGTTTTTTGGCGAGCACGCATACCGTGGCCGGCTTCCGCGTCTCCGGATCTCCTACGTCGTCCCTGTCCGGCGGTCACACTCGCGCTCCTGGCTCTCCACGCATCCCTCCTGTGGCGCGTAGATCTAAGGCGGCTTGGTGTGTATTCCTCCTCTTTTGGCCGAGCTCCGCCACCGTGGGTTCTTTTGTTGCAGGTGTTCGTTGGGGTCTTCCATCTCCGGCGACGGTATACGCCGTTTCTCGATGGAGTTGTGTTGTGCCCCGGGTCTTTGGACCCGGGTTCTGTTGGTGGGTCGATGTACCCTGTTCGGTTTGGCCTTTTAGCCTGTTGTGTTGGGACCCTTCTGGTCCGTTGATTGTTGCTGGTCCTTCGGGCCTTTGAGAATGTAGTGAGTCTTTATACCCCATTTGCAGTCTCCGGCTACACTTGTATGTTCTGTCCACTTGAATGCATCCACCTTTACTTTGGAAAAAAAAAAATTGGTGCTATACCTATACCTAGTTTTCCGTGGGACACACGTAACGTGGACTGGTCTTTTCACCCTCTCGATGTTTTTGAAGTACCCAACATTGTTGGCTTTAAAAAAAATAAAACCCTTTGAGACTTTGAGTGTGACGGTACCAAACACAGTCCCACTTATAATTTTTTCTGCACTTTGTCTAAAACAAAATATAAAAATATATTCAACCCATATGTTTCTGGCATCCTGATTAATGGTTCATCAAAAATTAAAATAAAAGCTCCTCGGTTTTGATGCCAATATTTTAAACCATTCTTGCCTTCTTGGTAGTAAGTCAATTTTTGTCTCAAAGTGGTCCAATCTCAATCTTTTTTTATGTTTAATTACAAAAAATTTATGATTTCTAAAATTTTAATATAATAAAAAATTACAATATAATTTCTTTCTTCTCATCACATCATTACTTTTCACTATAGTAAATATTAAAAATCATCCATCTCTTCCCCTTTTCACCAAATCTAATACCCTAAAATTTTAATCTTTCTAAAATTTTAGTACTCAAACAAAACTTTAAGGCACTACTTTTATAATTTCTGATCACACAATTGCCAATATTTCTCTTTTATTATAATTCCTACTCACAACTTTCACTTACTTATTGCTTCTTTACCGGCAAAGTCTCTTTCATATTTTATTTGATGACATTTGTCAAATTAAAATTTTAATTTTATCCAACACACTTTAAATTTTACTAAATTTTACTAACTCCAATACCATCTCTTTTTTAACATCAACACTAAATTTTTTGAAAACAAACATCTTTAAATGAACAACCTTTTGACTGCCATTATGTTTCGAGCCATTGACTAAAGTATTGATCTGATCACTTCTAATATAAAAGCTTAGTTCTCAACAAATAAATCAAGAGATAAAAATTAATTATCTCAATATTTTTAAGTAACTAAAAAAATTGAAAAAATTAAAATCGGTCCGGACCGCATTTAGGTAGGATCGAATATCCGGTCGTTCAGCCCTAAGCCGGATGAAGAAAAAAAATTAATATTTTAAGAATGTGAAGTGAATAGTAATCCTCTAAAAATAGAGAACCACTATTTATATATTAAATATTTTGTTATAAATTATTAAAATCGAGAAGCTGCTAAAGAGTATTTTAAAAAAAAATTATTAAATTGGTTCTATGTTCTAATCCAGGCGCGGTTGGGAATGCTAGGAGAAAAGTAGACAATCTTTTCAAACTTGAAAAAAAAAAAAGGAAAAGTGTTATATTCTTTCCTGTTATAAAATATCGTTTCCCCCGTCATGGAGAAGAGTGATTATTGTGATCACATGAGTTCATGGACTTTTCTTGAATCACATTGAGACAATTATGGGATCCCCTTCTTTTACACAAAAGCACAATATATTAATTATTGCAGACAAAAGAGAGAGAATAGTACCTAAACTAGTAATTATATCTAATAGAAAAATTAATAAATAACTGTGAGTTCAAAGCATAGTGACTTAGTCGTACAATAATCATCTTAATCTTATCATTAGAAGGGAAAACAGAGGATAACAACTCTTTCCTTGGTGTCATACATGATAATTGCTTCCTGTTTTACCTATTTTTATTTACATCTACAGCTAGAAGTAGTCAAAATGATGTGGGATCCGATATGGTTCATCCCTCTCTTTCTTGCTTAGTTTGGGTAACAAAGCTTTACTCCTAATCTTGTGTAAATCGCTGGGGGCTTCAGGTGGTCTGACTGACCTAATCAAAGCCCAATTCACACCCTTGAAGAAATCATGCCTCTTGATCTCAACAGAACCCTTTAGGCTTCCGATCCTCTTCCTGGGGTTCTTCACTAACAGCTTGCTTATGAGGTCTTGCACTTTCACCATCTCCTCAAATTCTTTGCTGCTGCTAACACCAATTTTTGGAAAGGTTAGTGGCTGTTTGAGGATGTTGATGAGGGTTTTCTCATTATTTTCACCTTTGAAAGGTGTCCTGCCGTACAACATCTCATACAAGAACACCCCCAAAGTCCACCAGTCCACTGGACTCCCATGGCCTTCACCCGAGATAACCTCCGGAGCCAGGTACTCGTGTGTTCCAACGAAGGACTTCGAACGGGCGTCGATTGGCTCAGCCACCAGTTCTGGATCAAGTTCTTGGCCATCAGCCTGCTCTGTGATAGTTCTAACAGTAGCTTTCCTTTTCTTGTTGGAGGCTGAGAAACATGACAGTACAGGCTGCATGGGGCCTACACAAGAAGGTGTTAAGCACTTTGTATCCTCGTCATTGGTATCTAAGTTCCGCTTAGACATTAGGAGCTCGGGAACCACTTCGCATTTGAGTGACAGATCGAAATCCGAAAGCATAATGTGGCCGTCTTCTCTTACCAGCACGTTTTCTGGCTTCAGGTCTCTGTAAACAATACCCATCATGTGGAGGTACTCTATAGCTAGGAGCGTCTCAGCAGCATAAAACCTGTCATAGCAGACTAATTAACTTCACCCAGATAGAAAAGTACATTAACAGAAAAAAATACCCGAATTAAGCAAGTAATGCCATACAAACTAATGACTACCCTTTTTTTCTAAATACAAACTAATTACTGGTTTCGTTTTTTTTTCTTGGCAACTAATTACTGGTTTCGAAAGTACTGAAACTGCACTTAATTCTTGACTTGTTGATTATAGTTCTTTATTTAGTTCTAACTGAAAACTTGGAATTTTGGTACTACCTAGCTAGTTCCTAACAAGAAGAGAATAACTTTGGAGATTCTAAAGATATATGAAAGATATTTACTTGGCAGATGAAATGCTAAAGCGCTTCCCGGGCTGTCGTTGTCGAGCGGCGTACAAGTCTCCACCGGGACAAAACTCCATGACCAAGCAAGAGTAGTGTGAAGCCTCAAATTCAGCGTACAAAGTTGGCAAGAAAGGGTGATCAAGCATACCCAAGATCACCTTCTCCATTTCCGCCCTCTGCAGCTTCTTCCTGATGGCGAGTGCTTCTTTGTCAACCACTTTCATGGCGTAGAAGCACTGCGGCAACCCCACCACCGGGTTCCGAATCTGGCAGAGGTAAACGTTCCCGAGGTCTCCGCTGCCGAGCCGGCGCAGGAGCCGAAAGTGGTCGAGCCCCACTTGGCCTTTTGAGCTGCGGAGCCACCTCATGGCCTCCCAGGAAGCTTGGTTAGCCTTGTGGGGCTTGTGGGAGCTTAACATAGAGGTTTCGGCGGAGGAGCAGATGGATACCGAGCTCCGGCGACTGCCGAAGCTGAGGTTGCTCATCCAGCTCCGTCTGGAGTCGGGCACGGTTATCGAGGAGCAGCTGCTGTCATAGTCCGATTCATCTCTGGCTATGGTGGCCATTTTGGTTGGAGAACATGTATGTGTATTGTGTGCGAGGTTTGCTCGCTTTCTCGGGCTTTTTATATACACGGGCTGTGTGGGTTTTAGCGCATGAATTATGTTATGTGGGTTTAAAGGAAGTTTACGAAGTGCTACTTTTGCTAATAGAACTGATACTTTTATCTAAACTTTTATCTAATAAAGTGTTCACGTTTTATGTGGCTAGATAAACGCCACTTTTTCCACTTAGTATTACAACATTGCCACTATGTAACGAATGATATTTTGATATTTGCAATTCATTAACGAATTATATGGATGAGAGGAAATTAGTCAACACATTAAGAGTGTGGATAAAAAAAGAAAAAAATTAATATATTAATATATTTTTTAATACAATCTAGGTCATGATGAAATTTATTAATGTGCTGACACCATCGAACTCCTTATTAAAACCTGTTACAATTGAAATTTTAGGACCAAAACTTTTCCTAAAACGAAGTAGTCTTTAAACCGACCATAATATTACTACATTCAAACTATATCATCGTTTGTAAACGGGTAAAGTTATTTATTATATGATATTCTAAATAGCTTGGGCGTAAATTACTAAGTAAAAACAGTTTCTTATTGTTACTAAATAAGAGAAAATGATAAAAGTATTTGAAATTAATAATTGTTTAATAATAAAATATAAGGAGTTTGACACATTACAACTTAAATTATCATTTTGATACATTACACTCTTTAATTGCCAATCTTATATATTTTACATCTTCGATCAATTTTTCTCGTCAAATTAGATCAAAATGACGTTAATAACTCTGACACACTTCGTATTAACTTTGTAGATGCTAACCAGATTTGCTATGTATATAATTTGCATAAAACGTGAGCAATATTACGAGTTTATTTGCTTTGTATTTTTATTTGTTCTCGTGGTGTCCTGTGGCTGAACCGGGTAGAATCTTCAGGGCCGAAGCTAGCGTCCTGTAAAAAGAGAGCTTTTGATGTGGTGTTGGGCATGCTAGCTGACACAGCCACTAGGTCTTGTTCGTTCAAAAGTGGCTTCCAAAAAGGAATATCCTTGCATGTTACTCTGTACATAAAGGCATTGTAACTTGTAACTCCTTATTATATATCTTATCTTTAAGGACATTTCATAGCCTTCATCACTCTCCTAAAGACTAATTTAAACTATGATGCAATATCAAGTAGTCCAGACGGATCCTAGATAAAAGGGGAAAAAAAACTAAAAGAAGGATCGGTCGGCCATGGACCCACAGAGAGAAGAGAGAGACCATTTCCCCATAATCATATCAATATATTTCGTACACATAAAATTCCGTGGCGTTTTTGTTATTTTGGTGCAGGAATTGTATCTTTCTCAAAGCCGACGACGGTCAAAACTCAAAAGCCGCTGGGTTGTTCTTTTTTGTTTTTGTTTTTGTTTTTTTGTTGGCTTAAAGGTTTCCGAATTTCAAGATTCGTTTCCCAAAGCAATAAGGAAGGAAGGCGAGGTGAAAACGACTTCGTTTGGGCATCCCAAAACAAAAGCCCACGTCATTCGATTCTGCGGGTCAAACATTGCCTAATGCAATTATTTCACCCCTCCCCCCCTCTCTCTCTCTCTCTCTCTCTCGCTTTCTGGGTGCAGTGAACGATCTCCTTAGTTGGTTTCAATGGTACTTTCTAGGAAACGTGAGGGAGCCTTTGGTAATTTTATATGGAGCTGTAGGAAGCTGGAGAGAGTGCACGGAGCGCCCGTGCCCAAATTCATTTCCACCTCTCAATACGAATTTATAGGTAAACGTTCTCTATCTGTTTGAATAAATGACATTCTTGTCATGCATGTGATGAACTCTCCGTCTGTATCGGGTCCATACCCGTGCCTTCAGACTTCAGACATGGCATAATTTATTTATTTATTTTCTGTAATTCTGTAAGTAATAATAATTTTGATAGAACCAATCCCTATTCAAACATTCTGATTTCCAATTTTTTTTTTCTCTTTAGGAATAGTATCTAAGGGGCTGTTCGTTTACCATGAATCCTTAGAATTTTACAACCAAACATCATTTTTCACACCATATAAATATAACTACAACACGCATACCAATAAAGCTAACATCACATAAAAATTCTCAAAACACAAAAAATCCTCACAAAACACCTTAACCGAACACATTTTAAATTTTCTAAGGGATTAGAATCCGATAAATCTGTGAAACCATCAAGTTCTTAATATCTTATTCTGCCCGACCTCCCTATATCATTGAATTTTGATGTTGGCTCGAAAGGTCAGAAACAAGGCTTATTTAGCTTCCTCCAATAACTAGTCGCCACCAAATTTGGCTTCAAAAGCATTGCATTAGACTCCAAATTTGGGTAAAAGTTTTATATATACGTACTCTTGGGGTCTTATAGTTATTAGATCATGACCCTTTTTAATTTGCTGTTCAAATTGGATGGTCTAATTTGATAGAGTGAGAGACAAATTATGTGAGCCCAACAATATTCAATGCATGATGTGTTTTTCTCTCTAAATTATACCATCTAATTTGGTAAGAAAATTAGAGAAGATCTTCACCCTTCTTAAGAACTATAAAAAAAATTGGCATAATCTAAAATAAAATATGGGTACCTTCTCATTTCAATAGCTGAAGCAAAGTATAGAAAAATTACCAATTTCTCTACTAGGAAGAGCAATCCAATTTGGCTTCCTTATGCAGTAGATATTTGTTCTTGGATTTTTTTTTTCGAATTAATGACATTGACTCAATCGTGCATATATCATTTTTTTCTTGATGTGCATATATCATTTAGTCATGGGTCCCATAAGATATATAAGGAGGCAATCCATCATACCCTACCTCTTAGCTTTATTTCAGACATAAGGATCAACCGAGCAGTCTGGTTCTAAACTTCTTGTCTCGTACCCATTCCATGATGCTGATCTTGTGGCCCCATAAAGCGCATTTGCTCTTCATCATCATCCTTCATGACACAAACCAGTTAAATCCAAAAGAAAATTGTGCACTTGTTTCACAGAAAAAGGTTTTAAAACGAAGTGAATGTTGGGAAAGATTATAACAAATCTTTCCCTAGCTGCATTTGATGGGACTTGGGACGACTACAGATCGAAACTCTGGATTTCTGCTTTGTATGTTTCCATAAAAAACAACTCAATCGTTTATCCTTTTCTTCTGATTCTTTTCATTTCTCTCACTTTTTTCTGCGTAGGATCTTATCATTTCCACTTTCTGTTGCAATTTCAGGCAGCAAAACTGCAGTGTCGCAGGGTGACAAATGTATAGGAACACTCAAAGCTCCATCACTTGCCCCATACATTCTTCTCCCCCTACCATTTGGATCATCATCAAATATCCAACAACTACCCTTCTTCTTTAAACTTTGGCTATTCTTTTGGCATGGTATTGAAACTGAATTAGTCAAAATTCTGAATGTGATTGATTTCGTTAGCCCTTTCCACATTTTATTTAAAAAAAAAAAAGGAGAACAGGACTTCTGAATTTTACTAGAAGCCATCACTTATGACAAATGAATACATGCCATGAGCTCAGTGGTCGAGGCAAGCTCAAGAAGTAGTACTATGTTTAGACAAGCTTGATAGCAGTTTTTTATTCTCCGGGAGATTAATTAATTTGGGGTGGAGTACTCAAAAATGACAAAGCTCTTCATGGCCACACGTAAGATCAGCATGTGCATGAAACAGGATTTGTTTTGTTTGTGTACCAAATTCAAAGGCATGCATGCAAGACGATTATCTAGAGCTAATCTGTCCCTTCTTGATAATGACTACCTAACCACAAGTCTCTGACAATGAGGCCCTGCTTAGAAAAATTCAGTCACGAGGAAGATCGCCAGTAGCTAGGTGATTTTAATCATAAATTAAACTAGACAAGACTCTCAAAAAGCCAAAATAAAAAGACCCAAAATAACATAAAATCTAATATTAACAAAACTCAGCTTATCAAGACCCAGAATACCTCTCATAGCATAAGTCAAAGCATTGAGACCGACACATTATTATCTGCTGATCACCAACAAACTGCATAACCTAATGAATAACAGTACTACCAAAGTTGACATTCCTTTCTAAAACTCCTTCATTTTCACATATTATATGAAACGGGGGAGACTAGTTTGATCCAAAATTAAATGCCAGTTGAAAACATTGGACCCATCCAATTCCTAGTTAGGTTGGGTTTTCAAGTAAGAGTGTTGGTTATCTTTGAAGATCTTGGATCGAAAATCAAACTGGGAAAGCACACAGCATTGTAGTGGCCACCTGACAACCCCACACTATAATTTGTTTTAAAGAATGAAAAGTTCTATAAAAACCCAAAGAAACACCACATAGCAACTTCGACAGAAAAAATAAAATAGATCGAGAATCATGGATTTCAGTGACAAGGGACCAAATTAAAAACCAGATATTGATGCATATACTGAGGAACGTCTGAACAGCTTGATCTTTATATGTCTTTGTTACAGGGAGTACTGTCTGGGACAAATCTTCATGGGCAGCTTCAACTCATGGGTCCTTGAACTATTTTGTTTTTGCTTTTTGCCACGTATAGGTATCCATGCTTTTCAATTGGCAAGCTCAGATCCAAAAGGTCCCACCTGTTCCTGACCATGTGCTTACAAAAAGTGAATGTGCTTAAGAATACTGAGAATTAATCACTCTGGAAACTAAGGGGGAAAAACTTTGTATACTATTTATTTTGTATTATTAGAGCTAGATATAAAAAGGAACTTTATATTATATTTTAGGGTTAAATGCATAACCTGCCCCTGTGGTATTCGGTAATAGCAAATATGCTCCTAAGATAAACAAAGTCATTTTCATACCCTTGAGGTAAACATTCAGGAGCAAATATGCCCTTCCGTTATGTTTACCTTAGGGGTATGAAAGGGCATATTTGCTCCTGAATGTTTACCTCAGGAGTATGAAAAAAACTTTGTTTACCTCAAGGGCATATTTGCTATTACCGCATACCACAGGGGCATAGCATGCATTTAACCCTATATTTTATGATCTATAGAAGTTTTTAGGTGGAACTCGACCAATAGATTGTTGAGTTGGTCGGGAGCACAACAAAGTGAAGGAAAAGATTTTACATCATATAATATTGCTTAGTAAAATTATTGTTTTGACTTGAGCAAGCTTGAGGTGCATATCAAATGTCAATAATTCAATCCAATGGAACCAAGGCCTTATCAATTAGAATCTTGTAAGCTCAGATTTAGAAAAATTCAAACCCTCCCGTTTCAACCTTCTTTGCTAGCAATACTATATGAATTGTCTGGCCCATATATGTATGTTAGGTAGGCCCTCTCATATCAATTGCTTTTGAAGAAATCATTTTGAGCCATCTAACTATCGATCTAATTTAAAATACGGGTCTAAAATACCACCTTTAACACATTGAACCCACGAACTATCAAATTTCATTAATTTACGCCCTTAAAAAGATCTAACAATCAAACTCGTGCCACGTGTGTTGTAAATGAGCTACGTGACACAAGTTTAAATTGGAAGTTGAAGGCTCAATGTGTCGAGAATATCAGAAGTTTAGACCTCTATTTGAAATTACATTGGTAGTTAGAGGTGCTCAAAGTTACGTTTTCACGAAATTTTATTACAAATTTAAGCTTCAAATTGAAGTACAATAGTCCAAGCCTCATTCATTCTTGATAGTTTCAACTTGGAAAAATACACAATAATTTGAATTTCTGTATAATTTTTTGCCCCTCCTCGTAGACCACACAAAAGTGTTATCTATTTTCGTTCAATATATAGCCAAGTTCAATGATTTGGTCATTTTGAATACTATTTTTAACAGAGAACAAAATGCTAACGTATCTTTTAGATCAAACAAGGATTGCTTCCCTAAATATAACTTTTAAATAGTTACATCTTTTACCGAAAATTAAAATTTTAAGAACAATATATACTGTATTTTGATGGGACAGTCTTCGGGTCTTTCTTTTATCTGTCAAACAAAATTTTCTGTTTTATTTGATTTTAGGAAAATTTTAAAATTACAGCCCGAATTTTTATGAGATTTCAAAATCTAGAGATTTCTAGAATCGACGAATTATTATATATGGTCATGTGACACGTAACTTAAAAATAAATATAATTATAAAAATATTGAAAGAAATGTGATTGAGGGAATGATTTTGTAAGCATGAACAAAACTCAGGCTGATTTTTCAATTTTAGTAATTATGTTTTTAAAATTTTATACAAAATTTGTAAGCATGAATACAATTATTGTTTTAAATTTTCGTTGATTTTAAAAGCCTCTGACCCGCTTTGAATCGTACCTTCGTTCGAAATTGGGCCGAGCCGGATTAGATAATCATAGTAGACGTAACCCGGCCAGTGCCTGCCCGTTGACTCAGTAACACCGACTCTTCTATCCAATTCTCTTTTCCACATCTTTTCCTTTGGGGATGTGAACCTGCGGAGAGGAGACAATCGCCGGGAACTTTTGTTTTTAAATTAGTGCTTGAGTTCTTATAAGATTTTAAAAAATAACTATGTTTGTTTAATGGTTAAATTCTAATCCAAATATTATTTCTTCACGCAAAAAAAAAACAATTACATCTTCAATAAATTTTTTTATTTAATCATTGACCTCATTTTTTTTGTGAAAAATAATACAATAGTCAAAAAATTTAGGGAAATTGGCAATATGATCACTAGATTTATACCACACTGACGATTTAGTCACTAAATTTTATTTTTTTACTTTATGATCACTGAGTTCATAACCAGATTATGTCAGCTCCTCTAACAATATCCTATGTCACGTCAGCATTTTTCCCGGTCAGCGTTGAATCAGCAGCTCATTCACTGAAAAATTGGCAAAACGCGCCGTTTAACCCGAATTGGCATTGTGCCCTTCCTTAACCACCGTTCTCTTGTCGACAATGGATTCGCATCGTCATCCCCATCAAGCCGTCACAAAGAGCACTGTGGTGACCACTGGCTCTTTCGTCGCCTTTGAAATTTACCAATCACAGATGTCGTCGAAGCTTCACAGTGACCACAACTTAAATATCGGGACCAGATTGTAGCTTAAATAATCGTTTCTTCATGAGTTTCTTTTATTGGAAACCAAATGTCTATAGACTCTGTTTCTATTCTGTTTTTTCTAATTTTGATGATTTTTTGCCGGGTTTCTTTTCCCCACACCTTGCCCTTAGCTAAGATAACTATTTAATAAGAAAAATCTTCTCAAAAGGTTGTAGAATTTTATTTCTTTTGTCTATGAATACCCAGGTCGACAAATATACATGGTAAATGTCTGTACTGAAATCAGCAACACAGGGCTTACATAAACATCCAATTCTTGCACAAACAGCTCAAGAATCACAAGTCGGGAGCACCAAACCGGAAATTTTTCAACTTGTTTCACTCACAAGCAAGTCAAGATGAACTCAACAACTTTCAGCGCTCCACCAAATATCCAGCAAGTCAAGATGATTACAAGTTCTGTTGGCTCTTTGTGAATTGTACTTTGGATATTCCTTCTTGTACCTATTCCAAATGATTCCATTGTTATTGAAATGACTATAATTGTAATAAGGAAAAGCCGAGAATCACGGGTTCCCTCAACAAACTTTGTATTGTATAAATGCACACCAAGTGAATGAGAATATGTGAGAGAGAAAATTCTTTTATTCATTTGTTCCAACAAGCACAACACATTATGACAAAGGAGAATAGGCAAGAGAATCAAAGTAAAAGATACACTATCAAAATGTGCTGCTAACAACTGCTTAGTGCATAAACAATTTAATGACAAGGACCAATGACCAATGACGATAGATAACAATGCATGTCTTTAAAGGAAGGAAGAGAAACTTTTCTTTTCCAGATCAATTTTGTCATGTACACAACTCAAACCATGCCAATAAACAAAAGACTAATAAATCGGATGTCCAATCACCTGATGATATAGGATGCCCAAAAGATCAAATGGAACCTCCACCCCAATTGGAACCTGCAATTATATCCATGATGTATGGGAGCATTGCTGCGAAGCCATTGATGTTGTGCTGGCATTTTCTTGTAGTGTCTGCAATTCTTCTGTCCTTCCAAAGACTGGATTATCTGCCAAAGAGTGTTGCGTAGAAAGAACACGTTCACACCACAAATTCTCAAGGCAACAAACTGACGGCTTTTCGAGAAAGAATTTGGTGGGAAAGAACGAGAGAGTTGATATCTACAGTGGAGCTCTGAGAGACGCCACTGAAGTGAGGATTGAGATCTATTTGGGTGACATTTCTAGGGAAAGCAAACGAAGATTAAAAATAGTGGTTGGTCTCGATATTTAAGTTGTGGTCACTGTAAAGCTAAGACAACATCCGTTATTGGTAAATCTCAAAGGCGACAAAAGAGCCAGTGGTCACCACAATGCTTTGGCGACGGCTTGCTGGGGTCGACGATGTTAATCCATTGCCGACATGAGAACGGTGGTCAAGGAAGGACACAATGCCAATTTGGGTAAAATGGTGCGTTTTGCCAATTTTCAGTGAGTGGGTTGCTGATTCAACGCTGACTGGGCAAAGCGCTGATGTGTCATAAGATTCCGTTGGAGGAGCTAACGGAATATGGACGGAAGGACTATATAGTCACACGGATATGGATTCAGTGACCATAAAGTAAAAAAATGAAACATAGTGACTAAATCATCAGCTTGGTATAAACCTGGTTACTATATTGTCAATTTCTCAAATTTTTTTAAAAAAAAAATCATAAAAAAACTTATTTCCAAACATCTTTTTTTTTATTCTCATATTCTCCTAGAGAATAAATTTTAAAAAAATTATCTTTCCAAATATTGCTTCTGTGGGCCAAGATTCTGACAAAACACTAAAAAACACATTTCAAAAATAGTCTGCTAGAACTGAACCCTTGAATTATGGTGATAGAAAAAGATAATCGTCAACAGAGTTCACAAAGTTCAGTGAACTATTTTTTTCTCACTTTTCTAAAAGAATTATCCTGCCCATTGCATATACATGCTCAAAAAATTTTACTATACAAATCAACAGATAAGCGAATATATTGGGTATTATCGAGCTTCCATGTCTGTGAATGTTAAATCATTCTTAGAAACAGTTTGTTTCATAGGTGAAGCAGAGGAACTTGTACGAATAGAAAAGGCTGGCTGTTTTGGAGGAGGCAGATCTGTCCTTTCATTGCTTAGCATATAAACAACATCTGACATGGTAGGCCTGTCTTCTGGACGCTCTTGCACACACAATAGACCCACCCGAATGCACAACATGAATTGGCTCGTCGAACACGAGTTAGATAAGGTTGGATCCATCAGCTCCAAGCCTTTTCCTTCTTTCCACAGATCCCACGCCTTCAAACAGAGCAAATTGTGAGAAAGCAAGGGAGACGGGTCAAAGCTTTAAACTAAAGCAATAGGCTATGGAAAACCAACGAAGGCCGCATTTCGTTACTTACATATCCTAGAAGGTTTAGAAAGAAATCTGCATGGTAGGATGTTACAATTTTCCTGCCACTAATGATCTCCAGGACGATGACTCCAAAACTGAACACATCAGATTTTACAGAGAAATGGCCATGCACTGCATGCTCAGGAGACATATACCCGCTGTCCCAAAAATTAACACCAAATGGTTAGTACTCGAAGGGGAATAATATGCATTGCCTAGACATGGACCAGTACACTTACTATGTCCCGACAACTCTAGTTGTTTTCGCCCGAGCTTCGTCCTCTCCAAAAATCCTTGCCATGCCGAAGTCTGATATTTTTGGATTCATGTCGGCGTCCAACAATATATTACTCGCCTTTAAATCACGATGAATTACCCGCAGTCTAGAGTACTTGTGAGGATAAAGAAGCCCTTGAGCTATGCCTTCAATAATGCAGAAACGTTGCTTCCAGTCCAATAACCTTTTCTTTGTAGGATCTTGTTGAAACTTGAGATGTCACAAAAAATCACAAAACAAAGAAAGCAGGCACAAAAAACATGCCAAAAGTAAAAACTGAAATAAGGTCATCACCTACCAAAAAGGAAGGAATCTGTTGTTGACCATATACTCATAGAACAAAATCTTTTCTTCTCTTTGAATGCAACATCCTAGCACTCAAACGAGATTTCATGTTGAAGCTTTGAGATGAACTGAGCCTCATTTTTTAACTCTCCCAGTCCTTGACCAGACTGTCTAGAAAGTCTTTTCACAGCAATTTCATTCCCGAACAAGATATCCTGCAAAAACTCAATCCATGTCTTTAGTTATCGGAAATAGAAACATACTCGGTAGAATATAAGCAATTTCATAAAGCTTCCAACAAAGACAGGAGACAACAACAAGTAATTTGGCTAAAAGGTAACCCCAAATGAATCAAGTCCTCATTTACCAATTTGAACTTTTCTATTTCAATGTTTATGCTCTATTGAGAAAACAAAGGAAAAGGAATCAGTCTTGGGAAATCATTATGTTTCATGGAATTACCTTGTAAAAAGGTCCGAAACCACCCTCTCCAAGCTTATTTTCTTCAGAGAAATTATTTGTTGCTGTTGTTATGCAAGAAAAAAATGAGCTGTGGCAGTTCTTCATCCTTCATTCCTCTATATTTTTCCTCACGTTTATCTTTAGAAGATCCTATTTGGAACTGGAACTGCTCCAGAATCCTTCTCATGCTGTGTTGGCTCCCTGCTTTTTGAGGAAAAAAGGGGAAAAATACACAAAAAGAATTCAATTTGCTACAGTAGCACAATCTCAACTCTCGCAACGACATAGCATAAATGGGGTACCTCTTAAACCATAATTTCTCCATCTTAAGAAACAAATAGAGCCCATTATGATGGTTAGTACCACAAAAACTACTGGAACTATGACTAACCAGTACCACCATATCTTCCTGTTGTTCTGTTCACCTGAAAAGAGATTCAAACATCTCAGTTATGCACATTGACAATAATGAAGGAGACGCACATTTGGGTTCTAAAAGATGCTGAGAATTTTTCAGCGCTTAATTTGCTTGGGGGTAAGAAAGGCTTGTGTTAAAAGACTGTCATATGTATGATACATTAAATGCAGAAAATGTTAACTTGGAAATCGAGATGTTATAGATCGTTATATTCATCAAGAAAGCAAGTCACACAATGAACTTTATTTTCCTATACCTGTTAGCTTGCTTATTTAGGAACATCTTGATTATATCCAAATGCGTGTGCAAAATATTCTACGTGCAACGAGGCCTACCAGATTTGGAAGTCTCCCCACGAATATATATTGTGCCCTTTCCTTCCCATTGAGTTGTAAAAGAACATTTGTGTCCCCATAATAAAATTCACATCCAGTACCATCATTGCGGAAAGAAGCATAAGCAGTACAGGAACAGTTGCCCCTGCACAAAATCTCCCAGTCACTAAGACCCAAATGAACTGAATCGCTTTCAACTACTGAATTGGGCAACGACCCTGTTATTTCTGAGAATGTGTCTCCACCTCGGCACCTGGGGGGCGTCATTTCATAACATTCAGTAGCATCGCTACCTGTAGTATTTCCACATATCGAATGATTGACCACTGAAATACTCTGTCCAACCATTTTGTACTCCTGGATTTGCCCATTAGAAGACATGGCAAACCATGAAGAACTCTGACTCCGTGGAGTATCAAAAGTAAGGTAAACCTCATCTGTGAAAGCTGAAATTGTAGTCATCCGATGAGGTCTCGAATATCAATTTAAGCCTCTGTCCGTCTTAAAACCCAACCTGCCGCGAAGCACCTTGTCTGTTCCAAACCTTTAGCAGCGTGGTATTTACAGAGTCAAGGCCTAGAGCAAAAGAGCCGGTGGCAGGAACAGACGAGCTTTGCCACGAGACGAGAAACTGTCTTCGCAAGTGTTGTGTGCCCAAATTAAACCTTCCTATATTTATTCCAGGAAGAAATGTGTCAGACGGATAAGAAAAACTCTGCCACACAATGATATCTCCTTCTTTAAGAAGCAGATTTCCCGAATCAAGAAGAATCGCATTTGTGTCATTAGTCAGGGCAAGCATCCCAGAATTCACAATAATGGGAATTTGCCTCCTGTCTTGGATCACCAGATTCCCATCATACCTTATTGAAAGGATTCCGGAAGAATCTATGAGAGGGTATTCACGGTTTGCGACCCAGACGGGTTTCTGATTTGGACCTTCTTGAACCATATTCCCAAGTAGTGGCTGCTCAAGTATGTGTCGTCGCTGCTGAAGAAGCCTAACTCAAAGACCCCATTTGAAGAAACCAAGAACTTAGCCTCTCTCGGATCCTCACCTGGTTTAAGTGTGTCAGTAGCTTGAGATTCCCATGACAGAAACCAGCAATAAAGAACTGTTATGGTCAAGAAAGAAGTTTCATGGTTGGCCATTTAAGGCGGGCTTCAACAACTTTCAGCCTTTGAGAAATGCTGAGCAATTGTTTAGATTGAGAGGGAGATCGAGAGAGACCTTGTCAGCGGAGGGGAGGGGCATAAATGAGAAAGGTAAACGCCAACATTTGACAGATGGAGAAGGAATAACATTGTTATATTCAAGGTCATTGAAACTTGTATACGGCGCTAGTTTTTATCGGCATCCCATACATCAGCAATCCACTTCGGTCAATGGGGTGCGATTATAAAATTACATCATGCAACTCAAATGATGACCGGCAGACGAAATTCCATTTATTGTCTCGAGTCAAATAGAATGAGAAGTCAAAACTGGAGGTGGGACTCCAATATCAGTTCATGTCTGCGCAATTTGTTTTAATAGACATCATAAATATATCTTGTATTATTTAATGTTTTCTATATTTATTTATATCAAATTTGAGGTAATATGAGCTTTACAATGAAGTTCACTTATTATCTTTATTTCTCTTCAAATTGCATCATATAATTAGAATAGAGAACGGTGAGAATCTTCACCTTTATTTCTATATGACAAGAGACAAAAGTCAAACAAGTGATATTTGTTAGCATGAGAAATAATATACTAGAGATTTGATTAGAATATAATCCACTTTGAGACTTGGCAGTAGCGGTGGCCCCTGTTGGCTCCACCTTTTTTTAAAAAAATATGTATTTTACCCTAAGCTTAGGGGTGAACAAATTAATCCGTCAATCGACCCGAACCGTCATTCCGACCCGATCCTACCCGAAACGGGTCGGAATTCCGATATAACGGGTCGGTTATCGGAACCATTTATATATTTCCGATTGAATTCGGGTCGGAAGTCGGAATCCTATAAAAGTTCCGAAGTTTACCCGACCCGATATCATTTAAACAAATAAAAAATATGTATTTTTAATAGGTAGGTTAGCTAACGTTCATTTTTTTTACTCTTGAACTTCAGATCGCATAAAAGGATACAAACAAAGGAAAAGTTAAAACTATGTCGTTTTACCTTTGTATATATATAAACTTAAAAAAAAAACCCTAAAATCTCACCTCATCTCTTACACTCAAACCCTCACGCGGCTGCTCTGTGCTCTCACATCTCGCCTAAGTCGCCTCTCTCAATTTTTAAACGGTGAAACAATCATTCTGAAGCAAAAAAATACAATTGTCTTGAAGGCAAAAGTTGGTCGGCCATCTTGTGACATGTGAGTTAAAAAGCTAAAAAGCTATTCTTTAAAGTTTCAATCTTGATTTTTAATAGTTATTTGCCTTTTGAATATTTGATTCTTGCCTCTCTGTATGTTTATCTAATTCTGCATTTTACTTTCTCTTGACGTTGCAGTGGAGGTCTGGGTACTTTGTCTTTGTTTGCTGCTTTGTTCGAGGCTCTGAAACCCCATTTATGTTTGAGGTTTGGACATTAGTTTCCTTATACTATCTTATTGTCTGTTGTGTGTGGGATCGTATGGATGTATTGACTTTTATGATATTATTCATTTTGGTCTTCATTCTTTGTAGGACCCATGAACATTGATGCATTTATTTCTAGTTTTGTACTTTTGTTTATTTCAAGTTTTGAATGTTCTATTGTTTGTTTTGATCTCCAAGACCTGTGTATAAAAATCTTTTAATTTGCACATATGTGGTCCCTGGATATTGGAAGGGCAATTGAGTCTTGCATGCTTGATTGGGGAATTGATAAGATTTTTACTATCACCGTAGACAATGTTTCCGCTAATGATAGTGCTGTAGAATATTTGAAAAGGAGAAGTAAGGATAGAGTGGGCACTATATTAGAGAATGAGTTTATGCATGTTAGGTGTTGTGCCCATATTTTAAACCTCATTGTTAGAGAGGGTTTAACAGATGTGAATGATTCAATTACAAGGGTTAGAAATGCGGCGAAGTATATGAAATCCTCCCCTTCAAGACTTGAAAAGTTTAAGTCATGTACAGAAAGACAAAAAATTCCTCATAAGGGTCTTCTTGTTCATGATGTTCCAACAAGGTGGAACTCAACCTATTTGATGTTAGATGTTCCTTTGAATTTGGTGGACGCGTGTTAGATCCATTTCGAAGTTCTTTGGCTCCACACACAGTTGAAGCTCTCATTTGTACTCAAAATTGGTTCAAATCTCCGGCTGCTACTTTTGATGCTCAACAAGATATAGTAGAAGATGTTGAAAGTTACCAAGTTGATTCAGGTCTCTTATTTTGATTTGTTGCTTAATATTTTATATCAACGTAAAAAGAAACATAATATTTCATTTCTTGCCTATTCTAACTTGTCTTATTCTTCAATTATTGTAGAGCTAACTTCGAAGAATATTTTGCTTACCGCTGACTAAGCGGATGATGGTTGCTGGTTTTTTGAAATGGTGGGTTTTTATGTTCTGTTTGTGTTTTTGATTTGTTGATTACATCTGAATATTTTGATTTGTTGATTACAGCTGAATAAGTAAATTTTGCTTGTGTTTTTGTTATTTTCCTTGCTTAGGTGGTGCTGTTTTTTTGCTGTGGACTTTTGGCCAGCAAGTTAGTGCTGAATTTTTCTTATTTGTAGAGCTAACTTCGAATGATGGTTGCTGGCTTTTTGGAAGTAGTGAGTTTTTATTTTTTGATTGTGTTTTTGATTTGTTGCTCACTGCTGAATATTTTCTTATGCTTGTGTTTTTGCGGTTTTACTTGCTTAGGTGGTGCTTTTTTTGCTGTGGACTTTTGGTCAGTAATAAATGCTTTCTTTTAGTGTTGACAAGGTGGATTTTTATTTTCTTAACAAAGGGTTGAACTATTTTGTCTTTTATTATTCTAACAAAGGGTTAACATTTTTGTTCTTTGATGCTTACTAGTTACGCAGGACTATTAGTATTGGACCACAATGAAGTTGACATGGATAAGAAAAAGGCTTACATTTTTTTAAGCTGAAATGGAAGATAGATGAGAGAGATTTTATTTCTCTTGGTTTGAACTTCTATTTGGTTTATATTTTAGTGGTTCCATAACTTTGTAAACTTGGTTTTTTTTATTATTCTGATCTGTGGGTAAAACTTGGTTTTTAATTTTTTGGGATGTTGCTTTGAAAATTGATGGAGTTTCAGAGATATAGAGACAAAATGTTTCAGTTTCACTAAAAAATTCTAAGCAGCAGTGGTGTTTTTAATGAGCACCCATAAATCTTAAACAACTTGGCCAAAAAGCCATATGAAAAAGTAAGATAATTGGGACCAATCCAGTCTGAAAATGAATTTAAGCCCATTTTATTGGCCCAAACTTATTCTAAACCGAGTTATCAGGTCGGGTCGGACAATTTGTATTGTCGGAATGTGGGTCGGTTTGGAAAATATGTATTTTCGGAATACGGGTCGGTTCGGAAATATGTATTTTCGGACGGAAATCAGAACAACAAAAAATATTCCGTAGAGGTTCGGGTCGAAATTCGGAAGAAGAAATTTCCAACCCGTCGAGTCGGAAGTACACCCCTACCTAAGCTCGTCTCCCTTGGCCCACCCAAAAATCAGCCTGCCCCTTGCCTGCCCAGATGCCTCAGCCCGCCCTGTAGGCCGAGCAAATGACAGCCCGCTCAAAACAGAGCCCAGCCGTTTTTTCTTTTTTCTTTTTTAAATTAACAAAGGCTTAAAAAAAAAATTAAACCAGCCGTTTCACCCTCATCCTTCTCCTCTCGCACGACCCCCCCCCCCCCCCTCTCCGCCTCTCTCTCTCAGCTCCTCCATGCCCGTCGCCGGACCGTCGATTACCAGAACGCCGCTCTCTTCGCTGCCCTTACCTCCGAAAGTCTCCGACCTTCCAATTACGCTCTCCTCTGCATCTTCTCTTTCTCCTCCGCCTCCGCCTTCGCCCTTCTTATCGTTATTTTCAGGTACGTATTGCTCTACCCAATCCTATCCGTTGTAATTACGCTGGAAAACTAGGGCGTCATTTTTCGTTTTCCTTATTCCTTTTAGTTTCACTAGTTTACATTCTCGCTTGTCATACATCGAATCAATGCGAAACGGCACAGTGTCTGAAACTTGTTTTGCGTGCTTTCTTGTATTAACCTTAGGTCTGGCATTGTGGAATTTGGATTGAGAGCATAATATTTGAATAATTGGATTGCTTCTATTGCTTTCCTGTATTAGAATTTAGGGCTTGAAATATCTTCGTTTTGTGACACCGATTCAGCTTATTTCTTCTACTTGCTATCGTTTGAATATCTTTGTATTTCAATCCACTGGTATTTTTTTATTACTCTATATCGATTGCTCAGTAGATTGTAGTCTATTGGGAATGGTGTCTGCTAGTATGGGTGTTGGAGAATTGAGTGGAGTGGGTAAGTTCTATGTCAAATAGTAGTCACAGAAGTGACGGACGATCATGAAATATTTTCAAATGCCCTATCGTGAACGCTTGTTTCCCAGAAATTTCACAAAAAGCAACCCCGTTTTGTGCTTGGCTTATTGGTGCCATTGGTAGTACCGGGGGGTGGGGGTTAGGATCTAAGTAAATTGGGATGGGATGGAAGTAAATTTAGTAGATAGTTTATGCTTTCTGTGCCCATCTATGGAATGGGAATCGAATATCTGGAATGCTATTGAGTTTTGCGTAGTGGATTGTGCATTCCTCTACGGCACATTGAGCTTGTAAGTTGTATGTATATGGTATCACGAAAAGCAACCCCGTGTTATGCTCGGCAGATGGGGAGTACAAGTCCGGGCCATGTTCTGAGATGTTCCTTTTCCTTTCAAAGGGCACATTATGAGAATTATGTTTTTGGTTTAGTTTGGGTCATTTACTAGAGAAAGACACTGTAAAATGGGCGATTAAACATTATTGGCTCTAGTGGTGTTTTATTATTGTTTAAGCTTGTGTACGTATTGCACTACTTATGTTTGTGTGATGTCTTTGCCTTCTCTTTATGCGATGCCTGAATGAATACCTTAAATTGCAACTTACTTGACCTTGAAAAATGTAAACCTGCAAGGTACTTTTGCATAAGTGCATAAAGCTTACAATTTCTAGGCCTTAAGAAAAATGTTTATCAGAAATGCTTACATGTAATTTGTTGAATTAGAAAGTTAGGAAATGTATCAAAGTTGCTGGATTTGAAGAGTTCTGGTGCTGAATATATTCTGTTTTACTAAGAATATATATATATATATTAAATACTCTGTTTGTTTGGTTAGTTGGTGCTCCACTAGTCCTTAATTCTTGATATTTTAACTCTAAGACACTTTTTTGCATTACATAGGAACTTTTTTTTGTCATTTCGCCTTAGAAATTTGCTCCCCTTTAAATTCAGTCTTGGTTCTGCCACTGGACTTGGTGTGCATGATTATGAACCGTTCACTTTTTTCATCAAGTGAGGACAAAAGAGCTTGACTATTGTACACGGGACTAATTCTCCTCGGGGTCAGGACAACATCAACTGCAGATTAGGAATCTCTATGGGAGATTATCCACAAACACCTTAGAAAACCCACTTCTGAAATTGCCATTCAATTGCTTTTTTGCTTCCCTAGTGGTAGTGTGTACGGGTGATTGCTCATGTGCTCAAGCATACAACATTCCATGGCTTTCATGGCAAATGCTGCTATGGTTGAATGCCAAACTCGGATTCTCAGGTCAAATTTGTTTTTTGGTAAGTAAGTGATTTCTTGTATTGATATGAACAAAAAACACGGGGAGGTCCCCATACACAGGTCTCAGACCTTCACAAATCAAGTGGAAATTAAAGCCATCCAACAATGCTAGAAATCATGTCAAAATTTAATTGAACGAGGAATTATATGACTTCTACACTAGGCCAAAGGTCCTGATATAAGAAGCTGGCTTTGCTTGTAAACCTTGTTAAATTTCTACATGGTGTAGGCTTATATTGCTTTATTTTTCATCCATAAAGTCATAGTCATGGTTATGATTGTAAAAAGGAATAAAACTAGCATTCAATTCTCTGGTTTGCAAAAAAAAAAAGGAAGGATATGCAATATATTTAGCCTATAGGGCAGGGGCTTTGGTTTTCTCTCTCTCTCTCTCTCCCTCTCCTACTGCCCCTTTCCTTCCTCCACCCTCTCCGGTGACGGGAGGAGCTCCGGTCCCTCCTATCTCCCTATCTTTATCTATTTGTTTTTTAGTGACCTTAGCTAAGAGTAAAATCCCTCCACCGGTCTATTTTTGAGAGCTTTCTATGACGAAGGTGAAGTGCTGATCTCGACGAGTATGAAGGACTCCGACGGACAATAAATGCATGCATGAATTTACCTACTTGAGCTCCCTTATTCATAAAAAACATAATTGCCAAGAACTTGATATGTTCCACCAACAGTTGAAAAAGATTCTTGCCAAGCAATATGCTTCTGGTTTTCATATTGGAGTAACCGTGGACGCAATATGCTTCTGGCTTGTGGGAGGTGAGCCTCTCCCGGGGGATTTGGATCTCCAGCACAAAGTTTCAGCCTTCTTTCTTGCCCACTCCAACTGGCAACTGTTAGAAAAGTTGCCACAGAAAAAATGATACCAAAGCCACTTCGAACCGTGGGCATTGGTGGCGCTATCATCCTTGGCGGACTATTGACTCTGAATCTAGCTTCCTCAGTCACAATTAGAGCTATTGGTTTCTCCAACGAAGCGAAACGGGTAAAAATTATAAGCGAAACCTCTCTGCCTAAGAAACTCTTCTTTGTTGACTCCCGTTTCTTTAATGGCTTTTGGTGCAGAGAAAGATCGGGTTGCCTTGTGGAGTTTGCAGAGGAAAAGGGTTTTATATATGCAAACTGTGCAAAGGAAATGCCACCATAAATTGGTCTCCTTTGTACGACCCAGTTGCCATCAACCCCTGCCTTTGCCCTACTTGCGATGGAAACAGGTTGGTCAATGATTTTTTTTTATGTTATTTATTTTTTAGCTCATTTTGAAGTGCTTGGACTACAATCTCGTTTATGCAATTAGATAACCATTTATAGCTGAGAAAACAATTTCTTTCTCTTTCTCAGTATTTTCTGATAATTGAACTGAGGAAAAGAGGATTGAGAATTTTGGGATAGTAAACCCTTTAGTTGAATTCAACAGTTTTCCACGTATCCGAAGAGTGGATGAAACAAGCATAATATGTATGAGAGGAATTTCCTGAAAAGTCTGTTCTGAATGCCAATTGAAACAATTAAAGCTCTACTTTGTTTTTTCAAACACAGGTTGCTAGGCATGATATTCAAGCATTCAACCTCAAGTTATTTGATAACCATGTTCTGAGAAAATGTTTAGTTTCAGATGTTCATATTATCCGCTGCTTATGTGTTGTTTCTGTGGTTTTTTCGGCTCAGGGTACAACGTTGTCTTAATTGTCTAGGGAGGGGGTTTGATTGACTACATAAGAGGCGATAGTGAATTTTGTAAGTGGTTTGTACTTGCTGTTTATTGGACATAATTCCTTGTTACTTGCAATTGTATTTAAGCTCATGTTTCTCTGATCACTACTGGCGCTGAAGCTTTTGACCTCTATAAGCCCTTTTACTCTCTCTAAGTTAGAGAAGTGTGTTCTTTTGTCCAGGTAACTTTTCTTCTTTAGCTTCTTATTATCATTCTGTGACGGCTAAAAGTGTCTGCCTTCACTTATACAGAATTAGAAGATTAATTCTCATACCATTTTACCAACATTGATTATATCAATGTCCGTTATGTTTCTAGAGACTAGTTTCCGTTGTGACTAAGACAGGGATCACAATGTGTGTGGAAGTGAATCAAGTAGGCAAAGATCTACTAAATCAAGAACATAACAGGATTCTTGGTTTGCATGATGTGTTTGTGAATAAACTCCTCTTCTAGAATATTATCAACCCTGTAAATTTGAAATTCATACATCATTAAGGGAGCAGGGTCCTGGATTTTCTGATTCATTCTTGCTTGCAATGACAAGCTGGTTGTTTAGGAGCTGGAGTAATCGCCATTAATCCGAAGCTTGAATACCCCACATAAGGTCATTTGTTGAAGATGTTTCAGCCAATGCTGGAGCAATTAAGTCCAAGTCTCTTCTTTTGTCAACATCATACCAGGAGCTCAACTCAGGGACATGCACTAGGTTCTGAAGACGAAATAATAAGAAATCTGATTCTACTGATAGAAACCAGGGCGTTTCTTGCCCACTGTAGTCTCTAGCATCATGAATCCAAAGCTGTAATAAACATAAGATTTCGCGAATAAAAAACCATCCATTAAAAGGGGACATATAACCATGGTTTCTCCCTATTTCTTTTTCTGTTTTTTTTTTTCCTGTCCATTTAGAAGTTGTGTCAAATATGCTCACCTAGAACAAGTTGCTTCGTATGTCCCAACAATTCAATGTGTGTTTGGTGGGGATTATTTCTCGCTGAAGACTTTTGCTGTACCAAACTCGGCTATGTTTGTTATCCAAAATTTTACACTTTCTAAAATTTTAACACAATAAAAAGTTATAATATAATGTTTTTTTCTATCACATCATTTCTTTTCACAATAATAAATATTAAAAATCATCTCTTCACTTTTTCACTAAATCCAATACACTAAAATTTTAACCTCCCAAAATTTTATCAATCAAACACAATCTCAGAAATCCTAGGATCCTTGCTATTGTCCAATAATATATTGGTGATATGCTTATCTCTTACAATGAACCCTCTTGTGAGGACTAAAGTCTAATGTAAATATCACTTGAAAACAAAAACAAATAGAAAGAAAATCACTTTTAGAAAACAACCCTGCCACTTCTTGATAAGATTTTAAATCAAAGCTACCAAAGGAATCATAGATACCTCTTAATGATATTTTCTTTTTCACATTTGTAATTAAAAGCAACACAATCACTTTTGGATAAGTATGCATGCAATTCTCTGCATGTCAGGCAAATCATCGTTGCCAATGCAACCCCAATGGGCCTTCCCTTGTTAAGTGAAAAAACAGCTCGCTTGCCTGAGGAGGAGGTTGGGGCACCCATGAGAAGTAAGGCCCTTGGGGTTTGGGAATCTATTTTGATTGAGGAGTCAGTCTAAGGTAATGTTTGTTTGGAAGAAATTTGTAGGATTCTGATAAAATTGTGAATATTTATGTGATGTTAAAGTTGTATTGACATACATGCAGAAGTTGTTAAAAGGGATTGATGTTTGTAAAAAAGGTAATAAAGTGTTGTATTGAAATACGTGTGTTTTGTGATGTTTGACATGTAAATATAAAAAAATAGAATACAAATCCTAAAAAAAAACACTCAACCGAACATGCACTAAGTTATTTGAAATCAATATTTGGTTTCGGTTCATGGTAAATACGGGAATGGAATCTGAACAAAGTTGAAATTTTTAAAATCAGAAATTTTGTTTTCATTATGTGAATTTTTTTGCCTATATATATTTTTTGGAAAGTATTTGACAGTTTTTTCTTTTATACATCATAAATTGAAAATAGAAATTCATCCAAAATTTAAAATAAAATTACAATTTTATAAAATTATTTCTCTCTAAAAACATTTGAGTTCTATTTTAAAATTACAACTTTAACTTTATCTAAAATAAAATAAATATTCATTCAAAATCAAAAATAAAATTATAACTTTTTGAACTCCTTTTTTTATAATTAAAAAAAATTGGTACTGGAAATTTGACATATTTCGTCGAATTTCTGGTTCCAATTTTTAGAAATTCCGATTCTAAAAAATACAAACAAAAAATGCATTTTAGTATTAGGCCGGAATTTTTGCACTACCTTGAGCAGTCAACCGAAAGTCTTTAATTACATTGAAAGGCGGAACACAGAATCCCATTCTTTCATAGACGAAGATAAACTCCTCTAGCATATTGGCTCTAAAAGGATAAGCCAAGCTTTTTATTAGGAGGTTATCAATCCCATTCAAATGGTAACAGATTTAGACATGACCAATGCTTAACGGTTGAGGAGACAGGTCTTGCTGGTTGCTACCCCCATTCCCTGCCATGAGGGCGATCTTTCGAACCTTAGATCACCTTTACAGGAACTATGGCAAACTCGCCCAGAATGCCTTACCTTTGTGGAAACAGGAGACTCAGAACGTACAAGAGCTGCTTGAAGCGAGCGTTGGCTCCGCTTCCCATACTTTTCAGTCCCTCCCATTCCCAGGGTAGCCAGGGGGGGAATGGTCCGCAAGGCTTGTTAGGACTGGTCCAAATCCAATGGAAGGGAGTGTTGCTAATGGAGACTGCCGCACTATACTCTGCCTAACATTCTACAGCAGACGAGCACACAATGCCATCTCCGCGCACGTATGTTTCCATGCCTATTGCTGTTGTGTGTGTTTAAGGGTGTGCAAATGTTCCGGTTCCAACCGGCATTTTCGGTTCCGGTACCGGTTCCGGCCATTTCCGGTACCGGAACCGGATCCCATTTTAGGGAAATTCCGGAACCGGAAATTCCGGCGGAAATACCGGAAAATTCCGGTTCCGGTATATTTAAAAAAAAAATTCAAAAAATATTATAATTTTAATTTAGAGTTTGCCTCTTTCAATTTGGATTTTTGATAAATGTTTAGTTGTTTACTTATTTGTATGATTAATTGTTTGTTTAATAGTTTTTTTTGTAAATTTAATTTAGAGTTTATTTTCATAATGTTTATTTTGTTTTGAAATTTAGTTGTAATTTAATTTATATTTATTTTGGCATCTTGAAATTGTGAAATATTGTTTTGAAATTTAGTTGTTTAATTGTAATTTTAATTTAGAGTTATTTGGCCCACAAAACACAACTTAAAATCCATTTTTGGGTCAATGGGCCTAAACTAAATATATTTTTTTAAGCCCATATAAGGAAGCGAAATTTCCGGTTCCAATTCCGGTTTCGTTCCGGCTTATTCCGGAACGGAATCAAAATAAAAAATATAGTTCCGGTACCCGAACAATTCCGGTTACGTCCGTTTTGGTGCCAACCCTTGTGTGTTCTTTTTTTTCCTTTTCTTTTTGTTTATTTTATTTTTCTCTTTCAACTGAGAGAGAGCAATCAGCAAAGCTTGGCTTGGCTCTCTTTCCCAGTAGGGAGCGTTGCGAGCACGCTCCAATCCAAGCACATGTGCTGGGTCATAATTCATAAATACCCTTCAGATACAACAAAACAAAACGGCGCCGACTTCAAATACTAATAGTTCAAATTGCAAAAGAAAAAACAAACAAAAAAAACATTAAGCAATACCACGAGCGAGCCGCTTTTGTCCACGTCGGATCAGACCTTTATATACGCTGTCCCCTATTTGTCAGTCTGCGTCTCTCGAGTGCTTTCTCCGTCTCTTCTCTCTCCCCCTCTCTCTTAGGGTTCCTCGCCGAATCGAATCGAGAAGTGTTTGTTTTGTTCGTAGAGAATCCGAGAAGATTTAATTCTTCAATCGGTTTCTTGCGCTTCTGGTAAATCCACTATACAATCTGTGATTTTTGACCTTTCCCGGGTTCGATTGCAGTCGGATCTGCGAGCTTTCTTTTTGCTTATCTGGGGGTTGATTGTTTGTACGGATCGGGCTTTTATTTGTGGGCTAGCTTGATTCGATTTTGAATCTTTGTACTGGTATAGGGTTTGGGGGGTCTGGGGAGCTTTCAAGGTCTTGTGTTCTTGACCTGATGATTTGAGGTCTGAGCTGGTTGTTCAGCCGAGCATGTTTGGGGATGGGCCTTTTAGACGTGAATTTGGTTTCAACTTATGCTTACTGTGTATGAGTGTGGATTCTCTGTTTAATTTGTAATGGTTTTGAGTTTATTTTTACATATAAAATTATATTTTGGTTTTCAAATTTTTGAAACCGTTATGAAAAATTGGTGGTTTTGTGACGTCTTAGCTTCTTTTACGTATATACTCGGACTTGCTGTCGACTGAAATCTCCTATTTCAGCTAGTACAGGAAAAAAAAATTATTTCACAGCTTTTCAGAAGTTTGGAAACCACAAAATTCCGAAATTTTTCACACAACAGCTTTCTATAATATTATATTGGATTAATTAGGAGTCGATATGTTCAGCTTGCCCGAGTGCTTTTTGGGTAAATCGAATTTGGGTTCATGGTGACAGATGCTTGAAAGGCCAGTTTCCTGCTCCCCTGCAAATTTAGAAGCTGAGTCGTTCCAGTTCCGTTTTGGTTCAACTCTCTTTCCCTCACTCATCGGAAATGCAAAGAGGAGGATGATTGTATCAGTTGGACATATAGAATGGGTGCTTTTCATTGTCAAATATATCCTTCGTAGAAGTTGTCAAGGTTTCTCACCGTGAACTTTTTGGTTAACTTTTCCCAGGGGATCTTGTTTCCGAATATTAACAAATGAGGAGACGACATCATTAGATCAGGCGGGTTCCCAAATCTCAGTATTGCAACCCACAAAGGTCATATAGGTTTAGTGTAGTAGAAGGTCGAGGAGAACGTGGGTGCAGTGAACACCTGAAGGAACAGAGATGAATGTAAGCCAACAAGGTTTGCTAATGGTACATGTCGAGCTAGGTGACAATGTGACATGGATCTTGATGTTTGGGTTTTTGGATCGAGTATTTCTCATATAGAGAGGAAGAATTTGTGTTCCTGCACTATGGCTTATGCAGTTGATTGCTCCATTCTTCTTGAATGTTCATCCATTGCACTTTGAGATTTTCTTTCCTCCCCTGAAATTTCTTTTCCGGTGCTAGAACTAGAACAAATCATATGAGATGCAGCTAGTGCTATTCCAGAGAGGGTTTCGCCCATTGAGAAAGTAAGAGATCGCTTGCAGGTATGCCATTGCATATGCAATTGATTGCCTAACAGAAGTGCCCCATTCTCCTTGAATAGTGCTTTTATTGCATTTCAGATGGAGGTTTAGATGACCAAAAGGTAAAAAAAATGGTTGAAAATTTTCCTGTTATTGGTGATAAAGGCTTGTGGAGTTGTGTAATCGTTATTTCAGGCTTGTCTTTTATTAAATATCACCCCCGCGTTGTTTGAGTTGTCTTAATTGGGTTGAAGATTGAAATTGGAGAATGCCCTTTTGCTGTAAATGGTTCTTATGGGATCAGTATTCAGGCAATACTATTGATTAAGATGATATTGGAGTCCAGCATACTGTTTGGAACAATATAACTCACCCATCATAGTATGCTTGTTTTGCGAGGTAGATAATGGTTATACCACATGTTCACCGGAAGAATCATCATGTTGGACCTAGGAAACTAACATATTGCTAGTGCAGTCTTAGCACGAGTCAATTCTGTCATTTCAAGGTTTTACTCAGTGAACGTTGTTGCTGGGCTGTGTAATGTGATCTTTGTTCTATAACGCAAGCGTAAAACTAGTTTCTCTGTCTCTGGATGACTGTGGGGGATCATCTGATTATGTTTGGATATCATTGTAGTGCCAAGATATTTGCTAATTTGCAAATTTGTATCATTTTTCCTTTTGTAGTTACTTCTTTTCCCAGTCATTGGAGTTCTCTTAATTGGGATGGTGGATTGAAATTGGAGAATGGTGTTTCGCTGTAAGTGGTTTATTGTGGGAGTCAGTATTCAAGCGATATTATTACTTATAAAAAAAAAGTATTCAGGCGATATTATTGTTCAAGACTCAAGAGCATATTCGAGCCCAGCGTACTGTTTGGAACAATGCTACTCCCCCACCATAGTATATTCACTTTGCGATGTGGATAATTGTTGTACCCCATTTTCACCGGCAGAGTCAGTATGTTGGACCCAGATTTTGCTAGTGTTGTCTTAGAACATGAGTCAATTTTTCGTTTTGAGGTTTTACTCTGCGAAGTTTGTTGCTGGGCTGCATATTGTTATATTTGTTCTCTAAGGCAAACCCAGAAGTGGTTTCTTTGTCTCGGGATGACTGATGGGGGATCATCTGACTATGTGCAGATATTTGCAAATTTTGTATTGTTTTTCCTGTTCGAGTTAGATTTTTTCCCAGTTATTCAAGTTAAATTTTTTCCAGTTATTCGAGTTATATAGAAGATGGAGATTCCCAGTTATTAATTTTTCTTGGAACCCTGCAGTTCTGCAGACTTAGATGCACTTGTGTGTGGAAAATGTTTCTGTTATTTGTGGTTTTATGTTGAGCTGTTTCTTTTATTTGGTACTTTCGTCTCCGCCTGCATTGCACTAGAACTGTACTTATTTTTTATGTCAAGTAGTACAGTTACTCATTTTTATTGCATCTTTTCATAGTTTTCAATCATTCTGCTGCTTCGTGGGAGGTCCCAGAATTCTTGTTGAAATGCCAAAGGAGAGAAGAGACCGTTCCATGTCTTGTGATAGGTACAGGGCATCTCCTTTTTCATGCAGCTCTAGCCGTGCTAGACTATCTTCACCCAGAATTCCTTTAGAAACGAAGGAAAATTTGAAAGAATGGGAAGAAGCTAGGTGCCCTGTCTGTATGGAACATCCTCACAATGCAGTTCTACTAATCTGTTCATCCTATGAGAAGGGATGCCGCCCATTCATGTGTGACACAAGCTACCGCCACTCAAACTGTCTTGACCAGTTCCGAAAGTCATCTGCAGAAACCTCAGCAACAACAGCCGGACAAGATGATACTCAACTTTCGACTCCTCAATTGTCTCCCAACGATACTTCAGAATCAACAGTTACAGAGGTTCATGAAGAAAGAATTGAAGAAGGCCACCCTGCTTTGCAGCACAGCTCTTGTGAGAACCAGGAGGAGCCTAAGTTATTATGCCCCTTGTGCCGTGGACAGATCAAAGATTGGATTGTTGCGGATTCTGCCCGTCGTTTCATGAATGCAAAATGTAGAAGCTGCTCCTGCGAGACATGTAATTTCAGTGGCACTTATACAGATCTCAGGAAGCATGCTAGGCTTGAGCACCCCCTTGTGCGCCCATCAGAGGCTGACCCAGAGCGGCAGCGCACTTGGAGGAGGCTGGAGCGACAGAGGGACCTTGGAGACTTGCTCAGCACACTGCAATCTTCCTTTGGAGAGGAAAGGAGCGACGACAGCATTTTGCCAATTGACGATGGGGGTTGGCTGACTGTCTTCTTTCTCATTCGAGTTTTTCGACCTGGTTCTAGTCCAAGAAGCAGCAGCTGGTCTGGTACCTCAAGAACCAGAGCACAACTGAGCATTAGAAGGAGATCTACCAGACTATGGGGGGAGAGCTATGATGGTGAAACGGGATCTTCTTCCAGAGATGAGGACAATGACTCTTCGGACGGTGGCTCAGTTCCTTGGAGGCGCCGCCTGTGGCGGCGGACAACCCCAGACGAGGAGTCATGACTACAAAACTGTGGGATCTGTTTGATATTGCTGTTGTTTCTCGGTTTCAAAAGTATTGCTTTAGTTCTCTGTGTCATAGCTGCCAAACGATTTCCTGATCGAAGATTTGCAATTGGAAGTATGTCTTTAACTGCTTGTATTGTGTTTTTCAGGTGGACAAGAGGGAAGAAGTGGAAGTTCTTTCTTTCGCTTGTGCATTGGAAATCTGTGCCATGGTGGGACAGTTTAATATTGAAGTTGCTGGAATGTCATCCAAATTCCAAAGTGTGGAGAAATTGTAATTTATAGAAACGCTTTTAATTATATCACACTTCGTTCAGAAGCCAGCTTTGGTTCATTTTCCCTTTCGCTGCAATTACATCAAAGCTCCTCTTTGATCCATCAAGCTTGTAATAAATTCATCAATTGTAGCTTATCCAAAACCGCTACTGGGCCTATTGCTAAGCTCCTATTACTTAGCAGCAGTTTCGGGTCATATAATCCATGTTCGTGTTGTGGGTCAAGGGTGCTTGAAATTTGAATCGGGTAAATTTTATCGATTGGTGTCCAATAGTTATATATAGGGAAAAAAAAAAAGTGGAAACAATATTCAGTTACCAATACTTATAATCCATGTTCCTAATTTTGATTGTGGCCCATAACCTCCTCCCCCTCCCCAAAAATCAGTAAAATTCTCTTTTCTGGGAGGGTATTTTTGTCTATATGTTGTAAAATATGGAACCAACAGAATATTCTAACTCAAAAATTTGAAAGTGATAAAATTAAAAAGTGTTTAGGAGGGATTGTTGTGGATTTTTGTAAAAAAAAATTTAATTTAATTTTTTTAGACAAATTGAGACCAATAATTAAAATTGAAAATATTATTGGCATGGAAAATTATGTTTGGATGAAAAAACATTTGGAAATCAGAAAAGATTTTCAAAACTGTTGAATAAAGTAACCAATTGGACTTTAATCATGGACTTGTGATTTTAATTAAGGGTGTGTTTGAGCCCCAAATAATTGGGGCCAAATATTTGAATTTAATATTAAAAAATTCATCACATAATTTATTATTATTATAATATTTATTAAAAATTTTCTCTTCACTTTTTTACCAACTCTCATAACATATCTTTACTTTATAATATTTCACAAACCCTAATACCCAAAATTTTTTACCCTCAAACATCCCCTAAGTATGTTTGAATTTAAAAGATTTTGGCGGTAGGTTAATAACTGTTTATTTATTCTTAAATAAACTTAAACCTCTAGAATGGATTTGAAGAAAGTTAAGAGCGTCAGTGAGAAAGCCCCCTCGCGAAGTCTAAAATCGCTTGCAACCCGATTTCAAACTCACTGAGTGGAACGCGTGCCGAGTTAGTTATCGGAAGCACATACATGTACAATTACAATTCAAGACGTTGCGGCAACCTTGTTATGGGTGTGCACAACTTCGACAATCATAAGTTCCGTTTGCGATACAAAATTTATTAACCATCTTACAATAAAATATTATATTATAATCTCTTTTTTTCATCAAATTACAACTTTTTCATTATAAAAAATATAAAAAATTATATCTGTGTACTTTTTTACTGAACTTTAACGACACATGAATTTTACAACTCAAACGTCATTGCCACCTTTTTCCTTTCTCTATTTGCCAATTTTGTTGTGCCTCTTCTGATTTTATTACTGAATAGTTCCCAACCTTTCCTTTTTCCTCTCTGGCCGGAGAGAGATCTCCGAGTTTCGCATCAGACTCCGATTCACTGAGAAAGACAGGAAGAAGAACAAGGTTTTTGTGTATTTGGGCTTTTTTTTTTCGAGGTTTTCTGAAATTTTGGAAATGGGGGCGGAGACCAACTCGAACTCTGCCTCTGAATGCGATGTGAACAACAACAGCAAGACCCAGGTGATGCTGAACGTGTACGATCTCACCCCTATGAATAACTACACGTCCTTTTTCGGTTTTGGGATCTTTCATTCCGGTATTGAAGGTTAGTTGGAGAAATATCTCACTTTGTAGCTTCTTCGCTTTTCTTTCTACAATGTTTTGGCTTCTATTGAGTTTCAGTGATTTGGTTTACTTGGTTCTTCATGATTCTGTATTGGCGTCTTATTGATTTTTTTTTAATGTATTTTGGTGTTTCTTCATTTCAGTTGCTTCTTCTTTGTCTCTGTTTATTGATTTATCTTCTTTCCCTCCCCACGCCCCTTTTGGCATGTTTCTATGTTGACAGTGATATCAGTGAATATGAATGGTTGCACGGACAAGTTAGGAGATGGAAGTCATGAGGTCTCTTAAATGATGATATTTTAAGTGTTCTTTTTAATTGAGCTTACATTTCGTTCCTATGGAATATCATTGATCGAAATTTGATTATTGCTAGTTCGGAAATTGAAAATTTTGGTTTAGACCCTGACAAACACCTTTATCTTTTCAAGCTTAGAAAGGCTTCTTAAACTTTTGAACATTTTGACCAAACTTAAAATACAACTCAAATTTGAATTTAAATTTGGGACGGAATTTTGCCAACATTCAAACACTAACAGAAATGATGACTGCTATCATTTGTTCTGAAATGGGTTTCTTTTGTTTATGATTTGATGATATTGACCAAAAGAAATTATGACGTAGTGATTTAGTTACACGGATGCTAAGTAATTTTGTGTGTGCCATTATTACGTATCAGTTTGGTGGTAACTAACTGGAAGTGGATTAGATATATAGGGGCATCTTAGCTGAGCCATCGGCCTTTAAATGTTAAGTCAGTGGAAAACCTCAGAAAAAAATGAAATATTGGACTTCCTATTCAGCGGAAATTACTTTGGTTATCGAGACAAAGGAGCAGTTCTTAAAAGGAAGTAAAATTTCTTACCCTCGAAGGACTAATAGTTTTGCTTAACTCTTGAGGGTTTTCAGACAAAGACATTCTTAAGTTCTCTGAATAGTTTAGGATAATTTAGCTGCAAGAGCTTTAGAACCTGAGGTGGCACTCTAGAGTGCCCTTTATCATTTCCTATTTGGATTGTTTTGCCACAGATCACCAATGTCCTTAAGATCAATTGAGTCCATCGTTCTATTCTTACATTACTTTGCGTAAGCCAGTTATCCTGGATCATAATACGATTGTCCCGTCTATTTGCATATACCAGAATCTAGAATGGTGACGTTGTGGTCTTTTTGTCTAACTGCTAACAGAGGATGGATGGGATGCATGTTTTTTGCCTCTTCCTTTTTGTCTAAGCAACTGGACAGGAAAATATTCTAGGTCTCTTGTAAACGTGAAGTTAGGGAAGAACCATGATATGAATCTGCAGGATGAGAAAGAAAGAGATTTTGGTATTGTATGAACTCTGTTTGATTACAACAAGAGTTTCCATCTTGAGATATGCTTATCCAAGTGTTTTAAAGTTTAGTGCTATAGGCATCAAGCAAGGTTTACAGTTCTTCTTTGGAAGACTTGTGAAGTATTGTCGAAAATCTTCCTTGCAATTTTCTTTATTGTTAGTTTAGGTGTTCATAATCTTAAATCTAATGAACTACACTATATATCTATCATTCTGTATGAACAGTCCATGGTAAGGAGTATGGATTTGGAGCTCATGACTTCCCAGCAAGTGGAGTTTTTGAAGTAGAACCAAGGACTTGCCCAGGTTTTGTTTACCGTTGTTCCCTCCCGTTGGGTCACATAACTATGCTGCCGACTGAGTTCCGGACATTTATTGAGAATGTAGCTTCAGAGTATCATGGGGATACCTATCACCTCATTTCGAAGAATTGCAACCATTTTACAGATGACATCTCATGTAGATTGACGGGTAAACACATACCAGGGTGGGTGAATCGTCTTGCCCGGCTAGGTACCAAGAAGTTTACATAAACTTATCTCCAATTTCTTCTCTCCAGCATTTCATTAATTCACTTCTCTCTCTCTCTCTCTAGAGCTTCATTCCACCCAAGGCTGTTAGCCATGTAGCTAAGGGACATTACAGAACGCAGGGTTTCAATGTAAAACTTGCTTCATAGGAATTAGGCCATCTCTAAAAGGAAAATCACTTTCTTACATTTTCTTAGTCATGAGTTTTGAACCATATGTGATCAATGTTGTACATAAGGGCATCAGAACCTGAAACAATTGACAATGTGTATTTTTCCCATTGTTAGATGAGTTGCAGCACCAATCCTATGGCTTGACTTCGGATTGATTCCCAACCAGCAGCTTTTGTGTCTTGAAATTTAAATTGTGGGACATTAGAACCATTCTTAGTTTAATAGGTCGGCCATAGTTCGTATTTTTCATGTTTTTTGATCTTTTCTTTTTTGTGGAATGAGAAAGAAGTAGCATTTGTATTGACAGTTTCAATCCACACTTCCCACAGACAAACACATGTGACACATGCTTATCCTACAAATGTAAGGAGAAGCTTTATACTGAAGTTTTCTTCTTCTTCTTTTTCAGGTTCTTTATGTAGTTGTCTGCTTCCTGAAAGCCTTAAAGTAACTACTGTCAAACAGCTGCCTGAATGCCATGATTGTTCAGGTGAGCAGTCTTTTTCTTTTTCTTTTTGTAAAATTTTCTCTCTATAATTTATTTTTGACTCTAAACGAGTCCATATCTAAATCAGCAGCACCCTTTACCGTTAACATTTGCAAACTTGTTTTGGTGGCTTTTTTTGGTGGTTTTCTTTAGAAGAAGACTGTACAGAATCTCTATCACCGACCACTGCACGCGAGTCAACAGAAATTTATGAGGATCAAGAGAAGGCCCTGCTTTGCCCAGTGGCCTTTGTTAAAGAGACACACAAGTGAAACAGGCTGCCTTACTGCACAGGGGACTTGGATCATCCTCCTCCAAAACCATTGTTTTCAGTGCTTGCATGTAAAACTTTAGGTTTGATTTGCTTTAATTTGTTCATTTTTTCCCTCGTATTTCCACATTTTTTTCCTTTATTTTTCTGTCATTTGTTTCTAACTGAAATATGAACTACTATGCAGTTAGTTGATTTGATCATTTGTCTACGAGGTTTCCGTATGGGGTTTTTATGTAAGTGGAAATGACATCTCGATCTAAGTATTATGTAATGTACCATGAGCTTGGAACGAAAGGATGTCTGTCTGCCTCAGTTTCATGATGCAATTTTGTTAACCTTTCCTTTTTTCTAAGCAAAGAAAATAGCATTGAACTACAAAGAAAACAGAACAATACTACACAACCAGAAACGAAACGGAGAAGCAGAAAAGGGGAGATTACAAAAGGAAGGTGCACAACATGAAGGATCTAAAGGGCGACAACATGACCAAGGGCAGAGAGCCCATAAGAGCAAAAGGACCAAAGGTCCATCGCAAGCAGCCTGAAACAGCCATAAACCAGAACAAGCAGAAACGGGTGGAAGACCCAAACCCACGAGGAGAGAAGCTGTCGCCGGAGGAGAGGATGCATTCCATGGTACCTCAATCCCACTTTCCCTCGGAATCGATTATGTCAGCACCGGTCGAGAAAGGAGACACACAGTAGTGGCTCCCAGTAAAAGACGAAGCAACAAGCGAATCTCACCGAAGGTGGAGGTGCGTGAGATCCACACACCGACACCGAGCTACCAGACACGGTTGAGGATGAAGAGCAGTGGCTGATGGATCTGGCCAGAGGGCGCGTGTCTGTTGCAGCTGCACAAAAGTCAGTGGAAACCACCTGGGCTCGTCGGAGAAAAAACCCCAAATCTACAAAAAAAAAAAAAACAAAACAACAAAGCACAACCCAATATATACACCACTTTGCTGGACCGAGACCAGCAAGGGGACAACGGGGAGCGGGTGGGTATAAAACCACATCTGCTGCCCAAGGGGAGAAGGAGAATGGACTCTCAAAACGAAAACGAGAAAAAAGTCTAGAGAGAGGGAGTCTCTCTCTCTAGAAGCTGCGTGAAAAGTTCTTGGTTTGGATAACCCTTCCTTAGTTTGGAGAAGGAGCGCTGGAAATTGTCGTTAACAAAAACATACATGGTTTATATATGTATAGATTTGTTCCCCCCCCCCTCCCGGCATGACCTACCATGAAATTGGTATTTGAACTGCCAAAAGTTTTTTGACGAGGACTCTGATAATCAAAAGGGTTTCTCAGCCATGCAGAAGCTTTTCTTTGGTGCTTTATATAATGAACGCGAAGCAAGAGCAACCATGACCATGGAGGTTTGTATAATTACATGGCTAAAATGCTTCGTACGTCCCTGGGGTATGACCTTTTTCCAACTTAGTCCTTAGGGTATGAATTTCCCTTAAAAAAACCCCTAGGGTTTGGCCCTATTCCCCGAAGAGTCCTGTCGTCAACTAAATGGACGGAAATGCAGACGTGGCTGACGGCGCACACGTGGAAACTGACATGGAGATTATCAACCAATCGCAGTGTGACACATGTCAGTGAATAAAAAATAAAATCTTTTTTTAAAAAAATTAAAAATTAATAAAAAATATTTTTTATAATTAAAAGAAAAAAAGACAGAGGGGAAGGATCGGCCGATCCTTCCCCGGTGAACCTCCACCGGCCAAAATACCGGCCGGTGGGTATTTTGGCCGCCCAGTTCTGGGCGGCCAGCGGGGGGAGGAGAAATCCTCCCCCACCGGCGCGACTGGGGGACCTCCCTCAGCCCCGGGCGCGCCCAGACCGCTGGCCGCCCATGCCTCCTCCACCGGGCGGTGGTCTGGGCGCGCCCGGGGCTGAGGGAGGTCCCCCAGCCGCGCCGGTGGAGGTTCACCGGGGAAGGATCGACCGATCCTTCCCCTCTTGTCTTCTTTTTTTTTTAATTATAATTTTTTTTTTATTAATTTTTAATTTTTTTTAAAAAAAATTAATTTTTATTAACTGACACGTGTCACATTGCGATTGGTTGGTAATCTCCATGTCAGTTTCCACGTCTGCATTTCAGTCCATTTAGTTGACGGCAGGACTCTTTGGAAAATAGGGCCAAACCCCAGGGGTTTTTTAAGGGAAATTCATACCCTAAGGACTA
This sequence comes from Myrica gale, assembly GCA_963930655.1. Lineage (NCBI taxonomy): Eukaryota > Viridiplantae > Streptophyta > Magnoliopsida > Fagales > Myricaceae > Myrica > Myrica gale. Next base: position 26,235,670 of record OZ005600.1, on the reverse strand, counting down.
AGTTGGGAAAGGGTCATACCCCAGGGACGTACGAAGCATTTTAGCCTAATTATATAATAATAATAATAATAATAATAGCGTTTTTGAGTACTCTCGATTCTGCAGCACTGGAGCACCTTACAGCTGCAATTTCTAGTGTAATATTTTTCATGCTTACAGAAGAAACCAGTTCCAGTTCCATGGAAGCCCCTTTTCTTGATTGAAAAATTTTAAAAAATAAAATAAAATTCATCTCAAATCTGTTCCAAACTGGGGCCGGATTATCTACAGTAACTTCCAGAAGTTTTGAATATCCACACCCTCAAAAGAGGGGGGCTTAATGTTATTCCCTGTGGTCTTTTTCTTCAGAAAGATAGTTCCTTCGTCACGTATAAACCAATCAGAAAAGTTAATGAAACAATATGTAGTCACCTTCAGGTGAGCATATCAGGAACGAGGCAAAAAGCAGGGTTTACTGTTCAGATAGAATGCCAAAATAGGAAATTCCAAACAGCTTTTTAATAATCGAAATAAAATACCATTATATTTTGCCCATGTTTTATATAGATACCAACCCAAAAAATACCAATACGGCAGAGACAATTGGGTATGCTAACACCTTAAACCACTTTTTAGCCACCCCATGTTTGTTGCTGGCAACTGTAGACAAATTTCTTCGTTTCCTTGTTCTTCCTCACTTGCATTTACTCGAAATTTACAAATTACATCGTCTCATGAAGACGCCCCCTCGAGTGCCAACTTCGAATTTAGCCAAGCACAGACTTCATCCATCTCTTCAGGAATTGTGTAGTGGCCAAGCCTGCACATTCAAACAAAACACCTCTCATTGCTCTGACTATATATCAAAAGGTTAAATTGCTTTCGCTGGTAATCTCTAAACTTAATACCCGTTATAGCTTTTGAATGTTACGTCCTGAAATCCGCATGAACTCAAGGACTCTGAGGATTTCTCACCGAATTTATAAAGAACCACATCATCACCTGAAACATCATTTCCACAAGTAGTTATAGCTAACACCACAGTAGCTGCCAAGGGAGTGGTAAGACAATGGCAAGGCAAAGCCTTAACTCTCAAGAATGGTAAGATTGGAACAGCTACGTAGCACCAGCATGACATCTATAGCACTGATTATCGACATTCAAGCAGCAATAACAAAGGGGAAATTGTAAAATATCAAGTTTCTAGCTTAAATTTTCATATTCTAGGGAACAATGAATAGTGGTAAACATTGTGCTACAACAATCTGAATATCTGATCCAGCTTGCCCCAAAGTGTACTTTTCTTAAAAACTTCACTTCACTGCAAATATTGGACATATCACACGATTGAAGAAGAGTCTTTAGGAACTTTTTTTAAGAGGGCAAAACAGTATTCAGCTTTGCTTTGCATCAGCAGACAAACTGAACCAAATTAATAATAAATAAATAAATACGATAGTTTCTCTTTAGGGTTTAGTCAGGCTTTATGGGCTTTGTTAGAAGTAGATATCATAAAGGTATTGAGTGTTGGCATTGAAAATGCTGCAGTAGGTATTTTATTACCTAATGATTACAAACCTGCGGTTTTTTTTTTACCCTGCAGCTCCATTTAGAAGTGTGTTTGAACCATACCTGGTGGTACTTATCCTTTAAGAAAGGTAAGAGCTTTCAGATATGACTCCAGGCTAAAAAAGTTTTGAATGATCTTTAGCTTGTACAAGCAAGCATGGAGAAAAGTACTAATTGGCTAACATCTCAATCCAATTCATGCGCCAACGAAATGGGTGCCGCATCAGTTCTGGTGGCACCAGTACTTAAATGTAGATGGATATACTTTCATCCAATTCATGGGTACTGCATCCAATTCATATACTTTCAGCTCCTCGTAAATGAAGAAAATTGTAAGTGCGCACTAAACCCACAGCATTTGCATATGAGAATAAAATATGACTACCTTTGCCGTGACAGAGCAAAATGGGCAAGGACACAGCACGCCTTGTAGCTTCACCCACCCCTTCCAATTTGTTAGCCAAGGACCTGTAAAGAATATAACTCATAACCATAGGTATCAATCTTAGTAGCAAAAATAAACAGAGCAAAGTTGAGATGAATAGGTCGGGCAGATTAGAAGAATGCAAACTTTGCACAAGGAAGCCAGCCACTTAGTCCAACAACAGCACTTAAATTGGCCGGATATGGATTGCCATTCCCATATTTTCCTTGAGTAAAGCAGGTTGCAGAGTATAGTGCAGTAGCTGCACCCATACTGAAGCCTCCAACACCAAGCTTAACTGTAGAATTAGACATAGGGCACAATGAATATCTTAAACAACAATAACTTGCTCTTCACCAAAGTATAAAAACCAAGGTGGCATTAGCACATCCATGGGTGGTAAATTAATCTGCTTGCTTTTATATCATCCAATAGAATTGATTAATCCCTAAGAATTCTTTGAGAAGAAAATGCAGTCAAAGCTGTAAATGACAAAAGAAAAGTGGAGTCAATGTTGATCCTGGACAATGAACTCTATAAAGTTCTTTCAGTCACTGACAACTAAAGTGTGTAATGTTCAATCTAAAAAGTGAGAACGAAGCAAAACAAATTACCACAATCCTTGTACATATGCAAGGCATAAACAAAAACTAGCTTGACTAGAACGCATGACTAAAATGCTGAGAAACAAATAGAATAGATATAGACCTGAAAAGTATACTAACAAAAATATTAGACAAACGCAATCCAGGCCATGCCAATGCACAAACAATAACTGAGATGGAGGAACAAAAAAATAGGACAGGAGATTTTGTGTGGGATCCAGCAAAGAAAAGAATCCTTTATGATCAGCTAATAGAAAAGAACCCAAAAAATGATACCATTATCAGAGATAATGTGTTTTCAAGTTCTGACAGGAACAGCAAATTGAAGCTCCTATTCTCCATGTGACATCATATAGAGAAACACAAACAAGGAAATTGAAACTGGTAAGAGCAGCTCTGACAAGAGAGAGAGAGAGAGAGAGAAAAAAAAAATGAAACTGGTAAAAGTTACACTAGCTGTTACAAGATTCTAATGCTCGACACATTGCTTATCAAGCATGAGTTTTGAGTGTCCCTAAAGACCAACCCACCGTCAATTCAGAATCACTATATTATTCATGTAAGTATTTCAACAAGAACAGGTATTGTGCTCAAAAACAAAAAGAATTTGCCAAAAGTGTAGTCATTACATATAACACAAAGCTGAAAGAAGGAAACCTACTGTCAGCAGGCTCTGTTGATAACAAATTTGCAACATGTGCTGCTGAAGCATCTAAACCCTCTAAGTCATCAGGAGCCTCTTCTGATAAGTCTCCCACATCAAACCCTGATTAGCATCAAAAGTCCATCAGATTAATATTACAGGCAGCAAAAACCTAGGTTCCAACAAAGAGCACTAACACCTTTTCTCTTAATGATGAATTTGAGAACTACATAATTTTGTTCTATTTATTATATATCTAGCAGTTTCTGAATTCATTAAATGAAACAATAAAATCAGGTCTTCAATATGAAGTGAGCATACAAGCAGTGGAGGGAAAGCCACCGAACACACTAATTGGCTGGGTAGGAGCAGTTGGGCATATCCATTTGATCTGCATATCATAAGCAAATATTACATGAAAGTCCAATGAAAATATTCATCCTCATATCACTGGAATGTAAAAAACTAACAAGTTACAAGCGTTCCTAGGCATATCAGTTTATCCTTACATTTGGAAGAGGAAGGGTCTCCAATAGCTGGGACCAGCTGCCAATTAAAACAAGAAAAAAAGAGAAGGCAAAACACAAAAGAAAATTAGTCCAACCATTGAACTGGAGATGGAAATTCTATTTTTGGTGCTTCCAGTGAGATTTATTCAAATTCCAAAATACCCTTATCTTAAACCACTGTTAAGAAAAATAACTTGACTCAAGCAAAAGCTGTACCAAAAACACTATGGGCTGATTCAGTTTCAAAGTGAAACGAGAACCTCCATTTGACAAAAAAACTGGACAAAATAACCTTCACCGAAATTGAAAAGTAGTATTAAAATACAGCTGAAGATAACACAAACAAACATAAACCATTTTAACATCTTGATAGACATCTTAGATGTCTTCATATCAGCCAACGGTTGATTTAAGAACTGATGTTGACAATGTGGTACTCATTATTTTCCTTTTCTGGGGGGGGGGGGGGGGAAGAGGAAGGATGACATGCTACTATCCTATCAATTCGTAATGCTGCAACAATGCCGACATCTATCACTGGAACATGGATTTGATTGCATATATATACTACTCATTGTAGAGACTGACAGTACTTAGAACACAAGAGTCAGAAAGTCTTAGGCGACCAGTGTAGCCTACACCCCCTGGGCTTGACCATAGGAACCTCCACCCGTAGCAGAAAAATCCAGATTGAGCCATAGCCACCACCCATGAGAAGGAGGACTATCACCATAACCCCACGAGAGTGCAATTGGCTTTGGAGGCGGAAGGTTTGGTTCGATCCATAGATCTCCAGCCCCCACACCCGTCTTGAGTGCCCCTTTTCAAGCCTCCAAATCAACTGAGCTACCAGTATTGTGGTAGATTATTTCCACTATTTACTTTCCTCTTAGAAAACACTTCTATGGCCACAAAAAAAAAATGTTTAGAGGATATGAACAAGAAGGATAGAAGTTTAGACGCATTCCAAAATGGGAACCTTACGCTAAAACATAAAGTTTCTACCAAAACCATGTGCATGAATTCAACATTGATTTGACTACCCAGGTGAAAAAATTGGCTAAAAATCTTTCTTTCTTTCTTTCTTTTTGTTTTGGGGTTTTTTTTAGATGATAAAAAGAGTGGAATTGAGAGTTGTTTTTTTTTCTCCGCGAATTGAAAGTTGTTACACACACAGAAACTGGCTTTCTGACTTCGACAACACGAATATTGTGAATATTTCTCTAGCAAGTGCATGCAAAACCATAAGAACGATATACTCAAACTTTCGTGATTCCTCTCCTTTTCTCTCCCTACCAGAAGAAACAAAAAACAAACGCAACAAAAGCTAATGAAAGGAATATGCCAATGTGAGGAAAAACCAGCTCAAATACCAACTAGACAAGTAATGGGAAATATAGAATTACCTAGAACCATTATCACCCAGGCCATGAAGCCAAACCACAGTGGCTTGGTGTTTACCCTTAGGTCTTACCACATAAGTCCTTCCAAAATCAAATGCCCTCCTAGCAGTCCGAGCACCTGAAGCAGAATTGAAATATTGGATGCACAACGAAGAGGAACAATAAGCGCCAGAAAATTTTAGAATCCAACCCCCCACCCCCTTTCTCTTTCCCTTTCAAAAAAAAATCTATTTCTAAGGTAAATAGTACTCCAGGCAAGGAAAGTCCCGATATATTCAGGCCAAAGACAAGTGAAAGAGCACATACGAGTGTGACAGAAGAGCACTAATTATCAGTGTCGTCCCTATCAAAATAAAGCTAAGTAAAGCGAAGGAAATAAACTAACCAGAACCCACTGAAGGGCCAGTAAAGCTCATCTTAGCCCCCCAGAAAATTGCACTAACCAAACCGCCTATGACAATTGGGAAGAGCACAGATCCTGCACAACAGAAGCAAAAAAGCCCTCGTATTGCTATCTAAATCCAATTATGTAAATTAGCATAATGTTCTTAACAAACAATCAATGGAGTGCCCAACTGGTGTCGACAATGACCTAGGTCCTCTATATCGAGAATAGGTGACGGACTAGCAGCCAATGAGTTCTGGCAAAAATAGCATTCTAGGTTAAAAATTCATTGGGTACCTACATAAGCAACCAATTAAAACAAAAAGCAATTCAAGATTCCCTACGTTGACAACTTAAGGGTCATCCTATGAAGAAAAAACAAATGAACATCATTAATTTTGTGAGGAAATGCTTCTTTTTCTTGTAATAAATTTGTGGTATCAAACCATGCAACCAAAAAGCATTCCAAATATGAAAACAAGAAAAGAAAACCACACAAAATGCTAGTATGTAGTGTATCTAGAACGAACAAGGATACTTCCTTAAATCAGAAGTTACTATTCCCAGTCACCAAGCGTTAGCTTGTGCTGACAGAAAGAGAAGGGTAATGAGCCACCCATCTATTCTCCCTTATTTTTGTTTAATTTCCATTCTACGATCGTTATATTTCACTTCTTTACTGAAGACTGCTGAAATTAAAATTTCCATTCGTTTTAATTTTTAAATAGGAAATAATGTCCATATGTTTATTCAAAAGTCCTTAATGCTCAGAAAGGACTTGCTTATGCAGACGAGTAAACCATTTTTTAAAACATTTTAGATTCCATTACAAAAGTATAATATTAAACATGCAGGCGCCACAAAACTAGCATAACAAAAGGCGCATACTTTTAAAATGTAATAGCTTGAAAAGCAAGAAAAAGCACTCCCAAATCGCTAACCAAGCAGTGCTAACATCACATTAAAGTGTACCAATAGTAAGACTAGTCAATTTCCTAAAGATGGCATCTTTGGCATCATATTAAAGAAGTGAAAACGAGGCGTGGGAGGAAGCTGCTGAGAAGTTCACTGCCATTAGAAAGCCCGCCTATATTGAAGCCCACAGCCGTAACTCAAACTTTGGAAAGCTGCTGATTTAGCCCAATCTTTAGGGAGTTCCTCAGGGTAGCTGGAGCAAGCCTACTTCCTTCTCTCCACTCTGGGCTTATGTTGAGGTATTGACTCTTACAACTATTTTCGTGTGTATCAGTTTTTCCCTATGTAGCAGGGAGAAACGCTGGGGAGTTCCTGTTTTAATTATTCCAGAACAAATAAAATCTCCAGGCCTTATTGTTAAGAACAGGGAATAACCACAAATATCATAGTCAAAGAAGACATACTCCAACACTTGCAACAATCTGCGGGGCAGCCCCCCAGGGTGTTTTGAGTTGGGCGGGGGGGGGGGGGGGTTTGCAACAAACACTTCTAGGAGTTTAGTCAGAGCGCTCAAGAAAAATGCTGAGTCTACTGACCGGAGTCCCTAGAACTATGGGAGATTGCCAGTCTATGAGAAATGTACAGACTTTCCTGCTCACACTTGCTTACAATTGTGGTTAACACCCGCTCAAAAAAACCAAGAATTCGAAAAGCAAAACTTCACATGAAATCCTCCAGACATACCACAGGTTAATTACCATTATTAACAAGATTGCACTAAAAAATCCGAAATCTTGGAAAAACATGAAACGACAATAAACCCAGTACTCAACGAACAAAAAATCAACTCAACATATACAGCAACACGACATTGCCCAATCACAATACTGAAGCCTGAGATTGCATATCAAATTACACGATCGAAATGGAAACGGATTAAAGAATTAGGAAGAGATTACAAATGGGTATCAGGGATTTAGCAGCTCACACCAACCTCAATCGTTGTGCAGGCTCCGAGGCAACACACACTCTCTCTCTCTCTCTCTCTCTCTCTGGTTGTTCTCAACTCAGGTTGATATATATCGTTTGGTGTGTTTTGTCGTTTCGTACTTGGTGTCTACCACAGCAGGCATGGCCTACGAGGATCACCAGCAGAAGAAACTCCACTCTAAATTTTTAACCATTCATTTTACAATTTACACTCTAAATTATTAAACTCCACGAATTACATTTTAAATTATCAATATATTTAGGATTAAATTGTAATATGGGATAAAAATCAGTACTTTTTCTTTTTTAAAAAAATAAAATAGACGTGAATCACCAACCCCTCCTCTAAAAAAAGGGGAAGGTGAAAATTACCCCTTCTTTTTCTCCCTTCTTGCTGGTTGAATGCAATCTATAGGACCACAAAATCTCCAAGAATTTGCTAAGGTCCCAACATGTCTCCGAAATTTGCAGAGGTCAAAATCACTCTCTTTTATTCTATTCATTTTGTGCTTGTTGAACGCCAATGAACATGATAGCAATCGGTAATTTTGGCTCTCTTTTGTTGAACTTATTAAAATGATCAATGGTGGAACCAGGATTCAAGGGGGAGGGGGGCAAAGTTCTAAAGAAAATACAACATCAACTTGAGTTCAAATAATTGCACCAACTAAAGAATCATGTACATATAATTTCTAACTCAACACATCTAGCAACATTGTCTAACAAGACAAGATACATGAGATGGAAGTTCCTCTAAGTGAAATGAGTAATATGGAAGTTCCCCTGAGATAACAAATAATGGATATGACTATGAGCTCCAAACAAATTATATAGATTGAGCAACAATAAATTTAATTGTAGCAATAATACCTTCAATGGCCGTGTGGGTCACTAATCTTCTTTGAATTTCAATTTCTAGTCACCGTATGAATTCAATGATCCAAGATTCCTAATCAAATTTCATCACATTATTAAGCAAATAATAATTTCTAATCAAATTTCATCACATTACTTATCAAATTTTCAGAGGTCAATCAAATGATCAATGTTCATCAATCATCACATTAAATTACTAATTGAAAACTAAACTATAAATTATTAATTAAAAACTAATGTTCATCAATCCTACATTGAATGTGACCACCTCGTAAGGAAAGCTTATCAGAGGTCATGGGCATTTTGAGGGTTTGCTAGATGCACTGAAGTGCACATCAGACAATGCCAACTCTTGATCTGCATACCAAAATTTGAACTTAGAGCTAAAAAGTAGAAATAGAAGCCCTAACACAATTCCCCTGGCAGCTGAACTCTACAAGCAACATGTGAACATAAAATATCTATTAACTCAAAAATGTGACAAGAGTTCACGAAATGGAGATTCCTAGGCCAGCTGCATCTCATCTCACTTGAACATTAAAATGAAATATATGTAAACCTATCAGTAAGGAGGGAAAATGTAGAAGAAAATCAAAATTTTCAGCCTTCCTGTTGATTGCCCACTCTGTGGATCAACCCATTTTTCTACCTGCAATTATTGTTCTGTATTAGGTTATTGCACTAAAATTGGAAGAAAGGTTCAGTTTTCTTGGCTAGGCAATTCAGAATTTACGAAAAATCACAATAATTAGAAGAAGGGATGACATTTTCAGCTATGAAAGATAAATGAATAATAAAAAGCAACACAAAAATCTCCACGGAATCTGTGAAACTCACAGCCTGAGATTGTTGTTTTCTCGAAACTCATTAACACTAAGCTCTACCCATTGAAACTTAAATAATCATTCGGCTAGAAGAGTTGGCATTTCATTTCCTAGAAGCAAAAGCTGAGTATTTAACAGTTTTCACTTTTCCACTTTTCCAGCAAACCATACAGGTGTATAACGGAAGTTGAACAAGAATTAACAAGAAAAAATCAGACATAAATTTCCAATGTGCAAGAAAAAGCCGAACAAACAATCATGTTGACTCACAAGAGAATGTTATTTGCAATAGGCAGAGAGAGAGAGAGACTGAGAGAGTCTGAGAGCAGTGAGAGAGCTGAGAGGCGGAGTCGCGGAGAGTGGTGGACGGCGGCGGAGTGAGGAGGAGAGAGGGACGGTCCAGAATTCTGAGACTTCGAACAAAGGGAACTGCTGGTGTTGGGAGGGAGAGCAGAGAGGGTGAAAAAGGGGGGATTTTGGGGGTGGGGGTAGGGGGAATTACGCAGGGTGAATCTTTTTTTTTTTAAAATCAGCAGGGGTGAAAAGGCGTCGTTTCACCCTTGCTGATTTGTTTAAAAAAAAAAGGGTCGGCCTGGGCGCCTGGGCCTGGGCCGGGCTTCATGGAAGGGGGGGTTGGGTCAGAGGGCTGAGCCTGCTTCAAAGGGGGTGGCCCATATTTAAAAAATATATTTTTTTTTTTGCAGAGGTATTGCGGCCCCTGGCTGGATCCGCCTCTCGATATAATTAAATGCCAATTTTGGACTTTGGAGGACCACGGATCTCAAAAAAATTGCTAAGGTCCCAACATGTCCCTATTCTTAAGGATCATCAATCATCATCTTGATTTGGTTCTGTTTTTTTACTTAAAGTGCACTAAGAATAGGGTTTTGTTGAAAATTCCAACCCCTCTTAAGCCTTTCAATCTTTCTCCTTATTGCCTCTTTGACCATGGATTCAGGATATGGTGGATGATATTGCCTGTTTCCAACTCAATACTTGGTGACCTGCTTCCACTACAGATCTTTCCTTAGGCTGAACAAATGCAGTACAAAGGAGCATTTTTAAAGTGGGAAATGCTGTAGAAAGGAGCATTTTAAAGTGGGGCTTCTGACTACCAGATAACTTGAGGTGGTGTTGGGTACCACCATGAGAGCAATTGGTTCAGTTTGGTAGAGTACCCAAAAACAGCCAGCGCATTTTGTGGATCGACATGATGGCGATTGGGATGCAGTGTCAGTTGCCTACAGGGCATGCATGGCATCTTTTTCCTCTCTTTAAAGGAGTTAATGTGGTTTCTAGTGTTTGAGCTCCAAACTGTTTCCTAAATTCAGGATCTAAGAGGTGTTAGTGCTCGTGAACTATAACTTGATCAGTCTTGTTCCAGAAGATGCACATGCAGCACTTGTTTCTTTTTTTCTGGGCAAATAGAAAAAGTCACTCATAAACAGTGGGAGAATAAAGAGTGGATGAGAGGCTACAATAAATTGCACCTTGGGTCTCACTTCCTCTTGCGCACTCTTATGAACGCACCTGCAGAGATCAGGAACCACGTAATCTCGACCAAAAGCGGAGGAGGACAGCTAAGTGTACAGCTCGTATGATTCCCATGCACCCTCTTGGGTGGAACCTCAGGCATCAGAGCCATGTAGCCGAACACGTTAGACATTAAGTAGAGTCACTGAAACCGGCCTAATGGCAAGAGTTCAATGTCGATATCCAAAATGCGAGGAAATTTGCAAAACAGATCAAGTTATGGTTTTTTTTTTCCTAAGCAAGTTATGGTTTTTCATTTATTCATATGAGGGGAACATTATAGGGGGGTTCTTTCCACTATGGAAAGGTGGAAGAAAATCAAGAAGTGTGGAGAGAGGGATGTATCCAAAAGTGGAAGATGAGGCGGCCCAATTGGCCAAATAGTGCGCATATGGTTTCGCACTACGAGGTACATTGTTGAAGAGCCAGTAAGGCTAGTGATCAAGTTCCAACAAAATATCTTCAACAACATGACCTAGTTCCCAAGGCGGGGGAGTCAGCTGGTGTAGGATCTTATCGGGCTTCAAAGGAGTCTCCTTAAAAATGACATGTTGCAAGCCCAGCTCATGTGCTCTAGATGTGTTAGCAGCGAGGGAAGCAGCTAGAAGCTCACCCAGAAAGGGGAGCGGTGGTGTCATGCTTGGAGGACCAGCCATATAGAAGTGCCCCACATTATTCGTGCATATGACTGCTTGAACCGAAAAGTCGGGTCTGATGGCAGTGTCAAAATTTACCTTTAGGGAGCCATGGCCGGGGGTGGTGGGGACCAAACAGATGGGAGCTTCTTGGATTGTAATTAGTACCAAGCCCGTTGGTGTTCCATGGCAATCTTGCTGACAGTTTGAGCTAGGGTGAGAGGCTCATGAGTTTTGGAGTTGTGAACACACTCATGTCTGGCAAACCATATATATATATATATATGTCCATGGCTTTTAGGGCAAACAGTGTTACTTTTTCCTCATCCTCTGGGCGGATGCCAATGTGGGAACTTGGTTTTAAGGGAATTTTCCCACATAAAACAGGCAAGTTATGGGTATTATGCTTAGCCTTTGGGGGTTGAACTTTCGAGCAATATAGCTTTTTTCAAGCCTGTCACAATAAGATGGGCACACCGCACACGGGGTACATTAACTCATATTTTCGAAGCTAACGTTTTAAAGCTTGCAACTTCCCATCCTTCCCAATATGAGCTCCAAATGAAATTCAACTTTGCGCTGCTTGGAGAAAAAAGTCATTCCTGCACGTTAGTATCCAGCTTCTGAGGCGATTTGGCTACTCTACAAGCTGTCATTCTTTCCACCATTTGGGTTTGAAGTAGTAAAAGATTCCCGAGTGCCTTTTTCTTTTCGCCATTTGGCTTCTCCACACATTGTAACAAAACTTAAACATACCAGAAAGTTAGAATTGTAGTCAAAGTCCTCCATAGAAAACAAAATGATTTTTGAATATGACTTCGATATTGAAAACTACAGCCACCAAGTGACACACGAGCTGGATTAGGTCAATCACTACTGTCACGACTCGTGGCCGGCCACCATTCATTGTCAACAGGCGCAAGTTGGTTCGTATGTTCACTGTCATGTGTATTATCTTAATTTCATGAGTAGGCCTCGGGTCCGGTTACTATGCTTAGCACTAAGGTGCTGAGCATGCTGATGTATGACCCGGATGGACTTGTGAAGATCTAAGGGTTGAGATTAAAACACGTCAATTAATGAAATAACCCACCGGGTTCGACCCGTTCAGGCTGTCGATCGCTTCATGTAGCGGTTGACCGCTTAATATAGCAGTCGATCTGTTCATTTCGACATGTTCATGTAGCGGTCGACATGTTCATATAGCGGTCGTCCGCTATATGAACAGGTCAAATTCGCGGGTCACAACTGAACGGGTCGACCTGATGGGTTATTTCATTAATTGACGTGTTTTAATCTCAGCCCTTAGATCTTCACAAATCTATCCGGGCAATACATCAGCATGCTCAGCACCTAAAGTGAAGCATAATAACCAGTTTCGTATGCCTCTCCCGTCTCCTTTTCCAGTAACAGACTTTTTTTTCCTTCTTTGCTTTCCCACACGATTATTAATTCGCATATGATCATGTTACAGAGTCACGGACTTAGTAAGATCAGATTTGTAGTGGAAAAAGGTGCCCAAAATAAACAAATAATAGAAAATGCAAAAGAAATGATGGGGCGTTGTTAAGGCAAATAATCTCTTGAAATGTATTCTCTCTGGACAAAATGAAAGAAATATATATGCTTATCATATTCTATGTGCAAGATTTGCCAAGAACAGAATTATGAAGTATATATATCTATGAAGATCATGATCATGACGCCTTTCAATTGGGTTGTAAATCCTGAGGCTTGAGGGAATCACAAGCTTTCCCATTCTTGGAGCTACCGCGGGGATAGAATTGACATGGCAAATGACTGTTGAGATGTGATAGGAGTATTACTGCCTACGACGTGTGGTGCGATTGCAACAATCTTCTTCCTATTATGACCATCTGGTTGCAGATCATCTTCATCTATTGACAATAAATCAATGATGATCATTCTGGTATCAGGGGGCTCCTCCAAGGCCGCCCGACCTTCAAGCATCTCAACCACACAAGCCATGGTAGGCCTCAACCTAGCCTTCTCTTGTATGCACCACAAAGCTACGTAGACTAGTCTCCTTACCTCCTTCTCATCAACGCCTCCACGTTCAAGTAGCCTTGGGTCAACAACCTCCATAAGCTTCCCCTCTCTCATTTTCTCATTCACGATTTTTGGGAAATATCGCCATTTCTTCTCAGACCTGTCCTCCCCATGGTCTATCAAGCAAACGTTTCTGCAGCCACCAATCATCTCTAAAAGAACCATCCCATAACTATAGATGTCAGATTTTTCAGAAACTCCTTGCTCTAATAGCCACTCGGGGGCCAAGTAGCCTTTAGTCCCCCGGACTGTTGTGACAACTCTACTCAGATCTTTGCGCATTAGCTTTGAGAAACCAAAATCTGCCACGATTGCTCTATAATTCTGATCAATGAGTATATTTTCTGGCTTGACATTGAGGTGTAAGACCCTTGACCGGCAATCGCGATGGAGGTAAGACAGTGCCTTAGCGACGTCGATGGCAACTGTATACCTTAACTTCCATGTCAAGCACCCCCCACGCCGGCTCTGGCTTTCCCTTTTAGGGAAGATCCAACAATCCAAAGAGCCATTTGCGATTAATTCATAAACAAGGAATCTAGGGCCCTAAGGATTACTAATACAGTAGCCAAGAAGGTGCACGAGATTTACATGTTGCACACTTGCAATGGCTGCAACTTCTGATCTGAACTCCTTCTCCCCGTGCTCCTGATCGCCATCAATCCGTTTCACCGCAACAGCGGTGCCATCACTTAGGGCCCCTTTGAATACGGTTGCAGAAGCTCCTTGTCCCAGCAATGACCGGAAATTGTCTGTAGCTTCCTCAAGCTCCTTGTATCGAAACTTCGTTGGAACCCCCGCAACTTTCCGAAGAAAACTATACTCTACACGAAGCTCTCGACCTTCTGAGACCAACTTTGACTCCAACAACCTTCTCCTGCGATTGTAGTGGACTCTGATTATTATGTATGCCAGGATCGCGAGAGTTCGGTTATGGTGCTGAGACTTATGGTGCTGATAGCTGCTGATGGACGGCTGGGATCAAGTTTTCATGATCTAAGGGCTGAAAATAAGACAACTCAATTAATGAAAGCTGACCTGCGGTTTGACCCGTTTGCCATATAACCTGGTAACCCACACGACCTGCCATCTTGCCACAGCTCCAGCACCTTCCATTTCGCCACAGCTCCAGCTCCGTCGCGCCGCCCATCTCTGTCAGCGCCGGCCAGCTCCATCCGCGCCGCCCAGCTCCAGCTCCTCATCCACCTCAGCTCACCAGCTCTGCAATCACGTGAGATTTACAACTCACCACCACAGCTGTACAAAAATTAGTTTGTTAGGATTTGTACCACCACCATTCTGTTACCACCACCATTCTGTAATGACTTGAGATTTCTAGAATAGTTTGTTAGGATTTGTACATGTACTGCCCTGTTGGTTGTAACAGAATGGGCGTCGTTTTTTACAATACGTGCTCACCCACAAATGATTTGCTGGTGCACACCTCCTGCTTGTATAAATACCCAAGTCATTACAGTGAAATATTAAGACGATTCTTTCGCATCTTTTTATTTCCTTTACTTGACCACTATGGAATAAACAAAATTAGAAACTATGGATACTTATAGATATTTTCTGTCTTCTTCTTCATCTTCCCTTACCGGTTGAGTTTAAAGCGAATTCAAACGAGAGAGAACAGCTTCTTTGCAGAGTATTTCTACCTAAATACGACTAGGATTGAAATATGCGTTTGTTTTTCTTTAGCCCAAAACCAAAAAAGGGTTTTCTTTACTTACTCTTATTGTTTGGGGGCCTTTACTTGCATACTACTTTCTGCTAATTTTCCGACCAAAACTGGTTTTGTTTGATTCTGCATTGGTCTCAAAACCCCGCGGTTGTTGTTTTGAAGTTGCTATACACATTGTTTAGAATCACTAATGCCGAGGGTAGTATGAACTTGTAAAAGTGCATGCATGGTACGAGCTGGAGTACTACCTCGCTTCAATCAAAGCCGTGTGCTAATGAAAATATATTCATCCCAAACCCAAAGAAGTTAATTAGGTACTCATTCTTCTCAAGAAACAACTTTACAAGGAATCTGAGAAGTAAACCATTCCATCACATGAATCGGAGCCTTGATCATCACCAAAGCCAGCTCCACTATCACAGTAACGCACAAACAACATGGGCAGATGCAAGTCAGCAACAACCTGCCAATTTATAACACAAAAAAGTTTTCAATCGAAATCAATACCCAAATTGCATCGAGATAGAGAGATCTACGGAGCCCAGAGATTAGAAAATGAAATTGCACGGATAATCACAACGAAATCAACTTCATATAAAGATGCATCAAGCACATCTAATCATCTTGTCACATAAATACTTCGGTTGAATTGGTAGTTGAAGATAATAAGGGAAAAGGCCATTAGCATAATAAAACTGTTGGATTGTGAAGTTTGAATCTTGGCCGTCCACCAGCAGTCATCAGCATAATAAAACTCAGCACCATCATCGATCTCCAGTGATCATCGCGATCCGAGATCGGTTATGGTGCTGAGTTTTATTATGCTGATGGCTGCTGGTGGACGACCAAGATTCAAACTTCACAATCCAACAGCTCATATCGCCCCACCTCATTTAAATTGCATTTGACCCGAACCCGGACCCGTTTCCCACATCTGACCCGTTTTCCATATAAACCATAACAGACCCGTTTTTACCCCATGTTCAAATTCGATTTCCGTATACCAGGTTCAGCTCCACCTCCGTCGTGCCGCCGTCTCCGTCGCTCCCAGGCCAGCTCCGTTGCTCGCAGTTGATGTTTGCTTCCTCTTGTATTTTTTTGGTTTCCCTTACTCTTTTTTCTCTTTCCCATGAAGGATATTTTTCTTGTCTAGAGATATATTTTGAGGTACATTTGCAGGTGGTAAACTTCTCTTGGAGCTAAATTGTGTCCTTCGACCTGGTGGTTATTTTGTCTGGTCTGCTACTCCTGTTTATCGGAAGAATCCTGAAGATTTCGGCATTTGGAAAGGTAGAAGAACTTTTAGGTTCTCTCAAGAAAAATGGGCTTTGGGATTCACTCTTTTTTTTTTTGGTAATCAACGGCATCAATGTCTAAGCTAACAAATTCGATGTGTTGGGATCTGGTGGTGGTTGGAAAGGACAAATTGGATGGAATGAGTGCAGCAATATACAGAAAGTGTTGTTAATTTTCATAAAAATATAAATAAATAATAATTAAGTTGGAGTTAATTAAGACAAAAGGGAGGTTTAGAATTTCTATGAATGTGTGTTTGTTTTTTCCAAAGAGAATGCTCGTGGTGGTTCTCTGATTTGGTTGTTAATTAAAAGGTTGAAGTGGGTGGGGTGGGGGTGGTTGAAATTTTAGGTTGAAGAGGCCCCTGTAATCATGTTCGGGAAAAATTGAAGGTTCAATTTATTGAGGCAGTTTTTTTTTTCATTTATCAATTTATTGAGGCAGTTTTAGAATGTAGCAGCAAGATATGTCTGTTAGAAAATGAGGATGTCCAATGATAGCGAGAGCAAAGAATTAAATATCAACTTTCAACTTGGAGAGGTATATGTGGAGTCATATTCTGTTTTGACATGCTAACAAAGGCATGATACTTGTGTCCTGTATGGGAAATCTAATCCAGTTAAAGTCTCATTTACTTGAAGGTTGGATCGCAGCCTTAATTAGGAGATGGCTTTTTCCCTTATTATCTTCAACTACCAATTCAACCGAAGTATTTATGTGACAAGATGATTAGATGTGCTTGATGCATCTTTCTATGAAGTTGATTTCGTTGTGATTATCCGTGCAATTTCATTTTCTAATCTCTGGGCTCCGTAGATCTCTCTATCTCGATGCAATTTGGGTATTGATTTCGATTGAAAACTTTTTTGTGTTATAAATTGGCAGGTTGTTGCTGACTTGCATCTGCCCATGTTGTTTGTGCGTTACTGTGATAGTGGAGCTGGCTTTGGTGATGATCAAGGCTCCGATTCATGTGATGGAATGGTTTACTTCTCAGATTCCTTGTAAAGTTGTTTCTTGAGAAGAATGAGTACCTAATTAACTTCTTTGGGTTTGGGATGAATATATTTTCATTAGCACACGGCTTTGATTGAAGCGAGGTAGTACTCCAGCTCGTACCATGCATGCACTTTTACAAGTTCATACTACCCTCGGCATTAGTGATTCTAAACAATGTGTATAGCAACTTCAAAACAACAACCGCGGGGTTTTGAGACCAATGCAGAATCAAACAAAACCAGTTTTGGTCGGAAAATTAGCAGAAAGTAGTATGCAAGTAAAGGCCCCCAAACAATAAGAGTAAGTAAAGAAAACCCTTTTTTGGTTTTGGGCTAAAGAAAAACAAACGCATATTTCAATCCTAGTCGTATTTAGGTAGAAATACTCTGCAAAGAAGCTGTTCTCTCTCGTTTGAATTCGCTTTAAACTCAACCGGTAATGGAAGATGAAGAAGAAGACAGAAAATATCTATAAGTATCCATAGTTTCTAATTTTGTTTATTCAATAGTGGTCAAGTAAAGGAAATAAAAAGATGCGAAAGAATCGTCTTAATATTTCACTGTAATGACTTGGGTATTTATACAAGCAGGAGGTGTGCACCAGCAAATCATTTGTGGGTGAGCACGTATTGTAAAAAACGACGCCCATTCTGTTACAACCAACAGGGCAGTACATGTACAAATCCTAACAAACTAATTCTAGAAATCTCAAGTCATTACAGAATGGTGGTGGTAACAGAATGGTGGTGGTAAAAATCCTAACAAACTAATTTTTGTACAGCTGTGGTGGTGAGTTGTAAATCTCACGTGATTGCAGAGCTGGTGAGCTGAGGTGGATGAGGAGCTGGAGCTGGGCGGCGCTGATGGAGCTGGAGCAGGGCGGAGCTGGATCTGGCCGGCGCTGACGGAGATGGGCGGCGCGACGGAGCTGGAGCTGTGGCGAAACGGAAGGTGCTGGAGCTGTGGCAAGATGGCAGGTCGTGTGGGTTACCGGGTTATATGGCAAACGGGTCAAACCACAGGTCAGCTTTCATTAATTGAGTTGTCTTATTTTCAGCCCTTAGATCATGAAAACTTGATCCCAGCCGTCCATCAGCAGCTATCAGCACCATAACCGAACTCCACTGCACTGCGATACCTGCTCCGCAAATGAGAAAGAAAGCCTTGGAAAACTTCAGAATCACCCGAGCAACAACGATAAGAATGATGAGGGCGATAACTGCTGTAACAACAACTATATTTGCTTTATTGTCCTCCATCAAAGCTTGAATATTGCTGTCTCTGAGAAAAGTGGGAAGCAAAAGGTCTTCCTTCTTGAAGCTTTCATTTCTTCCGCGGAGAGAAACCAATGAGTTTCCGGGAAAGGGGCGGGTATAGCATTCGCACAAATGTCTATTTCCAAGTTAAGAAGCATTTCATCGCCATATTAGCCAATGTTGACCTCTGTTGTGGGCGTACTGTTTATTATTGTATGCATTAAAAGAAACAACCAAGAGGCCCTACCCCTAATTCCCAATTTGTTTATTCCTTATCTAAGTTCTAACCTACCAGGTTTTATTTTGGTCAATGGTTTAGTTCAGATTTTGATGAAAGCAGGCCGAAGTACTGTTCCTTACCAAACCCAGTAATCCTCACATCAATAGCGCCTGTCAATTGTACTTTCTGCTGCCGGGGAAAATATTGTAGCAGGGGATCAGAAGGTTATTCAAAAGTTCAAAGTAAAATAGTATATATATATATCTGCAGACTCCGTCCTTAATTTGCTAATTAATTACCACTAATTAAGGACTTATCCCAGTGACTTGATCTACGTACAGATATATCTACCTATTCATTTTCATTACTTTGTATTAATCTGGAGATCGATCGTAGCTAATGGACTATTAGTGTATATGAAATATTGATTTTTCTAAATCTTAACACTGAGTCCAAAATATATATATATATACACGATCCCTATCCAAACGCCGGTCGCTCAAAGTTAAATAACTTCATATTTCTGGAAGAAAATAACATCTTGATAAATAAATAAACAAATTTGAATAGCCAAAATGTACTGCTTATGTTTGGTGCCGGATAAGTGACAAAGCATATCCGAGGTCATGACTTCACACCAGAAGCTTGTAGAATTTTTTTTTTCAAATTTTTTGTCTTGCTATAATTTGCTTTTCTTAAATATAATTAATTTTTCCTCATCATCTGCTGTTGCATCTACCATGGAGAGCAAATGTTTGGGTAATAAAATCTACTGGTAATGTCTACTAGCCCTTTAATTATAGCTCAAAATCAATCTCATCCTCCTAAATTTCAAACGGTCATTTACGCCTCTTATGTTTTGAACATGATCATTTCTCGCTCTCAGTTTGATTTAGATTCTAGGTATGCAAAATGATTGAAAATACCCCTTCAATACAAAATTTTAAAAAATAAATAAATAGATTATTGAAATATAGTTCTAATATTTTATTTAAAAATATTACTTTTTTATATATTATTTTTATTATTTTCAATAATTTTAATAATTTTATCTTAGAGGGATATTTTGATCATTTTACATGTGATTTAACAGTCATCTATAATTAAGGGGCGTAGTATGACATTACCCCAAGATCTAACCTATTTATCAATTATAGAAAAATTGAAAGTCGACCCCTAAGATTTTACTCTCGGCCGATCCCAACAAGTTACATCATATTAGGTTATGTGCGTTCCAACATTTTTTCCGGATTCAAATACATTCACAAAACTAACACCGAACATATTTAGAATTCAAACACAAACATCAATACATTTTACACAATCTCCAACACCTTTTTACTTTTTTATTCAACATAAATTTTCTCTTTCTATATTTTTTCACATAACTCCAATACTTTTTTATTAAACAATTACATCAAATCATTTTTCTATCCACTTTACACAAACACCAATAAAACACTATTCAACATAAATATTCATAACTTCTCTAAAATCCTACATTTTTACTCAAAACGAACATATCTTAGGGTGAGTTTGTGTTGTAAAATTTTTGTGTTGTTAAAATTTTAGGTATTGGGTTTAGTGAAAAAGTGAAGAGAGAGGTAATTTTTTTATTTTTTGTAGTGTAAAGTTATGATTTGATGGGAGAGAGAGATTATATTGTAATATTTTATTGTGAGAGGGTGTAAAATTTTTTATAGCAAACGCACCCTTAGTAATTGTAGGGTACTTGACAAGTTTTGAAGGACATCATGAAAGACAAGGATTGAGAAGATGTTTTATGAGTTTAAGTGTTTTATCTATTCAAGCCATCTAAAAGTTGGCAAATTGATATTAAGACCCCTACTCGCGAGGGTGTTGTTTGAGTGTGAAAATTTTGAATATTGAAATTTGTGAAATATTATTATTTGTGAAAAAGTAAAGATATTTTATAAGAATTAGTAAAAAAGTGAAGAGAACATATTTTAATAAATATTATAATAATAATAATAAATTTTTTAATAATACTCTAAATAATTGAAGTTCAAATCACGATAATCTCTTGACGTGGCTCGACAGACGGAGGAGTTTTGTCTCAAGTGGGGTCGGCCTCTTGGTAGTCTCCCACTCGACTCGCCAACGTGGTGCTGACATGACAAAACTTTAAAGGCCCCGATGCAAAGGCATTTAGCGCCGTTGCCCTAAGAATCAAACCCTCTTTACAGTCTCTTTCTCCCTCTCTGAAGTCTCAAGGCCGTGGCAGTGTGCGACATGGGGAGCTACCAGAACGGCGTCGTGGGCGGGGACCGAAACGCTTCCTCTGTGGACAAGGGCGTCGATTTCGCCAATTATTTCTGCACCTATGCCTTCCTCTACCACCAGAAGGAGATGCTCTCTGATCGAGTCCGCATGGACGCTTACTTCAACTCCATCTTCCAGAACAAGCATCACTTCCAAGGAAAGGTATCTCTGCGTATGTGTGTCTGTGAGCGTGTGTGTTTCTATTTATCATGTTTGGTTGGTTGCTGGGAAAAATTGGTTGGGGGCTGAGAAAGATTGAAGCTTTGCTTATCTGAGCTTGGATGATAACTATCGGTCCAATGGGGTTGAGGTCTTAGACTTTGCCAGACAACTGTAAACACAAGAAGAAAGTTTCAGTTGATTTTCTTTTTCTGTTTTCGTTCTTTTTGGGGGAAACTGAAGGATAGAGTTTCTCGTTGGCAAAATTAAAGGCTACCTTCAGCAGGCCGTTCGAAATCGAGTTTCACGCAAGTATGTGGAACTGCACTTCCCTTACGCGTAAATATCAAAAGCTCAAATAAGATGGTTTTTGTTTGTATGTGTCTGTGTGTGCGCCCCTTTTCGGTTTTTTTTGGGGAACCCAGTGCAATCATAGCCATAGAATTGTAAATTTGGCTTGGGAGTTTTGCAGAGTAGTGGGAATCAAGTAAGCGATTCACTGTGATATCAATTTTCTGGACAGAATTTGTGAAAAATGCTTTTAGTGAAGTGTTACATATATTATAATTGTTGCATGGTGTGGTATTTGGGATTAATTTGGTGGTTTGTGGAGAAGACTGTGTTGGATGTGGGAACTGGGAGCGGCATTCTTGCAATTTGGTCGGCACAAGCAGGTGCGAGGAAGGTCTATGCCGTCGAAGCAACCAAAATGTCTGAGCACGCACGTGCACTTGTAAAAGCAAATAACTTGGAAGATGTGGTTGAAGTGATTGAAGGCTCTATGGAGGACATTACACTGCCAGAAAAAGGTTTCTGTTTTAAAGTTTAGTTTTCCTTTGAACTCAAAATGGGTCTACCCCATTGTTTTCCTATATGCCATGGGCAGTGATTCAGATTGTGAATATCTTGCAGTTGACGTGATTATTTCAGAGTGGATGGGATACTTTCTTCTGCGCGAATCTATGTTTGATTCCGTGATATGTGCACGTGACCGCTGGCTGAAGCCAACAGGAGTCATGTAAGTGTTGCTTTCATCGAGAAATTGCTGATATTTGTTTTGTTCATTTCAGCACTTGCTATTGTACATTTCCCTGTCCTTTTGTTGTGGTACTACCAACTGCTGCTCCACCTTCTAAGAGAATTATCGTGATAGTTCTTTTGCTTAATGATGTGACTTTTCAAGTATTTTAAGACACCAGCCATTCAAACATGAGTGCCTGGTTTTAGGCACTGATGCGCAAGTTAGTGAGATTTCATTATTGAAATGATATACTCTTCTGGAGAATTGAATAACACATGCTTCGATTATTCAAGTATTACAGTTCAACGAACCCTGTGGTAGTTGTGCACATCTATGTTCTTCTGATCTCTTACATTAATTTAGGGGGATTTCTATGTGATACAAATCCACATATTTTTGGGGACATGATATTTTTGCCTATGTCTGAGATTATAGCTATGAAGCTACAGAGGCATTCTTGATAAGATTTGTTGGTGATAGTAGTTTTGTTCCTTGAACAGTTCTTTTAGCCAGTCTCTTATTTTAGTTTGCTTGAACTTTTGTTAGCTTTTGGATTATGCTTTATGTGTTTATGGAATAAGCTGTATGTTGTCTTAAAGTACTTCATTGGATTGGGCAATGGAAATGATTCAATCATTGCTGCCAGAAGTGGTTGTACTTGATGAAAGTGATAAGTAAGATGGTTTCTATTGAGAGTGGTGGGAGTGCTATGAATTTGTTAATCATCCAATTCATTTGTTTGGGATGGTCTCAAGTGGCATTGGGAGACTTCTTGTCTGACCTGGGAAACTTTTGTTCCACAGGTATCCTAGTCATGCCCGCATGTGGGTGGCACCTATCAGGTCTGGATTGACAGATCAAAAATTGAGTGACTACGATGAAACCATGGATGATTGGTATAATTTTATGAATGATACAAAAACTAATTATGGTGTTGATATGAGTGTCCTTACGAAACCTTTCTCCGAGGAGCAGAAGAAGTACTATCTTCGGGTTAGTTTCTATTTTTTTGGGTGTCACTTTAATTCTGATTCTGATTTCAGTTATTCGTGATTAATAGACAAGGAATTGTTTTTTTCTCACCTCTATGATGTAACATAATTGGGAACTGGTGATAAAGTTGGATCGTAGATTGTTGCCCAAACTCACTGTAATCTAATTAATACTTGCTCAAATGAACAACTGCACTGAGGCAAAAAATCCTGTAATACAGGCACATTCTCTACCCAACATCCTCCATTTTGAGTATGAAGTAAAATATGTGTCTTCTTGTTGTCCTGCATTTTTAAAATGTATGCCATATGACTTTGTAGACGTCATTGTGGAGCAACCTTCACCCGCATCAAGTTATAGGGACAGCTGCTGTAGTAAAGGAGATCGATTGTTTAACTGCTACTGTGAACGAAATCCTTGAAGTCAAATCAAGCTTTTCATCATCAATAACATTGGAAAACACAAGGCTCTCTGGGTTTGGAGGATGGTTCGATGTTCATTTTCGAGTGAGTTGATCTGTGGTATCCATTTTTGCTATGATATTCAAGGACTCTAAAGCATATGTATGCTAAGATAATACAAATTTTATTTTTTTTGGTTGTACTAGGGAAGGAGGGAGGACCCAGCTCAGCAAGAGATTGAGTTGACAACTGCTCCTAGACCTGATAATGGGACACATTGGGGCCAACAGGTCTGTGCTGCCAAAACCTAAAACGTGTTCGTTTAAATTTCACATGATTTTTTATACATGAAAAAAAATAACCAAATTTGGGGAAAATGGTGTTCTTTTAGGAAGACTTCAGAAAAATGTTGTGTACATCTTAACAAAGCCTCAATATGCCATTCCCTGTGAGTCAGTGTTATGATTATATCACCATGGCCCTTATTTTGGAGTCGTCTTCTTGTCAGTTAGTAAGCTATTAAGTAAATATCTTAAACTTTCGATTGGTAAAGTATTTATCATGGTCTATATGCTCTATAGTCCTCATGTCTTAGGTTTACTCTAATGTCCTCCTGTCATAGGGTTGGAGGATAAATCTGTACAGGTGTGGCATGACTCGTTCTTTGCAGGCCAAACAATGGACAAAGACATTTTCGTGTTTGATAATGACACTTTTAAGGTCCGTTTGACTGGTCTATAAAGGCTTCAAACAGTTATGTGAGATCTTCATTATCATGAAGTTTTACTTAGGTTGGAGTACATAATTGGTGGGCCCGTCCATTTCATGCATTACATATGCTTGTATGATGCCGTTCTCTAGATCTTTTTCTTTGTAGATTTCATGCTGCATTGGTAATTAAATTATATTTTAATCTTCAAAGTCTATCCTCTTCATTGGACAGGTTTTCCTCTTGCATCCTCCAATTCGCGTCAGTGTAGAGGATGGCTTAAATGTTTCTTTCTTAATGAAACGTTCAAAAGAAAATCATAGACTCATGGAGGTTGATCTCAGCTGTGAGATCAAGGAGTATTCGGGCAAGCTACTTCCAGCTTTCAATAAGAAGTTCTACATAGAGTGAGAAAGACAGCAGATCGTATATCTCGGACTTAACCTAACAAAGGTACATCTAAAGGTATTGATGTGACCAGAATCATGACGTAATTAGCCTGCAAGTGCCATGGCCCTCGATTGATCTGGTTCTTCAGGCCACTAAGGCCTCCTTTGAATGCAAGAATCTCTTCTCCTACCTGAATTGGATCTGGTATTCCAGTTAAAAGAGTGGCTCAACTTAGCAGCCTCGCTAAAGAACTTATCACTACTAAAAAAAACTAACCAAATATGTTATGGTGTAGACAACTTGATTGATTTTTAATCACTCTGCAATTTCTACCTTATGACGCAACAAGTCAGATGTTAAGAAAAAAGTTGACCATCCTGCATTGAACAACTGATTCTGTTGGTTTTATGCATTATAATTGTTAAATGTTGGGTGCTTCTCACTGATTTGTGTGGATGAACTTGGTATTCAATACTTCTAGTATGTACTTTTCGAATCATGCTATAATTTTCCTGTCTTGTATTTTTTAATCGGTGCATGACGGTCTCGATATGATTCATCTGCAGATGCGCGTGGATGACATCTAGTGGGAAGAAGTTTGTAGTCCTACAATATTTTGCTACATTCAGTCTGGATGCAATGGACATATCCACCAGTGCGTTTCAGTGGCAACGGGATACTCAGATTTGGCTTTTTTGTCTGAGTTCCGGGCGGAGTTTTGCCAGCGTTGTACTTTTGATTGTTTTCTTTATTGTGTTTAGAAAGGACGAGTGATGCATCAACTTCATCAGGATTTTGTTTACAGCATCAGATGAAAGCTGATATCTCCTGTTTGTGGAATTGTAACATATGTCCATGACAAGAAAGAAATTTTCAAACTAGGCATGTTTGCAAAGAATTCTAGAATATATTCAATAAAATTTGCAAAACTAATCTAAAATCTCAAACAATCTTATACAAATACTAATATATTTTTTTATAGAAATTTTAACTTTTCACACAAATTTTAATTTTTTTTTTTAAAAAAATATAACAAATCTTCTCTTTTCACTTAACTCCAATACTTTTTTATTAAATGATTATATCAAATTATTTCTATAATTTTTTTACAAACTTCAATTAAATATTAATTGTTTTTAAAAAATTTCAACAATTTTTATACAAAAATTTATAAAATTTCAATTTAAATAAATATTCATAATTCTATTAAAAAAGTCTTATAAATCTTACAGTGTTTTTGAAAACCAACATTTTAGATAAAAGACAACTATGGTTCTCTTCATAGTATCCCAGTGATGTATTTAATTTGATTTAGCTAGAGAAATATGAAAGAGACGTTCCAAACTGTAACTGGTGTCTAGAAACATGGAGAACTTGAAGCTTGTTGAGGCAAAGGTTTTGAAGACTCTTGTGGCTGGAGTTTTAGAAGGTGAAGTGTTTGCAGTACAATTGGGTATTGAAGAGGCAAAAGATAGAGGTTTTCGTGAGGTGAATATAGAAGGGGATTCTAGCCTGGCCATTGACGCCTTTAAGAAGTTTCCTACTCGGAAGAACTGGCGTGTCCATGGACATATTTGTGATTTTTTATTTTTTCTTTCTCTGATCTAGCCTGGCCATTAATGCCTTTAGCACATCTCTTTGCTCGTTGGGTTGCCGTCAAGATTAGTTCTGGTGGCTGCCAAGATTAGTTCTGGTTGGATTTATGCTAGGGCTGATCCCCTAAGGTTTATGCTTTCTTTTAAATAAAGGTAGTCGTAGCGATGGTTAAAAAAAATTGGAGAACTTTAAGCAATGTTCATGATTGTAGACCGTTGACCCCTCGTTCTTCTTAAGTCCATGTGCACGTAAAACTATTTTGACTCGATATGATGCCACTGTCACTTGGGATGAATGTCTTTTGCCGCGACTAGTCAAATTGCAAGTAGGACTAATCTTTTGTCGCGACTTCTCTTTCTTCATTTCTTCATTTCTTCATTCTGCACCTTTGCAAACCTCTCACGCTTCTTCTCCGCCTCTCTGTTCCAGATAACTATAAACTACCTCTTGCGCTAATTCACGCTTAGACAGCTAACGAGTCCTTATTTCAGAGTTTTCCAACACGTAAACAAGCGTGCCTCGAAGTGTCCCCCGAGGCTGCTTCTAAATGAGGCTTGCAGCCTAACGTGTATGGCTGTTTCGAGTTCAGAACATATTTAATTTCTCAAGTCAAGTGTCAACCCATGGAAAGTGCGAGGCCACGCACTCGAACCCTCTTCCAGACATCTTTGCCTAATTTGCAAGTAGTGTTTCCTCTCCTAAACGTCAGCCTTTTATTCTTTCGGGACTCCATTTTTTGACCACTTTACCTTTCTATAAGATCTGGTGGGTCTTAGCTTTTCTTCCATATCTTCCTTTTCCACTGGTTGCTTTCCTTCTTATTATTCCCAAAGATGCATAGGTCATCAAGCACGTCTCGAGCTTCAGACGAGTTCTTGGTCAACCTAGTGCCTGCTGAAATGGGCTCCCCACCTCAGAAAGCTGCATCTTCCGATGACTTGCCGATGTACAATTCCTTTCCTGATGCAACCAAAAAGGAGGTAGCTTTCCCTAATAGGTCACCAGGAGAGGAGACCATTCACCTTATTCCGCTTGTGTTAGTTCTCTGTGGTTTGATTCTCTGGATTTTCTCAGATCCAAGTCTGGTATAGTGAAGTCATATATGTAACTCGAATATTACCTCTTTCCTGCTTTGCTTCCTCTTCTCCTCTAGTGAAGCTTCTAATACTTGTTTTAGCAACTGGGTGTTGATTTCGAATAGAACTTAGAGAAACTGTGTGGTTATTGACAGTTTGGGCCATTTTTTTCTTACCGTAATGCTTATAAAGTCTCTTGACAGTAAAAGGTTGTATGCCAATGGGTCCTAACTCCTAAAGGCAGCTGATCTCCCTGGCGTGGAAAACTGGTCTATCGTGCATGTTGATGTTGTGTTACTCTTGGTGATGCGGGGATCTCAATGACAAAACTTAAAAGGGTCATAGAAACGAGGTTGATACGGTATTGCAATGTGCTTCAGACTTTCCTAAGTGGGTTTGTGTTGTAAAATTTTTGGTATTGGGTTTAGTGAAAAAGTGAAGAGAGAAGTAATTTTTTATATTTTTTTGTAGTTTTTTATATTTTCTATGGGAGAGAGAGATTATATTGTAATATTTTATTGTGGGTTGGTGAAATATTTTGTGAAATTTTTGGTGGCAAACGCACTCTAATCTATTCTTTTGCTTCCAAACAACTTATACAGATAAAGGGGTTGTTTGTTTGCCAAAATTTTGGAGAATATTTTCTAAATTTTTGGGAATCTTTACTTTATTGAGATTTATTGGAGTTTGTAAAAAATAGAGTATGTAGGTGTAAAAGTTAAAAATTTTAAAATTTGTTTAACTTGTCCAAATTATTGAGACTCCAAATATTTGGAAAAACAAACATGCCATTTAAAAACTTGGCTGGCAAAAAGCGCTATTTGAACTTTTTTTATTATTCTTTTTTTTTCAACCCTGCCTCCATGTTAACTCAATAGAAAATTATGTGAATGGACCCAAATGTGTCTTCGAAATAATTTTATAAAATGAATACGAAATTAAAATAAAATTTTATATATTTATTTTAAAAAATTATTTTTAATAATTTTAAGAGACATTTCGGTCATTTTATGTGTGGTACTTCCATTAATTAATTGGCGTCAATTTCATTATTATTATGGACTCTAAATGTTAATTTTTTTATTAATTGAGTAACATTTTTCCTCAATATAGTGGTCCTGGGCTAGTACTTAACAAGTCCATTTGTTTGGATTCAAGAAAAGTCTTGGGCTTGGATAAAGGGCTTTTGGGAAACTGCATACGGTCCATTCGGCTGGTATGGACGAACGCAGATTGCCCCAAGCTGCTGTTAAAATAGCAATTTTCACTATTGGAATAACCGATGTGTAAGTTGGAATCTTACCTGTGAATAAATGCTTAAAGTAACATCAAAATGTATAATTTAAAAGTTTGAAAATTATATGGGTTTTGCCCCAAAATTGAGATTCTCACCAATTAATCAAAAAATAATAATTAGATGGTCTAATTTGTAAAAAGATCAATATTTATTGATGAAGCCATTTTTAACCGGTCTATCACAGAATTCACTGGACCAAAAACTCTAGAGAGCTCAGCCTGACATCCAACGCTTGGGATTAGTTGAAAGGCACAAACTCTCATTCCTTCTTCTTACAAGCAAAGAAAACAAACTTAGACTCGGAGTCCTCCTGCATGGGAATTTCTCCGATGTCTTTGTTAGTCTTCATTTTTCTATATCTTTTATTTACTAGTTCGATTATGAGTGGGATTGTATGAGAGAGAGTATGTGTACCTTTTTTGCTCATTTCTTCCTAAATTTATCCTTCCTCTTTCCTGGGTCGGGGGCTTGCAGGGACCTTTATTTTTCTTTTATGATGGTATCTCTTCATCATGCACCCTTTTCTCCTCATTTATTATGTGGGGCTCACTTTTCCCTTCTTTCTCCTCATTGGTTCTCAGGAGGGTGGTTCTTGTTTGCTCATTTAATGGCTAGATATTATTCTTTCTAGCATCGTTTTTGTCATTGAATCAGATAATTAACTCTCCCTTAGGTTTCATCTTTTCATGCTTAACGTGATCACCATTTAAGAGGGTTGTCGGTATTTTCCAAATGGTTAATTTTCAGTCAACAAGAACTTGTTTGTATTAGGATGGGCCTCAACCTTTTCTATTTTGTCGAGGACCCGTTTCCTTTCTCATTGGGCCTCAGTAGTAGTAATCCTTTCTCTAGGCCGAAAAATCTCTCCATTTATTATAATCTCAAATTAGTATTTTGTGTTCGTATCATTTGTAATTGGTTTAACCGCTAAATCTTACTTATGGCTAGGAATGATTTTTTTTAAACATGAGTAGTGTAATAAAATAAATTAAAATTTAAGAGAAGCTAGTTAATTTGTGCCCATAAATATGTGGCATATAAGGATCAAATAATTGCTGGTAGACAGAGACAAAAATAGAGTTAGAAGCTTCCACAAATATGCCAGCTGAAGTTTATTTGTAGCATTCAACTAACTTTTCAAACGAATGTAGTAGGCATATTCTGAGGAGTTGATAATTAGTTGGGGGACTATATGGACAAATTCTTATAGCCCCACGTCTTAAAGGAAAAAAAGAAAAACGATAAGCTAGAAAAATGCAGCCCCTTAATGAAAATATAGAACAAATTAATCTGTATCATATTATTTAGAAGAGGAATGTATTCTTATTTTTGTGCAAATTATCTAAATATGACCTTATTTTGAAGGGAAAACTTTACTTTTTAACCGGAATAGCGGTCGACCGGTTTGTTTACTATTGCGGCAATGGTAAATTGTAGCGGTCGACTGTATTCTATTCCGTTAAAAATTAACGGATGTTTGGCGGAAAGACCAAATCGTCACAACTATATATTCTCAGTGACCATTTAGTAAAAAATGAAATCTAGTAACTAAATCGTAAAAGTGTTGTAAACCTAGTGACCAAATTGCATATTTTCCAAAATATTTACTTGAATCAAAGTGTCCTGTATTTAGTAAATGGATTTTCATAAAAATTTTGACTAAAATGATACTTAGGTTATGAGATTGGTACGAGTATTCGAGGTTAGCCGCTAATTCCAATCTGTCCAATTTTTTTTTTTGTAATTAAGCACTAAAAAATCATCATAGCTTATGTACTCGCAAGACCTGCTACCAACCATACGTGTTAGTGCAGTTATGTTATTTAAAATTCATGAACAATTGAAAAAAAAAAACAATTAGTTGTCAAATCAAGGGGTAATCTCGACAGTTTGATGTAAAATGGAGCTAAAAAGAGGCAAATATGAATCTCACGATTAGGACTAAAAAATCGGAATGCGGTCCATTCCGATCCTAGTATATTAAAGAACCGGACCGGTTTTAATTTTTTTCAATTTTTTTTTAACTTTTTTTATTTTTAAATTTTTTTTTAAAAAAAATTAGGTTAATTTCAATGGGGGAAGTGCATATAAAAATATTAAGTTTTAATTTAGATTAAAATTAAACGTTTTAAGTTTATAATTTGTATTAAAAATTATAAAACAAAAATATATTTTTTTATTTTTTAAATAAATGCAGTCTAGTCCGGTCCTGATCGCATTTATTAAAAAAGAAGACCGGATTGCATTTTAAGAATTAAGACCGGACCGGACCACAAATCCGGTCTGGTCCGGTCCGCGGTCCGGTTGTGTTCACCCCTACTCACAATATCCCACTTCATTAATTCATTAGCAATCGGAATCTAAGGAATTAATGGTTTATAAACTCAAGGATTACATTAGGCGTGACTAAACTACTTTTATTCCTTCCTGACAATCATGTTGTTTATATGCCAAAATTTTGGAGAATATTCTCGAAATTTTGAGAATCTTTACTTTATTGAGATTTATTGGAGTTTGTGAACAGTAAAGTGTGTAGATGTAAAAGTTAAAAATTTTGGAGTTATGTTTGGATTGCCCGAATTGTTGGTACCCCAAAAATTCAGCTAAACAAACAAGATTTTATTACCCCAACCAAAATTAATGTGGAAAAAGAGAATATATGACGTAAGAACCCAAGAATTCTTTTTGAAAAATGTTTAGGCGATTTGCACTCTTTTTTCTTTCTGCACAAAATACTTTTATAAAAACAAAATCTACCAAATCATCTCTTTTCAATATTTATCATAAAACTTTAATAAAATTTAGGCTAAATTGTCCAATATTGCTCAATCTCTTTTCAATATTTGAGATTGAGCAATATTTAGGGACTAGTGGGCTAATTAAGCCAAAAATTTACAATATTCTCAATATAAAAAATTCAATAAATATAAATTTATTTGAGGCATCCTATGGAAGTGAAAGATTGAAGGTAAGAGGTGCGTGCAGTACACAGGAGTTTCCCCAATAGAATTGGAACAGTTGAATGCCCACCTCAACAAGCTATTCTCGGGCAGTTGGCAACTTGGCATAGAAAGCATACCTTATTCCTTGTTTATTATGTTAATTTTCCTCTTTTTAAAATTGTTCAACAAACTAAAATTAGATATTAGCAATTATTAATAATGTCACGTACAAAACAACAAGAACAATCACAGGGAGAGTGAAATTTGTGTGATTACCAGAAGCCTCTCAGAACCCAAAAAAGGTCAGCCGAATCTCTTCGTCTCTGCTATTCAATTCGTATAATCTTGGTGTGCTCAGATTCATTTTGCAGTGCCTTCTTCGTCTTTTTTGGCTTTGTTGCGTTTCATTCCTTTTCGTTTTTGATTTCTGGTGCGAATTATTTTTTTTGTGGCTGGGAAGTTCTGATTTTGTATGTGAGTCGAATATGATTGACTCTGTTTGGTTGCTGAGAAAACGGAGGCAAAGAATAGAGTGTCCTCTGCCTTGTGATTCTATTTTATTCTTGTTTCCGTTAATAAAAATTTTGTTTGTATTTGTCTTGGGGATATTTGGGAAAGGAAAAGTGA
This sequence comes from Myrica gale, assembly GCA_963930655.1. NCBI lineage: Eukaryota > Viridiplantae > Streptophyta > Magnoliopsida > Fagales > Myricaceae > Myrica > Myrica gale. The sequence continues at coordinate 26,203,359 of OZ005600.1, read as the reverse complement.
AGCTCTGAAGCAGGGAAGCAATCGTATTAAGCTCAGTTCCGTGATGATTATACGTTATATCACTTTTCCATGATCAAAGAGAATCTTGACACTTCATATTCTGACCTCTCGTGCATTTTCTGACCAGCTACACATGGCAGAAGTTTGTGTAGTGTCGTTTTGACAAAGATATATCTGTTTTGAGTGAATATGAATGTTTATATTCGATCTTCTCAGTTCTCTTCTATTTGCTAACTTCAAGATAAAGATTAAGTTTAAGGAGCACTAGTCGTAGTTATGTTTGATGTTCTGTTTTATTCTAGAGAAAACGAGGGGAAAAAAAAGATCATAATTTTGAATTTTTAGAGCATCTATTGATGAGATGACTTGAGAAATCAAATACATACATACCTCTACTTGACTGGATCTGCGTGATTTATTTGTTTGTTTGTTTAGCATTAGTGACAATGCGAATTAATACAGGAAAATAACGAGTTCAAATTTTTTTTTGATAAACTATGTAACTTTCTATTTATGTTCCCTTTTTGTACCTACTCTTTCTATGGAATATGTACGAAAAAAATATAAGAATTTCGAATTTGATAAATCTTGGTTCTGCCTTGTTTCTTACATTCATGTGTCATTGAGAACATGTACTCTGACTGCAATTTGTGTTGTAATAGTGTGAATTATGAGATTCAAGAAAGGGAGTAAAGTGGAAGTATTAAGCAAAAAGGAGGTTCCTTCGGGCTCCTGGCATTGTGCTGAGATTGTCTGTGGTAATGGCCACAACTACACTGTTAGATATGATGGGTTCGGGCCTGCCAATGGTGAGACAGTTGTGGAGAGGGTGTCCAGGAAGGCTATTAGACCATGCCCTCCTACACTTGACATATTGGACAACTGGGTTCCTGGTGATGTTGTGGAGGTTTTTGACAACTTCGCTTGGAAATTGGCAACAGTAACAAAGGTTTTGGCAGAAAACTACTTTTTAGTCAGGTTGCTTGGATCCTCTATGGAATTTCAAGTCTTCGAGTTTGACATCAGGGTGAGACAGTCTTGGCAAGATGGCAGATGGGTTCTCGTGGGAAAGGTATTTCACATCCATCTATTCCGATCTGCAATTGCTTCTTTGCTTCTTTTAAATGCCCGATTCAATATGTGCAACACTTGTTGGGTTTTTCAAGTGTCTCCTTGTGTTCATTTTGTCTCAATTGAATTGCAATTTTTGAAAGTAGATGTGCTGATATAAACCAGAACTAGATTGATTTTAGGTTACATAAACAGCGATGTGAAGTGAAACAAGGTTTGTCACTTGCAGATCTGATATTGTGAAGTTATTTGGGACTTTTAGAGCTATATTTGTTACCTTGTAATTACTATAAAAAAATTCTAATTCTACAGATGGGTGCAGACCAAAAGGCAGGTTCCTACATTTGTTTTATGTGCGACCTTTTGTTTATCCTTGCTTCTGCATGCAGGGTTCTGGCAATTTCGAAGATGGAAAACGTGATGACAATTCAAATCTGAAGCGCAAACTCAACCTAAGCTCCAACATTCGTCATACAAACACAAGGATCAATATACGCGTAAAAGATGCCTGTTTTCCTGTCATAAACAGTGGAAATTTCCAAGAGTCTCGTGTTGTTTCTTCTAAAACTATGAAGAGAGGATCACCTTATTGCTATTCTCAATTTGAAGTATATGGAGTTGCCCCAAAGTCTAGAGCAATAGAAAAAGAAGGCAAGTATCACAGAGTGAAATCTGCCAATTTATCTACATTTCCAACACAGGTAGATGATGTTGCTTTCCCGAGAAACGTGCTGGGTGAGAGCTTCATAAATGCTTCGTCTAAAAGAACAATTGGGATTTCTGAAGTGGAAGCGGAAAGGAGGAAGCCAACTGGCACTTTTGAGTGTTCACTTGCAAACTTGGAGCCAAATTATATTGATTCTGTAACATGCTCTGTTGGTAGTTGCAGCATCACTGGCAACGGTTCCTATAAGTGGCCTTGTGATGTTTCTGCAGGTTGTTTTGATGATGATGATGGTCATTCTAGTGACGCTGAATCTTTTTGTCCTCGGGGATATGAGGAAGGGAATTATCTTCTTCCTACGAAAGAGGAACTAGCTGCTGAAATACATAGGTTAGAGTTGCATGCCTACCGTTGCACTATAGAGGCATTGCATGCATCAGGACCTTTAAGTTGGGAACAGGAAGAAATGGTGACAAATCTTCGGCTTTCACTTCATATATCTAATGATGAACATTTGATGCATCTAAGGAACTTAGGTTCTGTTGACACCAGCATTCCAATTAGATGACAGTACAGTCTGGGAAGTATTTTCTTTGACTTCGTTTCTTTTCCCTCTAGCTGTAGGATCTGGTAAACATTTACTTAAATGGCCTCACTATGTTGTAAAAGGGAAGATGAGATGTTCCCATTTTGTTTCTGTTTAATTTTTTTTGTCCTATTTAATGTCAAGTTTAGGTCTAGTTTGTAGTGTATTTACCACAAACTATGCCAAGCAATAATTGTTTCTAAGCTCATCCTTGGGTATCAGTTGTTTTCTTCTTTTTTTCTTCTGGGCTTCTGTTAGCTGATGCATAGTATCTTCTATGTGCAAGAAAAAGTACACCACAGAATTACAAGCAATTAGCAGATGACAAGGATAGTATGATATGAGATAACCATCTCCCATTTCTGCTTTACTACGTGAATTACTTGCTGACATCTGAGCCCTTTTATATTAGGATCTTATGTCATCACTGAAGGCCTCACGACTGTTATGCTTATGATTTTTCCGCATTGCATAAGTCGCCTAATCTTCTCTCTTTCTTCTGTGCTACTTTAATATGATTTGTTGTGATACTTATCATATGAACGCAATTTGTTCTATACCATTGTGTTGAGATCCCACATTGCTTAGGAGAACCTAATTAGAAGAGTTAATAAGAGGGCTTGGATAACTCTAACTGTAAGGCATGTCTTTTGGTCTAGAGCTCAGGTCCTCATCAATTGGTGGCCCATGCGTCTTTCTTAGGTCGTGTGGTGGCTTGCATGAACCCATTTTCTTCGACCCTATAGATCCGGTACGGGTCAGGGTAGGCCCAAGTCCGGTGAAAGCCCCCTATAGAGGCCATGTGGGAGACGCAGACGACGAGGACGTCGGTCTTCGAAGGATGGAGGATTGTTGAGATCTCACATTGCTTAGGAGAACCTAATTAGAAGAGTTAATAAGAGGGCTTGGATAACTCTAACTGTAAGACATGTCTTTTGGTCTAGAGCCCAGGTCCTCATCAATTGGTGGCCCATGCATCTTTCTTAGGTCGTGTGGTGGCTTGCATGAACCCATTTTCTTCGACCCTATAGATCCGGTACGGGTCAGGGTAGGCCCAAGTCCGGTGAAAGCTCCCTATAGAGGCCATGTGGGAGACGCAGACGATGAGGACGTCGGTCTTCGAAGGATGGAGGATTGTTGAGATCCCACATTGCTTAGGAGAACCTAATTAGAAGAGTTAATAAGAGGGCTTGGATAACTCTAACTGTAAGGCATGTCTTTTGGTCTAGAGCCCAGGTCCTCATCACATTGGCACTTGGTAGTGACTAGTGTGAAAAATTACATTTGGGGACATTATTGATGCTTCCCCTGCATTTTCCAGGGCCAAAGTAGGAGGCTTCTGCGCCTCACTTCCAAATTTCTAAAGATCATGTTGGGGTTTGCCACCTTCCTCTTTGTCTATTAGGACGTGATGTGCTGCTGCTTTCATTTTTTTCTGTGGTCACTGCATTCTTCCATTTCAGGCCACCTGTGAGCCTTAGATATCTGTGTTTCTGAAGGATGTAGGGCCAGAATCTGTGGCTGCCATGGATGACCTGATATGTGGATGGTTGAAGGTTTCATTTCAAACCTTTGCTTCAGCTTATCCCTGCCTGCTGATGTGTGCTTTATTCACCATAGGTTTTAGATCTTATGCAAGTTTCCTATGTGTTATACTCGACTTGAAAAAGAGTTGAAAATTTTTTAAGCCTGATTTGACAGTCCTGCAAATATTGAAACGTCATTCTTTCGACCACCCACAATATGTAGGGGTGAAGTCTGTAAAAGAGAATATCAGATGGCGGTTGCTCTCCTTTTACACATGCACTGAACAGTCGATAAGAGCACTGAAGCTACGAATTCTAATCAAATAGGTTATAGCCTTTGGAAAGATGGCATTACATGAAGAAATCAACTACCACCAATCTTTGCCTAGAGGAAATATGTTTGTTTCTATTGTCTGGAGCCCAATGATGCTAGCAGGAAAATTGCTCCAATTTAAATTTCTTGAACTACTTGGAGACTCAATCAAGACTTCAATTGAGTTTATAATATAACATTCTTCAATCACAAATTGATGTCTTGATGCCTGTTATTGCATTTACCAGACTATTACATAGAGATAGGTGAAATATTTTGAAATCTCAACCCAAACTCACAAAGAAATGCTAGCCAACCACTTCATTGAAAAATGGCAATGTCTGAGGCTGACTACCATCTTATTCGTTTCTTGATCATCTGATCACTTTTTGGGTCCCATTTAGGATGAAGTTGCCAATGCTTCCAAGTATGACTTGAGCTAGATAGGTAAGACATGACTTTTAAGCAGTGTTCTTATGGATTATAGTTGCGGACTTTTGACAAAACAGATAAATGGAAATTCTCATTGGTGTGGCAATTTAAATATCTTTTCAGGTCAAGATAGACGTATCCAAATGACAAGTCCTCATCAGTATACTTTTATTGCACTTAAGCTCTGATGCTTGTGTCTCCTGGAAATTGTGAAGTTCTCTTGTTATTCATACTCGTACCTCGCAAATTAAAACTAGATAATTATTCCGGCACCTCGAGCAATTACTTTGTCCCAAGTGGTACGAATAGATTGAAATTCTAGCCATGGTTGACAGAGGATAGAACAAAACATAGTTATGTTGTGACAGAGGATTAAGTTCTAGGATGATACGAACGAAGTAAGGTTTATAATGTGTATTTGGGTTGCCATACGAATATGTACTTGTGGGGGACCCTAGATAAGTGATGAAAAGTACCTGCCATCAGCAAACCTAGCTTTACACTCATTTTTTCATTCAACCGACCGTGAACATATTTTTGCTGTGAACTTTTATCTGATGAACGTGTTTATTGTTCATGCTGAAGTTGTTTGCCACCAGTTCTTTTGTTCGTAGCCTAAACTCTGAACAGATCTCCCCGTGCCATTAACGAAGAACAGAAAACCCTCTCCGAAGGCTCAATCTAAAGCCCAATTAAATATTGAATTAACGAAACTTCGTCCAACAGCTATGCCACAACGCTTTCGTGGGCTTGGAGTTCAGACTTAGAGAGCCGAAAGAAATCTTGGGTTGTAATTATGCTTCTAATCCATCATAGATTGACCCAATCATCACGCTACTTTTCACAAACATTTGATCTACAATTTCGCAACTATCTGCACAGCCTGGCGTGTCATACATTCCCAATCCTTTTACCTAAACCAAGGAAATAAATTGTGGGTGCTGGCAGCTTCGTTGAAAAGTAATAGCTTCTATCCAGTTGGCAGTTGGCACAATTGTACTCGCATCACGTTTTCTATTCCCATATAAAACCTTTAGAGGACATTAATTGAAGAAATGGCCAACATAGTTCCAAGGTGTCATTCATTGTGCAAATGCTCCATTATAATAGGCACACAATATAAATGCGTGGACTGCTCAGATGCCCTTGTTTATTTGAGGTTGATTGAGTTTGCCTTTTTTTTCTAAATGCCTTGTAAGGATTTAAAAGCATGAGTGGTTAACGGTAGTGTAGTTAATGGTTTGGCAAAAATCGTCACCATCACCGCAATTGATGGAATCATATATTTGACACTGTTAAGGCACAATAACCGCTATTGCTGGTGAGGGTATTAACGGTAACCGCTTAAACCGTGTAACTGTTGGACAAAAAAATAAGTTTTTTTTTTACTTTTTATTTTTTTCACTGTTTTGGGCTGTTTTCTTTGGACTTTTTTGGATCATTAAGACCATTTGATGCCCATATATAAGCAATAAATATAATTATTTAAATATTATAACCTGTTTAAATTTTGTAACATAATATCATAGTCAATAATCATATCAAATGGACAAATATCATAACCTATTCAAACATAATATCATAATCATTAATACTCATAACAAATATAATAAACTGTCCAAAAGTCCAACATAATATCATATTCAAACATAAAGACTAAAATCTAATAAAAGTGTCCAACAATGTGACACAAACCAAATAACATATTCCAACAAAAGTCCAATAAAAGTATGTCACATAATCAATAATCATCTCAAGTCTAAACTAAAGGTGATTAATGGTAGTGTAGGTGATGGTTTGATGAAAACCGTCAGCGTAATTTACGGAATCACATATTTGGCACCGTTAAGGCACAATAACTTATTTTACCGAAAACGGTGACGGTTAAAATTGATCACCCCTACCAAAGTGGGGCTGATGGATGGAAAGCCTACAAAATGAGTCGTGCATTAATGTGGCTCCACCAAATCCTCTGCCATTGTCTCATTTGCTTCCTTCATGATTGGAATTCCCCATGTGATCATGGCCCTTTCTGTGTGGGGGTGGGTGTGAGAGAGAGAGAGAGACGAGACTTGTGCACTATAAAGTCCAAAATCATGGCCTAAGTTTCTTTTATGTTACTCACATTATGTCTAACTCTCCCACCCAACAGAAATCCATCGAGTAAAAAGTACATTGGAGTAATTATTTGGAAAAATTGTTTTCATAAAGCAAAATTTACAGAGGACCCTTTAGTTTTGATCTCTGGCTAGACCCAAAATTTGCACCTGGATAAAAAAAGAAGCTTGGAAATTTGGAGATGGATAGTAACAAAGGCAAAAATTATTGTGTGATCGAGGTTATTGTGTAAGTGTGTGAGTGGACGGGTGAATACAACCCGGTTTCATTAAATGACATGACATTTTTTTCAGCCATTAGATTTCTCAACTTCTAATTTCACCCTTCCACTCACACTCGCACACTCGCACAATAACCTCACTCACACAATAACTCGCACAATAACCTCACTCACACAATAACCGGTGTCTCGTAATAAATGTTGGTTTTCAGACTTTAACACTTGCCCCACACGACACATATGTATGACGTGTTTTAGGATGCTTGAAAACTTTAATATACATTCATCACATGGCCCAACACAGAAAACAAGAACGATATTAATACAGTGATATAAACCTTTTGAATATGCTATACGGCGCATTTTCTTCAAATTCTTTAACATGACAGCTAAATTCCTTCTCTTTTAATTGTTTGATACTTTATTCGAAAAGGGCTTTGAAGCACAAAACCCACAAAATTATATATCTGTGCAGATAGCAACAGATCTGGAGATCTGCTTCTAAATTTGCAGCCTCTAAATTTACTCCTCCATGAACGTCTGAGGGGGAAGCTAAGGGTGAGGGCTTTTCTCCTGAAAAGCATGTGTATACATCTGTCAAACTGCCCTATACAACTAAGCCTTTCAAACTTAGTCATGTCGAAGTAATCATATGGCAGTTATTCAGATCTCTCTGCTGACTGAAAACACTGAGATATGGAAGATGATGCAGAGTAATAGACAAGTGGTGCCGTGCTTATGGGGCATGCATAATAATCTGGCCAATAATGCCAAAAGATAGGGAGCTCTTCCCCTTTGTTCTATGCCAGACCGACAAGGTCGCATTAATCAAGGGCAGACATTAGCCAGCTCAATTGCTTTGGCATAAGTGCAAAATCAGGAGACATTCGGCATTAATTTAAGGTCCTTTTTTTCCTTCGAGATGACTTTGCCTTAACCATAAGCATTTGCTCGGAATTTGGGCGGGAATTAGTGAATATATATCCATTTTACTTTCATCGGAGAATGCCATTAGCTGGCAAATTTTGGACGTAGATCGCATGCTCTGATTTGATTTCCCACCTACTACATGCATGCTAGCTGCATTACAATGATTCTTGAACGGATTACAGATGGCTCTCGGTACTCGAATTTTGCCCCCCAACTTTTCGAGTCTATTTAATTCGCAGATTAAACCCCATCGTTTGGGTGTTTGATTCGTACAGCTTTTGGAACTGACGAATACTGGTCCATATGTACCCCACATCTGGAACTTCCAGTACAACCTCTGGACAATATCTTGGTTATCTCCTTCAAGTCAGAGGAGCACATGCAATTAGAATTAAGGAACTGCTCAAGAACATGGTCTGGAAATTAAAGAAACTAAGTGAAATCTTCTGATCCAATTTGATACCCAAAGATTGTGTGAGAATAGAGATAAACAGAGTTACACTTAAAGGAGGTTCACGGGTTCAAAATCATGCAATATCTTCATTGCTTCCGCCAAAGTAATTTAGCTCACTCTGTATTCATCTGTATCATAACAGAGGAAACAGGACCACAAACAAGCCGAAGTGGTAAACATTTTTAATGTAGCTTGACTTTTTGAAGATGGATACATTAGAATCTAAAATTTTGTCACGTAGCATGTTGGAAGGAGACAGTGCCTATATGTCAATCTGGAAACATGCTCAAGACAAAGAACAAAGCCGAGCAGAATCCTCCAATAAAAAAGACAAGTGAGAATTACGACTGAGATGCTATGACACGGTTTACTGGTATTTTGGAGAAGCGCGTTATATATAAGCCATTAAACTACACAGAAAAACGGGGGTTGAGAAGAATCACAAGTGGAACACTATGTTCTTGTTTTTTGCAATTGGGGTATCCCATAAGGCAATGCTGGGAGCTGGCTCGTCGGGTACAAGCCCTTAGGGAATGCCACAGCGGCTCAAAGAATGATGATAACAACAATTTGTCATAATAGTAGTAATAATAATAAAACTAATGTCTTTGTCCTCGTAGGGCGTTGTCCAAGAGTAGCAATTAGGTGATAAGGGAGAATAAACATGTTATGATCACCATTAATACAACACGGTGTCTCTGCCAAGAGGAGAGAGAGAGGCCATGTATATGCCGAAAGAGATGGTTGAGGAATTGAAAATTAGGGGTCATAGGATAATTATAGATGGGATCACATGCTTCATGGCATGCTGTTGATTCCTTTAACAAAAGCTAATCAAGACAGAGGAAAGTAGAGGAGGAGAAGAGAGAGATGATCTTTCCTCAAAACCACATGCTTCACCGGGACCATCAAACCCGAAAATTGGAGCAGCTTCCTCGCAGGAGCATGAGAAGATCCCAAAAACTAATACAAAAATGAGATGTCGTCTCTCTCGTATCTTACTTCTTGCTAAATTACAACTCAAAGTCCTAAACCCCATAAAGGAGAATGTATCAAGAACCCCCCCCCCCCCCCAAAAAAAAAAAAAAAAGTGGATTTGCATGCTGGGCTACAGTTACATTTGCTTTTAAAGAATATTTCGTTCCTTGGGTTCTGCATATCTGTCCTTGCTTTAATCTTGTAGTAACACAAGGCACACTAATTTGGGTCCTCCTTGCTTTAGTTTAACGAACTGGCACCTTCCCCTAATACTAGAGATACAGAACTTCTCTCTCTCTATGGTGGAAAATCCCATACGGATTATTTCCAATGAAATATTTCTTTTAAGAATGTTTGAGGAAAAGATATTTTTGAGCCCTTTGAAAAAAATGGAGTTTGACCCCCTCTAATCCAATATTTAGCTGCATGGTCTCGTGACAAAGTCAAGGAACACATGTATCTCTAGTTCTTTATAAAAGACATCGTTCGAAATTCTTTTTGGACAAGGATGAGGTTATAAGTCCATGACATCTTTGGCTTTTTGTGGACAACCTTATGGTGAAAATTTTAATAATAGTGGACAACTCGTTGCTTACTATATATATTAATTCTTTCTAGGCCTTTGCTAATTACTATATTTTTAATATTAGCTTCAAGAGTAAAAAAGGGAGTAGTTGCAGGGTGTTTGTTAAGAGTACTGCCATAATTCTCGAGCCCTCCTTTTGTCTACTACATCCCTATATATTGTTGTTCTTCTTCTCTCTCTCTCTCTATAGATTCTGGTCCATTTCCATCTTTTCCTCCCTCTCCTTTCAATCTCAATCATTTTCTATCTAAAAACTCAAAACACATTGAAACAAAAAGCAACAGCATGAAGCATAAAAAAATAATGTCATGGAAAGAATCAAAATAGAGAGAGAGAGAAAGAGAGATTTTTGTTTTATTTAAGTGCTTTTAGACGAATATACCTGCCCAAGAAAAAAACAGAGGATATTTGGATATTTTGTGGCATATATAGACAGAAAGCATGATTTTAAAGAAGAAGAAAAGGAAACAAGGATTGGATTGGACAAGGTAGAGACTAGAGAGATTGAGTCAGAATGTTTGTGCCTGTTCGATGGATTTAATGTGATAGTTCAATGAATATGAGAAGTAAAAGACAGAATAATTTCAGCCTTTTTTGTTTTGTTTTTATAATAAAAAAACTAAGGATAAAGGTAAAAAGAAGCAGTCGAATAGTCTCAGTTTTCCACAGAAAAAATGACCTCTCAAATAAGGTCACGTTCCATCAATTTCATAAATCACAATATATATATATATATATATATATAATTTCAATATTAAAAAAAATCTCATCGGACAATGCTCCAACAAGACGATTTGGTAGCCTTCTTAAATCTTAACTACCAACCTACGTTGTTCTACCTAGAAAAAAAAAACTACGTTGTTCTGTTCTGCCACAAGAACTAGTAGTGATCTGGGGATTTGCCCAGAAATTTCCCTGCTTCTACTTTTCCACAGATCTAGAGCTTCTCTTATATATTCCAATAGTACATTTTAAATAAATATGATGATAATATTTTTAATACACTTTATTGTTGCACCCTACAGACTAGCAAGGAATAATGGTTTTAAAGAAAGCAGTCCTTATTTTATATATATATATTGCTAACGGAGCTACCCTATTACTCGACAATGGAAGGGAGTGCGAGAATCAATGCCTTAATTTGTGCAGATAACTTAACGGGAAGCAGCTTAGAAACCTTCACACTTTCTATTGGGTTCCGCAGTCTGAACTGGTAACCAATAACCAGAGTATTTTACTTAAAACAACACCCCATGAAACCAGCAAAAGTTTTAATGTTGTCACGTCTCTGCATTGGTAAGAGGAGTACAATGTAAATCTCCATGTAAAGTTAAAGATTGGGCTCCTCCCTACCCCCCAAAAAAGAAGACCCATTTCGTACATTAGGCCACAAAGCAAGCAATTTTGAAATCTATGCTGTCTTTGGTTGTGTTTGTTCCGTGGTGGTCACAAGATCGTACCCAAATATTAATTGCAGCAGAGCCATCTGCTTCAATCTTCACCAAGGATAAATATCAACTTAGGGGTTCAATTACTTTTTCTTTATGGGTAATTGATTTCTGTTTTGCTAATGTTTTACTATTTATTTTGTGTAATAAGGAGAAATCTTGTTCGGCAAGCTATCAAAGTGAGTCCAGTCCACCTAACATATAAGTAAACTCCGTAGAGCCAATGCAAAGTTTTGGGGCTTGAAAGAAGAGGGATAATAACATAACCCATCTGCCATATCCAACCAATTGAGATTCAAGAAGCATAAAAATACAAAACTGTGTAGAGATTGTGCAGAGAAATTGTGCCAAAATATACAATACATACATAGGAGAGGAGCTACCTAGCTGTTAGCCATTTACTTAAAATCCTACAACTAAAACTATAAAGGGTCACTCAGACATTGCAGCGTACGCGTGCTCACACTGGGATGTTTAGTCTCTCTTTATAGAGATAGCAACATATCAGGACCCTTGATCTTTGGGGTCCACTGGTTGGGACAGAGGTTGGAAAAGGATGGGTGCACCGTGTTGTGGGTAAAGTAGCATCAGGACCGTTGGTGCATGCTGGTAGCTTGGGGCTAACTTAAAGGAGAACCGTTGCAATATGATCGAGAGGGCTAGTTTCGCCTGCAAGATGGCTAGATTTTGTCCAATGCAAGTGCGGACCCCGAGGCCAAACGGAATGAACGCCATCGGATGCTTCGCGGCACGGGCCGCGCCCTCGGAGAATCGAGCGGGATTGAATTCATTAGCGTCGTTGCCCCACAAGGCTTGGTCATGATGGACGGCTAGGATCGGAATCAGGATCTCGGTCCCACTTGGAATCTTGTAGCCCCCGAGGTCAACATCAGCTTTGGTCCGTCTGATCGTCGCGATCGCAGGAGGGTACAGTCGGAGGGACTCATTCAAGATCATGGTCAGCTGCACATCAGATCATAGTCCCAAAAAAATTTCAGAAAATCTCAATTAATTTGATAGAATTCTTGACCATCTTTAAAAAAAATCCCTCTGTATTCTTCAAAAATGACAAAACTACCACTAAATGTTCCCACCAAAAAAAAAGGCGAACGGTGGCAGTGTGGTTTTTTCTAACGAAACAAACATGTGCTAAGAGACACAAACATGATAGCTTGTCTTCTTTCTAAAATGTGCATATGGATTACACAGACAAGCTTACCGTCTTAAGCTTGACAACATCATCTTTGCTGGGTGTATCACGTGTTCCACACACCCTCAGAACCTCCTCACGTGCCTGTACCTGCCACTGCGGGTGCATTGCTAGAAGAACCGTAGTCCACGTCAGCAAATTGGATGTGGTCTGTTTGCCGGCAAAGAAAAAGCTCTTGCACTCTTCCACAATGTCGTGGACAGTGATGCTCGATGACGGGGAAGACTTCGATGCCTGAATCATGAGCCCCAGCAGATCCTTTGGACTTTTCCCTTCCAACGTCATAACTGTATCATCTCCAGTAGCCTTATTTTTCTCATCTTCCCACCGCCGTTCGATTAACTTCATCACAGATCTCTTGATTTCCTTATCCAATTTCCAAGAATTCATGTTTCTCTTTGTGGGTAGGAATCTGTCAAAAAAAAATTAAAACAAATTTGCAAACGTATTATAATGGTAGATAAGAATAAGATCTGAACTTTCTTTTCGTTAGATTAAATTATTGAACATACTTCTAATTATGGGTGTCCATCGCCTGAAAAGGACGCGATATTGATTGAAAAATATACGTAAGGAAGACGGCCAGTAACGTAAACTTCATTCAAATTCATAATTAGGAAGAGAGTTTAATTTAATTACCTGTAGCCAGGGATGAAAACTTTTTGAAAAACATCGGCGGCGAGCGCCATTTGCTCAGCTTGTAGCCGGTAAACGGCTTTTCCGTCTTCAAAGCTGCTACCGAATGCTGCTCTTGTTATGACATCTTCTGTCAGGGTCTGGAACCACTCGAAAACTTCGATTTCAACCTCTCCGGACTCCGACATTGCCACCCATTTGTCCAACATTTCCACCACACTCTTTGCCACCACGGGTATCAATAGCTGTATAAAAAGTTCACAATAATTCGTTATTCCACGTACAAACCAAGAGATGGAAAAAATGATTTGTCTTTTTCTTTCCGTCTCGTAGCAAAGCTAGCACTGATTCATGGTCGACGAACGTACTTTGAGATTTTCCATATGGAAGGTGGGGGTGATGATTTTCCGATGCTGAGCCCATTTCTCTCCTTTGAGGCTAATCAGGCCATCACCTTCAAGCTGTTTCACAAGTGGATGAGCCTCGATCTTTTCATAGAACTCTGACTTGGAGGTGAAGATATCCCTGATGAGGTCGGGATCGGAGATGGTGAGACGGACCGTGGGTCCGAACCAAACAAGAAATGTTGCACCTGCGATGACACAAATTCGGTTAATGTGGTAAGCACATAGGGAGGATGCTTAGGGGACAGAAAATTACTTTTATCGGGGAGTAAACATGAGTTCTAAGACAGACATAAGAAAAGAGAAGCTTTTCACAAAGAAGGAACTACCGCACAACCTCAAGTAGAAAGTATCGAGTTTGCAAAAAGAGGAAGGAGCAGGAAACATGACAACCATTAATTCGGAGTAAACATGATAGTGTAGACCCTACAGAGAGAGAGAGAGAGAGAGAGAGAGACGGACGGAGGAGGCGAAAACAAAATAGAGAAGGAAGAAGACAACTAAATTACAACTTCATTGTCAAAATTCAATCCTCCTATAAAACAAAAGAAAGAGGACAAAAGAAAACAGAAAAGAGAAAATTGAAACTCCACATACAGGATTCAAAAGTTTGGTTCTTTTGTTTTTTTGTTTTTCCTAAGAAAAAAGCTACAAATTCAAACTACTACGATGCTAGAGCAGTCAGAAGAAACGTATATAAAATTTGTTCCATAAAGCTTTCCGGAATTTCCTGGCGAAGGAGGATGGGAGAAGAAGAAAATGAGGAGGCCAAAAAGAGAAAAGCAAAGACAGAAGTGGAACAGTCCAAAATCTGAGCTTCAACATCAAGCATCTAAGCTCGGAAAAAGCCTGAAAATTTTGTTGAAAGAAGTACCCGAACTAAAAAATAAGCCTTTGAAAAGTCACAAATTCTGGAAGCAGTACTGATCGTGAAACCGGCTAAAGGAACATCAAAACTGAAGGCACGCCCAGAACTCTGGTAATGGTCGAGTCTTAGCGTGAGGAAGCTAACAACGAGAGTTCTCAGAAACCAATTGAGGCTCCTTAAATGCCTCCAAAACATTTAAAAGCAAAAACTTCATTGACAAGTGTGATAACGCCTGAGATGTTCCCACACAAAAACAAAAAGAATCTATAGTTTTATGCGTGTGAGTGAGAAGGAGTGAGTCTGAGTGTTATAGAGAAATATACCATAGATTTTTTTCCAGTGATGGTAGAAGGAGAGGACTCTGGGGAGTATATTGTGAGAGAAAGGCATGGGTTGAGAGGATGCCTTCAACATCATCCCCACAAGTTCTTTGACGTTTCCAATGAAGAAACGATAAGGGGGTCCTCTGATCCCTTGCTTGGAGAAATGGTCTTCAATCATTCTGGGCCTCCACCAGAGCAGCACAACCACCTTCAACACAAGCAATAAGAAGACGAAAGATATGGAAAGAAGCTTAAGCCAGGACAAGAGCTCCTCCATATTGTTTAATCTTGAATTCTCTGAAGCAGGAGACTCTCTCTTCGTCAGTTTATAGCAGAGCAGCCTTAGTTGCTTCTTATCTGCTTTGCTTATGTTGGTAAGTTGTTGTGTAGCGTGCTGGCTTTAATACTATAATGGGAGAGAGATAGAGAGATAGAGATCGAGGTGGTTCTGGTTTAGGAGGGAGAGGCTATCAGCAAGGCCAACGGCGTAGGGGCCGTCATTGGAATTCTAAGGGTCAACGAATGAGGGGGTATTTTAATTTAATTTTAATTCTTTGAAGACAATGCTACCCCTTGTCTTTTTCGAGTAACGTTATTATTTTCTCCAAGTTCCTTAATTCGTATAGCTTTATAAATATTAATTTTGGGGTAATTCTCTTATAGAAATTGCTATTTTTTCTCTCTCTAAATTACTTTTATATATTAATTAGTTTAAAAATATCAGCATAGAAGCTAAGCAATATGAATTATGGAATAATTATTCAATGGGACTTTCTTTCTAAAATATATAAAATATTTTAATATTTATATTTATATGAAGTAACCCATTTTCGATAAAGGCATATGCCGCTACTGCTTTAGTACTACCACAGGCTATTTCCAAAAAAGTCCTGCATGCCAGATGCGAGGATATTTTGGTCACTTGGTACGTTTTCGAAAACAATTAAGGCATGATTGGAGGACAACAGAGGAGCATGAGTTGTATATTTTTGTTTTTTTAAATCCCTCCATAACTATTAACCATATATCATAGTACCATATTGCATCACATTGCTCGTTGGCCTTAGTTTGGATGACAATCCCTGTTTTACTGAATTTTTTTTTATTTATCTTGAATTTATGCTAGAACTTATCTTCCTTAGTTTGAAGTTTTGTTTGGTATTTATTTTTTTATTATAATAAATGGAGGTTTTAATTAAAAAAAACTTGTTAACTTATGTCTCCTCCTTCCCCAATCTCTTCCACAAAAATTCCAAAAGAAAATTACAAACAAATTAATTAAAGAAGATATTAATGCCCGTGACTAATCCCATCATATTTTAAGTCTAGCAAAGATGAACGTGAATAATATGACTTAATGTGTGACAAATTTGAACCATTGATTTCGAAAATAGAAAGGCCAAAAGATCATGATCTACACTAAGTAATTTATCATTTTTTTTCTTTGGGTTAAGTGGAAATCAAATTTTATATTCTAATGTGGTGAAAAATGGTAACTTGATTTTCATTCAAAGATTTTAGAGCTAATACTTTTATTCGCGAATATTTTGTAAAATATCAATTTCGGTCTAAATTAACAGCAGAGGGTGCCAAGTGTACAAACGTGGTAATTGATAGGCGAAATGACCCAAAATGGATAGTTTATGGTATCTCATTAGTCAGTAGGCAAAAAGTATATTTTTCTCAAGATTTTAATTACTATATTCAGCTAATATTAAAAATCAAATTATTATTTCAATGAAAGATGAAACATTACATATAAAGGTGGGCTTCTATATGAGACTAGGGAAGGGAATTTATTTTATACAAGCTTAATTAAACTAAAATAAAAAAAGTACTAAACACACATGTATGTGTAGGCCGAAGGAGAGCTGTTTAAAACCACATGGTGCTTTTATATATATATATATATATATATATATATATGTGTGTGTGTGTGTGTGTGTGTGTGTATCAGTCGGATTAGGATCGTCTATGCTTTCCGGGTAAATTCATCATTAAGTTAAATACACAAATTAAGTTTCTATAACCGAAATTTTCTCCTAATATTATCTGCTAAATATGTAACTTTAGTGACATATCATAAATCAATCAAGTATTTAATTACTTGAGAAAGATTAATATTATGATTTTTAAAGTATTTTAAAAAGTAATATGTTAATGATCATGATCACATATTAATTAGTGATTCTATTGACGAACCATTTACAAGAATCAAATATTTCAAATTGTGTGGAATATTAATAATTACTTTGGAAAATCTCGACTAAAATGAAACTGATCAATTATACTAATAACTCTAGGAATTCGTTAATTTATTCTAAAGGTTACGTGAAAATTAGAGTTTATATACGAAGCTTATAAACTTATATATATATATATATATATATATATATATATATATATATATATATATATACACATGAATTAGTGGGGACGCAACTTGGTTTAAATATATATGGCAACTTGTGTTGTGTATCGAAAGTGACAAATCTCGTGCTGTAAAACGGCCCCAGCCGTATATACACAAGTCAACTGAATGATCTCATTCTTGATCCGGCTTCTTTTTAATTTCTTATGATATTTTTCTCCCTTCCAAAGACAATATGCCGAGATCAACCAATTCTTATAATATATAAAAACTGGGCAATTTTAGGAATACAGAAAATTAAAAGATTTTCACTGAATTTATCTGTACTATAAAATATTTTACTAATTAACTAGTATGCTTTGGACTCGTTTGGCAGCTTTAATATAAAATCCTTATGAAATTTATTGGAGCTAAACCAAAAAAAAACATCCATATGAACCCAAACCCTAGCTAGCTCCTAAACACATTCCGACAGTTCCCAATCCGATCCTAATAGGGACGTATGGTCAGGTCGGAAAATTGTGAAACCTATCTGGCCACTGCTCCCTGATCTCCAATGTTCATTGCATATGATCGCAAGAGCAAATCAAGAATATTTATATACGTATACGCGGTGTAAACACGGAAGGATGGTCTAGCAAAATCGCAGGCAGCTAGCTGCTTGCTTAAGCGGGCATCCATGGAAACAGTAGTAGGACAGAATGTGAAAGGGGAAAGCTATGGTTCCCAACTTCTTTCCTAGCTTGTTCCCGAAAAGATTATTTGGGAAGAAAAGAGAGGGGGCACAAAGGGGGTTGTCTTTTTGGCATGTTGCTCTTAAATTTGTGCACATGGGAACAAGGCTGTCGATTGTAGGTTTTGTTTCTGTGCTTTAGGTGGGGAAATATGCTCTACTTGACCCAACCATGGGGTACCCACGTAGAAGCCCCATTCCTTAATGTTGTCCTAATATACCCAAGACATGTTGGGGCTATGTGCTCCTCATGGGTCCTACAGTCTTTAAAATAAAACAAATCAGCAGTTACACATAGTGTTTGATAACGTACGTTATTCTTTCTTATTTTCTTCCAATGAGTTAGTTTGTGAGTACTTTAGTCATTAGTGGCAGAAGGATGGCTGAGTACTTTATAACCGATGAAGTTGCTCTCAGCGAGATTAGACAAAGTAACCGTTCAAATTGACTTGTAGTTTGTGATGGTCTTGGACTAGACGGAGCATAGAATTTGTAATTAAGGGATAATACCCACAAAATACTAGAGGAACCCACATGAAATGTTTATGTAAGACGAGGATCACACATGATAAGCTAGCTGCAACAGTTGTGAAAGATGTCTGATCAATTAAGTGGTGGGGATGGCAATAGTACTGTTGGGTTAATACATTTCGATATTGCATGTTTTGGCATGTCTGACTCATTGAGTATCTTTTTTAGAACAAGGGATCACCTGATCTAACACCAATTCTCAAATAGCACGAAACTCTTGCATGAGTTCATGAAATCAAACTGTCTGTGTGCGTCTGAAAGAGAGAGAGAGAGAGAATCGAATCGTACTCGTACTAGAGTTCAAGGAAGATCTGAATTCGACCTCTAAACGGGGCTGTTCATGCTGATTCAAATGAAACTTAATTGGAAAGAATAAATAAGAGAATCATCTAGGCATTACTAAACCAAGTTGTGGGAGTTTTCGAAGATGACCCAAAATAATCCAACAAAGAAAAGCCAGCAGCTGATTATTTTGGTTTCCTTTATACTTTACCATGTTTATTTGGTTTCCATTTGTACGTTGGCCACCTTTATGAAGATTCAGACGCTACAACAACAGCTCCTAGTCACAATTGCTTTAAATTCTGGAGAAGGGCAGATGTCTTCAGTAGTGGCACTTCCTTTATGGCCTTCCATATTGGACAGATTCCTTTATTTCATAATCAACCACTTACGCATGATCCTCGTTCCATTGCTTTCCTTCTTTCTCATAGAGAATTGATGGGGATAAATTTTTGTTAGTCACGATAACAGTGCAAATTGTTAGAGTCTCATATTGATTATGGATCATTTAATCTTGTGCTTCATATACTTGTTGGGTCACCTCTTCCCATTACCAATTGGTATTGGGATGAAACTTGACATGGTATCAGAGCCAACTATTTCTGGGCTTGGCCCACTTGTTTGTGTTCCCCATTTGTTGTCCATGTGCATGGACCATGTTTATTCGGCCTGCACGTGAGGAGGGGGAGTGTTAGAGTCTCACATTGATTAGGGATCATTTAATCTTGTGCTTCATATACCTGTTGGGCCACCTTTTCCCATTGCCAATTGGTATTGGGATGAAATTTGACACAAATTGTCTGACATCCATATTAATTGAAGACGTGTTCTACCATCAGCTTCTTACAGCTAGCAGAGCTGTAAGAATCAAATAAGGTTTTAGGGATGCATTTGAAGCAACGGACGGATCGAAAAATTTCGCGGAAGCAGGAAGCTGCTGGTACTATATATGAACAAGATAATTAGTAACATACGTAATTAATAATTCAATAGAAAAGGAAAATGAACAAATTATCCTACTTAATTAACGTCGACACATGCATGCAACATTACCAAAATTCCATTAATTCTTGTGACATTGACATGCTCTACGAGATATTGCTTCAAGTTATCTCAGCAAAACATAAAAAGGTATTCCTATTTTTTTTGCTGATCAGTCGATACCCAGATTTGAACTAGGGAAAAAGGATTTGCAGTCCCCCGATTTACCGCCCCGCCATGTCGCCAAAACAATACAAAAAAAAAATATTAAAATATTTCATTTTTATGGGGTTATTCATTTTTGTACTGGTATCTTGAATCATATTTTCTTGGCTTAATTAACTTACAGGTACCTGTGGTATCCAACTTTTACAAAATAGTTCTTGTGGTATGACTTTCAACAAAATGGTCCATGTGGTATAGTTTTGAGACAAATTAGTCTATGTGGTATGACTTTCAACAAAACGGTCCATGTGGTATAGTTTGAGACAAATTAGTCACTCTGTCCAAATCACGTATTGACACGTGTTTTTTAGCATTAGTATCCAAATCACGAGTGGTATAAAAATCACAAGTGATATACTTCTTTTAGCTCGTAGAATTAATCTCAACCTCAGTCTTAGACTCAATTGGTTCGATCCGGTGGAATAAACGCACGAGATTCCTCTTCCACGACGACTGTTAGAGTGTCAACGCGTGAATGACAAGTGGCATGTACAACACTCTCCCGTTAAGTGGGTAACGACAATTGTACGGAGAGATTAATTTGTCTCAAAACTATACCACAGAGACCGTTTTGTTGAAATTCATACCACATGGACTAATTTGTCTCAAAATTATACCACAGGAATCATTTTGTTGATAGTCATACCACAGGGACTATTTTGTAAAAGTTGGATACCACAGGGACCGGTGAGGTAATTAAGCCTATTTGCTTTAATACAATTATTTTAAAAATCCTTACTTTTCTCCTTGGATTGGATACATTTTTTCGATTGATTCATGTATAGTATCTTAAAACAAACGCACTCAATAAAAAGTAAATCCCCACAGAGCAATTATTAAGGTGACAATCAAAATAGTATGCACAATTGTCAAATAAACGAAAAGAAATCATGACTGAGTTAATTATTAAACCAACACGAAAGAAATAAAAATTAAATTAATTACTAACTGATCTGATGCAAATTTTAATCAAAAAATTACAGTTATTTCTTTTAAACCTAGCTATCAATCATTAAATTAACATATTGTATTTTTCTGTGGTTTTGAATGCCTTAAAAATTCTTAAAAAATTACAAGTATAGTAATTTGATTGTAGAAACTCATGAGCTATATAATTATATATAGTTCTTGCTTTTTTTTAATCATATATAGTCCTTGCTTTTTTTTAATCATATATAGTCCTTGCTTAAAATTGAATCTTGCCACTTCTCTTGCATGGGGTCACTTTGAAAATTGCACAAATCCTTGGACTAATATTGTTAAACAATCACGGCCACCTTTCACAGAAAATCGGTGGGGGCAATCTTGTTTAGTGGACGCAACTTCATCAAATTAGACTAACTAAAAATTCAAGATGATTTTGAAAGTTCAACGGGCCGGGACAATTTCCTTTGTTCATGGCCTGAACGAGGCATTAATGTCACTAATTGGAAGAACATGTTGTCTCTCAAGTTGGGATTTGCGAAGGCTTTCCTTATCTTGGCCCCTATACATGTCTTTACATCTATAATCACTGTTTCTCTCCCATGCATGTCGATCATTTGCAAAGAATAAAGGAAAATAGCTCTTTTTCTTAGAGATCAAATGGGTTTCAAAGAATATTCTGCTTTTTACGTACCTACGTCTGTTTGATCAGATTCTTGATATGACATGATGTAAGCAATGTGTGCGTGGTTTTGTATGAGATATTCTTAAAGTCACTTCTAGAGGGATGACTTCCGCATGGTACCAAAGCTTGTCCCTGTAAGGTTTTATAGAATAGAACTCATGGGTTAAAATCAAGTATATAATTAAAATAATAAAATTTATCATTTTTTATCGATTTAAACTTTTGAGCTAAGTGATGAATTCACACCGTCCTGAATTCGAGACGAGGACCAGTACTTCACTCCATTTCAATTATGCTAAGGAGATGAGGGTAATATATATCTTTTGTCCTGATCTCTCATTAGCATCCTATTGTTATGCCCTTAATGACCCTTTGGTTAAACTATGGATCGGTCCCTCTGAAGGACATCTCGAGGAAGAACCTGTTGTCTCCCCTTCTAGAGCCTCATGATTAATGATAGATGCCTAAGCTATAAGGTGGTATTATCAAAGATTATCTCACCCAGATAGAGAATTTCAATATATTGTCTTTCTCAGCGTCCCTCTTTGCCCAGATAATTGAGAAGAAAAGCCTCAAGACCATAAGTGTAACAATCGTAAATAACTGAAAATATCATTACGAAGTGACCAACTAATTATTAATTAAACGAAAATATATATTACACAGATATTGATGCAACTCTGTGGAAGAAATTAGAAAGAAAAAAGCCGAATTTATAACGATAGACCTTGGAACTTAGATTACTTAGTTCAAGGAGAATCATTTATAATACGTGATCATAAGAGACAGATCGAGAAGAAACTTTAGAAAGTGAAAAAAGATTTTGATCAGTTGGTCAAGATCATAAGCTAGAAGAGCGGAAGAGGGGATATGCACATATGATTGGTGGGCAAATCCCTGGCCACCAAACCTCGTATATATCTTTCCCCGTGATTGGTCAATCTCCTTTTCTTAGTTCAAACCCTAACCGAGAATTTTCTCCAACAGCCAAATGATCTTGAATTCAACCTTACAATATGCATCAGCTAGCACGGACGTCCTTCTATTATGGCATCCTTGACCTAGATGTCTAATCTTTTACGCGAAACTCGTTGACCTTCGAAAATAAAGGTTGAAGAATCCATAGCTACTCAGTGCCAAATCCATTTGAAAGGAGACCTATTGGTTGGCTCCAAGTCTTTGTCAGCGTGATAATGGTAATAGTAATTACGTATGTTTAAAGTATAGTTGATGGTCAAGAAATGCGCACTTGATAAGAGATTCAATCAACACAAAAAGCGCAATTTTTCACCACCAAGAGCATGCGTTATGCGCATGCTTTTGCCAAAAGCTCCTCGTTTGGTGTTTAGATTTCCAGGTCAATTTCGAAGATCCTTCCACCTTTTTCGAATGACTAATTCGTGGACTAATCGGTGGAGAATGATGTTAATTCCTAATCCTTTTCGATCCTCTTTTATATGCCATCCAATATCTCAGTCGATCATATATCCGTTCACTACAAAAATTGACAGCTTTAGTGACGATTTGGTCAGTGACAAATTGGAATTCGTCACTCAAGAGCACTCTTCAGTACGAAATTTAATTTCATCACAGAAGCTACCAGCCCAGAGTTACATCCGCCCGACGGAAATCAACACGTGTGCTACATGGGCACGGCCATTACTGTTCTCACATCATTACTGAATAAACATTTGAACGCAACTTGCAACTCTGAGAACATCATTTTCAGTGACAAATTTTTTGGTTAGTCAAAAAACGATTATCCGTTGGCACACTCTTTAGTGAGTGCAAACAGATAATCAATGATGAAGCAAAAATTCGTCACCTACTAAAGAACATTCGCACGCGTTATGCAAACGAATAAACAAAGCTTAGACACCACGAAATTGAAATTTGGTCCCGCAAATAGAAAACCGTCCAGACATGTACTTATTTGTCCGGACAGATTTGCGTGACAAATCTTAGAATTTATCACCCAAACTCTTTCGTGACAAGCTTACACGGACAATTTTTTTTTGTCACTTACAACTTTTGACAACGAATTAATAACATTTAGTGACAAATTTGTTCGTTATCATAACCAAATTTCTTGTAGTGGTTGATTACATACAAGTGTAGATCGCAAATGTCAACTCCATACTAAGCAAGCACAATCGAAGTGCATGATGATTATAACCTCTTCTGGAAATGAAAATCATATCCATAAGATTATTTATTCAAAATAATTTCGGTCATCGTAGATAGTTACAGTTAGTGCATGTCAAAAATCCATAAATTAGAGGTAATAACTAATTTGAGTCTCCTTTTGGTAGTGGTTAATGCACGCCAGACTTGTGTCGATCCCTTGTTCATGCTCATGACCAGCTTTCCTTATCAACTAAATCTTTATGAGATAAGCTGCAGATTGTTAGCAATGAGGGAAATCCCGAATCTAACTCATATTAAACACACTACGAAACCTTAACGGGTAAACTCCATAAAGGCGGGATGTCTCCTATCTCAGACTCTCATTTTAATCACCAATTCTATTCTCGTGGGGATCCGGAATAGATTGAACTCTGGAATACTATGCGTTCAATTACACAATTTCAAGTGCGCTCTAACAACCATTCGAACTAGATTAATGATGCGTATTTTTAATACTAATTTCAAATGAAAAATTACTGTTTTTTTCTTTACTGCATGCTGGTTTTACCATTAGGAGATTGAATAGTATGAGTGTTGGTATTAGAATCGTATCCTCGCCATTGTGTAGTTCCATCAATCCCTGGATATTGACAATACAGCCAAATTTGAGCCCTGATCTTACATTTGGAGCTACAAAAATTAGTGTAAAATGAAAATGTACAATATACCTTTACAGACTTTATTATTGCTTAGGTTCGTTATTGTCCAACAGAGCATTTACGTAGCCTAATACTGACTTTTCGTCTACGCAATCAACGGTGTGACGGGTCCATCGCAGTACTGCCGCAGCTGCACTGTACTGTCTCTCTTCTTCTGATCTTTTCCCATATCTACTTGCCACGTCAAATCAATGTACGCCACGTGTCACCCAATCATTTACAGTTTCTCACCGTTTTTTGTCCATGTCCATTTACGAAGGCATCAAGATTCAAGCCATTTCGTTCCGTCAACTCAGCTGATCTCTAAGGGTTGGCAGATGCAGCAGGACCAGCACTTCACTGTCTTCTTGTCCTACTTACGAAATTGCCCCCTTATATTTTTTGTAAACGACAAAATTAATATGCTACTACTAATTTTGTTTTGTTTAATTGACTGCTTGTTTTCAATTAATTTAATTACTGGAAACATAATTATCTCTAAGCTACTTAGTTGCTAGTCGAAATAGAAAAAAAAACACTTTGTAGTCCTAGAGGAACGCAATGAGTATTGCTGATAACGCTTATCTCGTCTTTTAAATCTCTTGGGCTTTTAATTATTGCAATCTCTCTCTAATCAAAAGTTGCTATTATTTCCTAGATCTTCCTCCATAATTAGGAGCGACCCATTTCCCCAAATACATCCCTAATTATGCACTTTGGTCTAATAGTCAACATCTAACTCTTTAAATCATTACCAAATACCTCTAAATCAACTTACAACTACAATTTGCATAAGAAACTCTCTCTCTCTCTCTAAATCTGGTAATTTAGTTCTTCTTTAAACCTTATATGCAGAGTTCAGGAGAATCATTTAAAAGCAAACCAGAAAACAAAAGACACAAGAGAGAGAGGTCGTAACTGAACAAGGTAATCATGAAGTCATGAGTTTCTGTTGTGGAAGTGACACGCAATTGGGCCATCCCGATCAGGACGAGGCTCAAAGATAAGGGCAAGCTTGGAAGATACAGAGCAAATCACATGCCTCCAATCTTCCCTGCTAATTTATACGCATATATATATATATATATATATAGTGAGAAAGAGAGAGGCAGCAGGGGCCAGGTCTGTTTTCGAGTACAAAGATAACAACCTCTGCCAGTTATCAGTAACATATAAGAATCAGAGGCAAAGGCAAATCCGTACTTTCTTCTCGACTACAACCCTCGTGAATCGAGGGTCAGTGTTTTCACTTTTTTCAGTTAAAACCCTCTTTTTTCCGTGTTTTACACTTCACTGCCCACCAATGACGACTAATTCATCTTTTTCCCCTGAACTTCCACCAGATTTCCTCAGAAACATCAGTTTACAATTCATGGTTAATAACCCAACGCGACAACGACAAAAAAAAAAAGGAGTTCATAATTTATTGGGCAGTACCACATGCTACATGTTTTGTCTCTTTAAAACGATCTTTGTCCATTTATGTCTCTCTTCAACGGCCACGTCTTCTCAATTGTACTTTTTAGAAGGTGACTCTTTTCATATTTATACTTTCCATTAAACTCTTTTTCTTTAGTAAAAGGTCAAGGAAATATTTAAAGATATTATTATTTCCAGACGCTACTGTTCGGTATTCCACTTTCTCCCCTCTTAGATTATCTCATTTCAAATATTACTCCCTTATAATATGCGAAACACCCACAAGGGTCACCTCAAGCGATACGGTACGGCAGAGATATTACAATTTGTCCATTTGTCGCAGACACAGTTGGGTTTGTGGTGAAAAGAAAATATACAGTTTTTGTTGTCTTTTTTCTTGAATGAAATAAAGAATTTCGTTGCTGTAAACCACAGTATATATGCAGTTATCTATGACAGAAAGAACTTTTAAAAATCTCCATTAAAGTATGTGATGCAATATCGTGTCTTCTTCTTCTTCTTTTGATTTTAGTTGCCCTTAAGCAATCACTTTTCCCGCTGTATGTAAAGACACATCCTTCGTGAAGTAGCTAATCGTTGGGGGGAAAAGAAAGCACAGCACACTGCGAGAATACAGCATAAAAATCCATGTGCATTCAATATCAGTTGATTGATTTGATGTTAGGCGTCATTTTCTAAAAGCCTCACTTTTCCATGCTTGTCTACTTCCTTACAAAGCATTCTTCTCTAGCTAGCTTTCTCATAATGTCAAATCGGATGCAGCCGAAAATGGAGTGCACAAAATCTTCCCACAAATTCGTAGAGCCTGAATTTTTCATACCCCTTTTATCTAATTCAGAAGGATTGTTCTATCTGCATTTAATGAAAGGTATACCAAATCAATATCCATGATTGCTTCGTGCAGAACAGCAGAAAACTCTCTGCACTAATTGGAGCTTGGACCTATGTATATGATAAGAGAGCGTTAGTCAAGGGGCCAAGCTTGTCTTCAATGGTATTGGTGGTAAACAAAAGAGAAAAGAAATAAGGCAGCATGTAGTGTGGGGGAGCCAGCAAGTCCATGGTCACCATAGCGGTTGTTGCTAACATTGCTTGGGGGATAATTAAGTTGCCCACCAGGGATCTCACTGGACAACTGAAAAGGGTGCATGCGTTTCTGGGGTGCCATATAATAAGTTGCATACTTGAGTCTTGACCCCATTAGATATACCCTAATTACTTCACAGAATACGTGTAGAATGCGCAGAGTATATTGTTCGGATACACACAGCCTGCTTGTCATACCATGTTCATTCAATGGCAAATGGGCCAGAGAATTGTCGTCTAATTAGTCCTATGTTAAAAAAGACAGCCCAAAAGCATATACGAATGAGGAATGGTCCTTGATCAGTACTTACCAAACAAAAAAACAAGAGGAAATGGTCCTTGTCCAGTTGTCCTTGAGCATTCAGCTGATCATACAAGATTGGAAGTGTTAAAAGCTGAAAATCCAGATCATCACAAGCATTCTGCGAAAGAGAGAGACAGAGAGAGAGAAGCGAACCTACCAGTCCTTAGACAATAAATTCAGGTTTCCCTATTCTCGAACTCCCATCACCAATGCATATGGCATAGACAATGACAGTTGCTTCCTATCCTCCAATTTATGCCCCTCCCGTTTATGCGTAGGCACATGCGCCCTTTTCAGAACATGTCCTGTTTCAAGTTTACACGAAATACAGGAAACAATGAATTTTCTTTCATAATTCTCGTTACCCTACCATCACGACTACTCTTACGTTTTACGTTCCGTTCGGTATATGAATTTCGTATATTCACATGATGGGCCATGGGCCATTTGACGATAAGTCACAATCTCTCTTTACTACTCCATCCCATATATTTTTTTTCGGTTTTTTTTTTTCCTCCGTCTCCCTCCCTTACACAATG
Source organism: Myrica gale (assembly GCA_963930655.1). Lineage (NCBI taxonomy): Eukaryota > Viridiplantae > Streptophyta > Magnoliopsida > Fagales > Myricaceae > Myrica > Myrica gale. The sequence goes on along the minus strand of OZ005600.1, from coordinate 26,175,666 downwards.
TCTCGGCGGTATGGTTAACAGGAAGACAGGCTCTGTCTCACTCTTGATGATTGATTTTTGTTTGGTCTTTGTATAAATTCTCCAATACAATCACCACGGGACAGTGGCGTATCTATGATATAAAATGAGTGGGGTCAAATTTTTATTATAAAATTACAAAAAAAAATCACATAATATAAAAAATGTCTTAAAATTACAATATCGCAAATTAAGAAAAAAAACAAAAAAATAAGCACAGCATCACCATAGTCCATAACTATAAGCACATAATCATAAATGATAAATCATGAGAAATTCGGACAAAATTAAACTAAATCATGAGAAATTAATCATGAAGTAGCATAAAAAATAAAATATAAGTAAACAACTAATCATGAGAAATAAGAAATTAATCATGAAATGATTAAAATTTGAAATCCTAAATGGCTAAATTAAAAAATTAAAATTAAACTAAATAGTCTAAATTGCACATCTTTGGAGTGGAGAGGCAGTCAGGCAGTCGGCAGAGAGTTCCGATAACTGGTGGACCGGTGGGCGGCACCTGAGAGCAGAGGCATGCGATTTTTTTTTTAAAATCAAAGGGTGAAACGGCGTCGTTTCACACTATGATTTAAAAAAAAATTAAAGAAGCAGGTCATACGGGACTGTGCCAGTGGTTGCGCCTCCGCTGGCCCTATCCCGCCCCCACTGGCCCTGGAAGTAGGCCTAAGCCAGTGTGGGCAGGCCTACACATCTTAATAACCAAAAAACAAAAATTTTGCAAAGGATTTTTGGAGCCAGTGGGGGCGGCCGCCCCCACCCGCACCCCCTGGCTCCGCCTATGCCATGGGACGTAATTCACCACCTAAAATTAGGGCTGTACAACCGGAAATCCGATCCGACCGGATTTTCGGTTGTGCTTATATGGAGGACAAGACCGGTCCAGAACAGTTTCATTTTTTTAAAAAAATTTTAACTTTGTTTAACTTTTTTTAGGTTAATTTCGAAGGGGAAATGACATATAAAAATGTAGAGTTTTAGTTTTGGTTAAAACTAAACTTTTTAAGATTGTAATTTGTATTAAAAATATATATATAAACATCTTTTTATTTATATTAATAAATCCGGTCCGGACCGGTTTGTCAAGAGGTATGGACCGGATTTAAATAAACAAAACCAAAAATCCAGTCCGATTTTGTGGTCCAATCAGGTCTGCGGTCTGATTTTGTTCAGCCCTACTTAAAATAGTTTGCATATCCTCTTGCCCCATATACACACAAGAATACTGTGAAGCATTCATATAAAACTAATGCGACGCTTTCATTTGAAATAGGGAGAGAGAGAGAGAAGTTGACCCCTTTATGTTGCCCTCTGATTTCATCTGTCATGGAGAGTAGTAGCTATTGAGTTCCCATATATACAGATGCCATTCTTGTGACGAATTACAGACACAAAAAGAGACTACTTGAGGAAATGTATTGAAAAAAAAGAACCAGTTACAGAAAAGAAAAAGAGAGAATAGCCATTTCACCAAAAAGAAGGCAGATAACAGGGGTCACAGCAAAGGGAGCCCATTCAGGATAATAGCAATAGGAACTGACTTTTGAAAAGAATTGAGAACGGTTTGAATCCTTTGGACGTATCCCAAGCTACTCCGACCACCCACCGACATTGAAAGCCACCCTTTGCTCCCTTATGGCTCAATTTTACCTCTGCCCACTCTGGGACCTTGTTGTGCAGTAATAAGCTCCTAAATTTTGGACAGTGTCCTTTCGGGAGCACCCCACATATTGTAGACATGCTGGCAATGGCTAAAGACCAGCTTTCACTTGCCCCACTCCTGGTTGGAATGATGTAGACGACTAGTGGGCGTGCATTGAGTGCAGTGTCCACAATGATCGCCAAAGGGTCTTTTGGGTGTGGTTCGAACCGACACCGATAGGGACAAATCCAATGCAAATGGGCACTGGAACTGAGTTTAAGGCGACCTAGGATCCATTTGCTGAGAGAATGGAGCATGCATTCTTTTGCACATATCGGATTCTTCGTGACATTGCGCAAGTGGGTATCTGTCTTTGTGTGCCAACCCATATAGTACTTCTGCCATGTGAGATTCACATGTGAGCACGAGGCAGGTTGCCAGGTTGTGGTTTTCGCTATTGGAGTTTTAGAAATTTAGTCAGGTAGTGCTCTCGCGATCCGAAGTACAGACACAATAGAACATTAGCAGACATATATGACAAATTACAAAAGGGTTCGAAAGCTATGCCTGATGCTACAGGCGATGGAAGTAAAAGTTCGAAGGCAATAAGCGAATAGTTATCGAGCAGAACTAAAAATTAGTAAACGCAAGCTTCCCCACAACTCGAGAGGGGCCACTGAACATTAATTTAAGCCCAGGCTCGTTCCAGCTCGGCCCGCCTTTTCAACTACTGCATCTTTGGGCCCAAATAATTTGGACTCCACTTCACAATGGTGCCGTCTCTATGTCTGACTAAGCTGACCGCTTTGACTGGCCTCGTCGGTTCCCGTTGTATGCTTGCCATAAGCTTCGGCCTGGATATCAAAAACCAGAAGGCATTTTAGACCCAGCACGTCTCCAGACATTTTTAGCCCAAAACCCCGTACCTTTGGTCCATACTGAACGCGGCTCAAGAGTTTCTGCCCCGCAACAGGAAGCATTCAAATTCCAAGGTCGTACCGCTCGCAGCGCCCCGTTGTCATGACTGTCCTTGAGTGAGTTTTTTTAATTCATATTTTGAACCGACTGTTTAGGGTCTCGCTAATAGGGTGTCATGTGCTCATTGGGCATCGTTTATTTTTTAAAAGGAAAAAAACATATAAATCCTCGGGAAAATTGCTCCGTACATCCCTGTGGTATGACGCTTTCCCAATTTCGTCCTCAGGGTATGATTTTCCCTAAAAGAAACCCTGGGGTTTGACCATATTCCCAAAAGAGTCCTGTCGTCACTTAAGTGGACGGAAATGTTGACCTGGCTAACAGATTACACGTGAAATGTTACATGTCACGTTTAAAAGTTTGAAAAACATATAATGTGAAGCCACGTGTATTATTTGAAGGTGAGATCCGAAAAAGCTCCAAAATCCCCAAATTAAATTACGTTGCCCAAGTCCAAACCCCCTCCCCCCCCCCCCCCCCAAATTACTTCCCCGAACCCTAAGGACCCCAACTTCCCCGAACCCTAAGGAACCCAACTTCGTCGAACCCGAAGGACCCCAACTTCGCCGAACACAAATCCCGTCGTGAACCCACCGTGAAGTTCTATGCTTCTTGGAGCCATCGTCGCGAACACATATTTCGTCCATAGTGGATGCTTCTGTGCTTCTTGAACCCATCGTGAAGTTCGGAGGTGTTTTGTTCGAGGTAGGAAGGGGCAATGAGAAGTGCATCGTCCTCTTCTGTTAGCAATGGTAGGCAGGAAGCGACGCCGTTGGAGGTGGAGGTTGAACGTTTCTGCTTTTGCGGCATCAAAGCTCGAATGAGGACAAGCAGGACAGAGGGGAATCCGGGCAGAAGATTTTTTGGTTGCCCGCATTACTCAAGTGGCCAGGTTAGCATTTGACTTTCTGTTACTTTATGAGTTAGTGCAGAATTCATATTATGAGGTAGTCTTTGGTTGTGCAAGTCTCTGGATCATATTATGAGTTAGTGGTATTGGTTGTGAAGATGAGTTAGTGGCATTGGTTGTGCAAGTCTGTTGGCATAAGACTCATCCATCTCTCTGTTTATAGATGAATACAGATTGTATCATCAAAAGAATGAATAAAATATGTTACTTGATTTGTGTTCATACTAAAATCTTTGCAGAGGCATTTGGCTTGTGGATATTTTGAATGGATTGACACCGCTCCTGCGCATAGGGAAGAAGCTCTTCCTGCCCTGCTGAGGAAGGTGAAGATCTTAGAAGATAAAGTGAAGAATTCAGATGACAAACTGAATATCTCAAAGGATAATGTTAAGATCCTAGAAAAGCAAGTCCAAGTCCTTCAGGAGCAGCTCCTTAACAAAAGGCAAAGGAGAGACGATTTAAGGCTGGATTGTTGGGCTCCTGGATGTTCTTCGGTTGTGTTATTCGGTTGTGTACTTCTGTTACTTTGTTGTTGATCAATGTAGGATTATGGCTTTATAGTTTGATGTAATTTGTAGATAACGGATATGAATATGTTGTAATGTGTGACTATTTTCGTTTTGATGTTCAATGACAATGTAACTTGAAATTGGTGCAAGTTTGCCCTTTCTCAGATTTGTGTAATGAACCATCTAGACAAAGACATGCTATGTAATTGAACCATTTGTGTATTAATCGTCAATTACGTTGATACCATTTGTGCATACCAATAGCACTTCTACACATAAATTCTATTTCTACACTTCAGCACATGGTAGATCTCAACAACAACACTATATGGCAATTTGCAATATGTGCAATATGTGCAATTTGCAATTTGTGCAACTGCAATATGCAATATGCAATATGTGCAATTTGCAATTCGTGCAACTGGCAAATGGCAAATCTCAACAACACTATATGGCAGATCTTAACAACAAATAGCAGATCTCAAAAGAACATTACATGGCAAATGTCAACACATTACAAATTCAACAGCACATTACATTACATGACAATTCTCAACAACACAATTCATGTTACCACACTACATGGCAGATCTGAACAACAACACATTACAAATTCAAAAGAACATTACATCACAGATCTCAACAACAACACAAAAGGATTGGCTCAGTTAAAGTGTGGTCAGTTCTTTGCACTCCAGTCTTCTTCCGCGGAGATCACCTCAAAAGGATTGGTTGCGATTGACCTTCACCATTTTTGCGTGGGTTACTCCTTTAAGTCTTTGAAACTGTCTGAACAGATTGTGATAAGGACGTCAATGGCTAAGAGGCGTGTGGTTGGGAGGGCTGCGTCTGAGAGGGTTCTGGTACGTCCTGCATTGCATCATATTATGCTAATTAGTAACAAGATTATTTTCCATATGTATATGAAATGGTTAGATCATTTCGAATCCATCGAACCTGCGTCACATACTGAGTTACAACCCTCTTCCTCTTCGGTTTGTTGTCCAGCTTTTGCAGCAGTCCCTGGCTGGCCGTTACCATTCTGTGCAAGTGCAAGTCATTGACAAACATGTGTCAAATACTAAGTAATGTACATTACATTGCAGATGTCAAACTATTGCTACCTTACTTGAGATTGATCCTTTTTCTTTAATGGCTTCTTTGGATAAATCCTTCGGTTATGATTTTTCAGTTTGTTGCATAAACGTGCATTGTGCCCCTCCACCAAACATTTTTCGCATCGTACAGGGAGTCCCTTCTTGTGACATGATACTCATCATGTGGCTCGTCCTCTGCTCTAACCCGAGCCTTCTTGGGCCTTCCAGGCATTGCCCTCCATACCGGTGGTTGAAGCGGACCAGATGATGATTGTGGCCATAGATCAGCACCTGGCATGGCATGTATTACATGTGAGTACGCTACATCATATGATGCCTTACAGTAGCAATTGTCTACACAGTCCTCTGGTAATTGCCTTTCTACGAAGATGGCAGCACACCCATGTGTACAAGGAATTCCTGTGAGTTGCCATCGGCCATAGGAGCAAATTCTTTCCCCAATGTTCACTAGCTTTCGGTCACCATCAGCTGTGTCAACTTCATATGTAGTTCCGTCACTCCAGAGACACAAGCAATTGACAGTCATGCTCTTGTTCCTTTCCAGCTTTTTTTGAATACGAGGGCATATCTCCCAAATGGCCTTTGAAATTCCATATCGTTTCTGTTTAAAACGATTCATCAGCATTCTTCTAATCACTTCCAACATTGTCACTATTGGCTTGTCTCGTGCCTCTTTGATCCACGCATTAAAGGTCTCCGCAATATTGGATAGGAGAATGTCACATTTAGTTGATGTCTTGAAAGCATGCTTCGACCATCCCTTTGGATCAACATTCTTCAAATATTCATAGGTCCCCACACTGACCCCCTTCAAAACCTCTATGTTCTGCTTGAAGGTTGTTTCGATACATGATCGAGCTGCCCTCCACAATGCATCTTTAACCGGTTTGCCTCGAAACCCGTGCGACTTGACATTTGCATGCAAGTGTCGAACACAATGTCGTTGCTCTTCATTAGGGACCAAAGCCTCCAATGACTCCCGCAGACCCTTACAAAGAGAAAAGAATTAAGTCAAGAAACATGTTTAAAGTCATCAAACATTTCATCGAATAGGTGATGTGAGGTAAAATGTTACCTTTTACCGATCTGACATCCATGTCCAAGCACACTCGTCCCCAATATTCTCTATCAAAGTCTTAATAAACCATGTTCATGATGACCGACGTTCCACTTCACAAACAGCAAACTTCTTCACAAACATGTATTGATCAGCATGTTTCCCGTAGATCATCTCCAATGCTAACTTCTTCGCCTAGTACACGTGATTCTTCGAAACACAAACGTGGAACTCCCTCCGTATATGGTTAGCCAAAGTTGTAGGTGGGATATTAGGGTCATCCCGTATAATCTCCAAATAATATGCTGCTGTAAATTTGTAGTTCAACTTTGTGTTCTTGTGATGCGCGCTGCATTGATGTATGGGCTGAAAGTGTTCGATCTGCACAACGTCTTTATGGTACATGAAAGACGCATGTATTTTCCAGCCACATGCCCTCTTGCAAACTGCAGTGACCCGAAGCTTATCACATTTAATGTACTTGAAATCAAAGTGCCTTTGAACTCCAAATAGCCTTAAAGCCTCCTTAAACATTCTTATATCCCTAAACCTTAGCCCCCTTTCCAGGTGGACCCTGCCCTTTAACTCATCTTCATGAAACTCCTTACATTTTGGCCTCTTGGGCCCATCGCTGTCGGAGTCATCATTTTCACTAGTACTTTTAGACACCTCAGTATCTGAGGCCACTGGATCCTCCACGTCAGCTCCACATGCAGACCCACGGCCAAACCATTCCATATAAGCCTTCCTAGCTTTAGCATGCACCTTCTTTTATGGGTTCCTGATTAGTGCCCACGTCCTCCTCATAAACAATAGGCTGCTTTCCTCTTGCTTTTTCTTGATCCTTGCCTATTGCACTTTGCACAGCCTCAGCATCTACACTCAACATCGATCTCCTCAGGGTCATCTCCCTGATCATCATCATGAACAGCACCGAAAACCCGCTCTTCATCAACAGAATCCTCAAATACTCCATGTGGCCACTGATCGGGGAGCTTTTCATTAACAACTTCATCATCAACGACCTCAGCTGCAGTCAACTAGGGAGGTTCTAAAGGTACCTCCCCTGCCACGCTTGTTTTGTGATCTACAAAAATCCTCAAAGACTCTTCACCGTCTTTTTTAATACGTTGTATGATCTTCAACACATCATCATCATTTTGAAGTGAGTTGATGCCCCACTCAAATGGTTCTCCATCAAATTTACACCATAAATCCACTGGTGCATGATACTTCAAGTGGTCCTTCACAAACTTCAACAAATGAGTAACGGACAAATAGACCGGGTCAACTCGTCCAGCTTCAGCCACTTCCCCTCCAACGTAAGTTCCAAGAACAAAACTTATTCTCCCTCCATGGTGCATAAACACTTTCACCATCTACATATACATAAGCGAAAATATTTTCCCATCAGTGAATGGACGAAGTACCAACCATATTACACTATTTTCGAAGTTTATCACAATTTAAAATTCACTTAAGTCACAAGAGGACAGCCACCAAAAACAAACACAGACAAAAATGGGGACCACATGTGAGAAACTTTAGACAATGGACCACCCATCACATTTTCTTGGAGTAAAAAACTCCATCAGACCTGAGTTTAATTGATTACAGTGGACCACACAACTTTGTTAACTAGTCAATGTACTCATAAGCCACAGAAGCACATGTGAGAAACTTTAGAAAATGGACCACCCATCTCATTTTCTTGGTGTAAACAACTCCATCATACCCGACTTTAATTGGTTACAGTGGATCACACAACTTTGTTAACTAGTCAATGTACTCATAAGCCACAGAAGCACAATGCAACCAAAAATTCTTTAATGAACTCAAATCAGACAAGCATATGGTAACTTTCCAAAAGTTTAGCAAGCGAAATACTAAAGAAATCGTTTGACCCAAACGAAATCACGTGGTACCTTTCGAAAATAGTTCTCGCAGAGAGATAATCACACCGAACAAAACAACTCTGAACTTCACGATGGGTCCAAGACGCACAGAAGCATCCACTACCCACGAAATATGTGTTCGGCGACCTTCACGATGGGATTTGTGTTCGGCGAAGTTGGAGGGGTCCTTAGGGTTCGGGGAAGTAATTTGGGGGGGAATCGGCGAGTTTGGATTTTGGCAATGTAAATTGGGGATTTTAGGGCTTTTTCAGGATCTCACCTTCAAATAATACACATGGCTTCACATTGTATTTTTTTCAAATTTTTAAACGTGACATTTATTATTCCACGTGTAATTTGTTAGCCAGATTAGCATTTCCGTCCATTAAATGACGGCATGACTCTTCTAGGAATAGGGTCAAACCCCAGGATTTCTTTTAAAGAAAAATCATTCCCAGAAAATAAAATTGAAAAAACGTCATACCCCAGGAACGAGCAATTTACCCTAAATCCTCAGCAGGTACAGAAATGAATAAATTATATATCGCTTTTCTCTTTCCTTCTCTCCTCTCTGTTAGTAGGCATGGCATCAAGTCACCGTCTTGAATGTATTAGATGTCGGTACCACAAAGAACGGCCAAATTAGAAAGATGCATAAATGCCTTTCAATTTAAGTCTCTCTCCAAATACCAACATGGGACTCCAACAATAAGTACAACAGACAAAAACCAGCACAACCATGGATAAAACAATAGCTCAAGGCAAACCTAACTAATATATGGTCTACGGTTTCAATAACTGACCCATATACTGATTATCAAACCCTGCCATATATTGTTGAAAATCCCCAAGGAAGACGGTCACAAGACACAAGTAAAGGCAGCAGCACATGAGCGCTGACAAAAAAAAGGATTGGAAGCCCTTTCCAGTAAGGTCAATCTCACTCGAATGTATCATCATCGTCATCGGGAAGAGGCTGACTGGCAGCAGCAGCAAGCTCTGCTTCATGCCTATAGAAAGTAAAACAAACAGTGAGTCAAGAACACGACGACCAATTCAATTGCTATAAATAACTAAATAGTTAATAGATAAATGAGAGTCAAAACAACAGACTTAAGGGTCTACAATGGACATTTCAGCCAATATTTAACCAGTATCAAAATTGATTTGCTTCAGGAAAAGGTGCATTTGCTTTTTAACAATTGGTCTTCAAAAGGCCGCTTCTGGATAGTGATTTGAGGCTTGCAATAATTATTTTGAATTCTAAGTCCCTTTAGACATACAACCAGCATTTGCAAGTTGAAAATATTCTAGCGAAACCAATTGCTTCAAAATTATGGGCATCTTTTTATTAGGTAGACGTGATAATGGTCCCAGAATAGTATAAAAAGATTCCACTCAAACTCAATACGCAATCATAAAAAGCTTCTATGAAAATCAATGGAAAGCAGAGTATGTCCATACTGTTGCTGTGCAGCCAAGTCAATCTGTACTTCTGGAGGAGCAAGAGCAGGAGACTCCACAAAGTGGAGAGTAGGGTCCCTAAATTACAAAGTAATTGTCAATCTTAAGTTTCAATATGAACAGCATTCTAAAAATAAACAAATTAGACAAGGTCGCATTACCCAGCAAGTTTTCTAGCAAGATACAGGAAAGGTTTCTCAAAATTGTAATTGCTCTTTGCAGATATCTCATAATACTGCAGATTCTTCTTCCTGTGGAATGTAACCTGCTTTGCCTTAACTTGCCTGTTCTTCACATCAACCTTGTTTCCACAAAGTACAATGGGTATATTCTCACAAACCCTATAGATAAAACAAGTTGTTAATACCTCAACAATGCAAAGGAGAAACAGTGAAAAAAAGAGAAAAAGGTAGAACTAGACTGAAACATGTTTAACTCACCGGCACAGATCACGGTGCCATGTAGGAACATTCTTGTATGTCAACCGAGCAGTAACATCAAACATAATTATCGCACATTGGCCATGGATGCTGCAAAATCAAGAGAATTTCCATGAGACCTTCAACAAGGGAGCACAAGGTATACAATGAGATAATACACTAACCAGCTCAGTGTAACCACCAAGCCAGCACCCAACATTAGAAAGCAACTCCAAGCCCATTAACAAAAAAAAAGACAATTTTAGAAACACGGGTTTGAAGCCTGCGACTAGTTACATCAATACTGGACCCCTAAGATTTCAACTTTCTGACAAAAGAGAAGAAAACCCTGACACAACTAGTAAGCCTTTTAAATCAAACAATGACTGATCTCGGTCAAATCTGCAACAAATTTCTGTTCAAGTCCCTCTCTCACCATAATATATTGGGCATGTTTGAGCCCCAAATAATTGAGGCCAAATATTTGAGTTTAATATTAAAAAATTCTTCACATGATTTTTTATTATTATAATATTTATTAAAAATCTTCTCTCTCTTCACTTTTTCACCAACTCCCATAATATTTCTTTACTTTATAATATTTCACAAACCCCAATACCCAAAATTTTCACCCTCAAACATCCCCAGTTCAACAATTTCCACTTTACAGGTTCATTGATCCTTGAATCTCATCTTTCCTAACCCAGCTCAATCACATGATTGTCATACAACCCTTTGAATAGCAGGGTTCCAGTAAATGTGCCTAATCAGAACATCCTAACTTTATCTCCCTTCCTACTTCACTTGAATAAGTTTTCATGCTATTGGTATTCTATAGATGCTTTTCGTACCATAGAAACTAAAACATTAGGTTTCAATAGGATGAGATAATAACAATCAAGGCAGAACTTGATTCTTCAGGCAACATGAATAGTATGAATCGGTATTAAACTCCGACTAGGAAAGGCAACAGCAATATCATGAATAGCAAAATGATTCACTTACTAGTAACCATCCCTAAGACCGCCAAATTTCTCTTGTCCAGCAGTGTCCCAGCAGTAAAACCGAATTTTCCCGCAATTTGTGAAGAAGTCCAGTGGATGAACCTCCACACCAATAGTAGCTATTTGCAAGAGAAAAACAGTTAACTGAGAAATTAGGACATATCAAACTACTACTATTTTCTCCATATTTTAAGTAAACTAATCAAACAAACCCAGACTAGAAGTAATTAAGACCCTTACGTTCATATTTCTTCTCGAACTCCCCCGTCAGATGTCTCTTCACGAAAGTTGTTTTTCCTGTCCCATCAAAAAATACTCAGCTTAATCAAACGGCAGTGTTTGATATCAATGTTCATATGAACATATATATGCAAACCTAAATACAAACAGGCCCACCCACTACAAAAGACATGCACTTGCCTTCACAAATCGCTACATTCATACTTTTAAACGATAAGAACCCCTGTACTCGTCCCAGTGAAAAATCTGCCTAGGATTTAAATTTCATCTCAAAATGTAATTATCTCTTATAATCCAAAAGACAGTGTAGACACACAGAAAATTAACCCCGAATGCAGGTGGTATGTTTCCCAGAACTTCACTGAGTACAGTACATGTGGTAACATGTTTCCCAGCTGAATCCTTCCCGAATATGCATACAGTTCTACAACAAATCTTCCCAAAAAATTATTTTCTTTCCAAACAAACGGAGCCCAAAGCTGACATGATCCACTATAAAATTTTCTCAAGAACATCGCGACCCAATCAAACTTAGTTGTAAGAGACGAGATCAGCTTAAACAGAAAAAAAAAACATACACACACACACACAAAACCAGAGCAAACTCAGAGCCCTGCCTTCACAAGCAGATACGAAACAATAAAAAATTAATTCAAAAATTTCCGAAGTCACTAAACAAGTACCAGTGCCGCCATCACCAACGATGACGAGCTTGAAGCTTGGGTAGTCAACAGTCTGTTGGTTTGGTAGAGCCTACAAAAGCAAATAAAAAAAATGAAAAACTTAAACGAGATAAAGAACGAGATCGATGAGCAAAACCCTAGACCCTAAACCTAGCCCTTTGAAATTATAACCGAACTCAAAGATCAGCAACCAGAATCGAAAACGAGAGAGCGCGCGAAAGAGAGACGTACCATGGTTGTGTTGGTGGTGCTATGAGAGAATCCGAGACTTGAGAGAGCAGCGAAGTGACAGAGGAGACGGCTATGCGTTTGAAAGGAGAGGAGAGGGAGGCTTATAAGGTTTTCTCCGTGGCTTTAATTTGACGCAACTCTTTTAACCATTGGATTGGATTACTTTTCCTTCTGCTGTATTCTAGAAGCTCTTTGACCGTGCGATCATCATATTCGATTTAGGTGAGGGCGCTCTTTCTCTTCTATAGATCTGCCCGAGTCGTTTAAACGTTTCATTTTCTTTAAATTAAAAAAATTATAAATTTATATTATTATATTAATAAAAAATAAAACAATTACAGAATACTTAAATAAATTTAACAAACGTAACAAATCATTTATTATCAACTGTCTTCGTTTCTCATTCTCCGCAGATTACATTCTATATATATAAATTTATATATTTTGTTATATATATACTCATACTCAATTATGTACTCATATATACTCGCTTGGTTATACTTAGGGCATGTTCGTTATGAGAAAATTTGTTCAATTCTAAGAATAGTGTGAATATTTAGGTGATGTTTGAGCTTTATTAGCATAAGTGTAAAAATTATTAAGTTGTATTAATATGTGTAAAAAAATTAATATTTAGTTATATTGGTATGCGTATAGGAGTAATGTTAGTAGTATTAATTTAAAAGTTTGATTCAAATTCTAAAAATTTTAGTCAAACGAACATGCCCTTAGTATAATTATATATGAATTATAATGATTATACCATACCTTTCTAACAATATAACAATAACAGGTACAAATATTAAATACAAGGCTCTCAGCCACATGGATAGTTCAATGTGCTCATCAGCTCCCTGCCCTTAGATGTGGATCATCCAAGGCATATTAGCATGGCGTACTTCTCATGTTTAAACCGAGGTTTGAAACCAAACTTCTCCTCAGGAGGATAGATGGGGCGCTTCAAGTGAGATCCAATGTAGATCCAACTTTCTATTCACTCGTGGGATTCGGGCGGTCCAGAGGGGACCCACACGGCTCCTCTCTTCTCAATAATCTATACATCCATTATCAGTATATGAACAACTATCTCTCGAGCACTTGTAAGCGAGTCGTTTAAATGTATGTATTCGTTTTTCTATCTTTTTTCAGCTTACTGGATAGTAGGATATTGTTCTGAATCTCTTGATTTAAACTATTTACAGACAAATTAGCTTTGCCACTCTTAACAGACTCTATTTATATCCTTGCAAATAGCACTAAATGCGGTAGGGGCTACAATTGTGTATTTATCTTCATGTATTGAATGGATTCAGTAGCAAATTAGGGATTAAGATCCTTTGCAATTTCGTACATGAATTACATAGTAGAATTCAGATAGAGATAGACACAAACATCATTTAATGTTTTCTATATTTGCACATACAAAGTTTCGGGTAGCATAAACCCTACAATGAAGTTCACATATTGTGTTTATCTCTCTCCGAATTCTACAATGCAATTCAGGTAGGGGATTGCATAGATCTCAATCCGTAAATTAGTCCTCTTAAATTGTCATTTTTACCAATTTGCATCCTAAGTTATAATTTGTTACCATTTCATCACAAATTAAGATCTAATTGTTAAAAATAAAAATAATAATAATAATAAAGTAGACACGTGTCACACTCTAGATGGTTAAATCTTTAACTTGGGCGAAGATAATTGAAGAGGTTTTAGTGTCAAGAATAGTATTATGAATGTATGCTATAATTGAAGTGATATTTGAGAATGATAAATAAAATGTTATTTTTCCTTTTTGTATTTGGTAGGACGATACTGTATTAAGGCTTAATCATTTTGTTGGCCCTTTGGTATTTCAAAATCTCAAATTGGTCATCATAGTACTTTTCGTCCTAAAATAGTCCACGTGGAATGTTACTATACCAATAATGTTATTTCTATCAACTTTTATGTGACTATCGGAGACACACTATAACCAATATTAGACATCAACATGTCTATTTTCAGTGGTAACAGATTAATGTATCACTTTGTGTACGCAATCGTATCAAAACAGATGTTCCAACTAGATCAAATACGTTGTGCAAAGATGGCGCTCGTTAATTTTTTACCACCAAGATTAGAGATATGGATGTCTGGTATTAGTTACGTCGTGTTCCTGATAGCCAGTCACATTCAACTTTGGCGTTCAATTGTAGGCAATAGTCGATGAAGGGCTGAATGACATGGTAATATTATACAGAGGCTATATTTAATGTTTGTTTTCAGAAAATCTAATATTACAATCTCAACATTATTCCTACGAATATCAATACAATATTCGCACCATATATAGTATCCTAAAATTTTTTTGAAAACAAACATGCAATTTTAAAAATACCCTAAGGATAAATGTTGTTTTGCTTATTAAACTAATGGGCCAAATACTTATTTAGTCTCAAGATTTTACTTCATTTTAAGAAATGGTCCCTGCATTTTAGAATTGATCCACAAACAATCCTCAGATTTTACAAAAAAAAAAAGAGCTTTTTTTCCCTATTTAGCCCATTTTAGCTCCATTTCTATCACAACCCAGCTTCAGCCATAGTTTTTTTTCTTGCATTTATGAGCAATATTGCAAAAGAACCAAACCGCAGGTACACCTTAAAAGGGTGGGGGTTTCCATGCCCCTATGAAAGGAGGGTAGGAATGGAGATCACATAAGTGGGGATATAGACCGATACGTCAAAAATTGTCGGCAAAGGAATGGAAACCAATCGACGTGCTGAGGCAGCCCATTTCGTCGAAGTCATGCGCACTGGAATTTGTTGTGCGTGGGACACCGAGTGACAGTGAGTCCAATATGTGGGCGGTTTGGAGGGATATTTGAATGTAATGAAATTAATAATTACACTTCAAAATAATATTTGCCTAATAATTTTAGGAAAAAAAATGTAAGAATGCAATTTTACATGTCTAAGGAGGTTTGGCGGCAGCAGGTCTAAGAAGTAAGAAGAAAAATCTGCAATGAGCTTCAGAAACGAGCCCCAGCCCGAGAGACGTAAACGGAGAATCTTTGAATAATTTTTCAAAATTGCATTTACACTGTTGAATCGCGAACCGCGTTGTCAACGTAAAAGTAGATTTGAGCTCAAATTGACAAAGCCAAAAATAACCTGCCTATCAAAACATCTACTGGGCAGGAATGGGTATAAGAGAATTGGGCTAAAAACCCAGCAGGAATTGAGCTGAACGGCAGCTGCTGCTTCCTGTCCTACCAGCAGTGAAAATAAATGAAAACATGGGTCATGTTCGTGTGTTGAAGAATTTTTTAAAATTTGCATCCAAGATTCTACAAACATATTCAGTTTGAAAGTGAGAATGCTGTCAAACATTTTCCGATTTTATTCCGAACATACACATCAAAATTACCAAAATATCCCCCAACAATTCGTAGAGTAAAGAGATAAGGAAGGGTAAAATGGGATTTTAAAAAATATATGCCCACACCTGCAGTTTGTCAGCGTCTTTTTATCTGAAAGTGTCGGTACACGTCTTTTTTTCTGAAAATTTCAGTAGGCGTCGAGTTGTTTTTCGTCTTCTTCTCCTTTTCTTCTTCTATTTTTTTTACCTTGTTAGCCGTCGTTTGTCTTATACTTACATAGAAAAGAATCACATTTCAACGTGCCGCTGCACGACATAGCCTCAGCTACAACACCAAGGATAGCCTCAGCTAGGGCTGTCCAAAATATCGGACCGGCCAACCCGGACCGGTTTTGGCCAAATCGATGGACTTTTTTGAAACCGGGTTGACTGGACCGGGAAACCGATGTACTCCGGTTCGGTTCTTGGTTACCCTCATGAAAACCCGGGACCGGACCAGAGTATACCTATCCAAATCGGCCCAAAATGGCATGACTCAAACCGACCCGGACCGGACCGAAAGAATGATCGGTCCGGTACACATGCTCCACAAAATGATCGGTTTGGTCGGCCGGACCGGACAGAATCGGCTAATGGACATCCCTAGCCTCAGCTACAGCACCAAGGACATCACTTTGTTCTCTTCTTTTCTTCTTTTTTATACCTTTCAAATATGTATGGCTGTCCACCAAACTCGCCGGACAGGCCAACCCGGACCGAAACCGGACCGGCCAACCTGGACCGAAACTGAACCGGTTTTGGCCAAATCCGGATCGAGACCGGTATACTCCGGTCTGGTTCCGGGTTACCCATGTGGAAAACCGGAACTAGACCGAAGTATACCACTCCAAACCGGTAACCGGCCCAAAATGGCATGACCCAAACCCAAAATCGGCCCAAAATGGCATGACCCAACCCAAGACCGGCCCGGTGAAACCGGAGATCGGACCGGTCCGGTCTGTTAGAATGACTGGTCCGGTATACACTTTCACAAAATGGCTGGTTTGGCCGGTCGGACCGGACAATGGACAGCCTTACAAATATGTAATAAAAAATAAAAAATAAATTCGAACGGCTAATAAATATTATAAATAAATAATATATATTTTACATTTTATCTTCTTCACTCATCCCAATAAAAATAATCTATAAACAACCTTAAAAATCATCATTACTTTTTTTACACCTCAACAACTTTTACATAAACACCAATACAACTACACAATCAACTACAAATTATCAAAATACAAATCCTACAAATTTCTTGAACTACTTAAATACTTACCTCTTCTCCCTCCATTTGGCCATTATGTCCTCTTCTTCCGAGGGGTCTGTCAATTCCTTATCTCAAACAGACCACCTCTTTTCTACCCTGTCACCTCATTCTGTATTGCTTACGTCATCGTACAATAGGTGAAATGATTAGATCTGAAGGGTATGATCTTGTTCTTTGAAGGCTTCTTTAACAAGATTCGCATGGGTATTCTAGTATATTAGGTTTGGACCATTGTTTTCCTGAGCAGGAGAGCCAAAGTATTTACTATAATTTTCTGAAGGCCTTATCATCTTGGGTCCTCGGAGCAGGCGAATCATTTCTCGTCCGTCGAGAATAAAAGGGCAGAAATCAGAATAGATTATCTTAATACTGATTGAGAGTTTTTTTTTTTCTAAGTAAGCAAGAAGATAACATTCACAGACAAAGGAATACACAAAACAGGTCATTTACAAACAGATCTACAGGGGCGGCATGAGGGCAAACGATACAAGGCCTACAAGGAGAAAGAGTTCAAAAAGTCCAGCTAACCGAAAAGGTCCAAAAGACCCAGCAAAGCCGCCAGAGGCGGCGACGCCCACCGAAGAAGAAGGTGACGACGACACCTTAATCCCACACGCATAGATGACATCTGCAAGAGTCGAAGGAAGAGGAGCACACAAGGACTCCTAACAAAAGCCGGAAGAAGGCCATATCACGCCAACAACACCAATAGGTCTCTCCGGAGCAAAAGACCCCACCAACAGGGAGTAGCCAAGAGAACGAACAAAAATGGCCGAAAAAGAGCAGACCGAAGAGAGAAAGGGGACGGCTGGAGGGGGAGGGAGAGAGGCTCCCGCCGGCAAGGCTGAAGGGAAAGAAGAACGACCCCTCTCTCTCTCTACCTGGTTTCTCGCGATCGTCGCACCGCTTCATCGCCCACCGTCGTTTTCCACCGCCCACCCCCACTTGCAACCTGCCCTGCACCGCAGCCACAACCGTGACCCGCCGCGTCCACCGTCCCGCAGCTCCAACCAGCGCACCTGGTGTCCCTCAGTCTCAGGCCTCATTTGTGACTGTGAGAATAATGAATTCTGCAATCCGCATAACATTCTAAATTTCTAATTTCTATAGCATTTGTAGTGTATTATTGTATTAAACTTTTAATTACTTTAATTCTTTAGTTAATAGTTTGTTAGGTAATATACTAATATGAATTATAATGATTAATCCATACAACATAGTTAATTTAGGGCAATTAGATTTAGATTTTTGACGGTTTCATTTTTTGCAGGATCCTCGAGATTTTACACTTGACAATTGTTGGACCTCCGACTCCTAGTATGTGTTTCTATCAAAGATTCTCTCTAAAAATGTTTTAGGGTTTGAAATTTTGTGAGTTGTGAAAATGTCGGAGGATGTGATCGAATTGGTTAGGAATTTTATGATTTGTGAAATTGTCGGAGGATTGGATTGTATTGGTTTGGATATTTGTGGATGAGATTTGATTGACTTGGATATTTGAGTTGTAAAATTGTTGGAGGATGAGATTGAATTAGTTTGTGAAATTGTTGATTGATTGTGCTCACTTTGAAATTGTTCAATACCATCAATTTTCAGGTGTAGAATCCAGTATGGAAATTGTTCTACTTCTTTTTTCTAGGCAATCCAAGGAATATCTCTAGCAAGTGATACTAGGGGACTCTGATCCACAATATGGATCGAATATAGAATCCATACACCACTTTGATGTGTTCCTTCTATGCTTTATTTTATATTATAGATTCCCTCTTTGACGTGCAGAAAGTGACAGAAGTGGTCTTCATAATCTCTTTGGAGGTACTACGTTTGCTCTAACAGTTGTTTCTTTCCCTTTGTTGAGAATTAAGCTCTAATATATTGAGTTTGAGATCTTGCGTCTGGTGTAAGGTGATATTATTGTAATATCCACTAAATTAGTGTGGCTCACACATCACTGGTTATAAAGTTTTAATTCAATTGGGTAATTAAAGATTTATTCCGATAAGGATTTTATTAAAGAAATTTTAATTAGATACAGATTAAAAGCATGTATATTATATCACCTAGGGCTAAAAGAGCCCTACCTATCACTTGACGTGACTTTTCTTTTCTAGTCCAAATTCCGTTACGCATGTATCCTATTTAGTTTTTTTACATCTGGTCCTCCATTTACTCTGTTCGTCCGCATTTTTTTTCTTGGCTGTTCGTCCGCATTGGTATAATTTAATTAAATATCTGTGGTTTAGATTATATAAACTTCTTTGGCTTTACCAACTTGCTGATGACCAAATTGCATGCGCATGATCTGTGGTTTATGCTTTCGATATTGTAAAAGATATATGATCCCCTTCGTTGATGACAGCTAACGGACTTTGTTAAACGAACAAATTTGCTATTAGACTCAATTGATCTGTCATGGGCACAGGAATAGGGGTGAAGGAAGAGGTTTACGGTGGACGAAGCATGTAGGGGTGGTTAACGGTAGCGTATGTGACGGTTTGACAAAAATCGTCACCGTCACTGCAATTGACGGAATCACATAATTGACACGGTCACCGCACCGCTAAGACACAATAACATAGTACGGTACGTGTATTCTATTATTTTTAATGCTTTTAGTATTTAATTTTTGATATTGTAACTTTAAGAAAATTGTTTGCATTACTAAGAAAAAAAATTCTTGTTATTTTGCATGTAAAGTTCGACCCCATGAAAATCGATCCTAGATCTGCCACTAACTCGACGTAGTTATTTTTGTAAGGAAAAGAGTATTGAAGTTAATGCATTGTTACAATTTGTATGAAAATTTTGAAATTTGGTTGTAGAAAAATTTGAATTTTATTTTAAATTTCTTAAACAAAGGAAAATATTCAATAATTAGACATCATCTTAAAAGGCCAAAAAAACAGGAAAGTCATGACATGTCGTGTAAAAGGGTGTTCGTGACTGAAGGGGTTAAAGGTTGTCAGTAGAAGTGAGAGATTCGGAAAGCTAAACAGAGAATAGGCTCATGGGCTGAACTGGAGAGCATCGGTGTGCTGGGCTTGGCCTAAGCCCAAAAGACTAAATAGAGCCTTTATTAAATATTAGTTTAAAGCCTAACTATAGTTTGTTACATACTTTTCTTAATTTTCCGCGTGTAATTAGGAACGGTGGATTCTGAGGGCAAATCAGTCACTATCTTTGTTTTCTTTTTTCTTTTGGGTAAGTTAAATGTCTTTGTTTAATTGTTTTCTCAGTAAATTAGTAAACAATTTATTAGCCTCACATATATTCTATGTCTATATGTAAAGTTCTCAAAATAAAATATAAGAATACGAGATATATAATGCAGAGAAAAAATATATAATATAAGAAACATAGAAATATATATACATACATTTACTATTATACAGTGAATATCACATAAATATATATCATTAGAAATATAGTTGCGCGTGCATGTGTGTTAGATATATCTATACAAATACTATAATTAAAATATTGAGATACGTGTGACCTATAAATTATAAATATTTAGCAGGTAAACATTTACGAGGTAGGTATAATACATTTAAGTACTTATACTCTCTCTCTCTCTCTCTATGTTAATTGACATGGTTGGTATAATACATGATACACTATGTTAATCAACAAAAATGCCAGACAACATATTTAATACAAATATAGCATAACAAATATTTATGCATAATACTCATCCATTCATATATCAAAATAAAAAATTCATATTTTATTAATATCTAACAATTAGATATAAAATTACAAATGAATAAGAAACTTATGGTATAGGTAAGTGTACATACACTAAGATATAATAATTATGAGACACTCAACCTACATATATTTATATATTATGAATAATAGAAATGAAATAACTTTTAAATAAGTTTAAAGGAGCCAAGTCAAGTTTATACGAATTTTATTTGTCAGCCTAAATCGAATCGAGTAGAATTTAACCGGGTTTGATTCAGCAAAAAATGATGTTCAAACTTAACTCGTTTATTAAACTAATCGAGCTTCAGCTGTTCATGAACAACTTTATTCATTAGAACCCTAATTATAAACATAATATGGACAATTTTTTAAAATTGTAAATATAATGTGGCATGATTAAATTTGATAGATCTTTTATTGAATAAAATAAATAGGTAGAATAAAAATAATACTAGGTAAAAGATTTTTTTGTACGGGGTGATAGATTTGACAGACCAAAACGGAGAATTGAACTTCATTTTAAATAAAACCAAACCTGGTCCGGACATGTTTGTTTTAAGAAAATTTATAAGATACTAAATATGGTGTGAATATTGAGGTGATATTTGAGCTTTATTGGCATGCGTGTAGAAGATGTTGATTTGTATTGATGTGTGTAAAAAATGTAATAATTAGTTGTATTAATATTCATGTAGGAGTAATGTTGTGATTGTAATGTTAGAAAATTGGATACAAATCCTAGAAAAATTCTCATTAGTCTCATCAGTCTCTTTTGAGAGGTGACAGGCCAGAGTAAAGTTGAGATGATCTATAATGGACAGCAAGCTAGAAAAAGGAAAGAGAAAACTAGTCAGCAAAGGGAGGTAGTTGGGAGGGGTAGGGCTGAACAAAACCGGACCAGATTTGCGGTCCGGTCCATGCTTAATTTTAAAAAATCGGTCCGGTCCGGTCTATACATTTTTTACATGCGGTCTGGACCGGACCGGACCGCATTTCATATTTTTTTTATTTTTTTTTTAAATTATTTAAAAACAAATACTCGAGCACTGTGCAAAGCAATCCGGTCTTAAGTGGTCCAGACCGGACCGCATTTTTTAAAATCGGACCAGACCACTTATAAGTGGTCCGGTCCGGTCCTTTAATATTGAAGGACCGGAAATGCGGTTCGAAAATCGGACCTCATTTCCGATTTTTCACCCCTAGAGAGGGGTCGACCAAAAGGAAAAATAGTTGAACTAGTGAGTTGCATGCACTCGCACGCGCGCGGGGTCCCCACAAGGCTAAGTGATCCGGCGGCAGACGAAGACAGTAGTGGGACGAGGCGTGCCTACTAGATTTGACTGTGGAACTTGAAATAGCAGGAAAAGTGATCGGATGTGTGAGCCACCACACATCGACTACTTAGCTCCGATCATGAAAAAGTGAGGACGCCAATTGATGTAGCTTCTCTCTAGACCAATCATGTCGACTAGAAAAACCTCCATATATGCCAGGATCTAAGCTACAAGTTTATTGAAAAAAAATACCTCACCTAAAAAAGTGACTAGAATGAGTGTTTTATTTAGAATTTTGGTCATTTAACAAGAGAGGTCAGGGAGCCGGGAGGGGTCGGAGCTCTTCCCAAAGCGGGAGAAGGTGGTGGGGGAGAGGGGGGGCAGTCGAGGAAGGGGAGGGAATTCTAAAGATAATTCAAAGCTTTTCTCTCTCGAAGCACGCATATGCAACAATTTTTAAGGATTCGGTATCTCAAACGCCAGGGTTATGTTCATTTCCTCAAATTTTTTCAGGATTCGAATGTATTCACAAAACTACCATCGAACATATTCAAAATTTAAACACAAACATCAATACATTTTACACAATCTCCAACAACTTTTTATTTTTTTATTCAACATAAATTTTCTCTCTATATTTTTTCACATAGCTCCAATACTTTTTTATTAAACAATTACATAAAATCATTTCTCTCTCCACTTTACACAAACACCAATAAAACACTATTCAACATAAATATTCACAACTTCTCTAAAATCCTACATTTTTTCTCAAACCGAACATATCCCAGGTCATTCAGACAACATAAAAGGTATTTTTTATTTTTTGGCAAGACATATTCCACCAGGCAGCTACCCTATTGTCTATTTACTCTCTTTAGGATAGTCCCCTTTGGAAGGAACACACGAACTTAGCCTCACATATCCGTGTGTAGTAAATAAGAGAAGCTGGTTGGTTTTGTCTACTAAAATTTTAACATAATAAAATAATTAGAACACAATCTTTTTTCCTCTATCAAATCATTAATTTTTATTATAATAAATATAAAAAATTCATTCAAATCATTTATCTTTTCACTTTTTCACCAATTCTAATACCCTAAAATTTTAACACTCAAACACAACCTACTCGGTGACCATGTGACTCAAACACATATTCATGTACTTGGGACATGGTTGTAAAACAAAATTTTGACCAAAATGTTCTCCATTCTAAAATTTTGGTTGTGTTTGTGTTGTAAAATTTTAGTGTTAGTTAAAATTTTAGGTATTGGGTTTAGTGAAAAAGTGAAGAGAGAGGTAATTTTTTATATTTTTGTAGTAAATAGTAATGATTTGATGGGGAGAGAGAGATTATATTGTAATATTTTAATTGTGTTAAAATTTTAGAGGGAGTAAAATTTTGGTACACAGACTCACCCTTTAATTTGCAAACATAACTAACTTACAATTTTGGTCAAGCAAATAATAATAATAAAAACTTCAAAATCATATTTCTCTTTGTCAAATCATTTTTTTCATTACAACATTATAAAAAAATTTGCTGAAATCATCTCTACGACTTTTTCACCAATTTTCATAAAATTTTATTTTTCATTTGTTTCAATCAAAATTTAATAAAACGCTAATCTATCTTAAGCTTCATGATATTTCTAAAATTCTCTTCAAATTTTAGCGGTTAATCAAGTGAAGGTCCTAACTCCAGAGGCAGCGAGCTAGCGCACCAATGGGTATTTCTTCTGTCTTTTTTTTTATTGGGTAAGTAACACAAAGAGGTTATTGGCTGACCAGTATAGCCCAAAAACCAAAAAGTTAAAACGTGGTGCGCAATCGCGGTTTTGCGCACCATTTTTGAGCTATAGCGCAGGTTTTTCATTTTGAGCAAGTACCGCGCAGTTGCAGTTTACAGAAAATAGAAAGCAGACCTTCAGAAAATCTCACCAACTCCATGGCGTCGCCGTCTGCTCCTTCCAACCAGTAAGTTTTTTAATACCCTCACAATACCCATACCGAGGTATGTGTTTTATGAACTTTGGTCGATAAGACGATCAATCTGCTTCTGAATTTCTGTGCATGAATTTTTCGAAGAGAGGCTGCTGTTAGAAAGCAAAAGAAGGGACCCCCTTTTAAGTTCTTGGTTCCCCTTATCTATGCCCCTGTCCTTCCCCTCAGTAAGTCTCAATTTCTTTCAGTTTCTTGTATTAATTGGAGAAGTTTTTTTAATTCTGTTTTCAGTCATCTTATATTGAATCGTATTTCATGTACGGTCTTTGATCTAGTCTACATTTTGGTTTGTGGGATTCTGATTTTCAGTTCGAATCGCACTGAAGAAGAATCCCGTTATGAGGGACCGTTTGTTTACCCTTGTGCTGGCGGGGGGTTTTGCTCATGGCCTGTATTTGGTGTATCCTTTTCCATTTACTTGTGTTCCTTCTTTACAATGCCAAAATCTGAACCTTGATTTCTTTTACAAATTGATTATACTTATTACTTTGAATGGATTTCTCGTTTATACCGCGTCTGTTTTATGGACAATGAACATGCGAGATTGTTTACTTTCACTCGTATGATAAAATTTTGCGTTTGTGGCACTTTTAATCATGGCCTCTCTGAATGTGTGTTAGACGCGTGACATAGTGACTGAGGGGATCTTATTCCTGGTGAAGCTATAAGTGTTGTAGTTAATGAATTACGTTTCCTCATTCAGTTCCTCTGTGAGCGTTTTTCTATGATCAGAGAGGGGGAGGCGTTGAAGTCTTGGAGTGCTAGTAGTTTCTGCAACATCGGTTGACTAAACTAGTAGCTCTTCTTTTCTTTAAAAGGCCAGGTTATTGTTATCCGTTGGTAGTTGGGGAAGACAGCAAGCCCAGTTCTTGAGATTGCGTCCTTGCATGTTTGGAACTGAAATACTTTTTCATCTGCTTTGACAATGAACAGGTGGATCAAATTACATTATATTGAGCTCCATTGTATTTGGAGCACCTGTATCAATGTGTGTATAGACATATTGAAATATCTTGGCTTCTGTTATCTTGGGTCACTTTCGTGACTAGGGACAGAAGTCATAGTGCAATAGTATGCATGGGATGATACCGTTTTGTTAGATTGGACAGTGTATGTATGGTAGGTCAAAAACACTTATGGCTTTTTCCTTGTAACTTAGGATGCAAAGCATAATATATTTCCATTCCTTCTTAACACGTCTAGGCTGTAGCAACTCAAAGTAGCTGTCACTGTTGAATTAGGATCTTTTTTGTTGAAGATTAATAACATCCTCAAAATGGTTTTTGAAAGAGTGAAAACTTTGTAACGAACATGTTGGCACATCCATTTTTCTGAATTGATAATACTGTGATCCTCAGGGAACTTTTGATGTTTAGAGTCAGAAGGTCCTTGTAAAAATTTGGTTGTTATTTGGTTCAAAAGGAACATTGAGTATTAAAGGTGTAGGGGAGGATGCTCTGATGAAAGCATGTAAAAGATATTTTCTAGCAGAAGTTATAGAGATGTCATCTGCACAATTATTCTCCTATTTCATAGCCAAATACTCTTATATTGGGGTTTCTGGCTGTTCATTATCAAGTCTGATGTTTTCTCTCATGATTCGTTAATAGTTGAAAAACATAAAAATGAGATTATTTGTTTGAATTTGTTAGAGCTGGTGGACGCATTGCTTTATGTGGATAATCAGGAGCCACTATATTGTGACTTGAAGAGGGAAGTGGTGCCATTTCTTAATTTGCTGCAATGAGATTACTCTATAGAGTTGGTTCTGAAATAAAACCTGAGTGCAAAGTTGATAAGTTCAAGAAAAACTCAACTATGATACTAGAAGCTCACCATGGGCAAGATTACTAACCAATTTCAGTTGTCGGAAAAATTCTGCATATCTGTGAACTGCCTCATGTGTTGTGTTCTTGGTTGCAAGTGAATAGATCAAATTGAAAGACAGAGAGAATATCCTAGTTCTTGACCAGTCTCTCTTCATTGTTGCCTTTGGAGGAATTTGATTGGATTTGTCTTTGCATTTGTTCCACCCTTCATGTTTAATCAAGCTTCAAAAGCTCATATACTATTTTTTAAGCTTTTAGGCTGGTAATTACCCTGGCTTTGAGGCTGTGTTAGCCAACTAAGACGAACTTTGAATGTTCAGAAACTGCGACTTTGCTTACTTTAATGCTAATTGAAGAATCTGTCCTTCCAGGCATTGATAGTTCTCTTAATGCTGACAAGCACCCCTATGTTCGCTATATCCTCCATGTTCTGTTTTTTTTCCCTAATTGACATATTCAGAACAGATCAGTACGACATTGAGAGCAAGTGAAAATGTGGAGCATGGTTTGAGAGATTTTATTGCTTACATGGCTTCATCTCTTCTTCAACTATAACAGGTTTGGAGATCGTGTGTAGCTCAGATGTTCAAGCAAGTATAATAATACATTGCAGAGATTTTGATTTTACTTCCCTCGCCTGTTTTTTGGTGGTTACAGCATCCTGTACTTTAGCTTCTTTTTTTCTTTTCTTTTCAACACAGGTTCATGACCTGCACCGTACCCTGTGTTGTGGTTGCAAGTGAAATATTTCCAGAATAGTGAAGCATCTTTTCTATTTAACAAATTCGCAGTTATTTGAAACAAGATTATTGACGCTTGAATAGGTAGATGGGATCGAATTTAATTTTTGATTTCTTTGAACGCCCAAGTTGACACAAACTTATGTCTAGTTGAGTCTGCCCCTTTTTTTCTTCCCACTTGTAGTTTCCTAAAATATTGACTAGCCCATAGAAATGCTTGGCATGGTGCATCTTATATCAGGATATAGTTTGTGGTGGAGAGAGGTCATTTGGGTAGTCTTAGAATCTGAGCAACAGTAGGGGTGGAAGAAAATGCATGTCTGGTTTTCGAGAATAAAAGACAGGAAGATACAAATAGAGTCGGTTCCTGGGGCTGGGAGGAGCTTTCTACCATGAGATTTTCATGGTTTTCTGGTTGCTCTGGGTGGCAATAGGCATCTATCTGAAGTCCCATCAAAATATCTGGCTACCGGTGTATGCATTTCCTCTTGACTTGAAAGTAAAATAAAAGCCTAGTCAATATAAATATCCCTACATACCTATTCATCGTTTTATCTCCAAAATTTGTATCGGATCGACAATTATCAGAGCATATATGTTTTCAGCCTTTTTGTTTTTGTTTGTTTCTAATTCTTTTTTCCCATGTTTTCCAAAATCTCGTATCGAACAGTAGATATTATCGTGTAGACACCTATATAAACTACTTATGCTATTGGTTTGTAGATTTTCATACTTAGTAAGGCATGCCATGGTCCAGCCCTTCCCAAGTCCTTTTCCAATTCTTCGATTTTGAGGTGACTGCTAATATATATTAAGGGACCAAGTCAGAATTGGAATTTTGGGGAGACTAATGTACAATTAAAAAAAACAAAGGGTTAAACCGTAATTTTTGGAGGATTACCATGTCTCCCCCTTCGCTTCGGCCCGTATATATTATGAAAATGAATCAATAATCAATATTAGTAGACAATTATTTTATAATTTTCAAAATGCTATGATCCATTTGAAGATATGGATATCACTCATCTTCACTAATAAGCAATATCTCGTGGAAAATATAAAATGGACAAATGAATGGGACAAGTGACTCGAATTAAGGCTGAGCAAAATTACCGTAGGTACTAGAATTTTGGTTTCAGCCACCAGCTCCCTCCAGGAAAAAGAAAAGAAAAGAAATCTAGATCAAAATTGTGTATTTTGGTATAGGGTTATTAACTTATACTGAATCCCCTTTACCAAGCCTCTCATACTCGCCTACGAATTTAGAATTCTCAAACTCTCCTCCACTCCCAGTCTCTCATCTCTGTGAAGTTGTGCAGTTTGTGATTTCTCATCTCTGATCTCTCTGCGCTCTCATCTTCATGTTTCTAACTGACAGCCAACAGTCGCGCCTCTCAGCCGATCTCTCTCTAGTTTCTGCAACTCTGCCTCTCTTAGCCGATCTCTCTCTCTCTCTCTCACTCACCGAGCCACCATACCCACATTTATATGATTCTTGTTTCAATATTTGTTTATATCAATATTTTTTTTCTTTATTTGTTGTCACTGATTTTATTGTGTGCCGTGTGGAGCATACTGTGTAAATCTATGATTTATGAAATATGAACATTGAACGTTGTGAATGTTGATATTGCGTTGGAATTAGGGTTTGTGATCTATTTTGGAATTAAAACTTGTGATATGTTTTGAAATTAATGTGTGATCTTATTAGAAATTTGTAATATGTTTAGTGTTTTGCTTGTGTACAGAGATTGGAGGATGAGAGATTGATAATCAGAGATAAAATGTAGGATGAAATTAAATTTGTTTGGATTTGGAGTGTTGTGAAACTGTTTACTATAAAAAATTATCAACTAAGGAAAATGCCTATAATATGAGATTAATAATTGTAAAATGTTAACTTGTTAGACTTAGAATCTTAGATCATGGGATTAATGGCTAATTAATAATTTAGATTTTGGTGGTGTGCTGCATTTTTTTCTTTATTCATGATGAACAACTAATTTTACATTTAAATTTGCCATCTATTTGAGATTTACAATTTCTTAATTTCGTAATATTTGGTAATTTGGTTCTATTTGATCAATTATATTCTCTTGATTATATTTTCGCAATATTGATAGGGTGATGTTTTTGAAATTAGTCAATTAGGCATTTAGGGTCAAGTTAGGTGTTAGACATTTATGTTCAAATTAGATGTTAGGCATTTGGTTTAGTTTTTAAAATTTTAGTCATTCTTTCGTATTTGATCATTAAATATTATGAGCATATATAAAAAGGTCATACAAAGCTAACGCTGCCAGCCTACCATAATCGAATATTTATGGTAGTGATGTTTTGAGGTTTTTACTAATATGACCTACATTGTCTTCCATTCAAGTTTCATTCATTTTTTTTCCCTCGGTGACTTGTAATTGTGTTGTCAATTGTCGTTTGATTTTGAATTGAGATTGTAAATTTGAATAATTTATAGTTTTTTATAATTTTTCTTCCATTAATGTATTTATGATTCATTTATATGTCATTTATGTTATTTTAGGTATTATATAATCATAAAAAAATTAAGCACAATCAAATATAAATGTATCCAATATCCAAATTATAAAATAATAAATCCGTCCAAACTGCAAAGTCCAAAAACTGGTGGTTTGGGCCCAAATCCGACCCAAAGATTGTAGCAGTTCTCTGGGATTTAGACTCCAAAGAATAGAGAGAGAAATGATAGAAATGCTACTGGATTCTTCGATACCCAGCACAAGGATAACTGTCGCCCTATACGATGCACGAAGGAAACTAATATTTCTAACAGCATTATTCTAACAGCCTTCTTCTGGAACCACCGCACTTCATAATCGATAGCTGCCATTATCACACAGCTTCTTTCGTAAACTCCGAGCCCACTAACAACCTGCATTCCACTCGTTACAGCAGCCCACTGCAACACTTCTCAACTAAGTAAGCCGAAGACATCTCAGCCCATTATTTCATAAAGCCCATACAACACTACTAACACTTCCAGCCCCATGTGTCCACCTCGTAACTTCTCCCGAAACTTCCAGCGAATGTTCTGTCCTCAACGTGTCTTATTCTCTCGCGCCCAACGCATCAACCCTTACCCTTCAATGCCAGCCACGAAGCTAGCTAGATGCGAGACCATTATAATTTAATACAAAAATCAATAATTACATGCCTCATCACCGTATCTATCACATAATTAACTAAATCCGTTAAAATATATAATTACATCACCGCCCTTAATTACCAGTTTCATTTCCTCATTCGCTAAAATGTTCAAACAAACATAAAAAAGAAAGAAGGCAACAGGATCAATGTTGCCGCTAGGGAGCTTTAAATATAGCTGTAGCCTGTAGATCGCCGGAGCTCACAGATCGGAGTCGTTCTTAAAATCCGAGGCGAGGCGGGAGGCGATGGCGGAGTGGTACATGGCGTCGTGGAAAGACTCCGTTTCTTTTGTCATCATCCGGAGCTGCCTCGCCTTCTCCTCCGTGAAGCAACCCGGGGCGAACCGGGATCGCGGTGGCTTCGGGCCGAGATTCTGGTTCGCTTTGCTCTCCGGCTTCTCGGAGGAGTCGTGGATCTGTACGTCGGTTCCGGAGTCAATGTAGTCAGGCTCGGATGACCATCCGAAAAGCGGGGTCCACCAGTTGGCGGAGGATGCGCTTTTCCTGCCGTTTGAGTCCGGTCTCCTTTGACCCGAACTACCACAAGCTCCGATCACAGTGGCTCGGAAGGGAAGGAGGTTCGTTGCCATTTGGAGAGTTGTTTAGAGAGTCAAGGCTAAAAGGTTTTAAAAGAGAGAGAGAGAGTCTGTACGGGGGAGAAAGTTTCTAGACAGAGAGAGATAGATAGAGACGCTGAAGAGAGGGTGGGTGGTTCAACAGTTCGGTTCCCCATTTTAAAGGGGCTGGAGGTAGGGGAAAGTGGAAAAACGGATAGGATTGTCCACGTGGCGGTTCGAAATGGGGGGTTGTGGGGGTTTCTTTTCGCTTTTTTTACGACTTTTTTACGGGCTATTCCGGTTAACTGGTTGCTTTTGGGAGGTCTTGGGTCCCGGATGAGATCACAGCGGCAATATGTTCGTAAGGTTTTTGTAGGATTTAGGAATTTTGTTAATTTTTAAGTGATGATAAAGTTATATTGGTGTTTGTATAAAAGTTGTTGAGGTGTAAAAAAGTAATAATGATGTTTAAAGTTATTTATTTTATATTTTAAATTTATTTATTTATTATTAAAAATAGAATATTTAAAAAATATTTTTAAAAAATAAAATAAAATAATCACTAAAAGACAAAAAAAACAATCAAAGTCGCGGGAGACATGTTGGGGACATGGGGCAGGGGACTGCAGGGGAGGGGGAGTAGAATCCTCCTTTTCCTTCGATTTTTTACCGAACATAGTGAAAGAGGATTCAAATCCTCATTTTTTATGAAACCGAACATGCTCCAAGATGGGACTAGCCGACTAGGTAGGTACCCTTTTACGGAAATATACTTGTAATTAATTTCCATTTTTTTTCAGCAATATAAATATTTGTTTGTGTTTCGATTTCGTTCTGGCCCTCCGTTTTTAAAAACAGTTAAAAAGCATAGTAAAAAAAAGAAGTAGGACATTAGTATTGATTTTAGGTTCGTGTGCTATACGCAAAAATCGATTTAGTTCCTGTGATATGAAAAACATCAATTTAGTCTTTGTGATTTCAGAAATTGATAAAATCAGTCCCTGATGAAGGACCAATAACAAACGAAAATAGAATCACAGAGACTAAATCGATATTTTTCATATCACAGGAATTAAAACTATTTTTGCGTATAGCACAATGACTGATTTTATATTTATCTCTTGATTTTATTGCCTTTATCCTTTAGGGTGATCTTATCCTAAAATTATTTATTCAATAAAATTGAGGAAATGTTCCGTTCATTATAATATTCGGGAAATTATTTTATAGTATTGTTATTTTGAAAACTATAATTGGATTTTGAAGTATAAATAAAATAAAAAAAAAGGAAAAACGAACTCATTAATCCGAAGCAATAAGAACAATATTTTTTTATTTGATAAAACAAATAGGTATTCTTGTAATCTCGAAGTCGAAGCCACGTTGCGTATTGCTTTCAATCTATTTGTTAATTGCATTAAATTTTTCTGAAATATTTGACGGTCCATGTTTCGTGCCAATTGAAGCGTTTTGGACTCGGGAAGAAAATTCCAAGGTTGCCTGCACTACTGAAAATAGAAATGAAGTCGCTTACCAGGAGCACTTACTACTTTACTAGACTCTTTTCTAAATTTGTCTTGTTGCGTTTTGCCGAATGAATATAATTATATTAATGTATGGTGGCTTTGGGTAATTGGTTTATGTCTTTATTTTATTTTTATTTTTTTGTCTAGTTGGTTTTAGTTAATTAGTTTGGTTATGTTGCTTTAATTTCTTGTTGTCCTCAGTCGTATATGTAATGTGTTCCTGTGTTCCACTGTTCCTAGTTTAATTCCAGATTATATTGTAATTTGGTCAAATTTTCAGACACTGCTCAATTGATTTTTCAGGTTTATTTTGAAGCTCAATTTTTTTTTTTTTGTGGTGGGCTTATTCAGGTAATTTGTATACTAAAACCTTTTTAGAAATTTAGAAAATGATCTAGTGGATTGTTGGAAGGTGGTTTTTGTGAATTATTGGAGATTAAAGGTAAGAACTTATGTTGATTCTGTTGGTTTTTGTGAATTATTGGAGATTGGAGGTCAGGGCATATGTTGATGCTGTTGGATTTTGAGAAGTTGTTAAAATTGAAATTGAATTTGTGAATTGTTGGTTTTTGTGAATTGTTGAATTTATGATTTGTTTATTTTCGTTTTATTTTGTTTAGATAATTGATAAGTTTTTGATAAAAAAAGTCAGCCAGCATGGAGTCGTTCAGTACTCTTACTTCTGATGCGAATACTAGTTTGAAAAGACCAAATATTTTGTTTAGTCCGGATGATATTATTGCTGACCTCGGATTACGTAAACCCAATAAAGAATATGATGTTGGGATTATGGATCAAATTCGTAAGGAGTACTTAATGAAAGATCCTTGTCAACCATTTGACCATGATTTTCCCAAAAAGTAATATGTTAAAACAATGAGGGGTTTTAGAGAGTTATGGTTCAAAAATTATGAGTGGTTGAAATACATTGTATCAAAGGATGCGACGTATTGTTTGTGGTGTTATCTGTTTAGGCAAACTAGAGGAGCAAGATTTGGGGCGAACATGTTTACATCTACGGGGTTTAGCAATTGAAAAAAAATAACAGATATTTGACATTGGTCTTACCAGTTGCGACTGCAACCGTTGAGAGAGTATTATCTGCAATGAAGATTATCAACACTGAGTTGTGTAATAAGATGAGGGATGAATGAAGAAATAATAGCATGGTGGTATACCTCTAGAGAGAAATTTTTGAAACTGTTGAGAATGAAGCTATTTTGCAACGTTTTCAGAATATGCAAAGATATATAAAGATGACTATTTGAGTGGAGGTATCCATTAGTATTGATTTTATTGCCTTTTATCCTTTAGGGTGATCTTATCGTAAAATTATTTATTCAATAAAATTCAGGAAATAAAATTATTTATTCAATAAAATTCAGGAAATAAAATTATTTGCTATTACCGCATACCACAGGGGCATGACATGCATTTAACCCTTGATTGTATTGCCTTTATCCTTTAGGTGATATTATCCTAAAATTATTTATTCAATAAAATTCAGGAAATGTTCCGTTCATTATAATATTCGGGAAATTATTTTCTAGTATTGTTATTTTGAAAAGCCAAGCAGGATGTGTCTAATTGGATTTTGAAGTATAAAAAAAAGGAAAAACAAACTCATTAATCCGAAGCAATAAGAACACAAATAGGTATTCTTGTAATTTCGAAGTCGAAGCCACGTTGCGTATTGCTTTCAATCTATTTATTAATTGCTTTAAATTTTTCGGAAATATTTGACGGTCCCTGTTTCGTGCCAATTGAACCGTCTTGGACACAGCGAGAAAATTCCAAGGTTGCCTGCACTAGACTGATTCGCATATTCGAAGTCTGCGCTTTCGACGCCTGTAGATCCGAACAAAAATAACATTCGGGTCCTATAGACGCTCCTGTTTGCGCAAAAGACACGCACGTGATTTTTGAGTCGAAAACTAGGTGTTTGGAATAGGGCAATTCGTATCCGGGGTAGGTACCGATTTTGGCTGTTTCTGTTTGCGCAAAAGACACGCACGTGATTTTTGAGTCGAAAG
Organism: Myrica gale; assembly: GCA_963930655.1. Lineage (NCBI taxonomy): Eukaryota > Viridiplantae > Streptophyta > Magnoliopsida > Fagales > Myricaceae > Myrica > Myrica gale. The sequence goes on along the minus strand of OZ005600.1, from coordinate 26,141,943 downwards.
CGAGGTGTTTGAAATAGGGTCATTCAAATTCAGTGTAGGTGTCGGTTTTTGCCAAAATTGGTACCTACACCGGATATGCCGGTTTTCAAATATGAGTTACCTGCACCTACACTGTTAAGGGAAAAAATCGGCCCTTAGCGGTGACGATTTTAGTAGTGGTGGTTTCCGGTTATCTTACATTCATATTAGATAATTTTTTTAGCATTTTATGCACTTGACCTAATGTATTTTTTTTTTCCTTTGGTCTATTGATCACATATTAATAAAATCTTATCCCATAAGTGGCCGGTAGCAACTATGCCACCATATTAGTGACAGCTTGAATATAAAGACCGACCATTTTATAAGATTTTTGGTGGAAGAATTAAAAAATATCTTGGCTTGAAGATAGAAAAAACATGTGGGCACCATATTTGTCTGCCTTTCAAATTAAAAAATGCACAAGTTCAAAAATTAAGCAAACGTACAAATCACAAATGTATTAAAAAATTCCAGCAGTTCACAAAAAACTTACACATGAATTTTAAAAAATTACAAGCTCACAAATTAAAATAACTAATTTACAAGTTACACATGAATGCATTCAAACGTACAAACTAATTTACAAATTCACAAATTACACAAATGTACAAACATATAAATGCATTCAAAAATTCCAACAGTTCACAAATTCATCAAACCTGGATACAAAATTGGACTTACAGCTTTAAGCCAGTGGCTTAGAGCTAATTTATGAGCTTTCTCATTCTTGGACAAACCTTACCAACCTACAACCAACCACGCGACATTATGCAGTGTTCAATAAGGTACAAAAGAGTTACTTGAAAGAAACTTGAATTTGTCATAAACTTGGTTGGTCAAAAAATAGAACAAGAAAAACCAATGTTGAGTCATTTCAAGGTGAAGAAAGACAATAAACATATGAAAGTTAAGTGCCGATAAGACACCTTTGCAACCCTAGTCATTGCCCTTGCCCATGTGGAAACTGGGGTTTCGGATTTATCAGACTGAAAGAATGATATAGAACTTTGCTTAAGAGCTACGAAGTTTAATGCTTTCCACCTACAACAATTGAAAGGATCAAATAATCAGAATAATTTTTCACAACGAACACTATAAGCCTCAGGTAACCAAAACAAGATAGCCAACTAGAGCTCCTCAACAACTACAACACAGTCTGTAAGAAATTCCAGCCCTATTTCTTCTTTTTTCTCTATTTTCTATGAAACCCCAAAATTGAATTTCAAACCCTAAAAATTGCAAACGAAGGGAAACAGATTAAAACCAGTTAAAAATAATATATGTCTCAATGCTTTCAATAGAACAAATTAAAATCAACAAACCCATTGATTTTTAACTTCATACCGAAATGAATCTCAAGCTTCGAGAGAGATATATATGGCAGAGGAGATGAGAAGAAATTCACACGTGAAGGAAGGGAGAAGAGGAAGAAGTTGTGGTCGGCGAAGGAGGAGCGGCAGCCGGCAGGCGTGGTGGTCGGCGTAGGGTTGTGTCGCCTGTGCGCAGAAGAGGGAAAATAGGGAGAGAGAGAGAGAGAGGCACGACCATGGGTGAGGAGGGAATGTCAGGAAAATAGAAATGGGGGGAGTGACAGTGTGGAAGAAAATGGAATTGTGTGGGGTGGGGTGGGTGAAACGAGAAACTACGTCGTTTTGTAGGAAAAATAATAAAAATAAAATAAAATCTCAGTTTCTCGAGTACCGTGTAAATCGGGACCCGTGATTATCTCCGAATTTCTGCAAAAATCTCAAACTGACACCGCTGAAGTCGGGTACCGGCAACCCGATGCCCGTGCTTGTGCCGGTTCCGGTGCCCTGAACAGCCTAGTTTGGTAGAACTTTATGCGGAGTGTCTAGAGAATTAGGTAACGACGGGTGTCGCTCGAGTTCGCAAAAAAGCCCGCCTTTGTCCATATGGGTGGACGGTTGGCAAGTTTTGATCACAATTCAGACCCCCACCTTCATGCTCAGTAGCCCATGAGTGCATAACAGTATGGGCCATAGGCCCATGGGAAGGGATGAGTCGGCTTCAAATGAAAGAACCAAAATTTCACATATTAAAATTTCTGTCATGAGATTAGTCGCAAACAACAACCGTGGGGACCATGAAAAGCTGTAAGCTGTAACAGTCCGAATTGCATGCCTCTGCTCAACGTGGTTCAACGCGTGCAATTCTATTGACCGGCATAAGTTTCGGACGAACCATATGCGTTTAAGAGTATGCGGCGGAAGGGACGTCGCACGTCTTCTCCTAGTCCTACTAGACATAAACTTCCTTTTCGGCAGGTGAGTCGAGGCACTGCTCCTGCAGGCCTATGTCGTTGGGCACAAGAGTTTTTGGGCTGCACCTCCTTCGTGTGAGAATTGCCCGTTCACCCCCTTCTTTCTCTTAGGGCCTTTCTCTCTCTCCCCAATGCTTTGGCGCCCCTTTGAGCCTGGCAAAATGGGCTAAGAAATATCTAACCTATCAACGCCCATCAATCACATCCAAGTAGTTCCATCATATGTACTGCCTCTGTGGACAAAACATGCCCCCTCAACTTTTCACAGGCTGCACATTCAACGGCCACCATGACAATAGAACACTCTTTCTTCATGATCGAGCGCTTCAAGATTGACAGCTACAGGGAGAAAATGATAGGCGGAGATGTTCGCTCGATCGTAGAGGGGCAATGCTCCTCTAAGCTTCACGCCCTGCCCAGTGCCCTCTCCTTAACCAGCCAATTTCAGTGGCTAGGTATCGAAGCTAAAGCTAAGGTTCATAGTGTAATAAAGCTCCACTCTCGATGGATATATACAAGCCCGGACCTTCCTTCTTCTTCCTTTTTTTTTTAATCAAGCCCGGACCTTTCGAAATAACGATCGGATTAGTCAATTCGCATCTCTTTAATTGCGCAGAGGACGTACGTGGGAGGTGATTGGAAGCCCACTCCATCTTTCAATGTCCACGAGCCCGATTGGTGTCAGTTGCATAGAAAATTCGTGCAAGTCGTGTAAGGTCGGTAAGTGCACGCTAGGTGTGCAGAATCGAAAATCCCGTCGGTCCGCTTTTTCGGTTGTGCTTATATGGAGTATCAGACCGGATTATTTATAGGTGGTCCGGTTCGGTTCAATCAAATGTAGTCTGGATCGGTTTCATTTTTTTTTTTCATTTTTTAAGGTTAATTTCGAAGTGAGAATGACTTATAAAAATGTAGAATTTTAGTTTAGGTTAAAACTAAACTTTTTAAGTTTGTAATTGTATTAAAAAATATAAAAAATATATTTTTTTATTTATATTAATAAATCTAGTCCGGTCTGGTTCGAACTGGTTTGTCAAAAGGTATGGACCAGATCGGAGTTACATAAATAAGATCGGACCGGACAGCAAATTCGGTCCTATTTTGCCGTTCGGGCTGGTCCGCGGTCCAGTTTTGTTTAGCCCTAGTGCACGCGGTGGTTCTAAGAGGAAATACGCGACCACAAGGCAAATACAAAGATTGGACAATTATGTTTATTTATCGAAATTTTGAGAAATATTCCCAAAATTTTGGAATATTTTGAATGTTGAAATTTATTCGGGTTTGTGAAAAGTTTGAAGTGTATGTGTAAAAGTTAGAAATTTTGAAGTATATTTGTTTTGTTTTAAATTTGGACAAACAAATATGTCCATTGTTTCCCCCACTCGAATTAGTTCGAGAAAATGCTCTTATTTGTCAAATTGTTGTGCCCTTTCAAGCTCAACAGTGGCCCTACAATGAATCATTGGTTTTAGTGTCTTTAATTCATCGCAATTCGCAAATGCGAAGATAGATACTCTAGGATCATTTGGGATCTATAGAAACCCGAAACCCGAAAATGAAAGAATAAGAGAAAAACACATCGATATTCGAAGCCACCCATGGGCTTGGTCCCCTTAGGCCCTATCGGTATTTGGTGTTTTGCTTTATTGCAATATGTTTTCACAACTGAAGCTATCCTATTCTTCAAATTTCAGAATGACACAAGTCGAGTTTAAAAAGCACAAGAAACTATGGGTATCAAGCAGTTGTCGACACAGCTGTTTCACTGTAGTCCAACATGCACGCAGGAGACAAATTGGCGGAAAAAGTGGAGAATACAAAGTGGGACGACATATCGTTGGTTAAGTTTCAGTACTGGGAGAACTATCTATGTACACTAAAGTTTCAGCTTCATTATTGATTCTTTCTATATATTTTTTTTTTTTTCTAAATAAACGATTCCATTAAAACACAAGCAGACAATCATGGTGGAAACCATGGATTGTCGCTTGAAAGGATAGTTACAGGAATACAAGATATGAGAATGTTACCATCTAAATGTTCAGAAGAAGCCCACTGAGCAACGCAATGAGCAAACTCATTCGCTACTCTTTTTACATGTTTAAATTCCTAGAACGTTACTCTCTATATATTCATTGTCTCACATGATTGACATCTATATATCACGTGATCGACCAAATATATGGTTTGTCCCAATCCCCTAGCCTCTCTAAGTGTAGACCCATAGATCATCATGAGGAACTTATAACACAAGTTTGAAGGTCAGCAGCATTAGGTATGAACTAGTGGGCCAGTGAAGCCAATTATTTTGCGACTTTCTTGACTCATAACTTAATTCGGCCGACTAAAATTTCATTATTAAACTACCGAGTCATAAGAATCTTTCGACCCAAACACTTTTTGGTTCCTGTCCACACCCATTGAGCATGAGGTGTGCCTGAAGGGACACCGCCTAAATAACACACATTATGGGTTCAGTAACTTTAATCTGCATTAGGGCCTATAATGCTATGTGAATGTCACATGGATTGTCTGCATTTGCTCAATTGAATTGTTTGTAAGAATATTTTATATATGCCCATTGGTCCTGGACTAGAGACGACATGCTCTTCGTTAGGCATGTAGGGGCTAATGCTTTCTGATCACATGGTCCTTTTGCGTTTCTCGGTTGAGAGTTTACAAGAATCTATGTCCAATGTCCACTGGTGATCATAATTGCGACAAGCTTTCCAAGTTTCGTCATCAAGCACCCAAATTGACACCTATACAAAGCTATATTAAAATACTTACATAGCTAGACATCCGTGATCGAGTCCCTAACCAATTAACTTATGATTCTGACAAATAAGCATTTAGCAGAATATTCCCAAGATTCGAGCAAAATATTTTTATGTCCTAAACTTAAAATATGTACTGAGGAGGAGAGAGAACAATAGAAAAGAGAGAAAACAACGTAAATTATATTTAATAATTACCTAATTTAAAATCTCCTAGAACTCTAGTGCTAAACTATCTTATATCTTTTTAAATATATTAAGTTCAATTACTAAATAAAAGGTCTAGATTTTAAAATTCTCGGTGATCAATTACAAAATAAAATGCTTGACGGAATCAAAAGCTCATTACTGTTCACGAAATTAAATTCTCATTAATGATTTTTTAAATATATCAATTACGAAATAAAAAGTCTTTAAAATACAAATTAAGAGATAATTTTTGAATTTGAATTAAAACATATCTCTCTCCTATTAAATTAAATTCTCATTAATATTTTTCCAAATATATCAATTACCAAATATCTGTCTCCCACTATCCCTCTCTCGATCTCTCTCTCCTCCTCTCTCTCACCTCTCCTTAAATGTAAATTAAGAGAGATAATTTTTAGGAGATTTTTCAATTCAAAATTAATTTTGTTGAGTTCTCTTTTTTGAATTTGAATTTGAATTTAGATGGAAATTATGAAGTTGTTAATTTGTTTGAGTGATAGGGAGAGAATTTTTAAGAATCATGATTATTTTTCTATTCTCCTCCCCTCTCTCTATATCTCTCCCACTATCTCTCTAGAGCTCTCCCTCTCCTCTTCTCCCTCCCTCTCACATCTCTTTAAATGCAAATTAAGAGATAATTTTTGAATTTGAATTAAAAAATATCTCTCTCCCACGAAATTAAATTCTCATTAACGATTTTCCAAATATATCAATTACCAAATCTCTCTCCCGAGCTCTCCCTCTCCTCCTCTCTCTCAGCTCCCTTTAAATGCAAATTAAGAGAGAGAATTGTTAGGAGATTTTTAAATTCAAAATTAATTCTGTTTAGTTGTCTTTTTTGAATTTGAATTTAGATGGAAATTATCCCTCTCTCTCCCCGGCACATCTCTCTCTCACCTGCCTTTATTTTTTTAAAAAATAAATAAATAAAACAATGGTGGCGGTGAACCGCCACTGCCATTTTGGTGAAAATGGCAATCGGTCCCATCCCACTACTAAGTGGGGAGCAGTGACCGGTGCTAGTACCGTCATCGGCACACCGCCTGTACCGGTGAACATCCTTAATCATGGTCATGCAACCTATATAACTATCACTTGGTAGCCGGGACAAACCAGAATTGAATGTTAGGAGTGTCAATTACACATAAATAAATTTTGGGGTTAGAATACAAAAAAATTTAAGAAAATCATTTAATAAAAACACTTTTTTTTTTTTACTCTTTTGACCACAACCCACGTGTGACGTGCCAAAGTTGAGATACCGTGTGCACTCGATGATCTTCTTGGAAAGACGATGGCATTCGAATATCTTAAGAGTTGGACCCACGAAATCAAAATGGGGCCGGCCAAGTGGCCAATTACAAGTCCCTTCGTGTTTTTGCTGTTTTGCGTTCTTTTCCCCAGTCAGAAAGATAACTTCCAAGTTCCAAAGACCGAAATTATAAAAATCTCGATTCCACCAGGTGGTGGCCACCCCTGTCCATATAATTTTATAATTTATATGTTGAACCCGGACCATCCAAAGAGGAAGGGACGTAGGGTCATTATGTTAAAGTGTCTTCAAAGAGAGCTACTTTTTGAACAAAATAGGAGACGGTTGGTAACCGACCTTTTGTTTGTGCTTTTCGTTCCAAATTCAGGAAAGACGCCGTTCTTTCGGCCGGAAAAGAATTTCATAAGGAAAGCCCCCCCGGATTCCAAGCTCTCATATATGCTAGCTTCTGCCTTTTTGGCCCACTGATTTTATTCAATTTTCACTCTTTTAACATCAACCTAGCATTCTATTTTTTCTAATCACATCAACCTAGCTACTTTCCTTGATGAACTTTAGTCCAATATAAAATGTCCGGACGAAATGAACTCCAACTGCTAAGTGCCGACTTAGAGGAGATGGCCATTGCTTAGAAAGTGAAGAGATTGTTTGATGTATACGTCTATTTGTAGTCATCCTGACGATATATCGATCATCACCATTTTCATCTTATTCTTTTCCTTGTGCGTATAGATATGCCGATCGAGGCGACCTACAGGCAAGGCATGCCAGTGTGTTACACGTACGCAATATTTTGCTTGATAGTCTTAATTTATAAAGAAAAAAAAGTAGTAGATCACGTATGCTTTTGTTTTTCTCATTCCGCGTGCGTGTATCTATATATTAGAATCCATGTTAGAATATGGGTAGTTAATTATATATACTTTCCTTTGTTCACTCTATTCTTAAACCAAATAAGGTAAGAAGCTTTTTTCAGTATGGAAATTTGTGTGTATTTCTTTATAAGAGTTTTAATTGGTTGGAATATGAAGTAAGAAAAAGTGCCAAATTCGCAAAAAGGGTGGAATCGTCTACTTTGTACGTGCCTTGGCTTAAAGAAGCCATGGAAGGAATAATTTATTAGAGGAGCAATTATCTCGGCATCTCAAAGTTTGACTGTTTGAATATATATATACGCGAGGGAAAGTGAAGGAAGAGAGTTAAGATGAACACGTCTTAGTCGTTTTGGATTTCAAAGAAATGTACAAGAGAGGAGAAATCTATTAGACCCAGAGTTTATTTTTAAGAATTAATAGTTAGTTTCTGGTAGATCATACCATATATATATATATATATCATAAGCTCTAAACCACATATATTATGCTACATGTCTTCTATTAGAATTTACACAATATGTGAAAGGTGTGACTAACTCAACTCCAAAAGACGCATTGAGGAGTGAGGGATGCCACAACCTAATAAGGAGCACATTGACTAGTTTATCTAGCAATGTGAGACTTCCAACATCTTCTCATCCTTCCTATTATGTTTTATATTTTCTCAATACTTTTAGTTTGAAATTTGTATCGACTCCTATTACAAAATGCAACAATAGATCAAAGTTTCTATAATAAATGTATGTCTTTTAGACTGAATTACATACGTCTTTATATATTTCTTCTTACTCTTTCTCTACTACTTAGAACAGTGTATATTCCTTTAATTAAAATGAAAATTTTTTTATTCATTGTTTTTGGAACGCTTTCTCCACTGTCGATCCAATACAGATGTCAAACAAGCTTTTTGTGGCATGTGCGGTCCATCAAACCTCCATCAGCAGCTTATAGGTTTATTTTTCATCGTGGCTCAAATCTCCGAATTATATCCTTTGGAGGGTGATCATGGTTGCTCCGCAAATTATTAAGTTGTTGCAAGGATGAAAAGGATGGATTAGGGATGCACTCAGAGCATACAACCTATTACATGCATGGGGAGTTGGGGGGCCACGGCCGCTCCTAACCCACCCTTGGTTTCGTCTCTGGCACCAACGGCAAGAAGAATATACTCGCTTAAACCCTTTTAAAACCGCACGAAAGCTATGTATGTTTTAGAATTTACATAATATGTGAAAGGTGAGCCTAACTCAACTCCAAAAGACGCCTTTAGGAATGAGGGATGCCACAACCTTATAAGGAGCACATTGACTAGTTTCTCTAGCAATGTGGGATTTCCAACACGCCCCCTCACGTGTGGCGGGAGGACATCCAAGCCAACACGTGGAAACGGGTGACAGTGGACCACAAACTAGGAATTTTGCTCTGATACCATTTTAGAATTTACATAATATGTGAAAGGTGAGCCTAACTCAACTCCAAAAGACGCCTTTAGGAGTGAGAGATGTCACAACCTTATAAGGAGCACATTGACTAGTTTCTTTAGCAATGTGAGACTTTCAACAGTACGAGAGGTTGAGAACATTCAAGTCATGTTACAAAATGGGATAGACTAATATATATATAGTGTGGGTGACAATATGGAAGCTCCATTAGGACCATTACTTTGTACTTCTCTTTCCTCGTAACACTACAAGTAAAAAGGTCCAGTCCTTAATCAATGGCGGCCTCCTCTAGGCTCTAGTGGTAATGTGAACTGCGGCGTTCTCCATCGATCGTGGCTTATTTGAATATTTCGCACCAAAAAAGTAAACAACATTTGGTGGTTGGTTCACGTGTATGGTGGCTTTTGACGAAACAAAGTAATTCTGTTGCCTTCGTTTAACTACTGCTATCACTATCAGCCTATCAGCAAAGAGCCTGGTGTCGCACTCAAAGCACAGCTTCAAACCAAAACATGTCGACTCGGAAAGAAAACAGGGTTGCCCATGGAATTATTTGTTTTATTTGGGGTCAAATGGAGTATCAACTAATAATACGAAGAAAAAGTGTCAACTCTGTGGCAGTTGGCTTGAATTATTTGTTAGGGAATCATTGGATGACTATTACTATTAGACTATTAGTGCAGGGGCACGATATAAAGTAATTTGGTTAGGAGGGCGGGGATTTAATGGACATTTGAAAACCCGTTGTTGGATCGGAACAAAGGCGGGCGTTGACGTACAAATTTGTCAACGTGCCATTGGTTCCCGCGGGTGCCGGGTGGAGCTTTGGACCGTGTGTCGTAATCTTACCTTTTTTTTTTTCCTAAATCTTTTCCTTAGAAAAACGTGGAAGAGGCTAGAATAGGAGCATATATATTTTTTACGTGATTATAGGGCGGTTGAATGATCGATACAGTATTTGGGTTATTAATTTTTAACAAATTATGTCTTATAATATAATTTTGAACCCGAAATTCAAACTCTAGATCAAATTCTTGAATGCCGGAATTCAAAACCTGGATCAAACCCAAATGATAGGAGGTGTCAATCGAACTAGAAGCTCGCTAGCAAGCACAAAAGAATTTTAATTCAAAGAAACACACTTATTAGTTTTTTTTTCTTTTATGAATGATGAGGGTATTTATAACTTCGAAATAATAGTTTTTTTTTTTAAATCCAGATAAACACACTTAATTTTTTATATTAAATAAGAAAACATAAAATAATTGGTAATATAATTAAACTCATATTTAAATGGATTGAGATATTCACCCAATAAAAAAATCGACCTAATCTATATAAGTACAAATAAATCCTAATATTAGGGCACCCGGGATGGGTTTGTCGGAAAATTTCGAGTAATGAAACCCTCCATATATCAACGGTTAGTTTGGGGTTGTCGGTGTACGACACGCGTCAACTATGTGGTATATTTGTTTGGGGGGAAGATTCCTCCCATTATACACCTACACGCGCTTAGTATGCACGTACAGAAAAATTTCTCCTCGTATCATCTCATTCTCCAAAATAGGTAGGTCCGAATCTCTAATCTGTTTGCCATATTTGCCCTAAATTGCCTAATTATTCTGTCCAGGTATGTATGTATACGTACTTGGAACCGGAACCGCTTCTCGTAGTCGTGGCTGCACTCAATATTTTCTTATTTTTCTTATTTATTTATATATGTAAATATAGGCGTATATCTAAATATCTACAAAAAAAAATCATTTATGCCAAAGGCTAAACTGAGAAAAATTAGAGTGTTTTGTTATAAAAATTTAATAAAATTTTATCAAAATTTTGTTAAAATTTTATATTGATATTAAAAACGAGGTATATTAAAATGGGTGATTTTAAGTAAATAAAAGGGACAAATAAAGGTGGTCTTTTCAAAATGGAAGGAAACTCGGGAAGGTGCGGCTATGTTTGTTTCATATCTCAAAACATTTTCTATTCACTTTTTCATCATTTCCAAAAACTTTTCACCAATCTCAATAACTTTTTATAAATTCCAACAACTTTTAACACACTTTTCACCAATCCCAAGAGAATTTACACTACTTTCAAAAAAATAAAAACACAAAAACATATCTCAGACCTAACCAAACATAGCGCATTTTCCAAGTAATTATTTTTTAATTAAAAAAATTCATTAAAACTTCCCTCACTATTTTATTTAACAAAATTCAGTAAAAGACAAACATAACCTTGGACAGACCCCTTGCCATATAAATATTAACCCGAACTCTCTTACAAGTTACAGAGTACATAACAGAACCAAACAAAGAAAGCCAATACGTCTTGACGTGTAGAAGGGAGAGATGGAGTACCATTTTTAGTGTCCACAGTGTCCAAGTACGAGAGTGTAGTGCCTGTTTTCTTTGGCGTGTCCAACAATGGAGTCTTTAGCGAGCAGAGGCATCCTTAGGGTTTCAATGTGCGGTCAGGAAGAGATTGAACAGTTGTCAAGGGATGGAAGCCACTACAGTCTCTCCACGGGGATTTTGCCGTCTCTTGGAGCGAGAAGTAACCGTAGAGTTAAGCTCAGGAGGTTCATTATATCGCCCTATGACCACCGTTACAGGTTCAAAACAACTTTGTTTCTTCGTTTCTCCGTTTACCGTTTACCCTATCCGCGTTTATTTCTGTTTTGTTTAAATTTTAGTTTATGTTATGTTTCCTCCATCATTTTAATGCTTGGGTGATGAGCATCATTGGCTTTAGTATTACATGAATGATTTGGTTGTATTCTGGCCTTTCTGCTTCTGGCTTTTCTGCCGGATTTGCCGAAATTATTTCATTCTTCCTCCGTCGACTGAGCTGCTATTTATTTGCTTCCTCATGTATTCTTCGATAATTGGTTTTTGGAAAAGATAAGATTGAATCTTGATGCTTTGTTCGTGACTAAAAGCACTGTTTTGCTATACATGTCCTCTATTTCGTTTTCGTTTTCGCTTCTAGTTGTACTCTTCGCCAATAATTCTTGTACTTATCTGTTGGATTTTCATATTTCTGAGTCAAACTTTTTCTGTATTTTCGGTCTTGGTTTTTGGTTCATATGTACTGTTCTCATGTTTACTTTTGTATTTTTATTTTTTAGTATTCGGAAAAGAAACGTATCGAATGCAGAGATGTTCTCTGAGTAACTCTAGCACCGTTTCTTTACGTTTCTTTGTTTTCTTAAAATTGCAATTTTTTTTCTCAGATCTATGGCTTTTAGTTGGAAGCTTTTTCCAGTCTGTATGACATTTTTCTCCTTGAATCTTGGGGTACAAGGATTTCTGACTATTTACTTTATACCCATAAAGATTTCTTATAGTTGTTTTCTTTACTTTGTACTCGTAATGTTTTTTCCCCCTTTTAAAGAGAGAGTTTTTCGGTCTTCGCATGGATTCGGAGTTTCGTTTTTTTTAGTATCTGTTACTTTTGAGCCAAAACGATTTAGCCTTTTACAAAATACGTTTTTCTTTTGCCTTTTTGATTCAGAAAAAGTTATTCAGTCTTCACACGTCTTGGAATCGCGGTTAGTACTCCAAGCTAAAGTGAGAAATACAGTGATCGCTTTTCATTAGTTTCCAGTTTTTCTTTTTGAATTGTCAGAACTCAGAAGGCAGTCCAGAGCTGCGGTTACGCTTACTTGGTGGGTTTGAGTATTCTTGTTGACTTCACTGGAAGTCAGTCAGCACGTTCATAGCTTCTGTCTTTGTCTTTTCTCCTTCTTCATGTAATGTCCACATGTAGATCCATTTACTAATCAAGCCTCGTATAGAAAAAAGAGTAACGTCAGTTCTAATATGCAGCTGCCAACAACTATGCAAACGAGTCACGTACAGAGCAGATCCATTTTTTGCATATAGATCTTTGCTCTTAACTCTTAACATATAACCTGTATTGTTTACACGGTAATAAAAAATATCCAGAAACTGTGAGGACCTGCACAAGTCTCCGGGTATTATAGTTAAGAAACTAAATATATTTTTGCTTAGATTGGCTTTGATTGAGTTTGTTGTTGCAGGGTATGGGAGACTTTTCTTGTTGTTCTGGTCATCTATACTGCTTGGGTATCTCCATTTGAATTCGGATTCATCAAAACCCCAGAGGGACCTCTCTCCGTTACTGATAATGTTGTCAATGCATTCTTTGCTGTGGATATCATTATTACTTTCTTTGTTGCGTACCTCGATAAAGCAACCTACCTACTTGTTGATAATCCAAAGAGGATCGCATGGAAATATGCACTTTCCTGGTTGGCCTTTGATGTCATATCCACTGTCCCTTCGGAGCTTGTTCTGAAGCTTGTTCCTTCACGTCTCTTCTCATATGGCTTGTTCAACATGCTTCGCCTCTGGCGTCTCCGAAGAGTTAGTGCCCTATTTTCCAGGTGAAGTGGTTTTTATCTTATAAAATGCACCTCAACCTAGGGACATCATTATGAAAATGAGATTTTAGTCTGATGGATTATTTTATTTGGAAATAGTTTAGCCTGGAAGAGAAACATTTCTTTCTTTGTCTTAGCTCAGTCTTTTTTTCCCCCTTTATACAGATTGGAAAAAGATAAGAGCTACAATTACTTCTGGGTTCGATGTGCCAAGCTTATTTGTGTAAGTCTATTGTAACTCCAGGATTATTTAGGTGATAGAAAAGCATATCTTATAAGGATTTGCATAAACTTTACAGGTTACACTTTTTGCTGTTCATTCTGCTGGATGTTTCTATTATTACCTAGCAGCACGTTATCGTGACCCGAAGAAGACATGGATTGGAGCAACAATGGAGAACTTTGTTCAACAAAGCTTGTGGATCCGCTACGTGACTTCGATCTACTGGTCTATCACTACTCTAACAACTGTCGGCTACGGTGATTTGCATCCAGTGAATACAAGGGAGATGATCTTTGACATTTTCTTTATGCTTTTCAATCTTGGCTTGACAGCATACTTGATTGGAAATATGACAAATTTGGTTGTCCATGGGACCAGTCGGACCAGAAAATTTGTGAGTGAAGTGTACTAACTGATACTCTGCGTGCATACAATAGTCCAGCTATGGATTCTTTTAAAGCTTGCTAGTTTCCTGACTCATTATTAATACCCATCTTTTTCCTTTGTATTTATTCTCCAGAGGGATACCATTCAAGCTGCATCAAGTTTTGCTCAGAGGAACCAACTGCCTCTTCGCTTACAAGATCAGATGCTTGCACATTTATGTTTGAAGTTCAGAACAGACTCAGAGGGGCTTCAGCAGCAAGAGACTCTTGATTTCCTTCCTAAAGCCATCCGCTCAAGCATTTCTCATTATCTTTTTTACTCTCTTGTGGATAAGGTCTATTTGTTTCAAGGGGTTTCAAATGACTTGCTTTTTCAGCTGGTAATTCGTTAAAATATGGTCTTCTCGCTACTGATAATTCCCCCCCCCCCCGCTTCTTTTTGGTAAATGCTTACGTGGATTCCCCCCCCCCCCCCCCCCGGGCGATAAATTATACAGGTCTCAGAGATGAAAGCTGAGTACTTTCCTCCCAAGGAAGATGTGATCTTGCAGAATGAAGCACCCACGGACTTCTATGTACTTGTGACTGGTGCTGTGGTAATAATTCAATGCATTTATTTGTTTAAAAGCTTGAAAGCCCGCTTTGTATTTGTTTTAGTGTAAGTTGAATAGAGCTGCACTCTATTTTTTGGAGTTTTATTCTTTTCTTTTTCCCCCTGAAACATGGACTTTTTAATATATTAAATCTAGCAAATAATGGTCTCTGACTTTTGCATTACTTCACAGGATCTACTGGTCTTCAAAAACGGAGTTGAACAGGTAAGTCTGATCTCTCAAACGTATCTCTAACTTCAAATGGCTGCATGTGATGTGGGGTTGAAAGATATGTTACAATGTCTATGATGTGCAGTATGCCGACTGAAGTCATGGTAAATGGATGCAGGTTGTTGGAGAAGTTAAAACTGGTGATGTCTGTGGAGAAATTGGGGTACTTTGCTATAGGCCCCAGCTGTTTACGGTGCGGACCAAAAGGCTAAGCCAGCTTCTTCGACTGAACCGTAACACATTCTTGAATATTGTTCAATCCAATGTTGGAGATGGGAACATAATCATGAATAATCTCCTTCAGGTCTGTAAATTTTATTATGAGCAACGTGGAAACCTTTTTTCCTACTTCAAATAATCTGTGCTGGTGCTGCCCATTTTCAAACTCTTTGATCAAAGATAATCAATGGTTTAGTTGATGTGAAATAGTTTTTGTACGATGACAATAATGTTTTAACATATTATGCCCTAAATCCCTCTTCCTCTTGGTGGACAGCATTTGAAAGACCTCAACAACCCAATAATGTCAGAAATTTTAGCAGAGACAATGAACATGATATCTCGCGGCAGAATGGACCTACCTCTCAGTCTATGCTTTGCAGCTCTTAGGGGAGATGACTTGTTGTTGCATCAGCTGTTGAAACGGGGCCTTGATCCAAATGAGTCGGACAACAATGGCAAGACAGCTCTGGTGTGTAACATGCTTCTAGAATACATAAAATGTGAATGCAAATATAATACATAAATGTACAAAAATGAATCCCATGCCTTGTTTCATGAAAAATCAGCATATAGCAGCTTCCAGAGGAAGTGAGAATTCTGTGCTTCTACTACTTGATTATGGAGCAGATCCTAACAGTAGAGGTACCTTCAAGCCTAACAGCTCACACACAAGCATTATCAATTGCGTTTAACTGCATGCTCATTATTGTCATATTTTCCCTTTTGCGTGTTCTCTTCTTTAAACCTTTCTGTTCTATTCTCTATTTTCTCAAAAAAAAGAAAAAAAGGTTTTGGGTGCTTCAGAATTAATTTGTGAACAAGCAAGAGGTTTTGTTTCAGTAGATCTGGACCTGAGACTGCAGCAATTTTAACGTAAAACATAATTTTGCGACCTAGGATATTCAAATCCTTCTCTTAAAGTCCTTGACGTTTCTCAGGAATTTGGATGTCTTACTGCAGTCAACCCAAAAGATGAAGCTTCATCGCATTTTTTCTTTTCTGCTGCTTAATACGTTTGTCCACTTGTGAGCAGTATTTTAATACGCAAACTTACTGGTGGCATAAATATCCAATGCATAATCATTTTTCTTTTCTGGGCCAATGCATAATCATTTGTTGCAACATTTGACTCGATATTTACTTGCACAAATCTGTAGGGGGTTCAGGTAACCAGTTTTTTAAAAGTTTTTACTATGGTCTTCAAATGTTCTTTTCCTCGTTTATTTTCCACCAATTTTGCAATTGCCTGAAACTCAAAAGGTCTTCTGAGATCTATGCCAGGTGCATTTATTGTCTAGTTTTGACAATTTGTATGCAATTTTATATAGATGGGTGCACATTGCAACACATGTTACTATTTACATTATCAGATATGGGTTTTCATGTCACAAGGCATCTTATTTTCAATCAGTAATGGTGTCTTAACCTGAAAGTCTGCTACACAGTCTGCCTTCTATCTAGCATCTTCCCTATGAGAAGACTACCTAGGGTTTCTCTTTTGGACTGCATTTTTGGGATTACCTGTTATTTCCTCGGTTTTTGGAATTAATGTCATTATCAAGCATGGATTACTCTTCAAGTTATTCAGAGAGTACTATAGAGCAGTTAATTTTAATTTGGCATGTATGCAGACTCAGACGGGAATGTGCCCCTGTGGGAGGCAGTGCAGGGTGGTCACGATCCGGTGATCAAGCTGCTTCTAGAAAGTGGTGGGAGTTTAAACCATGAAGACATTGGTCTATATGCATGCACTGCTGCTGAGCAAAACAACTTGACTTTACTGAAGGAAATAGTTCGTTATGGAGATGTCACGCATCCTAAGACCAATGGAACTACAGCTCTTCATGTTGCAGTTTGTGAAGGCAACACTGAAATAGTTAAATTCCTATTGGGAAAAGGAGCCAATATTGACAAGCCAGACTTTGATGGTTGGACTCCAAGGGCTCTAGCTGACCAACAAGGACACGAAGACATTAGAACTCTTTTCGAATCTACTAAAGATCTCAGAACTCAATCTGTCATTGCGGTTCCTGAGAGGCAGAATGGGGCTCGTTTCCTTGGGAGATTTACCAGTGAGCCAACAATGCCTCCTCTATCACAGGAGGGCTCATTCCCTGGAACAGCGGATGGATCATGGAGCCAAGCACGTCCAAGACGTAGGACAAATAAGTTCCACAACTCACTGTTTGGCATAATGTCTGCTTCCCACGCCGGAGAGAAGGACCTTCTATTGTCTGTTAATGTGACAAAAAGTCCTAAAAGCCGTAGAGATAACCCTGCTAGAGTGACAATTAGTTGTCCAGAAAAGGGAGAAGCTGCTGGGAAGCTTGTGCTGCTTCCAGGGAGTTTTCAGGAGCTACTTGAGATTGGTGCTAAGAAATTTGGGGTCTCGTCGCCTAAAGTCTTAACCAAAGATGGAGCTGAAATTGATGGTATAGAGGTCATTAGAGATGGTGATCATCTTATTTTTGTCAGTTATGTTGGAACCGAAGAATGTAATAGCAAACACTCCGAAATTGATGGGTGCTTATTGTAACTAATTGTAATTAGCTGCCGTTTCCCGAATCTTCTTGTTCTCTGCTGAGACGAGGCCACCACCACCACCACTTGTTCTACACTGACTCCAATTAGCGTCAATTGTTCAACAAGACTAAGGAAACTCCATAAAAGAAGGGCTCGAAGGCAAGCTTAACCCGCGTACGAATCTCGTGGGAAAAGAATTAAATGTCTGCCTGGTGCTTAAGCCAGTTTCCGATTCTCTTCATTTTTCAAGCCTTAAATTATTCCTCCAAATCATTCATCCACTCGTTGAAGGGAATTTTGGGTGCTATCATTTGCATTGAAAAATTAATAGCTCAATGCTATTTTGGTCTCTCTTTCAACTCGTCTGAGTCAAGGATCTAACACACTATGAATACAAATAAATCAAGTAAATCTCTTAGGAAAGATTGAAACCTAATGTATTGGGCATACTATTAGATTGTGTGAATGTGTCCTAATTTCTGGGTGAAGATTTTTATGTTGTAGAAAGAAAAGAGGATCAGCCGATCAGGCACAGCGTCAGAAGCTATGGCAGTTCCAATTTAAACCGACACTCCCCAGTTACATTAGAAGCAATGGCAGCTAGGATACCTTAGAAATTGTAGGTTCGTACGCAAATCGGAATAAACAAAGCAGAATTCAAGTTGTATAAGTTACAAGAACACTACCCTAAACGTTGTTAAACCTTAGGAGAAAGACTAACTCTTCAGGGGACTAAAAACACATTCGTTACGAATCCGCTAATACAAGAAGGGGCAATATAAAGGGTCAGCCACGCCAAGCTACTACGAGATCCTGACGAGTTATAGGCTTATAGCCCAAGAACAGCTCATATACACTCCGGCGTTTCTTTATTTTTGAGCTGAACAAACTAAAACGTCACTTCCACACTGAAAACGGAGGCATTGTGATGGGATATTGCTATTTTGCTAAGGTCTAATAATGGCTGCGCATGCATTCATTAAAAGACATGAGAAATGAAGAAAACTTCGCAGATGGTTATGTAAGCCCACTTTCCAAAGCATGTGCAGTCAGCTCCGCATGATCAGGGGTGCACACAGAACATAAGACGACTTTCTTTCCTCCTCGCCGTATTAAACAAAGGTGCAGAGCAAACAAGCATAGTATCTCTCAAATGGTGATTAATTTTAAGACACTTGAAAGACATAATTCACTTTAGCATCCGACACTACAAAAGCTTAAGCATTTTCAGACGTGCTTCGTGTTCTGGATCCAATTTTGGTGGGGTATAACAACCACCAAGATCCTCCACTGTGTATTCCTGCAAAACGTCAAACGTGCAACTTTTTTTTAAGCTAGAATTGATTTGTTATCTAAATCTGACAGTAGAAATGATATCATATATAAACTGTAGCGTCCATTCAGAGTAAGTTCTTAGTCAACTGGTGATGAGTGAGGAGGATGCTGAGAAACAAAGGTTCTTGGCCAACTATTTGACTCTATATCACAAAGATTATACTTGCAACACACACGTACCAGAAAGCTGTGTCAAGATAATAAATATTACCTTTGTGAGCTCCCTCTTGGTAAGGATGTGGTAGTGTCTCTGCCAGATCCTCTGAATCGCCATTGTGGCAGCAAGGAAACCATAAGCAATGCCAAGAATGGCAAAGATGACCACAAAAACAATAACCAAGGCAAAACATGCCTCCATAGATGCAGGAAAACAATCCAAGATGCCCCATCCATAACAGCAATTCTGGCAACCAGCCATCCGCGGATCGTTACCATTAAGGGAGGAGCAATGTAGTATTAGCCCAAAAAACCCAAGCAGCACAAAGAAGGCCAGGACGCCTGGCAGTATTTATACATGGAGTCAGAACATTGAAAATGTATGACTAACCAGTACCAAGAATCGAAAATAGCTCCATTGAGGACAAGATGTGTGATGATGGATAGAAATCAAGTGAACTCTTTTGATTCATCTTTCATCCTTCTTAAACAAGAACAATACACGAAGTACACATGTGAGTATCAAAGCCGCTGAGACCACAAAGCAGGCCTATTTCATATTGACAACTTATAACTTCAAGCATTAGTTAAAAGAAAGTTGAGGAAATTCATATGCCAGCTAACAATGGGCTATAGAGAGACCAGCACAGCAGAAACTGCCCACTAACATAGCTGCCTAGGTAGTTATTACAGAAAGGAGAATTGCATAGCACATTATATGGAGGCACGATTATTCACACGTAATGAGTGGCCACCATGGACATTTTGGGCACAGGGAGGGAAAAATTCAATCAACAGTGGGTGTAAATGTCTTCCGGCACAGATCTATTCTTTTTTTTTTTTGATAAAACGAAGAGACAATATCAAGGCATGTTGGTGGTTGCAACTCTGTAGGAGAAAAAAGACAAGTTGTGACAGACAGAGATGTGGCACACAGTACATTTCCGTTTCTGTGCTCTATGCAGCTATCTAACCATGTTTGAACTGGATCTTCAATCCCAACAGGTTAATTTAGTAAATATATATAAATCATGTCAGACGATCATTTACCTATACAATAGTAAAAAGGTATTGGATGTTTTGACAGAATCCTATCCCAACTATCATTGAATGAGTTCCTGAAGGCTCCATCTTTGTCCATTATGTATGCAAAGCCACCAATTGCAGCAATTACCTGAAAACATCAACTTTATATAAGAGGGAGACCCAGCCAACCCTCAGCTTTAAACAGAAGAAAATAGAAGCTCTATCCATATCTCGAAAGCTTGTTATATTGGGATTAAAACCCTACAGATGTACTAAGTGAAAGCCAAGGAAATCCATTTAGGACTTCCAATTTGTTCAGACTAGATTTCCACAGGGAAAATGCTAGTTAAAACATTTCACAGAATTTATTTGACAATGAGTAAACAAAAAACAGAATAGATAGTATACTACCTAACAGAACAAATGGGAAAAAGAAGAGAAGACAAACTTCAGAAAGATAAATTGAGGAAAGGCCACCAATATCATTATGTTCCATAAATCAATTGGCAAAGGCATTTGGATTTCCATTTCCACTGACATCATGCAACATCCTCAAAACTTTTAGTGCCATTCCTTTTTTCCCTTTACATGATAAAAAGTGTGACACTGGAGCTGATAATTAAAATATATGCATTAAACCTTCAATATTACCAATGAAATGCCAGATTAATAAATGCATGCAAGGCATCATTATGAACCCATTCATCAAGTGTCTACGGAGAAAAGAACACTCACAGTTTGCACAGCCAAGAATACAAGGAAAACATCCCTTGCCACAAAAAGTCTAAATTTTATTTTATGCCAAGAGTTGTCCTCAAAAAATGCAAGTCGAAGGTGAAACTGAGCTTTGCAAGTAGTGCAATGTGAGAAAGCAAATCCTTCCTGGTAAATAAAAAATAAAAATCAGGAAAAGACCATTTATCAAAGAACCACAGCTTGAAGCAATTGAATTGTAAGTTTTCATATTTATCAGAACCAAAACACAAGCATTTACCTTAACTGAACGCCAATGATCAAGACATGAACGATGAACAAACTGCTGTGTGCCTTTGCACATGCACGGTGATATCAATTCATCCTCTACAAAATCAACAAAAATGCCATGAGACCAAGGGAAGCAGGTGAATGAAAAAGCAACAAGCACATATTCTGGAGTATATGTATACATATAACTTCCCAATAGAAAGTTTACCAAGAATATTATCTAGGACAGAGCTTGAAAAAGAGGGTAAAAAATAAAAAATACCCCTACTTCAGGACTTGGTCAATCAGAGCAAGGATGCCAGAACTGATTGAGACCTAAGATGAAAGGAGATCTTGCTTCAACTTTTTTTTTGTCAGTAATACAGAACTCTTGTGCTCATTTCATTCTTTTAATCTCTCCTCTCATTAATATATTCATCCGAAAACCCCTAACTCATATATGCCATAAAGCTAAGTGCTTTTCTTCCAATCTGTTCTGAGCCGATTTCTTCAATTTCTATTTATCTCTTAATTTCCTCAACTACTACTGAGCTATATTACTTCAAAATTCCAACGTCAACTCACACTCACAATAGCAATTCATCAGTCAAGGCCAAAAAAAAAGAATCTTTTACAATGTCCATGTTTGGTAAACATCATGTGAATGCCTGACTATGTCCAGGATCAAATGGCACTAAAATATAATTTCCACTAGAATATAAGCATTTTGGAAATAGGTCACAAGCCATTATACCAACGGTATCATCAAAGTGTACCTATACTTGGAGATAGCACTAAAATAAAATTGCCACAAGAATAGAAGCATTTTAGACATAGCGCACAAGACATTACACCAAAGGGTATAATCAAAGTGTACCTATTATTCAGACAGAGCTTAATTTTACATCAAAATACATCAGTAACAAGATCAAGGTTATTTACAAAGAATGTTACCAGGTTCGGCGTCGCTCTCGAGGCAAATGCGACAGCAAGGAATTGAACCGGCCTCAATATCTTCATCCTTGATCTCAGCCGAGCTCCCTGGGAGCGAATCGGGCTGGTTCTCTAGCAGAGGATCGGAATCATTAGCGTTCCCTTCACCCGTTGGCTCTAGCTGTACTTCCCCTTTCATTGACGGACTTCCCTCGACAAACAGAGCTTCCAAAACCCTAAAATTGAGCTCAAATACAATACAAAGAGATCAGAACCCTACAAGTTACCACTTTGCAAGCTAAATCAGGCAACCGTGATTCAACCAAAACCCTATCCCTCCACCTTTTTGACGAAAAAAGGTAGAGAAAGAATCCAAGCATCAAAACTTACACAAATATCAAATTTCTCTGGCAAACTCCAATTTGAATTCCTCTCTCTCTCTCTCTCTCCCTCTCCCTCTCTCTCTCTCTCTCTCTCTCTCTCTCTCTCAGCAAACAATCAGAGCCCGATGGATGTTTTGAGATATTGATTATTTCGTAATTAAGAATTAGACTTGAAGTCAATTAAAATTAATCGAGGAGAACTACGATTAAATACCTGAACTTGCAAAGAAACTCGAACAAAAAGCCACTCAACTTCTCCAAGGCGTCGATAGTAATGATTCAGAGGAAGAGTTTCTGAAAGAGCACAAAAGTAACGGATCCTTATCTAATAGGCCCCGAGTGCATACAGAGCACCTCCATGGTTCTGTGTATTTAGTTGGAGTGGGACCTGTTCTAAGTTCTATGGATGGATATACGGGCGAGGTGGGCTCTTAGCGGGCCAAAGCAGTTGGGCGGTTTGAGTGCCTAATAAAACCCACTTCATTTCGTTACTCTTCCGGCCTTAATGGCCCTATTTTTATTTTTTTGGAAAATTTACTTTTTAGTCTTTAGGTTTTAATTCCTTTTCATTTTTAGTCATGAATTTTAGAGGGTCAAAATTTTAGTCTTTGAACTTTCATTTTTGTAAAATTTAGTCCTTCCGTCAGTTTGCCGTCAAATTTGTACCGGTTGACCGGTATATGAAGCGGTCGACCGCTACATGTACCGGTCGACCGCTCACTTTCAAAACATATATCCGGTCGACCGCTTCAAAATTGACGGTCGACCGGTATAAAAATTGACGGTAGACTGACGGAAGGACTAAATTTTACAAAGATGAAAGTACAAGAACTAAAATTTCGAAGGCTGAAAGTTAAGGACTAAAATTAAAAAAGGCCCAAAACCTAAGGACTAAAAAGCAAATTTCCCTTATTTTTTTTTAAATGCCAATGTTAAGCCTGTTCGGAAGGGCTTACAAATTTCAACGACAAATTCATCACTGTTTTTTTTATAACTTTTAACAACTTTTCGCAAAACTTAGATACTTTTCTATAAATTCCAATGTATTTTTTTATAAACTCTAATAGAATCTATGCTATCTCCAAAAAAAAAACTTGAAATTATTTTACATTATAAACAACCTTCGGTCAAAACAAACCGAGCTTTAATGTTTCTTTTATATTTTGATTTTATCTTTAATCAACCCTAGTAAAACCTCCAAAGCATCCTTGAAGAGGCATTCAAATGTTATCCACTTGAATGTAAGGGCGAACAAAAATTCTGGCTACTATCAAGATTTGGGTTCCGATTCTGACACATATAGGAACCGTAATGCATTTTTTGTATTTTTTAGAATCGGAACTAGAGCCGAAAATTCTGGCGAAATTAGTAGATGTTCCAGTTTCAAGTTTTTTATTATTATTTTAATAAAAATATGGCTCAAAACCTTATAATTTTACTTTAGATTTTGAGTGAATATTTTTTTTATACAAGGTTTAAAAAATTGTAATTTTAAAATAGGGCTCAACATTTTTTTTATGCCCATAATTTTAGAAATTTTATTCTAGATTTAAATGAGAATTTATTTTATTTATTGTTAATTTATGATGTATAACAAAATAATTTATGCAAAATTTCGGCGCATAATGCTTGAAGGCCAAAAAAAAAAATATAACAGAAAAAGTTTACCTAAAAAAATCAAAATTATTAGAATGTAACCGCAACTAAATATTTAATTTCAATAAGTACCAAAATTGGAACAGTCATTTTAGTTCTATCCGTTTCGATACTCATCCTACCGGTAACTTATTTTTAAGATAACCCTAAACAAATCCTTGTGTTCCAATCGCTTTATTGCTTTGTCTACACATTATTCTTCTACATCAAGAAAAAATTCCTCGAGTTTGAAGAGTCATCATCGCAGATGGCCTCCCTCCATTGGGAAAATGAGATGCTGGGCATGAGGTAATCCAGCCATTGCAGAGGATGAGAGTCCTCTTTAGTCCTTTATATCTCTTCTTTCCACGATGTGATGTTCGACAAGAAAGAACCACTCTGCTTTCATCAAAATACACGTGAGAATTTTCTTGACTCTTGTGGAACTTTTTGAGACATTGTCTTCTTAAATCACTAATTGCTAATACTTTGTATCCTCTAATTTTCGTTAAATTAAATACAAACTTGAAACTAAGTAGATGTACAAAATTTATAAAATTAACCTATTAAATTAAAAAAAAACTACAAAAATGTGAATAAAAAAATAGAAGAACAATTAGAAGAAAAGTAAAAGAAATACTTTCCTTCATTTTAAGTCCGAAGAACGCACATACAATGCATATGATTCATTTTTTGTTCAAATTCTCGTTCTTTTTTACCCTCAAAACAAGGGCCAGTTGACGTAGACCACACAGAAGAAGGAGCAGTCGACGTAGAATTAACTCTACAAACCAAGAAGCAAGCAAGAAAGTTCGTCCATCACGGAAGGTTCGCCTTTGATTTGTATTGAGTGACGTACACTGATTGACACTTCAAATACAAAATTACTTACGAACTGTTGAAAACAAAGAATTCTATGAAATCAATTTATTGAACAGCCCAAAATTGGTTCAAGACACGAAGAAATAAAGTATAATTTCAATCACATGCTTCTTATGATCTTTATCTTTATCTTTATCCTCTTTAGCTACATCTTCATACCGAGAGAGAGTTGAAGCACATGTTTTGAAGCCTGCAGCCTGTTTTCCATTTCAGACCCTGCACAGAATATACAGTGTCTTTCAAAAACCATTCCAGAAACAAACAAAACAAAAAAGCTTTCATTCAAAAATTGAAAGAACCCACAGCAAAGATAATCAGTAAGATAGTTGGAACAAAAGCAAAAGGAGGAGAGAGAGAGAGAGAGATCAGGAACAAGAAGCTTCTGGTGCTTGAAGAATAGGCTCCCTTTATGCCATGAAGGAAAAGAAAAGGGTGTGGGTTTTAATATTCCGAGTCAATGCTGGGGAGAGTAAACTATAAAAGAGACGGCTATGGTTCGGTGATGTTGATGATGGTATACATTAACTCCAACTCATTACGCGTATGCTGTGCAGTCCCAAACAAGTAACTTATCTGTCTAAGTTTGACCTAAAACTCGGACCAAGTAAAAGACAGATCTCGGCCTAAATAGAATGAAAAAAAAGAATCGTTTTGTCTTTTATTATATTTTTTGGTCTGTTAGGAAGGAAAAAAGAATGATTTTCTCCTGCCAAGAAGAGGAAGAAGATTCAAACCAATAACCATCTGGATCAGGACACTGGAGGGGCTCCAATTCTTAGATGGTCATCAAGTCACTAAATTTTTTTTAAGTGACTTGATAATGTGGCCAAAAACTTTCAATGCTCAGAACCGATCCAATCACGCGGCAGCAGGATCTTAGAACCTGCACTGGTTCCTTATGTCCCCGGATGCTATTTATAAAGATGCACTTGGATGTGCTGGACCTGCTGGTAGCAATTCCTTGAGAACGAAAAAAAGAAGAAAGACTTCTGGGGATATTCTCTGGAGCATGTGGAATCTGTTTGATCTCTGAGATGGATTATTGCAATGACCTGTCATCAATCGGTGCTTCCAACTGATACCAACTTTTGGATCAGAATTAATATCCGCGGAGCAATAATAGCAACCCTGAACCAACACGTTGACTTTGAAATTTCAATGATTTGGAAATTACAAACCTATCAGAAACATTAATGCATGGGGGGTGAAGGTGGTTTCTCAGTCGTGTTGACTATTCATGACATTTATACTAGTAACATGAATGGGTCCTCGTGCCAAGAGAAAAAAAGGTTGCATCTAGACAGAATAGATAACTACTTCTTAAGGTTTTACTTACCTAATTCTGTTTAGATTAAATTAAGAATAAATTATTCATTATCTAGACAGTCGTATTAAGATTCGACTTTGTCTAGAGACCTACCCGGATTGTTTCAAAATAGCCCACAAACACAAGAAAAAAACATACACCCCATGTGCTTGTATAATTTCTTTTCCCCTTCGCCTAATTTCCTTGAGACGTTGCAATTATGAGACTTCAAGGAGCTCTACCAACATTTTGGTCATTTGGGTCAATGACTAAACTTACTAGTTAACAACCACGTTTGGGTTTTGTGAACACCGCGGTGGAAAATCTTCCTCGAGGGAATTGGAGTCAGATACTTAAACAAAAGGACCATGTTACAAACAAAATATGTCTCGCCAAGAAGATATAACCAAATTAAATAAAAAGAACCATGGTGATGGCAAATAGCATCAACAAAGTGTAGACATCATCGTCTAGATTTCATATCCATTTAGGCTCAAAGAACACAATACAGAGATGACATTACTGCGGGCTCTGATTTGAATGAAAAACCCACAGGCCAAAGGTTCAATGGGAGGGGGGGGGGGGGGGGGGGGGAGTGAGCGAGGGAGAGCAACACATGGAACAACACTACTTCCATAGCTTCCGCAATGACATGTTTTTCTCCGTATCCTTCTTCATTACCTTTGCCACCGCCATCTCAAAATCTTCTTGTGTTACATGAACCCTCCTCTCCCTCAAGGCAAACATCCCAGCTTCTGTGCAAACAGCCTGCAGACAAGAAAAGATGGGCAAAGAATGTGAATATGTGCGTAGAACACAATAACATAGTCCCGCTAACATGCTGCCCCAGCGCAATTGCCTTTTTTACTTTTCAAAGACAAGAAACAGAGGAACGGAGCCGTGAGTTGAATACAAGCCCAGTATTCTCTTGCCTTTCACTCGAAGAATATCTATTGCAAAAAACACTACAATTAACCCGCATGTACGGAACATACTGTCGAAATCCATCCAAGAGACTTGAGAACTACTTGTGCCAATAAAATAAAATAATAGCAATCTTAAGAAGGAAGAAAAGGAGTCAAGTTCAAAATAGAATTATCATAGCAGCTGAGGACACAATAAGCTCTAGTAGCAGCAGCTGCTTAAGTGACAACCTAGCACATTATTGACATATTGTTTCACCAAAGAAAATGCAATTGTTCGTGGTAGCCTTTCCCGGCACAATAATTTTGCCTATTTCTTGCAATAAGTGATGAAATAATCTGAATAGAACTAAATTTTTAAGACTAACCAAGGTTGCTTGACCCAACCAAAGGAGGTTGGGCTCACATTCACATTTTTTACTGCCTATATAAATGAATAGTCCCTGGAGCTAATTAGATATAGATACCAGACTTGGGTGGTATTTGCAATGGCCAAAATTTTGGTTTATGGGAGTTGTTGAAAAAGTGGAAAGAGAGATAATTTGAGTGAATTTTTTTATGTTTATTGTAATGGAGAGATATGATTTGATTGAGAGATTATTTTTGAGTTATTTTCTTATTAATTCTTGACCAAAATTTTCAGTTGCAAACACCACCGTGGTTAAGTTAAACCCGGATTTTCCAGCACTGTGGCAAAGATTCTCAGTAGATAGCTTAAGAAAAAAGGTAAAAGGTTCCGCGGATACATGACCTACACAAATACATATGGCATGAAGCATACCTTGAGCTCTGCACCAGATGCACCATTCATCTTATCCGCTATTTTCTTCAAGTCAATTCCACGCATTAAATTCATTCTTCTTGAATGGATTTTCAAAATATCAAAACGAGACTGCATTTTATTGACAACACAAATAAGAATAGCTTGTAATAATAACACCTTACTACCAAGCATTTAAGACAAAGGCTGCTATGAGCTCCAATCAATGCAATCATGAACTCACTCCCATGTATAATTTTAGCTCTTATATTCACTCACATGACTATACTGGATTTAACTAGAAAGTCTAATAAATAAAAAGGCAAACGCTAATAACAATGGCAATTAGCAAACTAAAATTGAAAGTTTAATTTGATACATGACTGCATGACAGAACGCCAAAAAGAAAAAAACCCAGACAAGGTGCATATTCAATCTCATAGCAAGTCAATTGGTGGGTTAGAGGGGAAAAGAACTTTTAGTGAATCCAAAATTAAGTATCGACTGTTGCATAGGAACTAATTTCCAATTGTAAGCGAAAGTAACATGTCAAATACAAGTTACAGAGGAAAAACTATTGGGCATGCCAAGAACAAATAAAAAGAGACTTCCTGCCATTGCGGAATCCATAACTTCTCAGAACCGATTTTTTTTTTTGATAAGTAACTTTTCAGAACTGATGATAGAGCTCCTATAACGAACTAGAAATAAAGGAATTAAAAGAGCAACTATTAGGGAGAACAAGTGCAAATACTGACATAGAATATATCTGTACAAAAACACACACTAAGACACGTGCATGCACTAAGTCTGAACTATACCTCCGCATTAGGATTAGGAAATTCAATCTTCCTGTCAATTCGCCCTGGCCTAAGAAGAGCTTGATCCAGAATATCAATCCGATTGGTGGCCATCAAAACCTGTCAATGATGCAAGTTACGGTTGTAGATGTCAAATTAATAATAGTACAAAACATTAAACAGAGAAAAAGATGGCACCTTGATCTTGTTTGATGCTTCAAATCCATCCAGCTGGTTGAGAAGCTCCAGCATAGTCCGCTGCACTTCACTGTCACCATTACCACTACCAGATTCCATTCGAGCTGATCCAATGCTGTCTATTTCATCCATAAATATAATAGATGGAGCATGTTCCCTGCCCAAGAAAAGGAGAAAGCCAAATGCAAGATGCTAAGCCCAATAGTATTCATAAGAACAGAAGTGGTTGTTTAAATCACATGATCACTTGTTTTTAGATGTATTCACACTACTCAGTTTGTAAAGATATATCTGTTATGACGAATCGAATGACACCCAAAAGTGGTTCCTGTGTCACATACATGCATAGGCAAACCACATTAAATTCATAAATGAAAATACCTACATACTACATTGCCCACCCTTACACATAATTTTTCTCTAAGCAAACACCGAAAAAAGAAATGCATACAAAAAGTTCATGGAGGAACATTCTTTAAAGAAAAAGAAAAGCAACATGTCGAAACTATGAAAAAAATCAAGATGTGAAGTACAGAGAACATTAAACAAACCTTGCCATAACAAAAAGTTCTCTAACCATTCTGGAACCTTCACCGATGTACTTCTGAACCAATTCAGAACCAGAAACCCTGATGAACGTACAGTCAGTATGATGGGCCACTGCCCTAGCCAGCAGTGTTTTCCCTGTACCAGGAGGCCCGTACAACAGAACACCCTACAATATCAGAGGGAGAGAGAGAAGGGGGAAGGGGAGAGAGAGAGAGAGAGAGAACATTGTGAGTATCAATGTTTATCAAGTAAAATAAACATTAAAAAGAAAAAGAACAGACATGACAAGTGGGTAACATCATATTACCTTCGGTTGAGCTATTCCAAGGCTCTCAAACAATTCAGGATGTTTGATAGGAAGCTCAATCACCTGGAAAGATAATTGTAAATCATGGATAAATATTATCTCAATCAATCCCCTAAGTCAACTCCCTAACTGGAGCAGCAGTAACATCGGTGTGTGAATGGAAAAAGTAAGAGAGAGCACGAGAGAAACCTCCTTTATCTCTTTAATTTGCTGGTCAAGGCCACCAATCATATCATATGTTGAATCAGGAACTTTTTCGACCTTCATGAGGTTGACCAATGGATCAACTTTGCTCGGCAAGACTAAATGAAGGACATAGCTGTCATTACGGAGAGCAACTCTTGTTGACGGAGTGATCTTTGTGATATCAATATTTTTATCAATGTCAACAACGTATTTCCCTTCAGGATGAACCTGGAAAAAAAACTTATACATTAGGCAAAAAACATATCAACAACATTTCTGCTCTCTGATCTCTAACCATTTGTTATTGATAACATATTCCTCGTTCCAAATTTCTCTCCTCTCTAATTGAACCCTCAATCATGAGAAGCTTAAAAGATCAGTCTATCTAAATCAAAATTTTAAGCACCTGGGATCAAAAGAGATCACATAAACATGGTCCATAATGATCTTTAATATCTAGATATACGCATGGTCTCAGAAGCATTCATCATGCTTACACTAATCCATCGAGAAAACACACAATTTTAAAAGGATTGTCCAATGGGGAACAGAAATACTGAAACATGGTGCACTACAATTAAATGATCCTCAGCTCCTAAAAACAGATAGAATGGGTCCGTATTCCCCACACAGATGTCAAATGAAAAGAAATTGTCAAAGTGCAGCTGCAACTTTAAACTCGATTGACTTTGGGGGAACCCCCTCTGACACCCAAATGCAGGGTTTTCTATTTTTTGGGAGGGGTGAGGTGTGGTAACTTTTGTTGGAAAAGCCAAACACCAAAAACCCATTAATCAGTTTCCTTGTTCACGGAAATATGTAATGTACTTAAATTGAAGCACATGGACATCAGCGAACAGAGAAAGACTACTTACCTTGACTAGAACCTTATTCTTTCCCATTACTTTGACAACTTCTCCAACATATGATCCAGGTTCCTGGAGCAGCTGCAGTTCTTCCCTGAGCATCCTCACTGCCAATTTCCCGTAGTTAAATAATGAACATAGACCAATAAAACAATTCTGACCAAATTTTAAAGAATAAGAAAACTAAAAAAAAGAAAGAACATGAATTCAATGTGAACCAATTGACACCCGATTAGATTTGCTACTCGTCTTATTCAGTCTTGATGTCCAACCACCCCTCCCAAGAATCCGATAACAACCAACTCCACCAATTGGAATTATATGACGTTTGAGCCGAAATGCCTACTACATGACATCACGATAATTGAAAAGAATTATTGCACTTGCTATTAAGAACTTGAATTTCTGGTAGAAAAATTTTGCAACCGGACCTGGAAGTAGAAAGAGAGGATGGGAAAAATTTAAGAGCCGGACGGATGAAACCGAGAATTCGAAGTGGCTCATGCTGCGGATGACTCTTGAGGAATGAGGAATTGCATGCATATCTTTAAATATTTCGAGAAAGAACCAAATTTCTCAGTAGCTTCTTCTTTGCTTCACGATTTTGGTCCTTTCTTAGCTAATTCCCTTATATTTCTCGTATTAAACCAATGTCATCCTATTACTGGATAAACCACATAAAATTTCATTCCGAAACGAAACCCTGACCATTTTAACAAAATCGATTCGATTTATTACGGTTTCAGTAATTGACAACCCGAACACCTAACAAAAACACCAAACAGATCAAAGCAACAAGAAACCCTACGCCACATTGAAAGAATCTAAACCTACCAAATTTGAAGTCACGAGTAGAATCCAACCAAACCCGGAAGAAGCAAATACTAGGGACGGAATTAGGGTTACGGTTGGGAGGTTCTCAATAAATTACCTCGAGAATTGAGCTCGTTCCTCTGGGCCTCGAGCCGGTTGAGATTGTGGGTCTTCTGGCGGACCTGGAGCTGGAGCTCGTGGATATGCTGGAGGTAGTACTGCCTGAGCCCCTCGCCTTGCTTCGACGCCTTGGCCGAGCACGTCTCCTCCAGCGCCGCCGCCGCCTCTGGCTGCTTTGTTTCCACTCCTACCGTCGCCATCGTCAAAGCCGAGGACTGTCGCGGGTTCCGATTTCGGATCTGGACGTAATGGTCGTTTGCTTTATTTGAGTTCAATCTATCGTCCGGTTTGGTAGCTGTGTGTTCTCGACCTGCAAATCTTCAAATTCATATATGCATTTAGCAATTCACTTCAGTAGTTTTCGTAAGCGAAAAGAAAGCAGTACGGCAGTGGGCTTGGGCCTTCACTTTATCGTGGGCCTACGATTTCGGGTAGATGGATTTCAAACAATATTAACAAATACTACCCAACGAGCACTATTTTTCCAGTGATGGATTTTCATATCTAACTTTTATACAGTTATATTAATAGAGTAATAGAAAATTATGCTTTGAATGTGAGAAAAAAAAACGTAAAAGTGGTTGGGTTTTAAAATAAAATGTTTGCTGAATGGCCTTGAAAAAAAGATAAATACAAATTTGGTCCATGTGCTTTGACCGAAAATCAAATAAGTCCTTCAACTTTAAAACTCATCAAAATAGTCTTGAAGTTTAAAATCTATTAATAATTTAGCCCTTTTATGACCATTTAAATATAAATGATTTTAAACTTCAGTAACTAATTTTATGTATTTTAAAGTTTAAAGACTTATTTAATTTTTGCACAAACTAGAAGGACCAAGATTGTACTTATCCCTATAAAAAAATATAAGTGAATTTGGGACACAAAATAAAAGCCTAAAACAGATGAAAACAACATCCTCGGATTGCTTGGGCTAAAAAAACTAGCCTAGAAAAGGAGAAATTGGTCTGTTGGCCCATTCAGACTTCGGAACTTATTTCCGACTCATATTGCGGAAGTCGGTTCCGAAATCCCTATTCCAATCGGACTGTAAAACATATCCACTTCCAGGCGGGCCTGATTTTATGTATCCGCAGCCCAAGACCGAGGTTTATTTTTCGCTAAAGTAATCCACTAGTACGGCGGTGTACGATAATAAAATCCATGAGGCTGAGGCGAGTTTGGATATTAAGGGTGCTGCGTTGTGTACCAAAATTTTACCCCCTCTAAAATTTTAACACAATTAAATATTACAATATAATCTCTCTCTCCATCAAATCATTACTATTTACTATAAAAATATAAAAAATTACATTTCTCTTCACTTTTTCATTAAATCCAAAACCTAAAATTTTAACGACACTAAAATTTTACAACACAAACACAACCTAAGCAGTATTATGCCAGTCACGACTGATATTAGATGTTGGATATCTGACGTTATAATTATACACTATTTAAAATATTTTAATTAATATTACGCTATCTGAATTTTTTTAATTTTCAAACTTTTAATCTCAACCATTACTTAACATATTTAGGCTGCGTTTGCAACTAAAATTTTTTCCAAAATTTTATCTCTCTCCTAATAAAATACTCCAATATAATCTCTCTCTCATCAAAAAATATAAAAAATTACAAAAAATATAAAAAATTATCTATCTTTTCATTTTTCACTAAACCTAATACCAA
This sequence comes from Myrica gale, assembly GCA_963930655.1. Classification (NCBI taxonomy): domain Eukaryota; kingdom Viridiplantae; phylum Streptophyta; class Magnoliopsida; order Fagales; family Myricaceae; genus Myrica; species Myrica gale. The sequence continues at coordinate 26,108,636 of OZ005600.1, read as the reverse complement.
CACATATTTTCATACCAAAAATATTACAACACAGACACAACCTTAGTACCCAGTGCGACAGTCCTTGTCATGATAACTAATCTAGAGGCAGAAACAGCCAGCACCAACGAAAAAAAGAAAAAGAAAATACAATAGACCAAAAGAAAACGAGTGAAGCTGAAATATACCGAAAAAAAGTCACCAGCCTATAAATAACATCAGATCCACTGCTTCTTCTCCTTGCGCCTAGCCCTTGTCACCGAGCTCTGCTCTCTAACATTTTAGATTTTCATTTCTATCCTCTTTTTCTTCTCTGTAATTTGCTTTGGATTTGCTTGTCTCAGAGCCATTGTAGAGGGTTAGGAGGTGTGGATTCACGCGCAGCTTGCCACTTTCGTTTCCAGAAATTCCAAGAATTCAGCGTTTCCCACCTGTGTCAAATACCGCCATTACTCGCATTATTCGCTCAAACTTATTGCTTTAACCTCTTGATCTTCATATCCCAGACCTTGTTTGACTAATCGCCTAAGCAATTTCCAGTTTCGATTTTTTTGTATATTCTTTAGGGTTACGGTTTGTTTTGGTTAAATTCCTTTAGTTATAGATTACATAGACGAACAATAAAGAAATAAGAAAATAATCTTTGTTGCTCAGCTTATTGGAAAATATTTGTATTTAGGTGATTCGTATTTTGTTGGGTTTGTAAGTGATGGATAAGAAAAGGGTGACTGTACCGCTGGTATGCCACGGTCATTCTCGGCCAGTAGTGGATCTGTTTTACAGTCCAGTTACTCCCGATGGGTTCTTCCTCATCAGCGCCAGCAAAGGTGTGCAGTTGAATGGATTACTTTTTGTGCATTCTTATCGTATTTGGTTTATTCTAATGTTTTGTGTTGCCAGTGGATTTCTGTCGCTGCTATAAGTTTCAAAAGGAAATGGGCATTTTGTTATTGATCAATTGTTCCAGATAACTGATTTGTTATGATAGGCTAGAAGATATTAGTTTTAGGGACTTAATATGTATATCAAATTATCTCAAAACCTACCTATGATTCAATTGTACAAGTGGATACTTAACCAGGCAATGGTTCAGCCATCAATTTTGAGTTATTTATATATATTGTTACCGCAACATGTTCCGTGCATGAATTTATTCTCTGGAATGGAGGTGATGTCTGAGTTTTGCTTGTGTGGTGCAGACTCTAACCCAATGCTCAGGAATGGAGAGACCGGGGATTGGATCGGCACTTTTGAGGGACATAAGGGTGCAGTGTGGAGTTGCTGCTTGGATTCTAATGCTTTACGAGCTGCTACTGGTTCTGCAGACTTCACTGCGTATGTGATTTATTATTTTTCTGGTTTATGGTTAATTTTTTATGGGATGCATTTGACAGACGCTGAATACTTTGCATGACTAAGAGATCATTTGGATGTCTATGTTTGTTGGAGAAATTTCTTTGAAGCTTGTTAAGCAGAAGAACTCCCTTAATGTTTAAATTAGCCAAGAAACTTGTCAAATTTGTTGATCCCTTTGGGATCTCAGCATTTTACAAATGTTTTTAGTGGTATTTGGGCTCCTTGTTGGTTCTGGCACTATCCCCAATGCGTAATTCGGTATTCCACTACATTTCCACTGTATTCCGTCTTGTATTGGCCATGTGTTTCTAGTCTTTATTAACGTTTGTAATAATTGGAAAGTGTGATAAGTTTGTTGTTGTACTTGGTGGATTATTTCATTTCTTATAACAAAACCACAGCGTCACAGGTAGTTGAGAAAAGTAGTTATATTCTGCATTATATTTCCATAACCTCCTTGTTAATATTAAAAAACTGGAATTAATGTCGCATTTACAGTCAACTATACTATAAAGTACTGTGTACTGTTCTTACTCCCCCCCCCCAAAAAAAAAATTGAAACAGTATCGCGTACTATTGGAAGTTGATATATTATGTGCCTTAATTTCATGTGCAGGAAAGTGTGGGATGCATTAACAGGAGATGAGTTGCACTCATTTGAACACAAGCACATTGTTCGAGCCTGCGCTTTTTCAGAGGTAGATTTGGCTTTTCTTTTGCTAGTTGGTTGCTGTTACTTTTAGTATTATTAGTATTACCATACTATTCTTATGTCGCTTCTTCTTCTTCTTCTTCTTCTTCTTCTTCTTCTTCTTCTTCCTAACAAAATTATTATTCCATGTTTTTGTTTCAAGTAGCTCTAAGGATATCATTCTGTCTTTAATACCCCGTGATTGCTGTCAAGAAAATAGTTGCCAAACGTGTTTCAACCAACACAATCTGTTTTAAGGTTTCTATTTACGCAATAGTCGTTTTCATTCTTGTTAAAATAATTAATTGTTGCTTGTCTGTTGTTCAAATGGGAGTGGGTTCTGGGAACACGTACATTTAAAGTTTTCCTTTCTCTTGCTCATTGTACATTTCTGCACATCTCACTAGTTGTTTTCCAACCTGAAAGCAGGACGCACACCTTTTACTTACTGGGGGGGTGGAGAAAAGTCTTCGCATATATGATCTAAATCGTCCAGATGCACCTCCAAGTGAAGTGGATAAGTCTCCTGGTTCTGTGAGAACTGTTGCATGGCTCCATAGTGATCAGACAATATTAAGTTCTTGTACTGATATGGGAGGAGTAAGGTAGGGACCCTTTTTATTAGCTGCTGTCATGTGTATTACATGTTGAACCTAGTGTTAGCTGCCGGAATTTTGCTGAAGTCTGGTAAATGTAAAACAGATTATGGGACGTAAGAAGTGGTGAAATTGTTCAAACACTGGAGACCAAGTCATCTGTGACTAGTGCTGAAGTGAGTCAGGACGGTCGATATATCACAACTGCCGATGGGTCTACTGTTAAGTTCTGGGATGCGAACTAGTAAGTTTCAGGCCATGTTAGTCTGTTTCTTTTGTCACAATTCCAGCTTGCATGGCTTACTATTGTTGATCTGTTCTCCAGCTTTGGGTTAGTGAAGAGCTACAACATGCCATGCACAGTAGAATCAGCCTCCTTGGAACCAAAGTATGGGAATAAGTTTATTGCTGGAGGAGAAGATATGTGGATTCGTGTATTTGATTTTCATACTGGTGAAGAAATCGGTATGTGTTGAAACTTAAATTGGATCTACTTGAAAATATCTGGTAGAAAAAGTCCTGGGTGTCATGCAGATTTGCTCATGATTTCAATATTATCGAAATATTTGCTCATCCTTCTTGTTGGATGATTTTTTGTGTTTTTATTCAACTTGAAAGCCTCACTTGTTATATGTTTAGGTTCGTACAGCATTAAGAGTAGATTAGAGACTGTCTGATGCTTTATAGATCTTTAGTTCGAGTTTCTGATTATGTCTACTGTGGTGATTTATTTATATGGATGCAGCATGCAATAAGGGTCACCATGGTCCTGTACACTGTGTGCGTTTCTCACCAGGAGGGGAATCCTATGCCTCTGGATCTGAGGATGGAACCATTAGAATTTGGCAGACAGGCCCTCTGACTCCTGATGACGCTGAGGCAATCACAGCAAATGGATCGACTGGAAAGGTGAAGGTAACTGTTGAAGAAGTGTCCCTTAAGATCGAAGGATTTCACATTGCAGAGGAAGGGACGCCCAGGGAGAAGGAAGAGGCAGGGAATGAGTGAACATTGTCATTTGTCAACATGAAATGTTGATTTGGGCATATCATTCTGCCGTCCTAGATTTTGTAACGTTTATGGAAATAGACTGAACGGGACTGGACTTTTTTTGTACGACTTAGTGAATGCTGTATTACATAGAGGTATCCATAAGAACAAGACGGGTAATTTTGTACCAGATTTATTGTTATTTTGGTATTGTTGTGTAATGGAAGGCCGCTGATCAGGTGGTGTTGAGTCCAATCTCCATCCAGACAGCCTTAACCTGGGAAATTTGTTGAAATTGGTGGAATAGAGATATGATTCACTCAAATTCTATACTATTTTTGTTTCCTTTCTTGTTGCATTTATTATTATTTTTTGTTATGTTTTAGTTTTTATAATTGGCCACCCTGGCATCCTTCATCTATGAAGTTGGGAGGGATGTTCAACTTTCCTCTTTATTATCTCAGCTACTTGACGACGACGTGCGTGCTTTTGTACCTAAATTATTACGTGGACGAATGGGCTAAGGAGAGATATACTCTACGGTCGCAAAGGAGTCGTGGAATCAGTGACTCTCGTGCAGTCATGCGAGTTGTGTTTGGATCTAACCCAATGACCCATCATGAATTCGACGGTGTTCCGTGGAACTGGAATTTTGAATTCTTCGGTTGTTTGCATGTATTTCATGATAAAATATTATAATATAATTTCTTTTTCATTAAATCATAATTTTTCACTATAAAAATTACTTTTCTTTATTTTTTCACTCAACTTAATATTAAAATTTTAACAACCCAAAAATTTTACAACACAAGCGCGTCCGAATTTTTGAAAAGGATTCCCAGAAGGAATTATTTATCGAGAGAACTCTCAAAAAGGGAAAGCAGGGAAGCAAAACTGCGAAAGGTTACGCGATTCTTTACGAACTTCTAGGAGTCAACTTCTGTTTTCCCAAAAAAAAAAAAATTAAAATAAAGAGAGTATTACCAGTATCGTAAATTTGTGTAAACACGAGGGTCACGTTTGTCAATGTGTAGACTCTCAATAAATTGGCCTCCGAGGCTCTACCCGATCGTTTGCGACCCTTTTTTCCTCCCCACCCCTAGAACTCTCAGTGCGAGAGGGCGAGTGTTCTGTCTTTCAAATTTCCCAAATCCTAATCCAAAATTCGAAGTCTCCGTCGAACCCTTTGAGTGGGAAAAAATGTCGGGCAAGGGCGCGAAGGGTTTGATCATGGGCAAGAGCTCGGCGGCCGCCAACAAGGACAAGGACAAGGACACCAAGAAAAAGCCTATCTCTCGCTCCTCTCGTGCTGGCCTCCAGGTTCAGATCTCTCTCTCAGCTTCTTCCCTCCTTGATTTTCTTTTCCTTATCCGTTTGAATTTTGACCTTTGCTCTGACTTTTGCTGATTGTTTTAAAGAAAAATAAATCGACGATTTTTTCGTTCTGAAACGTCACGGATTTGCTTGTTGAGCATACTTTTCCTCTTATTTATGCACGGTTTAGTTGCTACAGAAAAAAAAACATCGTATAGAAGGGCGAGACTTCTGTTGGGCGATATTTCGCTTTCGACCGACACAGCAAAACAATTGTGGTTGAAGTTATACTATTATCTAATTTTACGAAGCAACCAAATTGTTTGTAGTATATTATTATCTTATTGTTAAAGCAGATGGTTTTTGAAGGGCATTAAAATTAGCCTGCTCTAGTGCTCCGAGACACCTTGTAGTTTTTGGAAATCAGTTGAGATGTGTATGCTTTTAACTTGTTCGAACTTAAATAATCCATTTTAAGAGGTGTAGAATGGTTGTTTTTCTCCCGTGTCATGGTCATTTACTGTGGATTCTTGTAGTTTAGTGTTTATTGTTCAAGTATCAACATTTAGGGGACTTTTTGACTAAAGAGTAAGTTTTGAAATAATTCGGTATTCATTGGGCTAGTTTCTGTTGAGATTGCTCTGTAATATGTTGGTGGTTACAAGCTGTTGTCGTGCCTTCTATAAGGTTGTAGGCACTTCAAGGTTATGCTTTTGCTATCCATAATCATATTTTTTTCTTGTTAGGTTAAGGGTTGAGTACACATCTCCCGGCTGATGGTAGCTGGTGCTAGTAACACACAGTTTGTAATTTACTCGTAATCTTGGGTGGGTGCCCTACCATTATATGCACTTTGATAAGCAGCAAGAGGGGTTGATGTTTCCTAAGTTAGTAGTCAAGATTTGGAGTGCCATTTTTTGTTATATTTGCAATTATTTTTAAAGGTTCACATCCAATGACACATTTAATGTCTGTTAGTGAGGACTGATAACATTTCCATAGCTTTATCAAATCCTGTTTCAAAGATTGTACTGTCATATATGGTGTCAAGCATTGATGGCTAAGCACAAATATAAACTAACCGATATCCTACTAAAACCTAGGAAATATATGTGCTTAAATGAGGATGTTAAATCTGATTAACATGGTCCTAGTTTTTTCCTTTTCGACTTAGGTTTGGCTTCATGATCCATGCATCTTGTTAGAAGTGGTGTTATTAAATCCATTTATGACCTAGGATGATTATGACCTGTGTTTTGGAATTTTTAAATCTCAGCAATTTTTTTTAATGCAATTTTGTTTATCTTGAACTCTTTTAGCTGCCCCTCATGGAGGCAGAAGGCTAAGAATTATGAGTGTTCCAAGCCTTTATCTTGATTACATTTTATATAGAAGGCAACTTCACAGTACCTCTTGCAGCTCTATTACTACCTGTTGGATAAGTTGTTTGTTCTAAATCCCACTGCTTCCCCGTGATACAGGGGAAGGGAGTGGTGGTAGGATTTTCCTCGCTTAAGAAAATTATGCGATGCTGGATAGCAGACAAGCTGTAGACAAATTACATTATTTTGGAGTTGAGTTTGCTCGTACTTTTCATGAAGGTAGCCTTCATTGCTAAGAGTTGTGTTTGTCAACCGCTTACCTCTTGAATGAGACATAGTTGTTGTGATACACGATAGACCATAGGAGTGGTGGATCGAGGTAGGTTTTTCCTCGTTTAAGAAAATTATGCAATGCTGGATAGCAGGCAAGCTGTTGACAAATTACATTATTGAGGAGTTAAGTTTGCGCAAACTTTTTATGAAGGTAGTTTGTGTAAATCAACCGCTTACCTCTTCTCTTTCTTTATTCTGCTCCGTGTCTGTCTTGTATGAGACATAGTTGTTGTGAGACATGACAGACCAGTTTTTCCTTTTTGTGCACCTTGATTTGACTTCAGAGATGTGATGAGTGGGCTCAAGCAGGGAAGGGGTGCATATATAGCCAATTAGTTTGGATCTTATTATTTTGGGAAAAGTACACTTTGCACCACCTAAGTTTTGGGCTAGTTACACTTTGCACCCCATCTTTTATTTTTGTGACATTGAAGCCCATCCACTTTCCAAATTTTTTCGATTGGCACCCGCCTGTTTAATTGATTGTCAAAACTAACAGAAAACAAAGAAAAAGACGATTCTGCCCTCAATTAGCCAACAAAGCATAAATGAGACTTTCTACAAGGTTGAGGGCAAACACGTTTTTTTTTTCTTTCTTTCTTTCTGTTAGTTTTGATGGTCAATTTAACGGAGGGTGGAAATTGACGATATTAGAAAGGTAATGGGCTCAAGGTCCTTAAAATAAAAGATGAGGGTGCAAAGTGTCGCTATCCCAAAACTTGGGCGGTGAAAAGTGTACTTTCCCCTATTATTTTTATTGGATTGAATCAATTTTTCCTAATTTTTGTTCTTGGATCAGCGTGCATCTTAAGTGTCATGATTCTATAAAAATTGTTCTTGGGAAAGTTGATGTATTAGACAATTAGTGCTGGAGGTCAGGGTTTTGAATGCTGTATTTTCTCTCTGTGATTTGTTGTGGGATGTCTACTGAATGCAGTTTCCGGTGGGTCGCATCCACCGTCTACTGAAGTCAAGGACTACATCCAGTGGGAGAGTTGGAGCAACAGCTGCAGTATACTCTGCTGCAATCTTAGAATATTTGACCGCAGAGGTGTTGGAGTTGGCTGGCAATGCAAGCAAGGATCTGAAGGTCAAACGTATCACTCCCAGGCATTTGCAGCTTGCCATTCGAGGTGATGAAGAACTCGATACTCTCATTAAAGGAACCATCGCCGGAGGAGGTGTGATCCCTCACATCCACAAGTCACTTATCAACAAGTCGTCGAAGGACTAGATGACAAATAGGTTGCAGATGGCGTACAATTGCAGACTTTCTATGTAGGAATTGATGCTTCTCCTTGGGACTAAAACCATGGGTTGGGGTTCTTTTCTGCCATGGAAGTATAGGGGTCTTCAATTGTGTGTTTAAATTAATGTCGGTCATACTTGGTTCTCCTCGCTTTGAACTCCTGTTTCTGATGATATCGGTTGTGGATAATGTCATTGTGAGACAATTTTTAATCTTAGGCGCAGTTTTAGACATTTCTGTATTGTGTAGTAGTAGCAACCTTTGTCTTGAATTAGAAGTCTTCGTAACATTTGGTTGACATATCTTTGCTCCATTGTAGTTCATCGATTTCACTGTCTTATGTATCTTGCACAACTCAATCTAGTCTTAGCTGATGATAGTAATAGATGAAGACCTTCAGTTCCATAAAATCTCTATTCTGTACACAGATTAAACACGCCATGCTCGCGGCACCTTTGAGCAGATTTATGTCTACCTAAATAAGCACATCCGTACAAGTACTCAGAGCCTCTAGCAGCATTAGACCTTCTTCGTCTTTTCATATAACCAAACAATAATGTGCTTCACGCAGCTGGAATCCATTAAGAAGTTTCCGGGCAACTTTCTATCCTAATTTAAACTACTGTTTCCTATTAGAGTGTTCTCTGCATTCGCCCTCGACTGTTGTTTCCTTATATGCTTCCATTACTAAAAAACCACGAAATCCTTGCAGATGCTTTTACAATCGCTGCGAGCATTAAACTCTATTGCCTTGAGTCCTCACCGCCATATTGACATTACCAACTACCACCACGGACTTGTAATTGGGAGCCAATGAATGATTATATCTTCTCCGCTAGTCATTATAACAAGAGGACCCCAATATAGCTTATAGCATGAACAGCACTGAGGCCTATGACTTTGAGGGGCACATTGGAAAGTAGAAGCCCACAAGCACCATAAATTTTTGAAATTTTTTTTAGACACTAATTTCACAACTCCAATACATTTTTTACGATCTTCAACAATTTTCAATAAAATCTATACTACCTGTAATAATTTTTTGGGAATTTGACATTTGGTCCTTGGGTTTATACCCTTTTGCAAATAGATCCTTCACTTTCAAATTTCAAATTTTTAGTCATTAAGTTTTATTTGTTTGACGAAATGGTCTTTCCGTCATTCTGTCGTTCATATGCTTAACGGAACTCTCTGACACGTCAGCAAATTTTACCGGTCGACCGCTCACGTTCAAAACATATACCCAGTCGACCGCTTAAAATTTGCTGACTTGTCAAAGAGGTCCGTTAAGCATATAGACGACAGACTGACGGAATGACCATTTCTTCAAACAAAGAAAGCTTAAGAATTAAAAATTTGAAAAATTTGAAGTTTGAAAGTGAAGGACCCATTTGCAAAAGGGTATAAACCCAAGGACCAAAATGTCAATTTCCCTAATTTTTTTTAAGCCACCCAAAGAGAGGCTCAACTCTAAACTGTCCATAGGTGTAAATTGTTACTGTATTTGTCGATAGAAAAATTTATATACACGACCTATCAGAGTGGGACCGAATTAGCATATGGATAAATTTCGTGCATTTTGAATTATCTCACACTCCAAACACTAGGTAAGTCAAAGAGATTCAAATCTCGACCAAGAATGCGAGGAGTATTCCCACTTTTTCGGTCGAGACTGCATTTAAGAGAACAAATTGTAACTAAGATTCCTCTTCCTCAGACGCAAAAACAGGCTGTTCCGATCAATAATATATGCTGACCTGACAAAAGCAAAAGCTCGATGAAAATGGGCACAGTTCTGTACCTTTTAATAGCCTTCCCGTGATGAGAAGCGGAAAAAAATTTATGGGATTATGATCAGAAATAAATTCAGTCCCAGCTTCAAATTGCGTTCTCTAAACTGGAGGCCAACCTCTCATGAACGATTGGGTTTCAGAGATTTGCGTGCATTCTAAACTTGATTTCTTTAGTAAAACTAGGCTGCAGGCTTATGCATATATAAAAACGAACTCTTCTCTATACGAGGTCCTGATTAAAGCTCGTTAATCACCTCGCATGGTGTTCTTTTTTTGGATTCAACTATTTGGAGAATTATATGGCCCGGCGCGTGAAGATGGTGATAGCTTGGCTTGGTTCTTTGTTGCTACCCGGACCATATCACCATATCGAAATGAAGGGAACCTTTCAGAGGCTATAAGAGCCATTGATGAGAATATTCCATTACTAGACAAAGGTAACGAGCGTTGAAGGTTCTGGAAGGCGTGACATTGGACCTTGCCATATAATTCACTAGACGAGAGTCGAGACGACAAGCGTTGAAGGTGGCGGAAGACGTGTGATATTGGACATCAACATGTAATTTTGGAGGAAGGTTCTTTGTCAATCATCAACGCTATCAGACAGCAGTGAAGGAATCCATCACTATCACGCCATCTGATTGAAGACTCCAATTGTGCCTTCTAAGAAGGGTCTCGATATGGGTTGGTCTCACATGTTGGCAAGATATTCTTACAATGTTCATAATTTTGGAGGAAGGTTCTTTGTCAATCATCAACGCTATCAGACAGCAGTGAAGGAATCCATCAATATCATGCCATCTGATTGAAGACTCCAATGGTGCCTTCTAAGAAGGGTCTCGATATGGGTTGGTCTCACATGGTGGCAAGATATTCTTACAATGTTCATATACAGTAGACTAGTTCAGATGAGGCTGTGGACTTTGTAACAGATATTGCCTTCCGATTAATAGAATTTCCTACATTTATTCCTGCAAAAATAATAAAGATCAAGGTCTGACAATCGGGTTTATCAGGTAATCATTAGTGAATACACAACATAATTTCCGCCCATGAATATGGTTTTACACCAGACTAAAACCAAAGCCACATCCAGCTGAAGCATCCTGCAACCGCCTAGCAATTAACTCATCATAATGGGATAAGTCAAATCAAAATGTACCTCTCAACCCAGAACCACCACTCCTCAGGCCTAATTACCTAAACATAAAGAAGTTCCCAAATTCTTTTTAGCAATACAAATAATGAATTCCCCCACCTCAATCAACAAGTAAAAACTTCCTCCATTCAGAAAGCCAGCACCAACTGCCAAAAATTTAGCTTCGGAACATCTTAACTTTCCTTAAATCTAGATGGTTGATACCTTTGGAACATCTACTGGGAAACTATCGATCTCGTCCATCCAAGGGTTCTTCTCCTTCGCTGGGTTTATGGTCCTCAAAGCCTTCCACATGGCACTGTTACACTTGAATCCAGAACCAAAAGCTATTTGCCATGTTCTATCTCCCTTCTTTACTCTTCCCTTCGCTTCTGTATAGGCCAGTTCATACCAAAGAGAACTGCTAGAGGTGTTACCAAATCGATAAAGTGTCATCCTTGATGGCTCCATATGCCAATCGGATAACTGCAAATTCTTCTCCAGTTCATCCAAAACAGCTCTTCCTCCAGCGTGTATGCAAAAATGCTCAAAAGCTAGTTTGAAATCTGGAATATAAGGCTTGACTTTCATCTTGAGAAGTTTTTTCCCAACCAGTGTGGCAAAGAAAAGCAGCTGTTCAGACATTGGCAGAACAAGAGGTCCCAATGTGGTGATGTTGGTCTTCAAAGCATCCCCAGCAACTGCCATGAGATCCTTTGACAAAGTAACACCAATATGCCCAGTGGAGTCTTCTTCTTGGGTGACACAGCCAAAGCACTTGTCATCTGCACCCTTGTGTGTGCGCACAGTATGCACCAACTGGTATTTGGATCTTCTTCTATCAGAACTCTTGTTAGAAAGCAGTATGGCTGCTCCTCCCATTCGGAACAAGCAATTTGAAACTAGCTTTGATCTATCATTTCCAAAATACCAGTTCAGTGTGATGTTCTCCATGCTGATAACCAATGCATACGAGTTGGGATAGACGTGAAGAAGTTCTTTAGCAAGAGAAATGGATATCAGACCAGCACTGCAGCCCATTCCACCGAGATTGTAGCTAACTATGTTTCCACGAAGCTTGTAGTGGTTGACAACCATGGCAGAAAGAGATGGCGTTGGATTGAACAAGCTGCAATTCACAATCAAAATTCCAATATCTTTGGGCTTTAAGGCGGTCTTGGCAAAAAGCTCATCAATAGCACCAAACATCACAACCTCAGCTTCTTTTCTAGCTTCTTTCATTGATGGGTTTGGAGGAATACTAAGAAGAGCCTCAGGAAGGTAAGTAGACTCACTAAGGCCAGACCTCTCAAGGATCTTACGCTGGAATTGCAGATTATCCTCCGAAAAGGTACCTTGCATCCGAGATTGATCCATGAATATCTTTTTTGTACATTTCCTTGACTCTTCAGGCTTGTAGCAGGAGAAGTTGACAAGGTATACAGGGCGTGGACGGGTGAGAAAGTAGACAGTGGATAAGAAAACGAGGAGAGTTGAGCAGATGATGACAGAAATGAGATTGTACTGGAGATTCTCCCAAAGATCATAGAGATCTCGGAAAGAAAATGTTGAGATCTGCACGGCCATTACAAGTACAAGAGGGGTGAGGAAAAGGTACATCCCGTGGGTGATGACGTAATGATAACCAAGCTTCACATATTTCAGCTTGATGGATTTCTTGAAATCGGGGAGATTACGCGAAGATGATGGTGAGATCAAGGGGGTGTCTGCTTTTACCTCTGTCATTTTCCCTGTTAGACATCGAGTAAATTGGATGAGATAAAATACAAGTTAAGAGAATCCGAATCGCGATAGATCGTAAGAACACATTATGAACATCGCAAAAGCAAATAAATAATGATAGAAACTCTATGGGCAACACATATGTGACCGCGCTTCTTCTATCCAGCTTCCTTTTGGGTACAAGATAATCTAATGTCTCACTTGAAGTTACTACAAATTGGGTTCTCTCAGAGAAACGTAAATCAACAAAATTGAAGTAGATAGATGGAGATATATATCGCAAAGTTCTCTTTCGTTTCTCTTCTCACTACAAATTCCCCTCGTCTTATCCTCTGTGAATTAAGCTGAAACCAGCTATCAGCAATCGCAGATCAGAATTCACATCAAGGAGCAGTGTTTTCAAGAATCTGAACCAGTTTATTGCAGGAAAAAACAGAAACAAAATAAAAAATACGAGGCAAGACTCAAAGAATTAAACCAAAATATCATGCGTTCAAATATGTGAATTGCATAATGAACCAAAACTCAGATCCATAAAACTGACCTCGAATGCGGGACCTCACCACAGATCTCGGGAAGATCGCCGGAGCAGACGAAGAGTAGAGCCGGAGAAAGAGAGAGATATGCACGAGGCCTCAGAAAGAGCGAGAGAGAGAGAGAGAGAAAGGGAGGGAGGGAGAGATCAAATGAAACGGTAATCAAATAAAAAAGAATGGAAGTGTAATAATTTTTTTAATAATTATTGCAAAATTAGAAATGCAGGTAGGCGGGCGCGAGGTGGTAATAAATTTATTAAGGAGTGGAGAAGAAGAGGAGGAAGATAACGCCAAAGGCCATAGGAGCCGTAGATGAAAGCGCCGAAGAGGACGCGTTTTGAAGATTCAATATATAAGGCGGCGCTTCCCCGAATTTGATTTTTGACCGGTTTGACTTTTCCGACCGTGGCTGGTCCTTTTTCGAGGGAATTCATACGGTTCTGCTTTGCCAGCTGCCCCTATCTCTCCTCATGCTTTCCTCGTTGGGTAAACGCTTCGTGCATGTCAATTTTATGTTCCGAGTCCCGTACATACTATCCCAATTATACGACGATAATAATTATTTATTATTTTCCATAAATATTATAATATATATATATATATATATATATATATATATATATATAATTGTATTTATCCCTCTCTAAAAAGTTATACAGTAAATTAAAAAAAAGATCTTAATCTAAATTTTATATTGAAAATGAGCTTTTGTGTTAAATGCTTACAACTCATCACATTAATGAACGGTTCATCTCTACAGCTGCCAAATATCTTAATAGGTTTATATATTAGAATGATCAATTGAAAGATAATTTTTAATACCAGGGGAAAACAAATTTTCAGTATTGCATCTTTATTTAATAATTTAGGAAAAAATCATTTCGCACTTTTGAATTATGGGTTAATGTCATTTTTAGAGTTCAAATTATCAAGTTCGTCATATTAAACTTTTAAACTACTAAAATTATCAATTTATATATTTAGTACTATTGTATGAATCATGCATGTAAGTTGAATCTTGTTTTAAACTGTACATTAATAAATTTTGATAATTCAAGAACTGACGAAGTTATTAGTTCTAATTCTTAAAATGAATTTTCCCATAATCTTATATAATAAAAAGCATGCATCTTTGAGTTTAAAGATTATAATAAAAGCATGCCTCTTTTAGTTTTGTAAATGAATGTCAAGGAAATACTTTAATGCTTTGCACTTTCTCTCTATTCTATTTTCTAATTTTTCTAATTTTTTTTTTCATGTTATACTTTAGCATGTCATTGGAGCCGTTTGCTCGTGGTCTGCACCCAACTCCGAAGACATCTCTCAGAAAGTCTTCAGCTTTCAATTCTGGAACTCGACGTGGGTAGCACTAATTCGCAGCCTTCAAATAAAAACTCCTCTCAACTTGCAAAATGGCCATATGAACAGCGAAGACCCAGAAAGCTTAAAGTCAAGACCCAAACAAGGGCAGGAGCAGACCTTTGACCTTTTTGAGCCAAAACTATAGGAAGGAAGTGCAGGGCCCTCTTTAGGCTGCTGCAGACCACTCCTGAGAACAGTGGCGGAATCAGGAATGAAAACCAATTCGGGCGAACTTTTAAAGCAAAATGACTGATTTTTTTTTTCATACGTAATGTAAAAAAGAATTACAATATCAAAACATTAAAGACTAAAAACATTAAAAATATTGAATTACACATACCGTATTATGTACTACGATTGAGAGGGGACAATTGGATCCTACGGTTGTGCATCTTCTAAAAACGTTGCAAAATGGCTTCGTTCTCAATAGTTTCAAAAATTCCCCGCGCGATGTACACTACCATGCAATCATTCATCCAATCATCTCTCATTCTATTACGCAAATCAGTCTTGATAATTTTCATCACAGAGAACACTCTCTCAACGGTTGCAGTCGTAACCGGTAAGACCAATGCCAACGTAATAAGAAGATAAACCAATGGATACAAAATATTCTTTCTGGTCTCAACCATCTTCACAGCAAGAGCTTCAATATCTTGAAGCCCAGAAAAAGCATTAGTCCTTCTAACATCTCTAATGTAGGTGTCAAGCTGATCTCTAAGTACCACGCGATCAATTGTTGAGAAATCTTCTGGGTAAAATTAATTCCTAATTTAATTAAAACTCTGCACGTAAAGTATATAATGGGGGGTTATTAAATTAATGCAATAAAGTTTAATTTGTTTATGCAGAAAGTTTAATGCAATAAATTTTTGAGTTTTAAAGTTTATGTTTTAAAACATTTAGTCATAATATGTTTTAAAACATTTAATTCCGAATAAAGAGATAAATTTCTTTTATTTATTTATGCTGATTTTTGGAGCGTGACAACGAGACTTCTCACTATTCGTACTTTCATTATTCTTTTCAGTTTTCTTATCTTTCTATTCTGAAAGACTACTATTTCAAATACAAGTATTGCTTAGAAAATATTATTAACATTATCTGTAACGATTGCTTATGCGAAAAAGGAATTTTTCAAAACTAAAACTAATAAAAACATATCCAACATCTACTATAATACAAAACTTTCATGGTCTACTGACAATTCTTGAATATAATACAAAACTTTCATAAATAAAAATTACGAAGAATCATTTTTAACTATATTTTAATATAATAATTTATTATTTATTATAAAACGCCCTTTCATGATTTCGCCTAAAGACCCTCATTTATTTTAGAGACGGCCTGTATTCCACGATCCAGATGGTTAGGTAAACTACTGCGCACTCAAAAATTATCAACACTGTTTACCATCTTCGTTTTGTTTGACAGCTAGCCAGCAAATTGTAGAGAGAAAAACGAATTTAATTCATTTTTCACTTCTTATTAGGTCAATAGTTGCACTTTGTTCTATTCGGTTCCCCTCAAACTATTTGACCACACTCTGCACCTAAAGTATTTCGGTGTAGGTCCATCAGTACCGTGGTTACTATTAAACTGTTTATAGTCAGAGTCTCAGAGAACTGTGCGCAGGCCCGGATCATGACCAAATTATAGTGCTTTGTTCTGTGTGGACGAGGTGCTCAAGAAAAATCATTAAAAATATCTTCCGGCAGCAAGAGTCTGTGCCTTGTTTTAAAAAATATATATACAAGAATTTTTATTTTCAGGGGCAGACCCCGGGCAGCCGCCTGGGTTCGCCCGGGCCTGGGTCCGCCCCTGCCTGAGAATGTCGACACAATGGTTGGGGTTGGTGGCTCTACTACAAAAGTAGAACCATTGGGTTGGCCTGACATATGGGGATCGGGCTCAGGCCAACTTATGAAACAAAGGGTGGTGCAATGGGTGGCAGCCACCCAGGGTCGCCACCCCTGGATCCGTCACTGGTCATATATCTATATTAGCGTAGATTGAATATAATGTATAACACATTTTTAATTTTACTAATAAAGGGTAAGCTGGTACGTCCCCTCCCTCTTTCTCTCAACCCTCTCTCCCTTCGAATTTCTCTTCCCCTCTCTATCTTCTCACACTGACACAGTCACACGTTCAGGCTTCAGCCTTTAGCCGTTACCCGTGCCCCGTTGCCCACCATCGTCTGCCGCAGCGCCTCACCAGGCCACCGACCACCAGTTTCTCCCGCGCCAGCTGAGCCACGACCACCAGCTACTGAACGTGTTGCTTGTGCTTTAGCTCCACCGCCGCACGCCCGCACCCTCCGCCACTGGAAGCAGCTCAATCATTTAGCAGTTTGGTCCACTTCCATTAATTGCTCCTTAATCAAGGACTAAGAAGAGGGGGCTACTTGTGCTGGTCACGTGAATCTCCTCCTGCCCTCTCGTATGGCTGTATTATTCCTCAGAGAGCCATGTTCCATGTGCTAAGCTGTCCACCAACTCCATCCCTTAACCCTTTGTCTTTTGCCCATAACACAATGACAAGAAAGTTAGATAAATAAACAAGTGGAAATGGCAAGATTTGCACATGGAGTGCATGTATACCAAGCGTGGCCATATAGAACTGCTCGGTTGGAAATTGCGATTCACTGGTCGTGCGTGCCTCCACTCCTTCCCCTACGTTCCTCGGTTTCCTTGTCTGTACGTTCTGTTTCTTCTCTTCTTGCCATTCTATATTTCTATGTATAATTCCAATTTCTAGATCATCTTTTTTGTCATCTTCTACCATGTCACCCATTTACTGTATCGAGACATACAGAGAGAAGCTTGGCTGTAACAATTTTTTTTTTTGTTTTTTTTTCTAGGTAAAGCAGGCAAGCCTGCAGGGATTGGGGGACACGGGGATACGAACCCCTGAAAGGACCCTCCCCATAGGGAGGACGTACCACACGAGCTAACGCTAGCTGGTGCTTGGCTGTAACAATCTTAATTGACATTTTTCTAGACCTTGGAGAACATGCTCACGACAAAAAGTACAACTTCAGAGGTCAAACAGTTTCCCTACAATTAAATATATCCAAGTTTTCAAGACCATCATCCTCGATGAGCTAAATCGACCAAGCAAATAATCAAAACGAAATTTCAGGAAAAAGACATACTGGGTAAGTCCTTAAATTTGTGTCCATTGATTTTCAGAAATTGTGCAATATATAGACATCTGAAAATGAGGCGTTGAACAAATTATATCAGGGGGAAGCAATATTCGAAGTTTTCTAAAATTGGACAACGTCTGTAGACATCTCAACTCGATGGATAGTAGCAGAGGGAGAACTGGTATTCAATGTTTTCAAATCTGGGGATGTTGATTACGAAGTAGAAATGCTATGGTGGATGCCAAAGTGTCTGGGTGCGTGCATGAGCCTATGCTATTGATTGGTAACTTACTGGGGTAAGGAAATACTGATTTTAAAATAATTTTTCCCCTCTTTCCCTTTAGCTCTGCATACAATGAACCAAGCCCCAATGCCCAACACATGCAGGCACTTGAAAGACGAGGGAAAGAGGAAGAGAGGAGGGGGGAGGAGGGACAGTGACATGGCGCATCCATTACCCTTTGGAGACGAGCAGATCTTGTCAGTTAGAATTAGCAATAGGATGCTGTCGTTGACTGCCCTTGTGTTAATCGGAAAGGGCTTTGGGCCTTGGGCCATTATGTTATTTGTTTTCTGCTTTAGTTGTGTTAATGGGCTATTTCTTTAGTCCGTCCGGTCTATTTGTGGACCCAGTTTCCTGCAGGTATAAGTTTGTCTCTGGTGTGAAATCAGATATGAAAAATCCTGTCCTTAAGCAAAAAGGAGGCCGATTACCTCGAATCAAGTATCAACGTCTTCATATTCTTTCTTGCCAAACAAACACTGTTACATTCATTTTACACTATTAACCCCACCATCAACAAAGTTCTTTACAGATCTTCGAGGGATCTAAAACATTGATTGTTTCTGCAGATAGTACATGGAAAACTGTGGGATAATAGTGAAAGCAAAAACAATACAAAAAGAAATGAAAAATACGGTGATTATTGAACTTTGGACAAAATATGTATAGATGAGCAGAAAAATGCGATGTCTCAGAAGGGGAAACAAGAATTAATTACAAATTTCTTTACAATTCTCCATCTCAGGTCATCAGTGTCTCTTCATAGGTGCATAACTGTAATATTGAGCTGCCGCTATGTTGTTGCTCTCGTTACAACTGATCATGATAAATCCTCTGCTAAATTTGAGAAAGGGAAGAATAATCCACCCGAAGTGCTGCTCGAATATATGGCTATGTTTCATGCATCAATCCAAAGTGAACTCCTCAAGCCATTTCAGAACTTCATTTCTCTACAATGCAACCAACCATAAAAGAAGGAAAAAGAAGAAGGGAGAATGGTGTCAGTACTTATATGACAAACATAGAAAAGCAACCATTTCTACACAATTGTAGCACTAGCGGTTGCATTAGATAGCAGGTTAACAGACTGAAGGTAGCAAGGCAAAACCAACTTTCATCTTATGTCATGGAAGAGGTACAGCAATCTGCAACAAAAAAATAATTCAACAATCTCCACACTTCTTGTTTTCACTAAAATTTCAAACAAGTAGCAAAGAAAAAGAAAAGAAAAGGAGCTGACAGAAGCTTAAATCAATTTTAAGTTCCTGTCATAGATGGATGACTTAGAAAGCAGACTCTCTCCCAAAGGAAGCTTTTTCGAATGCACAATGCCGACTACCAGACCGGCCAAGGAGAGAATGCACATTTCAATAAACTTAAAAGTCAACTGAAGAAAAATTCTGTGTTTGTTATAAAAAGCTCAAAAAGGCTCTATGGAGCTTGATTGATGCAAGACATGTGAGCTTCAGATAGACAAAGTCATTTTCAACCTTAATCGTTTTAGATATTAAATAAATCTGTTTACACTAAGTTTGGCTACAAAAAACATAGAGCAAATGGAAATAAAATTTTGAATCTGACAACTAGCATTTTGACCCCAACTCTAGCACAAAATGAGGTTGCAAACTCCAGACATCTAATTTCTCATTTATGCTTCCTTATGAATGTTGATCAGCGTTGAACTGATGTAACTCAACAAAAAATCAGTCTAATTCTATTTGATGGAGGGGTGTCCATAGAGGTACATACCACTTTTAAAAAGTCACGCGTTATGCTTGGCTTCAGTTACAGATCAGACGTAAAAGCTCTACCAGTTTAATGGCCAGCACTGGCCGGTTCTACTCCATGTTTCATGGCTCCTCGCCAATGGAGATGAGGCTCATTGGATGGCTTAGAACAACAGCACAGAAATAACACAAAATCTCTCTCAGTTAAGGCTTGCTCCATTTCATGCCTCCCAACAACGGGAATGAGGACATCAGAGAAATATAGAACAATAAATGTATTGGCTCTTAGACTGTAAGTTGTGATTATTTCTCTTGTAGTATGCTCCAAGGTTCCTGCTTCACAGTAAGGAAAGGAACATTCGAGATCCAAGGATCAACACATATACAACAACCATAATACGCTTTTGTAGTGATGCATGCTATGTATATCAAATTGTTTAAATTCACTTTGAAAATTGTATTTTAATTGTCCTCACACAAAACAACCATAAGCCAGATTTTCCGAAATTTGATCTCACATAATAAAGACACTAGACAAAATAGAGGAAGGAATTTAAGTTCACTCTACCATTACAAAGCTCCATGTTCGACCTGGATCATTGTAACGTGCGAGCAAACAACCTGTCTTAGGTTTGAGGCCATCATCCATAAGAGGAGCGGAGTGCTCTCTCTTTCTCTCGAACAATATCTTCTGTAGCTCTTCCACTGAACTTCAAAACAGCAGCAATGCCACCTTCCACCTTTCTCAAGCTAATTGTTTCTTGGTTAGGATCTGGTAAACTGTAAATGAAATACACTCAAATTAGAGGTGCTCAAATTCACTTTGAAATTAGTGTATATCTCTCTGCAATATTCTTCTTGTCAAAACAAATGTTGAGTTTTCGGTTTACACAATTAAGTTCTTTTTGTACATCCATATGTAATTCTTCAATTGTTCGAGGTTGACCCTCTTACTGTAATTTTGAAAATCCCATATAAATTATGACCTGAATCAGATCGATTCTTTTTTGAATCTCTATACCTGCAATTCCCTCAACACCAGAGGGTATTTTAATATTCTTTTGTACATAATTCTTGATACAATCTTGTATTTTTTTATCTTCTTGTAAATCGAGAATAATTTTGTGGTTGTGCAAACCAAATAGAATGATGATCTTGGGTTGCACCAAGGCTGAAACCAAGTGGATTTATTTTTTGCCCCATAATCCCTTGTTACTACATATATTATAACACTGATTTTGTGTACTCAATTACTTTTTTAACAGAAATCAGATGTCCAAATCTAATTTCTCATAGTTTAGAGACCAAGAAAGTGGCAAGCCTCACCTCCTTAGATCTTTCTCCAATGGAAGAACTACTTGGATGGATACTTTGGACAGTTCGGCATCAAATGCCTGTGTGAAGACAGGAGTAGTCATTGGTATTTTCTCAGACCTGGAATTCTTTTCAAAAATGTACCTAGACAGATGAATCATCATTCATGTTAGCCAAGAGAACAACCAAAAACAATAGCACAACTAAACTGGATTTTGGGAGACACTCACCCAGTCACATCATTAAAGCCACTTGACCCAGCTAATTTGTCTCCATTTGCTTCTACTACTATAAAAGATGCGTACTTCCTCACCTGTAGAACCGTTTCAGAATCTAATGGACTTATATAATCACAGAAGCCTCTTGCATATATGATAGATAATGGATATTGTTGTAAATACAGGTGCAATTAGTCGTTTCACATGACTGACAAGACCCATATTTAAAGACGAAAACAGGAATAATGGAAAATATAATCACATTCTTGGGATTGGATTTCTATTGTACATTTGATACATTTCAATATCCCCGTGGTAAATCAGCTTTGTGCTGTAGTGCATCTTTCTTGGTCCGTTTGGCGACCATTTGAAACATCAAATCATATAAACGAATTGATATTAATTGGTTCCAAACTTCCATATCATAATATGCCTAACTTTCGCTCTCATTATTTTTGTCACGAAACAAAGTTTAATAGAGGACTCTTGACTTCTATCTTTTTCTATGACTGGATTATGACCAAGTATAGGAAATCGAACGGAAATCCACAGATCCTTTGAAGAACTGGGCACAGCTGTGCAAATACAGAGAGCAACTGAAAAGGCCTTAGTTAGAAATGCAGAAGCAATCATTTACAGAAAAGATGGATAAACCTCATAGTTGGCAGTTCTTTTCAGGATCTGATACTTGGGTGTTTCCAAGTCTGGAGTCTTGTATATCCGTAGCTGCAAAGAGTTACAGTCTACATCAAAGAAGTGACACTCGATTACACAACCACAAAAATGACCATTCCTTTCTTTCTTAGCAAAGAAAGAGCGGCTTATACCTGCTTTAACACTTCCCACAAACCTTCTACAGAAAAGTAGTCATTTTTCTTTATGGAATCCCAGAAGTCCTACATTTTATAAGAACATAATTATGAGTCATCCCTTATGTGCTTCTTTCATCTGGATGGAAGAGTAAACCTTACCACATGACTGCAAAACTTTCCAGTCTCTGGGTTGATGCCCATGATTGAGGTCCCTGTAAAGACCAATTCTGGTTTCCATGGCAGAAGGATAAAACTCATGTTCATAGTCCATCTTGTAGTAATTTCATAAGGTCCTGTCTATAGCAACTCAATCAGCCAAAGAAGTGATCTCATACAAACACCTTATATCATTTAAATGGGCAGATTAAGAAAGGAAGGTGTTTCATTTTGACTTAAAATTTCTACAACTTAAAAGCTTGAAAATCAAACTGATTTTAGAGGTAAGATCATCACTCAATATCGCACCCAGCTTCATTCCTTGAACATGCACAAAGCTGTTATGCTTAAGCAAAGCAATTTTCTGATTCATGGGTAGCCTTTATCACTATTCTGCTTCTTATAGTGCAGTTATTGAAACCATAAAATGAAAAGACATTAGAGTATATATAATTGTTATTATTATTTGTAAGTGGTAATGCGAACCATTAGAAAAGAGAAGGTAATGGCGGACCAACAAATCATGCATGACGCCAAAACGGAAGTACAGGAAACAATTAATAAAATAAATATTAATATCACGAGATAAAGATGCATAAAACTAGTTACATAGTATTGTAATCGAATGTTCAAAGTAATACAATAGGGAATAACATGTGAGATACACCAAATCAGTACGAGAGCATCTAATCAGAGTCATTAATTAGGCAGAATTATGGATTAACTTAATCAAAACTCTAGCTACATCATCTTCAATGTCTCTAAGCTACAAAATTGCATACAAAATTCCTTCCAGTGCTTCTTTACGAACAACCCCATTTAATCAAAGCACCCACTGGCCACTAGTCTACATTTTCTATTTCTTTTGAGACGAACATCGATAGAAATCATATAAAGCAAACCTGTTTGACCCAGTGCAACTGGAACTCGGGCCTAAAGAGCATCTTCAAGAGAACTATGTTAAACAGGTACCCGCTTATAGTGTCATGTTTGGTAATTGGGTCCCTGAACTTCACAAGCTCGTCGTATGCCGTCTGATCAATCCCCTGATCATCTAAGGGATGTGGCAGATCCTCATATAAAAAACCCACTAACCCTTCCACATCGACCGTTGATTTCGGCGGGTTTTGGAGCAATAGCCCACTTTAACTTTTGGTCTCCTTGAAGGGCCACGCTTTTGTTTTTGCTAATTTGGAGGGGAAGTCTGGTTGTTTTGTTGGGGCTCAATCGTCGGCAGGCCACACGCACGGAAGGGATTTGGCGGAAAATGTGGTGGGAGAGTTGAGTGTTGGCCATTTGTTTGGGGTTCACATGCAGTGGCAATGGCCCGGTGGTGTTGCGTTTCTGGCTTGGGTTAGGGAGACTAGCCTACTAGGAGAGTGTGAATCTTAGCCAAAAGAAATGATTGGTTTGTGTTGTTGCTGGAGATAGACTAGACTTAGGGCTGCACAATGCCACCGGAAAATTCCGGTGGCACGGGCACGACATCGGTACCGACACTGAGCTCCCGATTTTTGCCCTTAACGGTACCGGTGTAGGTTTAGCTTTTTGAAAAAATCGGCGGTTCTCGGTTTAATCGGCACCAGATTTTTCGGTGTAGGTTAAACCGGGATTTTTTTTATTATTTAAGTTTTTTAGTTTTTTTAGTTTAGTTTCTACTCAATAGTTTAAACTTTAGTTTCACCTCAAAACGTAGTATTCTAGAAGCATGACAAGGTCTACTCAATAGTTTAGTTTCACCTAAATATTTGAGATTTGTTGTTGGTTTTGTCTAATCAAATACTTACATTCAAGTTACCAAGAAGCTTGGTAGGTGAATGAACTAATTATTTAGAATTTTGGTAGAAAAAATTACAAATTTATTGTATTTAGAAGGGTATATATGAAGGCATTGGAATCATAATTAAAGAGTTTAATGCCAAATTTTGGTAAGTACATCGCATAATATAAGTCAAGAGGTCGAGTTTTTATGAAATTTTAACTAATTGTCTAAATTTATAAAATTGACAAATCACTATTAAATTTATACTACGCTTGCTAAATCAGTCACTCAATTACATTTTAGTTCAAAAATTCAGACAAAGTCATCACGTTTGACCAGCGTTTGACAAGCGCTCGAACGCCCTTTGAAAAAATTCAGACATAGTTATCACGTTTGACTAGCGTTAGACAAGCGCTCAATGCAAATTTCAGACAAAAACATAAGCGCTCGACGAGCGTTTGACCCGCGCTCGAGGGACTTAAAAAATTGCTGAATTTTTAGATTTTCCTTGTGAAACCAAGGGAAACCCTATTAGGTTTTGAACATGTTTTAAAATTGTTATTGATTTGTTAATTAGAGGGAAAATACATATTCTCCCCTTTAAGTGTTGTTAGGGTCTAAACTGGATTTTTCAAAAGATAATAGTTTCTACTTACAGTGACGTCTCTATTACTTTGGATTTTAAATTCTCATCTTATCTTTTAAGATGATCTTTAATTTTATTGATTTTGGAATTTAGATTTCATGAGTTTAAATTTTATTGATATGTGATTAATTGACCAAAAGAAAAAATACATTGGGCCAAGTGCGTAAAATGCTAAAAAAATGGTTCAATATTAATGTAGGATAACCGGAAACCGCCACCGCTAAACCGCCGGTTTTTGCCTTTAACGGTGTAGGTGTAGGTGTAGGTGACAATTTTTTCAAAACCGGCACCTACGCAGGGGTTGTGCAGCCCTAACTAGACTAGAGCCTAGAGGGGCAACTGTGCGTACTAGTACATTTGAGCCGAAACAATTATTTGAGATTAATATTAAAAAAAATATTATATAATTTTTTTATTATAATATTTATTAAAAATTTCTCTCTCTTCACTTTTTTACTCACTCTCATAAAATATCTTTATTTTATAATATTTCACAAACTCCAATATTCAAAATTTTCACGCTCAAACATCCCCAAATTTCTTCTTAAAAAATGCGGGCATTTCTTATATTTTTTGGTAGGAAATATTTTCAATAATCTCCAATTTTTTCGAACAAAATCAACTTAATGTAATTATTTTAATTCTTCTTAATTTTAGATGTAGTAGAATCTCTAAAAGCTAGTCAAAGAGAATAACAAAAGCAACTGATAGCCTTCTTTTTTAGGTACGTTAGAATATACTGGACCATATAATTTGTGACGTTAAATTTGAATTTTCTGACTAGATTTCCCCCCCTAAAAAAAATCATACTTAGTGCATGTGCATGTCTCGCCTATCACTTGGCAAGTTTGTTAAATTTCATAATTGGATCGTGCCGAATATTAATATATATGAGGAGACGACGTCGCTTTACTAATTCCTTCAATAAATTTATAACAAAACAAACATTTTTGTCCAAAATTACAGAAGAAAAGAGCTTCTCCTTCTTTTTGAGTATTCGAGAAGGACTTTTCTTGCGTCTCCTGCATATCTACATGCTTACGTGCTGTATACGTGTGGCTACCAAAACCGAAATGCATCTCGCACTGGAGAGTTTGGAGCAAGGCACATTTTCTACTCGTTTCCACTACGCCGAGAATAAAAATCCTCCCAATGTAGCTTTCCATTGCCAAATCAACGATGCATCTTTCGCCTAGATTCCCTGTGTCTGCATGCTACCTGTGTTTCATAGGCTGCCAACTAGGCTTCCACCTGGAATTGCTGGCACGTGTCCGACACATACCCCACCCATTATTGCACACCTCGCCACGAGGATAACTTGCAGCGAGGCAAGCACTACATCTTCTCCTCCCTCTATATAAGTATACTCTGCCCATCCTATCTGCTTCCCAAGCAACCAGCTGATTCACGACCAATTCCCCCGACCTCCTTAATTTGCTTCAGTCGGCCTGTTTATTTGAAGATATGATGCTGCACGTGTGCATATCAATGCTTAGGTCGAATAGCATCAGGCATGCTGCTTTCCATGATGATGATCATCATACAGATGAGGAATGTGGTAGCCTTCCCATGGAGCATGACAGGCATGATCATGGTGATGGCCACTACGATGTTGCGCCTGCTGCATCCACAGACGGTGATGGGGACGACGACGACGACGACGACGATTATGATTACGCCCCGGCGGCTTGAGCCTGCTCGAAGGGATGGTCAACCTGTTGTCAATTAAAACCCTAGTGCTAGAATCCTAAAACCCAGTAGCGAGAAAATCTCATTTTGATACATATGCATTTCTCACTACCGTCTCTTATTAGTCGCCGTAAAAGCTCTTTTTTGAATGTATCACTAGCTAGCGTTAGAAGATTCCAATGAAGTTGCTTATACGGTGTACCACGATATACTCTACTCTACTTGTACTGTGTAATGGGTTTGTTAATAGTAAATCGGAAGATAAGTTTGAGCCATGATGTATATAATGATGCAGAGAATCCATAGAGACGAGAGCCGCTAATATTTTAGGATATTTGAGCTCGATCTGAAGCCCCACTCCACGCTTGCACAAAAGTGTCATTGCTTTATATAACATTTTAATATACTTTTTTTCTCCTTTAATTTTGGTTGTAATTTAAGAAAAAGAGAGACGAATTGTTTAATGCAAAATAGACCATGCATTTATATATTCAGCAACTTGTCCTCCCATGAAATTAAGCTCATGAGTAAACGAATTACCTTAAGCTAGAGTTATGCAGAAGCAGCCCTTTTTGTGCTGTCATGACTTCTATGAGTTCTATCGCACCTGCTGCTTCAATTCTTTCATGGATTCGCAGGATATATTGGTTAGCAACAGAAGATCGGAATCAAGGTTTTGGATGAGAAGTTTATATCCTCTTATGGGATTGTTAAATAAGATTAAGATCCTTCCAGAGAATATTGATCCATCATGTAGATTATCCTGGGGTTGTAGAGAATGACAGAGATATGGTGCTCCTGCTCCTGCTCCGATCCGTGCATCTTCATCATCGTCATAGTGTTCGTAAAATTGTAATGCAGCTACTCAAAATTACCTTATCCCTTTTTCTTAATTTATTTCCCTTCTACTTGGTCTGCAAAGTTTATATATATATCATAGACTAGAAAGTTTCAGTCCTTTTAATTTCTTGACAACTATAATTAGGAACATAGTGCAAATTAACCAAAATACACTAATTAGGAAGAACGAGGAAGCGAAAACAAGAAATGGGCCACGTCTCATGACAATTTATTTTAATGTTTTCCTAGAGAATCTCATAAACAAGTGCACCTCATGATTGAAATACGTACCGATTCTGTTGACTAACCAATGACGAAAACTCATTAATCTGGTATATTTTAATCCGCGATTTTGATCTTTTCCTATGTACCTGGTGTTTATAATATGAAGTATGATTGTTGCCTTTCCCCTTTTTTTTTGTTTCTTTATTAGCAATTATGCAGTACTTCAAAGCTAGCTAATATATATATATATATATATATATATCAAAGAACTGTAATTAAAAATGCTGTTAAAATGGATAATAATAATCAAACTATTTATGAAAATAATCAAACAATTCCTTATGCTTTTAATACTTTACTTTTTACTATTACTAAAGCATTTGTTGGTTCTCGATGTATATCGTGAAAGAGCTTCTGATTTTCTTTTAAATCTTAAATGTCCTACTATGACTGATTTTTCGTTGGTATAAAGATGTAATTTTATCTAAAGTTTTATTACGTACAGATTGCAATCAAGCTTATTGGAAAGAAAAACTAATTGTTAGTTTACCATATCATTTTGCTCAGAAAGTTTGTATTAATTTAGCTAATGAAGAAGATGTTATTTTGTATGATTCTTATACTTATGGTGAAATAATTAATATTATTAATCGTACTGGTTTACTTATTTGCAATGATATTAAATTGAAGAATACTCTAGATTTTGAACGTAAACATACTCATAAAGAATTAGGTTTATTTTGTGATCAATATGGTTATTCTAATCCAATTGCCCCTTCTAAAAGAAGTAAACGTGATAAAAAATATTATAAAAGAAAATATAAAGAAAAATACACGAAATATCATTCTAAACCTTTTTCTAAATATCATTTCAGATCATCTACAAAAAATCAATCAAAACCTCCTTCTAAACCATATAAAAATTTAAAAAACAAAAGGATAGAAAAAATGTTGTTTGCTGGAAATGTGGTAAGACTGGTCATTTTCCTAATAAATGTTATGTTAGAAAACAAATAAATGAATTAGATGCTCTTCCTGAAATAAAAGATAAATTATTTAAAATATTTCTTAAAGATCAATCATCTTCACCTATCTCTTCGATTAATGATTCTTCTACCTCTTCTAATGATGAAAATTATTCTTTTGAAAATGATGAAGTTCAATTATGCAATTGTTTGGATGATAACTGTACTTGTAAAAAGGTTTTTGTTTTAGCCAAATCTGATCAATTATTACTTGATGCAATAACTAAAATACCCGATAAAGAAATTCAACATGAATTCCTTATAAAAATGAAAAATATGGAAATACAATCCTCTTCTTCTTCCTTTAATAATAAACAGCCGGAAGTTCATTATGACTACAATAAAATATTAGAAAGATTTATTGCTTCTAATAAACCAGTTACTGTACAAGATTTACAAAAATAAATACGAATCCTTAAACAAGAAATAAAACAATTACAAAATTCTCAAATAAGCTAAACAAATATCACAAAACATTTATTAACATAAATTTGTCTTTTAAAAACTCAAAAAGATGAAAAAGAAATGAAAATATCTGATATTCCCACTACTTCTGAAACTCCTCCTGATTCGTCTTCCTTAATACATTCTGAAGCTTTTCTGCAAATAATAGATAGAATTATTTTTCAAAAATGGTATTCTGAAGTTACTATTAAAGTTAAAGATTTTGCTTTTATTGTTGTTGCTTTAATAGACTCTGGTGCTGATTTAAATTGTATACAAGAAGGAATAATTGATTCTAAATATTTTGAAAAATCAACAGAACGTTTATCTCAAGCTGATGGTAAAAAGATAATAATAAATTATAAAATACCTAATGTTCATATATGTAATAATGACTTTTGTTTTCAAACTACTTTCGTTATGGTTGTACCATTAAACTTCTAACGTTATAATGATATGGTTACTGAACAAGGAATAACTTCTCGTGTGTTAGATCATGAAGTTACTTTTAATTTTTATTATCCTCATTTTTTCCGATATATTCAAGTTTTGAAAAACATTTCAATATCAAAAGAAATTAATATTCTAAATCAATCAAAGGTTTATCGTAAGAAACAACATTTACAATTTCTACAAAAAAGAAATAATTGACAAGCAAATTGATGAACAGATTAATAATGAACAGTTACAACAAGCAATCAAAAAATATTAGAAAATAATATTTGCTCTTCTGTCCCTAATGCCTTTTGGAATAGAAAACAACATATCATTACTCTTCCATATGAACCTGATTTTTCTGAGAAAAATATATCTACTAAAGCTAAACCAATACAGATGAACAATGAATATTTAGAAATTTGTAAAAAAAGAAATTAAATCTTTAATGGATAAAAAATTAATTCGCCCATCTAAGTCTCCTTGGAGTTGTGTTGCTTTCTATGTAATGAACCCCGCTGAAAAAGAACGCGATGTTCCTCGTCTTGTTATTAATTATAAACCTTTAAATCAAGTTTTAAGATGGATAAGGTATCCAATTCCAAATAAAAAAGATTTACTTAATCGTTTGTATGATGCTTGTATTTTTTCTAAATTTGATATGAAATCTGGATATTATCAAATACAAATTGCTGAACAAGATAGATATAAAACTGCTTTTACAGTTCCTTTCGGTCATTTTGAATGTAATGTTATGCCTTTTGGTTTAAAAAATGCACCTTCTGAATTTCAAAATATTATGAATGATATATTTAATCCTTACTTTTCTTTTGCCTTGGTTTATATTGATGATGTTTTAATTTTTTCTAAATCAATCAAGCAACATTGGTATCATTTAAATAAATTCCAAAAGATTATTGAACAAAATGGTTTAGTTGTTTCTGCCCCAAAAATAAAATTATTTTAGTCAAAAATAAGATTTTTAGGTCATACTATATATCAAGGTACCATTACACCAATATCACTTGTTATTGAATTCGCTGATAAATTTTCTGATAAAATAACTGATAAACAACAACTTCAACGCTTTCTTGGAAGTTTAAATTACATTGGTGAATTTTATAAAGATTTAAGAAAAATATGCAAACCTTTATTTAATCGATTAAAGCAAAAACCTTCACCTTGGATTGAACAACATACCGAAATTATTAAACAAATCAAGAAGCATGTTAAGAATTTGCCTTGTCTTGGAATAACATCACCTCATGCATTTAAAATTGTAAAAACAGATGCATCTAACATAGATTATGGTAGCATATTAAAACAACGTTTGCATACTGATGACAATGAACAAATAGTACGATATCATTCTCATGCATGAAATATCACACAGCAAAAGTATAGTACTGTTAAGCAAGAAGTATTGGCAATTGTACTTTGTGTTTCTAAATTTCAAGATGATTTAAATATATATATATATTAATTAATTTATGCTATTATGTATGTATGTTGACAAATAATTTCCCAAAAGAAATTATTAAGGAAACAAGGAGAATGTTTTATAGCCTTGCGTATACTAATAATTTCTAATTATGCTCCTGTCCCCACGACTTTGGTTATTGCTAAAGTAATGTGAGCTATTGTAATCAAAGGCTTATAAATAAGCTCATATGTAATCTTTCATCCACACATCAGTAAGTAAACCAATCTGTCCAGTTAGTCATTCCTAGAGTGGATATAGGTCTATGGACCGAATCACTTAAATCTTGTGTGCATGTCACACTTCTCTCTCTTTTATTTTATTCTTAATACTGTATGTCGACATACATACATAAGTCACTGACAGAAAACATGATATCAAAGGGGAAGCAGTACTGCATCATTAAAAGGAAATCAAGGTTAACCACAAGAGGACTTTCGTACGTAATTGCTTCTCCTCTTCATCTGTTAGAGGGAGACTAGACAATACCTTAATGTTTGTTCTCTTTTGCAGTGGTAGGATGATTTTATATATGTTATTGGGTAACATTGTTTTGTATCTCTGAGAGGTCACATAGTTGGCTTTAAAACGTATCTGATCTAATATAGTTTATTTCATTGTCAAGCTACGCATATCTGGCTTATTGGTTACTATTTCCTGAATTTCCTCCACCTTAGTGATTCAAGCAACTTCGAGCATCTCCTAAAGCCCCCAGTAGATTGTTGGACAGTCACTTATTATAAAAATTAGCTACAGTTGGTTCCACGCTGCTTTGCCCGGCCGGCATTAGTAAGACATGACACAGCTTCCGAGTCCTTGTCTGGCACTTGGACACCTGGCGTCCATTAGTGTCGACAAGGGGTAGATAGGCAGCATTCTTCCGAGCAAATCCCCGACTCCAAAAGCTAAATATACCGAAGAGGAGTAGTGCTATAATTCTAAACATGTTTGGTTTTGTTAATCTTTTGCCTTAGCCAATCCTGCAACGACCTGTCGTACCTCGGAGACGGTCAGTGGCCAAGCTGAAACAAACAAGAACCGTGTGACCTAAGCATCCCTTGATACCACTTTGAGCCATAGGTATTGGATAGCTACCAACTAAAGAGCCCCTCCACATAAAATAAATAAACAATCCCAAATTGGCTATCCATTATTAGGAAAGAACACAATCCCACTCACTGAAACTACGTCGACTGCGTTAGAAAGGAAATCAATTGAGCTATGGACAAAGGCATTAATTACAAAGGCATAAAACTTGTGAATATGCCTTTAAGCTCCAAAGCGAGATATGTAACCTATGAGATATAGCAACATTAATGTTGGAGGTATTAACTTATGAGCGAGTTGTCGAGGCATCTTCTTCATTGCAGTGCGCTCATCTGATCACTTGAGCTGGAAACAGGATTGCTCATTGGCTCGGAGGGAAGGCACAACTCATTTTCTATCCAATAATGATGCAATCTTTTCTCCTTGATTTGAGCTTTTCTTTCAAATCCAAAAAAGAAGCGAATCTGTACTGCTTTTGATATTTTAATTCACATCAACAAGCCAAAAAATTCTTACTTTCAATGACCCAATCATGCTCTACGACCCATTATACTTAGCCGTACAGCTCTTAGCTGCTAGCTCCTTAATGTGTTTGCTGAACTGTCAACCAGGGTTGCCAAATGTATAAACCAGTTAATTAGCATGCCACTTGGCATGGGGGGTCATACACATCCTTGCAAGCATCAGTCCACACTCCCCACGTGGATGACTTATGTCAAAAATCAGTCCAGTAGCTAGTCCATATCTTACCTCTTTGTATGCACCCTCATCCCCATGAAACGCACAGACGCAGCTTGCTTCCACTTCCTTCTCATAGTCCTGACCTCGTGAAAGAAACCCAACTCACTGCTGATGACAGGCATGCAAGTAAGTGACTTTTATTCCTTAGCTTTGCAGCTCAGGTTAAGACTCTGTTTAAGTAACAAAATTTTACTCACCTAAAATTTTGTCATCATTGCAAAACACTTTCTCTTCTCATTTTTTCATCAACAACTTTTTCACTTTTTACCAACTTTTTCACTCTCTTTCCTCACTTTTTTACTAAACTCAATACCTAAAATTTTAATCACCCTAAAATTTTACTTCACAAGCACAGCCCAAGTAGAATGTAGTTATCTTTGTTCTTAAGATAAATGTCAGTAGTTTCCGAGGATAATGTTTTATAGCCTCTGAGTTTTCTTTTAGGCTTAGTTCTCTAGGCGAGGGACCAAAATATCTGATCCAATCAGGCTTAATTTACGTCCTTTTCAAATTTACACAAATATTTCGAAAGAGTTGATGTTGTACAAGGGCCCACAATTAAGCTGAGGACTATTGGCATCCACGAGCACAGCCACAGACCCAAAGCCAATAGCACCAAAATATCGTGGGAAGAATTACTGAATAGACTACTATCAGAACCTTTACGTACGCTCAATGTTGAGATGCAATACCCCTGTAATAGAGATAAAGTTGCGACATGATAGGATTCTCAATCTTCATATCCGTATTCCTGCTCAGAACAGAGTCTTTTCAGGTTAGTTGTTGAGACTTGCTAAAGCATCTCTACCACACTCTTATAATCTTAAACATTCTCCTCCGAAAAGAAATGCAAGGCAAACTCTTTTGGTTGCCTCAATATTCTTTTCGAGGCATCGGCTATTGCATTTCTTGACCCTTCTCTATCATATGAGAGATCGAACGGGATTCTATCCACTTTTCTCATATCGCTGAAGAATATGTAATCCGGAGCGTATCCTCATGAGCCTTTTCCTCAATGTTCAACTGTTGCCGGAAAAGTTTCAGTGGAAAAAAATGCAACTCTGTTCCTCACCAAGAAAATGGATCCAGGATTTCTCTTTCCATTTCACTTTGTTTTGAACCCAACAAAGCCCTCGCCACTTGATCCAACATTGGGTATATTTCTCCCATTTCTGGGTGAGACGGATCTCCAACAACAAACTCATGGACAACCCCATTAACCTCAATTGAGCTACACCCAGGCACTTTTTTTACTCCCAGATCTCTCATTTTCCTTCTCACTTGTGTCACGTCTTCCCATCTGTCCGCAGAGGCGTAGATATAGGCAAGAAGTGTATGAATACTCGAATCGTTTGAATCAATTTTCACTAGCCGTTCACCCATCCGTTCACCCCTCTCAACATCGCCATGGACTCTGCAAGCACTAAGCAATGAACCATAAAGTGGAACTAGAATCTCATTATTTTCTTTAGGGGCTTTCTCTATCAATTCCTCGGCTTCGTCCAACTTTCCAGCTCGACCAAGAAGGTCAATCAAACACCCATAATGTTCTAATTTTGGTTCAATCTTGTAGACCTTGGTCATGGAGTTAAAGAAATGGCGGCCTTCTTCAACCAATCCTCCATGATTACAAGCACTTAAAACACCAATAAACGTGATATCATCGGGCTTAGCTCCAGCTTGCTTCATTTCTGAGAACAACTCAAGTGCTTCCTTTGTCTTGCCATTCATGGCAAGCCCACAAATAATTGAGGTCCAAGAGGCTGTATCCTTTTCCTTCAGCTCAAAGAAGATTTCCAAAGATTTCTCCACCAGACCACATTTTGCATACATCTCTATAAGAGCAGTGCCGACAACTGCATCCACCATAATTCTATTCTCATCTATATATCCATGAATCCATTTACCTTGCTCCAGAGCTCCCAACTGAGCACAACCTGTTAGGAGAGCAACCACAATGAATTTATCCGGTTTATCTCTTCTAATTTGCATCTCTTGAAATAAGGCCAGGGCCTCATCAAAACAATTGAACTGAACATACCCATTGATCATAGCCGTCCAAAGAACTGTATCCCGAACTGGACTCCTCTCAAATAGTTCTCTAGCTTCATCCAGATGACCAGATCTTACATACCCACACACCATACTAGTCCAACAAATCACATTTTTCTCCGGCATCTCATCAAAAATTTGCCGGGCTACAGTCAAACACCCACACTTAGCATACATATCGACCAACGCATTCCTAATGATAGCAGTGAGATCGAACTCGTTTCCAACAAAACTGTGAATGTCCTTACCAAGCTCCAAATTTTTCAACGTTGTGCAAGCTGATAGAGTGCTTACAATTGTAGCTTCATCAGGCTTCTCGTTGCTCTCTCTTCGCATTTGCTGAAAAATATTCACAGCCTCCTCAAACCTACCACATCTAACATATCCAGAAATCATAACGTTCCAAGATACCGTGTCTCTCTGAGGCATTTCTTCGAACAACCGCTTGAAATTCTCGACCATTGCCAGCTCTGCATACATGTCTATGAGTGAGTTACAGACATAGGTGTCAAACTCAAGCCCAGTCTTCACCACAAACCCATGAATCTTAGCACCCTCCCAAACCTCTCGTAAGGACCCTATCGCCTTGAAAACAAACGGGTACGTAAAGTTATCGGGCCACAGACCATCCTTTCTCAATTGCCCAAAGAGACAAATGGCTTTCTTGAACCTACCCTTCTTTGCAAAAGCTTTGATCAACACGTTATACATGAACACGTTCGGGTCTTTAATGTAGTTGAAGATTTTCTCCGCGTAGAGCAAGTTCCCGAGACATCGGTCTGTGCAAAGGACCATAAGCTTGTTGAGAATATCCTGGTTTTGGTGGAGCCCGGACCCCAAGATCTGGGTCAGGATTTGTTTGAATTGGCTCGTGGATTTGCAGTTTTGGAGGTACTGGATGCATGATGCCTTTGTTACTCTGACACTGTGTGAGGAGGTGGAGAAAAATTGTGGCTTTGAGAGAACGAGGCGGGAAATAAGCCGGAGTAACTGGACGTTACTTTGGTTGAGCATTTGAGCTCTGCAATTTCAAAGATTATGAACAAGACAAAACGCTCGAGTTCCTATGGCCTTTTGGGCTCTTGTTGGTTCGATATCAAATCTTCAGCGGGGGAGGAGCTCCGGTTGTAACCCCTCGATGGGGCACATTACACATTGTTAACTTATTCTCAGATGAGGTGGAAAAGCACCCGATTATTAGGGTGTTTCTGGGCCTCGTGATAATAGTTGGGCTTTACTGACAATAATTTGACCCGGGGTAGCATAGTGTCGGTTTTGCCTAGCCCTACGGTAAAGCCACGGCACTAGACTAAGCCCATATTTGGATGGTATAATTTTTTTTTTTTTTTTTAAATACACTTTCTTATTCCTCTAATACTTTTTTACAAATCCCAACTACCCTCCCTGTCAAAATTAATTACTATATTTATTGGTCTGACTAAAGATTTCAGTCTCCCGTACGTACTCGAGATAGCAGTAGGATCCAAATGCGAAATGTTTCTTATGATATTCCATTTAAATATTCTCGAAAATTTTCATGGGGTAAAAAGATTGAAATTAATGTTATCTTGTCGTTTTGAGCTTTTCTTTTTCGTTTCGTCTCATCCCTTAGGCTGTTGTGCACAAGGATGGTTAACAGTAGTATAGGTGACGATTTGACAAAAATCTTCACCGTCACCGTAATTGACAGAATCACATATTTGATATCGTTACAGCACCATTAAAGCACAATAACCGTAATTGCTGATGACGATATTAACGGTAACGGTTAGATGGAAACCGCTTAAATTGTCTAAGCGTTGGGCCAAAAAAATATTTTTTTTTACTGTTTTGGGTTGTTTTTTTAGACTTTTTTGGACCATTAAAACCCGTTGATGCCCATATATAAGCAATAAAAATAATAATTCAAATATTATAACATGTTTAAATTTTACAACATAATATCATAATCAATAATTATATCAAATGGACAAATATCATAATATATTCAAACATAATTTCATAATCATTAAGACTCATAACAAATATAATAAGTTGTTCAAAAGTTCAACATAATACCATATTCAAACATAAAAACTAAAGTATAATAAAAGTATTCAAGAATGTGACATAAATCAACTAACATATTCCAACAAAAGCTCAATAAAAGTATGTCACATAATCAATAATCATCTCAAGTCTAAACTAGGGGTGGTTAACGGTAGTATATGTGACTGTTTGATGAAAATCGTCACCGTCACCGTAATTGACCAAATAATATATTTGACACCGTCATCGCACCGCTACAACACAATAACTGCTCTTACCCATTACGGTGACGGTTAAACCGCCGACGCAGGTAAAAATGAGCACCACTAGTCGTGCATATCCAACAAGCCTGATATATTTTGGGAAACGGCGGAGAAAAACGTAAAAATAAGAGAGATATTTTTGGCGACCCTATTGTAAACAACTTCACCAGTCCTTCGAAACGAAGTCGTTTCTCATCACGAAAATCCACCGACAGGCGACATCCCTGTTAAGTTGGCTTGGCCGAGATCCTCAAATGCTGCGGACATTGACTCCCACGTTGTACCAAATCAACGCCGTAGATTTTGCTTCCGACTCCCCCCATTCGATTGACAGGAAGCGCATACTCATCTCTCCTCTCTCTCTCTCTCTAACGCACTGCACGTCTGCATCCATTACTTCTGGCAAATTTTTTGTTGGTATTCACTCGAGCATAAGGTGTCTCCGATTCTCTAATCACTCGCCATTCTTTTCAAGATCGGTGATCCTGTCTCTGTCGGTGACGTGTACCTCTACCCCTCTCTTGGGCTTCGTTTTCATGCTTTAATCTCTGCATTAGTTGTTGCTGATCTTAAGTTGAAGGGGTAGTGAAATTCTGCTCAATTAGTCGGACTTTTCTGATCTTACTTTGCTCCCATTATATCAGATCGTCTTAATTTCGAATACCCGTATCTCAGATTTTCCTATGAAGTTCTTTACTACTTCATTTCGTTTCAATTTTTGTTCGCCTACCTCTCTCGGTCTGCAATCTTGCTTTATAGCTCTTTAAATTGTTGAAGATCTGCAAAATCTCGTACTCAATTTGTTTTGGATTATAAGACTTGATAATGTCTTCCACAAAACAGTACTCTACCACGAGTAGTCTCGTAATCGGGTACGCGCTTTGTTCAAGCTTGCTTGCCGTGATAAACAAGTTTGCCATAACCAAATTCAACTACCCTGGCCTTTTGACTGCATTGCAGTATCTAACTTCGGCTTTGGGAGTTTGGGTTTTTGGGAAGTTAGGATTTTTGCACCACGATCAGTTTACACTTGAGACTGCCAAGAAATTTTCACCCGCTGCCTTAGTTTTCTTTCTGGCAATCTTTACAAACACAAATCTTCTTCGCCACGCGAATGTGGACACATTTATAGTGTTTAGATCCTTGACACCCCTTCTGGTTGCTATTGCGGACACCACATTTAGGAAACAGCCGTGCCCCTCGAAGCTCACGTTTGTGTCTTTGTTGATCATATTGGGTGGAGCCGTTGGGTATGTGGCCACAGATTCAGCTTTCAGTTTGACTGCGTATTCATGGGCATTTGCGTATCTGGTGACCATTACTACTGAGATGGTTTACATCAAACATATGGTGACGAATCTTGGGCTGAACACTTGGGGTTTTGTGTTGTATAACAATTTGTTGTCGCTGATGATGGCTCCAGTGTTTTGGTTTCTTACGGGAGAGTATGTTGATGTTTTTGCCGCATTGGCCTCTAATTCTGGGAAGTGGTTTGAACCTGTTGCATTCTCTGCTGTATCGTTGTCATGTGTTTTTGGATTGGCCATCAGTTTCTTTGGGTTTGCAGCGAGGAAGGCAATTTCAGCCACAGCTTTTACAGTAACTGGTGTTGTTAATAAGTTTCTTACGGTTGCCATCAATGTTGTGATTTGGGATAAGCATGCTAGTCCATTTGGTTTGCTGTGCCTCCTCTTTACACTTGCTGGTGGAGTTCTTTATCAGCAGTCGGTTACTGGTGCTGGCAGTCCGTCTCAGCGTGAATCAACAGCATCGAAGCAGACTGATAGTGAGAACGATGATGAGGAGAATCAAGCAAAGGGCATGTCTGGTAAACTTGCTTCTGTATAAGAAATGTTTTGGTCTATGTGATTTTTTTTAGCCTTTTAGGAAGAGGCTATTTGGTTTGCAATTATGTTTAGTAG
This sequence comes from Myrica gale, assembly GCA_963930655.1. NCBI lineage: Eukaryota > Viridiplantae > Streptophyta > Magnoliopsida > Fagales > Myricaceae > Myrica > Myrica gale. The sequence goes on along the minus strand of OZ005600.1, from coordinate 26,069,971 downwards.
TCATTACTTGAGGACCTTTCTGTACGAGGATCATATTTATGATTTACCTTTGAATTTGATCTGCTAGCATTTTCCCAGGCATGTTTCCATATGAACCAATGGTATTGATTTGGTTTTCTTTTACAGTTCTATGAGGTGTTCTTATTGATTTTCCTCTGTTCTTTTGCTAATTCTCAAAAAGGCAAGTCGGGATACTGGTGTTGGTCTGTATTGCGCTTGAGTGGTTGATTGTGAGTAGTGATCTCTCTGTCACTCGAAGCAGCTGAATAAGCTTATTGATTGTGGGACTTTGGATTGATATTTCTGTTTTTCACAAAAGGAAATATCAAGTTATTCTCAGACATAAAAGAATGTTAGTTATTGTTATAACGAATATAATCCAATTGTCCCGAAAATTATAAGAATTTTGAGTCTTTTCCCTCTGCTGTAGTAAGGATCCGACATTACCGTGCATCACTGGGCTGCAGCTACTTTCTGGCCGTGAAGTTCTCTTAGGAAAGATGTACTATTTCTGTATAAAATAGTCCAGCTTATTTCCAGTGCGTGGTACCCAGATAAGTGGACGACCATTTTTTGGAATTTATCTTGTGTCTTTTTTGTGTGGGCTTTCTCTACAATGCTTCTTAACTTGGTAACATTGCTTCTTAATCATAGACCCTGTCTTGGATTTGGGCTGACTGCGGCTTTCCTGATTCTTTAGACATGATGTGGAATTGGTTATGGTGAAAAACTTTTTTGTGGTTTGTGGGTACCAAGTACATGATTCTTTGCAGTTTAGTCTGGCACTTACGATCAAAACATTTAAGAGAATGGTCCATGTTGCTTTGGATGATCCACATATACAGCGAGCTTTCTTTTTCACTTGAGGGACGTATAGATTTGGTAAAATCTGACCCTAGGGACCCCATATCTAGAAAGAGTTTAATAACTAAAGATCTGAGGTTTTTGTTTTTTTAGCAGATCTGAGGATTTATTCAATTAGGTTTTATGCTTTATAAATTCAATGCAAGCAATTATTCAGTATGTAGGTCTCTCTCTGTCCTTTTCCTATCTGTTCTCCATTTTAAGACAGGAACCTGAACTGCGAGAAAGGTCCTTAGTGAACAAACCGATTTTAGACCCAAATATGCAGAAAATACCTAGAGGGGGGTGAATAGGTATATTTAAAAAATTATCCAATAATTATTCCATTTTTAAGACACAAACCTATTCTTTGAAAAACAAATCAACCACACTGTTTTTCAATATCCCAAGACACTTTAAACATCAACAAAATGATTAGATGCAAATCAATAACATAAAACATGAATCTGTAAAAACAGGGGAATCCGAAGAAACTGTAAGTGACTCCGAAGAAACTACATAACCGAAAATTACAGATCCAAAACTTCAATAAATTAATCACCAGTTCATCAACTCACCAAATACCAAGTTCTTAACAGCAACTTACCAAACAACAAATCTTGGACGTCCTTTGTATAAAAGCCTCAGATCAAAACGATTCGAACTCTCAATCACAAAGAACAAGATTTGTTAGAAAGATAACAAGTTAAACTAATTAAAAACAGCAAGTATAATCACACAATCGAAACACCGAGAATGGTTACGAAGAGAAACTCCCTAAGGAACATCCTTAAGGAGAAAAACTCTCAGGGCCCGTAGGCCGTTCGAATCCACTAATTTCCATTCGATTTACAAAGTGATCCATTGAAACGACTAACCTAGCCTATCAACCCACTTTAAAATCTTACCGACGTAGAACCTCTACATCCAAACGGAAACTCCGATCTCGAACGCCTCTTGATCTTCACGCACAAACCTTGTGCAATCAATGGCCATTGTTGGAACCTCCAGCAACCACTCTTCCAGAACCTCTGGAAGCCTCAATCAATCGTAATGAATGTATCTCGGTGATCAAAGAACCAAGCTCTCCTCTTCTACGATCTGCTCTCTCTATTTCAGCAAAACTCCAATGCTTCAGCAAGAGCACAAGAGCATCATCAATCAACACACATCTTGAGAGAGCTTTCTTGAAAAATGAAAACTCCGGGGAGAAGAGCCCAAAGCCGAAATGGCAGCAACCGATCTTATATGCGCAAGTCTCCAATTCAGTTTTGCCCAATCTGTTTCATTCACGCGTATATACCTTCCAGACAATTCCAATCATATCCACATTCTTCTTTAATAAAGAGAAATGTCCAGAATGCCCTTGCTACACCTTCACGTGAGTCCTGCAACTTTACATAAAACCTCACTTTCTCTTTTTGCTTTTAGAACCAACATAAAGTACTCAAATGCCCTTATTTGTTTTCACGTGATGCCAATTTGCTGTAACACTTAGGTTGTGTTTGTGTTGTAAAATTTTAGTGTTGTTAAAATTTTAGGTATTGGGTTTAGTGAAAAAGTGAAGAGAGAGGTAATTTTTTATATTTTTTTGTAGTAAATAGTAATGATTTGATGGGGAGAGAGAGATTATATTGTAATATTTAATTGTGTTAAAATTTTAGAAGGGGTAAAATTTTGGTACGCAAACGCACCCTTAGTTTTGCCACTGCCGAGTAACTGTCTGACGAGTAATAATTGGAATACTCGTGCTTGGACACATTCAGAAATGAATGTGAATATGTTATACAGGGTGCAAAAAGATCAATGGGTAGAACAGACGGTAAAAGAGACCTATAATCTTTGTAGAAATAAATAGTATCATGCCCAAAAAGAATTTCAAAATCTCTCGTGTAGATCATTATTTTTGCATTACCAGATATCCCTTCAACATCAAAGCCCTGGCATTCACCGGTTCCTGTGGCAATCACTAATTGGGGTCCCATGGCCGTTTGTTAAAAGCCTAAATCCAATTACCAGCTTCTCACTGTGGAGGCTAAGTGCAGTCTCCTTTTCTTCTTTCTCCACATCACACAATTCTTCTGATTTATCAGGAAAATAACGTGTCTCGGATCGTTTTATCATTTGCTATAGCATTTCATAGAACTCTCAGGATTGCGGACATGAGCAACACCATCAACTGCAATCAAACTGCAAACTGGGGGCTTTTAAGCTTCCTCCCACTTCCTTGTTCTTCCATGGTTTCTGGCGAACTCTGGAAGCTGTTGAGCTGCTCTTTCTGCAGCCTCAGATTGGCTTAAAATATGACACGTTCTGTATGAACTCCTCTGCTACGGCGACGGGGCCAGTTCTGCCTAATCTGTCAACCATACAAGTATAATGCTCAACGCTTGGCTGCGTGCCATATATATTAGACATTGACTTAAAATATGAAATTCCTTCATCCACAAATCCGGGATGACTACAGCCTACGGACTTCGAAGCCCCCAGCGAAGGTAATGGCTGCTGGTTTCACCCCTTCGATCTGCATATCCCAGAAGTTCAGGGAATACTCTTGTTGCGATGTCCATGCTCCCACACAGCCACAATTATCATACGCATCCACTAGTGCTGTTCCCACTTCCCAGCACGTGTATATTTTAATTGAAAATATGATTGAAGTGTATAGTCATGTTTCAAATGTTGTGCGGCTCCAGTCCATTGAGCCAAAGCCCATCCGTGGCCCCAAGACAAAGGAAATAGAGCTTGCTGAATAGATAACAAGATAAGAAAAAAAAAACCGGTGGCGCCCCACGAAGTGAACACGAGAGAAGAGAGAGAGGACATAAGGATGAAAAAGAAAAAGCAGAGACCTCTTTCTAGAAGTTTTTCTTTCCATTTTTTTTGGTAAAGTTATAATTAGTTCCTTAAACATGAGCAAAAATCAAATTAACACCGGCTACTTTTTAAACGGCGATTTAAGACCCTTAACTTTTGAAACTTATCGATTCACGCCCTCATCCAAATTAGACGTTAAATCTGACGAAAAATCATGCAAATTGACCAAAATGCGCCTCCAAATAAAAATATTAAAAAATCATTAAAATAAAAAAATTGATATATTTTTTAAAAGTAATATTATTTAAGTAAAACTATTGAAACTTTATTTCAATAATCAATTTATTTTTTAATTTATTTCTTAAATTTTTATTATTTTTAAAAAATTTAGTCTCGGATGAGCATTTTTATGATTTCCCGTTTGATTTAATGCCTAATTTGGACGGGGTGAATTGATAAGATTCAAAAGTTAAGGGTCTTAAATCGCCGTTTTGAAAATAGCAGGTACCAATTTAATTTTTGCTCATCCTTATGGGACTAACTATGACTTTACCTTTTTTTCCATCTCCATGAGTAGTTTTTATGTAGGAGCAAATTAAAGTTGTCTCTTAGAAGATATTTTTGGATTCTTCATCAATGGTCTGATTCTAGAATTTGTAATGAGATTTTATTTTTCTCAAAAGTTGATATTGTTGATTTTCAATTTACTTAAATTCAAATTTTGGGTGTTGTAATCACTATTTATTATAGTGGATTTTACCTTGGAGTTGCCGTGTAATTTTTCAGATTTCCCTTAACATTTGAAGATTTTTTCATGTAAAGCTGGTGTGATCTCTTGAGTTGTTCTCTTGGTGCTTTGTTTATTTTCTTGTTTGGTTTTCTGATTTGCTTGGGACTGTTATTTAACTCATGACCTTAGCTCTAACCATGCAAAATTAACACTTTTTATACTTAAACTTGAACTCTTAGAAAGAGGTATGTTTCAATATTATTTTAATTATACCTCCTCACACTATTATGATTGATTGTATAAGTGTTGAGGAGGCTGAGATGACCTTTGACCATGAACAAACTAATTTAGACTCAAATATGAGAAAAATAGCTATAGGGGGGTGAATAGGTATTTTAAAAAATTATCAAGTAACTCTTTTTCAATACTTAAAACCTATTCTCAATAATATGAACTCAACCATAATGTTAACAATATTCAAAGACCTAATTAACAATCAGATATGAATATATGAACATAAAAACACTAAAACTCGAATCTGTAAAAACAGGGGAATCTGAATAAAATGCAAATGACTCCGAAGAAACTACAACTGACAGAAACTTAAGCTTCAGATTAACTCAATCAATTGAAACACAATCAATTTAACAATCTTACCAACAACCAAAATCTTACCAAGGCACTTACTAACCAGATCAGTGAGTGATGACTGACAAATCTCAAAAATTAACACTCACAACACAAATAGCAAACTTGGTTAGTAAAAGAATAACTAATCAAAGCAAGAGCTATAAAAGAAACGTAACACCGAAAATGGTTACAAAGAGAAACTCCCTAAGGAACATCCTTAAGGAGAAAAACTCTTCGGGCTCGTAGGCCGTTCGAATCCACTAATTTCCACTTGATTACAAGGTGATCTATTGAAGCGACTAACCTAGCCTATCAATAACACTTGAATCAAACCTGATTTACCGTAAAGTGAATCTCAACTGGACATAGAACCTCTAAGCCCAACAAGAAAATCATGATCTCGAACTTCACTTGATCTCTATGCACAAACATTGTGCAATCAAGGGTCACGGCTGAAACCTTCAGCCACTCCAATTCAAAACCTCTGAATCTTTAACTTCAACAAAGTCGAATGGGGAACACGATGATCGAATCTAAAACCTCTTCATAAACTCAATCTTCATCAAGGAAGCTCTCCACGAAAATCAGTAAACAACCATCAAGAAAGAGACGAAGCAGATGACTATTCTCTTGAAGCCACTCAATCTTGAAGCAATCCAAATCTTGAATGAATGAATGAATATCTCACGTAAAGTCTCTAACTGGAAAAAATCCAGATCTGTTTTCATCCACCCGTGAGAGGCAAAACAAATTCACCTCCTTTCTAACTTCTTCTAGAATAAAAAGAAATGACAAGAAAACCCTTAATGAAGACTCTAGATCATCATACGTCTAGCTCTTCATTTTTTTCTTCTAGAAACATCACAAAAGACAAAAGAGTCCCTCAACGAGAGAGTCACGTGAGCATGCCAATATTGTCGTAACAGACCAATTAGCTAAAAATTAGTCTTGTAGTTATGTGGGTGTAAGTGTTGGGAATTCTTGAACTAACTCAGTCCATGGTTTCAACTTTCAACCGCTACTTATTTACATGGACCTTCAAAGTTTAAACTAATCAATAGATCGGATTCAAACTTGGGTTGACCTTATCGTAGGCCATTGACCCATCCCCATTGGTCATGCAACTACGCAAGCATGCATGCAGCTCTTCATTATAATAGAGTTCAGGCATTATTATTTTTTTTCGACCATTTTTTTTTTTTGCTGGCTGGACTTCCTGTTCCTGCGATCTGAATTCTGATCCATCTATGTTCCCTCCCTCTCCCTAAGAATTCAGATATTATATATATACATAGGTGCAATCTTGTCCTTTTACAGCCAAAAAAAAATGGAGAGAAGAAAGGAGTATCACAGGTGCTATAACAGTATAACGTGATAGCGTCAGCTAAAAGAACGGAATGGACGCCCCAACAGGCAACAGTGGTCTCTGTCCCAAACAAAACATGTTCTCTAGGTACGTAATGCTCTGCTCCCAATTCCCCAGTGCCCTCTACTTCTTAAAAGCAAAAAAAAAAAAAAAAAGCACAGAATCCCAATTGGTCCTTGATTCCTACAGAGTGTACGTGGCCACACTTTATTTCTCCAAGCGCAATTGGGTCCTCGATGGTAACAGTTCTTTACACCTAAATTCGCGCTTTTCGGGGTTTGCAATTTGCAAATGGTCCCAAATTCCATGCTATCTATAGTGGACCACCTCAGTCGCTGCTCCTCTTTCAGGAAATCCAATAATTTTTCGGGCAGAGTTTCATTTCTCAATGTGGTCTCGATTTTGTTCACTTTCTCCGGTGAACAACTTGTCATGCAAATATAATTTACTTTCTATGTTAAACTCCAATGAACTAAATTTGATCTCCAATAGTCTCGAGGTGAGCTTTCTGCAACTTCTCAATCTTTGGGTCTCACGTTTGACATATCCAATTAATGACCGCTCACCACTCCCACCACCTATATGAGGAAATGCCTTTTACACATACATATTATGGTCCTCTCAAGAAAAAAGTTCGTTCTTGTTACTCTTTCTATATCTTGATTTCCGTTTTTGTGAAAAGCCCATTATGCAGTCTGTTTCTGTCATCTCTCTCTCTCTCAATAATTGCCGGTTCTCAATCTTTTGTAAATCTTTGAAGCTTTCCTCCATTAACTCATGGGGCCATGAGGCCGTACAATATCGATATAAAATAGAAGAAATAATACTTGGACGAATGTGCTCAGATAACATTTTGTTATCTCGAGGGACGCAGATGTTATACAGCCACAAGGATTCAGAGGAGACTCTTGTCTTAGAATTGACTCATTGGGCTATTAAATGGAGGTTTACGAGGTTTAGCTTCCCCTGAATATAAGTTAAATGCCTGAGGTTGGTCTCAAGAGAGCTGTTTTCGTTTAAAGTACTCTCCATCTGATATCAACTTACCTTATTGCTTCTTAATCTATGTGGGTACCCTGGTTGCCCATAATTTTTAAACACCCAAGTTGCAAATATTGGAGTAAAATATACTACTAACCCCTCGCGCGTCTCAACTCCCAATCATGTTAGGTGAGGCATACTTTATTTCTGTGGTTACTTGAGCTGATTTTGAATATATTAGTTGGAAAAGATTCGGCAAATAGGGACACCGGACACCTCTTGATGTGCTCTTTCGCACACAGCTTCCTGATTGATGTTGGCCATTGCAGTGACACTATGGCATTAATGGAAATACTGTTAGTTTATGGAACCTTACAACGTGCATGGTCTTTTGTAGGTAAATTGAATCCTTTACCCGATCAGCTTTTTATGATGTGGGGGATAGTTGTGTCTGAAAGAGCAGAGAAGCACTTGCGGCCAGTGGACCCATTATTGTTTCTTAAAGATTTAAAAAGATTTTAGTTAAATATATTAGGAATTTAGGAGAAGAAGTGCTCAACTTTTTCTCTAATTACTAGCAATTATATATAATCAAGACGTTGAGGTTTTGGATTCAAATCCCACGGCGGAAATATCCCACTTGCACGTTTTGGACATCTAGAGTAGTGACTGCTCAACAGCTTCTAGGGTTTCTTTCTTTATCCACCTTGTAGGGTTGTACTTAATCAAGCCATCAGAGAATCAAGTAATATTCTCTCTATGCATCAATAAGAAAATTTAAATCATGCTACCATCCTAATCAATTTGGGCCGTCCAATGCTGTTAAATGGTCATTTTCAGGATGATTAAAATTTTAATCAGACGAATAATTTTGGCCGATTCCCAGACAATTGTGAACAGTCGGCCAAAAAGCAACATATTAATATAAAATGCCCTTTGGGGAGCTGGTTAGACTCTGTTTGCATAACAAATTTTTATCATCATTACAAAACACTTACTCTCCTCACTTTTTTATCAATCACAATACCTAAAATTTTAACGACCCTAATTTTATTTCTCAAACACAGCTGGTTACCCCAAAAAAAAAACATACCAACGACTTCTAGTTACGTAGCCCATTGCTGTTGACGTAGTATGTCTATATATATGACCACACACCTCTTACACACACGTGAAATCGATGTCACATGATCTATCCAAAATAACGGAAGCGTCCACGTGTACAACTTAAAATTGTAAGTGAATATTTACTATCTTTTTATTTTATTTTTTTAGTATATAAGCTTGTGAATATATATGACATGTGTAGTGTCGTAAAGTACCCTCCATGTATAATAAGTCAGCTGATTTTAACATGGTAATTAAACAATAAAAATAGATGACACAGAAGGAAACAAGCTAGCCAGTTCCTTTTCATTATTATTATAATCCTATTTTTTTTCTTAAAAAAAGATACAAATAAAATAGGTTCAAGAAACAAACAAATGTAAAATTTATTAATATATTATATATAAACGACTTCAATAATCCAATCAATAATATCTATTATTGTTATTATTATTTTTAATTAAATTTCCTTTTAAAATAATTTATATTTTTTTATTTCTCTAAAAAATTGAAATGAAAAAAAAACTGTTCATACTTTTTATTATTTTCGAAAGGAAAAAGAAACGGATATACGAGGTTGCCAATGCGGGGACCAAAATTTAATGGATGGGCAGAAGCAGGGCATACGTAAATGTCTCTCTTTCTCTCGCCTCTCTCTTTCTAAAAGAATCAAAAACCCTCCCTTCCTCTCTTTTTCGCATTTCACTTTTCACTTTCATCATCACCGCCCCGTTCAATCTCACACACAGACGTACATGCACTCTCTCCTTTTCGAATTCTCTCTCGGAATCGGAATGATCCACGCCGCTTGCTAAAGCGCCTAGCGCACCTTGTATCTGATCAGAACCAAAAGACTAAACCAAAACCCTCGACTCGACTATGTCTGTGTACGGCTCCTCCACGTCGGCCGGGAGCAGCAGCGGCAGCTCCCTCTCTTCCGCTACCAAACCCTCCGAGATCGATGGCCTCCTCGCCGGCGCCGGCTATAAGATCCGCTCCTCCGACCTCCGGCACGTCGCCCAGCGCCTCGAACGCCTCGAGACCGCTATGGTCGACTCTCCTGTCGAGATTTCCCAGCTCGCTTCAGATGCGGTTCACTACAACCCCTCGGATATCGCGTCTTGGGTCGACTCCCTTCTCTCCGAACTCAACCAGACTGCATCTCTTTCGTCGGATATTCCGGAGTTTCCCGATCCCGTGGTGGGCTCCAGTATGAATCAGATGGTGGTGAGTGACTATGCGTGGTCGAATCACCTTGGGACTCAGCATCCGCAGCAGGTCAGTCAGTTCACTGTTGTGACGGCCGTAGAAGAAGATTCAGGGATAAGGCTGGTTCACAAGCTGATGACGTGTGCGGAATCCTTGCAACGTGGCGACCTCGTGTTCGCGGGTTCTGTGATCGAAGATATGCAGGGATTGCTGGCACGTGTCAATACCAGCTGCGGCATAGGGAAAGTCGCCGGTTACTTCATCGATGCGCTGAGCCGCCGTATATTCAGACCGCAGGGTGTTGGCTTCGGCGACGGTGGGTCGCCCTCGGCTTATGAGAACGAGGTTTTGTACCATCATTTTTACGAAGCTTGTCCGTACTTAAAATTCGCCCACTTCACTGCGAATCAAGCAATATTAGAAGCTGTCGACGGTCACGATTGCGTCCATGTCATCGACTTCAACCTTATGCACGGCCTGCAGTGGCCAGCTTTGATTCAAGCCCTGGCGCTACGACCCGGTGGGCCGCCAATGCTCCGATTGACCGGCATTGGCCCTCCATCGCTCGACGGGCGTGACTCGCTCCGCGAAGTCGGGGTGCGACTCGCTGAGTTGGCTCGATCCGTTAACGTACGGTTCGCTTTCCGCGGGGTTGCGGCTTCGAGGCTCGAAGATGTGAAGCCGTGGATGCTCCAAGTCAATCCGAAAGAAGTGGTAGCCGTAAACTCAATCATGCAGCTCCACCGTCTTCTCGGATCGGACCCGACCAGGAATTCACCGATAGAAAGCGTTCTTGGATGGATCCGGAACTTGAACCCGAAGATTATGACCGTGATTGAGCAAGAAGCGAATCATAATCAACCGGGGTTCCTGGACCGCTTCACAGAAGCGCTATACTACTACTCGACCATGTTCGACTCGCTCGAGGGCTGTACGCTTCAGCCGGAAAAAGCCTTAGCCGAGATATACATACAGAGGGAGATATGCAACATAGTATGCTGTGAAGGCACGGCTCGGGTGGAGCGACACGAGCCGTTGACAAAATGGAAGACTCGGCTTGGAGAAGCCGGTTTAAGGCCACTAAATTTGGGATCGAATGCGTTCAAGCAAGCCAGTATGCTTCTGACTCTTTTCTCTGCAGAGGGGTACCGTGTGGAGGAGAAGGAAGGGTGCTTGACGCTCGGCTGGCACAGCCGGCCTCTCATCGCAGCTTCGGCCTGGCAAGTCGTTCCCGAAGCAAACCCTTCTCCAGTGGTGGTAGTAAATCCTCACAGTAATAATAATGCCCCGTAAATTTTTTTTGTATTTCGGTTCCTCACATTTTCAGTCCACGACTTCCATGCTTTTACTTATGCCTTAAGAATTTTACTTCAGGTAAAAATGCTTTACGTAGCCTTTTCATACAGCGGCGAACATGCGGCTATATATGATTTGTCAAAAATTAGAAAACTCGGTAAATAGATGGGTTAGGGGCTATGGATCTTCCCGGAGAACAGGAGAGTGATTTAGGTAAAGCAAAGACTTTTAGGTCTAATGAATCTGGATTAGGAAGATTTACCCCTTAGAAAAGTGATCGAAGAAAGATTAGCCGAAAAGACACGGTCGGTTTTAGTCAACAAAGTGGTCTTCAATAAAGTAATCGTCAATACTCTGAACCTTGATACAAAACTGTTGAGAGTTTGCTGAAAAGGTCCAAGAAATGATTTCTCAGTTGAAATCTCCTTGGTTTACAAATTTACAGATATGTATAAATTTCGTATGAATTAGAGGAGGATGAAAGAAAACCAAGCATGTAAAAGCAGTCATGTAAAGCAGTCAAATGGGGGGCCTAAAATTGATGTTGCTGCAAAAGGATAGAGGGGGGAGGAGGCACACAGGAAGCTCACACTTTCTCCATACTAGGGGGTGTAATTTGCAGCTTAGTCTATTCGAGCTTTGACTGCTACGTGTGGCCAAAATCAATAATTTCTGCCCAAGCATTTGCTGGGGGATTGAGACGTCCAACTGCCCCTCTAGATATTTGATATCCCAACATCCTAATACTAATACCTAGGCTTCCTTTTGTTTATTCTATCCTTCTGTTTTTCTTTTGACTTTTTTTTTCATTTGAATGTTGATGTGAGGGAAGAACAGAGCTCACCCTTTCTACGGTCCAATTGGATCAGGACCTTTTAAGAAGCATTTATTTAGGCTTGATACTTCATTTTAGTTGCCCTGCTAACACGACTGGTAGTTGTTCTTCATAATAAGTACTACTTGATTCTCTCGGGCGACTAATTACTTGTGTTTAATGTTTAAGTATCTACAGACTACAACAGTTAATTGAAACTCAGAGAGTTAATTTCAGAATTTAAACTCATCCTAAAGTGTTTTTTACGAAGAGAATTGGTCAAACCCACATTTCATCAATCTTCTACTTTTTTAGGTATTTTTTTTCCTTTAAAGTCATATACATCTCATGATGCAAAGACCGAGTCATGAAAGAAAAGGCCACGTTTTTAATTTCAAATTAATTGCGGTCGTTATTTTGGTTTAACATTAAACACACATTAGTCAAGGTTTTTCATTCAACAATGGCCAGCTACAAAAATCTCAAGACCACCATTTGTTTACACCACTCTTAAAGGAAATGTACGTTTCCGTTTTGTAAATGCCAAGTTTCCATTTATGTATCATGTAAAAATTGATGGTTCGAGAGTCCTGACCAGGCGCGAAACAACCTCCTCTCCTCTGCCACTGATCAAGTAGGACCTGGCGTTAATGTAGATGGACATGTGGGCATGTGGGTTTTGCCCAACTTCAACCAAACGGGACTCCGCAACGTAACAATCAGCGAATACGGCAGAGTGGGTTGGACCTCACATGTCTGTCACCTCACATGTCTTTCTTCTCGAGGGATCTGAGGCTGATTCGACCACAGATCAGCTCGCCTTTTTTTTTTTTTCCAGAGTTTTCAGGTCCCCTTTTCGATCTTTGATGCACTATATTAAGATAATCTTAGGTAATTTCGGATACCCTCTTTCATAGGCATCAAGAGACATAAAGCAAAACGGTCCACTCGACCCCTTTAATTTAAATGCTCAGTAGAAAACAAAACGAATCCCCCAACTCAAATTTTGGAATATGAGTTTTCTAGAATCTAGAAAAATATTATGTAAAAAATACTTTGTACGAAGGAAAAGAAGTAGCAAAATAGAGCTCACATGGCCCCTCGTAGTCCGGCCATGGAAACGAAACCCAGACCCGGGGTTACTCAAAGAAATACGGAACGGGTATAGAAAGAACGGTGGCCCACGATTCTTTTTCGTCCTCGCTGTTGCACGTGATCCCGTTACGGGACATCCTGACCAAACTCGTAGGTCGTGGTCCCACACTCCCAAAAAAAAAAAAAAGACCACCTGCTGTGTTGTGACCACATACCAGAAATTTCACATGTCAATTATCCACACGTGTCGATGGCTATGTCTCCTTTATTTTTTTTTCTCTTTTATCTTTAATTTTCTATTTAAATTACGTGATGTAATTTAAAAGTGGATAGACAATCGGTTAAACCCTATTATAGAGTTTGAAATTTTACATGAATAATATTTAATGTTAAATAATATAGTTTAAATAATAAATTTTTCTTATTCTTATTAATTTAAGCTTTTAGGATAAGTTGAAGATTGACATAGTATCAAAGTTAAAGTCTTGAGTTTGAGATCTAAATCTACATTTCATCTTAATTTTAATTAAATATTACACGCATTAAGTCAGACTCCAACCCACACCAGTATTAAAGAATAGAATTTAAATAATAAAATTTTTTCATTAATTTAAATAGTAAATTAATAGTGTAAGATTCACAATTATATAGGATTCTAATTATTTGGGTCAATCTTGGGTTAGAAGGAGATCTTTGGAATTAAAGGGCGCCACAATATGACCATCAAAGTGCGGGTCTTACGGTGTCTACCGCTGATTGTGGTCCATTCATATTATTCTTAGAGGTCTAAATCACGACTGGGAATGGGCTGCGGGCAAATCATCCTTATAGATAGTGTTGCCGCTCAAGTCTTTAATTAAAATATGCTTCACTCCGCCCTTGTCAACTTTCTATATGATTTATATTCTGCAGATAACTTAATTAACCTCTCTTTATTTTGTACAATTTAATAATATATACTATAAATTAATATAGGTATAATTTAAATGATTTGTTCGTATTTTATATATTATTCTCTATTTTAACAGTACACTATAAAATGAAGATATTAGAAAGTAATATAAAAGTCTATTTGAGTACCATAATCATGTCATCACCATGTTGAACATATCCATGCTGCAACAAAAAAAAAAAATCAGTTTTTGGAAATATTATCTTCCCAGTGAAGGAAAGAGCTGCCCTGCGTTCCGCTCTTGTATTGTCGGCACTTGGATGAGACGGGTGTGAAAATTACGTACCCCAGCCGGCCATCTTGAGTCCTTAGAAATAAGAGGGGAAAGAAGGTTCAAGAAGGCGGTGGTGCTTGGTAGTGTACTGTAGGACGATGGAGATGGAGATGGACATGGACATGGTGTTTAATTAAGAATCGTAGGATGAAAGAGGAAGAGAGGAAGAGAAAAGGAATGGAGCAGCGAAGTGGGATGTACAGAGAGATTGTCTCAGGAGGGAGAGGGCGAGCCGCTAAAAGGGGAAGGAGCCTTAAGCGCTCAAGTTAGAAAAATTGAAACGGCTAAGATGGAATAAAGAACTCCTTTGTTTATCTTTGCCACTTCCGAGCCCTTCTTCTACTACTCCGCGATTCGAGCTATTTGATTTTCGTTTTCCCCTTATTCTCCACCTATATTTTGAACGCCGGAAAATATAGTAAATATTGTTTTTCGTTTTTTATTATAATATTATAATTATTTGATGCCTTTGCAGGATGACACTACGATTATGACATCCCGCACAGTGTAACCGGATGCATGCGTATTTCAAGACTTTCCTTGCTATAAAGACAGTATTGCAGAAGCCCTACTCTTATACCAATTAAGACAAGAGGATGGAACTGTGCAGTATGTTCACTAGTGAAGCGTTTGTGGTATATATGTGCATAATATAAAAACTTGTTACTTGAAAATTTAATTTTTTATTGATAATTTTAGGAACATACTGTAGACAAGAAGCAAGTAAAATAAAAGAAATGAATCAAAGTTGACATTGAACCACGCTTCTGGTTCATGATCATTCCAACGCACACGGGCATGCTCGGTAGGTTAATAGTTAATTTAATTAATGTATTGGGGGCAAAATTTTATTTTGACCGACTCTATTCTACTACCATGTGCAGAAAAATCTGGACAATGACAATTTCAATTCAGTAAAACTGTACTAAGAAAAATTATACACACAAAGACAGTGTTTGGACATTTAGCGAAGCTAAAGAAAATTAAGGTAAGTGTATTGTTGTTTGTTTCATGCAGTTAAATGCGTGATGCTTGTAGTTTATCTAACTTATGTGGCATTTCATTAGTGCTTAATCTTTGGAGATAAATGCTAAATTCAAAAGAGATGAATAGAGTGAAGAATGGGAAGGATGTCAACTTTCCTAACCCAAAAAGTCCTTATCATGGCGCTAACACATTAGTCGACATGACTAAGTGTACGTGAATTACTGCGAAACTGAACCGAGCCCATTCTTTAATTAGACCAAATTGATACCTTAGCTAGTTATCCAAAACATTTGGGCTAAAGAAGCCCAACTGATCAGCATGCATTCCCATATGCAATTCTTAGTGGGCCTAAAGGGAGTGTGAGGTTCGTAGACTGGTCTGTGCTTCGCGAAAGTCGCTTTAACTTGTGTTTGTCCCTAAAAAATGCCATGATGATGGATTTAGGGACGGATTTTTGTCCGTCCCTAAAACTGTTCGTTCCTAAAATCAAAATTTATACTAGTGCTAGTACATACTACGTCACTATAGAAGAAGGTGCATTTAATTCGAATCCCTTTGGAAAACATGCATCAACAAACTCATTCATAAAGGTCTTGAACGGACATCTAGCTCGACTTGATTCTTGACAAATTAAGTGATTGCTATCCTACTCTAGTTAGCATACATATATAGGTCTGGCTTCTTTCTACTTAATGTATCACTTGGTGATACGAACCTATGGTCTTGTTTCACACGTTTAATTTGTGCTCCTCGACACTGATATGTAATTTGGCGAGTGGAGAACCTCCTGATATGCTCGCTTCACTTGTGAAGCAGATCAACGGCAGGGGATGACGATGAAGATGATTTTTAATGATATTGATGATGGTGGTGAAGTTATGCACCTTTTATTGGTGATTAAACATCTTATATATGCTTGTGAGTTTTCTGTTGGAGTGACACCCACTTTTTGACATGTAAAAACAGTACTAATGATTTTCTAATATTGCAGATGAAGACACTTTTTAATTGCTTTGTGGGGGATGTCCTTCTAACACATTGATGCAAGTTTCGTGTATGGTCAGAACAAGGGGAAATTGTACAACGAAGAATGCTTATTGTGTTGTATTTGAATATTTTAGTTGATTCTTGCTTATTGTTATTTTATATTATAAACTTGTTACTTTTTAGAATACTTGTACAGATTATTGTGCTTATTGTAAAACATTATTAATCAATGATGAAGTATATTTTGTTTTATTATCCTTATTATTTAAGTTTTTCTATCCAATAAATTATGGTTATTAAAGTAAATTTATATTCCTGATTAAAAAAACATGTATAGGAAAAAATTAGTGGTGTTTTAAAAATGATAGAAAAATGTTGGCACAGACTTTTAGCGGCGGTTAGTATAGATGTTTAAACGCATCTATAGCGGTGTTTGTAAAATGTCGTTAAAGACTTGTAGCATCGTTTGAAGAAACGCTGCTAAAAAAAGCACGATTGCACTTCGGGTCTATAGCGGCAGTCGTGACCGCTGCTATAGACCAGAGGTCTTCTCCAGCGGACTCCAAAATCGCAGCTATAGACTATTGTGACGGTACACAACCGCCGCAAAAAAAACTACTGTTATAGCTTATAGCGGCAGTTTTGGCCCCTGTATTGGTGCTTTCTGACCGTCGCTAAAAGTTTTTTTTTTTGGTAGTGACATTAAAAATGAGTTCAAAGAAAAGGGAAAGGAATAAAAAGGGAAGAAAATGGTATGGGAGAGGTCCGAATAGCTCAAGGTAGAACCGTACCTTGCTCTGCTCTTTTTTTCTTCATTTTTTCTTCCTATTTCTCCTTCTCTTCTTCTTTCCCCCTCTCTCTCTCTCCGGCGCCTCTCTTCTCTCATTCTCCCACACTATTTCTCTCTTCTAATGTGTAGTATGTGAGTGTGTTTTGAAGTTGGGTGGCTTTTATGCTCAGCCAAACTCATGATTGCTAAGTCCATAGGTTAGGGGCTAAGTGCAAATATCTAAAATTTGCAATAATGGTGGGATAGTTAACAAAGAGAAGCAATTTTAGCAATTGTGGAGCCCCCATTTTCGGTTAGTGTGTTGTGGCCATATGTCACACACTTGTGTCTTGGTTTTGTGAGCTTCCAAATCCATGAATTTCATGTCCAAATTTCCCCTAAGGTTCGGCCCAATGGATTTTTCCCAAGTCCAAAAGTTAGCCCAAGGTGCCTAAGGTCCAAGTTAGCCTAGTTGAGTAACAAAATTAATTACTAGGGTAATTAACTAAATTTCATTAAGTAGAGAATCAAATAAAAAATAATCTTGCTCAAAGGAGAAGAAAAATAATGAGGAAAAAGAATTATAGAGCTAATGGTGTAAAAGTCTAAAATTAATTATGAGCCAAAAGCACTAAAGTTTCGGATATCATGGGGAAAGAAAATAATCAAGGAAAATTTTAACATATTTTCTCCCAGAAATGCACTCAACAAATTCCTATATTAAACGTTCAAATAACAAGTATGATAAATAAAAGTATAAGGGAAATGCTAATGCACCAAAAATCGTTCAAAAAAGGAGAGGGTGTCAGAGGTACTGGCAACTTATATATGTCTGATGAAGTAATATTAAAAGACTGAATATCAAACGCATTAAACAGACGACAAATGAGTACTGTTCACGGGATGTCTCTCCCTCCCTCTAGTTGAATCACGACGTAAGCTTTTTCACTGCGCGCTTCATCCGGATAATTCCTCTGAAAAAATGTAATAAAACATGTAAGCAAGAAAAGAACAAAAAGAAAAAAGAAGCCAGATAAGAACAAGGAAATTGGAGATGAGGGACTTGTTGGTAGATAGTTTAAGAAATTACCCACCCGTTCATTCGGATCATTCCAATGATAGAATTGCCCTTGACAAGATCGCAGGTGACAGCTTTGCCATTCTGATCATCATGATTAATGTTCAGTAAAAGTTCCTTATTGTCCCTTATGTTGGATGCCGGTATAGGTAGTTCCTTAATTGTCTGGTCACCCTCACAGTAAGCAATTATTTCTACCACGCGGTCACTATATTCAATGCCCAAAGCCGCATAGCACATATAGACGGACTCTCGAGGGGGGATCTTTTCTATACTTTCCTCGGATTTGAAGGGGCCAGGATGAACTATCACATCCACTTTCATTGGAACATCAGACATGTTCTTAAGCTTGGCGTTTCTTGAGAAACTTCTTACCTTCTTAAATTTTTCCTCAGAAGTCACCTGCGACTTAAATAGGCAACAGAAGGTATATTTAGAGCCTGGTTGGACATGGAGAAAAAGCCTAGCAATTATAGCAATTATTTAACTCCAAAGTGAAATGTGTGTATATATATATATATACTAGCAATTATAACAACTATATCAGAAAAATCATGGAGGAAGAAGAACTAAGTATGGCCAATATCATTAATTATAGAGAAGGGTTATGGCAGATGTGAATGCAATATCTAGTGAAAGAAACAAAAGAGAGAAGACGCTAGCAAATAGTACCATTAGGCAAGTAATTTCATACGCACTAAAATTCGAGAACTCGATCGAGCTTCTTTTACCGACCCCGACGAGAATCCATGGTCAGAAAGACAAGAAGAGCTTGAAAAATAATAACTCCAGCTTATGGCAACAGAATCATAAGTCTCAAAACGATGCATTTGTTGAAAGATCGAAAGCTCTTACCATTGCCCAAATATTGAGAAACCCCCAGGAAAAGCTTGGTTCCTTGAATACGATAAACCCTATCGAAGCGCTACCTGCTTGGCTCCTTGAATACGACGGCTATTAATGCTGGCTCCTTTTCGATCTTTTTTTTTTTTTGAGGAATTTCCTCTATCCCGAAAGTGCAACACCCCGACCAGGAGATTATGTTAGTAGGCCATGCATGCCACGTAGATCTAGGAATTGGGTCATGACTGCAATCTGATGTAGGCCCAAATCGAAATGTTTCGGCTTGAATACAATGAACAGAAGTCAGGTGGCCCGGCCCAGCTCCGAAAAAGTCAAAAGGAAGAGAAACATTCTATAGAAGTTTAGAACCAAATGAGAGGAGAGCTACCTGGAATCGCTGACAGCTGAAACTTGATAACATGTAGATTCTAGACAGCACCTTGTATATCGTACCTGCAAACGATTTCTAATTGCCACAAGTCCATGAGTCTGAGTTTTAACAATAAATTACAATGGTGGCCTGGTGAAATATCAACTTAGCAGACCTTGTTTTTGTTGGCCGTCGTCCACCGTCACCATCTTCATCGAATCATCCACTTTCCCTTACAAACAAGCCTGTCAGATCTGGAATATATATCTCTACATGAATACGTACTGAAACTTAGAAGTTGGAAGGAAAAGATGCTTACAGCTGAGTGGTACAAAGTGAATCCAGAGGTAAACCATGTATATGCAAGAACCGGTTGAACATGTTAGCTGATCCATCTTCTGCTGCAGTCTTACAGAAACTATAGCCAGAGAGAGGCAGGAGGAAGACCTTAGATTGTAGGATATTCAATATGGAGTGCAACATAATGGCAGGCGCCTAATTTATGCTGGTCAACGAACGGCAGCTTTGTCAACAGTTTTGGTTTTAAAACATTTGGGACTTTCTAGATGAAACTCAGGTTCATTGGCCCGTTAATAATTACGTCGGTGTGTCCATCACTCCATCCCGAGTTAACAATGTTGGAAGATGTGGACTGGATTTACAAGTAGGCAAGCTGTATTAGAAGGCACAATTGCACAGGTTCACTAGTTTTTCTTTTCCCCATTTAACAATTACCATTGTCAGAAAGTCTCCGATTAAGGTGGTGTTTGTTTGTGAAAATTTTAATGTTGTGAAAATGTTGAGTATTGGAGTTTGTGAAAAAATATAGATATTTTATAGAAAAATGAAGAGGGAGAAGATTTAATTGAATATTATTTTATTATTATATAATTTAATGAGGAGAGATTATTTTATAATTATGTAAAAATTTTGAGGGGTGGAACACCATGTAAAGCTCTTACCTTTTAAAACCAACTGCTTTCTTACATAATTGTCGTGACTCTTTTTATTTCTAAGTGAAGTGGATAGTTATAACTCAATCCAAACATTCTGTAATAGGTGAAAGTTTCTTTAGTCACGTTCATGGAAGTAGTCTGTCCATCTTTTATATGTAAGAAAAGAAAAACATCACCATTTTGCTTGTCGATTTTAGTTTGAAAGTCTTTCTTTTCTCCAAGAGACTTGAAATGAGCTTATTTTATAACCAACGAATAACAACCAAAATAGCCTCTAATAAGCAATAAAAATCGCAAGAACAAGAAATTGTAGTACAAAATTAGGTCATAGTGCTGAAAATGGAACCTAATTAATGTCTCACCCAGAAAATAACTATAAAAAAAGAAGTGAATTTTACACTTGCTGAATAATTTTGAAGGGAGACTCCGGAGATCTCCCTATTGCAACCATAATTAACTACTTGTAAACCCTCACCATTTTCCTATATGGGTGTTCTTATTGCTGTCAAAGATTTCGAGTACTGTGCTCCCCAGTGACTGAACAGTAATGTGTGATTTTGTTGTAATTAATCATTGTCCAGGGAAGACAAAGAAAATCCATTAAGAGTATCTTGATTTTATAATATTTTTGTTTATGGAACTTACTGAGCCCAAAAAAACAGTGAAATTTTGATCAGATCTTAAGTTGCTCGGCATGAAGCTAGTCTACTCTTTCATGTCGCATCTTTTTGTGTGTTTTTCAATCAGACGGATTAGCAAGATTTTCTAATTCAAAGGAACTACGTCTTAATCGGATAATATTTTTTTTTGTTATTCGTCACATATACACTTGAGCACTATATGGAGTATTTACTTCGTAAAAAATATGTTTAAAATTTTCTCTACAGTTATACAACTAAGGATTATTGGTAGTAATTTTTCCTTAATAGTCATACGAGTATTGTACGCCGTTTTTTAGACCAATTATGCACTCTTCCCCATCTTCCTGTCCAATTCTTTTTGGGTTCTATCAGAGCATTTCTTTTTATATTGAAAAAATGTTTTCTGCCAAAAAATAAGTGGATTTTTGACAAAAGCAATGCCATGACTCTGAAATGTGGAAAGTATACAAACCTCAAAACCAACAGTTGACAACAAAAAAAACACTTCGAGCTGCTAGTACTCAAAGCCTTCTTCTTTGAGACTCGTAGACTTCATAGTTGGCTTCAATAATGATGAGATTTCCAGGATAATTAGGGTTCAGGAAGAAGTCCAGGAAGAGGCTTTTAGTTGAGCAGATTGGATAGCACAGTCAAGCTAGGAGCCAAAGCTTGAAATAAGTTTTTACAAACAAAAATGAATATCATAATGCTTCAACAGTTGCAATGGAAATATGAGTAAAATACAAGTGGAATCCTATATATTTATGCAATAAACATGCAAGTTCCTACAGATCTTTAGGAAGGACTCTTCTTAATTTCTTATGTTTGATTTATCTTCAGCGTACCAGAGGCCAGAAGACATCCATCAGGTCAAAACACAAGCTACTCTATCATGTACATTCTATAAAAGAGCTCAGCTCGAGTGTTGAGACCAACCCACCCAAGTACGATGCACAGTAAGTTGAAAATTTATCTCTACTTGGTTGCAATGAACAGTTCTGGGTACGTTTAGACAGAGGAAAACTGATAAAATTTATGCCTCCTAGAATAACCAATTAGTGCATCAGATAAAATCTATCTCTACTTGTTGTATGGTAAGCACACAGTTATGGATCTGCTTTAGCTTGTGTTGCCCCCTCTCATATACATTGTTACATTTGACATGGAGCATTACAACACCGGTAGACATGTAAAGAAACAGCCTAAGTGACGAACGAATTGAAAAAATATCTGCCCAGGCCGTCAGACAAATTTTCAACATGCATGGAAGAACGAATTGATATCAGCACATCTACTTAATCTGAGTCTCCATAGCACAAAATGCAGCTAGCACTTAAAAACAATAAAGAATGAAGAAGAAAGTAAGAAAATGTCTCTGATTGAAGAAAATGTATATGCGAATCCTCTCCACAAAACTAATAAAATCATTGCCACTCGTTTACATTTTCAACATGAACTTTTTGTCTAGACCATAAAAATTAAAGTGAACTGGCCGTGTGCTATATGACAGTATCTTAAATCACTGTTCATGCAAATACCTTTTTGCGGAAACAGAGTACTGTAATTTCATAAAATGTTAAAGAAAGAAGCACTTGGATTTGATACTGGATTACTTAAAAGGGAAAGAAACATATACCTAACACTCGGATTCTCACTCGGATTCTCCGATTCTGTTGATTGTACAGTCATCCCTTCAGCCTGAATCCTTCTTGTTAGTTGACCACATTTGGGAAAAAGCATGGCTTTAGTTTTTCATGTGATTCACTTGAATTCTAATTGGATCAGGGAGAACAATCCTCTCAAGTAAACTTTCAAACTCTTACTCCGTTTGAGACTACAATGAGTAATCAGCTCTACTCCTAACTTGCTTCAGATCTGAACACAATTATTCCAGAAACCATGCTCAAGGTGGAGAAAAAAGTCGATGTATAGTTCTGATCAGCTCATATGAGATTCAAACCATTTAAAGATCTCCTCAGAATGCAAGCTAGTCATTTCATGGTAAGCAAATGCAAGATTCAGTTCCTCCTTAATGTGTTGTGCTAAATGCTGATCTGGCAGATGAATCTTACTCTCCCTGAGAGCTTGTTTCCAGCGTGTTGCACGCCCATCATTCTTCATATATCCGTTTGAATCAACAAAGCCCTTGTCCTGGAAAAGCTCAAACAACTTGGCAGAAACAGTTTGACCAATACCGGGGATTCTGTCGGCTAAAATATGTGGGGACAATGGGACTTCCTTGCATTCAATCTCTGCCACATCAACACCTTTATTTCTCAAAAGCTCCATGTTTTCATGTATCTTCTGCTGCCTAGGTTGATCTTTGGGCATATGCACAAATAGTGTAGGTCCGTAATCCCCAGTGAAATCCATTTGATCAAATAAGCCTTCAGCAATCATAAGTGTAATACTACTGAACTTCAACTCCGTGGCAAGAGCAGAAACAAAGTACCCTCCAGAGGAGGCCCCCAAAGCCACAAGAGGAAGCCTCTGAAGCTTGTTTTTCTCACTCCACCATTTTATAATATCTTTAACAATGAATTTTTCCTTCCCAAATGTCCAGCATCTCCCTGCACTTGATATGGTAAGGACAGCAAACTTTCGAGAAAGAGCGTGAAGGACGATTAGCCTATCTTCAGGCAAACCAATGCAATTAGGACAGGTAGAAGATCTGTCCCAAAAGTTAACAGATCTGCAGCTGCACCCATGTGCAAGAAATAGAACAGCCTTAGGCGCATCAGGTATTTGCCATATCAGTTCTGTTCCATTCTGGACCTCCACAGTTGGATGGAAGTGCACCAAAGAGTCAAAGCTATTCCATTTTTGCTTCAAAAGTCCAAATGATGATCTAGTTTTTTCACCATCATCACGAAATAATAATCTTAAAACTAGTATAATCAGAATAAGAGACGTGATCGAAATTGTGACCTGCCACTTTTGAGGCCTATACCAAGCCCTCCATTTGTGTCCACGCTTCAACATTACTGCAGAGAGAGAGAGAGAGAGTGAGACAGTGAGACAGTGAGACAGATTTCTCCTGAATGAATTTTCAAAATTACAAACCATAACATAAATGTGACAGGAAGTACATAAATGTGATCTAGATTGCTATAACTGATTAAGGTTTACAAGCGTTAACAGTCTCAAGCAAGCTAAGTACTTAAAATCAATTTGCTTACATACATTTCCCAATATTCAAAACCACAGGGGAAAGACCGCCAGTCAGTTAGCCCTAATACAACCATTTGGCTCAGTTGCGAGGAACTTCCCTTTTTCACAAACCAAACAAGAAAAAAGCATGTAGTATCTACACTGGCACGAGCATAAAAAATTTTGGGTTGATCAAAGTCAGTGATATTCTAGTTATTTAATCATCTGTAATTGGTAGTTTGTATTGGTAGTTCAGACCTATTTTGTTATCCAAAATAAAGGTTCCTTGCCAGTTACCAGTGGTGATCTTTGGAGGGGACATTTGGCAAATAGTGTTAATCTTGAACATTTAAAGTCCTAATCTTTAAGGAAGTGGGAGATGTTGACAATTAGGAGCAATTATCTCCAAGTTGGTTCTCCGTAATTCAAGTTCCTAATGTATCTCTGTCACTAGCTGTACAGATATACTAGAATCACTAGAATCTCTATAAATATGTGATTGTATCTCAGTAGGTATAGCTTTTCTTATACTAGTCGATTATAGTCCTAAACTATAGGATCTAACTTGTATACAACGGCTATTTATGCCAAACGAGTATTAGTAAAAAGACATCGAAGCCTTTCACACAAACGTCTTGTTTTTTACTTGGTATCAAATCCAGGTTCCTCACCTTGTAGCCCGAATTCTCATATACCCCTCGCATCATGACTAAAGATCAACTCAAATCATCTTCTGTACCAGTTATTCATGTTCAATCAGAAAACCCCAATTTCACCACCAATATCATCCTTACGGAAGTTAATTATGATGTTTGGTCCCAAATCATGGAAATGCAGATCGCAGGGCATGATAATCTTGAATACCTCACAGGTAAAACACCTATTCCGCAGGTTACTGATGCTTCCTATGCAAAGTGGTATGCTGAAAATCAAAAGGTCAAAGGATGGTTGCTGACTTCTATGTCACCGGAGATTATGAAGCTCTATCTTAGACTGTTTACTGACCATGAAATCTGGATTGCTAATGCTAAAGCTTTCTATGATGGATAAGATGAATCACAACTCTTTACACTGAATCAACGGGCATTCTCCACCAAACACGTTGGTCGTTCTCTTTCCACCTATTATGGTGATCTAGTAGAAATCTTCCAAGAACTAGATCATCGTGATAGGATTGTCATGAAGGATCCCGAAGATGTTGTCGCCTATAAAAAATCAGTTAAGATTGCGGGTACATATCTTCTTGAATGGACTAGGTGCAGACTTTGAACAAATTCGAGGTGAGATTCTCAGAAAGGATCCTGCACTCGATCTTCAAGCAACTTATGCATATGTTCGTCGTAATTCCGTTCGCCGAGTTGCACTTCATGGTGAACCTGAACACACTGAATCCGCTGCTATGGTGGCTCGTCGAGGCAAGCCTTACCAATTGCAAACACATTCGAAATCAAATCGCACTTCTGGTTCGCCAAATCAAACAACTGACCAACATCGGTCATCTGGATCACAAAAATCATAGCTATGAAATAGGGGCTGTAAAATCAGAACGTGTATGTACTCACCGTGGAGAAACGGGGCATACAAAGTCACGTTGTTATGAATTAATTGGATATCCAGAATGGTGGGATCCGGCCAAGGCACCTCGCAAGCGAAATTCAAAATCAAATCATTATACTTCTGTCGTTGTGGCTGAGCCCTCCACCAACACTAGTAATACTGAGGAAGCCTCTTCTTTCATTGTTACTTCTGGGGAATGTTGGTAAGTCTCTTCATACTTTTGTCCCTGTTAGTCACAATGAATGGATAAAGGATTCAGGTGCCAAAGATCACATGACCTTTGATAATAAACATATCCAGTCCACGCAATCCTCAGACCAACATATAGTGTCCACAACCAGTGGTACTCCCTCTCCCGTGATTGGAGAAGTTTCAGTTTCTCTTACCCAAAATCTGAATTTGGAGTCTGTTCTAGTTGCTTCTTCTCTTAATCATAACTTATTGCCTGTTGATCAAATAACCCTCACTTTGAACTGTGTTCTAAGTATGCAGTGTATTGCATCTTCCGCTCCTTGGAACAAGCAGTTGATTGACGATTAGCCAAAATCTAGAATAAGCAGATTACATAGGAGCAATTCACTCAAGCATGAAATAGAGATTGGGAAAACATAAACTTAATTCCAATTTTTTCATCCGTCTTTTGCTAAGATTTGGTTAAGCAAGGGAAGGAGTAGCAGCAAGGAGAAAGAAAAAATGGATAATAGGAGAAAAAAGAAGAGAGATTTGAGGGAAGAAGATAAGAGGGCAAAAAAGAAAATCCGGAGGTGCGTTGCCGGAGATGCGCAGGAAAAAAAAGTAGGAAAAAACAATCGGCCTGTAGTGAGCCAAGCCAAGCTTTAAGCCCTTTGTGTCTCTCCTCACTTCATTTAATGAAGTGACCATTTCCTTAAAGTCTGATCTGTATTTTAAAATCTGAACCGTGTCTTTGCACCCTTTGCACAGAATCTATTCCCGAATTGATATCCCTTGGAGAATATCTATCATTTAGCCTCTCATCCTTTCTAAAGCATACTTTCTACCTATGTAACAAGCATCAATATGAGAAGACTGACGAGCCAATGCCAATTGTCTATGGCGACTGGCACGAACTTCCGCACGATCTTATGGAGATCATCTTGTGATAGTCCTAGTCAGAGCTATTCAATGGAATTCTCTTCGAGTGAGAACAAACCTCAAGTTTTTTGGATAAAAATATGCTTGATTTTATTAACGCTTATAGAGAATTTAAATAAACAACTACTAACAACTTTCCCTAAACTTAGAAACACAACTTCCTAAAATAAAGACACATGGACTGACTACAAAATATTAGCTAACAAAGTGGCGGAACTAGGATTAAAATACAAAGGTGGTGAACTTTAAAGGCAAAATGACAAAAAAAATTTCTTCGTAATGCAAAAAAATGACTTAAGAGTTAATATGTCGAAATTAAGAACTAAAGATTTGATGTGGTATTATGGTTATCATGGTATCAAACAAGAAGATAACTAACTTATGTACACG
This sequence comes from Myrica gale, assembly GCA_963930655.1. Classification (NCBI taxonomy): domain Eukaryota; kingdom Viridiplantae; phylum Streptophyta; class Magnoliopsida; order Fagales; family Myricaceae; genus Myrica; species Myrica gale. The sequence continues at coordinate 26,043,016 of OZ005600.1, read as the reverse complement.
TCAATAACAGACTGAAGTATGCACAAGTCAATATTGCTGCTAAACTAAACCAACCAACTATATTCCAAGGCGAAAGCAAAATAGCACACATAGACGGGCTCTCTAGGGGGGATATTTTCTATACTTTCCTCGGTTTTGAAGCCAGGAACATCTTTCACATGCACTTTTATTGGAACATCAGACATGTTCGTAAGCTTGCAGTTTCTTGAGAATTTTCTTATTTAATTTTTCCTCAGAAGTCACCTGCGACTTAAATAGGCAACAGAAGGTATATTTTGAGCTTGGTTGGACATGGAGGAAAAGCCTAGCAATTATAGCAATTATTTGACTCCAAAGTGAAGTATATATATGCTACTAGCAATTATAACAACTATGCTAGAAAAATCATGGAGGAAGAAGAACTAAGTATGGCCGATATCATTAATTATAAAGAAGGGTCATGGCAGATGTGGATGCAATATCTAGTGAAAGAATTTGAAGCTAGGATCATCTATCACATCCACTTTCATTGAAACATCAGACATGTTCTTAAGCTTGGCGTTTCTTGAGCAACTTCTTACCCTCTTAAATTTTTCCTCAGAAGTCACCTGCGACTTAAATAGGCAACATAAGGTATATTTTGAGCCTGGTTGGACAAGGCTTCTGCATTAATTTCTCCTTGGCATCTTCCCAATCTATCCCCTCCATGACCTAATATTTTATGCTGCCTGTTTAAACTTGGTAACTAATCTGCGGAGCCATAATAAAGCAAGTAACAATTAAATAATAAAGGGGAAATAAAGCACACTAACACAATAAAAGAAGCACAAAAACGAGAAAAAGATACGGTTCAAGTGTTGTAGTTTAGGAAGGTACCCGTTCATGGCCCTCATGTTCCCCTCAACAGGGGTTACAGTGAAAGCACCATTCTGGTAGTCCAGTTCAAATGTTTCATTATTTCTAATTTCATATGGCAATACACTTATCTTCTCCTTTTCCGAGGCACCTTCGATGTAAAACCTTACAAGGAAATAATGCTCCGGGTTGTAATCAATACTCAAATCCCCCAGTCATTTGTTAATGGAGAACTGCCACGAGACCTCGTCGCTTCGACAATCATTCGAACATTTGACCGATTTATTATTCGGGTATTTCTTGAAAAAAGTCTTGACGCTCATAAGTGGATCGCAATAAAATAACTGCAAAATAATCAAGAGAAGTGTTTGCAAATTGCAAGGATGAGTACCACCTCTAGATTAATCTGTTTCGAACAATTAGACGACACATGATCAGTATCCTAAAAGTTCTGAAATCAATTCATCAAGTTCCAAATACAGTTCAACAAAATCGATGAAACGATTACCAAGGAAGAATACTAGCAAACAGAAATCTTATAATCTTCAGTGGGAAAATCGATCAAAATCTGTCGATAGTTTAGGCCCATTACTTTTTAATTGTTTAGTAAGCTAATGAAAATCCAGTAGTAAGCAGTAAGCAGTAAGCCAGTTTGTTTGTTAGCAGGATTCGGAAGGAACATATTCACGATTGAGGGAACTAAGAGCAGGGAAGACAAAGCAGAAAGTAAATCGAAAGCAGTTGTCACAAACTCTGATCGAAAATTGGAGTGGCGGAGGTCCGGATCGTCCGAAAAAGAGCAAAGGCCAGCGTCGTTGGAGAAACCTCGCTGGTGGATCTTACCAGCTTTTTGCTCGGTGTTGGTAGAATGTGTTGGAAGACCTCCACTTTGCTCAGAGCCTGGAACGGTAGAAATCAGTTAAAGGCCATCGTACTTGGAGAAAACTCGCCGGTGGATATTAAGAAGACTCACCAGTGGTTCCAGATTGTTCTAACTCACCCGAGCAGGTTAATAGTTTGATTAACTTTATTCTGTAAGCATATGTATAAATTTTTCTCTATTTTTTAAAAAAAATTCAATAAATTTTTTTATTTATTTTTCACTATTTTTAAAAAATTCAATTAAATTTTAATGCACCTCAATTTTTTACAGCATTTCCAAAATTAATTAATTAATTGATTTTTGCTCGGCGTTGGTAGAATGTGGTGGAAGAACTTCACTTGCTCAGAGCTTCCAGGTAGAAATCAGGCGTGTTAAAAATATATAGATAAATTGATTGCCTTCATTTGGGATATATTCGGTTCGAGTAAAAATTATAAGATTTTAGAGAAGTTGTGAATATTTATGTTAAATAGTGTTTTATTGATGTTTGTATAAAGTAGAGAGAGAAAAGATTTGATGTAATTGTTTAATAAAAAAATATTAGAGTTATGTGAAAAAATATAGAGAGAATTTATGTTGAATAAAAAAGTAAAATTTTTTGGAGATTGTGTAAAATGTATTGATATTTGTGTTTAAATTTTCAATATGTTCGGTAGTAATTTTGTGAATGTATTTAAATTCTGAAAAAATTATAAAAAAAAGGAACATAACTTTAATTACCTTCCAATAAAAATTGGAGGCTTAACTCTTACGGAAAAACTGTAAGCGAGGCTTTTTTTTTAATATAGTCAAATATAATTTTTTTAAACAGACATTTAATTTTTTCGTTCAAAGAACTTTCCGGTTTTGATTTTTCAATTTCGACGTTTACTTAGATTTTATGGATATATCATTATTGTAAACTTACAATATTCGGTCATCCTTGTGATTTCAACTTTTCTGGACCAGGATACTGTAAACTTACAGTATTGCAGAGGGTCCAATTCGGTGAGAGACAGGTTCACTATCTTTCCAATTCTAAGGCACCATCGAGTACCCTACTCGAGACAATTTTCGAGCAGTGGTCTAACTCTTCTAGTGTTAAGGCACCCTGACTGAGTACTCTGCTCAAGAGAAAGTCTGAGCAGTGGTCTAACTCTCCAGTGTTAAGGCACCATCAATTACCATGCTTTGGACACTATCCGAGCAGTAGTCAAACTTCTCCATTTACCATGCTCCGGATAATGCCCGAGAAGTGATCAAACTTCTACAGATACCCTACTCCGGATAATGTCCGAGCAGTGGTTGAACTTCTCCAAAGTCTCTTCTCTAGACAAAGACCAAGCAATTGTCTAATTCTCCCAGTGCAAGGGCTCAATCCTAGCTGATTAATCTAGTGACATGCCAACCTCATTTTTGCTCGATTAGTCGAGGTTGAAGAGGGGGAACTACTGATGGGCCAAAAAATATCAAGCCCTATCAGACCTGACCATCACTGGTCGGCTCATTGCTGATGTCCTCCAATGTCTATTCAACATTCTCCTAAGAGTCCTAAAGGGTTTTAAACTCTTAACCAAACATCTTATTCATACTTATGTGTGCGGAACCGATAACTACCTACAGGTTCGGGATTCGATGAAGACCTAAGTATTCAGAAGTTCTATCTCTCCTAATAAAACTCTCTGATCTCTCGGGAAAGAGTTTTACTCCTAACATGTTTGTTACTCTCAAGTCTATATAAGGATCAAGACACTCTTCTTTACAGATCATGCTTAATTACATCTTTTAAGCACTCAACATCTTCTTGGGATCTAACTTGGTCATCGGGGTCTCCGGATCCGAGGCCCCCCTCTTAGTGATTCTTGCAGGTTCAATTGGCTTCCGAACATTGTGGTGATTTTTGGCATAATCAGTTTCTATACTCACGTTTACAGGAATAGCCGGTCACCCCTTCCATCTTTTATACTTAAACATTTTGCCCGCACATTTTAATTTGGAGGAATCTTTTTTTCTCCAAAAGACTTGAAATGAGTTTATTTTATAACCAATAATAACATCCAAAATATCCTCCATAAACGATAAAAATCTCAGAACATAAAATTGTAGTGCAAACTTAGGTCAGAGTGCTGAAAATAGAATGTAATTAATGTCTCACCCAAAAAACTACTAAAAAAAAGAGTGAATTTTACACTTGTTGAATAATTTTAAAGGGAGACTCGTGAGATCTCCCTATTGCAGCTATCATTAACTACTTGCCACCCTCACCATTTTCCTCCATGGGTGTTCTTATTGCTGTCAAAGATATCGAGTACTGTGCTCCCTGGTGACTGAACAGTAATGTGTGATTTTGTTGCAATTAATCATTGTTCAGGGAAGACAAGAAAATCCATTAAGAGCATCTTGATTTTATAATATTTTTGTTTATGGAATTTACTGAGCCCAAATAAACAGTGAAATTTTGATCATATCATAATTGAAAGTTGCTCGCATGAAGCTAGTCTACTCTTTCATTTAGCATCTTTTTGTGTGTTTTTCAATCAGACGGATTAGCAAGATATTCTAATTCAAAGGAACTACGTCTTAACCCGATAATGTTTTTTTTTTGCTCGTTAAATAATACACTTGGCACTATATGGAGTAATCACTTCGTAAAACATATTTTTAAAATTTTCTCTAAAGTTATACAACTAATGATTATTGGTCATAATTTTTCCTTAATAGTCAATCGATAATTATCACATCAGATGCGAAAAACGATTTAAGCTTAATTTTCTGAAATATTGTACGCCTTTTTTTAGACCAATTATGCACTCTCCCCCATCTTCCTATCCAATTCTTTTTGCAAGCCCCGCGATCGGGAATGGAGTATATTTGGAGGTCTAAACGAACAACCTCGTGACTTCCTAGACATCGAATTCTGCCAAGATACGCTATACGCTGTAGAAGATGAAGGTCATGATTTTGCAACCTATACGATGGAATTGACTAACAGGAAGCTGATCTTGAAAATATGTCCTGGTTCGAGCATTCCCATAAATGACCCTCCTGCATGCTGAGATCCTGATGGTCCACTTTTGTCAATCATCTTTTGATTGGTTGCTTTTCTCCATGGGGTTCGAGTAAAACTCGATCACGGCCTCTTGAATGTCCACCAGCCGGGTCCCTTTCTCCAAGGTGACTGATCGCAATTGACTTTTCCATGTAAAATTATTGAGTTATTCTAAGTTAAGCGACTGAGTTGACTTTTTGAACTCTAATTAACTTTTTTTTTATAAATTTTAATACGCTACTACAAATTTCAACAACCTTTTCAGCGATCCAAGAGAATTCCCATCATTTCTTTTCTCCTTGCATATCCAATCTTTGCATAAAAACTTTCAAAAATATATGATCTATACATCCAACTTCACATGAAACTAACTATTATTTACAAACACAATATCCAACATGTTTTCAATAAATCTAATTTAACAACAAGCTAGATCATGTTAAGCGTTCTACCCTTACCCCTAAGGTTTGGCTACGTACGCTCTTGAATGATCTATAAAATCACCTAAAATGGATTCTAACATTAGAAATGAGCTCAAAGAAAAGGGGAAGGAAATGGCTATGAAGGTCTTCTCTCATGGCCGAATAGCACAAGGTAGAACCTTACCTTTCTCTCCTCTTTTTTTCTTGCTTTTTCTTCCTATTTCTCTTTCTCTCTTATTTTCTTTCTCTCTTTCTCTCTTTTGCCTCTCTCTCCGGTGCTGCCCTCTCTTCTCTTACTCTCCCTCAACATTTCTCTCTTCTAATGTGTAGTGTGTGTGTTTTGAATTTGGGTGGCTTTTATACTAAGCCACTACAAGAAAAGTGGGCTTTCACCACGCTTTTGTTTTTGCGCATCAGTAAAGTGAGCCCATTGTCTACGACTAAAGCATTTTCGTCAACTCTACTGATGAAAGTCTCAACCCCAAATCAACGACGTGCTTCCCCGTAGGCAAATCTAAGAAATATTGTTTACTGTTGCTATCACCGAGTTTACCGACACATATCCACAATTCGTCGACGAGAGTGGTGGTCGTCAAACTGAATTTGGTCAGTCACCATTCCCTACCATGTGGTTGGCACACTGCTCAATGATTGGTGCACAAAAATTATTTATATTTATAGACATTAACTTTGAATGATTACTCTGAACGATTGGCGCATGAAAATTATTTTAAAGTCTTTGTCACTGATAAATTTGTTTAAAGCCTCTGTTATACCAAAAGATAAACTTGACCCTGCCAAAAGGATTTATTTTGGCATTGGGCGGGAAGGTCTAAAAACCAAATATCGCTTTTCGTTTAAAGCTTTTAGACACTCAAATAGCGCTGCTTGTTTGAATCACCCGGCTCAGTCAAAAGCTCAGCTATTTGAAGCAAAATCCACCATTGGAGAGAAGCGACGACAACCATAATCTCCATTCGCAAGCTAACGCTCCGATGTTTACAGAAAAATTCTTGATCCAAGCTATCAAGAAAATTGGAGAAAGGGAAAAAGCTTATCCTGCAATAGGTTTCATTTGTTGGCTGAATAGAACCCCATGCAAATAATCTATTTTGTGTAAGAGATGGTTTCGTCAGTGGCTTGAAAATAAAAGCTTTTGATTGGTTTTGTTGTTTCCAGATTCAGATATGGCTTGCGATGGCTTACGAGGCCAATAATCGCCACACAGATTGCATCGATCTCTACTAGCTAGCAATTGGAGCAAAAGCACCCATGTGTCAGCATTCAGCACCAAGCTGCAGAGCTCCGCTACATTCTGCAGGCACCGAAGTTGAAGATTACCCAAGAGGAGATGATTATCATACCCCTCATTGGTTCCAGTTATGACAGGTATATTTGGTTCTTCCCACTTATTACTTTATGTTACGTTTTGTTGTTTCTTTGAAATAGTTATGGCAACCTGTTCAAGTGGCTTCGTTTCACATCCTGTGTTATCTCCTTGATGTGCCTACTGCCTAATCTGGCTGCTAAAGGATGCTCATTGTGTAAGACCAATCAATGATTCGAAATCTGTTGAGATTTGTCAGGAAAAACAATTTTTTTAAGCTTGCCAAGGTCATCCAAAGCGTCATTTAACATTTTAAAATCTATAATGGAGAATATAAAATCCTTTGCAAGCGTTTTAAGCACTTGAAAGGCCTCCTAGAGAACTCATCTAAGTGTAGCCCGTTTTCTGAGGTACTTGCTATAACGTCTTCTGGTGCACAGCAGATTCAGTTTTGGTGCACCACCCGAAGTTTGGAATCTAACTTTAAGCCATGTGGTTTTGAGTGAATAGGAGGGACATTTTTGTGCACGACTAGGCTAAACTTGCTGATGCATCGTGTGAGTGATGTTTTAGTCCCCTTATAGCCGAGAGTTAAAAGACTAGTAGTGTTTTACCAGTATTAAGTCTACAAGGAAGTCCGCAAAACTAGATCTGAATACTGCACTCTTACAAACACATTTCGAGCTTTTTCTTTTTTTTTTTCTCCCTAAAGTATTTTACTATTCCATTTTGCTGCTGATGCTCCATGATTATAATGATCAATCTGTCCTCCTTATCTTTAATGTTGGCATGGTAGTATATGTCTTAGGACATCTTGCCTTTCCCAACGGTTTTATGTACTCTGTTTGCTTGGCTGGTTGCTGTAGTTTCTAACATATTGCTACTATTTGGTGACTTCAGTTCCAGAGAGTCTACTAAAGAAATGTGGTGCAGAGGAGCAAACTCATTGTGCCTCACCCCTCCGGATGAAAGTATTTGCAAAATTTGTAGGAGAAGGTTATTTTTAACACATATAGATGTTAATGGAGCGTATTGATCCAAAAACTTGAAATTCACCTAAAGTACGCTGACAACTGTGTTTGAAGAGTACAGATGGTGCAAGTGGTGTGTATGGATGATCATTATTCTTCAAAGGTGGATTGGAAAAGTTTTTGACACAGTTTGCAATATTAGAAGGTATGTTTAGCAATGGTCTCTATTAGAACACTGGAGTACATATCTATTTAGCGTTTGAGAAGTTTGTTTAAGGTGAAAGATTAGAACAATACTTGTGGGGAACTACATTCTGTACAAGTGAAAGGCACAAATTTTTATGTTCACACTTAGCAAAAAATTTCCACCTTTAAATGAAAATATTTTACTGAACATGAGACAAATACAATCACCTTTAACAGAGTACTCATATCTCATTTCTTGAACACATTGATATAGAGTTGTTATGTAATTGTTTGGATTAGTAATTATGGATGAAGTCCCATTTTTCTATCCTGGGGTTGTACACTTGACTACACCATTTTTCAAGTATAGGTAACAGGTGAAGTCTATTATTTTTAGGAGGATCTAACCTTTCTAACAAACATTGTTGCTGGTTTTCTAATGTTCTGCAGGGGAATGGTGGCACAATTTTGAACAGCTGATCTGATATGAACTTATGAAGTCAAGGCTTTCTAAATTATATTGAACGTTTATATGAACGTTTGTTTTGTTATTCCACACCTAGTAGTGGAGATCCCACAGATATGAATATACTCTGTTGTTTATGTTCATTTGCACTGTATTCATGTCTGAAATCTATTTATTTAATTTCTTGATGGTCATTTGAAATAAATCAATCAATATAGCTAAATGGAGAGAAATATGCAAATAATCAATTAAAATATGAAAATTCCAAACAGCCAGAACAATTCCCAATTGCGTATCCAGGATTCTAAAACAAACAAAAAACACCACATTCGGTGCAATGCCCACGGCTCAAAATTCACCAACGACGAGGAACACTTGTGGGCATAGTAGCAGCTCACGCGATTTGAAAAATCACTCCCCGTAAACCTTGCTCTGTTGAGAATGGCCTCTAGCCACAAAGAATAGTTGTTAGTACATGGTCAACCGCACCGTCGTTGTTAGGTCAACGCGACAAAAGCTTGACGTCGTCGGTGAAGAAGGATGTATTATTGACGGATTGGACATCGTCGGCGATAGGTTAACAAACCTTGACGATCTGACTATCATAGGCGACAGAGCAACGACGACCATTGGTGCAAAATGATGGACTCTTCACCGACGACTGCTCAACCGTTCTCCTAATGCCATTCAAGGTCGACGCAACTTCAACTTGCTGACGGAGGAGCGCGATTGTCGCCTTTCAGCTGTCTGCACGCGGCAACCATCACCAACGCTGGACGACCGGAAGCCGTGGCTGAAGGTCTCCAGTGACGGGTTTGTATATCTTTCGTGACGACAGTGCTCGTCGGGTTAGCCAAAATTTCTTGTAGTGAGCCAAACTCATGATTGCTAAGTCCATAGGTTAGGGGACTAAGTGAAAAATATCTAGATTTGCAATGATGGTGGGATAGTTAACAAAGAGAAGCAATTTTAGGAATTGGGGAGGGGCCTTTGGCTAATGTGTTGTGGCCATGTGTCACACACTTGTGTCTTGTCTCATACTAGGCATCATTGGGTCTTGATTGGTGAAGGTTTTTGTATCAATATCGTCGGCTATACCCTTGCTAATGGACTTGGTTTTGTGGGCTTCCAAGTTCAAATTTCCCCAAAGGTTCGGCCGAAGGATTTTTCTCAAGTCCAAAAGCTAGTCCAAGGTGCCTAAGGTCCAAGTTAGCCTAATTGAGTAATAAAATTTGTTACTAGGGTAATTAACAAAATTTAGTTAAGTAGAGAATCAAATAAAAATTAATTTTGCTCCAAGGAGAAGTAAAATAATGAGAAAAAAGAATTATAGAGCTGATGGTGTAAAAGTATAGAATTAATTATGAGTCAAAAGCACTAAAGTTTCGGATACGGGGAAAGAAAATAATCAAGGGAAATTTTAACATATTTTCTCCAAGAAATGCACTCTCAAAGATATTAAAGGAATTGCAACAAAATATTCCTATATTAAACGTTCAAACAACAAGTAAGATAAATAGAAGTATAAGGGAAATGCTAATGCACCAAAAATCATGAAAATGCATCCAAGGAGAAAAGAAAAGAGAAAAAAAACTACTAAGAGTTCAATTATAAAAAAGAATACTTCCATTGACCAACTTCACAAAATTAAAGAGGTTCAAAACAGTGAGAGAGTGTCAGAGGTACCGTCAACCTTATATATCAATATATGTACGATGAAGTAATATTAAAAGACTGAATATCACACATTAAACAAACCACAAACGACTATTCAAGGGATGTCTCGCTCTCCTTCTTCTTCCCTCACGAAGTAAGCTTTTACTGCGTGCTTCATCATGATAATTACTCTGTCAAAATGGAATAAAACAAGTAACCAACAAAAAAAAAAAAAAAGAAGCCAGATAAGAACAAGGAAATTGGAGATGAGGGACTTGTTGGTAGCTAGTCTAAGAAATTACCCACCCGATCCTTGCAATGACATCGCCTTCGACAAGATCGCAGGTGATCATAGCTGTGCCATTCTGATCACCATGATTAATGTTCAGTAAAAGTTCCTCATTGTCCCTTACCCAGCGGGCCTTTATATCTAGTTCCTTAATTGTCAGGTCACCCTCACAGTAAGCAGTTATTTTTACCTCGCGGCCACTATATTCCAAGCCGAAAGCCGAATAGCACACATAGACGGACTCTCCAGGGGGGATATTTTCTATACTTTCCTCGGTTTTGAAGCCAGGAACATCTTTCACATGCACTTTTATTGGAACATCAGACATATTCGTAAGCTTGCAGTTTCTTGAGAATTTTCTTACCCTCTTTAATTTTTCCTCAGAAGTCACCTGCGACTTAAATAGGCAACAGAAGGTCTATTTTGAGCCTGGTTGGACATGGAGAAAAATCCTAGCAATTATAGCAATTATTTGACTAAGTGAAGTATATATATGTTACTAGCAATTATAACAACTATATCAGAAAAATCATGGAAGACGAAGAACTAAGTATGGCCGATATCATTAATTATAGAGAAGGGTTATGGCAGATGTGAATGCAATATCTAGTGAAAGAATTTGAAGCCAGGATCATCTATCACATCCAACTAGAGAAGCTAGCTAGCCTCGTTCAAAGAGAAGAACTAATTGCCCTTGATAAAATTAACTTGACATGGGATAAAGATCCTTTATATGTTTTAGTGTATTCTATGAACCACGGTTTTTAAGTTAAATTATTAGCTGAAATTTATAACATTCATACGTATTACCAAGATGAGAAAGATGTATTAACAAGAAATACAATGAGAAAGATTTGAATGGTATACGTGATAAATGCAGATAGAGCAAGATCAAAGAAATTGAATTTAAAAGCAGTAATTAATCTATAGATTGAAATAGCTCTGAGCATTCTAATGAATCTAATGTTTTTTTTCATTGAAGTCACATATGCCATAAGAACTCGAGCATTCCACGACAAATACTAGGTCAAAAGACATCCATTGAATTACTTCTGGAATATGTTCACTCTTTAGGCGTCATAACTAGCTTATTAGAAGATGTACAGGCCGGTTACAACTATTTGGAAAAGGTTCAGCTCTTTAACATTCAGTACGTTCTACGAACTGTCGAAGAAGTTGCATTTTGAATCCCTATGATAAACATGCTCAACACACCCATTAAACGCCCATAAATTAGGTCCTGAACAGACATCTAGCTCCACTTGATTCTTGACAAATTGATTGCTATCCTACTATAGTCAGCATATATATAGGTCGTGCTAGGGGTGCCCAAGTTACCGGCCAACCCGGACCGGTTTTTTGATACCGAATTTACCGGTCCGAGAAACCGATGTACTCCGGTCCGGTTTCGGGTTACCTATATGGAAAATCGGAACTAGACCGGAGTATACCACTACAAACCGATCCTTATCGGTAAAAAAAGCATAAAAAAGTAAAAATGCTAAGAGACTCAAACCAAAAAAAGGCTCAAAATGTCATGGCCGAAACTGTCCAATCCGGACCGGTGAAACTGGAGACCGGATCAGACTGGTTCTATTTGAATGACCGGTCCGGTATGTTCACTTTACAAAATTACCGTTTTGACCGGCCGGACCGGACCAAACATTGGACAGCCCTAGGTCGTGCCATAATCAAGAAGGTTGCGGGGTGCCTACCCAATCCTCCGTCTAGATGGCGGAGGTCATCGAGTCAAGGAGATGAAACTAGTAGGTTAAGACGCAGAATGTACATTATTGAAAAGCTAGCTCCAGTCATACGAATTGAAATTCGAGACCTCGAGCTTCTTTTAACGACCCAGACGTGAGACGACTATTGCTTTGTCAGGCTTTGTCGGATGGTAACATGGATGATAAAAGCCTTGTGGGCACTATTGCTTCGTCATTTACAATTGACCAAACTATTAGAATCTTCACTTTTAATGACGAAAATTCTGGGTGACAAATTTTTATTGTCGTCACTGAAAGTCATTTTTTAGTGATGAAAACTGATTTTGTCACAAATTTCATCATAACCGTCTTTATTTGTGACGAAATTTGAATTTTGTCACCAAAAATACGTTTATTGTGACGAAAGTTTCGTCACTAAAAAATAAAAAAATCTTTAAAAAATTTTAGTGACAAAAATAGTCGTCACCAAAAGCAAAACGATTTTGTGACGAAATTCTCGCCTGATTTGTTGCACCTACCATCTCTATACAAGGAAACTATACACAACATTCCATCTATACTACACAGCCCATACACAACACATTGAAATATTTACACCTGCCTAGCAGCTATAAAATATAAGGTAAACATCACATAATCATATCTGAGTGACAAAGGACACCAAGAGGACATAGTGGAAATTGGGTGACTTTCGATAGGTTGGCAAATTCGCCTCATTTTCACATCTGTATAGGGGCATAATATTACACCATAACGAGTTAGAATATATTCAAATGGATTGCATATAGACATTGTTTTCATTTACTGACCTGCAATTTACTTAACATTTTTGGATCCAAAGTTAAACTTCAACACTGTTTTTAACTCCCTCCCCCAAATTGATAGACAACCCGAAAAAAACATTTAGATTTTACGATAACGGCTTGTGTTTTGGATATTAAAGGTAATTGGTTTGAGCATATGTATTTAATGAAAAGGAAGTATAATAACAAGGAATCATTGTGAAATTCGAGACCTCGAGCTTCTTAAAACGAAGCATTTGGTGAAAGATCGTAAGCTCAAAAAAAGAAAGAAGAAAGCTCTTACCATTGTAAATATTCAGGAGTTTTGCACGAAAAGGCTCGCAGGCTATCGCTGCTCGCTCCGATCGACAAGTACTGTCGCAGGTCGTCACACTTATCTCGAGTCTCGATCCTCGTTCAGTTTTTTTAACTTTTGTTTTGCACGGTGATATTGGTCAGAGAGGAATGGTCGGGCCCCTGAAGGCTGAAAGTGCAACACCCCGACCCGGAGCTTATGTTGGTAGGCCATGCATGCCACGTAGATCTAGGAATTGGGTCACTGCAATCTGATGTAGGCCCAAATCGAAATGTTTCGGCTTGAATACAATAGTCAGGTGGCCCGGCCCAGCTCAGAAAGAGAGTAAGTCAAAAGGAAGAGAAACATTCTATTGGGGAAAAGATTCTTATCAAAGGGACGGTCTAGATTCAATTTTTCAGGTCTAATTGACAATATCTAGACACTTCATTTAATGAGACATATATGAGACAAAGATAACGGCTTCGGCTCAACCAAGCTGATCCCCACCACTTTTTTTTCCTTGTGTATTTCTCTGCCATTTTCTCCCGAAAGTCTTCTTCTTTGCCATTTTTTTTCTCTCTCTTTGGTTGCTCCATATTTCAAAAAGCGACCCACTAATATAAAATAGAACATAGCACATGGATTCATCCACTTCCACATTGATGAACAGGGTTCTAGAGGAGAGAGTAAATGTTTTTGCGGGATGAGAGCTGAACACAATTGCAGCTGGTCCGCAACTCTGGATACAAATGCTTAGTTGCTAAATTGCTGTCGCGCTGTTCTTTTCTTCTAGTGTTTAGTAACTGAAACATAATGGCTGATTTGCACATATAGATTATACAGCTCTACCAACATCAAGTCAAAGGAACTGTGATGTTGTCATCAAGCTTAGTACTTTTGGGAGGGGAAGCCATTCCACCCGCGTCAAGGCAAAGAGTCACATCCTGTCCAAAGAGCCAAAGGGATGGCTGGAACTAGTCGGGATTGCCCAACCAAGGAAGGGGTATGGGTCCCGGGCGGGACCCACACCTGCCTGAACAGTGTTTGGTCGGAAAATCTCGACAGTTGGACAGCTGAAACTTTACGTTCCAGCCGTCCCTTTGACCTTTTGGAAGGGATTGCCTTCGGAGGCAATCCCATCTCGTAGAGTCACAGGAAAAGATTGCCTCCAAAGGCAATCCTGTCCAAAGAGCCAAAGAAAGTTCGTCATCCAACAGTCGGGAATGTCCAACCAAGGGAGGGGTGTGAGTCCAGGACTCACACCTGCCCGGAAAGTGTTTGGTCAGGAAATTCCATAATCATTTCCCAACTCACCTTCCAATGAGATCTGCTTAACCTGAAAAGGGGTGTAAACACCCATCATCTCCTGGACACACAGAGAGAACCTTGCAAGAAGACCAGAGCAGGTTTATTGTGATGTTGAGTAGCTGGAAAGAGAAAAAAGGGCGCAGAAGAAGACCTTGGGAAAAATGGGGAAGACGAGAGAAATACGCAAGGATAAAAAGTGGTGGGGATTGGCTTGGTTGAGCCGAAGCCGTTATATTCGTCTCATTGAATGAAGTGTCTAAATATTGTCCATTAGATCTGAGAAATTGAATCTAGACTGTCCCTTTGATAATCTTTTCCCCATTCTATATAACACAATGAGTGGAGAGCTTCCTGGAAATTGGAATCGCAGACAGCTGAAACTTGATAACACGTAGATTCTAGGCAGCACCTTGTATATCATACCTGCAAGCGATTTCTAAGTGCCACAAGTCCCTGAGTCTGAGTCTTAACAAAATAATTACAATGGTGGCCTGGTGAAATATCAACGTTTGGCAGACCTTGTTTTTGTTGGCCTTCGTCCACCGTCACCGTCACTGTCTTCATCGACTGAGACTCATCCACTTTCCCATACAAACAAGCATGTCAGATCTGGAATATTTATCTCCACATGAATACGTACGAATGCGTAAAAGTTGGAAAGAAAAGATGCTTACAGCTGAGTGGTACAAAGTCATGAATCCAGAAGTTAACCCTGTATATGCAAGAACCAGTCGAACATGATAGCTGATCCATCTTCTGCCGCAGTCTTACAGAAACCATACCTAGAGAGAGGCATGAGGAATACCTTAGAAATGCAACGTTTCGATGCTTCCCATTTCTATTTGTTTTGAAGAAGCGACTTAGTCGCCCCGTCTAGATCGAAGATCGCATCGCCAAGGTGATTAATCAATGTGCAAAACAGCGATAGAAACTAATAAAATAAATGGAAATATTTGACTATAGACTCTAGATACTAGATATTCATAATTGAGGGCAGGTTCATGGCAGGCGACTAATCTATGCTGGTCAACAGCATGCTTGGTAATCTAGGCTGTATTAGAAGCACATTGCACAGGTTCGCTAGTTTTTCTTTTCCCCATTTAACGTTACCATTTTGCTACCATGTAGGCCAGTTAGTTTGGGATCTAAAAATAGGGATACCTAGAAGATGGAATGGGCAGGAAGTATGCGGAATAAAACTCTCAGCTTTCAAAAGGAATTGCATTGATTAACATGATTCATTTAAAAAAATATATTTTTGGAGATATTGTCTTCCCAGTGAAAGAACCGCCCTGCGTTCCACTCTTGTATTGTCGGCACTTGGCTGAGACGGCTGTGAAAATTACC
This sequence comes from Myrica gale, assembly GCA_963930655.1. NCBI lineage: Eukaryota > Viridiplantae > Streptophyta > Magnoliopsida > Fagales > Myricaceae > Myrica > Myrica gale. Next base: position 26,027,492 of record OZ005600.1, on the reverse strand, counting down.
CCGACCAGGCATCTTCTGAGTCCCCAGAAATAAGAGGGGAAAGAAGGATGAAGAAGGTGGTGGTTTTGGTAGTGTAGGACGATGGAGATGGAGATGGACATGGTGTTTAAGAATCGTAGGATGAACGAGGAAGAAGAGAAAAGGAATGGAGCAACGAAGTGGGATGCAGAGAGAGATTGTCTCAGGAGTGAGAGGGCCGGCGAGCTGCTAAAAGGGGAAGGAGCCTTGAGTGCTCAACTAAGAAAAATTGAAATGGCTTTAAGATCAAAATGAAAAGATCTCCGTTGCGTATCTTTGCCACTTCTACTACTCTGCGATTCGAGCTATTTGATTTTCGTTTCTCCCTTGTTCTCGACTCTCGAGGCAAAGTAAAGGCGTTTGAAACCAGATTGGGCTTTTTCTTGTGTGGGGCCTGCCTTTATTTGGATCCTCCCTACCTTTTTATTGTGTCAATTTGGGCTTTTTGACTCCCATATGGCGTTATTTGAACACCGGAAAATATAGTAAATACGGCTTTTCGTTTTTCATTATAACATTAGATTGGTTTGTGCTTCCCGAAAGCCGCTTCAGTTTAACCATAAACAATTCCTAATGGGTCTAAACGTAAAATAGCTGGTATCGATCAGGGAAATGCCTAAAGTACAAATTAGTATATAATCAGGACTAGCGAGGACACCGGCGGAGGCAGGGGGGCGAACTGGGGCCACTGCCCCGGTTCGCTCCCTAAAACAACAAATTTTTACACCTAATTTTTTTTTTTTCAACTAAATTATTTTTTTACCATTTTTTGCCCCCCATTAATCAGCTTCCTGCCTCCGCTTATGAGCGAGGAATTAATTTTTGGGGTGCTAATTGCCAAAAATCGTACTTTTGGGACCCAAAATGCATAAACCGAAAAGACTGCAAAAAAGACATTAAAAAATGAACTGAAAGATATTGGGGATGTTTGTTTGCCAAAAAATTGGGGAATATTCCCGAAATTTTGGGAATCTTTACTTTATTAAGATTTATTGGGGTTTGTGAAAGGTGAAGTATGTAGGTGTAAAAGTTAAAAATTTTGGAATTTGTTTGGTTTGTTCGATTTGTTGAGACCCCAAATATTTGGGGTCTCAAACATGCCCATTGTTTCCCCCTATTTTAGATTTTTGGATGGAATAAACGAGCTTAACGATAGAAAATTAATTATTAGAAGCTTTTTTACTTTTTGGTTATAGCACTATAAATATATATAACCTTCCTCGACCCTATATATATACTCTCCTAAAAAATTACCCACCCGATCCTTGCAATGATATTGCCTTCGACAAGATCGTAGGTGATCACCATGACTAATGTTCAGTAAACGTTCCTCATTGCCCCTTATCCAGCGTGCCTTTATATCTAGTTCCTTAATGGTCAGGTCACCCTCACAGTAAGCAGTTATTTTTACACTGCGGCCGCTACATTCCAAGCCGAAAGCCGAATAGCACACATATTCGGACTCTCTAGGGGGATATTTTCTATACTTTCCTCGGTTTTGAAGCCAGGAACATCTTTCACATGCACTTTTATTGGAACATCAGACATGTTCGTAAGCTTGCAGTTTCTTGAGAATTTTCTTACCCTCTTTAATTTTTCCTCAGAAGTTAAATAGGCAACAGAAGGTATATTTTGAGCCTGGTTGGACATGGAGAAAAAGCCTAGCAATTATTTGACTCCAAAGTGAAGTATACCTATGCTACTAGCAATTATAACAACTTTGTTAGAAAAATCATGGAGGAAGAAGAACTAAGTATGGCCAATATCATTAATTATAAAGAAGGGTTATGGCAGATGTGAATGCAATATCTAGTGAAAGAATTTGAAGCCAGGATCATCTATCACTTCCAACTGGAGAAGCTAGCTAGCCTCGTTCATTGTAAGATTGCTTTTCAAACTGGAATAACTAGAGAAGCTATTGGATACTAATTGAAGGTGAGTACTTACAGCGGCGGTCACTGTGATCGTCGCTGTAGGTATCAATTTTTTAGCTGCATTTTTACGCAAAACGCCGGTAAAAGGAGGTATAATAAAGACCGCCGCTAAATATACCATATTTAGCGGCGTTTTCCAAAAAACGCTGCTAAAGGGGGTCTATAGCGGCGGTCACCCGCTGTCCCAGTCCCGCCCCTACTGGCCCTGGAAGCAGGCCTAGCCCAGACAGCCTGTGTGGGCAGGCCTGCTTAAAAAAAAAAGATTTTTGGAGCCAGTGGGGACAGCCACCCTGACCGATACCCTCTGGCTCCGCCTCTGCTAAGCTGGTTGCCCCCTTTCATCTTTTTTACTTGGGAAAAGAAAAAAAAAGTATCATTTTGCTCGTAACTTTTTTTTTTCAGAAGACATGAAATAAGCTTATTTTATATATTATCCAATAAACAATAAAAATCGATGAACAAAAAATTCTCGACATTGTAGTACAAATTTAGTTCATAGTGTTAAAAATGGAAGAAGAATGGTTTTACTTGTATAGTTTACATTCTTTTTATTTCTTATTTGGTGAGGTCTCTTAGAATGAGATGCCACCTCTGTCAAGGGAAGGCCGAGGATGCGTTTGCACCGAGTGTGCTCTTTGCAGAATTGGTTAGGATTCGCTTCTTTTGATTAGTGCTGGATTTTTCGAGTTCGGTTCAATTTTTTTGGAATTTGTTTCACAACTCGACCCTGACCTAAGCCATCCCGATCGGGCTGGACTTTCGGGTTAGGTTCAATTTTTTCAGAATTTGTTTTACAACCCGACCTTGACCTAATTGCCAACCCGATTGGGTCGGAAGGAATCGGTTTCAAGTTGAGCTATTAAGTCTCGAATTTTTTGAACAACCCTATTTTTGATATGTACATAATTACCTTTTCCTCATGTAATCATATGATTTATTCGTCAAATGAGAATTTGAGCATTCTTACCATGGCGTGAGCTCTCGCTTCTTCCTCTCTTCTTCTTTGTTCTTCCTTTGAACTTTCTACTATTACATTGCCAGATTTTCATTTGTTACACACCTAACCTACGAGCATACATCATAACGAGGTGAATGACTGGAAATTTTAAGACTAAAACTTGAAATTGTGCACATGTATTATCACTGAATTATACCTATTAATTGCTTATAATCTATTTTTTTTAAAAAAAAGGGACTGAAGTACTGATGTCACCTTGATTGAAATGGGGAGAAATAGTGTAGGTTCTAACACCATTTGTTATATGTCTCGAAAGAACTCTCTCCCAAAACTAACTCATATAAACCCCACATCGCCTTATGAGTAAGTCTTGTTGTGTCCCCGTCTTGGTGGTCGGCTTGTGTGTCTCGATCCTTACGGTTGTTTGTTATTGTGTCCCGATCCTTGTGACTGGTTTGTGGTCCTCTCTTAAGATCTTTTGATCCATTTAGATTTTTTAGATGACCATCTAGTTTATTTTATGTTATGTACGGGTTGTATGATTCTTGATTATTAATTTTCAATTACCTTAGAAAAAAAAACCAAATTGACAGCTCAATATTACCAATATTAACATACCTTATACTCGGAAATGGTCTACTATAGAAAAGTGTAAGTGGAAACTTCTAAATGGATAAAACAATTTACCCAATCGCGTATTTAATTTCTTAAATTTGATTTATCTTTAGCAAGCGTACCAGATGGCGGAAGATATCCAACAGGGTCAAAGACTCAAAGCACAAGCTGGCCAATCATGTACATTGTATAAAAGAGCTCAGCTCGAGTGTTTAGACCAACCCACCCAACTACGATGCACAGTAATTAGTTGAAAATTCCTTAACTTACAATGGGCCCGAAACCATTTCAGGCCCTCCACATCCAGAAAAGGCTTGATGTGGTACATAATTAGAGAATATGGCAAGAAAATTTTTCCAGAATTTCCGTATTAGTTTGATTTAATTATCTAACCTAGTTGGGCTATTCGTTGGGCTGTTAGAAGCTTTAATAGTTACATTTCTTTAGCTTATATAAGTTGTTGAGTTGGGGCAAACCCCCCAAGTATGGAATTGATTAGAGGCCCTATGACTATAGATATAGTTTAATTCTCAAAAAAGAAGAATTGTCTACCATTTAATTTTATATTTAGAGGCTAGCCACTTCGAATTGGTCATTGTATTATTCTTTCATTTTATTTAAATCGAAATAGAAGTTAAGTCTAATCACATAGAGAAAGAGATCACATGTGTGGGTGATTAATAAAGTATGATAAGGTCTAAATCTACAAACTTAAACTTTTAAATTGAGCAGTATCTCTTCATGTTATGTTAAGAGTCAATTAAAAGACTTCTCGTGATCTCCCTAACAAGATATATATTCTTTTAAAAATTAGTGTATAAACAGGACCAGCTAGAAATTAATTTGAAAAAAAATAATGTTTTTATATACATTTTTGTTTGAACGCAATGGGCTGAAGATGTAGAGCAAAATTTATACATCTAGTTCCCAAAATTTGAAAAAAAAAAAAAACTGCATCTTAATTTCCATGCTCCTCAATCGCAAAGTGGGAACGCGCCGCGTGCATGGCCATTAGAAACCAAATTGATGAAGCCAAATTTAATCACAAAGTTCACTAGGCTAGTAGACCGAGAAAGCTGGGTTCAAGGACGAAGTTAGGATTTGTCTTAAGTAGGCCAAATATAATTTTTGCTTGAAATTAAAAAATCCTAAAAATGTAGGCAATAAATAAAATATTCAAATCTTCACTATAATCAAAATAAGCAACAAGTCAATAAGTAAAAGTCAAAATTTCATCAAGTATCAATTTATTTTCTAGCAAAAAAAAATTGCCTACCCATATATACAACCTAAATTAGCAACATAAAAATTAACAATATAACACATAAATTATTGACAAAGGCACAAAGCAATTTTAATATCTAGCCAAATTAACAGAGGCAAAAATCACAACAGACAAATTTTTTCTTTATTTATCACATATAAACACAGAATACTAATATTTTAATTAGACAACAATAATTAAATGTAATAAATTTGCGATTTTGCGATTTGTGTATGAGACAAAATAGTAGGAGAGAGAGACAGAGAGATAAATAATGAGAGAGACGATGAAATTTACCTATATATTTGTAAAAAAATTTAAAAATTTGGGGTGATTGCCCCCACTAGCCCCCGTAGCTTCGTCTCTGGCTAGGCCTGAGGTCCAACGTTTGAGACAGATTGAAAGGCTCAGACGTTCTTTCTTTTCTCCTACGAGCAAATGAAACAAACTAGGACACAGAGTCCTCTCTATGGGGGGATTTCTCCGATACGTTTGTTAATCGCTATTTTTTTTTATATATTTTGTTTACTGATTTTATTCTGAGTGAGAAAGATTTCGTACCTCCCTGTGCCTTCTCTCTTCGTATATCCCCTCTCCTCGCTCTATGCCCTTTGTTTCCTTTGGTTTTGCACGGTCGAATTGGTCAGAGAGGAATGGTCGGGCCCCTGAAAGTGCATCACCCTGACCCGGAGGTTATGTTGGTAGGCCATGCATGCCTGATGCCAAATAGATGTAGGAATTGGATCACTGCAATCTGATGTAGGCCCAAATCGAAATGTTTCGGCTTGAATACGATAAACCGAAGTCAGATGGCCCGGCCCTGCTCAAAAATAGAGTAAAGTCAACGAAATGAGAGGAGAGCTATCTGGAATCGCTGATAGCTGAAACTTGGGGGACGTTCGTTTTTTAAAAAATTCTAAGATTTTCATTATTTTGATAGAATTGTAAATATTTATGTAGATTAGAATTTTATAGATTTTTGTGTAAAAATTAGTGAAAAGTTTTAAAAATATTTAATTTTTGCTAGAGTTTATAAAAGGGTGTAGAGAGAATATTTGTTATAACTTTTTTTGAAAAGGTATTGGAGTTTATGTGAAAAATTGTTGGAAATTGTGTAAAAGGTATTTGTGTTTTATAAGAATTTTTGAGATTTTGGATGTTCGATTTGTAAATTTTATTGAATCTTATTGTATTCTAGAATACTTTTTGAAACGAACATGCCCTTGATAACATGTAGATTCTAGATAGCATGTTTCGTATTCAATTTCCTAACCACTCAAACCAAACATGTTTAAATGATGGACGCAGTAAATAAGTTTTCAACTTTGCCTTGGACAAACAAATGAAGAATTACCAACGTATCCTTCGTTAAGGACATAAAAATCGAAGGATAAAATGAGTTTGTGCAAAACATGTGGCCCCCACAATTCAGTGAATTAAATTAAAAAAGAATTGAATGGATGAAATAGCCTCAATTATTTCTTCAGCGTTGAGAGTTGATCGAGGATTAATATAGTCATTTCATCAAAACCAATACTGACAGTCAGCGTCTGTATTTTCGATTCCCCGCCCCTCAACTGTTGACGTGAAAAAAGCCTGCAGTTTCACGCCTTCAAGAATCTGATAGTTCAACTTTCATTTGTCTTTTTTTTTTTACGTATTCAATATTTTATAAATATCTGTATCATAATAAAAAAAAATTATAATAAATATTATAAATAAACAATATTATTTTATATTTTATTTTCTACACATATCCTAATAAAAATAATCTACATATAATAATTTTAAAAATTACTTAAAAATTATACACATACACTAATACAACTCCAACATCACTTAAAAATTTTCAACGTCATATTCTAAAAATCTCACCCAAAACGACCATACATTTAATTGGCCAGTCAAGATCGAAGATGCATAGCGAAGCGAAGGTGATCAATCAATGTGCAAAACAACGATAGAAACTAATAAAATAAACGGAAATATTTGAATATTCATAATGGAGTGCAAGATCATGACAGCGCCTAATTTATGCTGGTCAAGTGAGTCAACGGCGGCAGCCTGGCAACAGTTTTAATTTTTAAAACATTTGGGCCTTTTCAGGATGAAATTCAGGTTCATGGGCCCGTTCATACTTACGTCGGTGTCCATGAGTCCATCCCGAGTTAACAATGTTGGAAGATGTGGACTGGATTTACAAGTAGGCACTAGGCAGGTTATATTAGAAGCACAATTGCACAGGTCTTCTTTTCCCCACTTAACACTTACCATTTTGCTACCATGAAGGCCAGTTAGTTTGGGATCTAAAAATAGGGACTCTTTGCGGCGAGTGCGGAGGTGAGAAGTCTCCGTATTAAACCTACGCTCTTTTAAACATTTTGCAATGGGTAAAAGTTTCTATAATTACGTTCATATGAGTAATCGGTCACCCCTTCCATCTTTTATACTAAGAAAAGAAAAACATCACTATTTTGCTCCTAGATTTTAGTTTGGAAGAGTATTTCTTGAAATGACCTTATCTTCCAATAAACAATAAAAATCGCAAGAACAGGAAATTGTAGTACAAAATTAGGTTATAGTGCTGAAAATGGAACGTAATTAATGTCTCACCCAGAAAATAACTAAAAAAAAAGGAGAGAAATTTACACTTGTTGAATAATTTTGAAGGGAGACTCGTGAGATCTCCCTATTGCAGCCATC